>CM042476.1:23732207-26132207 GCA_023621385.1 Quercus gilva
AAATACCCCTGAAACCAAAAAATGTCCAAAATACCCCGAAAACCTAAAATTACCAAAATACCCCCAAAACCAAAAAAATGACCAAAATACTCCCAAAACCCAAAAAATGACCAAATACTCCCGAAACCTAAAGGTACCAAAATACCCACAAAATGAGCGAAATACTCCCGAAACCTAAAAAATTACCGAAATACCCCAAAACCTAAAAATTACCAAAATACTTCTGAAATCTAGAAATTTACCGAAATAACCAAAAAATCTTAAAATTATTGAAATACCCCTAAAACCTAAAAGATGACAAAAATGCCCTCATAACCTAAAAAATGACTGAAATACCCATAGAATCTAAAAAGTGATCAAAATAACCCCGAAACCTAAAAATTACCGAAATTCTCTTGAAACATAAAAAATTACTAAAATCCCTCAAACCTATAAAATGACTGAAATACACTTAGAACCTTTAATTTGTCGAAAATATCCTCGAAACATCCAAAATACCTCAAACCTCTATTTTGGTAATTTTAGATGTTTCAAATGTATTTTTGTCATCTTACATGTATAGGGGTATTTTGGTCATAATTTAGGTTTCAGCGGTTTTTATCGATCATTTTTTTTTTTAGGTTTTTGGGTTATTTTTGTCACTTTTTAGGTTTTGAAGTATTTTGATCATTTTTTAGATTTCAAGGTATTTTGGTAATTTTTTAGGTTTCGAGGGTATTTCAATCATTTTTTAGGTTTTGGAGGATTTCGATCATTTTTTGGGTTTACAGGGGTATTTTGGTAATTTTTAGGTTTAGGGTGTATTTTTGTAATTTTTAGGTTTCAAGGGTATTTCGGTCATTTTTTTAGGTTTTGGGGTTATTTTGGTCATTTTTTAGGTTTTGAGGTATTTCTATAACTTTTTAGGTTTAAGGGTATTTTGGTTATTTTCTAGGTTTTGGGGTTATTTTAGTCATTTTTTAGGTTTCGGAGGTATTTTGGTCATTTTTTAGATTTTGGGAGTATTTTGGTAGTTTTTTAGGTTTTTGGTGTATTTTGGTAATTTTTTAGGTTTCGGGGGTAATTCGGTCATTTTTTGGGTTTTTGGAGTATTTTGGTCATTTTTTGGGTTTGGGAGGGGGTATTTTGGTCATTTTTGGGTTTCGGGCGTATGTTAATCATTTTTTGGGTTTTTGGGATATTTGGTCATTTTTAAGTTTTGGGGGTATTTTGGTCATTTTTAGGTTTTGGGGGGTTTTTAGTCATTTGTTAGGTTTTGAGGGTATTTTGGTCATTTTTTTGGTTTTTGGGGGGCGGGGGGGTATTTTGGTCATTTTTGTGGTTTTGGGGATATTTTGGTCATTTTTTGGGTTTCGGGGGTATTTTGGTCATTTTTTAGAAATTTAAATTTTATGTTATTTATTTAAATTTTAGATGGGTTCTCTCAAAAATTTTAGATGCGTTTTAGTGGGTCTTAGTTGGTTTATCTATTAAGCCCATATAATTAAATAACCTAATGGGTCTTTACCCATTTAACCCAAATATTCAAATGGGTTGGGTTAAGACACTATCATAACATTATTGCTATTCATCACATCAATTTTGGCTTTTTCTCAAGAAATTATAACTGGATATCACACTTTCTTGTTAGACATCACATACTCACATTATTGTGCTTTTTTGAATTGCTTTACATTCTTTCAAAAAAGAGGCCACATTTTGTTAAATTGCTGATAGTTAGTCAACAATGGTCAATTTAATAGATCAAATTCATTTTGGTCTTATGAATCTTGAAAGAAGAATCCAAGAATTCCAATGGTTAGATTCCATGGGCTGCATTTGAGCTTTCTTGATCATTGTCACTATCATTCTTACCGCTGAGTTGAGTTAGGAGAGGGCATCCTTTAGCTTTTGCTTTAGCTTTTTCTTGAAAGAAGCTGGATAAAATTCACAATAGATTTTTCATCTTTCAATTAAAAATTGAGACTGTTGTTTTTTTTTTGGGGGGGGGGGGGGGGGGGGGGGGATATGCATCTTGTTGTATTGAACTGATTATTTTAGCAATTTGATCACTGTGACTTGTGAGAGCCAAACAGTTACAGTACCATTCTTTCAGGTGATAGTGGTACACTGAGGACTGAGGCATGCCTTCATAACATTAATTTCCTCTTAAGTTCCATTTGTCTATCTATCTTTTTATTTAATTATCTCCTTATTTGTCTTACCGATACCATCTCTTTTTATTAACCCGACAGAGTTACTGAGTTTGGTATAGGTAGTTCACTTCTATCTATTCTAGATCCTGCAATAAGACCATGATAGGCGTGTACTGACAAATTTAATTTACGTTATCCTTGATAGGTACATTTGTAAATGACGTTAATTAAATTTGCTTTTGAAAGTTAAGTGTCCTTTTGCTTTGAAACAAAGTCCTCTGGAATTAAGGATAAGATTTAGGCTGTGTTTGGTTCATGTAAAATATTTTTTGGAAATGCTATTGTTGAGAAAGGAAAATATTTACAAGTATTTGGCTGCATTTCAAAAAATACTTTGGAAAATATTTTCTAGTGTTTGGTTGTATTTTGAAAATTCTAGTTTTTCACATTTTCTCATCTATTTTCTCAGCTACCAAACAAATTTTATAATACAAAATTTCAATATATAAACTTAAAAAAACAAAAATCAAAATAACAACATTCAGTTAAACTCCACAATCCAGTCAAACTGAGAGAGGAAGGAGATCGGTCTGGGCGATGAGAGGGCAACGAGATCGGTCTGGGCGACGAGATCGAGATGACAAGATCATTGGTGCGATGAGATCGAGACGCCGATGAGAACTGGGTCGAGAACGAGAACAAGATTGGTAATGTCGGCGCTGATGAGATCGATTTTGGGTGGATCGGTTTTGGGTGGTGACGATCTAGATGGTAGCGCTGGTGCTGGGGTGCGATCGATAACTCTCTCTCTCTCTCTCTCTCTCTCTCTCTACGTGTCTGAGACCCGAAAATGGTTTGAAGTGAAAATAGAAATGTAAACCAATTTCTGGGTCAAAGCCATAAAACACACGGTCAAAGGAAACCAATTTCCGGAAAATTTATTTTTCATGCGCAACCAAACACCTGTATTTACGGAAAAACATTTCCGGAAGTGATTTGAAGCCAAAACAAACACAGTCTTAAAATTAGTATATTGCAAGCTGTGATTTAATTAATGTCATTTTCATATGGGTAAGTTAAATTAAATTATCTTCAAAAGTTAGTGTTTTCTTGCTTTGAAACAAAGTCCTCTTACACTGAGAATATGATTTAAAATCAGTATATTGCAAGCTGTAATTTAATTATTGTCATTTTTATACATACTTATTACGGATAAGTTAAATTAAATTTTCTTTTGAAAGTTGGATTCAGAAATGGTCAAAAGAAAATGGTCAATTTGATCCAATATCTTCCAGGAAATGGTCAAAAGAAATGATTGGATTGGCAGATAAAACTCACTTACCTAGATTTGGAACCTAATTTTAAGTTTGAGGGTTTGCAATTTAATTTAATTTTTAAAGTAGCCATTTTTCAATCTCTTGAATCATATCATCAATGCAATTAGAATACTTTTCTGAAACCAAAATGATAATCTCTGCCAATTAGCTGCAAACAACGGAAACGTGCATCATCGTATTATTGGCAGGATCTAGAATAGTGGTCTTATTTATATATCCTCATGTAGATGTCGGCATAATTTGATTGCTGTGAAACCCATACATCGCTTCAGCAAGGGAAAACAAAAAAAACTTCGCTTCGTTTGTTGATTAATAGTTAGCACTAAGTCCCATCCGTACAGGCTCACAGCTTGCAAGTTGGCCTACTACTACAGACAAATTTAATTGAACACACCCCTAGTGGGTAGGAAAATGCCGTTAATTAAATTACAACTTGTAATATATTAATTTTAAATTATATTCCCAATGGAAGAGAACTTTCTTTTCAAAGCAAAAAGACACATCTTTTAAGGATTTAAATTTTTTAAATTTTTTAGAATATTTTACTAATAAATTTCTTTAAATTTTAATTATTTTTTTATAATTTAAAATTTTAAATTTTGTAATACCAATATTACGTTAATAATACTTTTAAAATAATAATATAATAATATTATAAACAAAATAATTAAAATTATTGTTTTGTACCAACAAAGCAGGGTGTTACAAGGGACAAAGCCAAGATATATTCTTAGATATACGGTATTGCATGCCACATATGGAAATTCGCAGAGTATGTTGGGGGCCGTATCATCATTATTGACGAAGATTCTTGCAATAATTTCAAAGCTTTATCTTCACCCGATGTTCACGTTTTTGTGAGGAGAATTTTTTAATTTTTAATCTTTGCCCCAGTTGCAGTATACTGTAATAATAGACTCTACGATTGTTTTGGCTTTAGTGGCAAATGATAGGGAGTATGGTTCGCCATGATTTGACTAGTACTGCGTGGAAGAATATCCCCCTTTCATTGTACAGGTTTTCGCTAATCAAAGACGAGATAAGTTCACAAAAAGATTGCCAAAATGTTCTCAAACAAGGTTTTACACATGCTAAATATGCCTATGATTGAAATTTGAAAGTGATACCAAGACTTGGAAGAATGGAAGTTAGGTGTGCAGGTGGTGGGTGAGTTTTTTCTACAAGGCCCGGAAAAAGGAGTCACAGGAGATAGTTCATGCAATCATGGACCCCAAATTAAATCTTAAAAAATTCAAACTTCAACTTGCATTCATTTTCAAAAAAAAAAAAAAAAAAAAAAAAAAAAAAAGTGAAATGTTAGCATGACAGAATTTAAACTCTTAAATCATAATAAAAAAAATAGTTAGAATTTAAGGAATTTATTGGTAAAATACCCTAAGAAATCTAGATGATCTGAATTCTTGAAAGTTGGTGTCCTTTTGCTTTGAAACGGAAGTCCCCATGCATTGAGGATATAATTTAAAATCAATATATTGCAAAGTTTGCAATTTAGCCTTACTTTTAAAACTATAGAGTTTAATTAATTTGTTACTTTTTAAAGCCTTAGACTTTAATTTGTTACTTATAAAACTATAATATGTTTAATTCATTAAATTGTTAAAATGAAATTTCTCAAAAGAGAATTGGCCAATTGATCTAGTAGTTATGGAGACAATGAATTGTTTCCTCAATTTATTGTTATTTTTATTTTTGTAAACCTTGCTCTTGTACATCTGTTACAATTTTGCTTCATGTCTTTGAATTGGTTCTATTAAAATTTTGTTGTTCACTTTGATGGACAATTTGAAAATTTATATTTAAAATAAAAATGTTAAAATTTTCATTATGAAAATGGTAAAAGATAAATTTTATTTTATGAAAGATCGTCATTGAGCATTGTTTTGATAGGAGTTATTATTATTATTATTATTATTATTATTATTATTATTATTATTATATTGTACATTTCTATTATCAAATTATGTAACCTTTGTAAAGTTATTGGAGTTTAAAACCTAATTAGTTCTCCTTAAAAATCATTTAGTAATATGTACGTAGAAGTTGATAATTTGTATGTAATACATTGTTGAAAAAACTAATGAATTAAACATTAGTAATAGTACTTAAATAGGATAGAATGACAAGAAAAAAATAAAACAAAAAACAAAAAAGAAAACGTGAACAATATAGATTAGTATATATGGATCCATAGTCAACTCCAAATGTAAGGATTCGGTTTTGATTAATGTTTTTATTTTTAAATTACATATATCTGGGGTTAAGTACTGACTTTGGTTTGGTAATTATCTCAAAAATAGAAAAGGTTTGTATCGTTTTCGGCTGACCTTGATTAGTGAGTTGTTAAAATAAATACACCAACCCTAGGCCCAAATCCACAGCTAACGCCAAACTTTTTCTCTGTAGGGAAGTCTTTATCTTAAGGCTAGAAGCGATAATGCTTTTACTGCTAAAATAGTCACACTTTAATGTGCTCTTCCATGTGTGTAGTTGGCTTCTCCAAGGGCGCTCGTAAAATCTGTTTAAATCTTTGCAAATGCTGTAGCTCTGATCTACACATATGATACTGTCGAAAAGATTTTGAACAAGTGATGTTGCTGCACTGCTATCATGAAGGTGATTAACCACAATTTTCTTATCACAAAGTAAATCCATATATATATATCTTCAGCAGTCTTGATAAGTAAACCCAAAATGGCAATGTAAGCTGTAAAGAGTTCATCTCCCGCAGAACGAGTTTGCTCAAATGCCATAACGTTTCCAAAAAGAGTTTCTGTCCAATCGGATGATTCTATGAGTAGGATTTCCAACAAATCGGTTTTGAATTCAAGATCAATTAAGCTTTTGCTTGAACTCACCTTAAACTTTACACCTGCCTCCTGTTGAAATCATACACAAGCTCGAGGTCCTACAATGGTGGAATGAGAATCACAGAGAGAGAGTAGGGGCTGAAGTGTTGTGAATGAATCAATATATTGATAAATATCAAGCTCTGCCCCTTATATAATGAGAACAGAGTAGCGGGAAAAGTAACTAACCTAACAAACTATCAATCCAACCAATACAGAAGAGACAAGTGGCAAAATAAAGAAACAGACTAACTAACTATCTGTACTGCATAAACGACAAGCCGTTTTTATGCATTGCTACTCTATGATACTTGTAGCTTAATACTCTATAGACAAACTACAATGTACAAGTTACAAAACCACTATATACAAGATCAAGCCACTGCTTAACACCTCCTCTAGCTGTGTTGCAGAGGACCGAAGTTCATCATAAATATAGTTTATTGATATCGCCTCTCAGTTGAATTTAGCTGAAAGATTTTAAGTAGGTCTGTGAAGCGTTTTACTTGCATTGCTTTATGGGGGGATATTCGCTGATTGTTGAAGTACTCAAAGAAGTGAAAAGTAACAACTGCGAATGATTTCTTCCTTATCCCCTATAAAGCGTACTAAATGCTCGAGGATCACCCCAGTCCGTGACAAGTAATCCTCCAAGTATCTCACTTTATGCTCTTCCATGGCTTACAATCTACCATTGCCATGGTGAAGAGGGCCAATTGAAATGACCTTCAGAGTGTAGACATCATTCTTCCCTTGTTGAAGCTCATTTGGAATCTTGTATATATGACATGAAGTTGATGATTGTTGAGCATGAGGTGAATCCTTTGCCTTCTGAATCATTTCTTAGGCATTGACAATAATAACAAAGGAATAAAAAAAAAATGTGTCCTAGTAATTGATACAGCCATACAGCTGGAAGAGGAAGGAATAAAGAGTTGGGACATCTTACGGCATAAGAAGAGAAAAAGATAGATGACTGATAATGAGTCTCATCCGAATGATTCTATTCAATAAAGAATTAATACATATCGCTTAATTTGGATTCTCAAATTTCTACAATACATAGTCTTATTAACATACAACCACCCCATAACGACCATATAAAACTTCCAACGGTTGAAAACACAACTCAAAAGCCAAACAAGACACATAATGAGAATAAGTACAAAGCTTATTTTCAAGCTAAAGACTAATAAGCTAAGACCCCATTTCCAATTAATTTTTAATGTTCAATGACTTCCTCTTGAACTTGAATGCTTACTTGGAAATTACATATCTATTATGTCACTACATCAACAATCAAGCAACCACTCAAATTACATAGACATTGAATCTATACTACTTCTTGATAGTGAATATTGTTTGTAATAAAGTGAGCACCAAAAGATGGTGGGAGCTGTTCTCCGAGTGCTAAAACATTGATGTCTTAATATTTCCTTCCATCTGTGCCAAGGTACCTCATAGAATTTATTCAAAGCTTCACAAACATGGGAGTAATCAGAGTTCATATCACCCCTGAAGATTCCTCTGTTAAGATTGCTAATCATTGATGTTACTACATTGTTGTCGCCTAAGCTATTAACAATGATTTCCTCATCACAAAGTAAATCCACATCTTTGGTAGTATTGATAAGACAATCCAATATTAAATAGAAATCTGTAATGTATGGATCATTTCGAATATCACATTGCTCTAATGCCATAATTTTTTGAATATGAGCTTCTGTACTATCCATGAATTCTAAGAGTGGGATTTTCAACACTCCTTTTTCGAAACTTGAGTCCAGTACGCATTTACTTTGCAACCACCTTAAACTTTACTCCTGCCTCATGCAACTGTGTTGCAGAGTACATTGGCAAAATTATTCTAGTGCCTCTGGATGCTAGCTTTTTGGGTGGAAGTTGAAATAATCTAAGCAGATTGGTGAAGTGTTGTATTTGTATTTCCACATTCGAGGCCTTTCTATGAATGTTGAAGGAATCAAAGAAGTCAAAAGTAAGCTGAATTAAAGAAGAGGATGTTGAGCAAGAAGGCAATAGGTGGTATAGTTTCTCAATAACGAAAAATGGAAGCTGATTTTTAAGTAATAACAACTCATGATACATCTTATTCAATAGCCATCCTTCCATCGCCATAGGATCATCAATTTCCCATTTGCATTCATAAGATTTCAAGAATAGCTCAAGAATGAAGCTTGCATCCATGCTGATCATTCTCACAAAATTATCACTTTCAAGTGGAACAGTCTCTACATAGCAATGTCGAATTCTATTTTCCATGTCCTTTATAACGCTCAATAATTCCTCCTCGTTGATATCAGCCCCAGCAGCCCTAGCCCGTTTCATGAAACAATTGAAGTATCTTTCTTTATGCTTTCCCATGGGTTGAAATTCTTTTTTGCCATGGTGATAGGGACCAATTGAAATAACCTGAGGAGTGTAGACTTCTACATTCCATTTGCGAAAGTGGTATGGAACCCTGTAGATACGGCACTCATCCAATACAAAAAACTCAAATCACTTTTAACATTGCTTCAATGTCAATTTCTGACTGTTCGTTTTGATTTTCATTTCCGCTTGAAGTTCTTGATTCCTCTTGAATTCCAGTATTTTCATTTCCATTTTTTATTGAAGAATTTGCTTCTTGCTGAATTTCCCCACTCTTTGATTTCTCCATCTATCAAGTTGTGTTCCTTAATTTAATGATAACAAAATCAAGAGTCCCAGAATTAGAAACAACAGCTGATGACCCACTTAATAAAGATCACTACCTTTAAAATTAAAATAGCCTAATGGCAACTGAAAGAAACTTAAATATGAATTGTTATGGAACCAACATCGGTTAATTGTGTAGTAGCTGAAAATATCTGTTAGGACATATATGGATATTGTTAGAGACATCTGTATGAAGGCAAACTATGCATGGAACATCTTGCAAACTATGCATGAAGGCACTAAGGCAGTAAAAATAAACAAACTACGGCAGTTGACATCTAGATTTGAAAGTATCAGAATGTCTGAAGATGAGTCTTTTGATGAATTATATGTTAAATTGAATCATATTGTTAATTTTGCTTTTAATTTCGGTGAAGTCTATGATCAACCTAAAATTGTTAGGAAAATTTAAGACTGATATTGGGTTGGGTCGGGTTGGGTTTGTTGTGACCCGAAACCCGACACGATAGGAATTGGGTTTAGCTGCCTGAAACCCGACCCGACCTGAAAAATCGGGTCTGCTATCGAGTCGGTTTTCTGAGTCTCAGGTCGGATCTCAGGTTGGCTTTTTTTTTTTTTTTTTTTTTTAAATTTTTTTTAACGATAATGGCATGGGATCATCCAAATGGGCTTGCTACTGTTGAAATTGGAGATGGGTCCTTAAATGGGCTGAGTCCTCTTTAAGAGCCAGACTCCATTTGTTAAGGTTTGGGCCTTGGCCCCATTCGTCTGGGAAAAAACCAAAAAAAAAAAAAAAAAAACACCAACAAAACCCTAAAGAAAGCACAAGCTGCTTCCTCTTTGTGTCATCTTTCATTTGCAGCCGCATCTGCTCCACTCTGCCCATTCTCTCACATCCAACATGAAGGTTATGTTCTTTTTTCGTTTTGCAATTCAACATCGCAAACCCAACTACTAGGTGCCAAAAGAAGCTTGAAAACGATGATGACCACTAACTAGAAGCTGTTAGTTCCTCTCTCTCTCTCTCTCTCTCTCTCATTTACATACTCAACATTTTTTTTTTTTTGTGTACTAATAAAATTAACCTCTCTCTCTCTCTCTCTCTCTCTCTCTCTCTCTCTCTCTCTCATTTACAAACTCAAACCTCTTACTACCAACACTTTCAGGAACCTTGAAATACAAAAATCTAAACAAAATTGAAATGGGTCCTTAAAAAAACACAGCTCTTTAGTTAAAAAAACACAACTCTTTAGTTAAAATCCTAAAAAATATCAAAATGGGTCCTTAAAAATACCAGTTTTGCTGCCTATCAGTACGATTCAAGCCAAACCCACATCACAAAACACAAGAAAATCAAACCCAAATAGGATATTTACATAGAATAAAACCCAAAATCTGAAAGTATTAAAAACCCAACTAAATTAACAAGGAGAAGGATGACTTACACATGTAGAGATAGAACTGGGTGAGATTGAGACTTGGGAGAGTAGTTGAGGGAGGCGGAGAGAGACCAACAAAGAATAGGGTGTTTTTCAAACAAAAAAAAAAAAAAAACAATCAGGTTCAGAAGTAGCATATATAAGAGACCCGACGCCGACCCGAAATTGAAAATAACCCGAAATTTAGACCCGAAACCCGAACCGAAAATTCTCAGACCCGCCCAAAACCTCTCGGGTCAGGTCTGGCTGGTCGGGTTGTCGGGTGGGTTGGGTCCCTTGCTCAGTCCTAGGAAAATTCTTAGATCTTTGACTGAGGACTTTAGACCCAAAGTGACTACCATCACTGAAAGTAAAGATGTTGACTTTATCCTTATAGATGAACTTGTAGGATCTCTTCAATCCTATGAATCTGATTTACCAAAGATAAATAAATCTAAATCTATGGCCTTAAAATCTGTTGATGATATTAATGATTATGGATTTGATGATGAATTATCATCTACTAAGATTGTTTATCTTGCCAAGAACTTTAGAAACTTTTTGAGAAACAATAATAGGAGGGCAAGAAACAAAAACAATGTTGATACTAGGAATGTGAAGAAAAATGACATTGCTAAGAACAATAATGGTGAAAAATCAAAAAAAAAAAAAAAAAGGTCAATCTTTAGATAATTCTTTAGGACAACAATGTTATGGTTGTCAAGGTTATGGTCATATGAAATCTGAGTGCCCAACTTTCTTAAGATCAAAAGGTAAGGCTATGGCTGTTACTTTGAGTGATGATGAAGTTTCTAATCATGAGTCTGAAAATGACCAAAAAGGAAACTTCATGGCTTTCACTGCTATTGTTGTAGTAATTGAAATTAAGACTATTGATAAAAACCTTTCTAATGGGGAACTCTCAAAAAATGCAGATTTGCAGGAAGCTTGTAACAAGCTTTGCAAGATACCAGCTAAAGATGCTATGAGTGTGGAATTAGGTTTGAAAAAGATAAACACACTTGAATTGGATTGTTTGATGCTAATGAACTCCTGAAATCTGTTAAGATCGAGAACGTGTCTTTGCTTGAAAAAGTTAAGAGTTTAGAATTAGAATTATTTGTTGCTAGAAACAAATAGATAGAATTTCTACCTCTAAACTAGATGAGATGTTACATGTTCAAAAGTCTGCTTCTGATAAGACTAGTCTAGGATTTGTTAACAATGGATCTTCTACTGTTGTGGATCCTCCTAAGTTTGTACCTGCTACATCATCTTTTATTATTCGTCAAACTTTTTCTGATGTTAAGATTCACAAAGTAGTAGCTCTTGTTACTAGAAGAACTAGAGTAAATCTGAGTGAGTCTAAGCCCAAAAAGTCTAATCAATCTGGAAATAAGAAAAACCACAAATCACAGTGGTTTTGTCACTTTTGTGGTAAAGCTGGGCATACAATACCAAATTGCTTTAAGCTGCAAGTTTTAAAGCAATTTCCCAAACAAAAAGTGTCTGTGTCAAAAGCACAAGATCCTGTTGCACTTATTCATTAGTTGGTGAAGGTTTTTAACCTTGTTACCAATGCTAGAGATGACATTAGAAATAATCCCAACTCCAAGTTTGCATCTAAAAGGGTCTGAATGCAAAAGACTCAATCTCAATAAGTCAGTCTGACATGATCCTTGTGTTAATTCTTTCTATCTCTTGTGACCAAAAACTGTTTTTCTTTTGCATTACATTCATACATTGCATTCTAGGTTTGTTTTGTTTTATTTTTCTTTTAAAAAAAATTGAAAAGAAAAAAAAAAAAAAGAAAAAAAAAGAAGAAGAGGTTTTTGTATTATGCATCTTCAAGATGTGTAATTGAGGTTGGCCTATGAAATTTGCATTTCATGACTGTGTACCTTGTTTAACTTTGATGAGCTTTATTTTTTTGCACTTTGCTAGTTTGTGCTATGTAGTACTCATATTGTGTGAGTTGTTTATGGTTTTTAAACATATGCTCTTGATTTTGAAGTCACATTCTTTTGATTATAAGGACAAAAAAATCCTAAGAAAAATGCATAAATAACTATCTCATCACTGTTACTTGCCAATCATGAACACTTGTGTGCAAATCATAAAAGTCGTGCTCGGTAAGGTGTAACACTTGCATAGCAAAAATCTTAAGGTGCTATTGTACGATAGTTAAAAGAAGCAAAAATAAAAATAAAAGAAAAATATTCTTCAAAAGAAAAATCAAAATCAAAATCCATATACAAAAAAAAAAAAAAAAAAAAAAAAAAAAAAAAAAAGTATGATTGCAAGCGTGTTTTCTAGGTGACGTGGGAGTTATATGATATAACTCTTTAGGTGATAGTCACTTTCAAACATATGTAATGAATAACGTAGAAAGTGTGGTTATTCTCTATTTACATATCACCTTGTGAGTATCTCATGCACTTGCTAGTTGCACACACCACAAGCAAAATTTTGTTAAATTTGGTACATGTGATTGTGTGTTAAGTTTATGTGGCCTACCAAAGTTAAACTTCTTGATATGTTTAATGCATTTTGGGGAGTGAGGAAAGAAAAGATTGAAGAAATTTTGACAAAGTTTGTTTTTGCTTTGAAAAGTTTGGTTTTGAAAATCATTTGAAGTCATGAACATACATGTCATATCATAAAAACAATTTTTCAAATGATTTTACAGAAAAATTTTTCCAGAATTTTCAAAATTTTTGTTTCTTTGAAACTCGACCGATCGAGTCTTTTCTTCAATCAATCGAAATGTGAAGAAGAAAAATGGATTTTATTTTAAAAGTCTTGGGTTGCCTCAATTCCTTCCCGATTCCTCTCGACCGATCAGATTTCAAATTTCTAAAAAATATAGGAATTAGATTTGACTTTTTCAAAAGCTTGTTTTTGTCTATCTCTTCGATTCCTCTCTCAATTCCTCATCTTTTTTTCTTTTGGTCTTTTTCGTGGTTAAAGCTTCAAAGGTTTTCTTCATCTACACTAGGTAAGACCTTTATATCCTTCCTTTTTCATCATTTTACATGTTTACATGCATTTTTCATGAAATTTTTAGGGATTTTCCCACATTAGAAAATTTGGGGTTTTAGATGAAAATAGAGTTCTTGATCAATTTTAAACCATGGGTTTTTGTTCATGCATCATTTAAACATGTTTCACATACTTTAATTTCAAAATTTTTAAGTTTTATTGGAAATTTCGAAATTAGGATTCTAAGTTCTTGAGAATTTGGGGATTTTTTGAAATTTGTCAAAATTGAGTGAAATTGGCTAATGTTATTGATCAATGAGTAACTCTAACTTGTTTTATACATGTTGTGTTGTTAAAATGATCAATATAAGGATTTTTTTTTGAGAATTAGGTTCTTCAAAATTGGGAATTTTCTATAATTCTTAAATTTACCTTGTCAAGTTTGCAAATTGTGATGATTTTGGACTGTTTAAGAACATTAGATCATGCATCATGTAAGCTTAAATGTCATGCATCATATTGTTTTTAAATTTGCATGTTATCTTGTCTCTAATCCTTCTTATGTAGTCTGCCCTTGGTTTTTGTTTTGTTTTTCTGTTTTTATTCTTAGACATGGCTCCTAAACCTAGTGGGAAATTTAAGACTAAAGCCAAAAGGAACCCTGGGTCTTCCTCTTTATCTAGTTCTGCCGTGGGTGTTAGGTTTTTGATTAAAAAAATGTGAGGAAACCTATGAGACCTTGAATAAATATAGGTCAATTTGTGGTGAAAGGGAGATAGTTCTGAGTGAGTTAGATCCTTCTATACGTAGGACTTTTATGGCTAGGAACTGGGTTTCTTTGTGTGAGTTTTCTGACACTCCTCTTGCTGCCTTGATTAGAGAGATTTACTCTAATCTTTCTGTGTATATAGAGGACACCGGTGGTCATTATTTGACTACTTGGATCCGTGGTCAGGAGTTTACTATAAGTAAACAAGTTGTTTCTGAGGCTTTACGAGTACCTTTAGTTTGTAAACTAGTTTATCCTTAGACTGAGTTTCTTGCTGTAGATGATATGATGTCCCTTCTTTGTGGTTGTCCTGTTTTTGGGGGATCAAAACCAAGAATCAACTCTTGTGAGTTTACTGAGCTTAACTCATTGTACTTATGAATTACTTGTCATAACATCTATCCTATCTCTCATGTTCATACAGTACCTATAGAGCGTTGTGCTTTTCTATATGCTCTAATCACAGATGGTTCTATGTGTTTTCCTTTTATGTTTATTCAAACCATAGTTGATGTCTATAGGAGTAAGAGTAAAGGTAAAAAATTTATTCTTTCCCTTGTTTATTTTTAGGATTTTGAGATATTTAGAGATGTCATAGTTTCCTTCCCTTAGGTTAGTACACATTATGGCCCCTGGAGGAACTATCGATCTTAGGCAAAAACAGCCACAGATGAATAGTGTTAAGCCAAGCACTAGGACATCTAAGAGACCACGAGGAGATGCTTCTACTACTACCTCTAGTGCCATGCCTAATTCTAAGGAAACATATATGGATCCGACAGCTACTATGGATCTTGCTAGTCGTCCTGAGGATGTTGATCCTTCAAGAGCTCCACCATTGTCACTCCAAGCTATGCTGCAATCCATCATGATGACTCAGGCTACTCAAGAACAGTTACTTGATGAGCTATTGACTGAGGATGCATCATTGCAAGCTAATTTCTCAAATTATAGGAGTTTTTTTCCACCACCTCCACCCTTTGAGGATTGACATTGCCTCTGGCAATACGTAATAAAAAGGGTGAGTAGTTTTATGTACATAGGGGGAGTACTATGCATTTTGGCTAGGGGGAGTACTTTGCACTTTGTTTTTATTTCTATTTATTCAATTTTGATGTATTCAGTTTTTAGTTATTTTCTTTGTTTTACTTAAAAATTGATGTGATGAGATTATGATAGTTGATGATTTTGAGGTTATTCATTTTGATGTGTTCACTATCTAATTGTTTGTTTTGGTGATTTCAAAATTTAAATTATGTTTAGAATGTTTTACTTTATTTTCCACACACGCGTTTATGAGTTGTTTTTAATGTTTCAGGAATTTATAGGTTAAATCTTTCAACAGCTGCTAATTATACTAGCAACTAATAGTTAGTAGTTGTGTAAGATTTGTATTAGGACAATAACTTGTATTTGAGCTGATTTTTGTTTAAGCATTACATTTGTATTTGTGTTTTGTCATGGATTGTCAAAGGGGAGATTGATAGGTTCTAAAGATTTAGATTAAATGTTTAGAATCATGGTTGTATTGTGTTAGCTAACCAAGAGTAAAACATGTCTAGTTTAAGTGTTTAAAGTGTGCATAAATAAGTGTGTTTCAAGATTTCAAGTCTAGCTGATTGCAGAAAAGAGAAGACAAGTTTTGTCTTTCTCGACCGATCGAGAAATAGACCTGACTGATTGAAAATCGCAGATATGGTTCTCTACAGAAGGTTATTTCAGTCCAATGACTACAAAAATGTTTAGGGTTTTATTTAAACTTCTCCACATATAAAAAGAAAACCCTAACTACATTTTGAAGACTTTTGGAAGACTTGTGTGTTACTCTTTGTGAGATTTGAGTTCTGTACCTTCTAACTGCACAAGATTCTACCGAAGGTTAAACTACAATCAAGAATTGGTAGAACTAGTTGCTGCTACAAAATCAACAAGTAAAAGTGATCTGAAACCTTTGAATGGAGTCTCAAAGTCATAAGCAAGGGTGTGCTTGTGTTGCTGTTAATCCAAGAAGAGAAGGAGTCCGTGGATTCAAAGCATACACGTGGTCGCGTCAATAAGTTATTAAATGAGGTAGGATTAGATTTAGGGTTCAATATTTTGTAAAAACTTCAATTCTCTTATAATGGATTTGTTTTACCTTGAGGATAACTAGGTCAAATCCTCCCCAAGTTTTTACCTTGAAACGGTTTAGTTTCATTGGTTCATATCGTGGTGTTATTTACTTTTCCGCAACTTTGCATGATAATTTATTTGTTTTAACTTAGATCTGAAAATTAATTTAAGTAATCAATTGTTTAATATATTAGGTTAAACAATCTAGTTTAAAGGGTCTAAACGAACTCTAACTTTCTAGTCATTGTTTATCTATGTAACTAAGATTGATTTTTTTTTTTTAATAAGAAAAACTAAGATTGATTCTTAAAACCTATATATGACATAGAGATATAATCTATTGTTCAAAATATGTCAAGAGTTCCCATCAAAAAAAAAAAAAAAAAAATCTGTCAAGAGTGATAAGAAAAGGCATAATTTTCCAACTGGAGTAGCTGAGTTTGCTAAGGCATTAAAAAGGTCAAATTTCAATAATGAATAATGTTAGCGTCTTCAAATGAAACACTATTTTCTTAAGCCTTATCAGTGTGGCAGCTAATCACTTGGTTCTCGTCCACCATTTCCATTTTTATCCTATCGAATGAAGATGACTTATTGCCTATGTAAAAACAATATAAAAAAAATAATTAGAAAAGCCGTCTTCAAGCCTCGAGAAGATTGTCCCAAGCTAAATCGTCCTAAGACAAAGCACTAATTGGAATTGAAACTCAATCTTCCTCTGGTTCATTCTACATATCTGAATCAATAAATAGCACTAATTAGGAAAGAACTTTCATGTCTTCTTCAAGTAATATATTGTCTCTATTTGTTTTTGAAGAAAAGGGAAAAAATCTCGTTACATAAATGAAATTCATTTCTCATGACATTGATGGTAACAAAGAATTACAAAAGGAAAACTTAGACACATGAAAAAAAAATTATGTCTACTAATTGTATTGTATCTAAATAATAGACTTGTACAATATGTGCTTAATACAAAATGGAACAAGCATTTAAAAGGGGAAGATGCAGTCAATTAAATAATTTCAAAGTAATCATATATAGAACATATAAAAAGAAAAGAAAATGCATATGCTCTGTAATTTTTTTTTTTTTTTTTTTTTTTTTCAACGTAATCATATAAAGCTTTGTAATTGACCTTCAAATCAAGTCAAGATTGAAATGGAAAACTTGTAGGTAGGGGTAGAAAGGCAAAAATCAAAGACCAGATTTCCAAAATATAACTTGCTACATCTATGATAGTAAGTATATTAGTATAATGACAGTAGGCTATATGAATTCTTTTTTCCCAATTACCAAGGCAACTTAGCAAATGATAAACAAGAAAAACAAGAAGAATCCTAAGAGAGTACTAACTTAGCATTTCATGCTAGAAAGTTTGCAAAGTAAAATGCACATAAAATCATGTAAATTCAAGGGAAAAAAAAACATCTAGTTTGTACTTATAATAAACTAAACTAATAGTTCTTGGTAGTGTAAATTTTACCCATGTGGTAATTTACAAACCTCTCTCTCTCTCTCTCTCTCTCTCTCTCTTGCGTGTTAGACACACAACTAGCCCTAATATGGGAGAAATTATAAGATACACATTGTGGACAAGTGATGTGGTCCACAATTTTACTAAAAAATTGTCACTTGTTTAAAATTGTTATAAATTTTTTTAAAACAGAAATTAATTACTGACTCGCCAATTTTAAACAAGTGAAATTTTTTAGTGGAATGGTGGACAAGTGACATGGTCCACCAAATGACTTTATAATTTCTCCTAATATGGAGTTTCGAAGACCTTATAATGCTAAAATGTGAGATAAGGCAGGATCGATGTTATCTTAATAAGACCTATAAAAATAAAATTTGTCTTAATAAAATTACATATAGGCCAGCTATTTAATACCAAGATAAGATCATCAATTTCCTAAAAAAAAAAAAAAAAAGAAAAGAAAAGAAAAGAAAGAAAGAAAGAAAGAAAGAAAGAAAAGGTCATCAAAACTGCTGAATGTTTAAAAATAACTTAGTCTGATTTTGGACCTTAAGAGTTAAAACATTGAAAATAATGAATAAATAATCGTTGCAAATAAGTAATGCCTTCTAAAGATTAAATAAAAATAAAAATATAAGGCAATATAAACGTAGCATCATTAGAATTAGAAGACCCATTTGCTGCCTTTTGTCATGAAGACATTTTATTAGTTTTTCAATATACCATTCAAAAAGAGCCCATTTTATTAGTTCTCTCGATTTGATCACACGCACGAAGTTGGGCTGAGTCATGTTTGACCCGGTCTGTTACTAAATAATACTGCTTGAGCTCCATTGATTCTTAAATACAACAAAGCACATCTGGCCCAATTGGATCCCAAACGTCTTTCAGCTTAAGCAAAAACAAACGAGCCCACATCAAATTAGAGGTCTAATTGGGCTTTTTCTTATGTGTATTGATAAATAAAATCAAACCTGGGCCAACGAAGTTCATAGTTGTATCCCGTTGTTATGGAAGCTCTGGGCGTTTGGGCCTTTCAACTAGCTGAAAAGGAGCAGCTCTAGCTAGTCATGGTGGAAGGCGATACCAAGGTATGCTTTGATTTATTCAGACACTTACTATATAACGTATAACTCCAAATTCTCCAATTGAAGTTGAAGTAGAGCTTACTGGCTTTCTGAAGCGAAATGGAGAGCTAAAAAATTATTATGCATATATACTCAATTTGGCAATGAAACGCGCAATTTTAGTATTGCCCAATTAGCTAAACGAACTCGTTTTGTGTTACTCATGTATGCGCGACAATTTTGCAATAATCATTTTTTTCTTTTTTAATATGAAAGGAATTAAAATTTTATAAAGCCTAATTTAGGAGGGGGAAAACAGTAAAAGGCATTTATTTGCAATGGCAGTTTTAGTTTAAAGTTTAAAGGCAAAAATGCAAAATTGACCCTCTAACTTTCACATTTTTTCATTTCAGTCCTCTAACTTTCAGTTTTGTCATTTCAGTCCTTTAACTTTTCATTTTTGTCAATTCAAGGCTCCGTTACAAATCTGTTACTGCTGCCGTTACTGCTGCCAAAACGACGCCGTTTTCATGGTTTTTTTTTATTTTTTTATTTTTATAAATTCGGAATTAAAAGAAAAATCTGGAAAAAAAAAAAAAAAACATTAAGGGGAACGACGTCGTCGTTCCCCTTCCCTGAATCAAAACAAAAAAAAAAGGGATTCGTTCCCCTTCACTGAATCAAAACGAAAAAAAGGATGGCTTGGATTGCTGGGACTTTGCCTATTTTGATTGCTTTGGTTCCGTCCTCTAGGCTCAGTTGGTTTCGTGATTTGCTTTTGGGATTTGCTAAGCGAGGGAAGCTCTTGCAGTATTCGTCAAAGGTAACTGTTTGATGAATTGATAGATTGTGTTGGTATTTTTTTTTTTCCTGCATTTGGGTCTGTTTGTTTGCAGAGAAATTGGAGGGGAAAGAGGAGGAAAAGAAATTAGAAATTTTGTAATTGCGTCTTAGTCTCTGTTTTATGTTTTGGATAATGGGGTTGAATTTTCTTGACTTGAATATCTTAGAGTATGATATTTTCTCACATGTTGTTTTGCTGGTTTTTTGTTTTCCTAAATTTATTGGCAACTCAGAGAAGCTTTAGTATATTTGGAATTGGAGTAGTGCTACTTGGCTTGGATGGAAATCTGGATTTTGTGTTATATATGGCGTAGCTTCTAAGAAAATTTGTAGGTTTGTATCCTTTTAGAATGTTTGCTTTTCTGAATTCCAATATGTTTTTATCAAACCATCAGCTTAGTACTCTTGTTCCAACTTCCAAACATACCCAAGATGCTAAACAGGTTTATACTCTCACATAAAAACCAAACATAAAATCCCTTTTTTTCGTTTTGATTCAGTGAAGGGGAACGAATCCCTTTTTTTTTTTTTTTTTTGATTCAGGGAATGTTTTTTTTTTTTTTTTTTTTTTTTTTTTTAATTCCGAATTTAAAAAAAAAAAAAAAAAAAACCATGAAAACGGCGTCGTTTTGGTAGCAGTAACGGCAGCAGTAACAGATTTGTAACGGAGCCTTGAATTGACAAAAATTGAAAGTTAGAGGACCGAATTGACAAAACTGAAAGTTAAAAGATTGAAATGAAAAAACGTGAAAGTTAGAGGGTCAGTTTTGCATTTTTGCCAAGTTTAAACTAATGCTCCAAGACAAACGGTCAAAATTGATTATTAAATACTTCAAGTTGTACTGGGTTTTTATTGTCTAATTAGGGGAAGGGAATGCCCAATTGCAACCCAAAACTAACGCAGTCCAGACCAAACTTCATTAAACCCAACTTAAGCGAAGCCAAGAATTAAAATATACCATCAGCCCACTCTAAACTCAAAAATAAATTCATAAAATAGAACCCAAGCCCAAACCCAAAGTCAAGACAAAGCCCATTCAAAACTTTCCATATGTGTTTCTATTATCTATTTATTATCCGGTATTTTATTTATTTATTAACTATATAAAAAGAGCTAAGAGCTGGAGGAACAGTAATTTTGGTTTGTTGAACCAAGACAGTTTAGAAAAACTAATTAATCTAAACTCATAATTTGTTCATAAAAATAATCTGAAACATGGCACTTTTTAAGCATTTAAATATTATTCTTTGAACTATGGTCTTCCTATTGAGTTATATGAGTACATATTTGTATTGCTGTAACTCAATTTTTAAATGAGCTTAACTATATAGATTTTCATTTTCTTTTTATCTCCACTAAAATATATAACAACTGGTGTCAATGGAATTTTATGTTAATGTACGGATATGATCTGATAATCTTTAAGATTTGCAAGGTTATTGGTTGGACACTGGCCTTCTTACTAAAGAGTTGTGTATTTGCTCATTAAGAAATTAATTCTGCAAATTATATGACGATTATAGGATCTTTACCATGCATTGGCCTTGTCTTCACATTCAACAATGCCAAGCACAGTTTTTCCTAACAGACTTGCAGGGCTCTATTCTTTTTATTGCTATGAGTTTACCATCATAAACACATTGCACTTTTGCTATCAATAAAACTTTTATTACCTATAAAAAAAGTATCCAAAAAATGTCCAAAATTCATTATTAATTTTTATTTTGAGCAATGGATAGCTATCCAAATTTCTAGATCCACTCCAACATGCCATAGATAAATTTTCAAATGGCTGAATTGATAAATTGGTATAGAAAGTATAGGTATTTATATAGCTTAATAAAAGGCATGTTACAAATAATTACGTGTGCATCATCTTGAAATCATAAACTCATAGAAACTGTGAAGTTTCTTTGAGTTTTACCATCAAGCTATAGCAATTCCTATATTTAATACCATTCTGTTCATAGTTGCTACCCTAAACAAAATCTTTGACCCTCTTAAATAAAAAAAATAAAAAGCCCATAAAAAATTTACGAATAAAAAATCCCAGAAAAACAAATTAGAAACCCAAAAACAAAGTCACCAATAAAAAAAGCTAAATAATCCTATCAAAAAAAAAAAAAAAAAGCTAAATAAAATTGGGAACATTCAGCCAATTTATCAAAAACATTAGCTCAGCCCTTAAAAAATAAAAATTAAAATTAAAAAAAAAAACTAATATGATTTCAAATCATTTCATCAACTGCCCCCCCAACCCCAAAAAAAAAAAAAAAAAAACCTTAATCTAGAGAGAGACTCTAGTAGTAAGACGTGAGGCAGAGGGAGTGAATACTAATACCAAAATGTAGCAGCACTGAATGAAGCGTTGGTACCAGATTTGCTTCTAAGAGAAACCAAAACTACACTTGCAAGTTATTTTCTCTCTGACTCATCTTAGCTGAGGCAAAGGTAGAGCATCTTCTCTCTCTCTCTCTCTCTCTCTCTCTCTCTCTCTTACTGTTTGGAGTTTGGACCCATGTATTGGGTGCTTTTTATTTTTATATTTTTTATGAACTATCCATGTGTTGATTGGATGATTTCGTTTTTTTATAACATACTAGTTATGAACTTGTACTTTGCATGGGTTTTTTTAGAAGTAGAAATATTTTTTTAAAACCCAGGAGGTTGGCTAAGTTGGTTGGGTTCTCAGTCTCAAAATGCTTGTACTGGGCTCGACTGGGTCTGCTCCCCAGTTCAAGTCCTGCCACCTGCCACCTGCACTTTGAAAAGAATTTCCTGGGCCAGCCCTTTACCCCTTCGTGGGCCCACCCAGCACGAACAGTGATTAGTCTCTAGTTGAAAGCCTTGAGGAAACACTATGTGAAACCAAAAATTTAAAAAAAAAAAAAAAAAAAAAAAAAAAAAAAAACCATGACATTAATGTCTAGTGGGTTCTTCCATTCAATTGTATAATTCCATGTGTGCATATTAACTGAGTTAGATGTTAGTCACAATCTAGATCCATCATCATTCTAATCAAATTAGGTGCCATTTTCATCAAAGGACAGGGATTTCCTACACACAAGCTCCTCTCTCTCATTTAAACTAGACGGCCAAGCCTCCTCTCTCTCCTTAAACCCACCTCTCTCCTCTCTCTCATCCTCCTCCACCTCTGTTTTTCTCTCCACCAATAAGAGGATCATAGCTAGAGGATCATGACCACGTACTGATTGGAAGAAAATACTCTCTCTCTTAAAAACTCCTCATCAACGCCTCTCTCTCATCCTCCTTCTTTGTTCTTCTCAGAAACCCCAGCTACTGCCACATGCTCCGCCTTTCCCATCCCACATCCACCTCTTTGATGCGCTCCGATTTTTTCTAGGTTTCTTATCATATCCCTCTGTATTTGATATTATTTTGGTTTGTTTTGTGTGATATAATTGGATGATTTAATTCTGGTTTTTTGTTGCTGTGATAATTAGATTTCTTGTTTGTAATTTTCATAAGATTACCATTTTGGCTAGCTTGAGTTCTTGCTGTGATATATTTGTAATTTTTGTCTTGAGTTTATGCAAGTAGGTTTTGTTTTGAGGTTGTGTTAGGTTTGGTAATTATGATGTTCTCATGCATAAAGTTTTGTTGTTTAGGTATTTAGCCATCTTATTATGCTTACTATAATCAATTGGAGTGTTAAGAACCTCAAGCATGGTAATTTTCAAGTATATACTGTATCAAGAAATAAGGAAATTCCATTTTCATCCATTTGGCGAAAATTGCACCCAAAGAACAAAATTCCTTCATTGGTGACATGTAGCAAAAGTATGGACCATGGGAAAAAATTGTCTTCTTGTGATTTAAAGCTGCATTTCACGGGGACTAATGGTTGTTATCTTGTTTGTTCATAGATAGAAAAAATATTTTTACTCTAATAGATCAATGACTCATGTTACATATATGATTACATGTTAGATGTTAATATGGTAGAAAATTGGTTCTTTAAATTGCAAATACAACAAGAAATTATTGTATCCTTGTTAAAACATTTCATATTGACATTATTATGGCATAATTAGTTACTTTTCACCTAAATTTTCTTAATGACTATAGTAATATGTGACCATTATTTGTGAGCATTGTAATGACAATGTTTTCTTCATGGTATTAAATTATTGCAGGCAGTCTTAGTCCTTCTAATTCTTTGCCCCCACTTACATGGGCAACAAAGTTAAAAATTGCTTAAGAAACTGATACGGGTTTAATGTAAATAAATGAGTTCAGCCCCTAAAAATATGTTCATGGCAACAAGGTTATAGACTCAACACTATTGCCTGAAGTGTATGCAAAGAAGGAAGTTTTTACAGCATTTCATATTACTCTAAATTGCATTGAACTTGATCCAAAGATGCAGCCTAGGATGTGAACATTGTTAGAGAGTCTTGATTGTATAAAATCACAGAGAAGAAAGTAAAGAACTTTGTATAATTTTGGTTCTTTCTTAATGATTTTTTATGTTGAAGGTGTTTAGCTTGTTAGCATTGCATGGTTGGAGGGAGATTTGGATGTATATTTTCCTGAAAATATTTTTGTGAACCAATGTATTAATATATGGAGAATGTACAAGGAGTTAGTTCCAAATACTATTTCTAGCAGGCTTGCAATGAATGTGTATCAATCCAACCAATGTGTGTAATTAATGTTTCGGGATATTTGATCCCTTAATCTTACTGATATTTTTAACGTCTATATTCATCAAGCTAATGAGTTTACTTTTGTTTATGTTCAGAAAAAATTTATCGTTGTTGTCACCAATCACCATAGCTCTGTTGAGTTTGATTTCCTGAAGAGTATTTTTCTTATAAAAGAGAGTCAAATAAAAGGAAAATTTCAACAAATCCATTGCTAAATTTGAACTTCCTAAATTTAAATTTCCATCCACATCACTATATTGCATTCATTAGTTTTATTTCTTAAACACTATATTGCATTAATCCTGACAATATTGCATTCATTAGTTTCATTTCTTGAAGAGTATTTTTATTATAAAAGAAAGCTAGATAAAAGGAAAATTTCAACAAATCTATTGCTAAATTTAAGCTTCTTGAATTTAAATTTTCATCCACATCACTATATTGTATTCATCTAAAGCTTCCTTTGTTTAATATGCAAATACATAGATACAAAAATATAGAAATGAACTTTTCCATTGCTTATAGAAATATCGACTCATTGCAATTATAATTGGTACCTAACTAGAAGCTTACCCAAACATGCACATATAGGACCTAAGATGTTTAAGTAGCTTCATTTGTTACAAAATATGTTTAAAAAGATTCTATAAGCTCAAATGTGCTATCCAAAATGCTCCTCAAAAATCTGTCGAAGTCAAGGGAGCTATTCAAAAAATACTATCAAAGTTCTATCCACTAGCTATTATAGCTATGCAATATGTTGTCCAACAATTGTGCAAAAAACAAGAAAAACAACTAATATAGTATTTTTCAAAGGTTATCAATATCAGGATCAACTGAAGCTTGCAAAATATGCCACCAAATATGAATTAGTAAATGGAAAAAAAAAAAAAAAAAAAAAAAAAACCACTAAAAGGAATATATAAGTTTAAATTATAGCAAAATTCATAACGACTATGCACAATTAGCTTAAGCCATATAACCCAACGTGATCTTGTCCAACCAAAAATCCACAATCAAAAGATTCCTACATATGACATTTAAACAAATCAATATTTCATTTTCTATGCTAATGAAAGTGACTGGGTAGTAGGATATTAGACAAAATTTATAAGTAATAGCAGTAATTAGTTTATAGGATATAACTAAAGAAATTTATATGCATACCTAATTCAGACCATATAACCCAACAACATTGCCTTGTCCAACCAAATCACTACAACTAAAATATTCTTGTATATGACATTTAAATAAATTTATGTGTCACTTTTTAATAGTAGTAATTGTTTAATAGGATATTAGATAAAATATGTAATTAGTAGCATCATACTTGAGTTATGTTGTCTACAAATGGTGATGGTTGTTCAACATTACTATGTTCTTTGTGAGAATTAATATTAACTAAGGAATCGTCCTATGTGGAAAAAAAAAAAAAAAAAAAAAAAAAAAACAACAACAACAACAATTGTCACATAAAACAAATTTCTGAATCCACAAAATCATGTTTTATAATGGAATGAAAACAAACTTACTTTATTTAGGCCACCCGTGATTGAACTTGTCTTGCTCTACTAGTCTTTTTGGGTTGAGCCTTCTTACTTTGAGAATTTTTTTTTTTTTTCTCTAATGGACTTTTCAACATTTCTCGTTTCTTGCGAATGCTTCAATAATTTGTCAAAACATTTATCAGCATGCTCATACATTATCTCTCTCTTTGTTGCAAGTGTGTTAATTTGAAGACATTTGTAACTCAAATGAGAGAGATGCTTTCTCATTGACTCTTGTGCACTACATTTAACATCAATGCCATGATAGTCCTTGATAGAACCAACCCTTACATCTTGTGTTTATCTTTTCAATACATAAAGGCTGGAATTCTCTTCACATTTTTCTTGACAAAAACTTTCAAAGCATGGAAACATAAATTCCCAAAAAGCTAAACTTCATGCAGCTCTATTGGATTATAGTTGTTAAGGCTTCATATTTGATTAAGTGCTCTTGAGTTCTACTCTGATATTTCACTCTGTATTTTGTATTAGAATAAGTTTTTTCTTTCCTTGTAAATAGTACAATCCACAATCTTCACATATTCATCTTTAAACATTTTGAATATTTCTAGAGTGTACAACTCTGCAACATCTCGAAATCAACTAGTAAAACTGGTGTTGTTTTCCTAATTTTTAACTCTGCTTGTAGTTCTTGACTTCGGTTATTAGACAATACTTTAGAATAATGTTCAAAATATTGCAAAAGACCATGTTTTGGCTTCAAGTATTTCTTCAACACACTCTTCATTGACTCATTGCATTGAGTGTTTTTCATATCAACAGTGAACATATGTCAGCCATATACTATAGAACATTTCTCTTTCACATCAGACATTTCATAAGGATTATTAGTACGATCATATCTCTCAAGCATGTTATTTTAAGCAACTATCCATTCATCTTCATCTTTAAAATCATACACACAATTACTAAGATCATTTCGAAATTGGCTTGATAGATTAAATACATGATGTAAACGCTTAGCAGCATTCTGATAAATCTGCCACACATATAGACGGTGATTTGATTTAGGAAACCCATCTTCTATTGTATTAGCCATTGCAGCAAATTGATTTGTAAATATAGTTTTTGGTTGTTTTCTTGACATTGCACTCAAAAAAGTTTCAAACAACCACTTGAATGACATTATGGTTTCATCATAAAATGAAGCTGCACCAAAGATAATTAACTATTTATAATGATTAACCCTAATGAATGGAGCAAGGTGTCGACCATATGAATTTGTTTGATAAGTGGTGTCAAAACATATAACATCCCAAAAGTGTCCATAATCAACTATAGATCTAGAATCAGTCCAAAAATATTCAGAATTTGATTATCATCATCAAATTCTATAGAATAAAAATAAGATGGATCTTCTAATTGCATCTTTTTAAAGAAATCCATCACAGCATGACTATCTCCTCTCTTTAAAGTGTCTCTCCTCTTGGAATTTACATGATTTTGATAGTCAACATTCGAAAACCCAAGATTTTCATAACCACCAACTTGCATGCTCAACAATTCTATGGTTTGTTTTATTGATATCCTAGATTTTTCTACATCATCCGCAAAAGCTTGTTAGGTAGGTGTAATTTTTCTATTTAATCTTAACATATGTTTCATTGGAGAAGGAGCAAACTCATGATTATGTTGTTCGTGAAAAGAATGACTTCTAACATACCATCCTTTTGAAGTTGACAAGTCATTTGTACTAAACAACCAATTTGTGAAATTGGGCGATGGAAAGATACATGTTCACGATGTTTGTCAATAGCTCGTTCACCTTGTTTTGAACAACAAAATGTTCTCCTCTTAACATATCCAGCACTCCCTCGTCTTATATAATGTTTCCTTACACTGAAGCCCCTTCTGTGAGCATATTGTTTGTAAAACTCATATACACTATCATCACAATTAAATTTCATTCTAATCATTGGTGCCTTAATTTCCTTATTGTGTTTACTTGGGGTTTTTGGACTTCCATCAATAGGTTCTACTTGAGCTTCTTCCTTAATCCAAAAACCAATAAAAAGCAATAGTGTTAGGAATATTCAATTAAATAATAATATTTAATTTTTTATTAAACACAACAAAGAAATCATAGTTGCTTATAGTCTTATAAATAGTCACAATGAACAAAAACTACAATATTCAAAACTCAAAATACCCAAAAATCCTATTCAACAGAAATTATACTCAAACTTCCTAAAAGTAAGTAGTAAATAAGTCCTGACCACCAACAATAAATACCCATTCAAAAGCAACTAAACCACAAGCTCTTAAGTTATAGAACCCAACTATGGTAATAATCATAAAGACAAATCTTCAAACGTCAAATATAATGCAATTTGAGAAACAAATTTAAGGAAATAATTATCTTTAAAACAATTTTTTTTTCAATTACAGTAAATTTAATGAAAATCAAACTTGAAAAAATTGAGAGCTATTGCCTTTGTCACTGTTATAGGAAGAATGTCGAGAAACAATGGAGTGGTAGGAGTGGTGGTCCTTGGTGGCAAATATATGGGTGCGGGATGGGAATGGTAAAGAGAGAGAAGGTTGCTAAGAGAGGCATCAATTGAGTGAGAAAGTGAATGGGGTGGAATTGGCGAAGGGGGAAGGGGGTGAAAAGGAGGAATGAAGATATGGTCAGGTGAGATCGACGGCTGCTGCATGTGGCCATGATTTTCTAGCTAGTCTGGGATTTTGAGAAAAACAAAGGTGGAGGAGGAGGATGAGAGAAGCTTGGTTATGTGTGGGATTGTGGTGCCATCTAGTTTAGATTGAAATAGAGAGAAGCTGTTAACATTAAGTTAACATATATTTTCTTAAAATGGGTCATGTGCGTGTCACATGACCCTTCATACGTGTTTCTTTATTTGTTTGACATTTGTCCTGTTTGCAGTAGTTACTGCAAGCTTGTGTGGAGGAAATCCTTGTTTTTCATCAAACTAGCATCGTGATTATGGGAATACCTTGCATTTATGTTTAATCAATTCATGCTGCATATATTTATCAACAACAACAACAAAAATTCATGCTGCATATAGATGACATAACCCAAGTTTTAACACTTATTGGGTAATTTTAGACAATGTTCTTATTATTTGCAACTTCCATTTTACATCCTTACCATTACAAAATTGAAGAGTTTCCTTAATCGGGGCAGAGTTTACTGTTGGTAACATCTTTATATAATGTTGATTAAAAACTGGCACAACATCCCCATCGCTTCTTTCTCTTCCCACCAAAAGAAATGTAGTTGTTAGGATTTACTTGATATCTGAGTCCCGTATTGGTGTTTATTGTTTAAAATTCTAGTTGAAAGTTCCCCATTAATCATTTTGTTCTAGATTCACATTGCTTATGTTAACTTTGAGATTTGAACAAGAAGATGTTCCTCTGCTCGCTTCTTCTTCTTCTTCTATGCTTCCTTGTATTCCACTTAATTCATTTAAATCTTATTGAAGTTAAAGATATGTAATCAATGTGTTTGTTTTTATCCCATAAAAATTGGAATTAAAAAAAGGTCATATGAATAGAATGAAAAAAGAAAAAGAAAAAAAAAAAAAAAAGAGTTGATTCAACATAACATAACATATAAAAAATTAAAAATTAAAAAAGAAAAAAAAAAGAAAAAAGAGAGAGAACGTGGTTGATAGCTATAAGGAATTTTGATATATTTATATTTTAAATGTCATCAACGTAAAATTATCAAATTAATGGAGATATATATATTTTTTTTTAGAATAGATAGAGATTATCAAATTATTGGAGATATATACTATTTCTTGGAATAGATTTATATTAATGACCTCTTGAAGAATTTGGATTGTGTTTATCCCTTAATAATCAAGTTTTGTAGCTTGATATTCTGATAAAATAATATTAATTTAATAATATTAAAATTTTGAAAATTTAGATGATAAATATTATCTAAATTAAATTTTTGTATGCTAAATATTATCCTCTAATTTAAGAAATATATCCTAACAAATAAGAAAAATAATGTTAATTAGATGATAAATATTATCTAAATTAAATTTTTGTATGTTAAATATTATCCCTTAATTTAATAAATATATCCTAACAAATAAAAATAATAATGTTAATCTAATTTTATTTAATGATAAGAATAAATTAGAGTCCTAGTAGTATACTATTCTTTTTTAGTTCTTTAAAAATCTAAAAATTTAATTAAATTTCTACAATTTGGTGAAGCCACGTGGTGCAATGTACTAGTTAAAGGCCCGTGCGTTGCACGGTTTTATGTTAAAATTTATAGAATATATATAATTATTATACCAAATAAGTAATTATTAAACGAAAGGAATAAATTGCATTAGTACATCAAATATAAAATGATAGCACCTGAATACAAAATTATCTTCTAATATGCCAATTGTGCTATAATATCATTTGTAGTTACATGTATCAAACTATTTGCATATAAATTTTATATCTAATGAATCTACAATATAAGTGATTTGCAGTATTGTTAACAATAATATTAATGATTAAAATCTTTAGACAAAGTAACATAAAATTGGCCACTTTTAAAAGATAGAACTATTCGAGAAATAAAACATTTTTCTAATTTTTTCCATGCAACGCACGGTTTTATACATAAACTTAGTGTAAATGAAAAAAAAAAAAAAAAATTGCAAAGTTCTACATCTAGATTACAAACCTGACCTCAGCAGCACAAAAGAAATATGGCTATAGAATTGATACAAAATTGTCTTCACTGGTTATGAAACCAAAAGACAACACATACACAAAACGTATTTAAATAATATCAACAAACTGTACAGTAGGAAAAGGGAAAAATACCCCAACCATATATATATCCCCATTTTTATATTGGATAATTTTAAGTTGTGAAGAAGTTGATAACTTGATATGAACAAAAAGAAAATTGAGTTTACCCAATCAAGAAGTTTAGGTTTAATTACATATTAGTTTTTTTTTAAAATAATTTATCCCAAAAAAATAATTAACGTTATTAGCTAGATTGTTATTAGATATATATATATATATATATATTTTTTTTTTTTTTACGTTAAAGTTAACGCGAGGAAGTATTTTTTTTTCCAATATTTTTTTTAATAGATATACACTTACTTTAGACATGAAGCACTTTTTTTTTTTTTTTTTTTTTGAGATAAACTACTTAATGATAAGAATGAATTAGAGTCATGATAGTATACTCTCACTTTTATATTATATAATTTTAAGTCGTGAAGAAGTTGATAATTTGATATGAACAAAAAAAAAAAAAAGGAGCTTACCTAATTAAAAAGTTTAGGTATATTTTATCCCAAAAAAATAGTTAAGGTTATTAGCTAGATTGTTATTAGATTTTTTTTTATTTATTTATTTTTTTTTACGTTTAAGTTAATAAAAGAGAAGAAGAAGTAGTTTTTTTTTTTTTTTTTTTTTTTTTTTTTTTTTTTTTTTTTTGGAGATAAACTACTTAATGATAAGAATGAATTAGAGTCCTGCTAGTATACTATTCCTTTTTTTTTTTTTTTTTGGGAGAATGAAGTATACTATTCCCTTTAAGTTCTTTAAAACTCTAAAAATTTAATAAAATTTCTGCAATTTAGTGAAGTCATGTGGCGCAACCACGGCGTCTAAGCCCAACTTTTATATATATAGTATAATAAAATCTGATTTTACCAAATTGTTTTTTTACCTTAAGAGAAGCCTATATTTATCCAAAGAAGAGATTGATATATATTATTAAATTATTAAGTTTTTGTGTTTATCAAAATCTTTCCTTTTTTTTTAGCACTATGTGTCCAATATTGTTAGGTTTACTTGAGTTTCCAATATCCAATTAGAAATTATAGGAGAAGAAAAATTATATATATATATATATATATATATATATTTTCTTAAAATCTAAAAATCTAAGAAAATTTCTGCAATTTGGTGAAGCCACTTGACGCAATCACGGCGTCTAAGCCCGACTTTTATTATATATAATATGATATGATAGATTTCTTACTAAATTGGGTAGCATTTTTATCGGTCATACTTCTTCTACTTCTTCTTTTCCTCTTCTCAAATTTAATTTCAATGGTTTCAACTGTGCCCATCATGCATGTTGTGGGTAGATTTTATTTAATTAAATGTAATTTTCATATTTTAAATTGAATTGATTTTTTATAATGTTATATGAGAATTTCTTGAGGTTGCTATTTGAAGCATGTACTTTAATATAAAAATATTTTAAACAAAACAATGAGACTTTAGGTACATGTTTAGAATAAAAGTATTATTATGATTATTAATTATATAGAAATATCTCTAGTAACATATGATAGTTCTCAAAAAACAAGAAAAAAAGAGAGTAACGTATAATATGAAACATTACGGTATTTTTTTTAAAATGGTCTTTTTTGTGCTTATTACGTCCAATCTTTAGTTAGGCAGACTAATATTTATTATTCTTTGTGCTTCTCCTTTCTTTTCTTTTTTTTTTGTTTTTTTTTTTTTTGTTTTTGTTTTTTGTTTTTGGTTTTTAGTTTTTCTAAGCTTTTGATTGAACATAGAAGAAAATTTCAATTAGATCGATATATATTCTTTTAGTTGCCTTTTTTAATGCACGAATATAGTTGGCTTACGTACCTATATTGTAATTACCTCATTGCTTTGTTTTGTTTTTATTTTTCTTTTGTAACCATAATTGTTTAGTTCTTAATTCTTAATAGAAAAATAATGATCAATCTAAAACCTTAGTTTTAAAGAGCTAGAGAGAAACCTAACACCCTAGAACTAAAACCTTCTCATTCTCTCCACCTTCTCCATCTGTAATTGTTAATTACTATAAGAGGAGGTTAAAACCATCACACACAAAGAAACCTTCAAAATTCTTGGTATTGTTTGGTGCTTAAGAATCATTGGAGAATACCCAAAATCTCCAAGTGGCCTTGGATTGACCAAAAAGATTTGGTTTTGCAATTGGAGGATTAAGTCACAGCACTACATAAAATGTTGGCTATAGCAGTGTGTTTTTTTTAGTGGCGTTTTCAAAAAAACGTTGCTATAAGTATTAAAATGCTATTATAACCAATTAAAAAATTGCCTATAGTAGGGTTTTAGAAACATTGCTATAGATTTGGATCTATAGTGACACTTTCCAAAACGCTGCTATAGACCAATGTGAACCTGTAGTAATGGTTCTACATCAACATTTCATACTGCTGCTATAGTCATTACATAATTGGGAGGGTTTTGTAAGTGATATGTATTGTGTACTGCATCTATTCTTGATTAGTGGATCATTTAGTGCTAGAGGATCGAAGAGTTTTTTCTACCAATTTCTCGAGTTTTTCTCTTCGTAAATACTTTGATGTCCTGCTATAGTTATATGGGTTTTGCTGCTATATTTTATATGTATGATATTATCAATTGGCTAGTTACTTAAAAAAAATTGGGCCTAATTCTCTAGTTAGATTGAAATTAACAATGGTCTACTCTCAGTTTAGGTTCTCATCCAATTTTTATGATTTAGCTCTGCTACCATGTGAAAGTCTGAATGAATGTGTATTAAACTGCAAGTAATAAGGTACAAAGATTTACCTTATATATAAGTAGACATGATGTACCGTACAAGTAACCTACACTATGGGCCTAAGTCCATTGGGTCTATATGCTAATTTTTTTTTTTTTTTAAATTGACATTAGTCATAATTTTGGGGTCTAAATCGTGTCTCTTTCAATAAAGAACGAAACTACAATCCATGCACCAATCAGCTGCCCAAACGCATTCGCTATGAGTGTAGACCCATTGTAAATTGTCAGCCCTGAACACCCAAGGCATATTTAACTGAAAATATTTATTATTTAGTTTATCAAAAATAACATATTTGTATACCTTTTGTGTTTTCTAAAACTATTCTTATTCATATACTCTAATGTGTAATCATGGTTTTAAAAACCGGTACGGTTAAAGAACCGGAAAAGGAGCTAAATACCGGTTTTATGGTCCGACCGATGGTCGAATCGGTGACGTCATAAATAATTTAATTATTATTTATTTAAATTATATAAATAATTAATAATTTTTTAATATACTAAAAGTCTAAAACTAACAAACCTATAATAACAAATATGTTTCCTTTAAAAAAAAGCCAATGGACTAGTCACAACATAACACTTAGCAATAGAGGGTCCTAAGACTTTGAACCTGCTTTAGAAACATCAACTGTAAACCTTAAGCAAAAAAACCAAATCAATATGTAAATATGTTTCCTTTTTGACTTATTAAAGCAAAAAAACCTAAGCAATCTCAACATGACTCAAATCAATAAGTAATAACATTAACATTACAAAATAATCATCCTGAAATTCTAATAAACTTTCAACAAGACCAAATAAATAAGTTCATTAGTTATTACATTTACATCCAAATGGCAAATAACAAATAAGTTCATTACAACCAACAACTAAGTTTTAAAGTTTCAAACAAACAACTAAGTTTTAAAACCCAAGCCTCATTTGTTATGAAGATAATCGAAATCAATATCATCATGTGAACCAAATGCTCCACCACTAGCATCATAATCATCATCCTCATCTTCATCTTCTTCATCTTCAACATGAATAGGATGATTTTTATCTCTAAATCCGGGAGGAGCATCATCTTCATCACCAAATGATTCCAAATTGACGTCATCATCATCCTCAATCACTTCATTATTCATATCTATACAAATTCCAAAACCAAAGAACAATAAATGAAATAACAATTCTCATAATCATTTCTCATAAATCATAAATAGTCTAGGCAAAGAATTGTTATAAGCTAAACTCTTTGTACGTGGCTAGAAGATCCTTCTTCAATTGGATAGGCTCCCTCTTCATATAATGCATTCTCTATCTCCTCATGATCCAGAAATGGAGGTTCCTCATCTTCCACTACCCAAAATTCAGTTTTATCGATACTTGCATAATCAATAGGATCAAAATTGAACTTCTTCCTTTTGACTCTATCATAAGATGAACATAATGAATAATTTAATTAGTAACCAAATCACTTATATTTCACAATCACAAAGAACCCACTTGACCAAATCAGTGAATCACTCATATTTTCCCACAAAAACATTGAAACAAAGAGATTATATAATATATACCTTTCTTTCAATCGGTAGTTATAATGAACAAACACAAGATCATTAAGTCGTTGATGCTCCAATCTATTTCTTCTTTTGGTATGTATTTGTTCAAAAGCACTCCAATTCCGCTCACATCCCGAAGAGGCAGCTGTTTGGCTAAGGATTCAAATTGCAAACTTTTGTAAAGTTGGAGCACAAGATCCAAACAACTTCCACCACTCATCTAAGTTCCATATACAACACAAAACAAAGATACAATGAATCAATAAACACAACTATACTTATCCCAAAAATATAAAAAAGAGCTATGATCTTTAAAACATATTTACATTTTAGTATTAGCTAAAGTAAACAATATCTTACCTGGCTGAGATGTCTTAGCTGATTCTTGAGCAAGTTGGGTTCCAAAAGTTTGTTCACGCTCTCGAAATAGCCTTAATTCCTCCACCAACTTCAATCGACCAGTTGAAACTTTTGATTCAATAACATCTGTCATAGCAGATTGTGTCTCTAGCCTCTTATTAAGAGTGGATGAGTCATATTGGAATGCAGGATTCAACCAATAAGCAGTAGCATGAATATCTCTATAGAATTGATTATCCCAACGATCCTTGATAATATTAACATAAGGCTCCCATAGTCTCTTCTTGTCCTTGAAATTTTTTTTGATTCCATTAATTACTCTATACATGCCATCATATACATAACCCATAGCTGGTTTTTCATCAGAATCAACAATGCGTAATAAACGAATCAATGGTGACATAATATGCACAATTACATGACAATCATTCCAAAATTGATTGTCAAGAATGATTTTCACCACTGCCTTTGCTTTCTTATCTTTTGCATATCTTAATTCAACATAAAATTTGCTAGTCACCAATGCTTGTAAGTCATGCTTATGTTCCTTAAGACTCCCTAAAGCAATGAAAGTAGTAGCAATCCTAGTTGGCCCTGGACGCACAATTTCCGTCTAATTTTTTCTAGTCCTCAACCAAGCTTGCAAAGCCACATGGTTATAGATGAACACTGTGATCTTGGATGCACGCTTTGTAAGTTTAGCTATATGATCCATTTTCCCAATCTCCTTAAAAATTAGGTTTAGGCAATGTGCTGCACAAGGTGACCAACTAATGTTCCTATATTTTCCACACACAATTCTTCCAGCAGCTACATAATTTGCAACATTGTCAGTGACCAAATGTACTATATTTGCAGGACCAACCCAACTAACAATTTCATCAAACAAGTTACTCAAATTAATAGCATCCTTAACCAAGTCAGAAGCATCAACAGAACGTATAAAAATAATTCCTTTAGGACAATAAACAAGGAAATTAATCAATGTTCTATGCCTAGTGTCAGTCCACCCATTAGCCATTATTGTACAACCAGTGTCAGCCCAATATGATCGATGAGAATCAACAATCAATTGGACTTCTCTTTTTGCGTCTCTCAATAAAGGCACTCTAAGGGCATGATAATTTGGGCCTCTATATCCAAGACCATAAGAAGCTACAGCATTGAACATAGGTTGATAATAACTAGAATTCACAGCATTGATTGGAATGCAAGCATCATACATCCATCTTGCTACAGACATATCAACCTTCCACTTCTTTTCTTTACCAGCAAGCACACTTTTAATAGAAGGTTGAGCTCCCGGTGTTGTTCTAGGAGCGAAGTAATTATCAATGTTACCAACCTTCCTTTTGCCAAGATTGGATCTTGGTAGAAAACTACTAGGACCACTTCTATTACCTAGCCCCCTACCTCTAGGAATAATTTCTTGGACATCTTCAAATTCTGGTAAGTCCTCTAATGGTGAGTAATTAGATGCTTCTTGATCCTTTTTTGTTTGTTCTTTAGTTTTTGAAATTTCCTTCAAATTCTCAACCATTTGAAACCTAACATCATAAAGTACAGCCATACATGAAGCCACATCACCTGTAATTCCAGCTAAATGTCTTTTCATCCTATTGATGCCCCCTCCCTTATAACTTTTCCCACAATGTATACATCTATAACTACTTTTTCCATCTTTCACTACTTCAGTTACATGATCCCATGCGGGATCACATTTCGCTCTCACAGACGAAGAATTAGCATTAGACCCAATTGTAGATGCATGTTCATTAGACAGTACAGAGGCGGACTCCATTTCACTCAACAATTTCAGATTGGCAGCAACCATTTCAACAACAAATAAATTCATCAATACAACACACACAATAATAGTACAATACTCTAAACTATATTTCACAAACAATAATGCTTTGTAAATCAAATCCACAGCATACACAAAATCACAATTAAACTAAAATGCTATTGTAAACTAATAATTGAAGTTACCACTTACCAGTGAAGTCACAGAAGGAGAACTTGAGCTGAAGCCGAGAACATGAATTGAGAATCTGAGATAAAGCCGAGAGAAATGAAAAAAAAAAAAAAAAAAAAAAAAAAAAAAAGAACAGAGAAATGATCAAAATCAAAATCAAGTAATCAAAATCATTAAAAAAAAAAAAAGAATATTAATTATTAGTTTCTTACCTGATGAAGCCGAGAGAATCAGAGAAATGAAAAAAAAAAAAAAAAAAAACAGAACCGCGAAAATGAAAAAGAAAAAAAGTAAAGAAGTAAAGAACATTCATTACCAGGTGCTGAGGTGCGTGACCAAGTGACCAACCAAGAAGGAAACCCAAAACGGCAAAACCCAGATGCCGAGAAGCCCAATACGACAGCCCAAAACCCAGGTGCGTGAGGCAGAGCTCACTCTGTTTTCGAAAGTCAAGCTCAAGCTCACTCTGTTTTCGAAAGGAAAAAAGAAAAACTCAGCTTGCTTGATCGTGATTGTGCGCGTGACTGCGTGAGGCAAAGAGAGCCGAGCCTTGAGGTGAGCGAACAAACAGTCTTGAGGCAGCGAAGAGCGAGCTTGAGGCAGCGAAGAGCGAGCTTGACTTTCGGTTCGGTGAGGCAGATCGCAGCCGCAGAGCGAGATGAGCGAGTTGAGAGAGATGTTTGAGTCTGAGAGGTGAGTGAGATACTGAGATGAGACTTTCCACTTTCGGCTTAGGGAGTTAGCACTTAGGGTTAGTTTTTACTTTTTAGGATTTTAGAGGAAATTCAGAGGACCAAAACGGCATAGTTTTGCCGGAAAAGACAAAAAATTTCCAACCGGTTATAAACCGGTTCAACCTCCGGTTTTTCTGGTTTTTCCGGTTGGACCTTCGGTTTTTACTGTTCAGTAGTTTTTTAAGCATTTCCGGTTTTTTATCATAACCGGACCGGATTTAAGGCCGGTTCTCGGTTGAACCGGTTGGACCGGCCAGTCCGGTCCGGTTTTTAAAACTATGCCTTAATTTATTCAACAAAATAACCTTGATTTAAAATGTTTAAAGAATATTAGTTATAAATCTTATAATTTAAAGGAAAATTATACATGACTTAAAGAAAGAATATATTCATTTTAAATTAGATAAAATTGGGTAAGAGAAAATAATATATCTGTCATTCTATAAATTATAGACTAAAATTTATGTATAATTTCTTAGATACAATGCATTTGATTCCCCCAATCAAATTCATATACATGATTGCTGAACAATAAAACATAATTAATGACATTTTTCCAACAACAATTAAATTCAATACAACAATTAATTTTAATTTAATTGGAGAACTTAATATACAACATCTTAGGAACTATACTTGTTTTGAAGATTAGGTAAGGTTGATTGATATGTTATAGCTAAGTGTGGGGACAGGGTTTTGATAACCCCGACCCACTTCATACTAGGCCCAAGGCCCATGCCGAGGAGGAAGAAATGTCCGAGGATGAACCGAAGAAGATTCAGTTACCAAGAAGCACTACCGAGGACAATCTTGTCCTCGGCCAACCGAGACCATGGAAAGGAAGAACAAAGCACCATCAGAGGTAGCCTTTCAGAGCATCTCCAAAGAAAAAACAAGTACAACGGGTCAGCCACGGAAGCATGGTGGAGGAGCAATTTCAGGAGGAGCTGTCACCTTCACATTAAATGCCCACAACTAATATTCTGGCCGCATTAATGGAGAAGTAACCCCTGAGTAGTGCTGCCGTAGTTGCTACAATCCACAGAAAGAAGGGGAAGGTGACTGATGGGATAAGCACTCTAGTGGTGACCTACATAACCAACGAATGGAAGACCAAGATTAACCAAAAGGGGGATATATAATGTAAAAAGTCCCCCAAAAAGGGGGACAGGATTTTGGAGGCAAAAAAACAATATAGTACTTGTGTCATCTCTGTAACCAAGCACTGAAGAAACAATAATAACTCTCACCTCCTAAGAGGAGGGTCGAAGAGCCATGTTTCATGCTTTAGCTTACGTTTTCGTCATTCAACCTTGTAAAGTTGTTATTTACAACTATGTATTTTGTTGGCTTTTATTCCGTGGCAAATTTCATTGTAATTGATTTCAATCTTGTATACCCTGTATTTATTGTAAGGGTTGTGTGAGAGAGAGAGAGAGAGTGTGAAGATTCAAGAAATTGAAGACTGAAGAGTTTTTGCGGGTATCTCGCTACTACGCTTCCCGCGAAATGGTGCATGTGCCCTACACGTGCTGGAAGCTAAAGAGTCATGCCAGGCTGTCATTTTCGCGAGTGTTTCGCTGGTAAGGCCTTCCCGCAAGACAATCGCAAAACATTCTGCCTGGAGGATTTTTATGAGTGACCTTCTTACCCTTCACCCACTCCATATATATACCCTTATTACCCATATATGTTGGTGTGGCTATTTAGAGAGAAATACCCTAGATAGGTTTTCTACAACTCACCCACCCATTTTTTGAGAGAGAGCTACTCCTCCTTAGTGAGAAATCATTGTAACCTCTTCTCCATCCCTCTCCTATTATCATACCTTAAGAGGAGATTTGTACCCAAACACAACCTACACATATTCAGAGTGTAGAGAGTGTTTTGGAGTTGTTGGGAAGTATTGGAAGAAGCCAAGGATGGCAAATGCAACATGGAGCTTGTTGCGGGATCTGGAGAGCTAGACAAGACACGGTTTCGAGAAGTCTTGTTGGAGTAGGAGCTTGGAGGGCTTAGGTACATCGGGTAGACTAGGCTTGGAGGGTCTTTTGCTAACTCATGTATCCTAACTGATTGTCTAGTGGATCGATTTCCACTTAGAGGGCGACGGAGAGGTTTTTCGACGAGTTCTTCGGTTTCCTCTTCGATAACACGTCTTGGTGTTATCTGTGTTTGCATCCTTCTTCCCTACTTTTGCTCATTTCATTTTTACTGCTGTGTTGCTTTAAATATGGATTAGAGTAGCTGTTTTGCCTATACGCTTGAGTTTACACTATTCCGCACTTATCATTAAGTTAGTGTAAAATCAACTAAGCCGTAATTTTAATTTGGGGGTCTAAAGCACTGTTTTCGACACATTTTCGAGCTTTCAAACCTAATCACTACCATGTTTAGTTGTTGCAATCCTTATTAAAGCCTAGTTCTTTAACCCACTCTCTGCAAATTCATTGTATTGAGCTAGCTGGGTTTGGGTCCACTTCCTCTAAGGAAAGGTGCTCAAACTCGGTCCCTACACTAAGGCTGAAGTAGTTATTGATAATTTTTTCATTGTCGAAATTCTACTTATAATTAATTCTCATGTAATGATTTAGTAATTAAACAAACCTTAAGAATAATATATGTTAATTTTTGTTAAACTTATAAAATGACCAAATTATAATCATTTTAGGTCATATTATAACCATTTTTGCATCTAAAATTCTGAGTTCAACTTAAAATAATATTCCATATTCCACTTATATTATATTTTTTAAATCCTATATTTATATCTTACAACTTTTTAACATTACAAAACATTTATATAATAGGAAAAAAAATCTATATTTTTCAGTTAAATTTGACATATAAAAAATATTTAAAGAAAGCATTAGAAATGAAAAATAAAAATAATGCGAGGTCAGGGCAATTTTCTTCTCTTGGAGAAATTATAAGTTTCTCATGGTGGACAAATGATTTGGTCCACCATTCTAGTAAAAGACTTTCACCTGTTTAAAATTATGGAATTTTAAATAAAAATTGAATACTAACTCAACAATTTTAAATAGATGAGAATCTTTTACTGGAATAGTGGACAAATGACATGGTCCACCATAAAGACTGTATAATTTCTCCTCCTCTTGCCCCCTCCATATATATATATATATATATATGCTTTCATTAATTGGTATCGGTGTACTTGTTAAAGGGGTTTTAAAAATATCTCACTTATATTGAGAAGTAATAAAAATTAATAAAAAAAATATTTTGTAAATTAGAGGTGACTCAACTTCCTATAAATATCCAATCAATTATAATAAAAAAATTTATATTAATAGGATGTGCAATTGTGCACCGTTTACAGTATACATAGCATCTGAAGTTCACCAGCCATCGGAGTTATGTAGTTGGCCAAAGCGTTAGGGGTACTAGATATTATTCTTGAAGGAGAAGAAAGCCATGTCCTACGGTACAAACACCTCCCCGGAGAAGATTTATCAATGCATGGAATGGTTTGTTGGGCTTAAAGAAGTGGGAGATCTCTTGCATGTGTCGCCGAAGATAGGATTATCAGAACCAAACGGCACTATACATAGCACAAGAAGTATGCATGTGATTGTTGTACTGATGACCAAATCTGGATATATCTGATCACCTCCAAGACTTGTGTGTAAAATGTAAATGTTATAGTGAGTTTTAATATTATCAATAATTTTTTTCTGAATATTTTATAAATAATAATTAAAAAAAATATTATTTTTAAATAAATAATGATACTGATGAAGGTATACTACAACAAACTTGAGTTTTTTCAACATTTTTTTATCTATGGTTGCTAAAAAATGTTAATTAAACCCCTAAGTTTCTACGGTTATACTCAACTGTTGATCAAAATAAGGAAATTAACCTACTTATTTCCACAATGGCACAACTGTTGAAACAAGTGTAAAAAAACATTAAATAAAAGTTTTGTCAACGGGCATTTTTCTTTTGGCTAAGCAAAAATGAAAGTTTTTATGGTTGTATTATATCACTCGGGTTTGTATTAACCATGTGAGGGACAGGACCCACCAAACCCACCGAGGTACCCACCAAGGCTCGATCCGATGTTCCCCTCAAATTCCTTACACAGCAGCCCACCAACAAGAGTCCGCTGGCAGCGAGAATCGAACCTAGGCTGGTTAGGCGAAGCGAACCAACCATGACAACTGAGCCAAGCCCTCCTTGAAAATTAGAAACACGGGACTTATATAAAGCTACAAAACAAATCGAACTTTTATAGATAGCTCTCATGAATTTTTTTTCCATTTAACAATAAATATAAAAAAAATTTAGTTGGTTGTCATTTTTGAGAAGAATGTTGAAAACTAGCATCTCGAGTGTCTAAAACTCGAGTTCCAAGATAAAACTCGAGTTTTTAAGTCTCGATTTGTAAGCGGATGGGTCCGATTTGGAAAAAAATCCATGTGAAAATCGAGTTTTAAACACTCGAGTTTTGGAAAACGCCGCTATAGGGCTTAAAAACGCCACCATAGGGCTCTTGTATGACACTTATGAAAAAATTTTGCAGGAAACGCCGCTATAGAGCTTTAAAACATCACTGTAGAGCTTAAAAACGCCACTATAGGACTCCCTGAACCTGGTATGGGCACTTATAAAAAAATTTTGCAGGAAAACGCCGCTATAGGGCTTTAAAACGTCACTATAGGACTTAAAAACGCCACTATATGAGCAATCACACAAAATTTTTTTTGCATAGAACTCGAGTTTCTAAAACTCGAGATTTGTGTGGCATTTTCAGCACCAAAACTCTTACAAAGCGAGTCTTTGAGACTCAATTTTTAATATAGATATCGAGTTTCTAAAACTTGAGATGCTATTTTTCTTAATTCTTACCAACGTTGTCTAACTTACTACTTTCTTCCCCCACCCACCGCTACTCTGCCCATTCCCCCTAGCTCTCACAGTTTCTCATTTTCTCTCTAGTAGCTCAAATCTCTCTCACACAAAACTTAGAAATTTCAAAGCCAATTTCATAGCTCTCAATCACGGAAATTTCGAAGCTCTAGGTCATGGCAATTGCATAGCTATTGGTCTCTCAACACGGTGGCTGTGTCTCATCGTCACTCACAAAATCGAAGTCGAAGTCTTCCGTCAACTCATCTACTCTTCGCCTACCTCATCTAATCTCCCCCAATTTTCTAGGGTTTCAAGCTCAATCGCCACTGCGACACGAAGATAATTTTGCCTGATTCGTCTCGATTCTTCAATGGAGGCAAATTCGGTGCGTTTTCATGTTTTGTTTATAAATTGTTATGTTTGGTTCCTAGGAAACTTTTAGAGTGAATATTTAAATTCTCCCTCACTTCCTCTCTCTCCCCAAACCCCCAAGGTTCCCTCTCTCTTTCTCCCTCTTCCTGTGTATATGCCTATATATAGGTTTTTGTATCTTTCTTAGATGGCTTTGTGTTTTGTTTTAGAGTCTACTACAAAGGATGGTCAAGCTAATAAAGTAAGTTTCTTCTAGATTTTGTTCTTTGTTCCATAACTAAACCTAAGTTTCAATTATTCTTATTATTATTATTTGGAAAATCACTTATTTTATGCCGAATTAGTGATCATAGTAGTTTTTGTTGTTGTTAATTTATAGTGATTGGTTGATATTGGGGTGTGCTTTACTGCTTGTTTTTGTTCCCATCAAATGTGCTTTAATAATGAATTTTGTTAATTTTTATGAAATAATTCTTGAGATTGAATATGTAGAAGGATATTCTTACCGTTTAATTATCAGCATATGTGCAATATATGGTACTGAGCATTGAGAATGAAACTGATTTGCATTTTTTTTATTAGATACTCTGTTTTTTGTTGGCTGAATCACAAATTCATGTTTCCAATGGCAATGATGGTTGTAGAATGTAAACTTGTATCTTGAGTTGGATGATGGTTCAAACTGTGAGAGATTTATGATAAGTTTTTGTTTAGAAAACACGGGTATGATACTTCCCTTGAAAGCTAAATCCTTTTTAGGCACTTTATTAATCCTTGGAAGCTTCATTGCTTATGCAGGAATCCGAAAACCCATTATGAATAGCAAGTTATTGATGACTGACTATCTATTTTGATTGGTAAGTTACACACGCACACACGCCTAGAGGGTCTCGAACCCAGTATTTAGGACCTCATCCTCCGTCCCTTTATTATGAGAGGAGAAAGTGCCAATTGAGCTATAGCTAACTGGTTCTTTGGGACAATAGGATCTAATATGTGGCACTTATTTTATAGTTTTGGGCTTTCATATATGTATTGGCCAGTTGGTGTAATAAGCTTTGTACTACGTTTTAATATATATATATATATATATATTAATCTCACTGCACTTTAGGAGAAGTATGAAAAGGAATTGAAGGATGCAGCAGCTAGGGAACTTATGCAAGCAGAGGAGGTGGCAATGTTGGATAAGGTTGTAGAGATTTACAACCTCTATTTTTCGTTTTGTTTGTTTTTGTTTTATTTTGTTTTATATTTTATTTTTTTCTTTTATGATATCTTGCTGAAGTTTCTGTATGGTTGTAGGGGCTTTAGTGGAAGGAATATGAATAGGATTGGGGATGGGGATGGGGCAAATTTGGCGCAGGAAACACTTTCTCCTAGCCCATTTAAATATAAGGGAACTTCTTTGTAAGCCTGCCATAGCCACTAAATAATGTTGGTGGCCAGGGGCAGAACTGCATAGAGAAACTTTGCAAAAATTCAACTTTCACCTTTTATTTAGCTAAACTTTTCAAAAATATAAATGGTTCCATGGTTCCCCCAAACACCCCCCCCCCCCCCCCCCCCCCCAACCCAATTATTGAAATTCTAGTTCCACCCCTGTTGGTGGCTGTTGTGAAAATGAAATTAGGCTGGGTGGAGCCCTCTGTGGCATAAAGATTTTATACCTGTAACATCATTAAACCATTTGGCACTTAAAATTTAAGATATGTTACTTACTTTTTTTTTAAAAAATTTTGAAAAACTTTTGACTTACTACATTATTCACTAAAACTGTTGCATATAGGAATGTACTCATTTCTTGGGATCCATAAGGGCTTCTGTGTTTTAATAATCATGTTAAAATGTCTAGCCTACTTATATGAAGACTAATGAGTATTTTTTTTCTCTGACTTAGTGTTGGATTTGTAGTGTATTTCACAATGTAAAGAAGAGAAAATATGATATTGATGGAAAAAGAGATTCTCTTTATTAGTAGGATAAGGACAAACTGAAAAGTAAGAAACAAGGAGAAAAACACAGAGCTTAAAATCCAAAAACTTGAAAGTTCAGTTTCGTAAGTGTCATTCCCCTCCTTGTTTTGTGGTTTGTCTGTCTTGAAGCATTTCCAGTTATCAACTAATCATAATTTCTTTTGGCCTTAAAAGATCATGTGCATCCTTTTTCCATATGTCTTCTCTTGAAAATAATAGTTCATCTATGTCTTCTCTTGAAAATAATTTGCTGATAAGTTCAGTATTCCAGCATCTTTTTTCCATATCAATTGCATGACTAATTTGGATAAACTACAACCTGCAATCAACTTTTTTTGTCTGCTTCAAGTCTATGGCCGGTTGCCTTGTTTTTCATGTTTCCATAAAGTAATTTAAATGTTGTATTAGAATCCTTTGGTTTGCCTTGTTTTTCATGTTTCCATAAAGTAATTTAAATGTTGTATTATAATCCTTTGGTTTGTCATTTGTGTTTGGTAGGCCTTGTCACTGGGAATTCCTTGTCTGAGTAGACCCCACGCCCTTTGAACAATTTACTGAGAGCTTCTTGTGAAATTTTTCATATGCAGGATATTTCTTTCTTGTCCTAATCGCGGCTCCCCACTGTAAGTTCTTCATAGCTTCACCCTCACCCCCTCGAAAAAGAAAAAAAAAAAAAAAGAGTTAGAAAATATAAATTCAGCAAGTTAAGTTTAAATGTAAAAGGGACTAAGATGTATATGACATCCCATAAGAATTTCTACAAAATTTGTCAACATGTAAAAACCATATTATGGATGAATGATTTTACTTAATATTAATTGAATAGTCATTTCCTATTTGACTTTTAATCTTAAAAATTTAAGGCATTTTAATTTTGTCAACTGTTTTGTCAATTAGGAATTTATTTTGTCTAATAATAACTTGAATTTTTTTCTTATGTTGACATGTATTGTGTTAAACAGGACTAGTTTGAGCAATATCATGAGCGGGTGATTGAGGTTGAGCATGTGATACTGAGTACTCTAAATTTTGAACTTAATGTGCAACATCCATATGCTCCTCTTAGCTAACCTATTTTGTTAAGATCTCTAAGCTATAGGTTAAAGTGAAGTGAAAAAGTGCTTAACTGCCTTGTAATAGCAGTAGTCAATAGTCAAGTAGGTAAGGCTCTATATTAAGGGATGGGGAGTGGATGGTGGGGATCCATGTGAGGAGTCATGGACAGGAGTGTCATGTTTTGATTCATTTGCTATACACCTGTAATGCACTTAGCTAACCTATTTTTTCTATTAACAATGCTACATTTTCAAAAAGGGCCAAAACCTTACCCTTCTATGTTCTACAACCCTTTATGCAGTAAAATTCAAGGACTAAACCTATTGGAGGCCAGCTTAATAACCTGCATCATTTGAAACACCTGTAAGTGAATATGTCTTGTTATATTTATCTCTTATTGAAGTTGTACCAGCATTGTCTATATAATTCTTTATTCTGGATTCTTCTTTAGGGATGTCTGCTACAATAACATTTAGGGTGAAATTCCATACAGCTTACCTCCCAATGCCACAAATATGTAGGATGTCTGTTTTGTAAATTGTGATTCTTGTATGCTTAACTTTTTTTCTTTCAAGTTTTTGGTGATTATTCTACTTTTTCATGAATGCAAAAATATGGCATACAACTATTTGAGACAAAATATTCCCCACTCTCTACCAGCCATGAAATGTCTCTAACATCAGTGAGTTACTTCTTCCCCCAAGTGCCTATTTACTGAATTGCTTTTGCTTTTTGGTTATTCAATCAGAATCTCTTAATTCTTTTCTTGTAGAAATCTAAACCACAACTAGTTATCTGGACCAATTGACAATTTCTATACTGGCTTACAGAATCTTAGAGAGATGTATGTGTTCTTCATCTGATCCTTATATTTCCTCTTTTTTTTTTTTTTTTTTTTTTTTTTTTTTTTTTTTTTCTCCTTCAGCGTGTGAACAGTAACATCACACGTGAGCACTGTGCAGGAAACAAAAAGCACTGTTTAGCACTGTTCACGGGTCTCACAACACTATTCACACGTTTAAGATTATTTTGGTACAGTGTTTTTCAGTTTTTAATTTTCAGTTTCAGCAAAAATAAGTTGTATCTAAATGGACCCTAAGTACAATATTCCATAAATACAAAGAGGATGTTGTTGATGCTAATAGAACCTTGAGAAGGTATGAAGTTGGCGATGATCTTGATGAAGGTATGTAGCAAACTATGCAACAAACAAGAACTCTCCAAATACCTTTTAGTGTACAAGGATTGGCTATTGTAAATACTTTTTAAGTGTTCAAAACATGTTTTGTGTAGCAAGTAGTGATTCATGTTTCAAATTTAAAAATGTAAAGGGCAATAGATAGAGTAGTTGAGTTATGTTGATTTGTACAATTTGTTTCATTGTGTTAAAAGAGCAATTGATTGGTTGTTGTAATTCCATTTGGAATTGAACAATTGCGTTTACATTTATGTTTTGAATCAGGTTATTAAATTTTGATCAATATGAAAAAGCGCATTCAAATTTTTTTTTATTAAGAAAATACTTATTTCAACGTTTACAAACCATTGAAATTTATCTCATGGTACCTTTTACCAATGGTTGAGTGCATGTGGAAAAAAACAAGCAGCATACTTTTATAATAATACTTCGATGTTTATTAACCGTTGATAAAAGTGTAATATTTCTTTTCAATGGTTGCATAGGTAGTAGAAAAATGTTCTCGACATAGTTATTAATGGCAGTTCTCGACGGTCATGTTAAACGTCGAAAATGCTATTTTCAACTGTTTTTTAGTACTATTTTCATTGGTTTCAACCGTTGAAAATACCAAATTTCTTGTAGTGATACTTTATAACTGCTCTCCTGCAATCTTCGAAAAGACTAGTTTATAGATCCCATCAGATGGTGGTTGAATATATATATATATATATATCTCTCTCTCTCAAATGAATGTTTTTGTAGCGTATGCATGTAGAGAGGACATAAAGCAAGTGTTCTAGTACTATAGAACACCCCCCCCCCCCCCCCCCCCAACAAAAAGAAAAACCCAATCATAATATTTAGGTATAGTTTTTTAGATACAATGCTTGAGTTAGATTCCTCCGATCAAATTCAAAAACATAATCACAATTAATGATATATTTTTCAATGACAATTAAATTTAATGCAACTATTTATTTTAATTAATTAGAGAACTTATTATACGACATTTTAGAAGCTATACTTGATTTACTCTAAATTATATATATATATATATATATATATGTATGTATGTATATATACACACACACACGTGTGTGTGTGTTATTTTATAAATTAAAAAAATCATTTTGAAATTTTCTTGTATAAGGGAATATAATATATATATATATATATATCATGTTAAAGTTTTGTTTTAAGTATAAATTATGTATACTTTTGTTAATATGAAAACACAAATGTAAAGAAATTGGTAAGAGATTTATGTGACGTGTTTACAAATAAAGTAAGATAAGAATAGAAAGGCACTATCATAAAATTACAAATTTGAAGTTTCAAGTTCACTATTTATCCCTACACTAGCATTTAGGAGAAAACTCCAAAAAAATTACAAGGAAAGGAAATAAATTGAAAGGCAAGAAATTACACAAACTAGCATGTATATGGCATTTGGTAAACTTATGTTACCAAGCTTTGATCATCTCCCATCATCGAAGGCCAACATTACGTGATGCTTCACACTATCATAACCAGTGGTAATTTTATTACTAACATCAGATTCACGAGAATTAGATGGCCTACCAAGTAAGTATTCAGTCTCTTCCAAGTTGGAACCTACATTAACCCACGAATGCTTTTCCATCTTTCTTAAACCTTGAAGTTCCATTGCTACTTCCTTCATATTAGGTCTATCCTCCCCTTTCAATCTTAAGCACCTCATTGCAAGATTTGAAACTTCTTTTAGTTGCTCTACATTTTCTTCATTTGCTATATTCTTCTCAAGAACTTCAAACAATCTATTTTCTTTCAAAGAAGAAAGAAAATACAAAGCAAGGCTTCTCTCCTCCTCAGGCCTATCAAATGAAATTGCCTTTTTCCCTGTTAATAACTCCACAAGGACCACTCCAAAACTATAAACATCACTTTTCTCGGTCAATTGGCTTGTGTGCAAGTATTCGGGATCTAAATATCCAAAAGTTCCTTGCACCATTGTAGCTATGGCTTGTGTTTGGTCAAGTGGAACTAATCTTGATGCTCCAAAATCTGATACCTTTGCTATATGTTTACCATCTAGTAATATGTTTGAAGACTTGACATCTCTATGGATTATAGGTGGAGAAGCTGCAGAGTGCAAATATGAAAGTGCTTCTGCAGATTCTGTAGCTATCCTAAGACGAGTTTTCCATGGTACAATAGACACCTTGCTTTCATGGTGTATGTACTCAAAGAGAGTACCGTTAGGTACAAATTCATAAACAAGCAAAGGAACTTGTGTCTCCAAACAACAACCCAATAGTTTAACCACATTTGTGTGGTTATTGTGTGGTTAATTTGAGAAAGTACAACTAACTCATTGATGAACTGCTCAATTTGGCTTTCATCTACTATTTTTGACTTCTTGATGGCCACAATTCTATCATCTGGTAAAAATCCTTTATAAACAGTACCAAACCCTCCTCGACCAATGATTAGATTTTCATCATAATTGTTGGTAGCCTTCTCCAACTCTTCTGTTGTAAAGATTTTTACCACGTTAGTTGAATTATCTTGTCCGGAGAGTTGTTGTTGTAATATTAAACCACCATTCTGCTGAAAGAACCTTTGTTTAAGCTCATTAGCTTTCTTTGATTTAATATCAAGTACAGCGAAGAGCTACAGACAAGCATAGCTATAATGCATATGCCAATACCTATATTTGAAAGAAACAAATGTAACACTCCATAAATTAGAGACGTTGTATAGTTTCTTTTTCTTTTCGAAAATTTGGGAATCAAGTCAATTTAAATCTATATTATATTTGGAAGTTAAAATGCTAAAGAAGAGAACAAGAGAGGTTAGTAACAATGAAGAAAAGCTTTCTTTCTCACAATGTAAAAATAAAATAAAATTTAACAATATAGAGATCAATTTTGAGAGTATTACCATTCCAAAAAAAAATAAATAAATAAAGATTTTGAGAGTATTAGCTTTCTTCAGAGAGAGAGAGAGAGAGAGAGAGAGAGAGAGAGAGAGAGAGAGAGATAGAGAGAGAGAGAGAGAGAGAGAGAGGACTATTTCACTCTCTATTCCCATTCTCTCATTCCATGCAGATATTTCCAGATTGGCAAGACTTCAATTAAATATATCATATTACAGTATTTCAATTTAATCTTTTTATTTGAGGATAACTAAAAGTAAATAAAAAAGAAACAAACAGTAATGGAATACATTCATTCTATAAATTTATAAATATAGACTAAAAATTTGGTTGGTAAACAAATTGAGTTAAGTTGAATATTAAAAGTTCGAGATTATTTATTTAATTTTGTATTGAACACATGGGCAATGTTTTTAAATTATTCCCCACCACATTGAATAATCCACTTTGCATTTTTTTTTTCCCTGATAATGCTAACTAATTGGATTGACAAAAATCTCAATCCAACAATAAGTTGAAGAAAAAATATCAATATTATGTGGAAGTTCTAACCCAACCAATCTAAACCAAAAAAATATATATATATTATATATATATCTATTATAATTCAAATTATCTTTCATTTTTCGAGACAAACTATCATTCTTTATTACTATCAGAATAATGTCAGAGATACAAACTATTTTATAAAAACAATTTACAAACTACTGATGTGGTGAATGATTATTAGTAAATGAAAAAATGATATTAATTTTGGGTCACATAAACATTTTATAAAAATATTATAAAGTAAAATAGTTTATGGATGTTGCTCTTACTATTTATTATTTTGCAACAGTAAAAAATTAATTCTCAGATTTTTTTTTTTCCTTAAAAAATGGTAATGGCACTTACCTCAACCATTTGAGGGTTTTTCCCCCTAATTTGATTGTTTCAACCATTTGAGATATAACTACAAATAATTATAGTTTTTTTTGGGGGGGGGGGGGGGGGGGGAAGTGACTTAATCATATGGAATTTTTTTAGTGTTGGATAAATAACACATTAGGGAGATTCTAATTAAAGAATTTATATAATATAAAAGACATAACTTAAGGCAGAAGGTTAAGCCTATAAATATAATTTTAATAATATTGAGTGCTATGACATAATTCTATAATGTAAGTGGTGCTAGCTAGAGTCAAAATTTTTAATAACCTTGTCATAAGATGTTAAGAAGTTATAATTAAAACAAAGAAGTTATAATTGAAACATTACTTTTAGATAAATTCACAATAACACTTTTTTTACAATCCACCAGTCATAACATAAAATGAAAAAGCATCATAAGAAAAGTTTTGAAAAAATTTTATGTCACTAGACTTTTATTGTGTGAATATTCTTCACAATCAATGATGGCTCTCACTATAAATTTAGTTAATAAAGCTCACTATTATGTGAGAGAAAAGAATATCATAAAGATGTATTCTTGAAGTACAAATTAATAAATTAATTACTCATATATATATATATATACACACATATATGGTACAGTCGTAATTGACAATCTATCGCAAACTCAATAAGCATTTTTCAATACTGCACAACAATATATATTAGTAATTAAAGGGTTGTATTTAATACATATAAATAGTTTTACACAACCAAAAATACCTATAAAACCATGATTTAAAGTCACAATTTCAGTTGTTTTTTGGAGTATATATAATATTGTGTAAAATAATTTATACTCAACAAGAATTTTCCATAATTAAATACACTTACCAATGGTGAGCTTAATTGCTAGATTGGATGATGGATGGACACATGCCCCTCCGTCATCAAAATGGTACCCGACGCTGCACACACAATAATAACTTCCTGGGTCATTAACACAATTAGTGTTTTTGCTCGTGCAGTTGTTATTGCCCTCTTTGCATTCGTCAGTATCTGGTGGTAATAAAGCCCATTTTAAGTAACTTTGAGGAAATATAAACACAAGCAAGGGTTATAAGAAAGTTCGTGAACACAATTTTTATATCATAATTCTGACGTAGTTAGTGAAAAAGATTCTCTGCCACCTTATAGTTGACTATATCAAAATTATACAAGAAGAATACCCTGACAACCATCTTTGAGGTATGGGTTCCCACGGTAACCATCCATGCAGAGACAAAAGTATCCTCCATTTTCAGAACCCTTACAAGTGCTATTCCCTCCACATGGATAATTCTTTGTGTTCACAGCACATGTTTCATTACCGACCGCCCATGTTTCATTTCCGACAGCCCAATCAAGAACCATTGGCATCTTCTCCGGAAGATTTTGAAGGGAATCAACTGAGAAATTGAACTTGCCTTTTTGCACAATAAAGGCATAGCTGCATGGATTAAAACTCCATACATTGAGATGCTTATTAAAGCTACCTGCTTCCAAACTAATATTTTTCATTCCTTTAGGAATTTCCGTCTGGCAACAGCCGATCCCAGAGCAAGAGCCGTTAACCGCATTACTAGCGCTTACACATACCGACATGCAGCCGAGGGAGAAAGATTCACCGTTCTTAAAACCATTAAGGTATGCGTAAGTGTCACACCCGACGGCCATGAACATGTTTTGAGAGTCAGAAATTGTGAAATAAAGGGACCAGAAAGTGGGACCATTGGGGTTATTGGAATTATTGACAGGCACAGAAGCAATGAGTGTCTGCTGGTGGTTGTTGGTTTGGAAACAGTCCCTGGCTTTGTAGGCCAAGATCTCTATATTGTGGTCTTCGATGGAAATTTTTTTAACTATGACACCTCCATACATAGGTATGGACAAGTTAACACAAGTGATGGAAAAACTTTCATCTAGGTAACATCCTTGATTCATTCCAAAAGGATATGGAATTTCGACAACTCCACAACTGTTCTGACAATTAGGTAGGGCTGATGGATATGATAGTACAGCTGAGGCTGAAGTAGTCACTGATAATAACACACCAACCCATGTGACTTGCAAAAGCATCTTGTGGAATCGGAAACCCATATAGCACCCAATATTTTCTGAGAAGAGGAGTTTACTGTATGTGTTTCTGTACAAAAAAACTTCCTATATATAGATGCTAGATTTTATTTATTTTAAAACACAGTTTATGTCCAGTACAGTACACAGTAGAATTTGGAATTTGAACAGGTGTCGGAATCTCATTTAATGTATTGATGCACTAAACACATGCTTAACCCTTTATTTTAGGAGATGTTGGAATTTTATATGCATTAGAAAATTAAGATAGACCCGTTCAAATCATATACCGGGTGTTACTTACATTTGTATAATATTTGCCGCAGTTATCTATGACGTTAAGTTCTAGAGTCCATGCTGAGACTTTGATAAAGTCATCAGAACGAGTCAACGATTAAATGGACTGAATCAATAAACTATGAAGGTGATATATTTACCTGAAAAAAAACAAAGCAGTGAAGTCAATTGCAGACACCTCCAATTCCTCAAAAAAAAAAAAAATATATATATATATATATATATATAATTGCAGACATCTCCTTAGTTGCATCTCAATTCTCAAGTAACTCAAATAAGAAAATAGTATTAATCAGATAAAAGCTTCATCAGTTATAACCATCAAATATCAAGTGCCTTATAGTATATATATAGTGGCGTTACTCATTTTGAATTCCACCATCAATTTCCATTATTTAACTATAGAATTATCCACATATTGACATAGGCACACATGGAAAAAAAAAATTATAACCAGCAGCTGCTCTTGTGATTGTTACACTCAAAGTCCCTGAATAATGATTGAACCTCTCAGTCTTGGAGACTAGGCCAAGGCCAAACTGCCAAAGTCCCTTACGTATAATGATTGGACCTATATCTCTCTTTTTATGGGTTGGGCAAGTTCAAGTTATATGTTATATAATTTAAAAAAATGTTAAACTACTTAATAACTTATTATTAAATTCATATTTTAAAAATTCAACCAATAAATTACATGTTCTATATATTTTTAACATGCATGTAAATTTTCATGTGAATCGAATGTTATTTATCATTCGATTTATAAACTCATCTTTTATGCATTATTTTAAATTACAATTGAATTTAAACAATTAATTGATGACATAACTATTAATCTTCAATCACCTTGAAATTTTGCAAGTATGTAAAATATACAAAGATAATGTAAAATATACAAAGATAATGTAATCTAACAGTGATATTTTTAAAATATAAATTCAATAACAAGTTATTAAGTGCTGTAACATTACTTAGAGTTATATCAAGTGTGTAACTTGAACTTGTCCCTCTCTATATATAAAAGTTGTAACTAACATATATGTCTTCATTCAATTGTGAATATATGTAGATACACGTTATATATGCCCACACATTATATGTAAGACCATTCTACATGATAAAATAAAATAAAACACCGGCACTCTTGTGAATATGAAATGGTATTTTAATATTACCTATAAAATAACATAAGCATTATATTATGTTTTTTTTTTTTTTTTAATGATTTTTATAATCCGTGTTATAATTTCTTCATTGTCGAAATTTCATGTAATTCTAGAATTAAGTGATATTTCGACGTGAGATTTTTTTTTTAATTACTAAAATTCATTACATGAGATCTCATGTAATGAGTTTTAGTAATTAAAAAAAAAAAAAAAAATTCTCATGTACAATATGTGTCAATTTTTGTTAAACTTATAAAATGATCAAATTATAATCATTTTAAGTCATATTGTAAGTTCGTAACCATTTGTACATCTAAAATTTAGAGTTCAACTTTAAAATGATATTCTATATTCCACTTATAATATATTTTTTAAATCCTATATTTCTCTTATAACTTTTTGACATTAAAAAACATTGATAAAATATGGAAAAAAAATTTATATTATTCAACTAAATTTGATATAAAAAAATATTTAAAGAAAACATCAAAAAATAGAAAATAAAAACAACGTCAGGGAGCAATTTTCTCCTCTTGCCTGCTCCTTACAATTAATATATATATATATATATATATTATTTGGAATAGAATTAATCATCAAATGAATGTTTTTGTAGGGTACACGTACCTATATATGTACGTAGAGAGGACATAAACAAGTTGTTCTAGTATTTTAGTAACCAAAAAAAAAAAAAATCATATTTTCAGTCTAGTAACTACTAACTACGTACTCTTATAAATACCTAAAATTTATTTAATGTATTAGTTGGTAAACATTTTCCTTTCAAGATGATGCCAGCCTCCGTGAGCTGTGATGGAATTAAAACCACATGAATTGATGACATTTTCTAAACCCATGTCTAGGTCTTTTGTAGACAGTGGCAAAATTAACTCAAACTCATTTGCTTACCCAAATACACCCATTTAAATAAGACCCAAACTCACTTAATTATTAATTGAGTTAAATAGGTATTAATCTAATTAAACCCAATTAATATTAATTTTTATTAGGTTTTAACTAGGTACTCAATTAAACCCAATTATGACCAAGTATCATTTTTACAAATCACCAAACTCTAAAATACTCCAAAACCACTAAAAAGACCAAAATACCCATTAAACCTAAGAAAATTACCAAAATACCCCATAAACTTAAAAAATGACATAAATACCCCCCGAAACCTAAAATTTATCACCAATCAAATTTGGAGTAATTAATAATAAGTGTACTAGTGTGTGGGTTTTTTTTTTCTTTTTTTTTTAGAGAAATGCTAGTGTGTGATTAATTTAACTAAAAAAAAACCTTAATAATTGTCAAATTATTATCATGTCGACTTATGTGCTAACGCCAGATATTGTTGTTGTGATATTGATGTTGATATTGTTCCACTACCACGAAATTGTGTTTCATCTTCTTTTAGCGGAAATGCTAATTTTTATATCCTTGTTGAAGATATTTTCAACACCACATAAAGAAGTTTTTACTCTATATTTTTATGTACTAGGGGAAAAATTCCTCTCTATCTCTCAAGTGACAAGCTATCACTCCATGCATTAATCTGAGCTACAAGTTTCCTGATATTCCTATGACTAAGAAACAAAGAATTGATGAACTTTTCTTATGTGGTATGACCATTGTAGTTTTCATTGATGTCCTAGTGAGATATTTAATTTAATTTAGCGTGTTGAAAATTTCACTGAGCTATTTAATTTAACATGTTAAAAGGACAAATTGTATTTTTAATAAGAGACTTAAATCGAATCATGCTTACATTGAATCAAATTGGTGTCTTTTTAATGAACCTATATTATCTATCATTGAAAAAAAAAAAATTTAATAAATTCATCTTCTACTTTGGTTCATATCAAGTTTGGGACTTGGAAAAAGGTAAGGAAGTTTCGTTTATTCAATTATGATAATGCTGTTTCAATGGAAACAAAGAGCTAGTATATATGAGATTCCACTAAGAGGAAAATAAGAAGAGAAGAAAGAGAGCTGGTATTGAGCATAACAGTTGCCAAAATATTCCTTGCTCCTTCATCATACCTTAAATTATCATAGACTTCGTAAAGTCTAGTCAATTCCATGCACATCATGGGATTTAGTGAAATTTTAAGGTACCACATACTATTAAGGAAATTTATAATTATCTATAAAAAAATTGTAACTTTGTGGCATGTTAAAAACCATTTCTATAAATTGATAATTGTCATAGCTAGTCAAAGGAGTTTGGTATCCATATATATATATATATATATGGGTTGGGTTCAAGTTACACCTGGTGTAACTTTAAGCAATGTTACACTACCCAATAGCCTGTTATTGATTTAATATTTTGAAAATCCAACCATTGAATTACATATTCTATATGTTCTTAACGTGCATGCCAATTTTCATATCAATCGGATGTTATTTATCATTTGATCCATAAACTCATATTTTATATATTATTTTAAACTACAAAAACTTGAATTTTAACAATTGATTAATGACATGACTATTAATATTTGATCACCTTGAAATTTTGCAAACGTGAAGAATATATGAAGATAATGTAATCTAACGGTGAATTTGTCAATATTCACATCCAATTAAAAAATATTGAATAGTGTAACATTACTTAAAGTTACACCATGTGTAACTTTAACTCAACCCTATATATATATATATATATATATTTTTTTTTAAATCACACACCCATGTTCAAGTACACCACACACGCTAACATGTTCTGGAATGTACATAAATTAATTTTCTAAGATAAAAAGTGTTCTAGAAAACATATGTGCATAAATTTTCAAAATTATTTTATTTTTATTGTTTGTGTTACTTTATATTTTCAAAAGACTTTGTAAACTTTCAAGATGAAACCAGTCTTAAAACACAAATTCACACCCCTTCTCACATAAACAATCTACACAAAATATTTTAACAATTATTACCTGTTTAAAAAAAAAAAAAAAATCTTAATTAGCCAATGCAGTTGAAGTAGAACAAATAGGATAATTCCTTCTTTCTTTTTATGGTTCCTATATATCATCTTTTAGTTGTTGACTTTGCCCTAGATAACCAGGGCATATACAGAGCATTTATAGCCTAGTTGGGCATAAAAACAACCAATTTGACAATGCTGACAGGTGTCCAATTGCAATATTCAAAGTATAGAGAAGATATATAAGGTGTATGGGACAAAAGATTTATGCTCTACTTTACCAAGACTAGTGAATTTATTAAAACAAGATTTACAAGTTGGCATTTCTTTTATTCTAATAAGTAATAACCGAAACAAAGTTGTAACAAAGGCATAACTTAGAGTATGTAGAACCTATGATCCATGTAAACTAGCCGTAGTTCTACGCCATCTGTGAAGATGGTGAGATTTTTCACTTGCTAGCTAGTTGTTAATTGATTGAAGGAGATATGGTCCTCAGTGACAGCAATGACCTTTGAAGTTTTAGATAATATAAACCAAAATTAAAATAAATAAAAAACTATCTTATAATAATTATGATAGGAAAACATACAATAGACTTATTGATTAGAATTTAGAAAGAACCACCCTCCAAAATCAAAGAGAAAAATTATTTGTTGACTAGAAAAGTCAGCACCGCCCTATAGCTAGCAAGTTAGTTCTTTATTTAATTTCGCACATGGTATAATTTTTTTTTAGGTAGCGGTATGGTATAATTATATTAGTAAGAATTGGATTTATATCTCTATCAATAATTAATTTCATGATGCGGTTATAATGGAATTGTGAGATTTGATGTAGAAATTTGAAAAGTAGAGAGGTAAAAAAAATATTTTGATCTAAAGACTAAAATTAAAAGTGATTTTTAATTTTCAATCTCGTCCATTGATTTACTAGCATCAAATTTAGATCAGTAAGAAAAATGGATTGAAGTGATAGTCCATTAATATTTTGTGGTGTTTCATATTGGTGATTTGAATCCCACCTCCTATAATATAGTAAGAATTACTTTGGGAATTATGAATAATTGCTGCCATTGAGACCACGACAAGTAACATGAAAATAGGAATGCTTTCAAAAGTCATATGAACTAATGTAGCTTCATAAGATCAATCTCAGAGAATCTTTGAGTGGATGCATGCATGTAAAACTTCGACGAAAATAGGATTTTATATTTGTTATTCCAGTTGCACTCATTCAATTGATCTTTGGGTTACTCATTCAATTGATATTTGTTCCAGTAAGATAATTAATTTTATTTAACATGTTGAACTTTTCATTGAGCTATTTATTTTAACGTGTTGGGACAACAAATTGTATGTTTCATTGATGTTCTAGTGAGATATTTAATTTCATTTAACATGTTGAACTTTCCACTTAGCTATTTAATTTAATGTATTGGAACGACAAATTGTATTTTCCATTAATATTGATGTTCCAGTGAGATATTTAATTTCAATTAATGTGTTGGGATGACAAGTTGTGTTTTTCATTGATATTCCAGGAAGATATTTAATTTCATTTAATGTGTTGAAATTTCTACTAAGCTATTTAATATAATGTGTTGGGATGATAAGTTGTATTTTTTTATTAATGTTTCAGTGAGAGAGGGATATTTAATTTCATTTATGTGTTGAACTTTCTACTAAGCTATTTAATTTAATGTGTTGGGACGATAAGTTGCATTTTTTTATTGATGTTCCAGTGGGATATTTAATTTCATTTAACGTGTTGAACTTTCCACTTATTTATTTAATTTAACAACCAGTATTTTTCATTGATGTTCCAATGAGAAAGCAACAAAGATAGGGATGGAAAGTTATCTGTTGACTCATGAATCATGGCTTCAATTGGATATGAAGGTGCATGGAACATCATGCCTAGCACCCACACCAAAGTTGTCCATTAATATGGGTGTTCTAGTGAGATGATGACAAGTTGTGTTTTTCATTGATATTCCAATTAGATATTTAATTTCATTTAATGTGTTGAAATTTCTACTAAGCTATTTAATATAATGTGTTGGGATGATAAGTTGTATTTTTATTTATTAATGTTTCAGTGAGAGAGAGATATTTAATTTCATTTACGTGTTGAACTTTCTACTAAGCTATTTAATTTAATGTTTTGGGACAATAAGTTGCATTTTTCATTGATGTTCTGGTGGGATATTTAATTTCATTTAACTTGTTGAATTTTTCACTTATTTATTTAATTTAACAACCAGTATTTTTCATTGATATTCCAGTGAGAAACTAACAAAGATAGGGATGGAAAGTTATCAATTGACTCATGAATCATGGCTTCAATCAGATATGAAGGTGCATGAAACGTCATGCCCAGCACCCACACCAAAGTTGTCCATATTGTCGGTGAGCCTCTTGCTATCGAACAAGGCCTTTTACCCTTAAATAGCTTTTCAAATGGTTAATATATTCGCAAAAAACTTGTGATAGTAATTGATATTTTTTTTGTATTTCCAATAAAAATGTCCGGGTTTAAATTCTTCCTTCCAAATCCTACTATCAAATAATTATTTTTATTATTATTATTAATTACAAAGTTAGGAATAGGGGAATTTGAATCTTGAATATCTCCATTAGAACTATGAGGAAGTGCCAGTTGAATTACAAGCTCTTGAACCCATTGTCAAATTATCAAAAGAATGAAATAGTTAATAAATTCATGAGTTCCAATTAACTCAAATGTATATAAATTAAAAAAAAAAATTATTCTCATATAAGAGACTTAAATTCAAATCTTGCTTACACCAAAATTCAGTAAATTATAAAAATAAAAACAATAAATTAATAAAGAGGTACTTTTTTATATAAGAATAACCTTGCTCATATAGTCATACTTATTTAAGAAAAATTGAAGTCCCTAAAGTGAGTACAAGATTAATAATCCTTGAGTACACCATGATTGCATCCCCTAATATCATTGAGAACCTCTAGTTTGAAAATACTTAATCTAATTCAGGGATGACTTCTCAATCTAGGTTTAGATGCCTTGCAAGCATACTTGCATTGATTCTTGTAGGGCCTATAAAGGCAAAGGGATTTGGAGCCATTGTTAAGTTATCTCCAGCACCCTCCAACATTTGAACCCTAACTTTCATGGAAGGACAATCCATTCGGTGCCATTGATGCATTAGAGTCCCACAATCTCTAGTTTCTTTGCAATTTTAGTATTTTCATTATCCTCAACATAGACTCGTAGGTCTTCCTTTTTCTCTAACATATTCTATATCCATTCTGGAAAATATATTTGGCTAGTATTCTTCACGGTTACACTAACATTTTTCCTACCTTCGACCATTTCAAGCAACAATATTCTGAAACTGTAAATATCTAATTTGTAAGACATGCTCCCAAAGTTCCTAGAGAACACTTCGGGTGCAATGTAACCCATGGTCCCCCTAGTTGTGGTCATGGACACTGCACTCTAATCCTTTGCACACAACTTGGCTAGACCAAAATTAGAAATTTTTGGATTGAAATTTCGGTCTACCAAAATATTATAAGGTTTGATATCAAAATGGAGAATTTGTTGATCACATCCTTGGTGAAGATATTCGATTCCTTTTGCTATGCCAAGAGCAATGTCTCGTAGTTTTTCCTAGCCAGGGAAACAATTAGAATCTACAAAGAAAATGAACTTCTCTAGTGAATTATTTGCTAAGAACTCATAAACTAATGCCCTTCTAAATCCATTAGAGAAGAAGCCAACCAAGCGAATGACATTAACATGTGGATTCTACCCGTTGTTCCCACTTCATTTGTGAATTCTTCCCCATTGCCCTTAGAACTTTTTAGGATCTTCATGGCAATATGAATTTCATTCGAACGCTTTCCTTTGAACACTATTCCATAGGCTCCTTGTCCTAACTTCTCAATAAATTCATTTATAATCCTTTTAACATCATTATATGAGTACCTTGTGGGCTTGAGAGCTTTGTAATCCTCCAAAAATCCTTCAATCCTTGTTTGATTTTCTTTTTCTATTTTGTCATAGCAATAGACATGGTAGAGTACATATACCACTAGTCCCAAAAGAAATGACCCCAAGGTGGAAACTGCATGTTAAACATATTCGTGAGTCTTTTAAAAAAAAAATTACTGTAAATTTTAAAAAATGGCCAAGAGATAACTCACCAATAATCACTATTGTTGTTGATCAACCTGTAAAATATTTTAACATAATTAACTTCTAGTTGCACCTATCTGAAAATAAAAGATAATTGTTTGTATTTATATCACTAATAGCAAGAAAATTATTTGGTATTCTCAAGAAATTATTTTGGTAAATTTTTAGGTTTCAAGGGTATTTCGGTCATTTTCTAGGTTTAGGGGGTATTTTGGTCATTTTTTAGGTTTAGGAGTTATTTTGGTCATTTTTAGGGTTTGAGAGTATTTTGGTCATTTTTAAAGTTTTGAGGGTATTTCGGTCATTTTTTAGGTTTTATAGGTATTTTGGTCATTTTTAAGTTTTGGGGTATTTCAATCAATTTTTAGGTTTTGGGGGTATTTTGGTCAATTTTTAGGTTTCAGGGGGGTATTTTGGTCTTTTTTTTTTTTATTTATGTTTAGGGGGTATTCTAGTTTTTTTTTAAAAAGGTTTGGGAGGTATTTTGGTTAATTTTTAGGTTTTAAGGATATTTTAGTCATTTTTAGGTTTCAGGGATATATTAGTAATTTTTAGTGATTTTTGAGCATATTAGTCTTTTTTATGTTTAGGGTGTATTTTGGTAATTTTAAAGGACTTTAGGAGTACTTTGGTCATTTTCAAGTTTTAGGGGTATTTTGGTAATTTTGATTATTGGATAATGAGTAAGTTGGGGTTTACCCATAATAATTGAATTGGGTTAGGTTTGGATTAAATGTAACTAGTTAAATGGGCAATAAATGAGTAAATGAATTTTATGTACCCAACTCAATTATGTCCACTCCAGACCCACTCATTTGACACCCCTAGTCTTTTGTATCCTCATGGAAGGCAAGGTTAGAGCTTATGTGGATTGTAGCCTTGTTGTCATTGTTAATGTATATTCACCAAACGCACATGCCTTAGCCCAATTTACTTATTGTGCACATTTTTTGCTTTTATAACACTCTTTCCTAGTCCAATGGGCTCAGATCCAATTTACTTTACTTATTGTGCTCATATTTTGCATGTACAACACTCTCTCATGCCGGTATATAAAGGCCCTCTGCTGATCAATTATAGAGAGACAAATTATTCATTTATTTTCTGTTTTTATTTTCTCAACAGTCACAACATAATTCTACCGTTTATCCTCACACACACACAAAAACCAGTCACAACATAATTTGGCCTGTTGCATATGCGTCATATTAAGGTTGGCAATGATTTGCTTTAAGTAAGTGATCTCTCATGTTTTCCTAAAAATAAAAAGTGATCTCACATGTGGTTGATATTGGTCTGTATTCTGCCTAGGCTGTTTAGAATGTAATAGTTTTTTTTTTTGGAGAGTGAATAGTTGTATGAGATAAATTATTGACGGAGTAAAAATATGCATCTTGCCGAGGTGTTTACTCATGCAAATGAATGATGCTAATAGCTAAATAAATATTTCTTGGCCATGTGTTTACTTGATGTATCATAATTGTATTTATTGGAAAGCATTATTGTATTTATTTTGTTGATCAATGCATTTTATAGAATGGTTTTGGAATAATATTCAGTAATTAATTTTGTACTTCCAAATGAGTTTTAAAGCATGAATAAGTCTTTTAATGGGGTTTGAAAGTGATTCTAGCAAGCTCCATAAAAACGAACGAGTTAACGTGCAAATTGCACAATGGCACAAGTGAATTTGCTTTAAAAAAAAATCTGATGGACTCAATTTTGATGTAGACATTAATCAAGTTAAAGAAGGTCATGAACCCAATTCAATTTAAGGCCGAAGGGAACAACTACTCAAAGGAAAATGATATTAAAGCTAAATCAAATTTGGATTTGAATTTCAACCAGCGCAGGCTTCATTTGTTTTGTATGACTGAGGAAAAACAAGTAGCATTAGAAAGCTAATCCAAAAGGACTACAAAGGTGGTCAATCAAAGCAAGAACATCAACAAATCACTTGAAAATGCATGAGCATATTAGAATTTGCATTGAAAGGTGCACGGCGTAGATGTTTTTATACATAAAGAATAAATATATTTCACATATTATCATAAGAATTTAGATTAGATCTCAAATCTAGAAATGTAATAATTCAACCTAATTTTCATAATTTTATGTAAAATAACCTCATTTTTATGAAAAGAAAATGCACAAATCTATCATAGGACGATTCTAAGCAATGAAAATTAGAATTATGATTGTGACACATACTATCATAATTCATAAGTGCATGGATCTACAAATCTACTAGAGAGATATGCACCAAAAACATAATTATACGATTAAATCTGCCATCTCAATGAACGAATCTCTTTTTTTTTTTTTTTTTTTTTTTTTTTTTTTTTTTTTTTTTGGGGGGGGGGGGGGGGGTGGTGTGGGGGGTGGGGAGAATGAATGAATCATGTTAAAATATTTTTTAATGAATATATGATTAAGGCATGAAATCAACACAAAGAACAAATCTATCAAGTCTAAAAGAAGAATATAATGAATTAGACAATAAGCTATATTAACAAGAACACCCCATTAATCTAAACACATGTTTTTGTACTTTTTTTATTTTATAAAGTAAAAACAAACATAATTAATCTAACATATTTATGCAAAAGAATCCTAATTAGCTATTGGACTCAAAACTTACGTCCGTGCACCCTAACCAAGTTCTAGTCCACTTCGAGTCGTAGTTCTTACCATGGTCCGTGGTCAATTTCTTATGCTAGGGTGAACTTTTGGATCCCTTTTCAATTTCTTATACAAAGAGGTTTTTTCCCTTAAAAGTGTACCTTGATCAACCCTGAGCCTCCTCTCTCTTTTTATTTTATTTTTTTTTTAGACTCACTTCAAAACAAGAACATTTCAAATCAAGAAGTTAGAATTGATCAAATAATATGACCAAATTACTATTGCAAAGTAAATACTTACTTTTTTTTTTGAAGCTTCAAAAAATGAAAATTTCAATTAGTATTATTTATTACAATTTATGTATTACTTTGTTTAAATATTTAGAGCAAGTAAAGAGATAAATATTTTAGTATGAATTTGTATCATTTAAGTCTTTAAGCTTTTTCCTCTCAAAAAAAAAAAAAAAAAATTTCTTTAAGCTCTTAGTATAATTTAAGTCTTTAAGCTTTTATAGGCTCTTTATGTTCTTTCACAATTAAAAATTTTCTTTACTCAATCAAGATACATAAATTATCCAACAAGGTGGGTTTCAGTTAACTTAATTAATAAAATCTCTGATGGTTGAATAAGAGATTTGGGGTTCAATTCCCGCCTATACCGAAAACTGATTGGTGTCTTAGTCTGATGATAAAGAGCTATTATTAAGAGCGGACGCCATAGGTTGAAACTCTCTCTAAAAAAAAAAAAAAAAAATTTATCCAACAAGATTTAAAAAAAAAAAAAAAATGGTATGTGAAATAATTAATAAAATTATGCATTATCCACTTGGCCGGAATCATCTGGGATTTAAATGTCCATCAAAAATAAAAAGCTCAACCAATATGAATTGATCTTTGTATTAATTTTAAATTAATCCTTTAGGAATTAATAAGCTTAGAATGATCCTGTGAATGCATGTCTATGGTAAGAATCTTTTTGGAAAAATCAAAATTAAGCCTTCATACAACCTTGGCCAAAGCAACATTTTGCATACGAAAAATAAAAAAATCAATTTACCCTTAATTGCGCATGATAACCACAGACACACACACATATATATATATATATATATATGATGTGAATTTAAAGGTCAATGTTAATTATGGAATTTTCACCCATATGAAATTACTGTTTTTCCTTTAGTATTAAGATGACATAAATAAATTCTAATGGCTGCAAAAAGGGTGTTGTTGATGCACGGAAAATGCACGTCAATCTAAATTAATGATATGTACAAAATAAAATATAGAATTCATCGTTTGTGGTGTTTAATGTGATGCTGGCCTAAGCTTCTTCAATATTTGAATTAATTTTTACCTCATTTTTTTGTGGTGTTTTTTTGTCATTCGTTTGGATTTCTTTGGATTTCTTATTATATAGGCAAAATTTTTAGTGTTTCCCTTTATTTTAGCCATTTTATTTATTATAGACACAAAAGTAACCTATGATGAGAGGCATGATTGCGTTCATATATAATAGGTGATATTTTAGGAAAACACAAAAAGTGTCCGTTGAATTACAAGACTTTTAGCTAACACATCAAGAAATAGTTAGAGACCACTTAAATTCTATCATATCCCTTATTTTATATTTCTTCTTTATCAATAATATTTTGTATTTTATTAACCCTCACCATTTCTTTCTCCATCAGATTCCCAGTAAATACTACAATTATTTACAAGAGTGCATGCCTGGTCTGAAGGGGTATGGTAGTTCTAGTGGCAATTTTGTTCTTTTGACTTATAGAAATTGACCAGGCAGCATTGGTCAAATAGCAACCAGGTTTGAAGTAATAGGTTTTTACTGGGTGGTATGAGAGACCCAAGCAAAGAGAGCAAACTTTGAATTTGAAAATTATGAAGAGGGAATGGGTCAGCCAATTGGGCTAAGTCAAGCCAGTTGCCAGTCAATATTTTCAACATCTGACCCCTTCTTATCAGTTATATTTCTTTGGTATAAATAAGACTCCACATGCCTATCTACCTCCATTCTCAACCTCTCATCCTCCAAAGACAGAAAATAACAAAAGAGACCACCTCAATCAAATGGCTTCCCTACAAGCTTCATCTCTCATACTCTCTTCTTCTTCAAACAAAATCAGTGCTGCTATTCCTGTCCCAAAACTTCCAAGAGTCCCTATGTCAGTTCCAAAAATGCCAACAAGAACTGTGGTTGAGGAATTGAACATGAGGGCTGGCTTTACAAAAACAGTCCCAATTGATGTTGAATCACACGACTCCACTAGTATTGCAAATACCCAACTCTATGCTCTTTTAGAAGTTGTAGCTGATAGGGTAGAGATGCACAATAACATTGGAAAGCAACGTGACAATTGGAACACCCTTCTTTTGAACTCCATCAACATGATAACTCTTACTGCTGCAACCTTAACTGGTGTTGGAGCAATTGGAGGCGCTGGAATGCCTTTATTGGCTTTGAAATTATCGTCCGCACTATTGTACTCTGCAGCCACAGGATTGTTGCTTATAATGAACAAAATTCAGCCCTCACAACTCGCTGAGGAACAACGTAATGCCACAAGATTGTTCAAGCAACTCCAAAGCCAAATCGAAACTATCCTCTCTCTTGGCAATCCAACTCAGGAGGATGTGAAAATTGTGATGGAAAAGGTCTTGGCTCTTGATAAAGCCTTCCCACTTCCCTTGCTAGGAGCAATGGTCGAAAAGTTTCCTTCAAAGTTTGAACCTGCTGTTTGGTGGCCATCAGAACAATCACAGAACAAAACCAAAGCACAAGAAGGTAAATATCATAAGATGGCGAAGAATGGTTGGAGTGAGGAGCTGGAAGTTGAAATGAGAGATATTATTGAAGTGGTGAAGAGAAAAGACATTAAAGATTATGCAAGGCTAGGCAACTTGATGTTGAAGATCAACAAAATTTTGGCTATCTCAGGCCCATTACTCACTGGCATTGCTGCCATCGGTTCCACTTTTGTGGGTAATGGATCATGGGCAGCGATAATAGCGGTGGCTGCTGGGGCATTAGGAAGTGCTGTTAATGCTTTTGAGCATGGTGGACAAGTTGGAATGGTGTTTGAGATGTATAGAAACAATGCTGGCTTCTTTCGCCTATTGGAAGAATCAATTGAAGGCTCACTTGAAGAAAAAGATTTGGAAAAAAGAGATAATGGGGAATTGTTTGAGATGAAGGTCGCTTTGAAGTTTGGAAGAAGCTTGTCACAGCTAAAAGAACTTGCACGAAAATCTGCTTATTCCCGAAGAGAGGGAACTTCAATTGATGAATTTGCAAGCAAGCTTTTCTAATTTTAGTTTTGACAACAAGATTTTTGTATGATTAGGTAATATTGAAATGGGCTAACTTTAATTTGATTCTTTTTAACGATTGTACTCTTTGTATAACAATATAACATACAATACAAACACAAATTTTGTTTCTATTAAGTTTGCAGAGGATTGTGTTAAATGAGTTAATTTAATTATTTTGTCCAAATACATTAGTACATGAAGTCATTTAAGCTCAATTCTTAAAAAAAAGAAAGGTCACTTAAGGTTTTTTTTTTTTTTTTTAATTAATATTAATCAAACAGTAAAATATTTCAAATAATGTGTTTTATAAATGAAACATTTAATTTTTAATAGTAAAATGATATTATTTACTAACTAAAAATGATATTATTTACTAACTAAAAATTTTACAAAGTAATATGATTGATTAGTAATTCACTTCAGCAATATAATAAACAAATTATTAATTATTTTTCAGTGATATTGTAGTTAGTACAGATTTTGGTACATGTAATTCTTAAAAATAAAAATAATTTCTAAAATCTAAAATGTAACATCTATTATTGTTACGCTCTTTTTGAGCAACATGAACATAGCATTTCGGTCTAATTCAGTCCACTTTCGGTCATTTGGTCTAATTCGGTTCACATCGGGCCATTTGGTCTAACTCAATCCAATTAAATCCAATTTAGCACATTCGGTCCTTTCTATTCACTTCGGTCCAGTCTTTCCACTTCGGTTCATTCAGTGTACTTTGGTATAGTCTTTTTGTTAGGATTAGTGCCCTTAAATCCTATTGTATGATGATATGTATGATATTAAGTGTGACATTATGTATGACTTAATATTATGTTTAATAAATTTGTTTTATTATTATCTGAAATAATGGTAATATGAATATTCGGACATTATCATATAGTCAATGAGATGCATAGTATGTGATTTATGTGAAAAGTCACAGAAGATATAAATCACAAGTTCTTTGTAAACTCATAATTATAACTCATAATTATAACTCTTAATCAGTGATGAAATTGGGCATTTCATCTGCGAAGACTATAACACATCAACTACGATGATTTGTCTTGATCATAGAAGTGGAGACTTCTAGTTGATGTGTTAATATGTTTTAAGAGTTAAGACATATTGAACTGGACCGCTGTGAGATTTATTATTTTCCTAAAGACTGTCAAATGAATAATAAATCTCACGACTTATATTTGCATGAACTCTTAATCCTGAGAGAATAATGGATTTGATCATAAGGTGTAGGTTGCTTTGATATATTAGGAATGAGATCTAAAGTAACGGTCAAAACTTCAGTATGTTGGGCAGCCATATTTAGTGTTGATGGAACATATATTCTCAAGATGGAATTCATAGTCTTTTAACGGAGATATAAAATATTCCCTTGAGATAAGTTTAATGGGTTTGTTATTCAGAAAGTTAGGTCTAACCACTTTAGTAAGTAGTTACTAAAGTATATATCTACGAAATTAGATTTCATAAATATATGATGAATAACTTAAAGGATTAAGCCGGGTACTTAAGGATTAAGATGTAGTAATTTACAAAGTGGCAGTCTATATTAAAAACTTTGTATTACTACGAATATTTTATGAAGGGTTTGTGTGTACAATAAAGTCTTGGGATATAATTTGTAGATAAGGCCTAGAGTGCAACTATATTTATATGGTGGTATTAAATATAGTTAAAGGTAACTTTGGACTTGTCAAAAGTTGACAAAAAAGCCCAAGGCCTGTTGGAGCTAGTGTCTTATTGGTCCCTTTTGGTCCCACTTCAAGCCACACACTTAAGCCCAATTGGAAAGGCCCAAAAGGCTAGCCCAATTAGATAATTGGTTAGATATAAAGGGAAAAACGTTCAGAATATTATGAGAAAAGTAACATCATTGTGAAATGGTGTGTATGTGAGTGAATGTCACTCTATAATTATCCATTTGTAATCGATTGAGAGTCCACACTTCTTGGGCGTTAGCAGAATTGGAGTGAAGATTAAAAGTATTCCCAAGTGCTTCGATCTTTGTTTTGAAATTCACCGCTTCAAGGTACACTCTCTTATACTTGAATTCTGAAATTTACATAGTGCATGTTATAAATTGTGATATGAAGTAGATCCGTTATAAACTTATTTTTCCGCTGCATTTATCTTTATTTCCTTCAAATGGTATTAGAGCCAGGTTTTCAAATTCCAATCTGTTTAACATGTCTTGTGAATTTTAGAATTAGAGATGAGAGTTTCATATTGTTAGAAGATTATGTTTTAATTTTCTGCATGATTATTGAAACTATGATTTGATGAAAACTGAAATTGATGTTATGATGTTGTTTAATATTAAATTTAAGTACGTTAAATTGAATCTTAAGGCTATAACATCAATAGAATTCAGTTTTGACATCAATCTCTGTCTGTAATGTTCATATGTTGAATGTTTGTTCATGAAAAACGAAGAAAATTGCCTTAGGAAAAATTCTGGAAATTCAAGTTTCGTGATTTTCAATCGATCGAAAATCACTTTTGATCGATCGAGTGAAACAGTGATCAGACTTTTTAGATCAATTGATTTTCGATTGCTAGTTGATCGATTGAATTTGTTTTTCGATCGATCGAGAGGCGATTGAGTATTAATCGAAGGAGTCAGATGATCAGGTTCGAATTTCTTAATTTTTTCGATCGATTGAGGGGCACATTCGATCAATCGAAAGAAAGAAAATTAGAAATTTTTCTAAGTGTTTTCACATGTAAAAAGAGTAAGACTATGTGTAATTAGATTATGCATGTTTTAAAATTAAAAACCTTTATTTTAAAACATCTAGTGGGAGAGAGATACAAGGGTTGGATCTCATGGCCTCCATTGTTGGTTTATAGTAATGTGATTAAGCACCTCGCCTTGGCGTATATGTCTTTCTCCCTTCGGAGGGTGTTTAACTCATGGTACTACAGATTAAACCTCTTAATTATAGATTACGTGTGTTTTTACATTGAGAACAACCACAGTTCCGTGGAGTTACTTGGTGATTCACATTGATTCTAGGCAATGGTGTACACTAGACTAAGTGTGATGTTAACCTCCCTTCGAAGCTATGTCATTATTACTTAGAGGCTGAAGGAATAGCGGCAAATTATTTTTGTTTGGTAAGAGTTACCATGATAGTATTAATAATGAGAATAATTCTTGCCTGATCATAGTGATTGGTATGACCTCGCTTCCGAGGAATATTAATTGCAGGATTGGGTTGTCGTTACATATATTATATTATGGTTTTATTAAGGTTCCATACTATATGTTCATATGCTAAATAGATAATGTCCAGTTTACTTATTATATTCATGTTTATTGTTTTCAGATTTGAACATGGCATCATTTAGCCTACTTGTAACTATTCTTAATCAAAACAAACTGACTGGATCCAACTATATTGACTAGAAAAGAATTAGGACATAGTTCTTACTGCTGAAGAGCACAAATATGTGCTTACTAAACCATGTCCCAGCTTTCCTTCATTAGATGCTCCTCCTAAGGAAAAATAACGATATGATCGTTGGCAGAAATCTAATGAGATGCCAAGTGCTACATCCTAGCATCTATTTCAAATATTCTACAGCATCAAATGCAAGATGTAGAACTAGCTTCAGACATCATGCTAAGTCTGAAGGAGATGTTTGGTGAGTAAGGTCGTTCTGCAAGGTAAGAGACCATGAGGTAAATTTATAATACCAAAATGGCTGAAGGTAGTTCAGTGAGAGAGCATTTTCTTACAATGATCTCTAATCTAAATACATTGGAAGTTTTAGGTGCCGATATTGATGGAGAATCCCAAGTGGATATGATACTTCAGTCGCTACTAGAATCATTCAAGGAATTCAAACTTAACTATAATATGAATAAAAAGATTTATACCTTATTTGAATTAATGAATGAATTGGTAGCGGTAGAAGGCATTCTTGGTACTTCCAATGTTGAAGCCAATGTTGGAGAAGTTTTTACTTCTCAACCTAAATCGAAAGGCAAGGGTAAGAAGAAGAAGAAGAAGAAGAAGAAGGACTTCACCAAACAAGAGGGTAAACAAATTGCCTTAGGGATTGCTGATAAAGGAAAGAAGATCAAAGGAAAGTGTTTCCATTGTGGTGAGAAAGGACATTGGAAGAGGAATTGTCCAATATTTAAGGCTGCCAAGATTAAAGGTATGAATAATACATTCCTTCTTGAAATATGTTTGGTACAAAATCCCACGGATTCCTGGTGTGTGGATTCAGATTGTACTAATCATATCTGCAATTCCTTGCAGGGGTTCCAGGAGACCAGAAAGCTTAAAGAAAGGGAGTTGTTTCTTACTTTGGCTGATGGGAGCAACATTCCAGTTGTAGCTGTTGGTGTTTATAATTTATGTTTTGAATCTAGAGTTCTAATAGTAGAAGACTGTTTGTATGTACCTAATGTTCGTAGGAATTTAATTTTTGCTACTTACTTAGGTAAACATGGATATTGTGTTATCCTTAAAGACAATGTTGTAATAAAGAAGGATAAAGTGTTTATCTGTTCTGGCAATATTGTGGATGGTCTTTATATTTTAACTCCTGATAAGTATGAATTATATATTTTTGAATTAGATAATGACTCTCATGTAAAATCATTAAAGAGAAAGTTTCTTTCTACTAGTGATGCATATCTTTGACACTTGTGTTTGGGTCATATTAATTCAAATAGGATTCAAAAACTGATCAAAGATGGACTCTTAGAGCCCATGGACTTTGATGAATTTCCAGTTTGTGAATATTGTTTGGAAGGTAAAATGACCAAACGACCTTTTAATGCAAAAAGTAAAAGAGCAAAAGGAGGATATGAGTATTTCATCACTTTTACCGATGATTACTCAAGATATGGTTATGTGTACCTAATGAAATGAAAGTCTCAGGCCTTTGAAAAGTTCAAAGAGTTTAGGGCTGAAGTTGAGAATCAATTAGGTAAACGCATAAAAGCCATTCGATTTGATCGTGGTGGCAAATACCTTCTTGGGGATTTTAAGGATTACTTAACTGAAAATGGGATTTTATCCCAATTGGCTGCACCTGTAACTCCCCAACAGAATGGTGTAGTAGAAAGAAGGAATATGACTTTTTTAGAAATTGTTAGGTCCGTGATGAGTTGCTCAACTTTACCGATTTCTTTTTGGGGTTATGCCTTAAACACAACAATACATCTTTTGAATTTAGTTCCATCAAAATCTGTTCCTAAAACACCCATGGAATTGTGGAGTGGGCTTAAGCCTAGTATGAAATATCTCCATATTTGGGGTTGTCCAGCACATGTTTTAAAAGGGAAGCCTGATAAATTGGAACCAAAATCAGAAGTGTGTTTGCTTGTAGGTTATCCAAAAGAAACTAGGGGTTATTTATTCTATGTCGTAAAGATAACAAAGTTTTTGTTAGTACAAATGCTAAATTCTTGGAAAATGACTATATGAATAATTTTACTCCTAGAAGTAGAGTTGTGTTGGCTGAAATAAATGAACCTGTAAATAAACAACCAATAGATGAAACTAGGGATGATGTGGCTATATTAGATACACCACAAGATACTACTCATAACATGTCTAGTACTTAGCTGCATCGTCGTAGTGGGAGAATTGTTCGGCCTCCTATAAGATTCATAAGTTTGGGAGAAACTTATGAAGCTATCTCAGAAGATGTTGAATCGGATCCCTACACATATGATGAAGCAATGAATGATATAGATACACATCATTGGGTCCAAGCTATGAAATTTGAATTAGATTCTATGTATTTCAATCAAGTTTGGGATATTGTAAAGGCGCCTAACGGCATTAAACTTATTGGTTGCAAATGGGTTTACAAGAGGAATAGAAGGATAGATGGAAAGGTTGAAACCTTTAAAGCAAGGCTAGTGGCGAAAGGATATACACAAAAAGAAGGTATTGATTATGATGAAACATTTTCTCCAGTAGCAATGCTTAAATCTATCAGGATTCTCTTATCCATTACTGCTCATTTTGATTATGAGATTTGGCAAATGGATGTCAAGACTGCATTTCTTAATGGCAATCTTGAAGAGGAAATCTGTATGAATCAACCGGAAGGTTTCATAGTAAAAAACCAAGAGCATATGGTATGCAAGTTGTAAAGGTCCATTTATGGATTTAAGCAAGCATCTAGGTCATGGAACATCAGATTTGATCAAGCAATCAAGTCATTTGGTTTTCAACAAAATCTTGATGAACCATGTGTGTACAAAAGACATCAAAATAAAGTGGTAATGTTCCTAGTGCTTTATGTTGATGATATTCTACTCATTGAAAATGATGTAGGGGTAATGTCATCTATAAAGGTTTGGTTGTCAAGCCAATTTGATTTGAAGGACTTGGGTGAGGCTAATTTTATTCTAGGAATCAAGCTTTGGTGAGATTGCAAGAATATGATGTTAGGCTTATCACAAGTTAGATGTATAGATAAGGTTCTAGAACGGTTTAGTATGCAAAACCCCAAGAAAGGATTGCTTCCTTTCAGACATAGAGTTCCTCTGTCTGATGACCAAAGGCCTAAGATTCAGGAGGAAGAAGATATGATGAGACAAGTTCCTTATGCTTCTACAGTAGGAAGTCTCATGTATGCCATGTTTTGTACTAGACCAGATATTTGCTATTCAGTTGGCATGGTCAGCCGATATCAATCAAATCCAGGACCAAAACATTGGCAAGCTGTAAAGCATATTCTTAAGTATCTACGGAGAACGAGAGATTATATGCTTGTTTACTGTTGTGAGGATTTGATTCTCATTGGCTATACAGATTCAGACTTTTAATCGGATCTAGATTTCAGAAAATCCACTTCAGGATGTGTTTTCACCTTAGGAGGTGGAGCCATTAGTTGGCGGAGTATTAAGCAATCTTGTATTGCAGACTCCACCATGGAAGCAAAATATGTTACAGCTTGTGAAGCAGCAAAGGAAGCTGTATGGTTCAAGAAATTCCTTTCTGACCTTGGTGTAATGAGAATGGAGCAAGTTCCAATCACATTGTATTGTGACAATAGTGGAGCAGTTGCACAATCTAAAGATCCAAGCAATCACAAGAAAGGAAAACATATTGAGAGGAAGTACCATATCATTCGAGATATTGTTGCTCGTGGAGATGTAGTGGTAGCAAAGATTGAAAGTGCAAACAATCTAGCAAATCTATTTACTAAAGCCTTGCCTCAAAGGACTTTTGAGTTGCATTTGAAAAGAATGGGAGTTTGATTAGTGCACAATAGTCTTTAGGGAAAATGAGAGATTGTTAGGATTAGTGCCCTTAAATCCTATTGTATGATGCTATGTATGATATTAAGTGTGACATTATGCATGACTTAATATTACGTTTAATAAATTTGTTTTATTATTATCTGAAAGAATGGTAACATGAATATTCGGACATTATCATATAGTCAATGAGATGCATAATATGTGATTTATGTGAAAAGTCACAGAAGATATAAATCACAAGTTCTTTGTAAACTCAGAATTATAATTCGTAGTCGATGATGAAATTGAGCATTTCATCTGCGAAGACTATAACATATCAACTACAATGATTTGTCTTGATCATGGAAGTGGAGACTTCTAGTTGATGTGTTAATATGTTTTAAGAGTTAAAACATATTGAACTAGACCGCTGTGAGATTTATTATTCTCCTAAAGACTGTCAAATGAATAATAAATCTCATGACTTATATTTGCATGAACTCTTAATCTGAGAGAATAATGGACCTGATCATAAGGTGTAGGTTGCTTTAATATATTAGGAGTGAGATCTAAAGTAAAGGTCAAAACCTCAGTATGTTGGGCAGCCACATTTAGTGTTGATAGAACATATATTCTCAAAATGGAATTCATAGTCTCTTAACAGAGATATAAAATATTCCCTTGAGATAAGTTTAATGGGTTTGTTATTTAGAGAGTTAGGCCTAACCACTTTAGTAAGTAGTTACTAAAGTATATATCTATGAAATTAGATTTCATAAATATATGATGAATAACTTAAAAGATTAAACCAGGTACTTAAAGATTAAAATGTAGTAATTTACAAAGTGGCAGTCTATATTAATGACTTTGTATTACTACGAATATTTTATGAAGGGGTTGCATGTACAATAAAATCTTGGGATATAATTTATAGATAAGGCCTAGAGTGTAACTATATTTATATAGTGGTATTAAATATAGTTAATGGTAACTTTGAACTTGTCAAGAGTTGACAGAAAAGCCCAAGGCCCGTTGGAACTAGTGTCTTATTGGTCCCTTTTGGTCCCACTTCAAGCCACACACTTAAGCCCAATTGGAAAGGCCTAAAAGGCCAGCTCAATTAGATAATTGGTTAGATACAAAGGGAAAAACATTCATAATATTATGAGAAAAGTAACATCATTGTGAAATGGTGTGTATGTGAGTGAATGTCACTCTCTAATTATCCCTTTGTAACCGATTGAAAGTCCACACATCTTGGGCGTTAGTGGAATTGGAGTGAAGATTAAAAGTATTCCCAAGTGCGTCGATCTTTGTTTTGAAATTCATCGCTTCAAGGTACACTCTCTTATACTTGAATTCTGAAATTTACATAGTGCATGTTATAGATTGTGATATGAAGTAGATCCGTTATAAACTTATTTTTCCACTGCGTTTATCTTTATTTCCATCACTTTCCACTTCGGGTCATTCGGTTTACTTCAATCCATTTGGCCTACTTCAGTCCATTTGGTCCCCTTCAGTTCATTTTAGACTAATTAGGCTTTAAATTGGTTTTTTTTTTTTTAATTGCCTTTTTTTTTTTTTTTTTTTTTTTTTTTTTTTTTTTTTCGCTCAATTTCTTTTCTCAACGTGCATGACATAGACTTGGTTGCGTGCCCATGCGGGGCTGCTAGGGCCTAAGCAGCGTGTATGCCATAACTTTGGTTGCACGCCCACGCTAAATTGCCATAGCCTAGGCAGCGTGCACGCAGGCATGCCATGGTCTTGGTTGCATGCCCATGTGAGGCTGCTAGGGCCTAGAAAAATCCACCATTGAAGCTGTAAAAATTTCATGGCCAAATTCAACATATATATTTTTTTATGATTTTCGGAAGTTGGAAAATAGAAAAAATCATAAAAATTCAAAAAATGCTCGGAATGCCAAACCAATTTCTGAAAAGCCTCTCTAAAATCATGGAATTAATTTATTTTTTGAGTTGAAAAATATGAAATTTTATTTTATCTAGGTCAAAATCTTTAGTTTAAGGCTAAAAAATACAAACAAAATATGCATTATAAATTAAATATTTGGGCCATAAAAAAGAAATAAAAATGATACAATTCTAAACTTAAAATTCAAATTTCAATAATAGAGGCATTATACTTATATTTGGAAAGAAAAAAGTGCTACAATTCTAAACTCATATAATCATTAAAATTATTGTAACATGTTACGCGTGCTTCATGGAATAAGGTTGTACTTTTAATTTTAACATTCTTGGATATGTTCAAATTAGTTAACCGATTATGAAATTTTTTTTATTAAAAAAATAAGCCCTTTGCAATATCTTGTCCATTTATATAAAACAATATTATAATTATGTAATTAAAATTTTTTATTAAATTAGTTTTTCACACACACTGACGCACACACACATATATGTGTGTGTTATTGTTGAATGTAAAATATATTATATATTCTATTACATAAAACTTATAAAAATAGAAAATAATTTTAAACAACACATGCCCTACAAATTTTACATTATATATATTTTAAATAATTATAAAACATTTTCTGGCAACACATAAAAAACACATATTCACACGAACATGGCACAATATCAATGTCATTATTAAAACCGAGCCCATGACTGGACCAGTTCATCGCCAAAACCCATTTAATTTTGAAAATTCCCTACTTGCCCATACATATTGGAACTAAACAAAATGTTGGACCAAACCCACTTGCCCCAAATACCTAAACTAAAGCCCATAAATAGTTTAAGTTAGAAGCCCACTAACTTCATCCAATGTTTGGTCCAATAATTAAAGTCAATCCCTAAGTAAAAGCACATCAACGGTTGAAGCCCACTAACTTTAAAGTTTAAACCAAAGCTTGGCCCCAGCCGTAAGGCCAACCCTTAAACAAATGTCAAATGCTTAGCTTTCCAAATTTTTGAAAAGACCCCTAAAGTTTATTAAAATTATATAATTAGCCACATTTTAAATAATTAGCCACATATTATTTAAATTATCAAAATACCCTAATTTGAAAAAAAAAAAAAAAAAAAAAAAAACCCCTTAATTCCACCAAATATTTTTCAAATCACAAAAACACAACATAAACTTCTAATTATACCAAAATGACTAAAATACTTCCAAGGCTATTGAAAACTAACCCCAAATTGGAACTTCTTTCAACTAAATATTGTTGGTAGACGTCTCAAAAACTAATTTATACAATGAATTATATTATTCATAATAGATAAATGGTAGGCCAAATTCACTTACATTGTGTAACTTCTAGATGATGTTACACTATCAAATTTCTTTATGTTGGCTAATAACTTTGTTGAATTACTAGTTAAAAAAGAAAAAAGAAAAAGAAAAGATAGCAATTTTACTCTAATTTCATCTAAATGTATATATGTATGAAATTCCCTTCTAGATACTTAAACTCTGGCCCTTCCCCCTCCCCCACTATACAAGAATTTTATATTTGTGGAATGACCATCACACCAAGAGTGAGCGCACGGTGGCTTGTTGACTTATTGTTAGTTTAGGTATTTTTGTTTCTATATCCATCATGATCATCAAATATCTAGGTAATTAGTGATTAAAAAAAATCATTCCATCTATAAATAATTAATAATTTACTTGTTTTAAGTAAGTTAAACCCATGCACTTACAAATTGGAAAGTAAATGACATTTGAGTGACATATAACATTTGATGTGCACAATAACAGCATGAAAAGTATGTGAAACATAAAAGTGGAATGACAAAAAAGAAAATCTAATATATGGAACGATGTGGGTATAACTTAAATCATACAAAGCAAAATACCTATTTGCAACTCTGCACACCCAATGCCGAACGACTATAATTTGTTGGTTTAGTTCAAAAAATTAAACCATATCAAGCATTTGGAAGCACTAAATGGAACCATGATGGTTGTTCTGTGAAAAAATAAGAAATAATTAGAAAAAATAAAGAAAAATTATATTCTAATAAAATGTAGAGTAAAATAGATAATCTAATATGAGGTATTTTGAAAAATGTACATGTAAAATAGAAAATTTTGGGTTTTATACTAAAATGGAAAAAAAAAATTTGCATGAGCTGAAATGAATGCACTAGCGTTAGAAATGGGATGCACATCTATAAATTGTCCTACTGATTAGTGATGTTACCATTTGAACAGCTCAGGCGTCAAGCATATTTGAAGTCGATAAATTTTGTAGTAACTGAAAGTAGGCCTATACATATAGACCTTTCAAAAACAATACGTGGATGGATTTAATTTATATATAAAGAAAGAAATCAACTTAAAAATTAATGATTTAAAAATAATATTATTTATTAATACTTAATAATTAAGTACATATAGCATTTAGATATTTTTTTTTTCAACTTTTTGGTACATTGAACGGATTAGTTACCAGTTATATTCTCAAAATAACTCATATTTGGTCTCGAGGAGTATGTATAGTAGTTCTAGTGGCATTTTTGTCATGACTTGTAGGTATATAAGATATTGACCTCGCAGCCTTTGTCAAATTGCAAGATGCAACCGTTGTCAAATTACACGATCCAATAAAAGTAAGAAACCAGGTTTGACGAAATAACTCTTCTTTTTTTTTTTTTCCTATTTTAGTAAGGTATGGGCATGTGATGTGAGAGTAGGGATGGTGATTCGTGTTTACGTGTTGGGTTCGTGTCGTGTTGACTCATGAGTATTCGACTATATGGATCAACATTAACACAACATGTTTATTAAACGGATCAAGATTCATTAATCCTAACACGACCTATTTATTAAACAGGCCAATCATGTTGACCTGTTTATCAAATTTTATTAAAATGAAAAAAAAAAATTAGTATTAACCAAATTGAATTATGAAAAACCAAAAAAAAAAAAATTTAATATAAAATTCAGAACTAACGAGTAACTGCATCACAAATAATCATTCAAAATTAAAGCATATTTCAATATAACAAATAATCAATCATAATATGTCAAAGAAAATAAACCGTAACAACTAATAAGTTTATGTACTCAAGATTTGAAAGCTGGTAAATTGTCATTTAATTAAACTGATTAGACAAGTCAAATAGGTTCTATGAATTAGACATTAACCCAACCCGTTTATTAAACGGGTTAATCATGTCAACTTGAGTTAGTTATTAAACCTCAACCCATAATTTGCTAATTTTGTATCGTATTGTGTTAAATTCGCGAGTCGTGTTCAATTTTGCCCCACCTATACGCGAGGGAGACCAAGCCAAGCGATGGGAGCAAACTTTGAGTTGAAAATGATGAAGAGGGAATGGGTCAGCCAATAGGCTTAGTCAAGTCAGTTACAAGAAGTCAATAATTACCACATCTAACCCCTTCTTATCAATCATGCTATAAATAAGAGTCCACAAGCCTCTCTATTCCTCCATTCTCAACTTCTCATCACAAAGAAAATAACCAAAGAGACAACCTCAATCAAATGGCTTCCCTACAAGCTTCACCTCTCATACTCTCTTCTTCAAAGAAAATCAGTGCTGCTATTCCTGTCCCAAAACTTCCAAGAGTCCCTTTGTCAGTTCCAAAAATGCCAAAAAGATCTGTGGTTGAGGAATTGAACATAAGGGCTGGGTTTATAAAAACAGTCCCAATTGATGTTGAATCATACAACTCCACTAGTATTGCAAATACCCAACTCTATGCTCTTTTAGAAGCTGTAGCTGATAGGGTAGAGATGCACAATAACATTGGAAAGCAACGTGACAATTGGAACACCCTTCTTTTGAACTCCATCAACATGATAACTCTTACTGCTGCAACCTTAACTGGTTTTGGAGCAATTGGAGGCGCTGGAATGCCTCTACTGGCTTTGAAATTATCGTCCGCGCTATTGTACTCCGCAGCCACAGGATTGTTGCTTATAATGAACAAAATTCAGCCCTCACAACTTGCTGAGGAACAACGTAATGCTACCAGATTGTTCAAGCAACTCCAAAGCCAAATCGAAACTATCCTCACTCTTGGCAATCCAACTCAGGAGGATGTGAAAATTGTGATGGAAAAGGTCTTGGCTCTTGATAAAGCCTTCCCACTTCCCTTGCTAGGAGTAATGCTCGAAAAGTTTCCTTCAAAGTTTGAACCTGCTGTTTGGTGGCCATCAGAACAATCACAGAACAAAACCAAAGCACAAGAAGGTAAATATCGTAAGATGGCGAAGAATGGTTGGAGTGAGGAGCTGGAAGTTGAAATGAGAGATATTATTGAAGTGGTGAAGAGAAAAGACATTAAAGACTATGCAAGGCTAGGCAACTTGATGTTGAAGATCAACAAGATTTTGGCTATCTCAGGCCCATTACTCACAGGCATTGCTGCCATCGGTTCCACTTTTGTGGGTAATGGATCATGGGCAGCGATAATAGCGGTGGCTGCCGGGGCATTAGGAAGTGCTGTTAATGCTTTTGAGCATGGTGGACAAGTTGGAATGGTGTTTGAGATGTATAGAAACAACGCTGGCTTCTTTCGCCTATTGGAAGAATCAATTGAAGGCACACTTGAAGAAAAAGATTTGGAAAAAAGAGAGAATGGGGAATTGTTTGAGATGAAGGTGGCTTTGAAGTTTGGAAGAAGCTTGTCACAGCTAAAAGAACTTGCACGAAAATCTGCTTATTCCCGAAGAGAGGGAACTTCAATTGATGAATTTGCAAGCAAGCTTTTCTAATTTTAGTTCTGCAAATAGTTTTTCTTTGACTGTTTGATTCTTCTGACAAACAAAATTTTTGTATAACCATGTAACATTGAAATGGGTTAACTTTGATTCTTTGATTCTTTCTAACAATTGTACTCTTTGTATAACTATATAACATACAATACAAAAAGGTTGAGTCACAAATTTTACACTAAATCTAGCTAGTCTTCTAAAATAACATTTCTTAGTTTCTGGATTTCAACAACCCGTAATAATGAAGTTGTTGAACAGCAAGTTGCAAACATATATTAGTATTATTTAATATCTTAAGCGCTTGATGAAAGTGACATTTCTGGAATATAGTTGACCAGAAAATTATGGACCAATTAATTGTTGAATAGTCAAGCAGACTATTCAAGAAATATGAGCAGAATTTGGTGGCTTGAAAAGTTAAACTTGTTACGTAGTTTTACACCGTTTTATAAATATCCAAAAAAGCAATTAAAACTAAAACTTTATAAAATTAATAAACACTGTATCTAAAATTTTGAATTTTCAAACACAAGAATTCACAACATTATTGAAGAGAATAGAAGCCATATATATAAAATTAGAATCAAACAAAGATCAAGATTAAAGAGCATTTTTATCATCATATATGTTTTTGTTTTTATTATCTTTCTATAGGATTTTTATTTTATTTTATTTTATTTTAAGTTTAGTATGTAAAAATTCAAAAGTTGAACATCAAAATATATCATTTGAGCCAAAGATAGAAGAAGCCGGTGTCAGTCATATTTGGGAAAAAAAAAAAAAAAGTAGTATTTGCTGCATACATTGACTTAAAGTCACGTTTTCAATTATAATTGGTTGTGTTTACATGCTTACATATATGCAACAAGATTTTTTCTTTTAAAAAAGACCTAAAATTCAATGGTTCATTAGTGACAAGCTCTTATATCGTTTAAATATGTTCTCTCTGCAAAACCAAAGCATCCCTCGATCTGCCTCCTTCATCATCTTCCTTGTCATCAACCTAAAAATAAAAAAATAAAAAAAAAAACCGAGGCAAACTAATACACAGAAAAGCTCCATTTAAGAACATGAAAACCACTCACATATAAGACCAACCACCATCATAACTCCCTCACAATGGAATTAGAAAATCCCAAAAATTCAAAAGAAACCCCACACAGACAAAACTGGTTCTATCAAGCCAACCGTAACAACAACAACAATAACATAGAGCAGTAGAGGTGGTATGCAAGGAAGGTGAAAGATATAATAAAAAAGAGCGGATATAGAAAAGAAGCATCAAAGTGGAAGTGGGCAATAAGAACAAGCAACACAGAGACTACTTCCATATTCTTTGATCAAGCATGTAACACTGATGAATTCTTTTTCCTTCCCTGCAACTCTGTAAGGCCCTGTTCGTTTGGAGTGAAAATAGGGAGGATGGAAAATAAAGAGAGGAAAATAGTTGTTTTCCACTGTTCGTTTGAGGAAGGAAAATAGGAAAGATGGAAAACTGGAGAAAAAGTTTTCTCTCCGGGTCCACATTTTTTTTCCTCCCAAATTGGGAGGAAAACTTGGGGGAGAAAAGTGCTAGTGTAGCACTTTTCCACAAATGCCCTTCCCAGGTTCTCTTCTCTCTCTCTCTTCTTTTTTTTTTTTTTTTTTTTTTTTCACCGTGATGTTCTGTGTGTTTTTTTTTTTTTTTTTTTTCCTTTTTTTTTTCCAACCTGACGTGTCTTCTTTTTTCCTTTTTTTATTTCAAGGTGACGTGCTCTTTTTTTCTCAATGTGACATGCTTTTCTTTTTTTTTTTTTTCTTTTTTTTTTTCAACGTGATGTTCTCTTCTTCTTCTTTTTTTGGTTTTTTTTCTTATGACATTAATTTTTACATTATAGTAATAAAAATATAAATATAAATTTATATATATGATGTTGTAAATTTTATATTATTTAATGGGTACAAATAAATCTATTTCTTACATAATATGTAATAAGGGTATAATAGTTAATTTATATAAATTACATTTTCCATCCTTCTCTTTTTCTCTCCAACCAAACAAAAGAATTTTCCACCCTCTCACTTTTCCACCCCTTCAACCGAACACACAAGAGGAAAAACTAAATATTTTCGATCCTCCCACGATTTTCCATCTTCTCACTTTTCCACTCCTCCAACCGAACGGACCCTAAGTATTGCCATATTGGAATAATACGCTAGTGCACCACGCATCAAAACACATATTCACACAAGCATTGCACAATATCAATATAATTTTCAATATTAAAACAAAGCCCATAAGTTCATTTGCCATATTAAAACAAAGCCCATTACTGGCCCATAACCCATTTCAGTGTAAAAATTCCCTCTTAGCCCATACATATTAAACTTAAAGTTGGTAGGCTTTTTTCACTTGGAATTTCCAGCTTGTGAGTAAGGCCAGGCCGAATAAGTTTGTCCTTAGGGTAGACATGTGCTTCTTTCAATAGTTAAACATTTAAAAAAATGTGTTAAATTAGGGTTCATTTGGTTTAGCTTTTGTATGCTGTTTAGAGTAGATCTATCATATTTTGGTATTTAGAGAATAATATATATTTTTCTTGATTTTGCACGCTATTTAGAGATATGATTGCATGAAATTTGATTATCAATGTTGTGGGATGGGATGTGTGGTCACGTGTTTAGTACTCGTCTTCACAGATTATTATTGACAAAGGATCTAGTTCTCAAAAGTTGTTAGTAAAATCAGTTGGTTTAATTGTTTTGCATTGTATCAAGGTAGACAAAGGATCAAGTTCTCAAAAGTTTTGCATGACATACAAAATCGGCTGTCAACATCTAAAATTAAACAGAAGCATAGTTAACCATTATAATTATACATTATTATAATTTCAAGTGAGCAAGAACAAAGTACGAATTGTTCTTTTCAAAAAAAAAAAAATTACGAATAGGGTTTAATTAGAGCCCCTATAACTTCAAGAGCCATGATATAATATTTAATGTCCGTTTGGGAATAGTTTATTTAGCTGAAATTGAAATTTTTTTGCTAAAAGTACTATAGATAAATGTAAAAGTTAGTTGAAATAGAACACTGAAGCTTATGAATAATACTAAAAATGCAATAAGACTCATGAATAATAACAAAAATAAGCTAAATAATTAAATAAGCTGACTTTTTAAATCATGCCAAACGCAACCTTAATTTTATTGTATTTAAGTACACAAATGAAACATAATACCTCATGCCAAACTACAAATGACAAATATTAGAATCAAAGTTGCTTATTTTTAACAAGGGAGTCAATACCGTACCGGAGCCTGTACCAGTTTGGCCAGCGGTACGATATATTTCGGATACCGGTCAATACCGGTGTACTGTTTCGAGTTTATCGCTATTTTATATATAAATATATATATATATATATATGTATGTATGTATGTATGTATGTATGTGTGTGTGTGTGTGTGTGTGTGTATTATAATAAATATAAAAGTTTACCATAAAATATTTCTTCAATTCAGAACTAATTATTCATGGTTTTAGACTTTAGTATCAATTAAAAGAAGAAAAAAAAATACAATATAAAATATAGAAAGTTTAAAAGTTACCATTGCATACTAAGAAAACAAATAATACTAATAAGTTAATGCAAATAAGTTACCATTCTGCCTTAACAAAAATTCAAAAATTACAAAAATTACAAAACTTAAAAAAAAAAAAAAAAAAACTTTTTTCCGGTACGGGCCGGTACGCCCGGTACCGGTCGGTATTGCCCGAAATTGGCCGGTACGCCCGGTACATGACCGGTACGGCCGGTATTTTTTTCGGTACGAAACAGGGGGATTTGTGTACCGGAATGCTTGCCGGTACGAAATATTCCGGCCGGTACGGTACGGTATCGACTTCCTTGATTTTTAATACAAATTAAAGAGCCAAATTCATTAAAATTTCACAAAACTAATACTTGTAAGGGTTATAATATTCCTAACATTAAAGCTTGCCGCAATCATATCGTGTATGACCAAGTCGGTCACGGAAAAAGATAATCATTAGTACAATGCATATGATTTTCATCACTAGCGATGAAGACTCAAGCAATGATCCAATAGTATAAACTTTGGTAGACAGGTGCACCAATCTCAGCCTCCTCTCTCTTACATATTGATCCATGGCTGCTTCTATTCTATTCCTGTTTCTTTTCGGATCAGTCGCAGTACTCCCACACATCTCTTTTGCCAAGCACCGAGCAAGAACAACTGCATCTTCTAGTGCAGCAGAGCCACCTTGTCCAAGAAATGGACCCATGACATGCATGGCATCTCCAGCGACTGTTACTGTGCTTTTCCTAAAGCTTTCAAGTAATAAGTCCCAAGGGGCACGATATCTTGTGCCTGTTAAAGTCAAGGAAGTAAGTTCACTATTCTTTACCATCTCCACCATTTCATTTGGGAAGTCGGATATTGACTCCATTGATGAATTTCTCATTAGCTCCGGATCTTTTGAAACTATTGAATCTGTTCAACAAATATTCCATACATACAAACGTTAGATGATAAATAACTAGGAAGTGAAAGTTTAAGATGGTTTTTGTGTGCATGAGTTTTACACTAAGAATTGACAATTATTGCTAACAGCAATCACCGTCTAGAACTTGTAATTAAGTTCATATTTTTTTAAACCATATGATAGACCATCTTTGGTAATGTTATATGGCAATGTTATATATATATATATATATATATACTTTGTAATTGTCATTTTAAAAAATATATAATTCAATAGTTATAACGGAGAAGTGAGGTTTTGTACCTAAATGTCTTAGTTGGAAATTAACATAAGAAGGTGTAGATGAATTACAAATTTCTTGGCTACTTTGTAATAGTCTTAAGGTTATCTTATGTTGTTCTCTATTAGATACAAGTGCAGCTGAATAACATATCGATAATCAAAGCAAATGTTAAGAAAAATATCTCTTATTTAAGAACTGAACAAGGACAATGCTATTAATTTGTATACCTCTTATTTTTCTTATAAAGATAAGGAAAAAAAAAATATACAAGGTGTGAAAATAATTTATTCTTCAAAAGGAAAACCATGAAAGAGATTAATAATCTTTGGAATAATATTCATATTTTGCATATCTTCTGTGCACATATTCAATACCACCTTCATGTATTGTTTTCCTACATAGCCTACAAAAAACAACTCAGAAAATAATAGTTAAGATTACCTTGTGGTGTCCTTGGACGAGCTATGAACCAGTAAACCAATTTGTCATTGAGTGGAATTCTTCCTAGAAAAACATGGTCCTTATTTATTGTGACAAATTCAGGACTAAACCCATGTCCACTAGGGTAGTTAGTAAAACCCCTCACATTAGAAGTGGGAGAAACTCTTGGAGGTTTTAACCCCAAAAAATCAGCAACCACTGAATTTACTCCATCACACCCAATCACAACCTGCAGAGTTATAACCAAAAAAAAAAAAAGGGAAATGTGAACCACTAGCTAATTAGTTTGCCATGCATGATTTTCCAGCTATTACTTTTAATTAGTGTAATTAGAATTATACCTTAGCTTTAATAACCCTCCCATCTTGAAGTTGTAGGATAGGATACGAATTTATTGCGTCCAATTTAACAGTGAGTACTCTGCATCCGAAGCATACAGTCCCAATAGGTAGATCACTGGCTAAGGTTTCCATGAGAACACTTCTTTTTAAGCATCGAGCTTCTCCAGATCTGTTCAAAACCAAGATGTTAACAAAATCAGAGGAGAAAGAAGAAAAAAATTTTTATATAGTTCCATGTCATAATTTCCCAATTAAGAAAATGAACATAAATAAGCCATGCAGTCCAACATTGTAGGCCAAATAGGTTTTTGCAAAAACTCATGCAGACGTTTAAAACTTAGAAAATGCTAAAACTAGCTACTATTAGTATAATTGTTTTTTTTTTTTTTTTTTAACCTACAAAATCATAAAATGTTATCAGTATCACATCAATAATATAATAAATAAATTTCTAATTTTTCTTTGTGTTGTATTTAAAAATTAAAATATTAATTTATAAAATTTATATAATAAATTTGTGAATAATTGCAATATCACTCTTAAAACTTTGCACAACTAGCATAAGACATAATAAGTTAACAATGTGTATCGTCTGGTAAAGTAATTTCAAACTATACTATACAACTTTTTAAAACTCTACTTTTCAACCCAAAAAGAAAAAGTTGCTCCAAATAGGATGATTGCATTTATTATCCTCGCTCTTGTTGAACTTACAAATTACAATAACTATCATATAGTGGTTTCTTAACTTCTTTTCTACTTTTCAACCTTATTAATCTTCCAAAATTTTTATTTTTAAGTAGAGAATAATAATCCTCCCAAACTAGGTTGTTTGTCATTCCATCACACATATAGTAAATTAATAGCAAATCACTCGGAGAGCTAATTTTATTCAAAACAATTGAAATGTGTTTTCATTGAAAGAAAATAGAGCATACCCGATAGGAACTTCTTTAAGCGAAACATTGTTGGCAGACACGTCTTGAAACCTAATTTACACAAAGAATCATAGTAGTCATAATTAATAAAAGATAAACTATGTTCAAGTTATGTAATATATTATTCATAGAAATAAAAAATAAAAATAAAAATTTACATTGTGTATTCTACTATTCAAGTCAAAAAGTTACATTGTGTAACTTCTAATATATATATTTTGTGTAGATGTTAAACCTAATGGTTCTTGGAATTCATAAAATTGATCCATTCCTCTCTCTTGTAATCCCTCTATTATTTAACTATAATAATTGAACTCTATCTTTTAATAAAAATAAAATAAAACCTATTGCCAGACATAGACAACTGGGCAATGCTTACCCTATAAGAGGAATTGCAGCTCCTGTGTCTCGCAAAGTGTCAGCTCTTTCAAGAACCAAGCTGCTGATGCCCTTCCTATACTCATTATCAAACCGATGAAAGCTATCAGCTTCAACAAATCACATTTGTTGAACAATTCAAATAAGCCCAAAAGAAAATGCACTTTTGTCAAAGTAGCCCAATAAGTACTGCTAACTTTATGTTTCAAAGTTTCTACAAGTCATCATCCAAAGGTGTCACACTGACATACTTCACTGTTGAAAATTGTGGAGCTCATTTTGGACCTTGGGATGCTGAAGTCTACACAATGATAATGCTTATTTGTGGCTATAAAATTGCCTGAAGATTGAAATACTACTTTTTTTTTCTTCTTTTTTTTATACTAGAAGAGAGTTTACTTGTAATAGTCATACGGCTGAACAACCTAACCTAAAACTCAAAGAACTATTTTCTTTTTTCTTTTTTTTTTGAAGAAAAAAAATTTATTAAAAAACCAAGTAAGAGAGACTGAGAGACTAAAAAAATCATAAACGAGGGCAATGAGGGCTAACATAAGCCAATTGAGAAGAATTAATCCATCTACATAACCAGCACAACTGATTGAGGGTCCATTTGGGTAGCTTGTGGACTCAACTCCCACTTAGGATTTTTGTCACACAAGTATTGCATTATTGTCCACTTCAACATCCATTATGCAATTATTAATGAGAGAAAGCTGTGGTTTTTTTTTTTAATTTTTTTTTTCTTAAAGATGATAATTAATTTTGAATAAGTTGAAACTCAAGTCTTTCTACAATAATTTATAACCCCTTTGTCTCTTCCCACTGGCCTTTGAACCACAAAAGTTATGAGTAATGAATTTGTCAGTAATTATTTTAAAGAATTTTTTAATGATTAAATTGAAAAAATAAATTAATGAGAAATTAAGTATTTTGAAAATTAGAATACTAAGAAAAAGAACTGGGATCTTTCTGTTAAATACAATACCAATCTATTTCTCAAAAAAAAAAAAAAAGAATACATTACCAATCTAAAAATATGCGATATTTTCATTTTATGAATAAATAATAGATTATTGATGCCTTTAGGCTGGTTTTTAATTAAAGCTTAGGCAAGACTTAGGACCGAGTTTATTTACAATTTATCTATTTTAAATTGAAGCCCAACCTAAGCTATCATATCTATTTTTCTTTGAGAGAGAGAGAGAGAGAGAGAGAGAGAGAGAGAGAGAGAGTAGGACTAGGTTATAGTCAGATTCAAATCCTATCAATGAGCTTTTCAAAATCATTTACAAACATGATTACTCATAGTCAACAACCAATGAAAAAAAAAAATTGAAAAAAAAAATGCATATTGATTATTTACGCACCAACCAAAAAAAAAAAAAAAAAAACCATGCATAAAGCATATTTTAAAAGTAAGAATATCTTAAAAAGAAATATATAACCTGTGAAGGGCAAGTGCGCACTTCCATCTTTCTCTCTCTCTCTCTCTCTTGTAGTACTTGTAGTCTTGTTTGCTTAAGCCACGCACCAGATGGGTTGTCTTTAGTTATATATATAGCGAACGTACTTACGTAGTTTAGTGAGAGATGTGCAGCCAATAAATGAAACGCATAAAAGAAAATTCAGAAGAGAAGAAGATGGGGGCCTCTCCATTTCTACGTCATAGTTACGGCCAGAATTGGATACTTCATGCATGCTTCTTCTTTATTGCTTCCTATACATCTCGGGTCTTATACGGTTGACAAGTGCTTGGGCAATTCCATCACCGCTGAGATCATCACACAGCTTACTCGTTTTCCCATTCTCCTTTTCTTGCTTGTGGAGGAAAGCTTCTTTTTTTTGTGTGGTTATTATTAAGATGAAAGCTATGTTAAGATTAATGATTATGACCATTTCGAAATGGATGTGGCCTGGCCTCATTCTCCTAGCTAGCTAAGTATATAATGCATTCTTTTAGCTTTGATGGGTGTATGTGGCATTATACTTGTTAGATATGTAATAGTCAAAGAGGTTCAAATATATTGTAGCTCAAGTTATATATATATATATATATATATGTATGTATATATTCAAATTACACCTTGTATAACTCTATAAGAGTTATACTTTTTTTAGACCATTAATTTGTACTAGATTTAAAGGTGAAAAGTGTTCCTACAGGCACAACAGCAAGCTAGCCGTAGGAACATTACCAACTTCCCTCGTGGATACGTTCCTGGGGGTCTCACTGGTCATCTGTTGTCGCCAGTGGGGACTCGGTTGGACACTAGAAAACACTCATAATCTTATAATTAATGTTCTCTAGAAATTAGTAATTTAAGGCATTAACTCTTCCTATTAAATGTAAAAAAAAAATATATATATATATATATATATAGCATTAATTCTCCAAATGGATTTATTAGACCCCAAATCTCTCTCTCTCTCTCTCTCTCTCTCTCTCTCTCACAAATGGATTCTCCACATTTAATCGATGGCTTCTCTCTATTCTTAAACTTGAACCTAGAGAAGAAGATGATTTGTTTTTTTTTTTTTTTTTTTTTACCAAATTCAAAAGCCCAACATGTTGTGATTTCGAAAATATAGAACAAAAATAAAATTATGTTGAATCTAGGAGTGTTCTAACTAAGGGCCAGCTTGAGGATTTTTAATGCTATGGAAATAGTTTTAAATATTTGAGTGCTTCTAATGAAATAGATTTTGACTTTTTAAGGTAATTCAAAATTATACAAAACCATACGCCTCTCTGCAAATTGACCAAAAGAAAGAGCCCATATCATGGAGGATATAAAGCTTAACTCTAGGGAGAGAGAAAGAAGATTAGGCTAGAGTAGCAATTTTATCTTGTATAAAAAAAAAATTACTAATTTCTAGAGAACATTAATGATAAGAATATGAGTATTTTTTCACCCTTGGATCTAATACAAATCAATGGTCCAAAAAATGTGTAACTTTTATGGAGTTACATCAGGTGTAACTTGAACCCATTTCATATATATATATATATATATATCCTATTTAGAGTTTATTGTATACATAATTCAACACAATAAAGATGCAGCCACTTAGACTTTATCCTATAATCTTAAGTCGTTAGAATGAACTACATTAACCTTTAATTTGTATTTTCTCTATATGATATTTATTTTTCTTTCTTTTAGATTTAAAAATACATACTGAACTTTAACTAAAAAAAAAAGGTTTATTGGTACGTAAAAAAAAGAAGGTTAATTGATGTTTTCGGTGGGCTTAGGTCATGTTATGACTCAACTCACATGAGAGAGTACTTGTGTTAGGATATTTAGTGTTGGCTAAATTCTGTGTCAAAAAAATTCAATTGTAATTGCATTTTTTTCCTTGTATTTGAAATTTAATTCATTTGTAATTATATTGTGTCAAAGATAATCAAATCAAAAGAAAGTGCACAAGTAATAGAACAAGATTTTCACTCGAGAGAAAATTAATTTTCACTCGAGCGACCTGAACTCATAGAAAAATACCAACTTGACCTAGGAATTTTTTACTCAGAGTAAAAATAAAGGTCAACCTTTACCCAACACGCTTAACTTCGAGTCAAGTCAAATTAGCTTATGACGCGATTCAATACAACCCGTTTTTAATGTTATTTTTTTCCTTCCACGTATCATATTTAGATAGGACAACACATCATATTCATTCTTAACAATTTTACTTGAATATTTAGTAATATGGTGATGATATACCATACCTAAAAAAATCTTTATGGTCCATGATATTTAGTGTTTTATTTATTTATGTAAAGTTGTAATTTACAACTATGTGTTTTGTTGGCTTTAATTCTGTGATAAATTTGATTGTAATTATGTTCAATCTTTTGTACCCTGTATTTAATGTGTGTTTTATTTGTAAGGGTTGTGTATGACAGAGAGTGTGAAAACTCAAGGCAAATTGAAGACTAAAGTGTTTTCACGAGTAGCTCGCAAGTAGGCATCCCGCAAAGTGATGCATGTGCCCTACACATGATTGGAATGCGAAGAGTCAGGACAGAATGGAGACAGCTATGTTTCGCGAGTGTCTCATGGGTAAGGCCTTCCCTCGAGATACCTGCGAAACATTATGTTTTGCTAGATGGTCATTTCTGATACACACTTTCTGTACCCAGACTATTTATACCCACATTACTCACAGATGTTGAGGAGTGCTTCTGAGATAAAACTCTAATCACAAACCTTGAGAGTTAGAGATTTTTATACTCACAATTCTCTACACAATTGCTTGTGGATTTTCCTCAACTCCTACCTCTCCATTTCCATACACTTGAGAGGTTGATAGCCCAAATACTTACCACACCCTTTCAAAGTGTCAAGTGAGGTTTTGGTACTGTTGGGAAGCATTGGAAGAAGCCAGGCTTTGGCGGATGCAATCGAACGTATTGCGGGATTCAGAAAGCTAGACAAAACATGGTTCTGAGAAGTCTTGTTAGAGTAGGAGCTTGGAGAGCTTAGGTGCATCGGGTAGATTAAACTTGGAGGGTCTCTTACTCACTCGTGTATCTCAACTGATTGTCTAGTGAATCGATTACCGCTTGGAGGGTGGCGAAGAGGTTTTTCACCGAGTTCTTCGGTTTCCTCTTTGATAATACATCGGCGTGTTATCTTGTGTTTGCATTCTTCTTTCCTACTCTTTTATCTTTCATTTTACTGTTGTGTTATAATGATTATGGTTTAGAGTAGCTTGTTTGTTTATCCGCTCGCATTTACTATATTACGCACTTAGTATTAAGTTAAAGTAAAATCAATCGAGCCGTAACTTTAATTTGAAGGTCTAAACAGCTCTTGTGTTTTTTAACACATTTTCAAGCTTTCAATTTATATTGGTGATGGTGAACTATAGGGTGTGTGAACTTAAAAATTTATGTATTATTTAACTTTTATTATTATTATTATTATTATTTTCTACATGTAAAAAAATATAGGTCAACCCATAACCCAATCGCCTAACCTGCTAGCCATTTCTGAGCCAAATATGATCTAACCCCTAACCAATTAACTCGACCCAAACCTGGCCCATTTTCTAGGTCTAAGCACATGTTTGGGTGTGTGAGTTGTGGTTTGCTATGATTTTGCTTTACCCTTGTTGAATTGTAATTGGCTAAATATTCGCTTGGACCTAATTTGATCAATTTGTTAAAATTGGTATAAAATAGATACTAAGGGTCTAAACTGTGATTTTTCAACCTATTATAAGGTCAAGCACATCAAGTGTTTGATTAAATGTTAGACACATATATGTGGGCTAAATGAAAGAGCTCACTCTCATTATCTTGCTATCTAGATAAACTTGATCTTGTTTTCTAGTCGTCTTGATCTTGGATTGCTCTATTTGAAGTCTATATATCATTATCCTCAATCTATTCCAATACACCCCCATAAATGAGTGAACGTTGAGTAGTTTGTTGGGGAGAAATTGAATACGATATAGAAATCAATGGTTTGGTGAAGAAACCCATACCAAACCTCAAAATCTCACTTTCCGATATCAAACACCTTGCAAAGGTTATCTAATGGAAGTAAACTTTTACGCGTTTACTTAGCAACATAAAGGGAATGAAACAAGAACTAGCTAGAGGAGGGAATTAATTCCTTCCTACCATCTACTACTTTCGTTCACTATTGAGGAGCTCCTATACTCACTCCCTCTATTTTAGTAAGTCCATAAAAATTTACATACTCCCAGTTTAGCAGCACCAACCGAATTACTATTTTTCCAAATTTTCAATCACCTTGTTTGCTCATACCAATGGCGGAGCCAAAAAATTTACTTTAGGGGAGCTGTTATTAATTTCAATCTTTTCGTTTTTTTAGAATCTTTAATTTCAGTCTTTTTGTTTCTCAATAAAAAAAAAAAAAAAAAAATTCAGTCTTTTTTTTTTTTTTTTTTTGAGGGGGCTTTAATTTCAGTCTTATACATAAAAAAACACCACACACACACATATATATATATATATATATGTATATATTATGAATTTAATTGAATTATTTTATATTCGAAATAGTAAATATAAGAAAAATAACCTACACAGTAATTATTTTCAAATTAAAGTTCATTTAAAAACAAATCACATTGAACTATGACATATTGCTTCAGTGTAAGATGTTTACAATGAATATTCAAAATTATAGAAAATAATCCTTATATATAATATTGAATCATTATGAATTTATAATGTATAAAAATAAAAAATAAAAACCAATTACAACATTTTTTTTATAGGTAAGTTATACATGCATCTAGTGGATCTGAAATCTACAACCTCGCACTCTATGTAAAACTTACAAAGAAAGGAGGTACTAGTTGAGCTTGAGCTCACTAACTCCATCATTATCTTTTATATTTAAAATAACTTTTCATAAGCTCACTAACTCCATCATTATCAATAAAAAGTACCTAAATCAATAAGCTTCGTCCATAGGAGTACCTTGCCTGATGATGCATCAGATAAGCGAGATTTCATTACTTTAAGCATTTTTCCTTTAAGCATTTTAGTTTGGTCAAGTTATTTCTAGTTATTTCCCTTGTAATCCTCTCACAAATAAGGGTGCATGAAATAATAAGGCTCCATAAGCCATCTCTTTTTCAAAAAGCTTGAACATCGATTTAGTCGTCCATAATGACAAAAGCTTAAGGTTAAAGTTACAGACAAGGAGATGCTCTTATATCCATAGTAAAAACTCCACTGATGAGTTTAAATCGTAAAGGAAAATTGCAAATAGTAAAAACTCCATTGACGAGTTTAAAATCGTAAAAGTAATCTTCACATTGTAAAAATGGTAAAAACTCCAATGACGAGTTTACATCATCATCAGTGGAAAAAACTCATCGGACAAGTTTAAATCACAAAAGAATATCACTAATGGTAGAAGCTCTAGAGATAAGAGTAAACCATAAAACCACAAGAGTATGTCATCATGACAAAAACTCCAAGTTTAGATCATACATTCCTAAGGGAAATACCATGTATGACAAAAAGAACCCCAAACAATGAAGTTTAAAGTGTTGGGCTTTGTGGAGCCTAGTTTTTTTTTTTTGGCCCGTCTTGTAACCCATTGTAACCCTGTAAGCAGGATATAAAAGCCGCTTTTATAATTAGGGTTTGTTATTATTGTTGTTGTGTTTCAGAGAGAGTGAGAGAAACACTGTAGCCGCACTTTGTATTTTTCCCTGATAATAGTGAAATCCCTGCAACTCCGTGGACGTAGGCAAATTGCCGAATCACGTAAATACTGTCTTGTGCGTGTGATTATTTTCTTTGGCGTGTGTTTTCTCTATTTTTTTGTTTCTCACAAGTTGGGAATCAGGTTGAATTCCCTACAACTGGTATCAGAGCCTAGGGTTAGGTTTGAGTGGGAGCAATGGCAGAGGAAGCAGGAAAGGCATCTGGAATAGAAAAGTTCGATGGCACAGACTTTGCGTATTGGAGGATGCAGATTGAAGATTATCTCTATGGGAGGAAATTGCATCTGCCTCTTTTGGGGACAAAACCTGAGGCGATGAAGGCTGAGGAATGGGCTCTTCTTGACAGACAGGTATTGGGAGTTATCAGGTTAACTCTGTCTAGGTCTGTTGCACATAATGTTGTGAAGGAGAAGACCACAGCAGATCTGATGAAGGCTTTGTCTGGAATGTATGAAAAGCCGTCGGCAAACAACAAGGTGCATCTGATGAAGAAACTGTTTAATTTGAAGATGGCAGAGAATGCATCAGTAGCACAACATCTGAACGAATTTAACACTATCACAAATCAATTATCGTCTGTAGAAATTGATTTTGATGATAAGATTCGTGCTTTGGTCGTTTTGGCTTCTTTGCCAAACAGTTGGGAGGCAATGAGGATGACAGTAAGCAATTCTACAGGAAAGGAAAAGCTTAAGTACAATGATATACGAGATTTAATTCTGGCTAAGGAGATTCGCAGAAGAGATTTAGGTGAAACCTCAGGATTTAGTTCTACCCTAAACCTTGAGACAAGAGGCAGAGGTAATAACAGAAATTCAAATCGAGGTAGATCAAAATCCAGAAATTCTAATCGGAATAGAAGTAAATCTAGATCAGGCCAACAAGTACAATGCTGGAATTGTGGGAAAATAGGTCACTTTAGGAATCAGTGCAAAAGTCTTAAGAAGAATAATGAAGATGATTCTGCTAATGTTGTAACAGAAGAGGTACAGGATGCATTGCTTCTTGCAGTAGACAGTCCACTTGATGATTGGGTTTTGGATTCAGGAGCTTCGTTTCATACCACTCCACACCGAGAAATCATACAGAATTATGTTGCAGGTGATTTTGGTAAGGTGTATTTAGCTGATGGTTCAGCCTTGGATGTTGTGGGTATAGGAGACGTTCGGATATTGTTGCCCAATGGGTCTGTTTGGTTACTGGAGAAGGTTCGACATATTCCTAACCTGAGGAGGAATTTGATTTCTGTTGGACAACTTAATGATGAAGGACATGTAATATTATTTGTTGGTGGTACTTGGAAGGTTACAAGGGAGCTAGGGTATTAGCTCGTGGAAAGAAGACTGGTACTCTATATATGACCTCAAGTCCAAGAGACACAATTGCAGTTGCTGATGCAAGTACTGATACAAGCTTATGGCATCGCAGGCTTGGTCACATGAGTGAGAAAGAGATGAAGATGCTGTTGTCAAGAGGAAAGCTACCAGAATTAAAGTCTATTGATTTTGACATATGTGAAAGCTGCATCTTAGGAAAGCAGAAAAATGTGAGCTTCTTGAAAACCGGCAGGACACCGAAGGCTAAAAGATTGGAGTTAGTACACACTGATTTGTGGGGGCCTTCTCTGGTTGCATCCCTTGGAGGTTCAAGGTACTACATTACCTTTATTGATGACTCAAGCAGAAAGGTATGGGTTTATTTTCTGAAAAATAAATCTGATGTATTTGAAACTTTTAAGAAGTGGAAGGCCATGGTTGAGACAAAAACAGGTTTGAAAGTAAAATGTTTGAGGTCAGATAATGGAGGAGAGTACATAGATGGAGGGTTCAATGAGTATTGTGCTACACAGGGAATTAGGATGGAGAAGACCATTCCCGGAACACCACAGCAGAATGGTGTGGCTGAGCGCATGAACAGAACTCTCAATGAGCGTGCTAGGAGTATGAGGTTGCATGCTGGACTACCAAAAACTTTTTAGGCTGATGCTGTTAGCACTGCAGCTTACCTGATAAACCGAGGGCCATCAGTTCCCATGGAGTTCAGACTTCCTGAGAAGGTTTGGAACGATAAAGAGGTAAAGTTTTCACACTTAAAAGTTTTTTGGTTGTGTTTCTTATGTTCATATTGATTCTGATGCTCGTAGTAAACTTGATGCAAAGTCTAAAATAGGTTTTTTCATTGGCTATGGTGATGAGAAATTTGGCTATAGGTTTTGGGATGAACAAAACAGGAAAATCATCAGAAGTAGAAATGTTATATTTAATGAACAGGTTATGTACAAGGATAGGTCAACTGTAGTGTCAGATGTTACAGAGATAGATCAAAAGAAATCTGAGTTTGTCAACTTAGATGAATTGACTGAAAGTACTGTCCAGAAAGAGGGTGAAGAAGATAAGGAGAATGTAAATTCACAGGTAGATCAGAGTACACCTATAGCTGAAGTCCGCAGATCTTCCAGAAATATTAGACCTCCACAGCGTTATTCACCCACTCTAAATTATCTCCTGTTGACTGATGGTGGTGAGCCAGAGTATTACAAAGAAGTCTTGCAAGATGAGAATTCAAGCAAGTGGGAGTTAGCTATGAAGGATGAGATGGATTCCTTGTTGGGGAATCAAACATGGGAATTGACTGAATTACCAGTAGGAAAGAAGGCTTTGCACAACAAGTGGGTATACAGAATAAAAAATGAGCATGATGGTAGCAAACGTTACAAAGCCAGATTAGTTGTTAAAGGGTTCCAGCAGAAGGAGGGCATTGACTACACAGAGATATTTTCTCCAGTTGTGAAGATGTCAACAATTAGACTGGTATTGGGAATGGTGGCTGCAGAAAATTTACATCTTGAGCAGTTAGATGTGAAGACGGCATTTCTTCATGGTGATTTGGAGGAAGACCTTTACATGATTCAACCAGAAGGGTTCATTGTTCAAGGACAAGAGAATCTAGTCTGCAAACTGAGAAAGAGCTTGTATGGCCTAAAACAAGCTCCAAGACAGTGGTACAAGAAATTTGACAGTTTTATGCATAAAATTGGGTTCAAAAGATGTGAAGCTGATCATTGTTACTATGTCAAATTCTTTGACAATTCTTATATCATTTTACTGTTGTATGTGGATGATATGTTCATTGCAAGGTCTAGCATTGAGGAGATTAATAATCTGAAGAAGCAATTGTCAAAACAGTTTGCAATGAAGAATTTGGGAGCTGCAAAGCAAATCCTTGGTATGAGAATCATTAGAGACAAGGCTAATGGTACATTGAAACTTTCATAGTCAGAGTATGTGAAGAAAGTTCTCAGCAGGTTCAACATGAATGAAGCTAAACCAGTAAGCACACCCTTGGGTAGCCATTTCAAACTGAGCAAAGAACAGTCACCAAAGACAGAAGAAGAAAGGGACCATATGAGCAAGGTGCCCTATGCCTCAGCTATTGGCAGCTTGATGTATGCTTTGGTGTGTACAAGGCCAGACATTGCAGATGCAGTGGGAGTTGTGAGCAGATTCATGAGTAGGCTTGGAAAGCAGCATTGGGAGGCAGTCAAGTGGATTTTGAGATATCTGAAGGGTTCATCAGATACATGTCTTTGCTTCACAGGTGCAAGTTTGAAACTGCAAGGTTATGTAGATGCTGATTTTGCTGGTGATATTGATTGTAGAAAGAGTACTACTGGGTTTGTATTTACTCTGGGTGGTATAGCTATATCATGGGTTTCAAATCTGCAAAAGATTGTTACTTTGTCTACTACAGAAGCTGAGTATGTTGCAGCAACTGAAGCTGGAAAGGAGATGATTTGGCTACATGGTTTCTTAGATGAATTGGGTAAAAAGCAGGAGATGGGCATTCTACACAGTGACAGTCAAAGTGCAATCTTTCTTGCCAAAAATTCGGCTTTTCATTCAAAGTCGAAGCATATACCGACAAAATACCACTTTATCCAGTACCTTGTTGAAGATAAATTGGTAATACTTGAGAAAATCTGTGGATCTAAGAACCCAGTAGACATGTTGACTAAGGGTGTCACTATTGAGAAGTTGAAGCTGTGTGCAGCTTCAATTGGTCTTCTAGCTTGAGGACAGGAAGATGAGTTGCAGGGATGAGGGATTGTTTTTAGAGGATAGCGGCTGATGTTGATGATTGAACTAGTTTTCAAGTGGGAGATTTGTTGGGCTTCGTGGAGCCTAGTTTTTTTTTTTTTGGCCCGTTTTGTAGCCCATTGTAACCCTGTTAGCAGGATATAAAAGCCACTTTTATAATTAGGGTTTGTTATTATTGTTGTTGTGTTTCAGAGAGAGTGAGAGAAACACTGTAGCCGCACTTTGTATTTTTCCCTGATAATAGTGAAATCCCTGCAACTCTGTGGACGTAGGCAAATTGCCGAACCACGTAAATACTGTCTTGTGCGTGTGATTATTTTCTTTGGCGTGTGTTTTCTCTATTTTTTTGTTTCTCACAGGTTGGGAATCGAGTTGAATTCCCTACATAAAGTTATGATAAAAACTTTAAGTTTGAATCATAGTAAAACTTCTTGTGAGAACTGCATTAATAAAAAGTTATGCGATCAAGACTAAAGGCATGAATAAAGCTTAAGGTCTAAAAAATGCATTGCTTACCAAAAAAAAAAAAAAAAAACAAAAGCCTCAAAACAAGAGACATCTTCGAATATTTGTTGTTCTTAAAGATGAGATATAAAAGCCTAAAAACAAGAGGCATCCAAAATATCCATTGTTTTTAAGTTAAAGCCTCAAAATAGGAGGCAGCCAAATCTCTCAAAAAAGAAAAAAAAAATGAGAAAGATATTAAAAGTCTTTTTCTTTCAAGGTGCAGTGACGACCTCCTCGACATGGCCCTCATCCACACGAGCCTCATCCACAAGTCCAATTACAGTAGCACCATCTCCTTCAACAACTGCAAAAGTAATTGCTTCACCTTCCTTTTCCTGGGTCTCATCAGCAAGGATTTCAGTATCAATGGCTTCGAAGTCAAGGTTCAAAAAATCCATTACCTGGTTATGATGCTTCATCGTCCAACTACAAAGCAGCTTAAAACCCCTGAAGTATTGGACAAACTGGAGATTAAAGAAGCGATCAGACTCCAAGAACTTGGTGATCACTTTCTTATGCTCCTTGTCAGTCTTCAAAAGGGCAACATGAATTTCCTCGTCCTTCTAAATGACAAGCATCTTTTCCACCTTCAGTGCATCCTTGAGCTCCTTTACCTTCTCCTTGGCCTTTGTAGCCTAATCCATCACCTTGATCAAGTCCTTCCTCAATTTCAAACTCTCAGCCTCAATAGAGTCGACCTTAGAGTTGGCGACACCACCTTCTCTTCACTGCTCAAGTAATCTATTGTCAAATGCAGGGGGCAAGAGTTTCATCTTTTCCTTCGTCTAGCTTACATTTCTTCAATCCAAGGGTAAGATGGGACAAGGGCTCATTTTTCAGACCCTTCAAACAGGCATACTTGTCTTTGCTGTACCTAGTAGCCATTTCTACAAACAGAAGATTAAAGAGAAGGATGAGCTTTTCTAAAAAGAAAAAGAAGAAGGGAAGACAAGCTTAACATGCTCTTCTCTTCCCGAACAATCTTCTTTAACATGAATGCGGAAGGTTAAGGTCCAAGGCAGCAGTCATATAAATGACAATGATCCACCAAATCATCAAAATCTTCAATTGTAAGAGCAAACTCTAGAGTAGCTTGAACTCGACCTTGATAATAATCTTCCAACTCAAGACACTCAGAGACTGCAAAACAAATTGAGAAAGGAGAATCAGAAAATGAGAAACAAAAACAATTAGCCTAACAGAAAGGTAAAAGAACGCACCAAGAGATGGAATTTTCCATTTCTGTGGCAACCATGGGACCTCACCCCAAATGTCGTTAGTCATGGTTTCCCATCCAGATCCAAAAACAAAAAAGTAACGTGATTTTCAGTCACAAAAAGATGTAGAAAAACTACGGACGATCTAAAATTCCCTATGCCAAGGTAAAAGCTTAAAACACTCGTAGTGGGTAGAAGGCTTTAGACAATATAAATGAAGAAACTCGTTCAGAGTTATCATATCCCTATCATGGACAGACACCCAAATTGACATGCAGCCAATGATCGTCCTCCAAGCATTAGGGACGAGCTGCTCAGAGGCAACGCTAAGAGCAGAAAGAAGCTTCATGATAAAGGGATGGATAGGGAAAAGGAGACCACACGAAAAAGTAGCCTCGTGAACTACTAAAACTACTCCCCCTAACTCCAAGTTTTGGCTCCATACTATGAACATTAGCAACAAAAGAAAAGCTACAAACGCAAATAGTGTACACTTGGCTTGGCAAAAATTATGATAAAGTGGATGATGAAATTGTTTTTTTTTTTTTTTTTGTTGAGAAAAATGGATGATGAAATTGTTGTGCACTATAGTGTACTCTATGCATTTAATGGAAGTGAAGCCAGACCACTTATCTGGTGGCAAATGCGCTGGCCAGAGGCCACGATGCAAAGATAAAATATCGTGTATAGCCAAAGTCTTTTGTTTTGTCTCCATGTATTCTTTTCTTTATCTTCTAAAAAAAAATGTATACTTTTAATTTTAGTTACATGATTTAGTAAATAATCATGTGATTGTTTTCAAAAATAATAATTATTATGTGATTATTTAAATAATTTTATGAATTATATTTTTTTTAATATACATGTATATACAATCTTATAAAACAATCACAAAATGAGTTGGAATTTCAACTAGATTTTAAGGAAAACTTTATCAGTTAAAATGTTCAAAACTTTGGCCTAACCCCTAAACATGCTTCCTTATATTTCTTAACCTTTCCCCACAAAAAATAAAAATAAAAATAAGAAAGACAAGTCTTAGCTTCCGACAACCAAAGGTCATTCCTCGCGTCTGGTTTGGGTTAATTTGAAAAAATAAGTTGATAAAAGTCAAGATGGTGAGCGGAATCGTGGAAAGACACCATTGACGCCAAGTCTTCAATTGTTGTTGTGTAGGTAATCTTAAAGGAAATGTTAAGTTATTATAAAATTTATTTATTACCCCAAAAAAAAAATACAAATTGATATGTGATAATGAATCTAATTAATTTATTTATTATAAAAAAATAAAAATAAAGTAAAAAAAGCCAATGCCAATAGCTAGAACTAGGGGAATATAGCTTTAAGAGCAATCATAATACATAGATTAATCAACCTTTTTTTTTTTTCCTCCAACTATAGATAAGCAACTAAAATTTCAACCAAACAACAGATGGGTAAATTGTAATTTACCCTAAATAAAAAATTCATATAGAAAATACAGGTCACCTGCCCAAACCAACCCAACCTACAACTCAATTAACACAACCCGTTTCTTATATGTTTAAAATGACCCATTTTGACACGAACATGTTTTCAACTCAAACCCGATTGACCTGACCCGAACTACACACCTGTTTTGCCACATCTATAAGATTCTCTAATTGACTTTAGGCATGATTATTTATCATTATGAAAGAGAGCATATATTAATAATTAAAAATCTTCCTTATTGATTATAAGGAATTATCACCTTTAATTTTATTTGTGAGTTGTGTCTTTTATGAACTCCCATAATGCTTGGACCCAAAAATAAATCCTGTCAAAATATTGAAAAATCCTGTTAGGCTAAATTTGGAACAGTACTAGTCATTCATGCCAAATTTTTTACCATTTAAAACATCTCATTTGAAGTGTCTTATTTAAAAGTGTGAGCTTAATTAATATGTCCCATTTAAAAGTGTGGAGTTCTTTTTTCTTTTTTTTCTTTTTCTTTTTAACGTATTTTCCCCAATTGCTTCTCCTAATGTTTTAGTTTATATTAATAAAATAGAAATATATTCTCGATGCCAAGTCTTAGTCTAGGTCTTCTCAAGGATTTTAGAAGAAAGCACATGAATATAGCTTTTTTTGTTTTGTTTTTACATATACATTCCAGAAAATTGTTTTGTTTCTTAACAAACTGATGAACACAGAACCTTAGAAAAAAACAATCCCAACATTAATCAGGCTTGGAATTTAGTTGGTCTGGGCTTTAAAAAAAATAAGCTTGGCCCAACCCATAAACATGATTCTACATTCCCAACAAATAGGAGTAAACAAAAGCTCAGCTAAGCGAAAAGGCAACTCATAGCTATCAACAATCTAAGGAAATTTTTAGCTGGAAGCACATTTCGGCATATTGGCTAATTCGTCAAAAAACAAAGTTGACACAAGTCATCGTGGTTGGTAGAAACTGGAAAGACATGAAGTCTTCGACTATTGTAGTCTAGCTAGGTCTTCTCCAATAATGCAAGTATTATCCAAGAAATCACAATATAAGGTGTAGGGAAAGCACAATTGACCCCAAGTCCTTGGCGTCTTTGTTAAGTTTAGTTGTTTAGGTCTTCCTAAATAATGCAAAATTCGTAAACTACTAGTGGTGGGTGCAACTTTTTTGCCTGTTGAACGAAGACTAATCTTATAAAAAAACAAACAAGAGGAAAAAGGAGAATGATTAGAGCCCTTGAAATACTGACATATCATCTAATCAAGGACTTACTCATTTGAATTTTTTTTTTGAAATAATGAGAGATGAGAAATTGTTCGAAACTGTCCTTGGAATAGCTTTATGAAACACGCTTTGCATTATATAAACTCTAGCCTCTTCTTGATTTTAGGTAAATTCTCAAATAATGCAATGCTCTTAATACCAAGGGCATAGGTTAGTCATCACTAAACATTATCTAAGAAGAAAGCGTTGGATACACCGACAAAGTCTTTGGCTTCTTGTTGAGGGTCTTCTAATTGCAAAATTATTGGCGAGAGGAAACAAATAATAGAAGTCAATGGTTATCACTACAAAGAACTAACGTGCAAACGGACTCAATAGGGGGCCGGAGTATAACCAAAAATTTTTAAAAAATAAATAAATAAACGTCCATATGATATTAATAAACTGTGAACCAAAACAAACAGAAAAATAATTGTTTATTAATATATTAAGAATTTAAGATGTTGTTTCTTAATACATAACACTATTGTTTCTTAATATACTACAATTAAGAAAGTCAATTTCATACCAAAAGTTATTTCAGTTTGACTAAAAGAACGATATATTTCGATATCAGCAAATATTGTTGTACTATTTCACAATTACCACTATATATATATATATATTAGTCATATCTCAACCACCCACCAACAAATTTTTAGAACTCTCTCTCTCTCGAAACTCCCTTATTTAAATGTTAAAACTTAATCCTTCATAAATCCACACCTACCTAGTCTACGTATTATGGTTAGCTCTACTTTTAATTAAGTTTGATCTCTTTTTATTATTATTATCAGGATAAAATTTTGGTATAATACCTTAGGTGCTGTTCTTTAGGTTATTCTCTTAAGATTTAGCCATGTGGCTACTTAACTAAAAAATACACTTCTATTCCATGAGAAAAAATCCACATGGTAGGTACTGTACCTAAATCTTACGTACCCTTATTATTATTACTACTATTTCTTATCTTTTTTGCTTTGAGTAGCATGGTGTCGCACAAAATGGCACAATTTGTGTCACAACTTGTTCACATGACGAGTTTTGAGTTGTAGAAGTGTGTCTCTACATAGAACCACCATCATATCTTTACCGCTTACAACTTGCCACGTGGACAAGTTATGACACAAATTATCATTTTTTACTCTTTTTGCTTTCATTTTTTTTTTCTTAAATAAAAATATACCACATGTTCATTTATTTAATTAAATGCTAAATTTATACCTTCTATTATTTCAATTACATACTTAAAATAAATAAAAATTAAAAAATACTCATCATATTCCCACAGCCCCATCCATACCTTTGCCGACAGCCAAGTGATATGAGTTAAGAGATAAGTTAAAAATACTCACCATTCTATTTTGAATCCATTTGCTTCTTCCCTGGCCTAAAACAGTTCGAACTAGTACCTTGGTTGAAACTGCCATCCACGATCTCTGTGACTCACCTACAAAGATCATCATGTAATCTCACAAACCATTAATTGCAATTATCTGCAATAACCTTGTCCCACATCAGTACAACCAAACAACACCATGGGTTGTCATCGTATTGAGGCCATATATTTTTCACTGGAAAACTTGTTTTTGCTCCAGTTGCCATCTTCTTCATGGGTTTGGGAGGGATGAAAGTGGAAGAGTGATGAGTTTCGTTGGAGGCGGTGGGCTTGGTGGCGGTGGTTGGCTGTGACCGTAGTGGCTGCCGGCAAGGAGTTGTTTTGGAAAGAACTTGGAATTGGGCCGCTCAAGCAATTTTTATTTAACTGAAAAAACTTGATTCTTGAGGAATTGAAGCAAGATGTAATAAAGCCAAAAAGATTGTTGTCAGAAAGGTCAAGAAATGTAAGATGAACGAGTTTGCATAACTCAATTGGAATAGGACCTTCAAAATGATTTTTGGCCATAACAATATCTTCTAAATATGTCATGTTCCCCATCCATGTTGGAAGCGTGCCTGAGAAGTGATTGTTGTCCAAATGTAAATATCTTAGATTAGTCCAATTAGAATTGGTAGGAAATATTTGGCCACTGAAGCTATTAGAAATATCTATGAGCAACATGTTGGGATGAATATCATATGGCACCATAAAAGGCCCCGTGAAAGAGTTATTATTTACAATAAAAACCACCAATCTTGTATTATTCTCTAAGAACCAGTAAAGGAACTGCCTAACTAACTTGTTGTGAAAGAGTTTAATTTCTAGCAAATCATATTGGTAATGAAGAAATCTGGGAGGTGTCCTATTGTGAATGTTAATTGAGCAATTTGACAAACTGAAAACCTTTAATTGGAAGGTTGGGATCAAAGTAAGAGAGTCAAGTTCCAAAACTAATATATTGTTATCACTTAATAGAATCTTAAGATTTGAGAGGTTGAAAACAAAGGAGAATGTGGATGGGATGAAGAAATTGTTATTTGAGAAAGAAAGGTACTCAAGTGATGCCAAACTTGATAGTGGAGATTGGACAATGTTCCCATTGAAGTGATTATAAGATAGATCCAATACGTTGAGTGATGTCAAGTTCACCATACATGAAGGAAGTCTCCCTTCAAAATAGTTGTCACTGAGGTCTATCTCTTGGAGCTTCTTAAGTTCACACCAGCTTGTATAATGTGATAACTAGTTATTATGTTCTACTATTGTAATTATTCAATGCAATATCATTGTGAAGAAAAAAAAAAAAAAAACCAATCTTACCTTGGTCAGGTAAGGTGCCATTCAGTCCACAATCTCTCATTGCCAATACATTAAGAGAAGTCATAACTCTCTCTCATTGCCAATACATTAAGAGAAGTCATAACTCCAATTTTATGAAGAAGACTTTTATCAAATGACGAACCATCCAACTTCAACTACTCAAGGTTGTTTAGTTTGCTCAACTCTAAAACAAAAGCAAAAAGCTTAGAGGTATGTAAATCAATAAAAAAATATATGATATGGTAGAGCATAAATTAGTACTAATTGCTCAAAATTATTAAGATATCACACAGAAGTGTTAAAGTAGCCAAGACCGCTTCCATAACTAAGATTCTTTGAAAGAAAGTAATTTTACTTTATCTAATAATAGTGTATGGACTACCACATAATGTGGCTGTCCATATACTTTCATATTTTAGAATTTAATTCAAATTATGAAATTAATTTATTTCAACTAGAGATGATGCTTTTCCTTGAAGATCTCAGTCTTATTTTAAGAGTAGTGTTGTTAAACCTTTTTTTTTTCCCGTTTTTCTACAACATCTAAATCATTTTGTTGTTGCTACAATTACTTCCGATTTAGGTAAATTCCTCTTTACACAAATCATATCAAAACCATTTTTTATTTGAACTCTTCAATTTGTAAAATCTAGCCGATGTCTCACTTGATGTGCATGTATTATGCTATAAGTTTATTTTGAAATATTTGATAAGAACTTATTTTTATGATCTATTTATAATACTAATTAAGTATTATAATATTTGACGAATGAATTTCAATTATTTACAAGTCATTAGAAAAATAGAAAATGTATTTTTTTTAGATTAATATAATTTGGAATATGAATCTCTTGTAATATTGTTGTGAGGCTCTTAGGGTGGGGATTTTGTTTGCATTACTCTAGTCGTGTGCAACACCATTAGAGAAACATTTTATTCGCGGGTTACTAAAGTCGAAATATAGAATGAGTTTGAATTGCTAGCTTTGGACAACGTAGAACAACCTTGAAGCTCCTATGTGATTGTTGGTTTAGGCCAAGAAACATATGCTAAAACAACCGATATTAAAATCTTCGCTGCGTAGTCTTTGTTTTTAACATTTTGAATACAAAATTTTGACAAAATGAAAATAGATTATGATGCTTATGAAAGACGATAAGTTTAGTCTCATTGAATTTCAAGAAATTTGATTGTTGATATTTAGAATAGGGTTTTTATAGAGCTTTTCTACTATTATGCCAGTGATGAAAAAAAAAATGCAAAAGAATGCAAGCTTGATATCAGTGGTATAACATACCTTTAGTAGTAAACAATCCCTCCAAATCGTTATATGAGAGATCTAATGTCTTCAACGATGGGAAGGCAATTAATGACTCAAGAACTCGTGCACTGAAATCATTCTCACTCAAGTCTAGGAGTTGGAGCTTAGTTAAGATGTTTGAATCTATAGGGCAAAATAAAATATCTCAAAAACATGGACATGATAATTTCATTTGACATACCATACAAAAGAAGTATTTGATTTTAATCTATGAACATATATTTTTACAAACTATCATACCCCTTGTTGTCACAAAGGCATTGATCTCATTGCCTCTCAAGTAGAGATCCTCCAAGTTGCTAAATGCTTTAAATTCTATATTTAAAAAAAAAGTATATTAAAATTCATGGAAGAAAAAATGGACTTCAATCGCATAAGTACTTACATTTAAAATAGTTGAGGAAAAAAAAGGTGAAATTTAGTTGCATAAATATCAATAAGCGTGAAACACTCTTCCAATAATATTCCTTTGCAAATTAACGAGAACTTTACCTTAGATGTGGATTGATCCATTCAAATTGTTGGAACTCAAATCTAGTTCCTTAAGTGACACAATACCACTTAATGATTGCAGAATACTGTGATTGAAATTATTACCATCCAAGTGAAGCACCTCCAGTTTACTCAACAAAGATAATCTTTCAAAACCTGCAATTTTTAGATTATTCAATTTGCATGTCTATGACTTTATATTCCCACAAAACAATACAACATGAATCTTAACATGCAACTAATCTATGCTCTAAATTTATTTTTAAAGAAATGGTAAAAAAGAAAAAAAAAATTCAAACAATTTACTTTGGTCAAACAAATTAGTTGGAGGATTTTACCCGAAAGGCTTACCTTGGATGGGGATTGATCCATTCAAATTGTTGTACCCCAAATATAGTTCCTTGAGGGAAGCAATTCCACTCAAGGATGAAAGAATGTTGTTATTGAAATTATTACTATCCAAGTGTAGCACCTCCAACTTGCTCAACGTAGAGAATCTTTCAAAACCTGTAATTTAGATGCTTCGATTTCACATCTGCAACTATATATTTCTAGAAAACAGTATAAAATGATTCCTAAAATACAACTATTTTTTTCTCGACTATTTTTTTTTTTTAAAAAAAGGATGTAATAGAAAAAATTAGAATATCAACAAATTAAATACTTCCTACTTTTCTTAGAATATAAACTTGGTACCTTCATTTGGGACCCATCCACAAATCCAATTTTCACTTAATCGAGGTACTGGAGCTCTTCAAAGGGAAGAAACAGAGAGGCATTAAAGTAACAACCTCCCCCACTCGAATAAAATATTATAAAATTAAAAGCAAGTTGGATTACATGCCCAGTAGTGATGTTGCACTTGACTCCTTCCCACTCATAGCAATCACTCTCTTTGTCGGCTGAGTCCCAAAGTGCAAAAAAAAATTTATTAGTGTAGTTGACAGTGGAAGCTTTGCAAGAGAGCAATTCTCTCTTGTTCCCAGCAACCAAAGCACCCATTCATAGCTAAATGAACCAAAACTAACACCACCAGCCACCACCAATAACGTCCCAACTCCATTAATTTATTATTTTCTTGATTTTCTATAACAATAAGACTGACAAAGTTTTTGCTCAACTTTGATTTATAATTCCAAGCACAATAGGTTTTGAGTCGAAATAACACTACCACCATCCTATATATATACCCACTACATATACAACTTTCTCAGATATCTTGTCCTTCTTCCGAAAGCAAAAAAGTTACATCCATTATATGAATGACTTAGACTAAGACTCCTGCAATCCGCATCATGGTGTCTTTCCACCCAGCTACATACGCCGGCGATCTTTTCTAAACAAAAAAAGTGCAACAAGATAATTTATTTTCTTTTGATGATCAATAAATACTTTGATTGAGGGAAGTAAAAAGAATCAATGGGCTTATTGATATAGTTTCATTGTATGAAGTTTGATTTTTGGTTGATCTCATAATGTTGTTGCACTCTTTTCTAGGAATTTACTAAATTCTTAGATCTTTGAGAGACAAAAATAAAAGAAAATAGAAGAAAATTAACACACTTATTTATTTATTTTTATTTTTATCTAATTCATTCACGTTTTCCTCTCTATTTTAGTTTTTTTGTCTAATTCATTCAAGAAGCAAGAAAGCTACATCCATTACTAATACAAAAGGTAGGCCAGGATGGAACCAGAATTTTGAGTTAGGAAGGCAAAGTCTAAGAAAAAAAATTATAAAATTCCAAATAAATATCCATTTAGTTTTAACAAACTAATAACAAAGACAAGGACACAAAAACATTGTTTTATATGTAATACATTAGAAGACACAAAATATCATTATTTCTAACTACATTATTATAATAATAAAATCAATGTAAAATTATAAGAAAAATGGAGCTAAATATAAAATTGTGGAGAATATACTCTTTCTCTTTCTGCTTGGGCCCCTTAGGACCTTACTTGGTTTCATCCCTATACAAAGGAGCTTTCTCATATTATATTTGTGCTTTTTTTTCCAAAGCAAAAAAGTTACATCCATTATTTGAGATGACCAAGATTTCTTTTATTTCTTTTTTCTATGTAAGAAACAAGATGACTAAGACTAAATGCTCGTTTGGGAATAATTTATATAGCTTTTTGTTGAAAATTTTTTTAGAAAGTGTATTAAAGTATATTTGTACCTTAAAATTTTTTGAAAAAATGAAGTTTTAAAAAGTTGTATATAAAAGCTAAAAACTAAAAATTGATGTCAAACACACTCTAAAACTCCACATTGTGGGTTTTTCCACCCACTACAATGACAACCTTTTCTAAATTGAAAAGTTCCAAGAAGATATTTTCTTTTCTTTTAATGAATGTATACTTTCATTGAGGGACTAAAAAAGAACCAATGGCCTTGCAGATACACATTTATGAAAGAGATTTGACTTTTGGTTGATTTCAATATCATTTCATAATGTTTTTGCTTGAGTCCCAAGATGTAAAATTATATTCATCTGTAGTTGATCATGGAAGCTTTGAGTTATAAGAGAGCTATTCTATCTTACTCCCAGCAACCAAAGCACCCATTAATATCTAATTGAACAAAACTAACACCACCTACCACCAAAAAGCAAAAAAGTCCCAACTCATTTTATTTTTCTTTTCTTGAATTTCTGTGACAAGAATAAGACAGATTTCTCCAAACAAAGTGGTCTTCAGTTGCAATAGGCCACAAGCAAGCATGTTACATATATACTTATATCTAAAGGTCCATTTTATATTATTGCGGTTGGTCTAATAATGCAAAGCATGTTCTTTGTAGTGATTTGTTTTCTTTTGTCTGTAATTTTGCAGTTATGCCTAATCAAGAAAACCAATACTCAAGAAGAGGCCAAAGTTTTTGGTTTAAAAATGGTGCTGATCCTAATTTCATATCTAGTATTATCTTGGAAAATCTTTAGTTATGACTACTCTATTGGTACTACCAGCTTTGCAATAATTGAGAATATACCTATATCACAGCTCACAAGTCCAGCTCACATACTTAAGCTGTAATAGTAACCGTTCCACAAATCTCTCCCTCAAATTTCTCTTCAATTCAAATTTGAATATGTAATTACTCCTATAATCTCTCTCCCTAAAATCTCTCTATTCTATAATTAACCATTCCTATAATTCCTCTTCTTGTGTAGCTATATATTGATGTAAATTCTCTTGTAAAGATGCAGAAAATATAATACAAGTAGGCAGTTTCCTAACTGGTTGTTAGAGAACAATACAAGATTGAAGATTTTTATTGTAAATAATAACTCTTTCAAAGGGCCTTTCATTGTGCCATATGATATTTGTCCCAACATGTTGAGCATAGATATTTCAGATAATTACTTACATGGTCTAATTCCCACAAACCTTGGTTTAATTTTTCCAAATTTAGAATGTTTAAAAATGTCTAGAAATGAATTTCAAGGCAGTATTCCTTCTTCTTTTGGGAATTTAGTGTTCTTATAGGCTCTACAATTGTCTGAGAATAATTTCTCAGGAACAATACCAATGCACTTCATAATGGGTTACTACCAGTTAGAAATTCTCGTATTATCAAACAATTGCTTTAGTGACCAAATATTTCCTACAAATTTTAATTGGACTAATCTAAGAAATTTACAGTTGGACAACAATCACTTCTTAGGCACACTTCCAACATGGATGGGGAACATGTCATTTTTAGAAGATATTGTTACGGCCAAAAATCATTTTGAAGGTCCTATTCCAGTAGAGTTATGCAAACTTGTTGATCTTAGATTTCTTGACCTTTCTGACAACAACCTTTTTAGCTTTATTCCATCTTGCTTCAATTCCACAAGTATTAGTTTTTTTCAATTAAATAAAAATTTCTTGAGCGGTCCAATTCCAAGTTTTTTCTTAAACAACTTCAATCTACTTATACTGAATCTTCGAGATAACCATCTAACTGGCAACATTCCCAATTGGATCGGTAGCCTCTCATCATTGAAAATTCTCCTCTTGAAAGAGAATCAATTAGGAGATCAAATTCCAATTCAATTATGCCTTTTGCAGAACTTAAACATTTTGGATCTTTCCTACAATAAATTTTCTGGTCCGATACCTCAATGCTTAAGTAATGTTACTTTTGATGCATCCGTCTAGGAAAATTCATTGAAAGTTTTTTTCTTTTTTGGAACTTATTCTAGGAGCCTGTCATCATATTTGAACATAAAGTTAAAAAAATACGGAGGATCCAAATTATGAAACATTTGTGTTTGACACATATGTTAATGTTGATGAAGAAGTAGAGTTCGCCACAAAAAATAAAACTTACTCCTACAATGGTGACATCCTCGACTACATGTATGGAATTCACCTCTCATGCAACAACCTAGCAGGTAAAATCCCACCGGAACTTGGTAGGATAAGTAACAACATTCGTGTGTTGAACTTGTCACATAACAATCTATCAAGACCAATTCTTGTTACATTCTCAAATCTAAAGGAGATAGAAAGTCTGGATCTTTCCTACAACAATTTGAATGGTAAAATTCCACCTCAGTTGAATGAAATGACCTCTCTAGCGGTCTTTAGTGTGGCACACAACAACTTATCAAGTAGAACACCTGATAGAAAAAATCAATTCTTTACTTTTGATGAAAGTAGTTTTGAGGGGAACCCTCTCTTGTGTGGACCTCCATTACAGAATGGTTGCACCAAAATGAGACCACTATCTACAATGCCAATGGATATTAAGGGGGAAGAAGTTGATAGTTTCATGGACATGCATATCTTCTACATAAGCTTTGTGGTGGCTTACATAACAGTCCTGTTGGAAATGGATACAGTTCTCTACTTAAAACCATACTAGCATAGGGCTTGGTTTAATCTCATTGAAGTGTGTATTGATACATATCGTTGTTTTTTTGTGGTTCTTTACCGTAAGTTGTTCAATTTTAGGCTTGCATAGCTACTATTTTGTTGTGGTTCATTACCATAAGTTGTTCAATTTTAGGAGTGCATAGCCTTGCAATTTAATAAGTACATGTATGTGTGTCTCTTCTTGTTGTGGAAAATTTGTATCTGGTGTGCAATTTTAATGGACTAAGAATGTGTTTTTTTATTGTTTGCTTTAATTGAATAAGTGAGTTGTGCAAAGAAATCTTAAATCTTCCAAATTCTTTGAAGTGATAGGTAATGGCAAAGAAATCTTAAATCTTCCAAATTCTTTCAAAAAAATTTGTTGACTCTATTTTTACATGACAAAATTTCGCTCCAAACAAATGGCTATAACTCCACTCAATATATTTTTTATTAAATGTGAATTTAGATTTTTTGACAAATCTCACATTAGATTATATTTCTTTTCATATCCTTCATGATCACAAAATTTCCAAAAAATTGAAAATCAATAACTAAGTTATCAAAAAATGTTTAAATTTTAAGTTTTTTGAAATATAAGATCATGCATAAAAAATAAATTTATGGATCAAATAATAAATAACATTCGATTGACATAAAATTTGGCATGTGTTTTTTTTTTTTTTTTTGAGAAAAAGATAAGGAATTTGACATGTGTTTTAAGAACATAAAAAACATGCAATCCAAAAATTCTATTTTCAAAATATGTAATTGTGTTAGTTATATTTACAAAATATATAATTAATATTATATCATATTATATATAATATATAATAACAAAAATGGAGAGAAAGTTAATTCCTATAATTAAGGAGACATTGACAAATAGAATATCTGCCTATTTAAAATTCAGACATGTTTCACTTTAAAATATATATATATATATATATATTATATTGTTTGGCGCTGCTACACACCGTTTAAAAGCCTCTCTTATAAATAACCAAAAAAAAAAGAAAAAAAGATGCTACGTCTACAATAATTTTACAACATTTTTACAACAAATCACAAGTGGTTAGTTGTTATTGGTTTAAATTTGAAACTAACACTAAGATTACCTTTTTGCCCCAACAATAACAATCAGTAACAACCTGCCACTTAGAATTTGTTGTAAAAATGTTATAAAAAATGTTGTAGACATATCATTCTTAAAAAAAAAAAAAAAAAAAAAAAAGGGGTTAAATTTAAAGGGCACACGAAAACAGAAATAGAGAGGCGATGAAAGAGGGGGAGGCGACGAGCGCACAGGAAAAGAAGTAGAGAAAGAGGTAGAACGGCGAACTCAGCATCGATTCTGCCAAGTTTACGGTTAAATCCAACCAAAATCCCGATCATTACAACGTTTGAAAGCTCGATTTACACATAAAACCCAAAAGTACCCACTCCCGATAAACCTTTTCTTCTTCTTTGCCTCTTCCTCCGCGTTGAAGCCGTTTTCTCTGCCTCTCTCAATTCTCAAAACCCCTAAACCATAGCCCATCGCCTCTCTCTCACTCCTTCAGCATCCCACCGCCGTCATATACCGGTTAGTTTTTATCTTCGATTTAAGTTTGTTTATTAATTATGATTAGGGTTTGATATTTTTTTTTTTGGATTGGTTTCGATTTTGGTATTCAAATTAAGTTTTTCTCTTCGCCTTTCAGTTTGACATTTTGATCAGGCTTTGATATTTGTTTGGGTCTTTAGATTATATTTGGTCCTCATTATGGTATTTGAGTTATAAATAGTTCTATTTTGATTATTTGGGTTAAATTTGTTCATGTTTATTTATCTACGGTTTCTGGGTTAAAACGTAGTTTCTTTCAGATACTTTCTAGACAAAGATGTAAGCTTTACAAGTCAAGTGGGAATAAAGATGTAAGCTACTCTGTTCCTTTTACGTTTCAAAATCAATTTCTCTGTGCTTGGAATTTGCATATTTGTTTAATATTAATTCTTCTAGAATAACTATTTGTCATTGTTCATTCTCTACCCTATTGCTTCCCTTCTAATTGCCATATGCTCTATGCGTACTTTGCCCCATCCTTGCTACTCTGATTGATTTTACTGCCCCCATCCCTTCTCTGCAGTAGTATATCTGGAAGGTAGGCACACTCTTTCCCACTTCAACCACTATTTTCAATTCCTGTAACTTCTCACCGGTGCTTTTCCTATTTGAATTTCTATATTTAAAATATTCCCCTCCTGCTGAATTGTCTAGGGTTTTCCTTTGATACCTATTTAAGGATAGATGGATTTATTCTCTTTCTTTGGATGCTTTGTCTCAAATTATCATCTATGTATTTTGGTTTGGGTAACATTAGGGATTTTCACCTTTGCTGCTTTTAAATCTGACACTTTACGGCGTAGGATAATTTATAATTTTTTCTAAGTGAAATTATGGTTTCCTGGATTATTTGCTATGTTTTTGAATTAGGGATTTTGCGCTCTTGATTTAAATGGTTAACTTTCACCTTTGCTGCTTTTAAATCTGACAGTTTATGGTCTCTGTATTTTGGTTTGGGTAACATTAGGGATTTTAATTCCTGATTTTAATAGTCATCTTTCACCTTTGCTGCTTTTAAATTTCACAGTTTACAGTGTAAGGATAATTTGTAAATTTTTTAGAGTGAAATTATGGTTTCCTGGATTATTCGCTGTGTTTTTTAAATAGAAATAAACAAATAAATAACCAAGAATACTGTGTTATTGAATATTAAGGGATTATTTCCGAAATATGGTTGTATGGTTTACATTTGAATTCGTAGATTCAGATTTTGCTGAATTGTTGAACTCCCTTTTATATGGGATCACACTTCCACATATTTACAATATCCATACCATTTTAAAGCAACGCATTGAATTTGTAAAGGAGTTTTTAGAGTAAATTTCAAAACTTAGTTTTTAACTAAGATCCTTGCAACATTTTTCTTTGAGAATGCTCTTGAAATTCCAATGTCTCTTTAGTTTCACAAGTTTACATAATTTATGGTAATTTTTGACGGATCAAACCTTTCTTTTGTAGTCTCTCTTTCATCTAATTTGGAAAACCTTCTGACCCTATCATTTTCTTAAAATATAGGTTTGCTTAGTTATTTGCCAAGCACAAAACTAGGGTAATTTACAAGAAGTTGCTGGAACAAACTGATAGGTAAGGACAGCTTGATTTTCTCTTTGTCTATCTCATACTTTGTATTAGATTTTGTCCATTAGTGCATTTGTGTTTGAATTGGCTTTGATTTGCATATTTTAGCCAGCTTTCTCTTCAAAGAAACAAATATTTGCATTCAATTAATTCTTATACTGTATTCAACTAACCTGTCAAACCGTTATGTTCTCTTTTAAAAATAATTGTCACCAACCATATTGGGTTTTTTGATTTGTTCTAACTGCATAAGCTGCTTGCGATTCTCTTTCATTAGTTTATAGCATTAAAAGCTCCACAATAGGAGATTTATCTGTATGGGAACAAAAGAAGACAAATCAAATGAGTATTCAAAAAATAAAACAAATCAATTCCACTCTTCTTTCTTTTTCTTATGAAAGATACATAATTAGCCATAGAGCAAAAGATTTAATATAGTTCCTAGAGTTGTGTATCAGTGTATGTTTCTATGAAAACTTTTCATTTTATACATTGGAATTTGACATTGCTGTGTTGTTTTCATTTCGGTGTGAGTGTTGGTTTGTGGTGTGATGACAAAGTGAGAGGGAGTGTGAATCTAAGCTACCACAGGTAAAGTTTTTTTTTCCTTAGATCTGGGTATGAAATATGAATTAGTTTTGAGTAATTCGGTTGGATTGATTTTTATTTAGGTATTTGGGTTACATTAGGTTTTGATTTGATTTTTTGATTTGATTTAGTTTCTCCATGTACTAAAAATTTTGGGAGTATTTGGATTCAATTAATTTTATGTTTGATTTTGGTTTAGTTTTAGGGTATTTATAATTGGTTTTGGATAATCAAGGTTTAGAAATCTTGAAAGCATTGGAATTAATGTGTTTAATATTTGCTTCATCTTTATTGCCGCAATTATGCACTTCTAGAGATCTTTTTTTGATAATCCACTTATAGAGGACTTTATAACAGTTATTTCCCCACATAAATTTGAGAAGAATTAGATGAATTTCTCAAACTTGGCTGTTTAAATGAAAGATGGCAGTGTATTGTGGCACAATTTTAAGCCATGATAAGAGTTAAAACCTGTTCTAATAGATGGGTTCGTGCTCTGCACCCATCTCCTCTCTTTGGCATATGCTGTTTGTATTTGTGCTCTTCCCCCATCTCCTCTCTGCAACATATACGGAAGGTCCACATCATCTCACTGTTTCTTCTTCTATTCGAATTAGCATCTTCAATCTTCAATATATCTATGTTTTAACTTAAAATCTAATGCTTATACTTCAATTGTTTTTCTTGTTGAAATACTCTCTATGTAGTTTATGAAATATTCTTTATGCAGTTTAGAGTTTATAAATACAAAAACCCATAGAAAAAGTAATGAGAGAGAGAGAAATGGTAGTAAGGCACAAAGGGAATGACATAGATATAAATCTCAGACTAGCACCACAGTTGGTCTCCAACCATTGAAAATTGAGCATTAAGTGTGATTTATGTTTGGGTATTTGGTTGGATTAGGAATTTGGGTTAGATTTGGTTTTGATTCAGGTATTTGGGTTTTCCATGCTTGGCATCGATTTCACCAGGTCACTAAATCTCTCTTTTCCTCTGTTTCTCTAAAACTAAATTGTTATGCTCTTTCTCTTTCTCAATCTCCTTTTTTAGAGAAGAAGAAGATTATTAGCTTCTTTGAGAATCTCAGGGACTAGGCATGGGATGCTTTTTTAGCACACGATGTTTTGTTGAATTCTCTTTTTTGTTTCCATAGAAAGTAGCATCTCAAAGATTTTTGCTGCAAATTTTCAAAATTAAATGAATTTAAATTTTGGGTTTCTATGTGGTCTTTTAAAGTTTGGAATGATTCTAGGAATATAGGACCATCGACACAGAAGATCAGCCTCAAGCCAAATGGTCGACTTGTCAAGGTAATAAGGGCACCTACGTTTGGGTTTTTTAAATTTATAAATTTTTTATGGTGTAGTTAAATTCTTAAAAAATACCATTTGGGTTTTTTATTTTATAAATTTATTATGGTGTAGTTAAATTCTTTATAAAAATATTAGTAAGAATTTTTTTTTGAAACAAAGAACACAATTTCTGTTAATTTGTTAATCGAGATCCAAATTTAAGTAAAGGCTCAAGTTGATTTTTTTGGGAGCAGGTAGGGTTGTCCAAGGCTCTAGGTAATTGGTAGTGATCTTGAGTACTTGACATTAGTCAGGTAAAATTCATTAAGTGCATGTTGTACAGCCCCTCATTTGTCCTATACATGTAGAAATTCTATCTATAAAATACAATACAAAATATCACTCCCTTCATATGTTACGATAGTTTTCATCTAGAAACAAAATATCAAGCAAACTAACCACAAACTAAAGGTCTTTTATGTTAGGGTTTTTTTTTTTTTTTTTTTTTTTTTTTTTTTTTTTTTTTTTTTTTTTTTTTTTTTTTAAGCCTTGGGTTTATAGAGACAAAACATAACCTTAATTCACAGCACATACTTTGAAAACATTCTGTTTTTTTACTCCTCATTCTCCAATGAGAATTGCTCTTTTGGTTTCCATGTTAATATGTGAAGCATATCACACCAATACTTGTGTGATCCAAACTCATTTAAGTAAAACAACTTCAAATTGTTAATTACAATGGACAGAATTAGAATCAATCAATCAATCAATAAATAAACAAAACCACTAATAAGTTTTTAGATGAAAAATATGAAACAATTCTCACAAAATCTAAGGTTATATATTACAATGTCCTTAAAATACTTTTTTTTTTTTTTTTTTTTATAAAATAATTCCGGCAAACATACACAAAATAAAATAATAGATGGAAGAAACCATTGTTTGCAAGGGACTAAACTTAATTTTGTGGTGGGTATATATTACAAAGCAATTTTTTTTGGAATTTTTTTGCATTCAACTCTATATACCTGTTGTGTTGCATTGGTGACAAACAAAGATCCATTGTGTTGCATTGGTGACAAACAAAGATCCCAAAATGGTTTTCTTAATGGAGACCAAAGTTGAAAAATATGATCTGGAGAGAGTGGGTAGAAAGATTCAGTATCCTAACCTTTTTGTTGTTCCACGTGTGAACACGGGAGGTGGTTTAGCTTTATTTTGGAAACGTGATTTTGATGTGGATGTTCAATCTTTTTCGGTTAGCCATATTGATGCCATTATTAACCATGGAGTTGATGACGCCTGGCGTTTCACAGGATTCTATGGAGAACCTGAAACTGCCAATCGGGAAAACTCATGGTCATTGTTACGTGTTTTACATCAGCGAATTTCTTTGCCTTGGGTATGTTTGGGAGATTTTAATGAAATTTTGTTTGCGGAAGAGAAGCAAGGCTGGTTGGATCGACCGGAAAGACAAATGTAGGGATTTAGGCATGCCTTGGATGATTGTCGATTTAAGGATCTTGGGTATAGTGGGTTCCCCTTCATGTGGTGTAATTGTCGTCTGGGTGAACAAAATGTTTAGGTTCGACTGGATAGAGGAGTGGCATCCATTGAGTGGATTCTCCGATTTCCAACCACTCGTATTCACCTTCTTAATGCTTTCCATTCAGACCGCAAGCCTATGTTGCTTGTTGCTGATTTCGAGCTAAAACGCTTCTATAGAAAGGGTCGGCCATTTCGCTTCAAATCCATGTGGTTGAAAGAAAGATCCTGCGAAGAGGTGGTCTAAAATGCTGGGGGTGTGCCTACCGGTACGAATTCAGTTTGGAGGTTTAATGAAAAAATACTGAACTACCAAAATAATTTGAAGGAGTGGAATAAGAAGACTTTCGGCCATGTTCGATCTTCTTTAATTAAGAAAATGCAGGATCTTAAGGAGGCAGAGGAGAATGGTAGCTACATTACTAACCCGGATCTAATCTATAAACTAAGGGGAGATATCCAAAGCCTCAAATACAATGAGGAGACTATGTGAAGCAGCGGTCTCGCAATGACTGGCTCAAGGAAGGTGACAGCAATACGAGATTCTTTCACTGTCGAGCTACCCAATGCAACCGCCGCAACTTTATTGAGGGTTTGGAAAATGATGCCGGAGAGTGGGTGGAAGATGAACCACGGATGGGAAGTGTGCTTAAACAATATTTTAACTCCCTTTTTACTTCCTCTAATCCGTTGGGCTTTGAAGAGATCTTGGATGGTATCCAACCTGCCATGTTCGATGAGGCAGCAAGCTATTTAGTCCGTGATTTCCAGGCAGAGGAGGTGAGGCTTGCACTCAAACAAATGGCTCCACTTACTGCCCCGGGCCTCGATGGTATGTCGCTGATATTTTATGAATCTTTTTGGCATATTGTAGGTAATGATGTAATTGCAATTGTCCTTAAAGCACTTAACACAGGTGTTGTCCATGAATCCCCTTAATTCCACCTTTATTACGTTGATCTCAAAAATCAAACATCCAAAAAAGGTGGCTGATTTTCGACCTATAAGCCTATGCAATGTTATCTATAAACTCATTTCAAAAGTTGTGGTGAATCGACTAAAGAAATTCTTGGCTCAAGCTATTCCTGAATCTCAAAGTGCTTTTTTGTCGAGGCGTCTAATTACTGATAACATCCTGGTGGCATTTGAAACTCTGCAGTATCTGAAGAGGAAAACTCAAGGGAAGATGGGATATATGGCTCTCAAGCTGGATATGAGCAAAGCGTATGATCGGGTGGAGTGGCTTTTCTTGGAAAAAATAATGAGACACTTGGGGCTTGGTGAGAGGATGGTAAGTCTTATCATGTCTTGTTTAAATTCTGTTTTCTATTCTGTGCTCCTTAATGGCCAACCTGTAGGAAACATCAAACCAAGTCGGGGTCTGAGACAAGGTGACCCACTGTCTCCTTACCTTTTCCTCATGTGTGCCATGAGACCCCAAAGCTTGATTCACAAAGTTGAAGTGGAGGGCAAGGTTTTCAAACCCGGACCGTTCATTGAATCGTAAAAGGGAGAGGTTCAAGGTTTTTAAGGTCGAACCGAGGTCGAACCATGATGACGTAATAATTAATTTAATAATTATTTTAATATAAATAAATATATTAAATTAGTATAAATAGAAAATTTAACTAAAATAATCCAATTAAATATAAATATCTATATTTCAAATATATATTTTCATATCATAACTTTTACAAGACAAATAAGAAATATCAAATCCTAAGCAAATTTAAATATAATATCTATTTATTTATATATTGATTAGTTAAACTTGTAATAATAATAATAATAATAAATAATAATAATAATAATTATTATTATTATATAAGAATTAGAAAGACACTCAAATAAAATAAAACAAATTATTTAATCATTTTAAATCGAAATAATTATTTAATAATTATTATATACTTAACTGTAAATATTAATTAAAATTAGAGTAATAAGTACCATAATATTTTATACAAATTTTGCCACAATTTGTAACGTGACGAAATGTGAGTGGTAAAGATGTAGACCCATAATTTTTTTTTCATTATTCACACTTTGCCATGTGTCAAATTATGGCAAAAAATTGTGTAAAAAATTGTGATATTATATTACTCTTAAAAGAATAATACTGGAGATACAAATTATTTTACAAAAAATTTTACAAACTGCTGATGTGGTGTGGGATTATTAATAAATAAAAATATGATATTAATTGCAAGTCTAGATGAAAACTAATAAAAAGTTAGCTACATCAACGTTTTGTAAAAATATTGTAAAATAATTTGTGCCATAGCATTACTTTTTTTAAAAATACTTAAAATATTTAATACACCTAGCAATGCATGTCACGGGTAGCTGAAAAGAATCTGAATCTAATGGCTGAATTTGTTTGCTTTTATTAAAAATTTAAAACCTTTCATCATTCCAATGTTAGCCACGTGAGGGAGTGCATGTCACATCATGCTGGGAAGCTAAAAAAAATATCTCAATCTAATGGCTGGAATTTTTTTGCTTTTATTAAAAAATTAAATCCTTTCATCATCCCAATGTTAGCCACGTGAGGGACTTAGGAATTCAAAACTCAAAAGGAGTAACAAAGCAACACAAGAAAGAAAGAGAACACAGCAGTAGCATTCAGCAAAAAAGAGGAGTTACAAAGTGATCGCCATCCACGGAAAAAAGAAAGAGAAGAAAAAAAAGAAGAAAGAAGAAGAAGCAGCAGCAGACGACGAAGGCGTGATCGGCGACTGTGTTGGCAACCAGCAGGGCAGACCCTGTTTCGTTGTGTTCTTTCTCTTTTTTTTTTTTTTTTTTTTTTTTTTTTTTTTTTTTTTGAGGAACTTGTCTTCTTCTTCTCTGGTTCTTTTTTTTTTTTTTTTCCTTACAAATCCCTTTGTTCAAGATCTAAAATTATCAGATCTCCTTCTGATCTTTGTTCTTCTTCGTGTTCTTTCATTTCTTCTAGATCTGATCATAACTTCATACCGGTGTATTGGCCAAAATTCACCGGAAAAGCTGGAAAAAAAAAAAGAACCGTCCGAACCTTAAAAACTGGTCACGGTTCACAGAACCGGACGGTTGGACCGCGGTCCGTGCGGGTCCCTGCTTTTCTTGCATGGAACGGTTCTTCACCCTAAACAGATTGTAAAGCTGAACGGTTAGAGGTTTTTCCGGTCGGACTGTACGGTCCGGTCCGGATTTCAAAACCATGGTGGAGGGCCTTATCCAAGGGGTGTCAATTTGTAGAAATGGCCCAAGGTTATCACATCTATTTTTTGCAGATGATAGTGTGCTATTTTGTTGAGCTAAGGAGGAAGAATGTCAAAAAATCCTTGATATCATAGCGATTTATGAGAGGGGTTCGGGGCAGAAAATTAATCGGGACAAGACAAACATCTTTTTCAGCTCAAATACCCTCCAAGATACCAAGGTTCGGATTCAACAATATCTTGGTGTCCCAACTATTAGACAATATGAAAAATATTTGGGCTGCCTGCACTTGTTGGCCGTGCCAAAAGGCAAAGCTTTGTATTCTTAAAGGAAAGGGTATGGAAAAAACTCCAATGATGGAAAGAGAAGCTTTTATCTCAAGCCGGAAGGGAAGTCCTTATCAAATCAGTTATTCAAGCAATTCTGACATACACAATGAGTTGTTTCAAGCTCCCTAGGGGCCTTATAAAGGAATTCAAAGTTTTAATCCGGAAGTTTTGGTGGGGTTATAACGGTGATAGTAGAAAAGTGCATTGGGTGAAGTGGGAGCGACTGTGTGAAGCCAAAGAAGTTGGGGGCTTAGGCTTCAAAGAAATTAAGAAGTTCAATGAAGCTCTATTAGCCAAGCAAGTATGGAGGATGATCAATAACCCGGATTCCTTGTGTTATCGAGTTTTCAAAGCTAGATTTTTCCTCGAGTGCTCGATCTTAGATGCAGAAGACTTAAAGGTTGGATCATATGCATGGAAGAGCATCCTTAGTGCAAGAGACGTAATTCGAAATAGGATGGTATGGCGCATTGGCAATGGTGAATCAGTCCGCATAAAACAGGACAAATAGCTGCCTTCACAGCAGGGCAGGTCTGTTGCTTCCCCAATCCCTCTAATGCTACCTGATACTAAGGTGAGTGAACTCATAGACCAAGACAATGCAACATGGAAAACTAATGTTGCGCAACAGCTGATTCTGCCCCAAGAAGCCTCGGAAATTCTTGGCATTCCTTTGAGTGAAAGGCTCCCTCCAGACCGAATCATTTGGGCTTGTACCCCTTCAGGTAGCTTCATTACTAGTAGTGCTTACAAACTGATTTTATCTTGTGATTTAGCTCTTAATGAAGGTCCCTCAAACCCTGAAGCTTAGAGACAATTCTGGAAGAGAATTTGGAAACTCTGGCCCCCAAACAAAATCAAGCATTTCGTTTGGAAGGTGTGTAATAATGCCCTACCCACCTTGGAGATGCTCTAACACCGCTATATTGTCACATCAGAAATCTGTGAAGGCTGCCATGAGAAAATAGAGGACACATTGCATGCTCTCTGGTTTTGCAAAGAAATTGCATGTGTGTGGCACTCACTGGAGTGGTTCCATCAAGATGTTGCTGGGTAGCCCGTGTCTTTCAGGGACCTCTTTTCCAGGTTCTTGTATTCTAAGGACGACTTCAGGTTGGAACTTTTCTCAATCATGGCTTGGATGCTGTGGACTAGGCGTAATGCTAAATTTTTTGGTCGCCCAGTTCAGCCTCTCACCATGATTTGTAGTATGGCTGGTACTCTCCTCCAAGATTTTCTTGCAACTCAGTTCGAGCCTCCAGTTCTCCCTGTTCCAATCGTTGTGTAGCAATGGAGACCCCCTGAAAATAATCTTTATAAGGTAAATTTTGATGCAGCCACCTTCAGGTCCACCAACATAGCTGGCATTGGAGTTATTGTACGTGATTGTGCTGGGGAGTTTATTGGTGCTCTCTCATTGCCAATACCGATGCCTCAGTCAGTTGTAGCTGTGGAAGCTTTTGCGTGTCGCTGTGCAGTAATGTTTGCTGCAGAAATTGGTTTAACTCGGGTGGTGATTGAAGGTGATTCAGCTGTGATCATCAATGCACTTTCCCCGACCAATGGAGACCAGCCCAGCTATGGAAATATTTTGGAGGACATTCGTGCTCTTGTTTCAGGTTTTCAACTGTTAGATTTTAAGCATGTTCCTCGAGCTTATAACTTTGTTGCTGATGCACTAGCCAAAAAAGCGAGCTCAGTGACTAGTCTTTAGGTCTGGTTGGAGGATTCTCCACTTGATATTATACCTCTTGTTTTAAGGGATGTTTTTGTTGTAAGGGACACTCCCTGAACTTTCTTGTGTTTGAATAAATTCCTAGGCTTTCTAGTCTGGTTTCTCAAAAAAAAAAAAAAAAAAAAAACTCTATATACCTGTAAATAAAAATACAATCTAAATAAAATCACATATTTTCATGCAACAATAATTGCACAATTCCAACACTACTTAAAACACACACACCAAATAGAAAGGAGTTCCTGCAATTAAGGAGGTGTCGTTGCATAGGTAAAAATGCCCATTTAACTTTCAGTCACGTGCACAATTAAAAAATGATAAATTTTATTGTTTCAGAATCTTAACACTGTTTGATAGTTTCCAAATTTTTTTTTATTGCTTATTACTTGAACAGAATAATTATAATGGATATGCGTATACAATTTATAATTGTTGCTTCTTATGATGAACTCATTACTAACACAGTTTTATAATAAATATGCTATAATATATCTAAAACCTTCTCCAAAAAAAATTACATAAAATATTACAACATTATCTATGCATTGCACGGGCAACTTAGTATGTGTTAATTTTTTTAGTTAGTGTTGTAGCCATTAGCTCCACGCATGTTTGGAGTCAAACCTTGTTGCCATGAACTCTGCCAAATTTCACCTAACATGCTCATGAATTCACAATGTTCAAAACTAGAATAGGAACACATCCAATCCTATTGTAGAAACAAGCACTTGTCAAATCTAACATCGCCAAAAAAAGCCAGAAAATTTTCTGGCTTTTTTTGAATAACGTTTAGCTTTCTAAAAGCTTCATTACATATTTAACCATCTATATGGTTAACTTTAAGATTTATTCCATGTGACATTAGTGGCATGACAATGGAAAATATTACAGAACAATAACTAATATGTACAATAACAACTACGATACTTTGGATGCAAGTGATCAAATTTGCTAGCCTCAAATAATAGCTACCATTGTGATTTGTAAGGAAAAATTACAAATCCTTTAAACCCCCACCACCCCCCCCCCCCCCCCCCCCCAAACAACACAAAAAAAAGAAAAAAAAAAAAAAAACGATCTGGAGTCACTCCTACAAAACTAAGAATGGGTGGGTCTTTCAACAATTGATACTTTTCCTTCAATTGGGTCTATCCTCTTTTGCTAAGCTTCACTTTCTATGAATTAGCAAACAAATGAAGCATTTTTTGGTCAACATTTTTACCTAGATGCTCCAGCAGTAGCACGCTTTTCATATTCCCCTTGCTCTTCTTTGGCAAATTCTTCAATCAATTCACGTTGCCTTAGGTTAAATTCCTGCAGAAATCAAGCATTTTAATCTATTATGAATTTTTTTTTTAAATCTACTATGAAAATGAGAGGCTGCAAATACATTCCCATATGATGCTATAGGTTTCAGTAAAATGACACTTTTTTTCTGTAGTTAACACACTTGATTGAACTTAACCATAAAAATACGTTCTGAAGGGTGAAAAACCCTCCAACAACAATGGCTAAGAACAAGGTGAATAAAATTTTAAATCAAGCCCAAGCCTACGAAAACGTTTAGGGTTTCAGTCCAACATTCATAAGTATAAAGGGAAAACCTTAACTACGTTTTCAAGACTCTTGGAGTACTTGTGAGTTACTCCTCTGAGATCTGAGAGGTTTTGTGCCGTCTAACTTTACAAGTATCTACCAAAACAAGATCAACAATTAAGTGCTAGTGAAATCTAGTTGCTGCAAGATCAACAAGTGGTAATCTGAAACTTTTGAGTGGGATCTCAAAGTCATAAGCGTGGGAGCTTGTGTGCTGCAAATTCAAAAGAGAAGAGCTTGCGGATTCAGAGCTTGCACGTGATTGTGTCAGTAAGTTACTACTGGAGGTAGCAATAGATTTAGGGTTAAATATTTTGTAAAAACTTCAATTCTCTATTAGGGGATTTGTTTACCTTGAAGATAGTTAGGTCAAATCTTTCATAGATTTTTACCTTAAAACGATTCATTTCATTGGTTTTCCTAGATGATTATATCTGTGTATTATTTACTTTTTCGCTGTTGTGCATGATATGATTTATTACTGTTTAACTTAGATCTCATAATTAACCTAAGTAATCACTTGGCTAATTTATTAGGTTAAACAATCTGCTTTAAGGGGTCTAAACAAACAAACAGTTTTCACTAGGCTTTGTAAGAATTATGATTTAGTGTATGATGAAATTGTTGTGGAACTTATGGATGCAACCCAGAAAGATCTGTTTTTCGATGGTCCAACTATTATGGTGCAGGTACTCTGCATTTAATGGACGAACCACTTATCATGTGCAAATGCATTAGTAAGAGGCCACGAAGCAAAGACAGGATACTGTGAACAATTATGTGACCCCTGCTTTTTTTTCCTTGGCAGTAGATGTGGACTTGGGTGGGAGTTTGCTTCCCTAGCATTTGTGGTGTGAACATGAATTCTATAAATGTTGTTTAGCACCAAAACAAGCAAATTGACACAGCAACAAAGTGGCTAAGAACAAGGAAACCTACGATGCTAACATTGAAGTGCAAATATTGATCACCAAATGAGTACGAGTTACACGTCTTGATCCCTGCACAAAAACCACAAAATTTAGAGGGAAACTTTTGAGAAAAAACCAAATTGACACAGCAAGAAAGTGGCTAAAATGTAAACAGATCAAGTAACGTGCTAGGCAAAGGAAAAGTAATATTAGATCTCACACCAAACATGGCCGTTTCTTCTCTTATCAAGTTTTGTGCAAACCTATTCTTATATCATCCAAGTTAGTGTTCATTGAGGTTCACCACGTCCTACTAAACATACTTATATCATCCAAGTTACCGGCCATTTTTTTTTTTTTTTTGAACCAAGAAAACACGAAGAATAATAAACAATAAAGCCAAATGATAAATTTCTTGTTCATCATTTCTAAAATGTTCTCTGGCTCAAATGATATGCTCATCATATTTCGCTTGTCCTTCTTTGGGTTTCTCCCTTGAATAAAATTATGGGCCATTCAAGTCCAATTTGATAAATTCCAGGCCAAATTAGATTTTGGGCATGTAGTAAGTTATCAGGCTGTATCTTAATTTTTTTTTTCACCCACATATAAGTAACAAAATACAAATTCCAAAGAAATTGAAATTTTAATTAAAAGAAAATTTTGGCACCAAATATGGATAGATAGTGGTAGGTAAAAGAGTAATGTTAGTAGCAAACCTAAGTGAGAAATAGTAAAACTTTGTCAACTAAACTATTATGAAAAATGTTGTGAATTTTTTTAGTGTATTGCTTTTTTTTTTTTTTTAGGTGAGAAGTGCTACGTTAAATTTTAGGTGTTAAGTTATTATTAATTTTAAATTTTAATTTGAACCAACTACTAAAATTGTTTTTTTGCTATCATTAATAGTTTGTTACAATATGCTATTTAAGATTTGTTATAAAAATATGGTGGATGTTGTATTTCTTTCTCTCCTATTTTTTTTCTTGTTTTTCGCTTGATATAAAATTATTATGTTATTTATTTTCTAATATTTGGATTTAATTAATACTATTACAATAAAAAAGAGTGATCCTATTGGCTAAAATTTGAGGGACTTTTATTTACTTGGACTCTAGGCGACCGCTTCATTTGCTTTTAGTATAGAGCTGGAATTGCTAAAGCTGCTCCCTCTAACAACAAAAGAAAAGCTCCAAATGCAGATAATGTTTACACTAGGCTTGACAAAAATTATGATAAAGTGGATGATAAAATTGTTGTGCAATTGAGACAAAAATAATAATAATAATAATTAAAAAAAAATTTCCCAACGCCCTACTATAGTGTATTCTATGGGTTAAAATGTACAAAACTTTGGCCCAACCCTTAAACACGAACCCTTATATCTCTTAGCCTTTCCCCACAAAAAAATAAAAAAATAAAAAAAAGAAAGAAGTTTTAGCTGCAGACAACTAGATGTCATTCTTTGCGTCTGGATTGGGTTCATTTGACAAATTAATTTGATAAAAGTCAAGATGGTGGGTGGAACCGTGGAAAGACAACACTCTAAGTCTATCACTATCCTCAATCACAATACTAGTGATATAGACTAGTATTCATTAAGAAAAACTTTTCAAGAAGGGATTACACAAGTTAAGAAATTGTGCGATTTAAATGGTGTATTTCTTACACTGCTATCTAATATCTAATGTATTATGGTTTTTACCTTGATTTTTAGGATTTCTCTTTTCTTTGGAAAATATTAAAAATATTATGCATTTTGCTACATAAACTTTTATAGATTAATGTGGTAATAAGTATGATGGGTGGATTTTAAAATTTTAATAAATGAGTGTTTGAATTTTTTTTTTTTTTTTGGGTAATTTTCAACACAATTAATAGTTTGTAAAGACAATATAGTAAAGTCTAGGGTTGGACTAAGACAATTTTATGCCTAAGGCAACAATTTTATTTGAGACTTTTTATTTTATTTTATTCAAATATCATTTAGATGTCATTATTAAATTTTATATTGTAACTCTAATTTTTTTAATTTCATTTTTCTTGCTTTTTTACATACAAAATTACTAACTATGTTTCTAAATTTATGTTTTTCTAACATCTACTTTTAAATTTGAATCGATTTTGGAGTATCATGTCAAAGCATTTGAGTTTATTTTCTTTTCTTATGTAAAACAACATGCTTTTAATGTGGTATTATCTTTTTGCATATGACTTTTATGGGTTTGCTTTTAAAATGATGTGTGCCAAAAAAGACCAGGGCTTTATGGTGCTTCAAAACAGTTTCCCCCATTGCAAATGAAGCAAGGTAAAATGCTTCAAAATTTTATTGTTTGCTAGTTGTTTCCTTTCTCTAAGTTTGATAGGATTTTTTTTTTTTTTTTTTTTTTTTCATGCATATTTAAGGGGAATCAATTCATGCTGTTTAGACAGCATCTATTTGCATCAAATCTAGAATGCTTTGATTGAATGCATCTTCATGTTAAGTTGGACTTGTCATTATTGTGAGGGAATGGTTGGTATACAACTTCAGACTTCATTGTTCAGTGAAATCCCATTTTCAAGGTGCAATTTTACTCCTTGATATGCTAATCAAACTATTGTGGTTAAATGATTAAATTTATCATATCTTAATAGCTTAAATTTTTGAGACAATTGGTAATTTAGCATTTAACCACACAATTCTAACACTTCCTTCTGCAGTAATTCTCCAAAACAAACCCAATAGAAGCAAAACAAATTAGAATTACTATCAAATCATCTATATTTTTACTGAAGGTTAAGAATGTTCTCTCTTCCATTAGGAGAATACCTATATATGCATTGGCTTTTGGCTTAGGCTGCATGAATTCCTTGCATGCTAAGATTGTATATGACAAAGCTCCAATAACTTGCATCTTGAAAATGGAAATTCTCACAACGTGCTTCCCTCATCATTAGTGATAACTACTAACTAGGCATTAAATCATTTAAATTGCTTCTTCAAGATTGTATTTTACTTGCTACTGTAACTAAAATATTTGATCTCATGAAGTTTACGAAAGGAAACCTATATAGATCAATAAGCATGTGACGGAATTTGCTATAAGCATTGTGACATTTCACTATTTTGGTACAAATGAACATATGAGAGTTACAAACTCAACTAAGAAAAATAAATTATGTGACATGGTGCGTTCCTTTGATAACATGTGAGTCTTACAGGTGGGGGCTATTAAATATGAGAGGGAATATGATGGTGTGTTTCATTTGTTTCCCCAAATAAAATTGAATTATTATTATTATTTTTTATTTTAGGAAAAAAATAATAAAAAGAACTTTCATTGTGGTGGATAAAAAGATGTGGTGGACATGATCACACGAAGTCTTCAACTGTCATGGTCTAGGTTATCTCAAATAATACAAAGTTTATAATATTAGTGATATAGCTAGATTAGTATTTACTATGAAATAGTTTCAAAGAAAGCACAAGATTGGTCTTTGGCCTTTTGTTGAGTCTAGGTCTCCCCAAATAATACAAAAGAAACGATCATTAGTCATCACTACGGAATAGGAAAACACCAATGCTATGGGTTAGTCATCACTATGAAACATTTTCTTTGAAAGAACTATTCATGAAACCAAAGTTTTCAGCCTCTTCTTGAGTGTGAGTCTTCTCAAATAATGCAAAACTCCAAACCATTGACACGAAAGTCTTTGGCACCTTCTTGAGTTTAGGTATTCTCAAATAATGCAAAGCTCATAACACCAATGCTATGACCTAGTCATTACTATGAAACATTTTCCATGAAAGCACAATTGAAATCAAAGTTTCTGGCCTCTTCTTGAGAGTGGATCTTCGCAAATAATGCAAAACTCATAATATCATGAACTAGTGTTTACTATGAAACCCTTCCCAACAAGGCACTAAACTCTAAACACAAGTTGGGAAAGCACAATTGATTCCAAGTCTATGTTCTTTTGTTGAGTCTAGGTCTTCCCAAATAATGCAAAACACACACCTCATTCCAAAATGACTTAAGTTCAACAGGCAATATATATACATATACATATTGCTTTCTTTTGTGATTTTTTTTTTTTAGATGTGAGTTTTTTTTAGACATGATTTTTATTTTTTAATAAATTTAGGTGATTGATTTTTTTTTAGTTGTTTATCTCTTATTTGGTTTTAATTGGACATAATTTTTTAATAAGGGTATATGTGTAAATTTGTACAAATTTACTTTTTCCATCTTTCTACTTTTCCACTCTTAACCAAACAAAAAGGAGGGAAATTAAAAATTTTTCTATACTCCCATTTTTCCTCCCCTCTAACCAAACGGACCCTTAAATATCTTGCCAATTGCTCCAAAAGTCTTTGGCCTTAATTTTCTTGAGTTTAGGTTATCATAGCTCACAAGTCCAGCTCACATACTTGAGCTGTAATAGTAACCGTTCCACAAATCTCTCCCTTAAATATTCTCTCTTCAATTCAAATTACAGAATAGAGAGATTTTAGGGAGAGAGATTATAGGAGTAATTACATATTCAAATTCAAATTTGAATTGAAGAGAGATTTGAGGGAGAGATTTGTGGAACGGTTACTATTACAGCTCAAGTATGTGAGTTGGACTTGTGAGTTGTGATACTGCCCAACCAACTTGTTGTGAGAGAGATTAATTATTCGCAAATCATAGTCTTTGTTCTTTTGTTGAGTCTAGGTCTTCCCAAATAATGAAAAACACACACCTCATTCAAAAATGACTTAAGTTCAACAGGCAATATATATATATATATATATATTTTTTGCTTTCTTTTGTGTATGTGTGTGTGTGTGTGTGTGTGTGTGTGTTTTTTTTTTTTTTTTTTTTTTGTTTAGATGTGAGTTTTTTTTTTTTAGAAATGATTTTTATTTTTTAATATATTTAGGTGATTGATTTTTTTTATTTGTTTATCCCTTATTTGGTTTTAATTGGACATCATTCTTTAATAAGGGTATATGCGTAAATTTGTACAAACTTACTTTTTCTATCCTTCCACTTTTCTACTCTCAACCAAACAAAACCAAACAAAAATGAGAGAAATTAAAATTTTTTCTATACTCCCATTTTCCCATCCTCTCACTTTTCTATTCCTCTAACCAAACGAACCCTTAAGGATCTTGCCAATTGCCCCAAAAGTCTTTGGCCTTAATTTTCTTGAGTTTAGTTTATCACAGCTCACAAGTCCAACTTACATACTTGAGCTGTAATAGTAATCGTTCCACAAATCTCTCTTCAATTCAAATTTGAATTTGAATATGTAATTACTCCTATAATCTCTCTCCCTAAAATCTGTCTATTTTGTAATTTGAATTGAAGAGAGATTTGTGGAACGGTTACTATTACAGCTCAAGTATGTGAGTTGGACTTGTGAGCTGTGATACTGCCCAACCAACTTGTTGTGAGAAAGATTAATTATTCGCAAATCATAGTCTTTGTTCTTTTGTTGAGTCTAGGTCTTCCCAAATAATGCAAAACACATACCTTATTCCAAAATGACTTAAGTTCAACAGGCAATATATATATATTTGCTTTCTTTTGTTTGTTTGTTTTTTTTTTTTTAATTTTTTTATGTGAGTTTTTTTTTTTAGACATGATTTTTATTTTTTAACAAATTTAGGTGATTGATTTTTTTTAGTTGTTTATCCCTTATTTGGTTTTAATTGGACATTATTTTTTAACAAGGGTATATGCGTAAATTTGTACAAACTTACTTTTTTTATCCTTCCACTTTTCCACTCTCAACCAAACAAAAAGGAGGAAAATTAAAATTTTTTTTATACTCCCACTTTTCCACCCTTCTAACCAAACAAACCCTTAAGGATCTTGACAATTGCCCCAAAAGTCCTTGGCCTTAATTTTCTTGAGTTTAGCTTATCACAGCTCACAAGTCTAGTTCACATACTTGAGCTGTAACTGTAACTGTTCCACAAATCTCTCCCTCAAATCTCTCTTCAATTGAAGAGAGATTTGAGGGAGAGATTTGTGGAACGGTTACTATTATAGCTCTAGTATGTGAGTTGGACTTGTAAGCTGTGATACTGCCCAACCAACTTGTTGTGAGAGAGATTAATTATTTGCAAATCATAGTCTTTGTTCTTTTGTTGAGTCTAGGTCTTCCCAAATAGTGCAAAACACACACCTCATTCCAAAATGACTTGAGTTCCATAGGTAATATATATATATATATATATTGCTTTCTTTTGTGTTTTGTGTTTTGTGTTTTTTTTTTTTTGTTTTTGTTTTTGTTTTTGGTTTTGTTTATGTTTTTTGTTTAGATGTGAGTTTTTTTTTAGACATGTTTTTTATTTTTTAATAAATTTAGGTGATTGATTTTTTTTAGTTGTTCATCCCTTATTTGGTTTTAATTGGATATCATTTTTTAACAAGGGTATATGCGTAAATTTGTAAAAACTCACTTTTTCCATCGTTCCACGTTTCCACTCTCAACCAAACAAAAATGAGGGAAATTAAAAATTTTTCTATACTCTCACTTTTCTATTCTCTCACTTTTCCACCCTTCTAACCAAACGGACCCTTAAGGATCTTGCCAATTGCCCCAAAAGTCTTTGGCCTTAATTTTCTTGAGTTTAGTTTATCACAGCTCATAAGTCCAACTCACAAACTTGAGCTGTAATAGTAGCCGTTCCACAAATCTATCCCTCAAATCTCTCTTCAATTCAAATTTGAATTTGAATATGTAATTACTCCTATAATCTCTCTCCCTAAAATCTCTCTATTCTGTAATTTGAATTGAAGAGAGATTTGAGTGAGACATTTGTGGAACGGTTACTATTGTGCATGTTAAATAAACAATTCGAGAAACTCAAATCCTTTAATTGGAAGGTTGGAATCAAAGTAAGAGCGTCAGGCTCCAACGCTAATATATTGTTATCACTTAATAGGATCTTAAGATTTGAGAGGTTGAAAATGAAGGAGAATGTGGATGGGATGAAGAATTTGTTATTTGAGAAAGAAAGGTATTCAAGTAAGACAAACTTGATAGTTGGGACTGGACAATGTTCCCATCCAAGTGATTGTGGGAGAGATCCAATATTTCAAGTGATGTCAAGTTCGCCATACACGAAGACAATATCCCTTCAAAATTATTGCCATTGAGGTTTATCTCTTGGAGATTCTTAAGTTCACACCAACTTGTAAAATGAGATAATTAGTTATTTGGTTCTACTTTTGTAGTTATTCTTTTTTCTTCTTCTTCTTCTTTTTTTTTTTTTTTTTTTTTTTTTTTTTTTTTTTTTTTTTTTTTTTTTTTTATAAAGAGACTACTCCAATTATTCTAAGCAGTATCATTGTGAAAAAAAAAAAAAAAAAAAAAAAAAAAAAAAAAAACCCTACCTTGGGCGAGTAAGGTGCCCATTGAGCTTGTTTAGTTTACCAATCTCTAAAACAAAAAATTTTGTTTTAGAGGTAATGGAATGCAATTTATTTTCTTAGGTCTGTAAGTAGAAGTACCTGCAAAATGACTTCAATATTATCGTAGTATTTTTTTTTAAAATTTTTTGTATAAGGTTCCATTACTCTTTTAACTATTTTGGTGGTTAGCAATCTCATAAAATTTATCGAACAAATGCACAAGCCTCAAATTGGAATAAATGAAAAATTTTAATAATGCTCATTATTTTATCTTTATCTCTTAAAATGTAACTGCAAGTAATAAATAATACCACAATAAAACACTAGCCTCTTCGCATGCGTGCTCATAATTTTTTTTTTTTTGGCAAGTTGGAGCTATAATTTTCTAAACTATACCTATGGCTTTTCTCTTTATCATAAATTTTGATCTCCTAAATATATGTAAAAGTTCAATATTGAGAAAGATAATAAGAGCCTTTGAGCATGGCCTACCTGCGAGTGATTAGAAGTCAATGGAATTTTTTCATCCAAATGAAAGGTCTTCTTTGAGCATGTGCATATCTATATGTGTCATTAGTTCAAGAAGCATTAAATTTTATTAATGTTTTTTTAGGTACAATTTTATTAATTTTTAAAAACTTGGTTTCTAATAATACTACTTTTCAAAAAACAAAACAATTTCCAATTTAATTTTAAGCAACTAGAAAAGTGGATAATAATTACATAATATTAGTCTCCACGCTCGTGCATATTATCTAAAATACCCTTAATAATTATTTGTCATTATTTTCAAACAAACAAACAAGAAAGGGTATATAAGTAAATTGATCTTCATATACTATCCCACGTTTAAGAAAAAGAGAAGAGTGGAGGAGATCATTGTTGACCGGCTAAGAGAGGAAGAGATATTTGTGATAACGTGTGGTTGAGGGGAGTGGGGTACGTGGCTCTCCAAAAAATCTGGCTTCCCGCTTCTCTTTTTTTTTTTTTTTTTTTTTTTTGGGGGGCGTTACACTACCTACCCTGGAAATCTGGTCTATAAAAGCAGCTTATTCCTAGTTTCTAAATAATCCAGGTGCTATACACACAAGACATTATGGGCTCATCAAAATGTCTCCTCATTTCCGTTCTCTTGCCTTTCTTCTTGTCAATACTTCATTTTCTGAATAGTTGCTCCTCTTTTTCAACTCAGCCATTGTGCAATGATTTTGAGAGTTCTGCCCTGTTGCAATTCAAGCAAAGCCTAAAAATAAATGTGAATGCTTCTGGTGACTCAAAGATTTCATCGTGGAACTCTGGAGAGAGGAACGATTGTTGTTCATGGGATGGTGTCCTATGTGATGCAGGCACAGGTCACGTGATTGGCCTTGACCTCAGTAACAGTCAACTGTACGGCTCCTTCAACTCCAGCAGCGGGCTTTTCCATCTGGTGCACCTTCAAAAGCTCAATCTCGCTGGCAATGACTTCAATTATTCTCAAATTCCCCCAAGTATCAGGTACCTCTCAAACTTAACACATCTCAACCTCTCGCTAACAAATTTCAGTAGTCAAATTCCACCAGAAATCTTTGAGCTCTCAAACTTGGTGTCCCTTGATCTCTCATTCAATCCACTGAAACTCCAAAAACCAGGTCTAAAAGGTCTATGTGAAAACTTAACCAGCCTCAAACATCTTTATCTCGATGAGGTGGACATATCTTCCCCGGTACCTCATACCATGGCAAACTTGTCTTCTTTGATGTCTCTTGGCCTGAGCCGTTGTGGACTATATGGTGAATTTCCTATAGAGATTTTCAAGTTAAGAAATCTTCAATTCCTCAGTGTGCAAGACAATCAAGATCTCACAGGATATCTACCAGAATTTCATAGTAGCAGTCCACTTCGAATATTAAGACTTGCAGACACGAGTTTCTTTGGTAAGCTTCCAGATTCAATTGGAAACCTACCATCTTTATATGAATTGGAAATCAGTTTTTGCAATTTCTCAGGTTTGATACCGACTTCAATTGGTAACCTTACCACTCTCAACAATTTGCATCTTTCATTTAATAGTTTTTTTGGGCAGATCCCTTTTTCATTGTCCAACCTCACACAACTCAGTCAACTACGTCTTTCGTATAATAGTTTCAGTCCACAAACCTTGTCTTGGCTTGGTAAGCAAACAAAACTCACTCATCTGGCCTTACAGGAGATCAATTCATATGGTGACATTCCATCTTCTCTTAAGAACCTGACCCAGCTTACCACGTTAAGACTTGACGGAAATCAACTGACTGGTCAAATTCCATCTTGGCTTGTAAACCATACCCAGTTAATTGTGTTGGTTCTTGCGGACAATAATTTCTATGGTTCTATTCCACAGTCAATTTCTAGACTAGTGAATCTCGAAGTCCTGAATCTAGCTGGAAATAATTTCAATGGCAGTGTCAAATTTGACTTGTTTTTAAACCTAAAAAATCTTAATGGCCTCCAACTTTCAGGATTCCATTTATTATTCCCCCTCACTTCCACTGTCAACGCCAGTACTCCAAAGCTTAAGCTTTTAGTATTGGTAGCATGTCACTTGACTGAGTTCCCAATTTTCTTGCGTTTCCAGCATGAATTGGAGACTGTGTATCTTTCCAACAACGATATTCATGGTCAAATACCAAAATGGATATTCAACATGGGTAAACAAACTCTCTTATTTTTGGATCTAAGTTTCAACTACCTTACAGGTTTTGAGTCTTTCAACCACACTTCACTTATTCTTCCATGGGCTAATTTACTTATTTTGAGCCTTGATTCCAACAAGCTGAATGGGTCACTCCCAATGCCACCACCTTCCATTGTCTTATATAGTGCCAGAAGCAATACGCTGATGGGGAAAATCTCACCATTGTTTTGCAATCTCAGCTCAATTGAAATATTAGATCTCTCACACAACAACTTGAGTGGCATGCTACCACAATGCTTGGACAACTTGAGCAAATCCTTGTTTGTGTTGAGCTTACGGAACAATGATTTCCGTGGAATACTTCCTACAACATACATGGAAGGAAGTACATTGAAAGTGATGGATGTGAGCTCTAATCAACTCGAAGGGCAGATACCAAGATCATTATCCAATTGCACAATGTTGGAGATTCTTCTTCTTAGTAACAATCAGTTCAATGACATTTTTCCCTCTTGGTTGGGGAAGCTTCCAAGTTTGAAGGTTCTAAGTCTGCGATCTAATGGGTTCCATAGTTCAATTGGGAAACCTAAAAGCAATTTTGAGTTCCCTAAGTTACACATCATTGATCTCTCTGACAACAAATTCACAGGTAATTTGCCATATGAGTACTTCGAATGTTGGAACTCCATGAAAGTTGTGAACTTGACTTATAGTAAGGTTGACAACTTCATAGCTAACTTCAGGGCCAACCCCATATATTTGACTGTTTTATATACGATCACATCACAAAATTTTGTATGGCCAAGGTACTTTAGTTTTTCCCTGGAATTAACCAACAAAGGCATCGAGACAGTGTATGAAAAGGTCCAAGATGCTCTTAAAGTTGTCGATCTCTCAAACAATAGATTTGAAGGGGAAATTTCAGAAGTCATTGGAAATCTAAAGGGACTTCATTTGCTCAGTTTATCCAACAACTATCTCACTGGTCATATTCCTTTATCGTTGGGGAACTTGACGGAGCTTGAGTCTTTGGACTTTTCTCAAAACAATCTCTCAGGAGAGATTCCTCAACAATTATTGCGACTCACATTCCTTGCATTCTTCAATGTCTCAAATAACCACCTCACGGGTCCTATTCCACGAGGTCAACAATTCGCTACATTTCAAAGTAATTCATATTTGGGAAACACGGGTTTGTGTGGTAGCCCTTTAACCAAGAATTGCAAAAGTTATGGGACATCAACACAACCACCGCCGAATCCCAAACAAGGTGAAGGTTCAAATTTTCCAAGTAAATCTGACTGGGTAGTTATAATGATGGGATATGGAGGTGGGTTAGTAGTTGGATTCGTTATTGGAAATAACCTGAACATAAGAAAGTTAGAGCGGGCTGTCAAGAATTTAATAAGAAGACAGTAAAAATAATTGAAGAGGGGGAAAAATGAAGGGATGTACAACAGTTGTATTTGATTCACCAAGCTTTTTGTCATAAATTTCCGCACATGAGGTTGTTCTTCACTTTAGTAGATACATATCTATAAAAATCTAGCATATATCTATAATAATGTACTACGTTGTTGAATATTTTGGCATTGTACTTTTTTTGATTGTATATATATGTATATATTTTTTGTTATTTGGTATAATTTGATAGTTACATTATGCAAGGGGGAATTTGAACCTTGGAGGAGGGGTTTGAGTTACATGCCTCTTGGTGGCATTAAAGTATTGCATGTTTAATATTTATAGAAAAAATTACACTTTACCACCTTAAATTATACTTTCAATTACACTTTGTATTCTAAATTTTTAGAATGCATGATTTGCACATTAGTCTTCGACAGGACTTCGAATCTGCACTTCACGGTCTTCAATCAACAAAGTTGGACTTTGAAAATTATGGAGGTCTTGCGTCATAAAATCTTTAAGACTTTATGGGCTTGGGAAATAGTTAGATCTTCAGATAATATGGTCTAGCTCCATCTATGATCAAATTCATCTATCCATTTTTGAAGCCAAGAGATTCATGGTTGATCCGGAATGCAGATTTTTTTTTTTTTGGCGAGGGGGGGGGGGGGGGGGGGGGGGTATGTATGGATGCTATATATGTCTTCATTATCTTATAAACAGATGAACTTTAATCAAATATCAATAGATAGAGTGAAAGACGAACAATAGTACTAGATTTGTAGTGCTATATCTATTTTGATTATATTCTTTTTTATTTCTATTTTGTACACTATGCGAAAATTATGTTAAAATAAATTCTAAAAAAAATTGATTTGCATGTGACTGATTGTGTGGCTTCCCAAATATTTGAGTTTAATGGAATGCAATATACACCTTTTTTTTTTTTTTTTTTAGAATACTAAATATTTTTAACACACACACACACAGAGGAGAGAAGGTCTTAAAGAAACTTACAATGGTGTATATTTAAAAGAGCCTAACTCTTAAATATACAGCACAGACTTTAAACCTCTTTAACTCCAATTTACTTTCTTAAGTCTGAAAGTAAAAGTACCTTCACAATGACTTCAATACTATCATAATATTTTTATTTCTATTTTTTGTGTAAGGTTCTATTACTCTTTTAACTATTTTGGTGGTTAGCAATCACATAAAATTTATTGAACAAATACACAAGCCTCAAATTGGAAAAATGAAAATTTTTTACGATGCTCATTATTTTATCTTTATCTCTAAAAATGTAATTGCATGTAATAAATAATCCCACAATAAATCACTAGCCTCTTCACATGCGTGCTCATAAGTTTGTTTGTTTTTTTTTTTTTTTGGCAAGTTTGAGCTATGATTTTCTAAACTATACCTATGGCTTTTCTTTTTATCATAAATTTTGATCTCCTAAGAATATATAAAAGTTCAATATTGGGAAAAATAATAAGAGCCTTTGAACATGGCCTACTTGCGAGTGATTAGAAGTCAAAGGAATTTTTTCATCCAAATGATAGGTGTTCTTTGAGCATGTGCATATCGATATGTGTCATTAGTTCAAGAAGCATTAAGTTTTATTAATATTTTTTTAGGTACAATTTTATTACTTTTTAAAAACTTGGTTTCTAATTATACTATTTTTCAAAAAAACAAAACAATTTCCAATTTAATTTTAAGCAACTTGAAAAATGGATGATAATTATAGAATACTAGCCTCTACGCACGTGCATATTATCTAAAACACCATTAATAATTATTTGTCATTATTTTCAAACAAACAAACAAGTGAGGGTATATAAGTAAATTGATCTTCATATACAATCCCATGTTTGAATACAAATACACATTTGAATTCCTACTATCCCATGTTTAACTCCCATAATACTCTTTCACTCACAAATTTTAAAATTTTAAAAAACTCTATATAAAAGTTTAAAAGCAAAAGGCTAGCTTATAAGTCGGTACGAAACATATACACTTACTTAGGGTGAAGAGTCAAAACTCGGTGAAAATAGTCAAATACCACGTTTTGACAAAATTTGTGGCAAACTAGCACTGTTTTAGAAATATTTAGTAATGTACCACTTTTTTAGTACTCGAGTTCCACAAAATCGAGTTCTAAATAGTACTCGAGTTCAGAGAACTTGAGTTCCTAGTGAGTCGCTAGCGTGGCACTGCTGACCTGAAATTTGTGTAATTAAAAAAATAATGTGGTACTTAGTAACAGAGTTTCTTTATAGTACTCGAGCTTCCTACACTCGAGCACCTTTTTTTTTTTCTACTTTTTGTTTGCTTCTTCCTCTTGTGATCATTGTGTCCACCAAACTAAGGTTGCCTATTTCTTAAAGAAACTTACAGTGGTGTATATCTAAAATGGCCTAACTCTTGAATATATATCACAAGTTTTGAACCTCTTTAACTCACACCCATTTTCTAATATGGGATTAACCCACTATTTTTCTTTTAAGAATACTAAATATTTTTAAGGGGAGAGGGAAGAAAGTCTTAAAGAAACTTACAGTTGAGTATATCCAAAAGGGCCTAACTCTTGAATATACAGCACGTGCTTTAAACCTCTTTAACTCACACTCATTTTCCAATGTGGGATTAACCCATTGTTTTTCCCATCTCCCTGTTTGTGTGTGTGTTAAAAATATTTAGTATTCTCAAAAGAAAAAACAATGGGTTAATCCCACATTGGAAAATGAGTGTGAGTTAAAGAGGTTAAGAGTCTGTGCTGTATATTCAAAAGTTAGACCCTTTTGGATATACACCACTGTAAGTTTCTTTAAAACCTTCTCTCCTCTTCTTGTGTGTGTGTGTTAAAAATATTTAGTATTCTCAAAAGAAAAAACAGTAGGTTAATTCCCACATTGGAAATTGAGTGTGAGTTAAAGATGTTTAAAGTCTGTGCTGTATATTCAAGAATTAGACCCTTTTGGATATACACCACTGCAAGTTTCTTTAAGACCTTCTCACCTCTCCCCGTGTGGTGTGTGTTAAAAATATTTAGTATTCTAGAAATAAATAAATAAATAACAGTGGGTTAATCCCACATTGGAAAATGAGTCTGAGTTAAAAAGGTTTAAAGCATGTATTGTATATTCAAGAGTTAGGCCCTTTTGGATATACACTATTGTAAGTTTCTTTAAAACCTTCTTTCCTCTCCGCGTGTGTGTTAAAAATATTTAGTATTCTAAAAAAAAAAAAATAAAGGTTGCCTATTTCTCCAAAGTTTCAGCACTTTCATGAAACTTGTCAAGTCAAAGAAAATGGCAAGCATTTATGGCCAAAGTGTCATCCATTTTAGCCAAAAGAAAAGAAGCATGAATTTGGTTTGCATGTCAGGTGTTGTTCCTGGCCATCTTCTTTGACAATTCATGAAGAACATGTAATGCAAGCTCTAATGTAAAGCCATTAAGTTTGACTATTTAAGCCGTTCCAACGGAAACAAAAAGTAGAAAAAAAAAAAAAAAAAAAAAAAAAAAAAAAAGAAGAAGAAGAAGAAGAAGAAGAAGAAGAAAAACAAGGTACTTTTTTTTTTTTTTTTTTTTCTTTTTTTTGAGGAACAACCCCAAAACGGGGAAGAAAATGCATTAAAGAGGCAAGTCTTTTACAACAACGCTGAAAATATTTGGAGGAACAACCTCTGACCAAAATCTTAAAGGAAAAGAGGACCTAGCATCCCTAGCAAGAGCATGGGCAACATGGTTGCCCTACCGCCTTATATGGATGATTGAGTAGGATTGAAAATAATCCCTTATAGACATAAAGTCTTTTACAAGATGACCCACCAGCATATTGGATACAGCCCCAGACAGGAAGCTCTTCACAACAAGCTCAGCGTCGCCTTCAAAGCACACATGACGAAAGCCAAGATCCCGAGCAAAGAGAGCAGCTCTCCGGCCTGCAAGCATCTCAAGAACCTCCACTAAAACTGGCATCATTACCTTCTCAGACAGGGCAGCCAAGACACGACCATCACTGTTGCGAAGAACCACCCCAATACCGGCCTCTTGGTCAGCCCCAAACCCCGCCCTGTCGAAGTTTGCTTTCACTGAGTCCACTGGGGGTGGCTGCCACCTCACCAAGCCGGCCCTAACCTTAGGAAGCTGGAGTTGTTTTCCATGCTGAAATTCAGCCAACAGGGCCGAGGCTGACAGGGCCAGCTTTGAGGCTGGCAAGGCTGGTTCATTTGATCGTATTTTGTTTCTCCGAAACCAGATAAGCCAGGCGGTCATTGCAAACTCATCTAGATTTTTCCTTTCAGCCATGATAATACCAGCAAGATTGCATAAAGAGTCAATGCACTAGGATTTTAACCTCACATCTGAAAAGGACGGAGGCCACACCACACGAACTTGCTCACAATCCCAAATAGCATGAAGAGTGTTTTCCTGCCTGCTACCACACAGCTCACACACAGAATTTTCCAACACTTTCCTTTTTTTCGGGTTTACCTTTGTTGGGAGAGCTTCAGAACAAGCACGCCAGAAGAACACCCTGACCTTGCTCGGGACTTTTAAGCGCCAAATGCACTTCCAAAAGCTTTTTACCTTGTTAGAATTTGAGCACGATGGAACGACAGTCAACTCAGTCTCACTCAGCAGTTGGTAGCCTGTTTTCACAGAATAGGAGCTCGACCTGCACCTTGGCCATGTAATACAGTCCTCTTGGTCAGTGAGACAAAGAGGGATGCCCTTGATCATGTGAGCTTCAAACGGAAGGAAGAGTGCATCAACAACCTGCTCTTCCCAACCATTCCCACCGGGAGACAATAAATCAGCAACAACCCAATTTGAGGCCTCCTCCTTCTTCGAAGAAATAATGCAGGGCGAGTCCCCCCTAGGCAGCCAATGATCATCGTAAATGCTTATTTTCAAACTGTTCCTAATTCTCCAAAGCAAGCCTGATTTGACAAGAGTTCTAGCCTTGACAATGCTACGCCAAGTATACGATCCCGAAGAAACTTGAGCATCAAAAACAGAACCACTTGGAAAGTATTTCGGACTAAAAACTCGGTAGAAGAGAGATGAGTGATCCACCAATAGTCTTCACACTTGCTTGGCTAGCATAGCCTCATTAAATTTTTCCAAATCCTTGAAACCTATACCGCCCAACGTCTTTGGCTTACACAAAGATTTCCAATTTTTCCAATGGATCTTACGTTGGACCCCCCGTTGACCCCACCAAAATTTCCTAATCATCATCTCGATATCATTCAATAATCCTATGGGAAGTTTGAAGCAACTCATTGCAAAGGTAGGTATAGCTTGGACAACCGCTTTTAGGAGCACCTCCCTTCCTGCTTGTGAAAGGAGCTTCTCCTTCCAACCTTGGAGCTTGTTCCACACTCTCTCCTTAATGAAATTGAGGCTCGCCTTTTTGTTTCTCCCAACCACTGCCGGAAGGCCAAGGTACTTCTCATATTCCCGAACTTCACTTACACCCAAGAAATCAATTATCTCAAGCTTCCTTTCAACCAGAGTGGCCTTACTAAAAAACACGGTGGTTTTTTCTCTATTTAACTTTTAACCCGAGGCTTGCTCGTACAAGAGCAATATACGTTGGATAACACCCAAGTCACTCATCGTGGCACGGCAATAGAGGAGGGTGTTGTCAGCGAAGAATAAATGAGTGATTTTTGGGCCATTCCTACAAAGAGAAAAACCCTGAATGGCATCAAACCTGGCTGCCTTCTGTAATTGATGGTTTAAGGCTTCCGAGCAAATTAAGAATAGGTATGGGGAAAGGGGATCCCCTTGCCTAATGCCCCTTGTGGGCTGAATGTCACCTTTAGGAACACCATTTACCAGAATTGAGTAGGAAGCTGAATGGATACAGCTCATAACCAAGGCCACCCACCTCTCATTAAAGCCCATTTTCAGCATTGTGACCTTTAGGAAACCCCACTCCACCGTATCAAATGCCTTACTCATATCAAGCTTTAATGCCATGAAACCCGCTTTCTTAGATTTTTGGTTCTTCATGTGATGAAGGGTCTCAAAAGCAACGAGAATATTATCGAAAATTGCCTTGTCCGATTGGAAGGCACTTTAGGATTCCGAAATGATTAAGGGCAGCACCCCCTTAAGCCTATTTACAATCACCTTGGAGACAAGCTTATAAATTATATTACATAGAGATATTGAGCGAAAATCAGTAACTTTGGAAGGATTTTTTACCTTTGGGATAAGGGTAATGTAGGTCCGATTTATGGAAGAAGAGATGACACCCGAGGTGAGACAACTCAGCACTGCATCAGTCACATCATCACCTACTGACGACCAGTAATGCTGAAAAAAAAGAGGCAGGAGTCCATCAGGACCCGGGGCTTTCAACAGATCCATTTGCTTCAAAGCTGTGACCACCTCCTCCCTAGTGAACTCACCGATAAGCATTTGATTCATCTCAGCTAAAACGAAGAAAGGAATACCATCCACAACATCCTCCATCAAACTCGGGTTTGAGGAATGGAAAAGGCATTGGCAGTAATTTACCAATATGTTTGAGATCCCTTCCTCATCCGAACACAGCACCCCATCCGGGTCCTCAAGAGCATCAATTTGGTTCCTTCTAAATCGATGAGAAGCTCTACTATGGAAGTACCTAGTGTTATTATCACCCTCTTGCAGCCAAAGAGCACGAGACTGCTACTTCCACATTTGCTCTTCGCACACTAGGAGCTTTGAAATCTCCTTTTTTAACCTTTGAACCCGAGAAAAGCTACCACCCCTTATAGCAGCTTCCTCGGCAACTCTCAGCTGATCCTTTTTCTCTCTAAGCCCATGGGTCACATTACCAAATGCAACTTTGCTCCACCATTTCAAATTCCTATGGCATCTATCCATTTTTCCTTCCACTCTTCCCATCAGGCTGCCAAGGTAATTATATGACCATGCCTCCTCAATCACTTTTCTACATCCCTCATCCCTCATCCACATATGTTTGAACCTCCAAGGCTTGTTCACTCTTTTGGGAATACCCGCCAAATAAATTAAGATCGGTTTATGGTCAAATGTACCACTCTCCATATGGACCACTTTTGAAGCCGAGAACATAGAGAGCCACTCAGTTGTACTAACTGCTCTGTCAAGTCTTTCCCACACCGTATGCCCCTCTCCATGCCCATTACAGCAAGTGAACTTATTGCCACTAAAACCCAAGTCTTGAAACCCACACTCATCCAACACGTTCCTAAAATCCTCCATTTGTCTGCTTGGCCTAAGCCTCCCTCCTAATTTCTCATGAGCTCTAGTAATTTCATTGAAGTCTCCCGCACACAGCCAAGGCAAGGAAAATTTGGAGTTTAATCTTCGCAAGGTTGCCCAGGAGATGTGATGGTTACTTGTATCGGATTCCCTATAGAAACCGGTAAAACGCCACTCTGCCTTCTTCCCTTTATTTATGATTGCATCAATATGATTCGGGGAATAGGTATCCACCGAGAAATCCACATCTTTCTTCCAAAAAACTGCCACCCTTCCACCCCTCCCTTCTCTAGAAATTTCTAACATCCCATCAAACTTAAACTTATCCCATAAATAAATTAGCCTAGTTTTTTTCAGCCATGTTTCTGCTAAGAACACAACTGAGGGAGAATGAGCCCGAATCATGTCACTAAGCTCCTGCTCTGTCTGAGGGTTCCCAAGCCCCCGACAGTTCCAGCATAGGAGATTCATTGTTGTCGGCGGGGCTGCACCACAGCCTTCAGCATTAAAATGTTAGGTTTGAAACTAGAGTGGGAAACCTGCCTCTTTTTGCTTGGTAACTCACTACAGTCAATCTTAGAAGCTAACCTTTTTTAGTTTTTTACACCCCTAGGCCCAACGTACTCCAATGGGCTTGCATGGTTTTTCCTCCTAACTCTCTTAGTTTTCTCCAACCTGGCACTATTCTTACTAGACCCAATAATATTTGAAATATCACTAAGTGCTGAGTGGGAAATGGGAACACTTACCAAATTTTCCTCATGCACACATGATTGGGTATTTTCCTTAGCCTTAACCAATTTTTTTGCATGCCTCACTACTGCCTTCGGGGTAGACTCAGCCAGCCTAGGTGTCATGCCATCACCTATACCTTCTGCGTTACCCACTACGGTCACGCCACTCACATTGTCAAATCTTGATAGTGCCTTGTCAATATCTTCTAGCCTTTTCTCAAAAGCCTCCCCTGAATCTCGGCCTTTTCTCCGCTACTTTCTTGGTTTGCACATCTTCTACTGAGATAGGTTGATCACCGGCCAGGTCCGCCAGCGGAACCGCCTCATGCCCACCATCTATGGCCTGCTTTTGGAGAGATTTTTTGATAGCATAGAAGCCCAGGACTTTTAGTACTGAACTTTTCCCCTTCGCGAACGGTGCAACACGAATCCATGCCTCGTACGCTTGACTCTCCTTTGGCAGGTTCCCTTCACTCTCAATCCATAAATCACAATCTCTATCCACATGGTTCAGGCATCCACACCAGTAGCAGATGTTTGGCAATCTTTCATATTTGAAGGACACCCAACTCTACTCTCCGTGGGACAGTGAGATTCGCCGCCCCCTGCACAGTGGAATGTTAATGTCAATGATCACCTTCAATCGCAAAAAACTTCCCCCATCTATCTCTTCCTCATCAGTGTTTTTACAGACCGTCCCCACTACTTCATAGAGTTTAGCCGCCACAGATTTATTCATGAATCTTATTGGAACATCATGAATCTGGACCCATATCGGAATTTTGTTGAACTCAAGCGCTCGGAGGGGAACTTCCTTGTCGTACCACTGTAGTATGACAAGGTGTTTGTCAAAGCTCCAAGGGGCATTGCTCATTATCCTCTCCACCTCTTCTTTCTTTTCAAAGGTGAACAAGAGAATGTGATCAGAGATTTTCCTAACCTCGAAACCCTTCACAGATCTCTACAGAGGATTGAAAGTTCTCGTTACCGCCTCGACATTTAAAGCCCTCTTGGTAAGGAACTTCGCTGCCATTGTAAAGTTTTTGGTTGAGAGTTCGTCATCCAGACCCAGCTTTTCACCCTCCCTAGCACTCAATGACATTCTTTGCCAATGCTCTATCAGGTTTTCCATTTTGCTAGCACCCTCCATTCTCGTGTTTCCTAGGCCCCAAGGAAAAGAAAAAAACTTATCGTCTACCCACCTCCAAGCAAAAGGAATTTGCTTGAGTTACTAAGAATCCTCACACAAGGAACGGTAGATTCTACAGCCTAAGGAAAGCTTTTTTGAAGTCCCAGAGAAACCCACTTAGCGACAGAGAAACAGGGTCCTATTCTGGAGTCCCAGAGAAACCCACTTAACACGACAATAAGTTGATGACAGAAAAACAAGGTACTTAACTGCACCAAGCTTGAGTACTATAAAGAGATACTCAATTTTAGTAATATCGAGTACTACATTATTTTTTTTAATTACACAAATTCCAGATTAGCAGTACCACGCTGGCGACTCACTAGAAACTCAAGTTCCCTGAACTCAAGTACTATTTAGAACTCGATTTTGTGGAAGTCGAGTACTATTTAGAACTTGATTTTCGAAATAGTGTTAATTTGTTATAAATTTTGCCGAAACATGGTATTTGGCTATTTTCACCGTCCAAACTCACCATTGCACACTTGATAAGTTTGAGCATATATATATATATATATTATTAGGACATTAGATAAAAAGTTCTAAGACATGAAAGACGGAGGAGAGTTATAGAAAACTATTTTTTTTTTTAATTTTTAAAGAACCGTCAATGTTAAAACAAAACTGAGCTAAAAGTAGAAAGGACAGAGTCTATGATTGAAAAGATGGTATCATGTCATGGGAACGCATGATCAAAGCAAACGCCTTATTTAACATCATTTCATGCTTTTAGTATTTCAAATTTTGGGTCCGTTTGGATACAGCTTATTGTTGCTGAAACTGAAAACTTATTGCTTAAAACACTATAGCAAATAATTGAAAAAATGCAGATGTAAGTAATTAAACGCGGGTACTGTAGCGAGCTGAAAACACTGTAACATATAAATATCAAAGTTCTAACTCTTTTTTCCTTTCCTCATCTATTCACTCCTCACCGTACCCTAGCACGCCTGTTCCAAGAGATCTCCATGCCCACCAGAGAAATCTACAAGGAAGACCTACATCGGTCCGACGCTGGCGAAGAGCTCAGGTGAGAAATCCACGAGGAAGACCTACATCTGTAGCCAATTGAACCCAAAAATGGAATTTTTTTTTGAGAGAGAGAGAGAGAGAGAGTGTGTGTGTGTGTGTAAGCGAGAGGAGAGAGAGAGATTATCTGGGTGTTAATAAGAGAGTGATATAGATAGATAGAGAGTTGGGTTATTTTGTGTTTTTGTTGGGTTAAGAGGTTTGAGGTTGTAAGAGTGAATAGTGGGAGTGTGTTAAGGTTTCTTTTGAGGGAGAGAGAGTTTGTAAATTGTTGTTGGATGAGTTCAGTTAATAAGAGGACAACATACGCAAGTCTTTCAAGGATTCCCGTAAGGCCCTGGAAGCTGATATTCAGTTTGCCAATACTCTGTAACTCTCTCTCTCACAATTTCACTTTTTTTTTTTTTATTAATTTTTTTTTTAAGTTTTAGATTTTGGGAATTGTTTCATTGAAATTTTTATTTTTTGCTTTTGGGCTGTGAAGATGTTTGTTTGACATGTATAGTTAATTCTTTTTCTTTTAATTAAATTTATTATTTTTTGATTTCTCTATTTTTTGTGTTTCTCTGTTTTCATGCTCTTAGCTGCTGAATTATAATAAAACAGTTTATTTTAAAATATTATCCAAAACCCAGTCTGGGTTTTTTAAGAATTTATGTTATATGTGCAACGTGTTATGACCCAATTGAAGAAAATTGAGGTTCTGGTTCATTCCTACTTACTGTTAATAGTTCTGTGTATTTCAATGGGCTCCAGGCGGTTGTGTGGAAGAAAGTTGTGATTTTTGCTTTGTAATCTTATGGATTACACTATACAGAAACTTATTATAGGATCAATAAGAAAGCAACACACAGTAGTCAGTCAATGCACACTTTCTTTTTCCTAGTCTTTGCTATTTCCACCACTCAGACTTCAAATAACGACTTCCAGGTCAAAAGTCTTGGAGAATCAAACAAACAAAACTAAACTAGACCTTTTTTTTTTTTTTTTGCTAAATGTAAAACTTATGGATTAAGTTTCATCAGAACTTACTCCTAAAGTTTCATGAAAACTTGGACTAAACTTTGGTTGAATTCTTGTGCTTTTTAATTTTTGCTTTTCTTTTGATGGGTTTCTCATATACAGCTTTTGTGTTCTTTGGATTACAACTCTTTTAGAGAGAGAGAGAGAGAGAGAGAGAGAGAGAGAGAGAGAGAGAGAGAGAGAGAGAGAGAGAGAGAGAGAGAGAGAGAAATATATATATATGTTTGAAATTTCATCTGTAATCTTCATCCATTTTTGCGAAAGATTAACATTTTGATTCGTTTTATGCTATGGTTTTGTATTGAAAGGTGTTTTCCTAACAAAGATTATACCAATTTGTAATTTGAGCTCTTTCAGTTGTACTTTCACTCTTCCTCTTCCTCAGCTGAGAAAACAGAGCATTGGGGTTTTTGGACTGAGGATAGCGGCAATTTTGTTTAGCTTTCAATTTAAGCATCTGGGAAATTCAATTTGGGGGTTTTCTTTGCTGTTCAACAAGTTTTGTGTAAAAAAAAAAAATTGGTTTGCAGTTTTTTTTAAAAATAATTTTGGGGGTTAAGGAATTAAAGCTATAGCAGTATGATGATGCATGAGCGAGAGACCATACCCTTCAAACAAGGATGGGAGCTTATGCAGAAGGGGATCACAAAGCTAAAGAACATTCTAGAAGGGTTGCCCGAGCCCAAGTTCAGCTGCGAGGAGTACATGATGCTCTACACGTATTGATTTCTATGCCATTTTGCTTTATTTGTGTTAGGACATATGTGTTCACATGTTAAGAACATATGTCATAATGTTTATATAAATTGGCTAATCCTTTGACAAAACGCACTCTACTTGTAATTGGGTAGTTCTAGGTGTTTTTAATATTTCAAGAAACAAGGTTTCAAGATCAAGTATTGAAGTCATCAAGTCTGTCCAAGAAAAAGCAAGTTGAAGTGCAGAATTTTTAAAGCTCGACACCTGCTCGATAGCTACCTCGACACCTGCTATTTGTCAAGAATTAAAAAGTCAGAATTCTATTCTGATTTTCTTGGGATCCGTGAATGTGTTTTTGGGCCTTCTTTTCTTCTAACCCTAAACATATTTAAGGAGTGTTTTAAGAGCCGTCAACATAGACACAAGTTGCATAAGCATTGAGCAATCCTTGTTCAAGCAAATTGTGATCTAAGACGAAGTTCTTGACCTAGTTCATCTTCTTCAAGAAGTTGCTGTGTATTTTGCACCGTAGGGTTTTGTGACCAAGCATCTTCCTGATCTTCATCGCATAGGATGATCTGAAGAACTTTGCAGCCAACCTCTCTTCCTAAAGTTGGTGTTTGAAGTCGCGTACTGGGATCCGCGCATCTGGTTAGTCACGTAATTAGGAGCCGTGCATCAAAAGGGGGAACTGTCACTACAGATCAAGTCCGATTGGGTATTGGGGTAAGGGTTCAACTGTAGGTTGGTAAGGTACTTGGGATTCCTTATTTGTAACCGCTTGATTTGATAATAGTGGAGTTTCGGGAGTGGTGACCTGAAAATCACCCGGTGGGGTTTTTGCCGTTAGGGTTTTTCCCCATTCGTGAACAAATCACCGTGTCATTTATTTTCCGCTGCATATTTAGTTATTCGGTGATTTGTTTGTGCTGCCACGTATTTGCATGTTGAATTGATTAATTAATAACTTGGCTAAATTAATTAATTAGTTTAAATCACAAGGGGTCATTCAGTTTGTGGCCTATCAATTTGCTTTGTGTTTATGAATTGTGTGTTTTGAAGATTTTGAGTTTGATGGAAATGATTGTGATATTATTATTTTTTTTTTTGCTTGATGTTATATGCATAGAACCATTTATAACATGATTACACAGAAACCTCCTCATGATTAATCCCAACTGCTCTACAATAAGTACCGGGAAACATTTGAAGAGTACATAACTTCAACAGTGAGGAATTTGACATGTATTCTTGTTCATTTTGTTTGAAGTAGCTTGAATAAGTTGGCATAGCATGAAATATGAAATGTGTGACAAAACTACTTGCTATAGAGTATCATATAAAAAAAAAATTTTAATTGTGATATAACTTGGATATTGCATGTCAAACGACTTGACTTTTGCACAAGTCAAATGTTGTTGCATATTCATGTATGAATGGTGTGTTTGGTTAAGTGGTCAAGTAACATATCAGATGGTAATAACCAGAGTAAGTAGTTAATATAATATTATTAATTAGGGTGTTATCATGGTCTATCAAGGTGTCAAAAAGAACTTCCTTAGTGTGTTAGCATTCAACTCTCAAAAACCTAAAATCTATATGTGCTATATATGAGCAAATGGTTTGACTAGACAAGTGTTTGATATGATCGTGCATGTTGTTGGAGCCCCCACAAAAGAGCAAGGAAGACTCCTATGTTGTCCTACCCATTGTTGAGTAAAGACTTTAAAGTGATGAGTTAACGCAACTATGCTTGTGTGTTGGTAGCTCTCATAGTAGTGCAAGAAAGATTCCCTTTTTTCTATTGGTAATTTCACACATGCACCCAATGATTTTTGAATCCAAGACCTCACACTCCACTCTTTTCTTTTTGGGGGGGAGGATATGCTGTTTGAGATAGAACTCATTAATATTGTTGATTTTGTTGGAAGATGCTTGGTTGGTATGGTGGGTGCTTGAGGGAAATGCAAAAACGTTAGGAATAACCATAAAAGATTTTTTTTTTTAAAGGTTCTGTGACTGCTTCCACTTTAATAGAGAACCAGTCAAAGCATTTGTACCTCCATTTGCAATTTTAATACATGTGTACCTCCATGTGTACCTCCATTTGCAATTTTTAAAGGTTCAGTCTATTTCTTTGATTGCTGTAGTGTTTCTATTGAATACCTAATGCATTATAATATAGAAAATGCTACCTTTGGTTTTTTTAAGGGTGTGAAAGTATTAGGTTTGTCACAGGTGTATGGAGATGGGAAGACTACCATGTATATTCATGAAAGGAAAGCCAGTCTAAGAGAATTCTATGGTAATTAGGTTCCAGAAGAAATTCTTTTTTTTTTTTTTTTTACCCGTGAAGTTCTTGAAAATGCTTTTTTCCCGTTTCTCTATTTGTATTAATCTTTGAGAAGAAGTTATAAAAGTCTGTCAATCCATTTTTTTTTTTTACCGTTTTGGCTCTTCAAGAACAGGCGTGATATTTCCCTCTCTATTGTAACTTCAAAGAGGAATCACTGATATAGAAGACAGGCAACAGAGAGAAATTTGTGCTGTGGTTTGCAAACTAGCATTAATAGCGATATTAAAAATTTATATTCAAGTGGAAGATTTACAGTTTTGAAAGAGCTCGAAGCAGTTGATAAAAGTGTAAAGAAATTGTATCCCATGATCCAAGCTTCTAGTTGGACCCTATTGAAGTGGAAGCATTCCAAAATTCTGTTTCAGATTTGGCAAGGAGAGCCGAGGGACTTTCACAGGGACTAGATCTTCTTACAAAGGAAGTTGATAGATTTTTTCATGTAGTTTTAATTGGGTGTGATGCTTTGCTATGTAATGTTAGAGAGAGTGGTACTATCTCTGACCCAAAGCTAGGTTGCAAAGTAGTAGAAAGAGTACAATTTTAATTATTGGGGGTAGCTAAAATTTGTTTGGGGTTTAATGTAGATTCTTTTGTATTTGATATTATTCCGTTGATTCTTTTGTATTTGATATTATTCTGGCTAAATGGCACTTAAATAAATCACATTTGTGAATTATGTCATTTATTTGGATTATTTTACAATTTATTTGAAGAAAAACTATTTGTTTTTGCCTTGATTATGCAAATTTATTTTACAAGTCATTGAAAATCTGTTTTGAGTGTTCAATAAATCTTTTAACACTAAAATATCATATATTTTCTTAAGAGCAGTCTAGTATGAAAGTGATAATTGGCCTTAATTTTACTTGAGAAAATAAACACTCTATGGCAACAACAAAACACTCTTTTGTGTGAATTTGGATATGCCTACAATAATGTCCTGAAAGTTTCTAAGATACAGATTTAACACTTGAACCTTATGCTTCACAACATAACAAATCCACGAATTAAAATGTGAGATGTATCAAGTTTTGTGAGCCCTCAGTTCTGCTTACCAACAATACAACAACAAATGCATTTACATATATTATCGAATGACAATTGAACCATCAGTTATGGTCCCCACAAAAATCAGTTATCGTCCGCACATATTGATGTTGTGATATCAATACGAACTTGTTTCATCTCAGGTTCGTCCAAGATTGAGATTGCTGTTGCCACGGCATCGTAATGACCTATCTCACTACGTCTAGATGTGCCCCCTGTAGATCTGGAACATTCAACGTCATTGTTTATCTCATGTGCTCTAACGAAATTGTGAAGAACCATTGTAGCAACAATGATCAAGTTTTGAGTGCCTAACTTAAAGGATGGCATATTTTTCAAAATTTTCCATTTGTTCTTCCAAACTCCAAAAGTTCGTTTTATGACCGAACGGAGTGATGAATGGAGATAATTAAATCTCTCCTTTAGACGATGTAGCACTTCAGAAGGCTGAAATTCTCCAATGTGGTACCTCTCCCCCTTATATGGTGCAAGGAACCCTTTCCTCATAGGGTATCCTGAATCAACCAGATAATACTTTCTTACAAATGAACATGTTTATTACATTAGCATTTTCACTACATTAATACAAACTTTAATACTATAATTAAACAGTATATTTACAAACCAGCTGGAGCTTTTGGGAAGTTGTAACTCTCATTATTGAGGCAGCTTAAAAAAATCCTCATGTCATGCGCTGACCCTTCCCATCCAACACATGCGAATGTGAACTTCATGTCAAAGTCACATGTGCACATGCAATTTGTTGTGGTGGTCCCCTTCCTGCCATAGTACGGGAACTGCTCATCAACTGGTACGATCACGGGGATGTGGACCCCATCAATTGCACCAATGCAACCCTAACCATTGCCACAAAAATACCAGTGAAATGAAATACGTGGTATGCCCATAAAGATAATTTGAATAAAATCAAGTCAAAATACCAAATTCACACCAAGTACCTTGAAATGTGGCCAATATCGATCTAAATGCTGAATATGTTCTGCCACATCCTGAAATGTACGATCAGCAGGCTTTATAATGTCCGGTGCCATAGCGGTGGCTAACAATTTAACTATTGTGCCCACATGTCGATGCACTGTCTCACCCGAGTGCTGAAATCTTTCCTACACCATTCTGTTACCATGAGCATGACCAAGTACCATCAATGTCATTGCCAGAGACTCTTCCATGCAAACTCTTCTGGTACCGTTATATCCATACTGGCGCAGTGTATTACACAATTGTCCAAACACATAGCTTGACATTTTAAAATTTCTTCGACATTTCTTCTCATTTCCAGTTAATATATACTATACCCATTCTAAGCTTGTTTGTATATTCGTATGCAATGGTACTTTGGTCATATAGGTCTCCACGTAAACTAGACATGCACACCCGCCTAGATATGCTGCGAGTTCAAGGTCATCACTCAGGTCGAACTCTGCATCCCTGCATATGGTACCGACTTTAATTGCATGTACATATATTCATGTGATACTCTAATATGTAAGCTAAAAACAAGTAGTTAAATTTAATTGAACCTTTATTAGTAGTAGGCTCAAACTATGGTCGTACCAATAAATTAACAATCCTAAGCATATGCTTTCACGATTTCATCCAAGATTTCTCAAAATTGTAGATTCACATCTAGAGGGGAAAGTATAGAAACTCACTGGTGCTGGGAATCACATGGATCATTTGGCAAATCCATCCTTTTGTATATCTTGAGACTGCTTTACAGCTATTGAACAATGATCTACTAAATAATATCGAGCTTAAAATTCAGAGCCTCGAAATATGTATACCAAAGATTAAAGTAAAATAAAAAATAGAGAGAGATTATAGTTTTATGTGACAATTTCAAAGTAATGTCTTAGCTTAAATTCGATGACTAAAAAAGAGAGAAAAATTTAGCAACATAAAGAAATAGGTGTTTATCCAATTTAGTTTCTTCCATATATCAGAAATTCAAAGTGACAAGTAGCTGAAATTTAACACTACGATTTTTCATTTGCTTAGTTTACCCTTAATTGAATTCACCCTTAGATTCATCTGCAGCAAACCAGTTTTTTTTTCTGCAGCAACCTAGTTTTTTTTCCTGCAGAATTGCTTTTCTGCAGCTAAAAAAAACTGGTTTGCTGCATGCAGAAAAAAAACTGGTTTGCTGCAGAAAAGCAATTCTGCAGAAAAAAAAACTGGGTTGCTGCAGAAAAAAAACTGGTTTGCTACAGAAAAGCAATTCTGCAGAAAAAAAAAACTGGTTTTCTGCAGAAAAGCAATTCTGCAGTTAGTAAAACTGGTTTGCTGCATGCAGAAAAAAAACTGGTTTGTTGCAGAAAAGCAATTCTGCAGAAAAAAACTGGTTTTCTGCAGAAAAGCAATTCTGCAGCTAAAAAAACTGGTTTGCTGCATGCAGAAAAAAAAAACTGGTTTGCTGCAGAAAAGCAATTCTGCAGAAAAAAAAAACTAGTTTTCTGCAGAAAAGCAATTCTGCAGCTAAAAAAACTGGTTTGCTGCATGCAGGAAAAAAAAATTGGTTTGCTACAGAAAAGTAATTCTGCAGAAAAAAACTACAGCAAACCAATTTATAATATCCACGTCCATGACTATTCTTAAAATTAAGAAAGGGTGTATATATTCTAATTAGAAGAGTAAAACCAATTGGTGGAAATAACTTTCATGGAAACAATAATGTATATATTCTAATTGAAGTTAAAAATTTTAATCAAGTTGTTTTAACTTGTTTTGACTGTGCTATACCTGTAAAATCAAAGCAGGTATCTCATCAGTATCAAACCAAAAGTTAACGAGAATACTGTTTTAATAAATTAATCTAGATACAAATTAAACCACTTGGGTTTATTGATATTGCCTATACATATGCATTGCAAGGATAACAAATAAGCAAAACTTCTCTCATTGCTTCCATAATCACAAATTATGCAGAGCTTGCCGTGTGGTGAGAGAATTGATCACCTTCAACCTACAAACAACAGAAATTCAGACACATTTCAATGTGGCAAATTTAGTGGTTTTGGCAGCATCTCTCTTGTAGCATACGTGAAGGAACCTTGCATCCCAGGCAGTCATGCATTTACTTCTAGGAGTGAGGCTTCTACGTGAGAAAATGATTAATCATATGACAAATGACATCTGCACCTTCTATATGCATGCTTTGGTTTTTGACCTGTAAGATGCCTAGAGTAGCAATTTGATCCTTTAGAATGACGAAAGTGTTCCACAATTCTTTAAAATAATGTGGGTGTCCAGTGAAAGATCAGTGCTTCCGAAACAGCTAATCAGCTATTTCTGAAGCACATGAACTAAAAAATGCATAACAAAAGGCAATCAAAAATTTAAGTTCGGCATTGCAAATTCATTCAAGTCAAAAACCATGAACAGCTGTTTATACTCTCTTATTTCCTTTTTATTTCTCCACATTTGAGCACAACGTTTAGTTTCCATTTTTGTGTGATCGTTACAAATTAACTATGTATGGTTACATAATACACTTCGTCAGACTAGTAGGTAGTTCTCTTCAGTATGGTTTTAAGTGCTTTCTGTCATTCTTGACTTCAACTTGCATCTACTATCTAGTGTCAAGTAATTTTTATTTTTCTTCAAGAGTATGATTTTCTTTTCTTTTCTTTTCCTTTTTTGAGTTCTAATGTGAAAGAACTTCAACTTTGACAAGCCACAAAGTAATACCTAGAGCCATGTCTAGCACATATTTACACAATAGATAAACAGGATCCAAAAAAGCTTTAGAATTCCATTGTCCTATAAGGCTCTGCTTGTTTCTATTATCTTCCAAGGGACAGAAGTACCTAATACGTCAGTCACCATTGCAATGAGTCTATCTTAAGGTGGGCAAGACATTTGTCTTGGCATAGGTTTAATTTGGTAGGTTTACCAACTAGGCCTGCTAATGTAAGAAAAAAAAATCCTTTAGACTTGGATAAGATACAATTCATTTACAATGGTTGAATGAGGGGGAAAGAGAAAGGGGAGGGGGGGGGGGGGGGAGATAAAAACCAAGAAGCAGGTACTGCATTCTATATCCTTGACATGGGAGGGCAGTGGTGAGAAATATTTTCCCCCTTTTTCCTCCTTTCTCCTGTTCATCTCCACATGCTTAGGACAAAAAAAGCATAAAGGATGGAATAACATATAAATGAAAATTTTCCAATTTTAGAGCCTCTGTTTTTGCATGTAGAAACTGACAACACTGTTATTATCTAAGAAACAATTCCAGCTTTGATATATGTGACCAATAGAAAATACAGTGCCACAAACCCAACAGAAAAATGTAAACATACATATAGACTTGCAATATACCCACAAGCATGCATAAGTTCATGAGTCTGTGTGGGCAGGTGATTGTGTGTGTGTGTGCGCGCGCGCGCGCGTGCGTTTTGGGGGTGGGGGAGAGGAGGGGGGTGTGATACCTGAATGACACTTTGAGCAGCAAACCTCTGTCTGCTGCTATGAAAGCTGACATCTACTTTCTCCCATGACACACGAGATAGGCCTGTCACCAGTTCCTCTGCACATTTAAGTCCAATCAATGAGCTTGTAAGATTGCAAAGACATCAAAAGATACTAATAGAAAACAACTGAGGAAACAAAGCATGCTAGCAAATGATTACCTAAGAGCCATGAACTGGTTCTCCGACTATCTATGTGAATCTAATCACTAAAAGAAGATGATTTTATTAACGCAGCAATGGTTTAGACAGAAATAAAGCAACAACCTTAGCCTTCACCAATCTAAAATGTTTTCAAGCATGAAATGATGTTTGTCTTCTCATCCTCATTTCCTCCATGAAAGCATTATAACTCACAGTAGCAAATGTTTTTAATTAAAATAGTGCTAGATTTAATCCAGAAGCGACCTAAAATTCCAGTTTCTGGCTAATTAAAAATGCAACAAGATACGGGTAATCCGGCCCATAAATTGATGAAATTACAAAATTTTAATTCTTACATCTAGAATACATTAGGGAATGATCAGGGTTAATGCATTGGAACATACTTAGAGAAACCATAAATTCTCTGAAGGAAATGAAGCTACAATATTTCAAGTGTTGAACTGATTTTTACAGCTTTGCCTTTCACAAAATGGAGGGGAAAAAAAGGATTTCTAAATTCTCAGAATGGATAAGAAAGCAAATGTTAGTGTACATAGTCTTAAATCTCTTGAGAGGATGTACTATATACATCCCATGTAATGATTCTGTCAGTCATAATAAGATATTCACCACTTTAAAAAAAAGAAGTGTAAAATAGTGTCAGGTAAAAAAGATACCCAGTAACACACTATCCAAAAATGTAGACCCAGCTCAATCAATCACCCATCCAGCAGAGAGAGAGAGAGAGAGAGAGATCAACCATATTTTTAGTTGAAGAATTATTCACAGTTGCTTCATTAGCAATACTAGCAAGCCTTTACTTATGATGTTGAAAATTGATTTATTAAAAATGATGCAGCTATTGAAAATTAACTTGTTACTACTTTGCAAATTCATCTATTTAAATTTTATTTTTTTGAGGCCCACGTGTGAAATCCAATTGAAATAAAAATCACGTGGTTTTAATAGTATAATTATATGTATCCTACAGTTAAAACACTTTATTCAAGAAATTAAGGTTAATTTTGTATCAAGGGGCAAAACTTTAATCAATGCAACCCTGCAAATTAAGGGTTTTTTTTTTTTTGTAGTATAGTTATTCTAGAATTTTCTAAGAGATCCTAATTATCTTAGATTTTATTTTCTTTAGTCTTATAAACCAGTTTTTTTTTTCTGCAGAATTGCTTTTCTACAGCAAACCAGTTTTTTTTTTTCTACATGCAGCAAACCAGTTTTTTTAGCTACAAAATTGCTTTTCTGCAGAAAACCAGTTTTTTTTTTTTGCAGAATTGCTTTTCTGCAGCAAACCAGTTTTTTTTCTGCAGAATTGTTTTTCTGCAACAAACCAGTTTTTTTTTTTTTTTTTTTTTTTTTTTTTTTTTTTTTTTTTGCAGAATTGCTTTTCTACAGCAAACCAGTTTTTTTTCCTACAGAATTTCTAGTTTGCAAACCAGTTTCTTGCTGTGGCAAAGTTTGGTTTTTATAGGGTTGTTATATATATATATATATTTTGCATAAAAATTGAGATATTTATTGAAAAGAAACACAGAACACATAAACAGAGTTTTAAAACAAAACAGAGCAGCCACATAGGATTGAACAAAACATGAAACTGACACTACAACTATAGGACAGAACAAAAAGACTCAGAACTAAAAACACCATCATAAACAAAAAGACTCAGAACAACTACAACTACAGGATAGAACAAAAAGACTCAGAAACTGACACTTCTTCTTTCCAATCATAAACAACCATCATCAAATTTTACCACATATAACAGTGCATAACCATCAAAAACACAAAAAAGTAAGATAAAAGAAGCATTGGACAAACACATATAAATATAACTCAAACACATAGGAGTGATGAGCATTGTCTTACATACACACCCATAACAAGCATTAGTTTCCTCCAAAAAAAAAAAAAATAAATAAATAATAGTACAACAGGTACAACACTGACAATTCGATTACTACACCAAGCCTACACAACCCTATGGAGACAATCTATTGTTCCTTCACTACATCATTGATATTCAGGGTGCCTTTGGTACTCTTTTTCTAGCCACTTCAACTGGACGTTCTTGTTATCGGAAAGTGCTTCAAACATGGGCCTACTCTTCTCTTTTTCCATGAAGTAGATGGTGCTGAACGTATGAAGGTAATGACCCGAGTACACCTTGGGAAGACTTAACACCAGGTCCAGAATTGCTTTAACTTGAGCAGTTGCTGTGGGAGCAGATGGTGTACGGGTACTTAGATTAGATCTTTCAACAAGAACATTTGAGATGCTCTTCAAAGAGTCGGACAGCTCTTGCGCAGCTGAACGCTTTTTTTTTTTGGTTTCCTGGAAATTGGCTTGAAAATGTGGACACTAGTTGCCAAGCCTTTCCTCTTATTCACTACCGGTCCTGCCCTCGACGATGATGGACCTTCAACCTCCATTGCGTCAACATTCACTTCGGGTTCACATTGGGGGTCAACAAATTCTATGCTATTATCGGAGTCCCTAGACCCTTCGTTGGTTTCCGTTGGTATTGGAGCACTCGGGCAGAATGCATTTTTCCCCGTTGCAACTGTGCCTCTAAACATGATGTTCAGGAGGTCATGATTCGGCAAACCATACAGTTTAAAGGTTTTTGCATCAAGACATGCCTACATGTGGACAACCAGTAGTTAGAACACAAGAATATTAGTTTTAGCCAGTAAAGTTTTTCACAATTATGTATTGATCAGAACTAGCCGCAATCTTTCGGTTCCACCACTCATCAGGTGCGTCAAACATCCCAATTCCAGCATCATAACCTAACCCAGTCTCATTGTCCATACACTTGTTATAAATCTTCCACCTTTTTTTTTCTTCAGATTATCCCATTTGTTTTTAATTTGCAGAAAAGTCACCACTTTTTCCATCTCACCCAACTACCGAATCACTTCTTTAACCCCAATTTTGGACAAATATCCGGTGGCCCTCCTCTAGCCCTTCATGACTTCAGCAACATAGAACTGACAAAAAGCTTCTAGTTCCTTAGGGTCTTTCCAGTAAGCTCTTTCCTCTTTATCACCACAGTCCATCAATTTCTTTTGCTTAACCATTTTTGCTACAACTTCCTTCTACACTCATTGAGGCATTTCAATAAACAGTTCGGGTGCATACCAATAATTAGTTAGGCATGCCCACATGACAAATGCAAAGTAAACTCACATATATCCAAATACAACAGAGAACCAATGGTATTACATGAAGGATCAAGAAACCTACATACTAGTGTCATGCAAAACATAACAGAGAACCACACACAGACGTTGAACACAAAAAACCACAGATTGATGAAGCCTCATTGAAAAGCATAGATCAGAGAGCATGAGAAGTTAGACACAACTAACCTGTGAATGCAAACACCCACAGTGGCGGCAACGATGTCCCAAGCGGAGAGAAGGTGAGCTCGAGCGTTTATTGAACGGAGGGGATCTTTTCTGTAAATACCGTGTAATGGGTTTGCTTTCATCAACTGCTGTGCTCTGTTTTGATAGCTTTGTGGTTGGTGGATAGGTGTAAGACATTGAAGAGGATTCGGATAGAGCATTGAAGGGGATTGAAGGCATTCTGCCACGATAGTTGAGAGAAAAAGCAGAAAGCTTGAGGAGAATGGGAAATAGTCATTGAGAGGCAACGCACCGTTTTGATCAAAGATGATTCTCCCAGCTTCTACGATGAACAGTACACGCAAGGGTTCCAAAATCAGGAGTTGAGCGCACTGTTTCATTAGCACACTCCAAAGCAATGAACAATATGCGCAAGTCTGGCTTGTTATGGGTATACTTGTTTCAGCTCTTGAAACGGTGCGTAGTGAGAGCTTAATGAAATGGTGCGTAGAGAGAATTTCTTTAAATGAAACAGTGTGGGTAGCAGCAGAATTGTGTTTTCTTCACTTGCGTTTCCTTCAGCTTAGCGTGCACGTGGGTCCCAGCGCAAAACGTGGAACGCAGAATTAAGTGACTTCATGTGCTATCCAAACAAATACTAAGTGACTTCACGTGCTATCCAAACGAATACTTTGTGTTTGCGAATTTTATTTTGAGCTGAAACAACTATTTTGGGACATAATAAATGAAGGCGAAAATGCACTTTTGGTCTCTACATTTTGGACCTATTCTCAATTTGGTTCCTAAATTGATTTAGCTCTTAGGTCAGTCCCTGATTTTTGAAAATCGTTTTTAAAATAGTCCCTACCATCAACCCATTGACAAAAAATGCTAAGGTGGCAAATGGCGTGTCCTACTTGCTGACATGGCACTGACGTGGATATTAAAATATTATTAAAAAAAACTTATTTAGCATTTTTAAAATGCCATGTCATATTTAAATTAATAAAAAAATTAAAACAAAAATCCAAGTAAGAAATTTTAAAATAAATAAATAAATAAACATTAATTTAATTAAATTAAGAAAAAAAAAAAGCTTTTTTAGTTTAAAAAATTGAGTTTAAAAAATGGGTTTGCTTTTTATTATTTTTCAGAAGATCAGACATGAACTTCATGCTTCATGTTCTTCCCCAAATCAAACCCAATAAATTCAAGAAATCAAACCCATAAACATCCAGCAAATCAAACCTAATAAATCCAAGAAATCAATCTCATAAACCACCTAATAAATCTAAGAAATCAAACCCATAAACATCCAGTAAATCAAACCCAATAAATCCAAGAAATCAAACCCATAAACCTCTAGCAATTCAAACCCAACAAATCCAAGAAATAAATATACAAATCCACATAAAAAAAAAAAAAACCACAAACATGAAACCAAACTCACTGAGACAACTCCATCTCCAAAACACAAACACGGCCACACCAATCTCCACAACCACACCAATCTCCACCTCCACAACCGATCATCCACCCCTACAGCAATCCAGAAAAATGCGGCGACGCCTACAATCTCCCAACTACACCAAACCCAACCCAACAAAAAATCCAAAGGCGGCTCCTGGTTCTTTGTCTCCCACAATCCGTGGAGTGCAAAGACCTCGCCTCTACTCAGTCGCTAGTCTCCACGGCAAGGTCGGCTGGGTTTAGGGAATTTGGCATAACCAACGCGAACAACAAGCGCGTGATCATCGCGATCCGCTGCTTGATTTGGCTGGAGGTTCCGTTGGGGACCACCGAGTCCGTCATGGTCTCGCTGGAGTTCGTTCGGTACCTCGTCCGCGTGGCCAATGAGAAAATGGAAGAGACAAAGAAAGGGAGGATCTAAAGAAAAAAAAAAAAAAAGGAAACGAAAAGAAGAAAGATTTAGATAAACACAGAAAAAGAGATAATCTGAAAAAGTTTTTTCTTTTCTTATTTTTGATTTTGAATTTTTTCAATTGAATTTTTTTAAAATTATTTTTATTTTTTTATTAATTAAAATGCTGACTTGTCATTAAAACGCTGACGTGGTATTTTTTAAATAATATTTTAATATCCATGTCAGCGCCATGTTAACAAGTAGGACACGCCATTTGCCACCTCAGCATTTTTTGTCAATGGGTTGACGGTAGGGACTATTTTAAAAACGATTTTTAAAATTCAGGGACTGACCTAAGAGCTAAATCAATTTAAGAACCAAATTGAGAATAGGCCCAAAATGTAGGGACCAAAAGTGCATTTTCGCCATAAATGAATTATTAGAATTAAATTTTTTTTTTTTTTTTTTGTTTTGCCTTACTTAGATTGAAAGTATAATGTGAACAATTTTCGCTAAACAATCTTAACTTGAATTACTTTTGCATCAACCTTAGCATTTTTTTTAAAATTTTTTTTTTATGTTGGGTTTGATAAAATCTGTCTTTATAAACATTGGTAATTTTTTTTTTTGGGTGTCCTTAGGTAAGACATTTGGAACACTCTAAACATTTATACACTTAGGTCCAAACAGATTTGTTTGATTTTAATTTTAAATTTTAAAATTTTGTGTGTGTGTGTGGATAATTGGCACATTAAAGAAATACTATATAAGTTTCAAACTCCAGAAATTACAGAAGTTTGGTTTTCTTCAAAATGTTGTTTGTTTTTTTGCATTTACTGCTCTCTGATTTAAGTGTCATTTTCCTCTTTTTCCCACCACCTTACTAGATTCATCTTCATATAAAGAATATTAGTATGAAACTATGAACTAGAAAGAATGATATGAACAAGTAATTCTTAGATATTCTTGGAGCATGTGCGGAGAGTAGTGTTTCTTCCTCTTACATTCATGGTGGGGTCACTATCTCTTACTTTTATCATTTTTTCAAAATACAAGTATACTTTAGCACAAATTTTTCTTTTAGTAAAAAGCTAAATAAGCTATTCCCAAATAGACACTTAAATAAGGTTTTAATTTGTAAACGAGCCAAGCTTGGCTTTTTCTGAATTTTCGAGCTTAGCTTGACTACAAATTATATTAAATAGTGCTATAGGTATTACAAGTTTTACTACATTAGTCTTACAAACTTATGTGTCACCAATTAGAAAGAGGTAATTCAAAATTTAGCTATGAGGTGGTTGAAACCCACTAATCATATTCATTACCACATCAATTTGTAAGTTTCATGGAGTGAAACTTGTAATGCCTTTAGCATTTTTCAAACCATTTATGTAATTTACCCAAGACTAAACAATCCTTACTGATTCAAAAGGACTAAACTAGCTTTGCTTGTTAATCCTTAATTCTAATATGGAATCCTTGCTTTATTATTGTTAACTAGCCTTGCATGTTAATCCTTCTTTCTTTTCATGGTTCCTATATATCGTCTTTTAGTTGCTGACTTTGTCCTAGATAACTGGGGCATATACAGAGCATTTATAGTCTAGTTGGGCGTAAAAACAACCAATTTGATAGTGCTGACGGGTGTCCGATTGCAATATTCAGAGTATAGAGAAGATATATAAGGTGTATGGGATATGTTCTACTTTACCAAGACTAGTAAATTTATTGAAATACAAGTTGGCATTTCTTTTATTCTAATAAGGATAGGAGGGGTTGGAATGCAGAGAAAGTAAGGAACATGTTCCTTCCCCATGAGGCAGATTTGATTCTAAGTATTCCTATTAGCACCAGACTTCCTGCAGACTCCCGCATATGGGCCTGGTCCTCAAACGGAAGATTCACAGTTAAAAGCGCATACAATGTGGCCCACAAGATGCTGAAGGAGGACGGATGCAATAGGGAGGAAGGAGTTTGCTCAGATAGCTCGGGGATGAGGGATATTTGGAGGATCGCATGGCGATTAAATTGTCCAAACAAAATCAAGCATCTTTTCTGGAGAGCATGTAAAAATATTCTGCCTACTAAACTTCGCTTGAAAGCACGTGGAATCGGCTTGGATGGGAGTTGCGATATGTGTGGGGATGGAGAATTGACAGGGCATGTTTTGTGGGGCTGCAGAATAGCCGAAGCAGTGTGGTGCGACACAAGGTTAAAACTCCCTTTCTTCCAGGACACCCCTAGTGACTTCATTGATATTGTATGGGCAATCAAAGAGAGGTGTGCTGGGGTTAACTGGGAGTTGTTTGCTACCACTGTATGGGGGCTTTGGAACAACAGAAACCAAGTGAGACATGGGGGCCAATGCAAAAGCCATGAGCAGATTGTGAAAGATGCCTCAGAATATTTAAAGGAGTACCAAACTGAAAACAAAGGCGCAAAAAAAACTTCTTCCCATGCTGTACCTGATGCGGCAAGATGGAAGCCTCCGAAACTGGGCTGGTACAAAGTTAACACGGATGGCGCTTCGTTTGCTGACCTCAAGTGCTGTGGAATCGGGGTAGTTGTTAGAAATGAAAGGGGCGAAATAATGGGGGCCCTGAGTAAGAAGCTTAGTCTACCATTGGGTGGTTTGGAGGCTGAGGCAAAGGCTATTGAGGAAGGTGTGGAGCTGGCTTGGGACCTTGGATTAAAAGACATTATAGTTTATGCACTGTTGGTGTCAAACTCCCTGGCGAAACAAGGTGAGATACCGAGTTCGATAAGGAAAGTGGTAGAAGGAATTCTGGCGGGACTGAAAAGGTTCAATGCTTGGGTTGTCAATCATACCCGAAGAAGTGGCAATATTGCTGCTCATATTATGGCTAGACAAGCCAAATATCTAAATGAGTGTAATATCTGGGTAGAGGATACTCCACCCAGTATAACAGAACAAGTTCAAATAGATGTAGCCCAATGTATTTCTATTTCTAGTTATTGAAAGTTTGATCGGGCTGGTTATCAAAAAAAAAAAAAAAAGTAATAACCAAAACAAAATTGTAAACAATGGCATAACTTAGATTATGTAGAACCTATTATCCATGTAATCTAGTTTTAGTTCTACTCCAACTGTGAAGATGGTGATATGTTTCACTTGCTAGCTAGTTGCTAATTGATTGAAGGAGACATGGTCCTTAGTGACCACAATGACCTCTGAAGTTTGAGATAATATAAACCAGAATTAAAAAATAAATAAATAAAAAACTATCTTATAATAATTATGATAGGCAAGCGTACAATAGACTGATTGATTAGAATTTAGAAAGAACCACCCTCCAAAATTGAAGAGCAAATTATTTGTTGACTAGAAAAATCAGCACCGCCCTATAGCTAGCAAGTTAATTCTCTATTTAATTTCACACATGGTATCATTTATTTTTCTCTATTTAATTTCACACATGGTATCATGTATTTATAACTAGCAAGTCAATTCTATATTTAATTTCACACATGGTATCATTTATTTGTAGCTAGCAAGTCAATTCTCTATTTAATTTCACACATAGTATCATTTAGTTTTAGGTGGTGGTATGGTATAATTATATTAGTAGGAATTGGATTTATATCTTGATCAATAATTAATTTCATGATGCAATTATAATGGAATTGTGAGATCTGATGTAGAAGTTTGAAAAGTAGAGAGGTAAAAATATTTTGATCTAAAGACTAAAATTAAAAGTGATTTTTAATTTTCATTCTCATCCATTGATTTACTAGCATCAAATCTAGATCTGTAAGAAATATGGATTGAAGTGATAGTCCATTAAAATTTTGTGGTGTTTTATATTGGTGATTCAAACCCCACCTCCTACAATATAATAAGAATTACTCTTGGAATTATGAATATTTACTGCCATTGAGACCATGGCAAGTAACATGAAAACAGGAATGCTTTCAGTAAGTCATATGTACTAATGCAACTTCATAAGATCAATCTTAGAGAACCTTTGAGTGGTTGCATGCATGTAAAACTTGGATGAAAATAGGATTTTATATTTGTTATTCCAGTTGCATGCATTCAATTGATCTTTGTTCTAGTGAGATATTTAATTTTATTTAACATGTTAAACTTTTCATTGAGCTATTTAATTTAATGTGTTGGGACGACAACTTGTATGTTTCATCGATGTCCTAGTGAGATATTTAATTTCATTTAACATATTGAACTTTCCACCGAGCTATTTAATTTAATATGTTGGAACGACAAATTGTATTTTCCATTAATATTGATGTTCTAGTGAGATATTTAATTTCAATTAACCTGTTGAACTTTCCACTGAACTATTTCAATTAACGTGTTGGGGTGACAAGTTGTGTTTTTCATTGATATTCTAGTGAGATATTTAATTTCATTTAATATGTTGAAATTTCTACTAAGCTATTTAATATGATGTGTTGGGATGATAAGTTGTATTTTTTATTAATGTTTCAGTGAGAGATATTTAATTTAAATGTCATGTGTAGAACTTTCTACTAAGCTATTTAATTTAATGTGTTGGGATGATAAGTTGCATTTTTCATTGATGTTCTACAGGGATATTTAATTTCATTTAAGGGTTTGTTTGGTATCTACTTATTTTGTTGGAACTGAAAACTTTTTACTGAAAGTACTGTAGATAAAGGTAAAAGTTAGCTGAAATAGTATAGTGGGACCCATAAATAGTACAAAAAAATGCAGTGGGGCCCTTGAATAGTAGTAAAAATATGCTGAATAGTAAAATAAGTTGGTTTTTTAATTTATAGCCAAATGCACACTAACTTGTTGAACTTTCCACTTAGTTATTTAATTTAACAACCAATATTTTTCATTGATGTTCCAGTGAGAAAGCAACAAAAATAGGGATGGAAGTTATCTATTGACTCATGAGTCATGGTTTCAATTGGATATGAAGGTGCATGGAACATCATGCCCAACACCCACACCAAAGTTGTCCATATTGTCAGTGAGCCTCTTGCTATTGAACAAGGCCTTTTTCCCTTGAATAGCTTTTCAAATGGTTAATATATTCACAAAAAACTTGTGATAGTAATTGATATATAATAATAATAATAATATTATTATTATTATTATTATTATTATTATTATTAATTAGAAAGTTAAGAGTTGGGGAATTTGAATCTTGGATGTTTCCATTACAACTACTAGGAAGTGCTAGTTGAATTACAAGCTCTTGACCCCATTGTCACATTATCAGAAGAATGAAATAGTTAATAGATTCATTAGTTCCAATTAACTCAAATGTATAAAAAAATTATTCTCATATAAAAGACTTAAATTCAAATCTTGCTTACACCAAAATTAAGTAAATTATAAAATAAATAAATAAAGAGGTACTTTTTCTTCTTATAAGAATCGCCTTGCTCATACGGTCATACTTATATAAGAAAACTTGAAGTCCCTAAAGTGAGTGCAAGATTAATAATCCTTGAGTACACCATGATTGCAACCCATATCATCATCGAGGGCCTCTAGTTTAAAAATACTTAATCTAGTTTAGGGATGACTTCTAAATCTAGGTTTAGACGCCTTGCAGGCATACTTGCATTGATTCTTGTAGAGCCTGTAGAGGCAAAGGGATTTGGAGCCATTGTTAAGTTATCTTCATTTTCCTCCTACATTTGAACCCCAACTTTCATGGAAGGACGATCCACTGGGTGCCATTAGATGCACCAGAGTCCCACAATCGCTAGTTTCTTTGCAATTTTAGTATCTCCATTACCCTTATCATAGACTCATAGGTCTTCCTTTTTCTCTAACATATTGTGTATCCATTTTGAAAAATATATTTGCCTAGTATTCTCCACGGTTACACCAACATTTTTTCTACCTCTGACCATTTCAGGCAACAATATTCCAAAACTGTAAATATCTGATTTGTAAGACACGCTCCCAAAGTTCCTAGAGAACACATTGGGTGCAATGTAACCCACGGTCCCTTTAGTTGTGGTCATGGACATTGCACTCTAATCCTTTGCACATAACTTGGCTAGACCAAAACCTAAAATTTTTGGATTAAAATTTCAGTCTAGCAAAATATTATGAGGTTTGATATCAAAATGGAGAATATTTTGATCACATCCTTGGTGAAGATATTCGATTCCTGTTGCCATGCCAAGAGCAATGTCTCGTAGTTTTTCCCAGTCAAGGAAACGATTAGAATCTACTAAGGAAATGAACTTCTCTAGTGAATTATTTGCTAAGAACTCATAAACTAATGCCCTTCTTGATCCACCAGTGTAGAAGCCAACCAAGCGAACCACATTAACATGGTGGATTCTACCCATTGTTCCCACTTCATTTATGAATTCTTCCCCATTGCCCTTGGAACTATTCAAGATCTTCATGGCAACATGGATTTCATTCGAAAGCTTTCCTTTGAATACCGTTCCATAGGCTCCTTGTCCTAACTTCTTAGTAAATTGATTTATAATCCTTTTGACATCGTTATATGAGTACCTTGTGGGTTTGAGAGCTCTGTAACCCTCCAAAAACCTTTCAATCCTTGCTTGATTTTCTTTTTCTATTTTGTCATAGCAATAGACATGGTATAGTACGTATACCACAAGTTCCAAAAGAAATGACCCCAAGGTGGAAATTCCATGTTAAACATATTCCTGAGTCTAGAAAAAAACTTTTATTGTAAATGTTCAAAAATGGCCACCAGAAAACTCACCAAAAATCATTATTGTTGTTGATCTACCTGTAAAATATATTAACATAATTAACTTCTAGTTGCACCTATTTGAAAATAAAAGATAATTGTTTGTAGTTATATCACTAATAGCAAGAAAATTATTTGGTACTCTCAAACAATTATTTTGGTTAATTTTTAAGTTCCGGGGGTATTTTAGTCATTTTTTTTTGGTTTAGGGGTTATTTTTGGTCATTTTTTAGGCTTCAGGAGTATTTTTGTCATTTTTTAGGTTTTTGGGGTATTTTGGTCATTTTTTAGGTTTTAGGGGTAATTTGGACTTTTTCTTTAAGGTTTTGGGGTATTTCGATCAATTTTTAGGTTTAGGGAGTATTTTGGTCAGTTTTTAGGTTTCAGGGGTCTTTTGGTCAATTTTTAGGTTTCAGGGTTATTTTGTTATTATTTTTTTTTATAAATGTTTTGGGGGTATTTTGGTATTTTTTGGGTTTCAGAGGTATTTTGGTCAATTTTTTAGGTTTCGGAGATATTTCGGCCATTTTTAGGGTTCAGGGGTATTTTGGTTTTTTTTAGTGATTTTTTAGCATATTTGGTTTTTTTTATTTTTTTATTTATTTTTTATTTTTTTTTATTTTATGTATAGGGGGTATTTTGGTAATTTTAAAGGTCTTTAGGAGTACTTTAGTTATTTTCAAGTTTTAGAGGCATTTTGATAATTTTGATTATTGGGTAGGTTGGAGTTTACCCATAGTAATTGGGTTAGGTCGGGTTTGGATTAAAAGTAATTAGTTAAATATGCAATAAATAGGTAAATGAGTTTTATATACCCAACTTAATTATGTCCACTCAAACTCACCCATTTGACACCCTGGTCTTTTGTATGCTCGTGGAAGCCAAAGTTAGAGCCTATATAGATTGTAGCTTTGTTGTCACTGTTAAAAGTATATTTACTAAACGCACATGCCTCAGCCCAATTTACTTTTTTTTTTTTTGATAAACTAGCCCAATTTACTTATTGTGCACATTTTTTGGGCCAAAATGGCCCAATACCACTTTTTTTTGAAATTTTTAGCAAAAAGTCACTGTTTCGGAAATAAATAGCAGAGTACCACTTTTTCTGAAAATCGAGTTTCAGAAACTCGAGTTCCCCTCAATTCTGCCACCGTGGCATTGCTGACATGGAATTTCTGTGAATAAAAAAAATTATGTGGTACTCGAGCTTGAGAAACTCGAGTTCCATGTAACACAGTACTCGAGTATACCAGACTCGGGTACGTTTTATAAATAAAATGCAGAAAAAAAAATTTACACAAAAATTTATAAATAAATTTACACAGTACTCGAGTTTCCCAAACTCGAGTACTGTGTAAATTTTTTTTTTTGGTTTTGGTTTTTGTTTTTGTTTGGGGATAATGAACAAATAAACATAAATGTAAAAATAAGTGACTTTTTATGTTTTTATTTATTTAAACAGAAGCATTGTAAAATATAGAGATTTTAATTTCAAAATATGAATTTAATTTCTACATTAATTAAAATTGTTCATTGTTTTCTCATAAAAATTGTTCACTATTTTCTGTATAAGCTATTTCTACGATTTTGCATAAAATTATTTTCTGTTCAGCATTTTTTAAGAAATTGTTCACTCTCTTTTCTGCATAAATTATTTTATGTTTACTGTTTAAAAAATTGTTCATTGTTTTCTCATAAAACACCTAGTGAAATCGTGTTTTCTATATTTAAACGCCAAATCTGAATGATTTTTCATGTTTGAATTTCACAATAATCGAATATATTTTTCTGCATTGATAAAATCTGTTTCTACATTAATAAAATTTGCTCTTTGCACATCATATTTACTATATATTCAAATCTACTTACTGCATTCATTAAATTTTTTTTTTTTTTTGCATTAATTAAAACTATTCACTGCTTTCTCATAAAAATTGTTCACTGTTTTCTACATAAACTATTTCTAGCATTCTGCATAAAATTATTTTCTGTTCAGCATTATTTAAAAAATTGTTCACTCTCTTTTTTGCGTATATTATTTTCTGTTCACTATTTAAAAAATTGTTCACTGTTTTCTCATGTAACACCTAGTGAAATCGTGTTTTCTAAATTTAAAAGCCAAATCTGGATGCTTTTCATGTTTAAATTTCACAATAATCGAATTTGTTTTTCTGCATTGATAAAATCTGTTTCTACGTTAATAAAATTTGTTCTCTACACATCATGTTTACTATATATTCGAAGCTGCTTACCGCATTCATAAAATTTGCTTTTTGCATTAATTAAACTGTTCACTGTTTTGTCATAAACTATTTTCTGCATAAACTGTTTTTAGCATTGGCGTAGTTATTGCATTTAAATGTTTTTGTGTTTTTTTTTAAATATGTAACCATCTGAATAATGGACAAACTCCATGAAAGAAAAATGAATGATTCGCATAGATCACCTAACGGTAAATGCCTCGAAAAATTTGAATTTGTAAAAAAGTTCGAATTAGTTGAATGTAGAACTGTTCATTAAGTAAAACTGTTTTCTGCATTAAGTAAAACTGTTCACTGATTTCTCATGAAAATTGTTCACTATTTTCTGCATAAACTATTTATAGTATTTTGCATAAAATTTTTTCTGTTCAGCATTATTGAAAAAAATTTTCACTCTCTTTTTTGTGCAAATTATTCTCTGTTCACTATTTAAAAAATTGTTTACTGTTTTCTCATAAAACACCTAGTGAAATCGTGTTTTCTAAATTTAAAAGCCAAATCTGAATACTTTTTCATGTTTAAATTTCACAATAATCGAATTTGTTTTTCATGTTTAAATTTGATGTTTAAATGAACTCTATTGTGGTGGTATCTGTACTTAGTTTTGTAGGTTTGTTGACCATGATGTGCTCGACGCCTCTAAGACTTTCGTACGTGTACATTGGCATATTAAGGTAACTAGCTTTTAAACCCGTGCAAATGCACGGGAATTACATAAGTACATGTATTTTTAGGTTCTTGGAAAAAAAAAATACATCTATTTTCAACAAAATAGAAATAAAAATAATGTAAATTTTGTAAGAGTCCACAAATAAATTTTTGTACATAGAAATAATTAGAATCCGAGAAAGCAAATATATTCAAATAATTTTAGGTAAATATTTGGAGAAACATTTTGTTTCAAAAGTCATACTTAAATAAATTTAATTAAATAAGTATGTAGCTAATGCAATTGAATGTATAAATTTTAAAAAATAACACTTGGTATGAATTTCAAATTTAAAATGTATATAACACTCAGTATGCTATCCATAAAAATGGGTTGTCTTACAAATAGATTTTCTTTTAAGCCTATTCTAAACAACTAAAAATGTAACATCCACTATGATGGAGAGAAAAATATTTCTAGCAATTGAAAAAAAAAAATCCAGCTAAAGAGAATGGTGTGATCATCCTTCCTTGGAAGCAAATTTGTGGAGAGTAACCCAATCCAATTCCTTTTAATTTTGTTTTAGAATAACCCAAACATAACCTTTTCTATCCCAAGTTCTTTGCAGGATTTCATCGAACACCTAGTTCTCATTTATATACAGCTCCCCAACCAAAAAAGAAAATCTAATTAAAACAAAATTAGCCAACATTTATAAGGTTCATCCACTTCTGGATCTCCCTTTTGTTTAATTTTTCTTCCTTCTTTTTCTTATATATATATATATATATTTATAATGGAAGTTCACTCAACATTCTCAAATTTTTTTTCAATATGCAACATTAAGAAGTAGGAAAGCAACAACAAAGTAGCATTGATCACATGAATAAGGACCTGAATAGGGTTGCTCTTGTGACTGCATTATTAAATCATCTTATAAATGAAAAGAAGTAACTACATAAAGTAAGAAATCAAGACAAAACATGTAAGGAGACCAAATGATTTAATTGATTAAATAGTAGTATGTTATAGCAAAAAGAGTGTTGAAATTACAACCAACCAAAAAAAAAAAAAAATTTAATAATGAATTTACTATAAATTGATATATATACAAAATATAGAGATGAAGGATAACAATGCAACAACACTCATTAGGGTTCCAAAGGTAAGCATTGATTAATCACATCAAATGCAACAACAGAAACAGAAAGCTACATGATAATTTCTGGAAACTTGCAAAGAAAACAATATCGTATTTCCATATAACTGTAAAAAAACTAAACCACGGGACCCTCAGAACCTCTCTAAGGAGCATAAATGATTCAAGGCAAGATTTCTACTTATAATCACCTGTCTGACATGATGAACAATAGCTTTCTCCTGATTGGTTTCCCTTAGTCTTTCAATAGACTGAAACTTCCCTTCCAAACATCCTTCATGCATAACCATTAGTTTATAGGCTACCTGCATAGTTAAAGAAAGTGCACAAACCCCAATAGTCAATAGTAAATATTACCCTCATATTCAAATGAATAAGCAGAGACCTAGTTTAGACATGCTTGCACAGAAAATTGATGACATGCTTGCATTCCAAAACCAATGGGCCAATGCCCCTAGTGTAGACATGTTTAATGCAAAACAAAATGTCCTAGCCTAAAATTCACTTTGGAAGTTTTGCTAAAAATGAGATCAATCAACATGTATACATCTCATAAAATCCGTAAGCCTTTTTCCTTTCTTTTTTTAAGAAAAAAAATTCCTCCACCCTTCTTAGTTTGACTACAAAGAAATCAAAGTGAATGAAAAACATTTTTTAAAAATTAATAATTTAAAACTAAAGGTCAAAGTTTACTTCTTTACAGTGTTTCACATAGAGTAGATACAAAACCATGTTTTTAATAAGAGTTCAAGTTAATTTCAGAACACAAACATGTCCAGTTCAATATATTGCAGCAAGAATCTTTGAGAATGAAACTACTACATTTTTCAAATAATTGGAAACTTGTAAATGCATAACCTCAGTCATGATTAGAAAGACATTATCATGAATTTCAAAAAATATTTGCTGCAAACAAAAATTATCTGCAAATCAATAGCTATAGCCCAACTAAAAACAGAAAATTAAAACCTATAAATTACAATTTGATACAAACCAAGACAAAAATATTATATTACTCATTGAAATGTCTTAAAAAGACAAAAATAGATTATCTGCTATATGAAAAAAAATCATTAATGTAAGCACTTATTGTATACATTTAAAAAAAAAAATTGAAAATCTTCAAGACAAAGTAAGCCTTGAGAGTTGAGTCATATTTATTTCATTTTTTTTGGGTCAATGATAGATTGCTAACCTTGCTATAAAAGATAGATAATTTAAAAAAAAAAAAAAATTAAGTCATATGGAATTACCCCTCCATGTGCAAGTGCAATGGCCATGATAGTTGTAGTTGACTACATATATGAGACAAATAACTTTTCATTAAGCAAAATCCATCAAGGTTTGCAGAAAATTCAAGAAATTTCATTCAACATGAAGCTAGAACCATCCAAAATTACAATAAAAGAAGTCCACAACTCAAAGATAAACAATTGTACAAAAACCCCAGTTAATTTTTCTTGATAAAAGTCTTTCATTAAGATCAAGCCATATAACACCAAGGGCCAGTTGAACAAAAAATATACCAAAAAAATGAGGGTTCCTTGTTCATGAAATTTTCAATGGTTCAATTCTTATGACATTTTGCTGCAGCCTAACAATCAAATTATGGGTCTGCTCTAAATTGAAAGTACTTGCAAACTGCTTAGCAAATTTCCTGAGGAGCTCCAGATCACCAAAGATGACTTGCTAAACTCTATTTCAAAAATAACATAAAAATGCCAGCATTAAGATCAGATCAGGACACAACTAATAACAGCCCTAATAGATTCATGTTTTTTGTTTGGTGATGTAGGAAAAACAGATGTGTTTAAAAAAAATACACAAGAATGTGAGTTCATTAGCTCGAGCTTTTGGTAGCTAGATCGAGGGGAGACTATTTAGATGGAGACGGCATTAGATTTGAGAGTATGATATACATGTGGATTTGGGTCCTAGTTACACTTTGTGTAACTCTAAGTTATTTTACATCATGCAATATTTCTTTGTTGGATGTGAATTTTAACAAATCTTTCGTTGGGTTAAATTCACTTCTAATACTCTATGTGCTAGCAAAATATACATACACACACTATAGCTGAGGAGTTGTTGGATTCTAATAAAAATATGGTATTACTGCATAGTTATTGCTTGCTAAATTATTTAATTCTAGAACATTTTTTTCTCTCTTTTATTTATTACAACTATCTAAGAAAGAAGAAAAAAATTATGCAAAAAAATAAAACCTTTAGAGAGATAAGAGTCTGTTTGGCATCAATTTCAGCTTTTAACTTTTAGTTTTTGTGTACAGCTTCTTAAAACCTCATTTTTTCCTGCATTATTTTTCACCTTTTCAAATTTTTTCAAAGTACAAATATAATTTAGCACACTTTCAACAAAAAGTTTAGCAAACAGCTAAATAAGCTGTAAACGGACACTAAGCTTAAAAATAGTAGAACCTTAGAAATAGCTATTATATTACCATTTTGTTTCGGTAGTAACACCCTATGTTCCACCCCGAGAATAATTTTAGGTCATTCCGATGTGTTTCGGCCATTTTGGATTCAAAGACGGAGATAGAAATTTGATTGAGGGGAGTAAAATATAAAAAAAAAATGTGTATCATCTATTTAGTATTAAGAAACTATCAACAAATAAAAAATACAAAATAATTATTTTCTGTTCAGCATTATTTAAAAAATTGTTCACTCTCTTTTCTGCATAAATTATTTTCTGTTCACTATTTAAAAAATTGTTCATTGTTTTCTTGTAAAACACCTAGTGATATCGTGTTTTCTAAATTTAAACGCCAAATCTAAATGCTTTTTCATGTTTAAATTTCACAATAACTGAATTTGTTTTTCTGCATTGATAAAATCTGTTTCTATGTTAATAAAATTTGCTCTCTGCACATCATGTTTACTCTATATTCGAATCTGCTTATTGCATTCATAAAATCTATTTTCTGCATTAATTAAAACTGTTCACTGTTTTCTCATAAAAATTGTTCACTATTTCCTGCATAAAGTATTTCTAGCATTGGCGCAGTTATTGCACTTAAATGGTTTTTGTGTTTTTTTAAATATGTAACCATATGTATAATGGACAAACTCCATGAAAGAAAAATGAATGATTCGTATAAATCACCTAATGGTAAATGCCTCGAAAAATTTGAATTTGTAAAAAAGTTCTAATTAGTTGAATGTAGAAATTCGAGAAAAATCGATGGAAAATCAATGAACGTACCAAATCATGAAGGTGTACATAAGATGTACAGATAGTCTAGACTTGTTGAGAAATTTGATTTCATTGAAAGTACAAATAATGAAAATTCAATGGAAAAGTATGTACGGTAGATGTATAGATCGTATGAATTTGTTTAAAAATTTGAATTCGTTGAATGTACAAAACTGTGAAAACTCAAGGAAAAATTGTTTACATTAGGTGTACAGATACTACGAATTTGTTGAAAAATTTGAATTCGTTAACTGTGTAAAATCGTGAAAATTCAAATGAAAATTGAAGAACATACCAAATTGAGTAAATTTAATGGAAAATTAATTACATTAGATGCACAGATCATCTATTTTTTTGCATTGATAAAATCTGTTTTTACATTAATAAAATTTGCTCTCTGCACACCATGTTCACCGCTTTCTCATAAAAATTGTTCATTGTTTTTCGCATAAACTGTTTCTAGCATTATGCATAAAATTATTTTTTGTTCCGCATTATTTAAAAAATTGTTCACTCTCTTTTCTGCGTAAATTATTTTCTATTCACTATTTAAAAAATTGTTCACTGTTTTCTCATAAACTATTTCTAGCATTCTACATAAAATTATTTTCTGTTCAGCATTATTTGAAAATTGTTCGCTCTCTTTTCTGCGTGAATTATTTTTTGTTCACTATTTGAAAAATTGTTCGCTGTTTTCTCATAAAACACCTAGTGAAATTGTGTTTTCTAAATTAAAAAGCCAAATCTGTATGTTTTTTCATGTTCGAATTTCACAATAATCGAACTTTTTTTTTTTTGCATTGATAAAATCTATTTTGATACACACTTTGTCAAAATTATCCAACAATGATGGATTGTGATTGGTTGTTTATCACTTTCTAATAAACTCACTATTTTTTCTACTTCACCTATAGTCTACCATGTATAAGTATAGAACAAGTGTGACAAAATGAGTAGAAATTAGAGATGATTTGAATACAATGAATCGTAATGTATTGAAAATTTCCCTTTATTACATTTTATTATTATTATTATTATTATTATTATTATTATTATTATTATTACTATTACTCCTTATTTAGTTTATCTAAAAAGTTAAACATTTTTGGGTTTATCCAAAAATCTATGCCACAAAATACATGGTGGGAAATCTAGACCAAAGAACTGCCAAAATAAAAAATTGAGCGGCGTTGTTGCTGTACTTAAATAAGTTGTCACAAGCAACATAAATTACCAACCAACCAAAAAAAAAAAAAAACAGAAACTACATCCACCTGATCAAATAAAGGTAGTAGGTTGGGTTTTCAGTTTTCACATACAACTTCGAAGCAGGTTCTTGACCAAATATTTTATTTTTTTAAAGTTTTTCAATATCAGATTTGTTATATACTTTCCCTCTGTCTAGGGGCTGAGAGAATAGAATCTATATGTCTGGAAAAAAAAATGTTTGTAATAGAATCTATGTTGGTTTAATGGCTGCAATCGTGCCTGAAAAATAAAATAAAATGTAGCTCAATAATCAATTTTCTATTATGACTTTTACCTCAAAGCATGTTTTGAGTGTCCATTTGTGTGTGTGATTTTGAACTTGTTTCTGTGTTTTTTTGGTGTTTGAAAGTAGTTGTGCCTGTTAAAAGTACTGAATGTTGATGTTATGATCCTTAACACTCAAAACTATTTGTATGATGGATTTTGGCTCAAGTAGGACATGATATACTGTTCACTATTTTCTGCATAAAATATTTCTAGTATTCTACATAAAATTATTTTCTGTTCAGCATTATTTAAAAAATTGTTCACGCTCTTTTCTGCGTAAATTATTCTCTGTTCATTGTTTAAAAAATTGTTTGCTGTTTTCTCATAAAACACCTAGTGAAATCATGTTTTCTAAATTTAAACGTCAAATTTAAATGCTTTTTCATTTTTGAATTTCACAATAATCGATCTGCATTGATAAAATCTGTTTCTACATTAATAAAATTTGCTCTCTACACATCATGAGTTAGTACAAATGACTTAGTACAATTTTAATATTGATGATTTTTGTCATTTAAAAGAAGGTCGTTTTTTCTTTTAATAGATAAATTTCATTTTAATATATTAAGAAATAATTATTTTGTATTTTTTTATTTGTTGATAGTTTCTTAATACTAAATAGATGATACACATTTTTTGTTTATATTTTAATCCCCTCAATCAAACTTCTATCTCCATCTCTGAATCCAAAATGGCTGAAACACATTGGAATGATCCCGAAACACATCGGAATGACCTGAAATTATTCCCGAGGTGGAACATGGGGTGTTACTACTGAAACAAAATGGTAATATAATAGCAATTTCTAAGGTTCTACTATTTTTAAGCTTAGTTTCCGTTTACAGCTTATTTAGCTTTTTGCTAAACTTACTGCTAAAAGTGTGCTAAATTATATTTGTACTTTGAAAAAATTTGAAAAGGTGAAAAATAATGCAGGAAAAAATGAGGTTTTAAAAAGCTGTACACAAAAACTAAAAGGTAAAAGTTGAAATTGATGCCAAACAGACTATGCAAATGCCAAACAGATTATTAAGAATTAAATCCTTCACTAACCAATATTTCACTATGCAAATGGCTCAATTTTGCTAGATAGTTCAGACAGATACAGACAGATGTTCAAAAGTTACTACTGTTTACTAGCATGCGTAAAAAGAGATCTGTTAAATTCCCAAGATTTGAAAGATTCCTAGATAGACGCAGATAGACTATTACTCATCAATACTAATTTCCATACCACCAACAGATTAACTTGAGTTCAATTTACCTACTCAAGTTACTTTACCATGGTTCATTTCACCTATAAAAGAGACGGACTATGATGACAGAAGACAAGTTTCTAAGATTCTAAGCTTTTAAGTTCCAAGTTTTAGAAAGCTTTTGTAATAGTCTTCCATCTTCCTCAGAAAGACTTTTGTACTCTCTCCCCTCTTGGAATCTTGTAACCTTTCTCTTTAGACAGTTTTATTTTCAAGCTTGTATCAAAGACAGCAGTTTGTTTTCAAGTTTATCAAAGACTGAAGTTTTTATTCAAGTAAGATTTTACTAGTTTAAGTAAGATTTTACTAGTTTTCTATTTTCATATTCCACACTCTATTTTAACCTTATTTTGAATATATCTATTTTGCTATTTACTTCTTTATTATCTATTTTATCATTGTTTATGCTTCCATATTATTGCTGTGCTTTTTCCTGCGTAGTCATTGCTATTAGAGCATCCAGATCATAAAACACCTAATGAACATTGAATAATTTATGCAGAAAAAACAGTGAAAATTTTTTCAAATAATGCTGAAGAGAAAATACTTTTATGCAGAATGCTAAAAATAGTTTATGCAAAAAACAGTAAAAAATTTTATCAGAAAATAGTAAACAGTTTTAATTAATGCAGAAAATAGATTTTATGAATGCAGTAAGCAGATTTGAATATACAGTAAACATGATGTACAAAGAGCAAATTTTATTAATGCAAAAAAACCAATTTGATTATTGTGAAATTTAAACATGAAAAAGCATTCAAATTTGGCTTTTAAATTTAGAAAACACGATTTTACTAGATGTTTTATGAGAAAACAGCGAACATTTTTTTAAATAGTAAACAAAAAATAATTTACACAAACGCCAACTATAGTCATACGAACCACATGCAGAAAACAGTTTGAATTAATATAGAAAACAGATTTTACGAATGCAGTAAGCAGATTTGAATATACAGTAAACATGATGTAGCACCAACTACGGCATTTGAAGACACATCACTAGCCTGCTGCTGTAGCACCAACTGTAGTCATACGAACCACATGCGCCAACAGACTGTAGGTGAAGTAGAAAAAATAGTGAGTTTATTAGAAAGTGATAAACAACCAATCACAATCCATCATTGTTGGATAATTTTGACAAAGTGTGTATCAAAATAGATTTTATCAATGCAAAAAAAAAAAAGTTCGATTATTGTGAAATTCGAACATTAAAAAACATACAGATTTGGCTTTTCAATTTCGAAAACACAATTTCACTAGGTGTTTTATGAGAAAACAACGAACAATGTTTTAAATAGTGAACAGAAAATAATTTATACAGAAAAGAGAGTGAACAATTTTTTAAATAATGCTGAACAGAAAATAATTTTATGCAAAATCGTAGAAATAGTTTATGTAGAAAACAGTGAACAATTTTTATGAGAAAACAATGAACAGTTTTAATTAATGCAGAAAACAGATTTTATGAATGCAATAAGCAGATTCGAATATAGAGTAAACATGATGTGCAGAGAGCAAATTTTATTAACATAGAAACATATTTTATCAATGCAGAAAAACAAATTCAGTTATTGTGAAATTTAAACATGAAAAAGCATTTAGATTTGGCGTTTAAATTTAGAAAACACGATTTCACTAGGTGTTTTACGAGAAAACAGTGAACAATTTTTTAAATAGTGAATAGAAAATAATATACGCAAAAAAGAGAGTGAACAATTTTTTAAATAATGCTTAACAGAAAATAATTTTATGCAGAATGCTAGAAATAGTTTATGTAGAAAACAGTGAAAAATTTTTATGAGAAAGCAGTGAATAGTTTTAATTAATGTAAAAAAAAAAAAAAATTTAATGAATGCAGTAAGTAGATTTGAATATATAGTAAATATGATGTGCAAAGAGCAAATTTTATTAATGTAGAAACAGATTTTATCAATGCAGAAAAATATATTCGATTATTGTGAAATTCAAACATGAAAAATCATTCAGATTTGGCGTTTAAATTTAGAAAACACGATTTCACTAGGTGTTTTATGAGAAAACAATGAACAATTTTTTAAACAGTAAACAGAAAATAATTTATGCAGAAAAGAGAGTGAAAAATTTCTTAAAAAATGCTGAACAGAAAATAATTTTATGCAAAATCGTAGAAATAGTTTATACAGAAAACAGTGAACAATTTTTATGAGAAAACAATGAACAATTTTAATTAATGTAGAAATTAAATTCATATTTTGAAACTAAAATCTCTATATTTTACAATGCTTCTGTTTAAATAAATAAAAACATAAAAAGTCACTTATTTTTACATTTATGTTTATTTGTTCATTATCCCCAAACAAAAACAAAAACAAAAACCAAAAAAAAAAAAAAAAAAAAAAAAATTTACACAGTACTCGAGTTTGGGAAACTCGAGTACTGTGTAAATTTTTTTTTCCTGCATTTTATTTATAAAACGTACCCGAGTCTGGTATACTCGAGTACTGTGTTGCATGGAACTCGAGTTTCTCAAGCTCGAGTACCACATAATTTTTTTTAATCACATAATTTCCATGTCAGCAATGCCACGATGGCAGAATTGAGGGGAACTCGAGTTTCTAAAACTCGATTTCCAGAAAAAGTGGTACTCTGCTATTTATTTCCGAAACAGTGACTTTTTGCTAAAAATTTCAAAAAAAAGTGGTATTGGGCCATTTTGGCCCATTTTTTGCTTATATAACACTCTTTCCTAGCCCAATGGGCTCAGACCCAATTTACTTTACTTATTGTGCTCATATTTTGCATGTACAACACTCTGACATGCCTGTATATAACGGCCTTCTATTGTACAATTAAAGAGAGGCAAATTATTTATTTATTTTCTGTTTTTATTTTCTCAACGGTCACAACATAATTTGGCCCGTTGCATATGCGTCATATTAAGGTTGGCAATGATTTGCTTTAACTAAGTGATCTCTCATGATTTGCTCAAAAAAAAAAAAAAAAAAAAAAAAAAACAGATGTGATCTCACATGTGTTTGTAATTGAATGCATCAGTTGTTTGTTTTTTAGTTTTCCATGAGATAAATTATTGACTGATGAAAAATATGCGCCTTGCCTAGTCGATCAGCAATATATACTCATGCAAATGAATAGTGCTAGTAGCTAAATAAATGTTTCTTGGCCAGGTATTTACTTGATATATCATAATACTTTATAATACTAGCTTAAGTTTCCATATTTATATCATTATTAAAATTAAAAAAAAAAACATTATTGTAATTATTTTGTGTTGATCAATGCATTCTATTGTATAGCTTTGGAATAATATTCAATAATTACTTTTGTACTTCAAATGAGTTTTAATGCATGAATAAGTATTTTAATGGAGTGTATTTCAATTAGCTCAATTGGTAAACTATCTAAAAAAAAAAAAAGTCTTTTAATGGAGTTTGAAAGTGATTCTAGCAAGCTTTATAAAAACACACAAGTTAACGTGCAAATTGCACAAGAAGTACACAAGTAAATTTGTTTACAAAGAATATCTAATAAACTCAATTTTGACGTGTATCTTAATCAAGTTAAAGAAGGTCAACCCATTTCAATTTAAGGCCAAAGGGAACATGTAAACAAAGAAAATTCGCATTAGAGCCAAATCAATTTAGGGTTCAGATTTCAACCAATGCAGGCTTTATTGTGTTGCAAGTAACTTTTGGCCAAAATATCGGATTGAGGCAGAACAAGTAGCACTAGAAAGCTAATCCAAAGGACTACAAAGGTGGTCAATCAGAGCATGAACATCAACACAATCACTTGAAAATGCAAGTGTATATTAGAATTTGAAAGGTGCATGGCGTAGATGTTTTTATACATAAAGAATAAGCATATTTCACATATTATCATAAGAATTTAGATAAGATCTCAAATCTAGAAATCTAACAATCTAACCTAATTTTCATCATTTTATGTCAAATAACCTCATTTTTATGAAAATAAAATGCACAAATCTATCATAGATGATATGTGGACGATGCTAAGCAACGAAAATTAGAATTCTGTTTTATGTGATGCAAACTTAAACATATATATGCTAGAAATTTTTATAAATGATGCATGAACTTGTGATTTCATATAAGAAATTCATGTTAAAATAGATCTGCATTATATGGCTAAACTAGGTACACGGATCTACAAATCTTCATGGAAAAGGCATGAGAAACATCTATATTATCTATATGAGGATTTCTTTCTTTGGACTGGATTTTTATATTGTTTAGAAATACCCCTAGACCTTATATCTAACAGAGCCAAAACTTAGGGACAACCTGGTAAAAATATATCTCTAACTTCACTTAAAATACTTACAAAATAGGACACTCTCCTATTAATCTATATCTTCATAGCAAACTTATCCAAAAAATTTAAATAAAAAAAAAAAAAAAATCTCAGTCCACTTTGAAAAACACTTTAATTTTTCTGTTTTTTTTTTTTTAATCTAAACATTTTAATCTCTCAAAATGACAGCTCTAAGTTTATTTTTTATTTTTTATTTTTTTTGAGTTGTGTCATAATTTAAAAATTGAAATGAATGGAAAATTAAGACACTAAACAAAAAAAAAAAAATTCTTATCCCACGCGAGATTCGTGTGTGATGAGGCTAATATTTATGTAGTGACACATACTATCATAATTCATAAGTGCATGGATCTACAAATCTACTTGAGATATACCCAAACAATAGAATGATACGATTAGATCTACCATCTCAATGAATGAGTCTCTTTTTTTGGGGGAGAATGAATGAATCATGTTAAAATATTTTATATGAATGTATGATTATGGCATTAAATCAACACAAAAAAACAAGTCTATCAAGTCCAAAAGAAGAATATAATGAATTTAACAATAAGCTATATTAACAAGAACACCCTAATCTAACCACAGGTTTTTGTACTTTTAAAAAAAACTATAAAGAAAAACTTAATTAAGCAAAAGAATCCTAATTAGCTATGGGACTCAAAACTTGCTTGCATGTACACTTCGCTACATAAGCAAGGGGTGGATCTAAAAATTGCACAAATTGATCTCTATGCCTCCTTGCTCTCTCAATCTTCTTTAATCACTGATCTTTGTTGATGATGCCCAAAAAATCGTTAGTGAGTTGATCATCCACACATGTGTCAATGGGTGCACCTAAAGAACAAAAGAGAAGAACCAATCAAAGGGTACCGGTGGGGTATCGGCTAAAGACCCTCCGAAGGTTAAGTCAGAAGAGAGCTCCAACAATACTAGAAAGTATGAGCTTTAGAGAAATTGTGCGTACCTTTGTGAGAGAGGGTATTGGGGGTTATATAGTGGTATAGATTTGACCTTAATTTCTTGAGGAGGAAAGCTTTTCCTTATGGGGAGAACTCTTCAACAAATTCCCAGATTTTTCGGGATGGTCTTCCTTGTAGATGATCCTCAATTATGGTCGGGCGTAGGGTGCAAGGCTTTTCCATATCAAGATTCTTGATGAGCACTTCCAGCCATGTGGAAGCCACGTGAGTATCGTGCATCCTCCTTTATTGGGTCCGTCCGCTTGGGGTCTGTCTCCTTAGTTGGGTTCGTTCACCTAAGGTTCCCTTCCTCTGGATCCGTCTGCCAACGGAAATGTGTTCGTCAGTCTTGTTATGTCGTTAGCCTAATAAGACCATCTACTATATTGCAGGGTGAGCTTGTTAGGCTAAACAATCAGACATTTAGTCCTTTCACTTATGCTTTGTGTCGTCAGCTTTATAGGTCTAAAAATACCCTTATCATTTGTCTTCTCTTCACATCCACATACTGACCTTATAAATTGGCTAGAGGAATTGGACGTTTGATGTACACTTTGCTCCTTTGATGATGACGACAATTGCATAGCCTAAGAAATAACTAATATATTGTGTCAATGGGTGAATCCTAAGGATCTCAAGATAGCATTTGTGTGAGCGGCAAAAAGTGCAAAAACAAAGTATGGAATTTCATGGGTATGGTTAGTGAGTGTAGACACCTCGTTTTGTTTCGTTTAGTCTCGCTTGGGGGGTAAAATCATCGTTTTTATGACCTAAGAAGAAAATCGATATTATTATGAGTTCCATTTTCAATACTTAAAACAAATCCAAAAATTCTGACTATCAAAACGACATCTTAAGATCACGCCACATCAAGATTTTAACAGACACGTTCTTGCGGCCAATGAAGAACGTGTTGCGTCCATCAAATTGTTCAGCATATTTACCAGTTACTCTCCGCTGAGGCCAAACACCAAATCTTTGACGAATGTCTCTAAGGGGCTGTTTACACTGGAGCATGTTAGTAGCCAACTCTGATTTTCAAAACTTCTTCAAAGCTGTTGAGTTGAGATCTAGTGCAACAATATGAATTTGGGTTAGGTGCAACAATTGAGGTATGCAACTGTAGGATATCATCCCTAAGTTTCAACCAAAAAAAAAATGAGATTTCATCCCTAACCAAATGCATGTCTTCTTCGAGTCATGGTTCTCGTTGGATCCACGAAAATCAATATAAATAAATAGCATATTAATAATTTCAATTTACTTGTAAATCAATATTAAAATGCACAAACTGTTCTCACTGTGGGTCATTTCTTATGCTAGAGGGTCAATTTCTTATGCTAGGGTGAACTTTTGGACCAGTTTCACTTAGGATACGTCTTCAATTAATACATAGAGGTTTTTTCCCCTTGAAAGTAGTGTTGATCACCCCTGAGCCCCCTCCTTAATATATATTTTAGTATGAATTTGTATCATTTTTAAGTGATAACTCAAGTCTTTAAGCTTTTAAAGACTCTTTCTTGACTGTGTTCTTTCACAATTAAAACTTTTCTTTAATTAATCAAGATACAAAAATTAGCCAACAAGATAAAAAAAATATGTCAAATAATCAAAGAATTTATGCATTATCCACTTGGAATCATCTGGTACTTAAATGTCCATCATAAATAAAAAGCTCAACCAATATGAATTGATCTTTCTATATATTAATTTTAAATTAATCCTTTAGGAATTAATCAAAATTAATTTAGGATGATCCTCTGAATGAATGTCTATGATAAAAATCTTAATTGAAAAATCAAAATTAAGCCTTCATACAACCTTGGACAAAGCACTGTTTTGCATACGAAAAAAAAAAAGATCAATTTACACTTTTGTTGCGTGATAATCTAATGTGATGCCAATTTAAAGGGTGTGCTGGCCTAAACTTCTTCAACACTTAAGTTAATATTCACCACATTTTTTGTGGGTTTTTTTTTTTTTTTTGGATTTCCCATATAATAGGAAATTTAAAATGCTACAGCCACAAACTATTTTATAACATTTTTATAAAATATTGATTTAGTCAAATTTTTATTGATTTTCAACCAAACCCACCATTAATATCACTTTTATATTTACCAATAATTACTTACCACATTAGCAATTTGTAAAATAATTTGTATCTCTAGCATTATTCTATAGGAAAATTTCTTAGTGTTTCCCTTGACTTTAGCCATTTTATTTATTATGAACATAATTAACCTATAATGAGAGGCATGATTGTCTTCATAATATATAGGCGATATTTTAGACTTGGAGCTATCTGTTGCATCCAATAGTAGGGACTGTTTTTTATTTTATCTTTGAATACATCGATAATTGAGGGTTAATGGATTTGGATCTCGTATATTTCCATTAGAAATACTAAAGGCTTCAGTTCTCTTATTTTATATTTCTCCTATATCAATAAAATTTAGTATTTTATTAAACCTCACTGTTTCTTTCTCCATCGCATTCACAGTAAATACTACAATTTACAAGAGTGCATGCCTGGTCTGAAGGGGTATAATAGTTCCAGTGGCATTTTTGTTTTTTGACTTGTAGAAATTGACCAGGAAACATTGGTCAAATAGCGACCAGGTTTGAAGTAATAAGTTTTTACTACGTGGTATGAAAGACCCAAGGAAAGAGAGCAAACTTTGAATTTGAAAATTATGAAGAGGGAATGGGTCAGCCAATTGGACTAAGTCGAGCCAGTCACCAATCAATATTTTCCACATTTGACTCCTTATCAGTTATATTTCGTTGGTATAAATAAGACTCCAGACTCCACATGCCTATCTACCTCCATTCTCAACCTCTCATCCTCCGAAGACAAAGAAAATAACCAAAGAGACAGCCTCAATCCAATGGCTTCCCTACAAGCTTCACCTCTCATACTCTCTTCTTCAAAGAAAATCAGTGCTGCTATTCCTGCCCCATAACTTCCAAGAGTCCCTATGTCAGTTCCAAAAATGCCAACAAGAACTGTGGTTGAGGAATTGAACATAAGGGCTGGGTTTACAAAAACAGTCCCAATTGATGTTGAATCATACAACTCCACTAGTATTGCAAATACCCAACTTTATGCTCTATTAGAAGCTGTAGCTGATAGGGTAGAGATGCACAATAACATTGGAAAGCAACGTGACAATTGGAACACACTTCTTTTGAACTCTATCAACATGATAACTCTTACCGCTGCAACCTTAACTGGTGTTGGAGTAATTGGAGGCGCTGGAATGCCTCTATTGGCTTTGAAATTATCGTCCGCGCTACTGTACTCTGCAGCCACAGGATTGTTGCTTATAATGAACAAAATTCAGCCCTGACAACTCGCTGAGGAACAACGTAATGCTACCAGATTGTTCAAGCAACTCCAAAGCCAAATCGAAACTATCCTCACTCTTGGCACTCCAACTCAAGAGGATGTGAAAATTGTGATGGAAAAGGTCTTGGCTCTTGATAATGCCTTCCCACTTCCCTTGCTAGGAGCAATGCTCGAAAAGTTTCCTTCAAAGTTTGAACCTGCTGTTTGGTGGCCATCAAAACAATCACAGAACAAAACCAAAGCACAAGAAGGTAAATATCATAAGATGGCGAAGAATGGTTGGAGTGAGGAGCTGGAAGTTGAAATGAGAGATATTGTAAAGTTGTGATTTACAACTGTGTTTTTGTTGGCTTTTATTCCGTGCCAAATTTGATTGTAATTATTTTCAATCGTTTATACCCTGTATTTATTGTGGGATTTATTGTAAGGGTTGTGTGTGAGAGAGAGTGTGTGTGAAGACTCAAGAAATTGAAGACTGAAGAGTTTTCGCGGGTATCTCGCTACTAAGCATCCCGCGAAATGGTGCATGTGCCCTGCACGTGTTGGAAGCTGAAGAGTCATGCCAGGCTGTCATTTTCGCGATTGTCTCGCTGGTAAGGCCTTCCCGCGAGACAGTCGCGAAACTTTCTGCCTAGAGGATTTTTATGAGTGACCTTCTTACCCTTCACCCACTCTATATATATACCCTCATTACCCACATATGTTGGTGTGGCTATTCAGAGAGAAAAACCCTAGATAGGTTTTCTACAACTCACCCACCCATCTTTTGAGAGAGAGCTACTCCTCCTTAGTGAGAAATCATTATAGCCTCTTCTCCATCCCTCTCCTATTATCATACCTTGAGAGGAGATTTATACCCAAACACAACCCACACACATTCAGAGTGTAGAGAGTATTTTGGAGCTATTGGGAAGCATTGGAAGAAGCCAAGGATGGCAAATGCAACATGGAGCTTGTTGCGGGATCCGGAGAGCTAGACAAGACACGGTTCCGAGAAGCCTTGTTGGAGTAGGAGCTTGGAGGGCTTAGGTACATCGGGTAGACTAGGCTTGGAGGGTCTTTTGCTAACCCATGTATCCCAACTGATTGTCTAGTGGATCGATTTCCGCTTGGAGGGCGGCGGAGAGGTTTTTCGCCGAGTTCTTCGGTTTCCTCTTCGAGAACACGTCTCGGTGTTTTCTGTGTTTGCACCCTTCTTCCCTACTCTTGTTTATTCCTTTTTACTGCTGTGTTGCTTTAAATATGGATTAGAGTAGTTGTATTGCTTATACGCTTGTGTTTACACTATTCCGCACTTATTACTAAGTTAGTGTAAAATCAACCAAGCCGTAATTTTTATTTGGGGGTCTAAACCGCTCGTGTGTTTTCAACACATTTTCGAGCTTTCAGATATTATTGAAGTGGTGAAGAGAAAAGACAAGACTATGCAAGGCTAGGCAACTTGATGTTGAAGATCAACAAGATTTTGGCTATCTGAGGCCCATTACTCACTGGCATTGCTGCCATCGGTTCCACTTTTGTGGGTAATGGATCATGGGCAGCGATAATAGCGGTGGCTGCTGGGGCATTAGGAAGTGCTGTTAATGCTTTTGAGCATGGTGGACAAGTTGGAATGGTGTTTGAGATGTATAGAAACAACATTGGCTTCTTTCGCCTATTGGAAGAATCAATTGAAGGCACACTTGAAGAAAAAGATTTGGAAAAAAGAGAGAATGGGGAATTGTTTGAGATGAAGGTGGCTTTGAAGTTTGGAAGAAGCTTGTCACAGCTCAAAGAACTTGCACGAAAATCTGCTTATTCCCGAAGAGAGGGAACTTCAATTGATGAATTTGCAAGCAAGCTTTTCTAATTTTAGTTCTGCAAATAGTTTTTCTTTGACTGTTTGATTCTTCTGACAAACAAAATTTTTGTATAACCATGTAACATGAAAAGGGTTAACTTTGATTCTTTGATTCTTTCTAACAGTTGTACTCTTTTTATAACAATATAACATACAATACAAAAAGGTTGAGTTACAAATTTTACACTAAATCTAGACTAGTCTTCTAAAGTAACATTTCTTAGTTTCTGGATTTTAACAACCCGTAATAATGAAGTTGTTGAACAGCAAGTTGCAAATATATAATAGTATTATTTAATATCTTATGCGCTTGATGAAGGTGACATTTCTGGAATATATAGTTGACCAGAAAAGTATGGACCAATTGTTGAATAGTCAAGCAGACTATTCAAGAAATATGAGCAGAATTTGGTGGCTTGAAAAGTTTTACAAACTGTTATATACAAACTGTTTTACAAAGTGTTACCAAGTTTTATAAATACCTAAAAAACAATTAAAACTAAAACTTTATAAAACTAATAAACACTATATCTAAAATTTTGACTTTTCAAACACAAGAATTCACAACATTATTAAAAAGAATAGAAGCCATATACATAATTAGAATCAAACAAAGATCAAGATTAGAGTGCATTTTTATCATCATATATATTGTTGTTTTTATTATCTTTCTATAGGATTTTTATTTTATTTTTAAGTTTAGTACGAAAAAATTTCAAAAGTTGAACATCAAAATATATCATTTAAGCCAAGGATACAAGAAGCCCATGTCAATCATATTTGGAAGAAAAAAAAAAGTAGTATTTGCTGCATACATTGACTTAACGTCATGTTTTCAATAATAATTGGTTGTGTGTTAGCACGCTGTGTATGCAACAAGATTTTCTCTTTAAAAAAAGACCTAAAGTTCAATGGTTCATTGGTGACGAGCTCTTACACTGTTTCAATATGTTCTCTCTGTATAACCAAAACATTTCTCGATCTGCCTCCTTCATCATCTTCCTTGTCATCAACCCAAAAAAAATACCCAAGGCAAACTAATACCCAGAAAAGCTCCATTTAAGAACATGAAAAGCACTCATATATGAGACCAACCACCATCATAACTCCCTCACAATGGACTTAGAAAATCCCAAAAATTCAAAAGAAACCCCACACACAGAAAACTGGTTCTACCAAGCCAACCATAACAACAACAACAATAACATAGAGCGGTAGAGGTGGTATGCAAAGAAGGAGAAAGATATTATAAAAATGAGCGGATATAGAAAAGAAGCATCAAAGAGGAAGTGGGCAATAAGAACAAGCAACACAGAGACTACTTCCATCTTCTTTGATCAAGCATGTAACATTAATGAATTCTTTTTCCTTCCCTGCAACTCTGCAAGTATTGCCATATTCGAATGATACACTTGTGCACAACACATCAACAAACAGATTCACACAAACATTGCACAATATCAACATCATTTTCCGTATTAAAACAAAGCCCATAAGTTCATTTTCCATATTAAAACAAAACCCATAAGTGGCCCATAACCCATTTCAGTTTAAAAATTCCCTCTTAGCCCATACATATTAAACCCAAACAAAACTTTGAACCAAACCCACTTGCCCCAAACACCTAAACAAAAGCCCATTGATAGTGTAAGTTATAAGCCCACTAACTGACACCAATGTTTGGCCCAAGCCTTAAAGCCAACCCCGAAACAAAACCCCATCTGAGTTAGAATCCTAAGATCATTCGCATCAGATTATCATTTATATTTTTAGCATAAAACATACTTTTTCTATTTTACATACTCACTTTTCAAAAAATCTCATTTTCTTCCAAAAAATCAAAAAATCAAAAAATTTCACATTAAATTATCTATTTTACACTACATTTTTATTAAAATATTAATTTTTCTTGATTTTTTAATTGTTTTTCTTTCTTCATACGCAACTATCACCCACTCTTTTCTTTCGTCCTTGAGATACATAAAGAAAGAATAAAAACTAAATGCAAAATGAATAGTGCCAAACTGCCAATGTAAATTTACATGATATTGTAATAACCTTATATTTTTACACAGGTTTTCATAACCTGATGTGGATGAATTTTTGGTTTGGTTGGCTAAAATGTGATATTTTTCTTGTTCTACAAGCACTTGCAATGATACAAGTGCTTTAAAGCCAATCCCAATACAAATGCCCATCAACCTCCAACTTTCCAAAATTATGCAAAGACCCTAAAGTTTATTAAAATTATGTAACTAGCCACACACACACACACACACACACACACACATATATATATATATATATATATATTTATTTATTTATATATTATCAAAGAACCCTAAGCTTCAAAAAAATTACCTAAAGGCTAAATCCCCTTAATTCTACCGAAATTAATGAAAGCCCTCAAACTATATAGAACATACAAAAATAAGCATTAATTCCATTTTAAAACCAAAAATAAAAAATAAAAAAATCTATCCCTACACATGACAAAAATTATGAAAATGCCCTTGAAACCTTCGAATCACAAAAGCATAAGATAAGCCTTGAATTGTAACAAAATGACTAAAATACCTTTGAGGCCAAAGAAATTCTAAAGTAACCCCAAATTACACCAAGATGTCTAAAATATCCTTGGGACGACAAAAATGACCAAATTAACTCCAAATTTTACCAAAAATTTTAAATACCCCTACAACCCCCAAAATCACCAAATGCGAAAACTAGCTACAATCAATTTATTTATTTTTAAATATTGCAAACTCATTAACAAAAATTGTGACTATTGTTACCTTAATAATAATAATATAAATAATTTTTTAAATAAATTTTTTTTTGTTCTATGATTAAGAATTTAAATATTAATTTGCAAAACTTATATAATAAATTTTGTAAATAGGTGTAATATCACTCCTAAAACTTTGCATGAAAAGCATATAACTTAACGTTGACAATGCAGACTATTTGGTGAAGTAGTTTTCAAACTACAATACTTTAATAATCAATACTGTGTTTGAGTATCCTACCAAACAGACTCTCCTTTGGTGGAGCTCTCTCTCTCGTCTAAAAGCAAGTCTCTCCCTCCCTTGATCCGATCTAAGGGTATTTTATTTTACTGTTTTTTACTTAGTATGGAGGATGATGTTATTGATGGCTTGGGAAATATGCAGCTAACAACAAATGAGGAAGAGGTTATTGCTATATCTGAATCTGGTAGATTGGAAGCTCTTGAGAGTTGCAGTTTGAGCCTCATTGGGAAATTTCTTATGTGTAAACCCTTCAATAAGAGAACAACACAGACTTGTGAGAGACCGTGCTTCGGCCCCCCTTTTTAGGAAGCTGGGCCAAACCCACGTGAATGCGTGGAGTCGTGTTATTGCCTCTCAAAATAGAGGTTTGACTAGTTATATTTTGCCCTTTAGATTAAGAGTTTTACAATGGAGTCGCTACTTATTTAATTATTGGAATAAATAAGAAAACTAAAGTTGAAAAATTCATCATTTTATTAATTTTCAATTGAGTTTACATTGAACATAGGAAAATTACATGGCTTTGGTCCTAGAGACAATCTAAGATAAAGTACATAGTTTTGTTTCCTAGTTACAATCTAAAAATTGAAAATTACATGGATAAGCATTCGATCTACTAACTCTTGATCTAAGCTCGGAGGCTATGTTACAAGGTGGGAAGGTGTTAGGCACCCACCTTGCCCAGTGAAACTGGTCTTCTAAACTATGGTGGCCAATATTCATATCACATCATCCAATATATTATCAATCAATTTGCATATTGAATTTAAAGTGTGTGCAAGTGATAAACCTTAATTCAATTTATTAAGCATTTCAGTTGAATTGAAAAATAAATTCTAGTGAATGTGTGTGGATGGTGATATCCTAGATTCAAGGATTTGCAAGAATTATTAAATAAACATATTTTTCATGTTTTTGATGTGGATTTAAGATCGAAACTAGTGTTATATATGAACATGTGATGAACGACCAAGAACATGTGAAGAACATATAAGAACAACTAAAAACATTCAAATATATTCAAAGGAATTTAAATGATCATTATTATGCTTTAATCTTAAACTCTCATCATGGCAACATGAAAAACAATTAGGGAAAGAGATTATACCTTCATGCAAGATCCATATGGTGGAGGAGGAGACTTTTGAGGGAGGTCCTAATGATGGAGGAAAAGAAGAGTTAGGGGAGGAAGAGTGAGTTTCACTCAATACCTTGAGTCTCAAGAAGACCAAGATATGGTAAGACTAGTCAACTTCCTAAAACTCAAGAGAGGAGAAGAGATGGGGTTTTTGGTGTGCTTTGGAATAAAGGAGAGTGAGGGTTTATATAGTAGTGGTGGAGGAAATATAAATGGAAGGCCATTTAATGAGGGTTGACAAAGAATTATGAACCTAGACCTCATTTTAGCCTTGGGGAAAATCTGGTGCATTAAATGGAAAGATTGGTGGGAGTGAGGAACAAGCCAAAATTTGGTTTTCCCGTAGCTGCTGTAATAGCTTGTAGAGCCAACTTCGAAAAATCATATCTGACTCAATTCGGATCGGAATTGCCTCGTTCTTGTACTCAAATTGAAGCCCTGGATGTCTAGTTTCTGCGAAAATTAACATCATTCACAGATTCAAAATATTCTAAGATATATTGATGAAATGGTGAGCAGAGGTTATTTGTTAGAAAATGGTTTCAGCACAATTAATATTAATAGGTCCAAAATTAGCTCTTAATTAACATTAAATGGCTCCAGTCACTCCCATTTCAGACTTAATTAGTTCCAAATTTACTCTAATTAAAAGATAATTACACAAATTACTCATTGAATAATTAATATTTAACTATTTAATTAATTAGGTGTATGCAATCTTACCATAAAATATAATCCTAACCAATCAAATTATGACACATCATTGATCTCCAATTGATTACACTTGTAACAAATTGAAATCAATTATTCATAATCACATATAGTCAGACTCAATTTGTGATAGTGCATCTCAACCATTAAAATTTCATTTGATGATAACTTTCAATCTGGTGGTCCAATTATGGCTTATGACTAGTCAATTTGATTGTTACAACATCAAGATTATTTTGGTGAAATGAGATTAAGGATCTAATGGCCAGAATCAAATGCATATTTTCAAAGTGAAAGTACCCTTCTACCCTCCATGTGGGGTTAAATGCGGGTTGCAAAATGGGGTGTCAACAAGACTACATTAAGGAGAGCATGGGGGCATGGATGAAGGGTTGCAAATCCTTGAGATTGGTCCGAATCTTTTTAAGTTTAAATTCCAATCGGAATTTGATCTGAATCGAATCCTTCGAGAAGGGCCTTGGACTTTTGATAATCAATTACTTATGCTTTAGAGATGGAAAAAATGGATGACCGTGGGAAATATACAAATGGACTATGTATCACTATGGGTCCAAATTTGGGGTGCTCCGTTGGATATGTTTTCTACCCAAGTATCTTCTGAAGTAGGGAGCAGATTGGGATTAGTGGAGGAAGTAGAACAGAGACGGGGTCAAGATGACTTGAATTTGTTTATGTGTGTTCAAGATGCAATGCCAATAGCAAAGCCACTTAGACGCGGAGCATTCGTAGCAAATATTGATGGAGTGCGTACGTGGGTTAAATTCAAATATGAGAGACTTCCGTTATTCTGCTACTACTGCAAAATTCTCGGGCACGATTTGAAACATTGTGCTTAACATTTTGAAGTGCAGAAAAATGGTGGGGGGGTGGAGTATCAGTACGAAGAATGGTTGAAGGCTGTTGGCGGTCGTCCATGATCTCCATTAAGGTGAGGCATGCGGAATAATGATGTGTAGGGTGCAACGAATAATGCAAGGGATAAGCTGAGGCAAACCGAGAACGTGTTGATGCATGGGAGGTGGAGACTGTAAGTGGCAGAGAAGACGGGTGATTCAAGTGCTCAGAGCGACAATGGCAAACCCGATAAAGGAAAAGGCATGATTCTAGTATTTTTCCTTGAATTCCAAGAGTGTGAAAGCGTGGATAAAGGGAATGATGCTTACGTGAAGGAGGATGATGCTGGGAACGTCAAGATTCTTTCTGGAATATCGGGGATAACTCAAAAGAAGAATTTATTCCTATTGTGAACGAAGGCACGTCAACCTTTATAACAAATGGTTTGGATGACTCAAATTCTAATGAGATACCATTGACTTAGCCCAAATCCACTTGGACTAGATTTAACTGAATGGATTTTGGGCTAAGTGGATTTACTAAAAGCCTAGTGTTACTTACGCTTGGAAAAGGGGAGGCAAATCAGAAACTCATGTTAAGCCTGGATATGAAGCACGATGAACTAGTTGTGAAATGTGGGAAAATTGATGGAGTTAGTCATGAAGAGATATTAGAGGGGGTGGAGAGCCACCCTTATCGGAAGCAATGAGGCTTCTAAGTTGGAACTACCAAGAGTTTGGGAACCCTTGGACAGGTTGAAGCCTTCAAAAAATTGTGAGGGAACAAGCTCCCAATGTATGTAGCTTTATGATAATTTACCTTATCCTAATCGGATCATAGCCAAAAATTCGGATTTAGGAGGAGGTATTGCACTACTTTGGAAGCGTGAAGTATCATTAGAGGTTATTAATTTTGCAACAAATCAAGTGCTAGCTAAGGTTGTAGAGGATGATGGCATTGAATGGTTTTTAACAGGCTTTTATGGCTGGCCTGAAATGACTCAACGAGTGAAGTCATGGCAGTTGCTTGTTCATTTGAAAACGTATGTGGAGGGACCCTGGCTTTGTATTGGTGACTTTAACGCTTTTCTCCATGCCTCGGAAAAACAAAGCAAGAGACCTACAATTTCAACACAAGTGGATGCAGTTAGAGAAGCCTTGGAATTATGTCAACTTGAATATTTGGGTTATAGAGGCTATCCATTTACTTGGAGTAATAAGAGGCCGGGTGATGCGAATACAAAAATTCGTCTTAATCGAGCTATAGCAACAATAGAGTGGAGGGAGAAATATCAGTTGAGCACTGTTACCCATCTTTCTTCCCATGCTTTAGACCATCTACCTATTATTCTTCAGACTCAGATTTATAATAAGCAGAGACAAAGAAAGGAAAGAGGATTCAAATTTGAGGAATCATGGCACTTGTGGGAAGATTGTGAGGTAGTGGTAAGTGAGGTATGGCTGGTGAATGGGAATGGTGAAGTGGGGTTGGCTTCAATTCAAGAAAGAATCATGCCATGTGGAATGGATTTGATGGCTTGGGGGACAACCAAAACAAATCCAAATGAGAGAGAAATTAAAAACCCACATAAAAAGCTTGATGTTCTTAATGAGGCTGAGCTACTAAGAGGACAAAAGCCAAATTTCTGGAGGTTAGTAAACAGTTGGATGATTTGTTGTTGAAGTAAGAGGTTTATTGGGCTTAACAATCAAGAATTTCCTGGCTGAAACATGGGGATAAAAATACAAAATATTTTCACTCCAAAGCAAGCCAAAGGAGGAGGAGAAACCATATAAAAGGGATTTAAAATGGAGAGGGTCAATGGGTGGAGGACATAGAGGATATAGTTAATGTGGCTACAAGGTATTTTGATAATTTATTTTGCGCAGGTTCATGTGATCAGATGGAAGAATGTCTAAATGCAGTTGATAGTAAGGTGACCCCTAAAATGCAGCAAATGTTGTCCAGTGATTTTAGTGCTAAGGAAGTAGAGGTGGCATTGTTCCAAATGGGACCACCAAAAGCTCCTAGGCCTGATGGTATGAATGCTCTTTTCTACCAAAAGTTTTGGCATGTAGTGGGCGAAACTGTAACTATGGCTGTGTTAGATTTTTAAAATTTTGAAAATACGGTGCCTGACATTAACCATACCAATATTGTTCTTATTCCTAAAGTTAAGAACCCTAAGAAGATGTCTGATTTTAGACCTATTAGCTTGTGTAATGTCATATATAAAATTATATCTAAGGTCTTGGCTAATAGACTAAAGCAGGTTCTTCCCCAGATCATCTCTTTTACTCAAAGTGCCTTTGTGCCTGGCCGCCTCATTATGGATAATGTGTTAGTGGCTTATGAAATTCTTCACACAATGCACTGCAAGAGGAAAGGTAAAAAATGATCTCTAGCATTGAAGCTTGATATTAGTAAGGCCTATGATCGTGTGAAGTGACCTTTTTTGAAGGAAATAATGCATAAGCTGGGGTTCCCTAAAAGGTGGATTGATAGCGTGATGAGTTGTATCACAACACCCTCTTTTTCGGTTCTCATTAATGGCAAACCACATGGCTATATACACCCATCCAAAGGTATCCGTCAAGGAAATCATCTTTCATCTTATTTATTTTTGTTGTGTGCAAAAGGATTCGCTTCTTTATTGGCTAAGGTAGAATTGGAGGGGAGAATTCATGGAGTCTCTGTTTGCAAAAGAGCACCAAAAATCACCAACCTTTTTTTTGCTGATGACTCATTGCTATTTTGCCGAGTTATTAGAATTGACGTGGAAGTGGTTGCTGAGATTGTTCAAATCTATGCTCAAGCTTCGGGTCAATGTGTTAACCTAGAGAAATCGTCAGTAGATTTTAGCAGTAATACTCTGAATGGCCAAAAAGAGGAGATTATGTAGATTTTGGGAGTTAAGGAGGTTGATCAGTTTGAATCTAATTTGGGGCTACCTACATTGGTTGGATGCTCAAAATATAATTCATTTTCTTATTTGAAGGATAGGGTAGGGAAGAAATTGCAAGGTTGGAAGGGTATGTTGTTATCAAGGGCGGGGAAAGAGGTACTTATCAAGGTTGTGGCACAATCCATTCCTATTCATACAATGGGTGTTTTCCAACTTCCAATGAAATTATGTGATGAGTTAAATGCTTTGTGTGCAAAGTTTTAGTGGCGACAGGTAGGGAAGGAATGAAATATTCACCGGAAAAGGTGGGACAGATTAGCCACTCCAAAAAAAGAAGGTGGTATGGGATTCTGTGATTTGAGAGCATTTAACCTTGCTATGCTTGCTAAGCAAGGATGGAGATTGCTTCAAGAAGATGAATCTTTGTTATAAAAGTGTTTTAAGGCTAGATATTTCCTAAGGTCTAACTTTCTTGTAGTTGTTGAATCACCTAATTGTTCTTTTGTTTGGAGAAGCATAATGGCGGCGCTCCTTATTCTTAAAAATGGATGTTGTTGGAGAGTTGGGAATGGTTCTTCTATTAGAGTTCATGAGGATAGGTGGATTCCAAATTATCCAACTAATAAAGTGTTATACCCGGCCAATGAAGAGACTGAAGGATTGTTGGTGGCTGACCTCATTGACTGGACCTACATTGGTGGAGAAGAGAGTTCATCATGTCATATTTTCATACTGAAGATGTTGAGTCAATATGCAGTATCTCTCTGAGTCGTTAACATGTACCAAATGCACTAGTTTGAATGTACAACAAGGATGGGAGGTTTTCAGTAAAATCGGCATACAAGGTGGTTGTGCAGCTTCAGAGGGGTGATGAATGGACTGAGAACTCAGGTGGTAGTGTAAGGAAAAACATATGGGCTGCATTGTGGAAATTACAAGTTCCTAATAAGGTTAAGGTGTTCGGGTGGAGGGCGTGTAATGAGATATTGCCAACACGGTTAAACCTTGCTTAGTGAAGAGTTATCAATGACAGTATGTGTTTAAATTGCACTAGGTTCCCGGAATCCACAATACATGCACTATGGGACTATGAGGTTGCTATGGATGTGTGGGCTAGGAGTTTGGTGAAATTACAGAAGTGCTCAGATGGCCAAGCTGATATGATTGAGCTAATGGAATATTTGTTGAGTCTGCTTACTTTGCAAGAGATGGAACTATTTCTTGTTCAGGCGTGGCTTATCTGGACTCAAAGAAATAAGTTGCTATATGGAGGGAAGATTCAAGATCCAAATCGGTTGTGCAAAAGGGCAGTGGAATACTTGGAGGAATATCGAGCTTCTCAGAATTATTTGCATGCTGATGAAGTGGTGCCATCTGTTGGTGAAGTGTGGAAACCACCCCTAGCTTCGACCTTCAAATTAAATTTAATGTAGCAGAATTTAGGGAAAATTAGAGGACTAGATTTGGGGCTATCATATGAAATGATAAGGGCGAGCAGTAGGGCCACCTGTGAGCAGTAGTGAAGGGGCGAAGTTGTTAGCTTGTAGAAAGGTAGTGGAATTCGCCATTGATGCAGGATTTTTAGAGCTTGTAATTGAAGGGGACAACAACAATGTAATGCGAGCAATATCTTCCTCCATGGCTGACCTGTCTTTGTTGGGCTATGTAGTGGATGATGTTCGACATTTGGTTCCTGGGTTGCACTGGGTTAATTTCAACTGTACAAAGAGAGGGGGGAGCAAGGTAGCTCATGCTCTTGTGCAGCATGCTAGGAATATTTCTGAGGATGTGTTTTGAATGCAGGATTCACCTCCACCAACTATGAATATCTTGTATCATGATTCTCTTTAAATATAAATGGATGAACGCTTCAGTTTCAAAAAAAAAAAAAAAAATCTTTCAAAAAAATTATAAACAAGTTTTACGGAACGGACCAATAGCATTATATATATATATGTGTGTGTATCCCATTTGCAATACCATGTCATATAAAGTTTTTAAAATTTCTTTTCAGCTTTTCAAGAAATATATTTTTAGAAGAAATCTTTTCAAAATAGGTTTTTTGTCATCGCATCAAATATGTACATTAGAAGCAAATCTTTCGAAGAACGAATTTTATTCAAATCAATTAAAATGTATTTTCATTGAAAGTATATTGAGCATAGCCATAAGAACTTCTTTCAACTAAACATTGTTGGTAGACATGTCTTGAAACCTAATTTACACAATGATTTTTATTAGTCATAATTGATAAACAGTAGGCTATGTTCAATTACATGGCGTAAAATCTGATGATGTTACACTACCAAATTTCTATATATTGGCTAATAACTTTTTTTCTTTTTTTTTTTCTTTTTTTTGAGAAAATATTGGCTTATAACTTTGTTGAATTTACTGCTAGTTTAGGGATTTTTTTTTCTTTCTATATCCATCATGGTCATCATAATTAGTGATAAAAATAAAAATAAAAATCATTCCATCGATAAATTATTAATAATTTACTTGTTTTAAATAAGTTAAACCCACGCACTTATAAATTGAAAAGTAAATGGAATTTGAATGATATATAATAGCAACATGAAAAATATGTGAAATAACAATGAATTGACAAAAGATTAGTCTAATATAAAGTTATGAAAAGATGTTGGTGTATCTTAAATCATACAAAGCAAGATATGTATTTGCAACTTTACCTCACCCCCATGCTGAAGGACCATAATTTGTTACTCTCGTTCATCAAATTAAACCATATCAAGCATTTGGAAACACTAAATGGATCCATAGAGCCATGATGGTTATTGTGTGTGAATAAAGAAAAAGATTTTTAAAAATTAAGAAAAAGTTTATATTTTAATAAAATATAGTGTAAAATAGATAACTGTGTTTTGAAAAATGAGATGCAAAATAGAAAAAATAAGATCTTATGCTAAAATATACATAAATTTTTGCATGAGTTGATATGAATGATCTAGCATTAGAGATGAGATGCACATCTATAAATTCAGGGCTGGAGCCACCATTGGACTAGGGGCCCCTCAATTTTTTTTAAAAAATATTATTATATATATTTAAATTAATTTTAGCAATTTTGTTCTATAAAATTACATTTTTTTCCTTAAACAACATCATTGATTCTTTTAAGAGCAATGCTATACTCACAAACTTTTTTACAACATATTTATAAACTATTTTAGTAGGAAATTTTGATTAGTTTGTATATGGACCTACCACTTATATCTGTAATTTATAAAAAAAAATTATAGCTCTAACATTTTCCTCATTTTAGTGACCATAAAAATATTTATAGATCTAAAATCTTAAACAAAATATACAAGCCCAAAATATCTTAACAACAAAAATTACCAATGGTAAAAACTAAAAAAAAAAATTAAGATCAGTTAACCAATTTTATTTAAAATAAACAACCCTGCACTTTAAAAAATTCAAAACAAAAATAATTTTGTTCTTACCTAACAAAACAAAAAAAAAAAAAAAAATCTCTACGGTTAAGTAATAACATAATTAGAGGTTGAAATTGCCGTATACAACCAACAATAAAGCCGCTCCTCCTAACTTAAAGTTCTAGCTCCATCCCTGCATAAATTGTCCCATTGATTAGTGACATTACCAGTTGAATGATCAAAGTTCAATCATCAAGCATATTTGAAGTCAATAAATTTTGTAGTAATTGAAAGTACTCGTTTGTAAAGCCAATACATATAGACATTTAAGAAACAGTTAATTTATTTATAACTATAAAACTTGACTTAAAAAATAAACATTTAAAAAAAATATTATTTTTATTTATCAATACTTATAAATTAAGTATTTATCACAAATATATATATATATATATATCAACTTTTCGTTAAATAGAATGGAGTAATGACTAGTTATATTTTGAAAATAAACTCTTAACCGTGAAATACACGTACTCTATTTCAATTAAACGAAAAGGAAGCTCATATTTGGTCTCAAGAATTATAGTAGTTCTATTGGCATTTTTGTTCTGACTTGTAGGTATATAAGATATTGACCTCGCAACCTTTGTTAAATTGCATGATTCAATAAAAGTAAGAAACCATCTTTGAAGAGGGAATGGGTCAATCCAATATTAGGCTAAGTCAAGCCAGTTACTAGTCAATATTTATTTTCCACATCTGACGCCTTCTTCTCAGTTATGTTTTGTTGGTGATGATGCTGAAAAATCACCAGCAAGCCACACAATCCTCACGTGCTCCTAACAAGAACCTGCACAACACAAAAACTGAAGACCTTAAGAAGAGTACCGGTGTGGTACCGGCCAAATACCCTCCGATGGTCAAGTTAGAGAAATCTTCTTGTTCACGACTCTAGAATATCAGAGCTGGGGTGAATTATGCGTACCTTGGTTTGTGAGGGTATTGGGGCTTTTGTAGTAGTAGAGGGTTGACTTCTCTTTCTTGGGCTAGAAGTCTTTTCCTTATAGGAATCCTCATGAGTGTATATTGTGGAATCCTTTCCTTGTAGGAGTCTAACACTAAGTGTGGGATACAAGACATTTCCTTATATACTCATGCGTGGTGATCAAGTCAAGGATACATTGGAGCCGTCAGCTTTAGGGTCGTCAGCTTCGCCTACTCCCTCGTCAGGGTCGTCAGCTTCGCTTACTACCTAGTTAGGGTCGTCAGCTTCGTCTACTCCCTCGTCGGGGTCATCAGCCTCCCCTATTCCCTTGTCAGGGTTGTTAGCTTCGTCAGCTATGAGATGAGCTTCGTGGACTCCCTAACATTGTCACTTACTAATAGATCCCGACGGAGGTTTGCTTACCCTCTTCAGCTTGTTCTCATCAGCTTCCTCTTTAGCTTACTATCTTCAGCTTACTGTCTTCAGCTTACTCTCTTCAACTTATGGTCTTCAGCTTATTGTCTTCAGCTTACTATCTTTAGCTTACTGTCTTCAACTTAGAGACCGACGGCTTCATCTTACGTGAAGTCTTCAGTATGCATAATAAAGCTGACGGGGTCTTTGGAGATCAACAACTTTTATTTTGCCAATTAAAAATTCCCCTTATCAGTTGCCCCCAACTCCATAGCCTCGTCAGCTTTAGCTGACATGTTATGGAGTTAATATCGTCAGAAAGGTCACTCATGTGATGCCTCAAGCCACCTTTATTAAATGCTTGAGCACGTGGCGCGAGCTGATTGGTTTTGTTTCTAGATGAGCCTCTACTGTCAACACCCGTGGGTGACACTATTTTTGAGAAACGTGACAATCTTACCAAGTTCGCAGCGAACCTAAAAGATGATATCGTTGACCTTGCCCAACCTGTCGTGGGCCAGCCTGTCAACCCTTTAACTCCGTCGACCAACCCTCATGCTGAAGACCCTAAAGGCTGAAGACCCTTCTGCTCTAGGCTTCCAGGCCCTTCTTCCAAAGGGTGATGAAAAGCCTCAAGACCCCCTGGCTTCATGAACTTAAGCTTTTTTCTTTCTTTATTGTAAATGTAAGCTAATTTTAGACAATGTTTGACGCCCGCTTGTTTTTGGGCTTTTTCTTGTAGAAACATCACTTTATTTATAGTATTTTATGCCATTCACTTTCAGTATATGTTCGTTACTTTTTATTTGGCATGTGTGTCTATCCTTGGCATTTGTATGTATGTTAGGATACGTTCGTACTTGGTAATTTAAGGTGAATCCATCCACTTAAGGTGTCTTTTAGACATGTCTTCTTTAACGGTTTCAAACCATCTCCTTCTTTGAACGCGTCCTTTTTGTGGACTGGTGGATTTGTTCATGAATCCGTCCATTTGTGGATAATGGCATCAACTTGCTTTTACTTGATGGACTCGTCCACTTACGGAACAAGTCATACATTTGTCCACTTTGTGAATAATAAATTCATTCATTTTGTGGGTTTTGTAATTTTTTCATCCTCTTGGGATGAAATCGTCCATCTTGTGGACTTAATAAGCTTATCCATTTTATGGACTTGATAACATTTCATCCTTTTAAGATGAGGTCATCCACTTGATGGACTGCATATTAGGGTCGTCTACTTTGTAGACTTGGATTCCTCTACTTTGTGGACTTGTTGAGGTGACTAAGTGTAGGTACATCGTCACCTTGTGAGTCGTCCACTTGGGGTCGTGGACTAATTGAGGTGACTAAATTTTGGTGCCTCGTCACCTTTTTGGTCATCTACTTGTAGGCGACTTAGTATAATGGTCATCCACCCATAGTCGACTTCGGTCATGTGTCTACCTGTAGGTGACTTAACATAGTGACCGTGCACCCGTAGGCGACTTTGGCCATGCGTCTACCCGTAGGTGACTTAACGTAGTGACCGTCCACCCATAGGCGACTTTGGCCATGCGTCTACCCATAGGTGACTTAGCGTAGTGATCGTCCACCCGTAGGCGACTTTGGCCATGCGTCTACCCATAGGTGACTTAGCATAGTGATCGTTCACCCATAGGCGACTTTGGCCATGTTTGAATAAACTCCTCTTATTATAATAAACAATGCATTCATAGAAAAATTAGTTCTTAGAAAGGAAACGGAGACCTGCCCTTTAGGCTTTAAAAGAGTTTATTGTAGCAAAAACTAAAGTAAATAGAAAAATTGAAGAGTATAGCTAAAATTCACTAAGGTAAACTAGAAATAAAGGGGTGTTGCTTTTCATGCCATCCTTTTTACTTGTAGTACTTCTGTAGGTGCATGATGTTCCATGGGTGGTGTAGCTTCCGTCCGTCTAGCGTCTCCAGTTCTTACCATTTTCCGCCCTTTGTCCTGTCGTGCATCCCCCTGCCTTTGTCTCTTCTCTCGAGTCAGAAGCACGTCTTTAGCATTCATGTACTTGGTTGCCTTATAAAGCACGTTCGACATAGTCTTCAGGTTGTTCTTGTATAGTGAAAATAGGAACTTACCCTCCCGCAGCCCATTTGTGAAAGCGGCTACAAGTATCTTGTCGTTAGCTTCATTGATTGAAAGCGTCTCTTTGTTAAAGTGTGCTATGTAAGACCTTAGCATCTTATCTTCCCGCTGCTTGATGCTTATCAAGCATACTATAGAATTTTTATACCTATGTCCCTTGATGAAGTGCAAAGCAAACTGGGCGCTTAGCTCCTTAAAAGTATTGATGGAGTTAGGTGTCAGCCTACTAAACCATATCCTTGCGGGACCCTTCAGTGTAGTGGGGAAAGCTCTGCACATGATCTCGTCGGGTACCCCTTGAAGGTGCATCAAGGTCTTGAAGGACTCCAAATGATCTCGAAGGTCTTTGCTTCCATCGTAGTTTTCCATCTGCGGCATACGGAACTTTAGTGGAAGGGGGAAGGAGTTGATGGAGGTGGTGAAACACGAATTGGTTCGGTGGACCAAATTGTCGAGGTTGCTAGACACCCGTCCTTTAAGGGCATTTATCATAAGGTCCATCCTTTCCTTCATCATCTGCATCTCTATGACCATGTAAGGGGGTGCTGTATCTAAGCCGAAAGGATGGCCAGTATCTTGTTGTTTTTGTCGGCTTGGGGCACTGCTGCCATCAGGTCCTTGGTTCCTTCTTTCGGCGCTGGTTCCTTCTTGATCTTCTCTTTGGTTATTCGGTGCTGCATTCTTCTAGTGTAGTTGTTCTTCCAGGTCGTGGTTTTGTTTGGTTAGGCGTTTCACGGCAACGGTGAGAGTTTGAACTTGTCTCTCGAGGGCAGTCGTGGGTGGTTCCTCTTCTCGAATGTCGTTAGTGGTTGCCATCGAGCGAGTGAGTACCATTCAACTCTTTTATCCGAGAAGCGATAATATGGCTTACGTATCGCAACAAATTCCCCAAGGACAACACCAACTGATGATGCTGAAAAATCACCAACAAGCCACACGATCCTCACGTGCTCCTAACAAGAACTTGCACAACACAAAAGCTGAAGACCTTAAGAGGAGTACCGGTGTGGTACCGACCAAATACCCTCCGACGGTTAAGTTAGAGAAATCTTCTTGTTCACGACTCTAGAATACCAAAGCTGGGGTAAATTATGCGTACCTTGGTTTGTGAGGGTATTGGGGCTTTTATAGTAGTAGAGGGTTAACCTCTCTTTCTTCGGCTAAAAGTCTTTTCCTTATAGGAATCCTCATGAGCGTATATTGTGGAATCCTTTCCTTATAGGAGACTAATACTAAGTGTGGGATACAAGGCATTTCCTTATATACTCATGCGTGGTGATCAAGTCAAGGATACATTGGAGCCTTCAGCTTTAAGGTCGTTAGCTTCGCCTACTCCCTCGTCAGGGTCGTCAGCTTCGCCTACAACCACGTTAGGGTCGTTTGCTCCACCTGCTCCCTTCAACTTTATTGGCGTCAGCTACCCATCTTCATTGCCTAAAGTCAACTCGTTGGCTATGCGGTGAGCTTCGTGGACTCCCTAACATTGTCACTTACTAATAGATCCCGACGGAGGTTTGTTTACCCTCTTCAGCTTGTTCTCATCAACTTCCTCTTTAGCTTACTGTCTTCAGCTTACTATCTTCAGCTTACTATCTTCAGCTTATAGTCTTTAGCTTACTCTCTTCAGCTTACTCTCTTCAACTTATGGTCTTTAGCTTACTGTCTTCAGCTTACTATCTTCAGCTTAGAGACCGACGGCTTCATCTTAAGTGAAGTCTTCAGTATACATAATAGAGCTGACAGGTCTTTGGAGATCAACAACTTTTATTTTGCCAATTAAAAATTCCCCTTATCAGCATGGTTTTTAAACCCGGACCAGACCGAACGGTCCGACCGAAAAAATCGAGAACCGGACTGAAGTCCGGTTTTTTAAACATACAAAACCGGGCATACTTGAGTTCTGAGAGAACCGGATGAACTGTAGGCTGGTTCAACCGGTCATAGAATAAGGAAAAATTAAAGAAAAATGTGGCTGCCAGGATCCGAACCTGAGACCTTGTAAGCAAGATTAGTAATGAGAAGATTGAGACTTGATGAAAACGACCATGAGTATGAAAGAAGTTGTTGACAAAAAAAAAAAAAAAAAAAGAGGAAGAAGGAAGAAAAGAACAGAAATTCACAAGCACACAGTGAAGGATGCTCAAGTGAAGAGAAGAATAGAACCCATATGAAAAGTCCAACAGAAACCCACATGAAAAACCCACTGGAAAACCCATTGGATCTGCCCGATCTGCCACTGATCTGCCGCCAATTTGCTACTCCAGGTTGCTGCCGATCTGCCGCTGCCAGGTTGCCGCCGATCTGCCGCCGTGAGGTTGTTGCCAACTGTGGCTGATCTGGGTTTGAAATTTGAGTGAGGAAGAGAGGTTACGGAGAGCTAGAAAATAGAGCCAGAGGACAAATGATAGAGAGCCACGGTTGGGCACTGTGAAGTGTGAAGTGGGAAAAAACATATATATTAATGAAGGGATGTTTATTAATAAAATAATAATAATACTCTTGAAAGTTGAAAGTTGGCAGCTCTTTTTGTGGAGGAGGTGCTGCCAACATATTGTTGAAAGTTGAGTACTTCTTTATATTAATATTCTTTACTTTTTTTTCTTATTTGCTTTATTAGTCTATCCGCCCACTAAAAAAAGAGACTTTGGTTAGAAAAAAATATCCCAAATATAATAATGGGTTAAAATGAAAAAATATCATAACTTAACTGAAAGTTATGATATAATAACTTATGTATAAAGTTACATAATAACTTAAGCATAGTTTTGTAACATAATTGTGAAAATTATGATATGAAAAAATATATTTGAAAGGTAGATTTCTATATTTAATTGGGTTATTTAATTTAATTTTTATATTTATACAAATTTAATATATTTATTTATATTTAAATAATTATTAAATTAATTATGACGTCATTACAGTTCGACCTCGGTTCAACCTCGGTTTGACCTTAAAAACCTTGAACCTCTCCCTTTTACGGTTCAATGAACGGTCCAGGCCTGAGAACCTTGCTTATCAGTTGGTATAATAAGACTCCACAAACCTATCTACCTCCATTCTCAACCTCTCATCCTCCAAAGACAGAAAATAACCACATACAACCTCCACTAATATTGCAAATAACCAACTCTATGCTCTTTTAGAAGCTGTAGCTGATAGGGTGGAGATGCACAATAACATTGGAAAGCAACGTGACAATTGGAACACCCTTCTTTTGAACTTTATCAACATGATAACTCTTACTGCTGCAACGTTAACTGGTGTTGGAGCAATTGGAGGCACTGGAATGCCTCTATTGGCTTTGAAATTATCGTCCACGCTATTGTACTCTGCAGCCATAGGATTTTTGCTTATAATGAACAAAATTCAGCCCTCACAACTTGCTGAGGAACAACGTAATGCTACAAGATTGTTCAAGCAACTCCAAAGCCAAGTCCAAACTATCCTCACTCTTAGGTCTCCAACTCGAGGATGTGAAAATTGTGATGGAAAAGGTCTTGGCTCTTGATAAAGCCTTCCCACTTCCCTTGCTCGGAGCAATGCTAGAAAAGTTTCCTTTAGAGTTTGAACCTGCTGTTTGGTGGCCTTCAACAAAATCCCAGAACAAAACCAAAGCACAAGAAGGTAAATTTCATAAGATGGAAAAGAATGGTTGGAGTGAGGAGTTGGAAGTTGAAATGAGAGATATAATTGAAGTGGTCAAGAGAAAAGACATTAAAGACTATGTAAGGCTAGGCAACTTGGAGTCGAAGATCAACAAGATTTTGGCTATCTCAGGCCCATTACTCACTGTCATTGCCGCCATAGGTTCCACTTTTGTGGGTAATGGATCATGGGCAGCGATACTAGCAATGGCTGCTGGTGCATTAGGAAGTGTGTCATTAATACTTTTGAGCATGGTGGGCAAGTTGGAATGGTGTTTGAGATGTATAGAAACTCTGCTGGCTTCTTTCGCCAATTGGAAGAATCAATCGAAGGCACTCTTGAAGAAAAAGATTTGGTGAAAAGAGAGAATGGGGAGTTGTTTCAGATGAAGGTGGCTTAAAAGTTTGGAAGAAGCTTGTCACAGCTAAAAGAACTTGCACGAAAATCTGCTTATTCTCAAAGAGAGGGAACTTCAATTGATGAATTTGCAAGCAAACTTTTCTAATTTAAGTTCTGCACAGACATATTCTTTGATTCTTTTGGCAAACGAAATTTTTGTATATCCACGTAACATTGAAAGGGTTTACTTTGATTCTTTGTAAACTCAATGAAATACTGAAAATGTTTTCAGCCTATCTGATATGGCTGAAGGCCTTCCATTTATAAAGGGATTGTACAGATGCAGGAATTTGAAATATAACAAAGTTTCAAATGAGAATGACTTTATCCTATCTTGAGTTTGAAAATACAAATAACTCTATCCTATCTTATCATAATCTAGGGTTGTTACAATTTGTATGTCATATATCATAACTAGAATACAGCTTGTGATTAGCTCTGATCCTTAACACGCCCCTACAAGCTCAATTGTACTGGAAGAAGATTGAGGTGGTTTGACAAAGAGCAAATCTAGATGAAGACAGGCGCTTGGTAAAGATGTTAGCTAGTTGATCTTTACTAGACAGAAAATGAATGACGAGTGAGCCATTAGCAACCATATCCCTGACAAAATGAAAATCAATCTCAAAATGCTTTGTATGAGCATGGAAGACAGGATTGGAAGATAAATAAGTTGCGCCAATGTTATCACACCATCGAACTAGAGACCTAGGTACGGGGTTACCAAGCTCATATAAAAGGGCATGCAACCATTTAACTTCAGCAGCTGCATTCGCAAGTCTTGTACTCAGCCTCAGTGCTGGACCTATAGCCACGGTCATTTGCTTTTTTATGGTCCTAGGAAATAAGATTATCACCAAGAAAAACACAAAAACCCCCAGTTGAGCGCCGATCATCATGGCAGCCAGCCCAATCAGCATCAGAAAAGACTTGAAGGGTATTGAACTTAGAGCATTTGTGCTGAAGACCATGATGAACCGTTTGTTTGAGATAATGTAGAAGGCGTTTAATAGGTTGCCAGTGAAGTGATGTGGGGCAATGCATATATTGGGATAGCTGGTTAACATTGAAACTAATGTCAGGACAAGTAAGAGAGAGATACTATAAAGCCCCAACAGTACTTTTATATAAAGCTACATCATCAAGAGGATCCCCTTCAAATGTAGATAAACTTGTGGAGTGAGCCGTAGATGAACTAATAGGCTTAGCCTCCACCATCTTGGTTTTCTTTAAGAGATCAATAACGTATCTTTTCTAAGATAGGATAAACCCTTCAGAATTGTTAACAATATAAAGAGAGAGAGAATGACTGAATAGTCAGTATAATAATATATATAAAACAATGTACAAAAGAGAGTCTTATATAGGCTAGGTATGTGTGCAGTACAAGTAATATAAGTGTAGTACAAGTAATATACTGGGCTAAGCCCAATGGGCTAATATAGCCTAATCTATACACTAACATCCCCCCTCAAACTCGAGGTGGCAAGGAAGAAGCCAACTGGAGTTTGGATATAAGATCTCGAAGACGACCAGGTGGGTGAGACTTGGTGAAGATATCAGCAGGCTGGTCAGCAGATGAGATGGAGAACAACTTGAGATTGCCTTTCTTGAGATGCTGGTGAGTGATGTGGCAGTCGATCTCAATGTGCTTGGTGCGTTCGTGGAAGACATCATTATGAGCAATGTAAATAGCACTACGATTGTCACAATAAAGAGGAGTAGCAGTGGGCTGTGGAGCATCCATGTCAGCGAAGAGCTAGTGAAGCCAGACAAGCTCGCAGGTGGTGTCGGCAAGGGCACGATACTCTGCCTCAGTACTGGAACGGGAAACAACATCCTGCTTTTTGCTACGCCATGAGACAAGAGAAGTACCCAACAGAAAACAGAAACCTGTGATAGAGCATCGATCAGTCAGATCACCTACCCAATCTGCATCTGAATAAGCATGAAACTCAAGAGAAGACCAAGAGGAGTAGTGTAGACCATGATAAAGTGTACCCTTGACATACCGGAGAATTCGAAGAACAGCAGCATAGTGAATAGAACGAAGGGCATCCATGAATTTACTAACCATACCCACGACATGTGAAATATCTGGACGAGTAACAGTCAGATAGATCAGACTACCAACCAACTGACGATAGCGAGTAGCATCAGAGATAGGTTCACCATACAAGGGTGTGAGCTTTGCATTGTATTCCAAAGGAGTGGAAACAGTCTTGTTGTCAGTGATACCTGCTTTGGAGAGGAGATCAGAAGCATATTTAGCTTGGGAAAGATAGTATTCATCAGAGGATGAGGTAACCTCAAGCCCAAGAAAATAGCTGAGAGTGCCCAAATCTTTCATCTCAAAATGCTGACTAAGGAAGTGCTGAAGAGAGCGGATACCTGCAGAATCATCTCCAGTAATAATCATATCATCAACATAGAGAAGAATAAGAGTGATACCAGCAGAGGATCTTCGGACGAAGAGAGCAGTGTCATGAGGACTCGAAGTGAAACCCTACTGAGCAACAACTGAGCTGAACTTTTCAAACCAAGCTCGAGGAGCCTGCTTGAGGCCATAAAGAGCACGGCGAAGGCGACAAACTTGACTGCCTAAGTGTGGATAGCCAGGGGGTGGTTGCATGTACACTTCTTCTTGAAGGTCTCTATTGAGGAAAGCATTCTTCACATCCATTTGATAAAGAGGCCAACGGCGAACAGCAGCCACAGCAATGAGACATCTGACAGATGTAAGGCGAGCAACAGGAGCAAATGTTTCCTTATAATCAATGCCATACTCTTGGGTAAAGCCCTTGGCAACTAGGCGAGCCTTGTATCGTTCAACAGATGCATCAGCCTTGGTCTTGATCTTGTAAACCCACCTACAACCTACTACAGATTGACCAGGAGGCAAATCAACCATATCCCAAGTGTGATTTTTATGAAGGGCATTTAGTTTATCATTCATAGCTTGTTGCCAAAGAGAGTCAGTATGGGCCTCACGATAGGTATGAGGTTCATAGAGGGTGGCAAGGGCAAAAGAGCAGTGATAATCAGAGAGACAAGGGGGAGGATTGCTTACTCGAGTGGAACGTCGAAGTTCAAGACCATCAGAAGACTCAAAAGAGGGTGGTGCCACAGGATCCAAGACAGGCGGGTCATATGCCGGGGACAGAACTGGAGATGGGTCGTCTGGAGAGGCAGCCGATGTTGAAGAATCCTCCACAAGTTCGGGATAGAGAGGGAGGAAAAGATCAGTAAAAATGGGAGATTCAGAGGAAGAGGATGTAGAAAACTGCTGAAGACTCGTGAAAGGACGATGTTCCCAAAACTCAACATGACGGGAGACACGAAGATGATGAGAAATGGGATCATAGCAGCGAAACCCCTTTTGAGATACACCATAACCAAGGAAACAACAGAGACGAGCACGAGGTTGGAGCTTTGTTCGTTCATGAGGAGGAAGAGAGATAAAGCAAGCACAACCAAAAACCAGAAGAGAAGAGTAGTCGGGGGTTTGACCATAGAGAAGCTCAAATGGTGATTTGTTGTGTGTAGTTGGTGAAGGGATACGATTAATGGTGTATATAGCAGTGAGTACAGCCTCACCCCAGAAGCGCTCAGGAAGAGAGGTAGAAATGAGAAGGGTATGGACAACATCAAGAATGTGACGATATTTTCGTTCTGCACGACCGTTTTGTTGAGAGGTATAAGGACAAGACTGCTGAGTAAGTGCACCATGATTGTCTAAAAAGGATAGGAAAGTTTATCATTATATTCTTGAGCATTATCTGATCGAAAAATTTTGACGGTGCGATTGAACTATGTTTCAATCATTTTATGAAATGTTTGGTAAATAGACACAAGTTCAGACCTATGGTGAAGCAGATAAATCCAAGTATATCGAGAAAAATCATCCACAAATATGACTAAATATCTAGATCCCCCCTCAGTAGGAACAGGTGTAGGACCGCAAATATCAGAATGTATAAGATCAAAAGGTGCAGAAGAAAATGAGTCACTATTCTTAAAGGGTAATTTTGTTTGTTTGCCAAAATGACAGTAAGTACAATCAAATTTTTGAAACTGAACTGAACCTAAATGACTTTGAGAAGCTAACAACTGAAGACAAGATAAGGATGGATGACCAAGACGAGCATGCCATAGATCAGGTGAGGAGGTGGTAGTGGTAGCAGCTGCAGAAATAACTTGTGAAGGAATCTTCAAGTCATGAACCTCAAACATGCGACCAACCTTATAGTCTGTCCCAAGCACTTGACCCGTCCGGGGATCTTGCACATCCACACCATGATTAGTAAATAGAAGATCTACGCCTAATTCACAAAGTTGACCAACAAAAAGCAAATTGAGGGATAACTTTGGGATATGAAAAGTGTCACTAAGGGATAAACAAGGAGAAAGAGATTGTTCCTTTATGACTAACAGGCATAGGAGTTCCATCAGCAGTGTAAATGGTCACTGGATGTTCTAAGGGTGCCTTATTAGAAAATTGGGATTCATCAAGAGTCATATGGTTACAACATGTAGTATAAAAAAACCAAAGTTGTTTACCTGAGGTGGCAAAAAGGGCAGTGGAAATGTGGGATAAAACCTGTTGAACAACTGCCTCAATATCAGTTGTAGTAAGTGAGGAAGCCAAAGATGGACCTGTAGGAACCGATGGATTGGAAGGACATATAGCAGCTGCTCGAGGAAGAGAAGCTTTATTCTGGTCTTGCATAAATTTCTGCAGTTTGCGACAAACTGAGATGTCATGGCCTTTAGTACGGCAAAACTCGCAGTGAATACCTTTGGAAGACTGAGAGGTGGAACGCCCAGAATTTATTCGTGGAGAAGCAGTGAATGCAACAATGGGAGGTTGTGGAGATGGTGTAGCCAATACATGATCAGATGATGACATGTGATAAGCAGGCCGACGGTTTTCCTCAGAGATGAGCTCCTTCACTACAGCATCAAGAGAAGGAGTAGGAGACCGGCTAAGCAAAGAAGCCCTAGTAGGCTCAAAATCCTCATGCAAACCCATCATAAAGTGCATAAATTTACGGTAATCCCGATATTTGACAAAGAGCTCAATGTCTTTAGAACACACTAGTGGAGGATCTGCAGCAGAGAGTTGTTCCCACATAGTAGAAGTCTGAGAATAAAAATCAGAAATGGACTGACCTGTCTCTTGGCGCATTTGATAAAGTTTTGATTCAATGTGGAACTCCAAGCTTGAATTATTAGTACAATTATAGCGATCAGCCAAAAACTTCCAAGCAACCTCAGTAGTCTCAAGACGAGGAAGAAGATTATGAATGGAGGGAATAGAGGTATTAATAAACCAAGACAAGATCTTACTCTGAATACTCTCCCATTCCTCTAGGCGATCTTCATAATCATCTGTTGTAACAATAGTCGTGGAAGACTCTTCAGCAGCTATGACTTTGGATTTAGGGTTTGGTACTGGCTTAGGAATTGAACCAGTCACATATCTCCACAGTTTACGACCCTTGAAAAAAACAGTCATATTCTAAGACCATGCATGATAGCTAGTAGGACCATCCAACATAATGGTAATAGGACGTATGATGTCGCGTTCATTTTGTTGAGCCATAATGAAGAAAATGACCAAAAAATGAGATTTAGAGACTTTAAATGTAGAAACGGAGCCCAAAATCAGAATCTACGCAAAAAACTGAGCAAGACAGGTCCTGTTGAAAAATTTTGACTTTGGTCAAAGTCAATGGTCAAAGTCAATGGTCTGATCAACGGTCAACTGCTGACGCTGACGTGGCTGAGTGACGTCACCCTAGGGCTGACGTGGCAGTCCGTGAAACAAGTAGGGCGCGTGTGGCGCGTGATGTGTGTGACCGGCGCGTGACTGGCGCGTGGTGGCGCGTGGTAGTGCGTGCTCGTGAGGCAGAAACTTCTGGCAGCGTGTGGAAGGTTGTTTCTGGCAGATTTTTGTTGGGTTTTGCTCGGGACTGTCAGATCTGTGAATGTGTGCCTTTACTTTGGCGGTTTGATCAACAAACTGACGAAATCCGAGTGTTCTAGGGTTGTGGGCGTGACGGCGATGACTTGCTTCTGACAGTGACTATTGGATGAAGGCGAGGGCAACGGAAGAACGCCGGAGATGTCCACAGGAACCAAAAAATCAGAGGAAAGGCTCTGATACCATGTTAACAATATAAAGAGAGAGAGAATGACTAAATAGTCAGTATAATAATATATATAAAACAATGTACAAAAGAGAGCCTTATATAGGCTAAGTATGTGTGCAGTACAAGTAATATACTGGGCTAAGCCCAATGGGCTAATATAGCCTAATCTATACACTAACAAGAATTTGGCAAAACTTCTACAACAAGAAAGAAGTTAAGATTGCCCAGGTCCTTAATAGCAAAATTAGATTTCAGATGACGAAGAAGATCATCAATGGTCGAAGGTTGAGAGGCAATAACAATATGATCATCCACATAAAGGAGAAAATAAATTGTTATAGTAGCATTATGATAAATGAACAAAGAAGAATCAGACCTTAATCCCCAAAATCCTAAGGCAAGTAAACAAGAGGAGAGGTGAGAAAACCATGCTCTAGGAGACTGCTTTAATCCATGAGAGCTTTTTTTAACTTGCACACATGATTGGGGAATTGAGAATGTGAAAAACCCGGAGGTTGAGACATATAAACATCTTCAAATAAATGGCCATGTAAGAATGCATTCTAAACATCAAATTGACAAATAACCCAGCCTCTCCACACTAGGTACTTGATGAAATCCCTTAGCCGCAAGACGGGCTTTGTAGTGTTCAATGGAGCCATCTATGTGTCGCTTAATTCAAAATACCCATTTATAGCCGATGTGATTCTAAGCAACACGAGGAGGAACAAGAACCCAAGTTTGGTTTTTGAGTAAGGCATCAAACTCAAGATTCATAGCAGCACGCCAATTTAGGTCTTTCACAGCTGAAGTGTAACATGTTGGTTCAGGGCAAGAGACAACATCAGCAAATTTGGCAAGCAGTGCACTTGGAAGAGGATATCGAACAGTGCCATTGGTAAATTTCTTGGGCTTGACTATATGGTTCTTGGATCGAGTAACCATGGGATGAGAAGGTTGTTGGTCGATGGCAGGAGAAGGATTAGGTGTGACTGGGATGATGTGGGTAGAAGCTGGGAAACTTTGTATGGCTTGAACACTTTCTGTTTGATCAAGTGTAATAGGGGAGGTATGGGCCAGACTTCGTGGTCCGAGTGGGGTAGCTTCTTGGGCCGAAGTAGTAAGTGAATTTGATGCTGAAGAAGGAAGCCCAACAGATAATGGCACTGCTGACTGAGTCTCGATAGATGGCTGTACCTGAAAAACAGATGTATTTGAAAGTGTAGTGAGCTGATTATGTGGTGAAACAGATTGAGTAATGGGAAATTGTGTTTCATTGAAAAGGACATCACGAGAGATATAAACACAATTTGAGGGAAGATGCAGACATTTATAGCCTTTGTGAAGCAAACTATAACCAAGAAAAACACACTAAGTTGAGCGTGGCTGGAGTTTATTAGAATTTTAAGGCCTTAAATTATGCCAACATCCACAACCAAAAACATGCAAGAAATTATAATAAAGAATTTGGTTAAAAAGTTTTTCAAAAGGAGATAAATTTTTGAGAGTGGAAGATGGAAGTCAATTAATAAGATAGCAAGCAGTCTGAAAAGCATTGTCTCAAAATTGAAGAGGAAATTTTGCATGATATAGAAAAACTAGACCTGTTTCCACAACATGACAATGTTTACGTTTGACAACTCCATTCTATTGGTGTGTGTGAGGACAAGAAACATGATGGGTAATGCCACAATTTTGCAAAAATTTGTTCAAAGAATGATATTCACCACCCCAATTAGATTGAATCATTTTAATTTTTTGATTAAAGTACCACTCAACATATTTTTGCCATTTAAAAAAAATAGGGAGCACATCACTTTTATTCATCATGGGATAAAGCCAAGTATAACGATTGTATGCATCCAAGAAAGAGACATAATATTTAGAGCTAGCTTTAGAACAAATAGGAAAGGGGACCCATACATCAGTATAAATTAATTTGAGTATAGGATAACGAAAATGGAAGCTATTTACTCTTAGAACTTAAACAAGCAGAACAAGGGTGAACAAATTTATTTGAACTAAAAGGCAAGCTAAATCTAGATAGAACATGACGAACAACACAAAAAGTAGGATGTCCCAAGCATGAGTGCCACTAATCTGGAGAAGTACGTTCACCAACAAAAGCAAATGATGACAAAGGGATTTTATTGAAAGTAGAAGGAAATAGGTACAACCCATCTCTACTCAGCCCGTGTAGCAGAACTTTCTCCGTTGTTCGATCCTTCACAATGAAATAAGTAGGGTGAAATTCAATGGATGTATTAGTATCAGTGGTAAATTTATGAACAGAGATCAAATTTTTGGTAATATGAGGAACATGCAAAACATCATGTAAAATAAAAGAGGAAGTAGGAGTTGATAACGTTGGAGCATTTTAATATTAAAAAATTAAAATGAATAAATGTTACAACATAAATGTAAAGATGTAGGAGTGAATATGGAAGATGAAGAGTCAGTGAAAATGGTTAACCCCACATTGAAAAGGAGAGAGATTATTTTGTTCTTTTTAATTGTGGTGATTAATGGGCTAACATGAATTGTCTCAAATATTGAGCTAGATACGTGCGCAAGTGGGAGGTGAAGGGTGGAGGTGTAGAGAGGAAAAATTCTCAACCTATCACAAGCTGACACATCATACTACCAAGTCCACAAAATACAACCAATTACAAAGCTCCATGTATTGTTGCTAGGTTTTGCTATCACTACTCAGAAACCAACAGAAATTTGCCAAATGTCATGCAAAAACCAATCACACATCAACGTGCATAAGCGATGACATAGGCAGTCTAGCACGTGTAAGCAATGACATATGCAAACCAACGAGTGTAAACAATGACATAAGTGGACCAATCAGGCTGTGACATGTGTCACCAATCAGACTCCGCCACGTGTTGCTCACCCACCCCTAAACTCCTATAAATAGAAGCCTTCTTAAGGCATTTAGGAGACACCAAGCCATCTGGAGCACAAGCAGCATCAGGGAAGATTCAGAAGCACTCAGAAGTACAGAAGCTCTACAAGAATCAAGCCTCAAAGCGTTCAAGAACTTCAACCTCAAAATCAAAGAACATTCGAAACAGAATCATCCAAACTATCTGTCTAAATCTCAAAGTTCACTAGAATTAAGCTTAAAAGCCTCTAGAAACCTCAACAAACCATAAATCAACAAAGCTCTGCAGATTCAAGCCTTTAAAGCGCCGAAGAACTTCCACCACAAATCTTAAAAGAAGAAGAACGCATGAAGAACACATGAAGAACATGAAGAATGTGAAGAACAAAGAATTTCTAACAAGCTCATAGCCAGAGATTCATTGTAATTCCCTTTCAAAGATCTTCGATCCGTTCCTCAGCCAAATTGAAGGATATTTTGTGTTTAAGTCAAAATCACATCACCATAATTCCAATCAATAAGTCTTGCAAGGAGATCAAATAAGAGAATCACTCTTTTGTAATTTTAGAGAATTGTACCACACAATCATTAATACAAATTCGCATTTGTGAAACTATTTTACTTATTTGATTTATTTCAAACTAGAAATTTAGTTGTCTATTCTGGCACGCCCAGTGGGACCTCTCTGCCTCTCATCTCTTTCTCCTTCAAAAGAAAAGAAATTTGACATCATTTTGCTACCAGCTTCAATTGCCTCTAGCAAGAAGGTCCGAAAATCAGTAGTTGATGCTTCTAATGCTGATGATTATGACGGCCCAATCACTTGTAGTCAATCCAAAACTCTTGATCAACTTTAACCCCAACCAACCAAAGAAGGCAAGCTTCATACTACTATCTCTCTGGACTTTCTTGCAAATAGGAAAGCTACCGCTAAGGATTCATCTGTCTCGAAAGATTTGGAGATCAATAATGAATCATCCCCAACAAAGACCTTTTCTATCAACTCTTCACCCGTGATGAGAAACTTAAGGAATGAAGTACCTTTAACTCATCCTATTTCATCATCTTCTCCATCATATCTAGAGGTTATGCCAGTGATGATGACCAACACCTCTACCGTGGAAGAAAAGATGGCTAAAATAGAACAAAGGGTCATCCTTCTAAAAAAAAACACTTGAAGAAAAGAACGTCAAAATTGCAACCCTAATGAACAAGCTGAAGGTACAAGATTCGGGTGAATCAAGTCTTGGCCTTGAGCACCCACTTGGCTTTACCTTGAAAGGAGAAAACGCTAAGGTTGATAAAGGAAAAGGAGGTGAAGGCACTTCTCAACATGGACATTCCACCTCAATCTGTCCAACAACTGCAAGACATGATAACGAATACCATTCGAGCACCATATAAAGGTTCTCCTACAAGTTCTTTCATATACTCAAAACCCTATTCAAAGTGCATCGATAACATGAGAATGCCAAATGGGTATCAACCCCCCAAGTTCTTGCAATTTGATGACAAAGGAAACCCTAAGCAAGACATTGTTCACTTTGTAGAAACTTGTGAGAATGCAGGGACTCAAGGAGGCCTTTTCGTAAAGCAATTTTTCCGCTCACTAAAGGGGAATGCCTTTGATTAGTATATAGACTTAGAACCTGAGTTAATCGATAGTTGGGAACTACTTAAAAGCGAGTTTCTTAACCGATTCTACAGCACACGGTGCACGATAGGCATGATGGTGCTTACCAATACCAAACAGTGGAAGGATGAGCCCGTCGTTGATTATATCAATCGATAGCGTTCTTTGAGACTAGATTGCAATGATAGACTTTCTGAAATATCTGTTATAGAGATGTGCATCCAAGGCATGCATTGGGGACTTTTTTACATCCTTCAAGGGATAAAGCCCTGAACATTTGAAGAGTTAGCAACTCGTGTGCATGACATGGAATTGAGTATCTCTAGCCATGGAAATACAAAACCTCTTGTACCTGAGGAAAGGAAAGAAAGATGGGAAATAAGGAAAAATGACAGGAATGCGAAAAGTAATATCAAAGACTCAATGAATGTTAACCCTGCCCCAGTCAAAATTTCAACAAGAAATATGAAGGCTAATGAGAAGAGGCCCAAGGGAGGCCAACAGCGTAAGACGCGTCGCTCATCACTTAAGGAATGGGAACAAAAGGTGTATCCTTTCCTAGATGCCGATATGCCTGAAATGCTAGAACAACTGCTCAAGTTGAAATTAATTGAATTACCAGAATGCAAACGACCGAAAAAGATGAGAAAAGTTTATCACCCGAACTATTGTAAGTATCATCGCATCATAAGCCATTCAATCCAAAAATGTTTTGTTCTTAAAGAACTCATCATGAAGCTAGCCAAGGAAAGGAAAATCGACTTGGATTATAATGATGTTGCTCAGTCAAACCTTGCAACATTTGCTTGTGGGTTACCTAGTTGCATTTCTCCAACTACTAAGCAAGGGGCAAATTCCAGTCTCATCCAGTTTGGTTCTCTGGAACCTGTTCAAGTTCAGCTCTCACAAAAAGCATCTGATTATAATTCAAATGATGATAAAATGTCAATAGTGGATAAGGAAGAGGGATGGACCATGGTTGCTCACAGGAGATGGAAGAAGAAACAAGCATTCCCTCTTCATTTGATCACCCAAGAGTCTAGAAGAACACGAAACTAGACTCAGCCTTGGTCAAGAAGGAGTGATAAGAGGCAAGGGAGACTGGGGACAAAAATGTATGACGATTTAGCACAAACCCAAAAACCTCGAAAGCTCATCACATTGGAAGAATTCTTCCCCAGAAAAATCTTTCAAAATGACTCAGCAGAGGCCGTTCACACAATCTCTCATTACGAAATTCATGACAAAAAAAAGGATGTCAATCATGGTGGTCCAAATGAGACTTTGACATCTTTAAAAGAACTTTAATCTCAGGTTGATGAAGTTGAACCCTCGCAATCCTCCACCTCACCAAAAGAAGTGCTCACCCAAGCTCTTGAAAAGCTAGAGATGTACACCCCTCATACCAACACGCTTCAACAAACACAGGAATGTTACGCATGCTCTCCGAACTTAACTTTCACTGACGAGGATCTGTTGTTAGGCTCTAAGCCCTACAATCGTCCATTTTATGTCTCTAGTTATGCTCGTGAACAAAAGTTTGATTGTATTCTCATTAACGGAGGTTCAATTGTTAATATACTACCAAAAATAACAATGAGATGACTTAGTCTTACTATGGAGGAATTATCGCACAGTCGTTTGGTCATTCAAGGTTTTAACCAAGGAGGACAACATGCAATCGGCATGATACACTTGGAATAAATCATTGGAGAATTGACAAGCAACATTTTGTTCAATGTCATTGATGTCAAGACAACCTACAACATGTTGGTAGGACGTCCATGGATCCATGGAAATGGAATAGTGCCGTCAACTTTGCATCAATGTTTCAAGTATCTTCAAAGTCGAATAAAGAAAGTCAATGCTAATTTGAAGTCTTTTGCTGAGACTGAAGCTCACTTTGTTGATACAAAATTTTATGTAGAAGATGACATTCCTAGTGAAGTTCTCCCGGTTGAGATCCCGTCCATGGAAAGCAAGTAGGGTGAAAAGAACTATGTTAAATTCATCACTAGAAAGGATATTCCTTCCCCAAAGGAAGGTCCAGAATATAGGAATGATCATTCTAGTGAATCTATCAGTAATTCAGTGAGAGCGAAAATTTCAACGTTTTCCAATATCCCTCCATTCCTCCGGTATGTACCATTATCATGCTGCAAGAATAGGCAATCACCATTCGCAGAATGCCTTCAATCTACAGAAGACATGGGAAGGCCACTTGCAAAGCTCACGATGGAAGATGTAGCCATATTGAAAGAAAATCATGTCATGCCTTTAACTTCATCCACAAATCCTTTGCCCTCAAAGCACTAAATGGATTCGTGAGGTCTTCGCAAATTCTGATAAAGCATGGTATTCTACCAAGTAAGCGGATGAAAGAATGGTTCGACCCAAAGGCATATAGGCTACTAGCTAGAGTAGGCTTTAATTTCTCAAAACAATGGTACTTAGGGAAACTAATTCCAGAAGCCACCAGAGAAAAGATGCATGGCCTTAGCAAAACACAAAGGAAAATGCGGCTTGAAGGGCATGAAATTCCTATCCCAAAGATCGGCTTAGGTTATATTCCTGAACAACCAACTCAGATATGGATCAAGAAAAGAAGCAATGCTTCAAGTTCCCAATACATAACAGTAGAGGTCGGCAAAAGTTCGAATCAAAGAAAAGATCACTCTTCATCGCGTGTCTCGGTGTTTGAACGTATTGAGGCCTCATGGTCACGAATCACAGTGTTCGACAGGTTAAATACAACTTGCTTAACACAAAATCAGGACACTCTTGCTTGTAAATCAGTCTTTGATCAATTGGGGGCAACAAAAAGGCCTGTTGATAGTCATTCTCAAAATCCAATAAACTTTAAGGTTTAAAGGGAGAAGAAAGCTAATGATAAGATCCGCAGTAGCATTCCTTCATGCATGAAATGTAACTTTACCTTAGATATCAGCACTGAAGGATCGCTCAAAGTCAAAAGATGAACGATTGTACACACAAGTCAGCCACTCGTCCACAATGAACAAATTGAAAAGGTATCATCCTTGTTTCATATTACAATAGAAGAGGCTACACTGTCAGATGTTGAAGCAACCAATGAAGAGGTCGATGAATCTCCTCCAGCCTTGGAAGATTAAGGACAGGCTATAGTTGATGAACTTAAAGAGATCAATTTAGGAACTACTGAAGAACCCTGGCCAACTTTCATCAGTGCACTTCTCACCCCTGAAGAAGAAGAAGGGTACCTCAAGCTCCTAGTAGAATACAAAAATGTGTTTACTTGGACTTACAAGGAAATGTCTAGGCTCAATCCAAGTATTGTTCTACACCATTTGGCAGTAAAGAAGGGCGTGCGCCCAGTTAAACAAGCCCAAAGACACTTTCGGCCAAAGCTTATCCCTCAAATAGAAACCGAGGTTAATAAGCTAATTGAGGCGAGCTTCATTCATGAAGTATAGTACCCAAAATGGATCACTAACATTGTCCTTATCAAAAAGAAGAATGGACAAATCCGGGTGTGCGTTAACTTCCGTGATTTGAACAATGCATGTCCCAAGGATGATTTTCCATTACCCATCACTAAGGTCATGGTTGATGCCACTAGTGGTCATGAAGCTTTATCTTTCATGGATGGTTCTTCAGGCTACAACCAAATTCGAATGAATTATAAGGATGAAGAGCTTATAGTTTTTCGTACCCCTAAGGGCATTTATTATTACAAAGTGATGCCTTTTGGACTAAAGAACGTTGGTGCTACTTATCAACGGACCATGCAAACGATCTTTGATAATGTACTTCATAAATACGTGGAGTGTTATGTTGATGATATGGTGGTTAAAACAAAAAGAAGTGAAGACCATTTGGCAGATCTGCAATCTATGTTCAACTGCCTAAGAAAGTATCAGCTTAAAATGAACTTTCGCAAATGCGCTTTTGGCATAACATCTAAGAAATTTCTTGGTTTCATTGTGAGGCACTGCGGTATTGAAATTGACAAGTCCAAAATTGAAGCTATCCAAAAAATGCCAGAGCCCAAGAATCTGCGAGAACTTAGAGGCTTGTAGGGAAAACTAGCCTACATATGACGATTTATTTCAAACTTGGCTGGTCGATGTCAACCTTTCAATAGATTGATGAAGAAGGACATGCACTTTAAATGGGATGAGGCCTATAGCAAAGCTTTTGCACGCATCAAAAGATACCTGCTTAATCCTTCAGTCTTAGGTGCTCCTATCCTAGGAAAGCCTTTGATGCTATACATCACGGCACAAGAAAAGTCTCTAGGTGCTCTTATGGCACAAGAAAATAAAAAGGGGAAAGAAAGAGCCCTTTATTATTTAAGTCGAACTCTCAATGGGGTTGAATTAAATTATTCTCCTATCGAAAAGACGTGCCTCACTCTTTTCTTTGTCATAGATAAACTGGAGCACTACATGCAAGCATATACAGTCCGTTTAATAGCAAAAGTGGACCCGATTAAATATGTCCACTCCAAGCCAGTGGTTTCAGGTCATATAGCTCGATGGGTAGTCCTGCTACAACAATATAACCTTGCATACGTTCCACAAAAAGCTGTCAAAGGACAAGCATTGGCAGATTTCTTAGTTGATCACCCACTTCCATCTAATTGGGAGTTCTCTGATGATTTTTTGGATGAAGACGTGTTTTACATTGAAGTAATGCCACCATGGATGATGTTTTTTAATGGGGCTACACGTTGAGAAGGAGCGGGGGCAGGTGTAGTGTTTGTTTCTCCAACGGCAAATACTTCTATACTCGTTCTCATTAAACAAACTTTGCTCTAACAACATAGCCGAATATCAAGCATTGATTATTGGTCTACAAATGGCCATTGAGATAGGCATATTGCAACTTGAGATCTTTGGGGATTCCAAATTAATTGTCAACCAAATCTTGGAGCAGTATGACGTCAAGAAAGAACGACCTGTGACCATTTCGGCAAATTGAGAGGATAAGAGTTACGACCCTATCTCTCTGAAAATCTTTCAATTATGGGCGGACGAACAGACAAAATCATAGCCTTTGCATCCTTGTCATCTTTCTCCTTACAAATGAACAAGGCTGGTTCTTGCCCAATCTTCGAATCCTTGAAAAAAAGCATCATGATAGCTGTGAAAAAAATAATAATAATAATAATTAATAATTAAATAATAATTAAATGAAAAAAAAATGAAAAGGCATGGTTTCTCTACACAGAGTATTACGTTACTGGAGATTACACAGAGTATTATGTTACTGGAGATTATGCTTGTACAACTTAATGCATGCCCCGGGTGGCTTTATATAGGGATCTTCGAAAGCTAACAGACAAAAGGACAGACAGGTGTAAATAGTTAAAATATCATATTTTCAAAGGATACTGTACCAACCTTGAAAGAAAGGGATAAGAGCCCATAAATGCATCATGGTGTCAGAAGGAAAATATTGCACTAGACCTTAGAAAAAGTGCTTATAGGCCTGCAAAAGTACACATGTCATCTAAAAAACTACTGCACTAGACCTGGGATGAAGTTCTAGCCCGCGTATTATTCAAAGCGACTTGTGCTGCCGACCTTGAAAGCAGAGACACTTGCTGATTAACCAATGTCAAACACTGTCAAAGCTGCCGAAGACCATAAATCCATAAAACCAACACCATAGGAGTCTTCTACGGTCTTTAATCCACCAAACCTGAAAATTCCAGGCCTAGATGCCCAGCCATGTGCAGCCACAAATTCCCAACGTCTCGTGGGTTTCTCATTCAAATTTGCACAAATTTGAGAAAATTTTTAAAAAACCAGTGCCACCACTAGATCCATCGGCCCATGATCTACAAAACCTAAAAATTTCAAGACCAAAAAGCGGTTGCACGCCCCCCCCCCCCCCACGCGAAGCCACGATCTTTCAAACGATCTGCGGCCTAGTTCTTCAAATCTGTGCAAATCTGCCCACAATTTTAGAAAATTGAAAATACCATGGTCTTCCACGGCCTTAGATTGAAAAAAACCCAAAAATTTCGAGACCAAAACAACTGCCACGTGCCTCCAGAGACGCTGGCATTCGTATCTTCAGTTTCACGCGCCATCCTTACCAAAGCAAGCTCTCCCACGCGCCATGTGCTACCACATGCTATATTCTAACATGCGCCTCAATTGTATGACGTCATGGATGATGTCAGCCAACTCGGTTTGATTGACCTGGAAATATGACCTAGATCCGAACCACCTGTAAAAAAAGAGAGAGAGGAAATGCATTGACTAAGTTGAACTTTGACTTTAACCAAAAAGTCAAAATTTTCAAAAGGGGCTTGTCCCACTCAGTTTTTCAAGTACATTCCAATTTTGGAACCTATTTCTTCATTCGAAACTCAAAAATTGCGTAAACGTCCAATTTCCAAAAAGTTGACTTTTGCATAAATATTGACCAAAAGTGAAAATTTTTAAGAAGGACCTATCTTACTCAATTTTTCGCATACATTCCAATTTTGGAGTTTGTTCCGTCATTTGAGACTCAAAAATTGCACAAATGGCTCAATTCCAAGATAGTTGACTTCTGTGCTAAAGTCGAACCAAAGTCAAGATTTTCAAGCCAAACTTGTCTTGCTTAGTTTTTCGTGACTTGGAAATCACCAATCTAACCCACATCTCCAAAGTACTAACGGTGTCCAAAACTTAAGCTCCCAAGATCAAAATTTGAAATTCATCCATTTTGGTCTAGATTCCCTTAGGGTTATTCTCTAGACTTCATCAAGGCTTCTCAAAGTACAGATGAACTCTCACAAGTGTGTTTTGAACTTGAAATTACATTGGGTTATCAGTTCAACCTACCATTCCCGTGCCTCCAGAGACGCTGGCATTCATATCTTCAGATTCACGCGCCATCCTCACCAAAGCAAGCTCTCCCACGCGCCATGTGCTACCATATGCTATATTCTAACATGCGCCTCAATTGTATGACCTCATGGATGATGTCAGCCAACTCGGTTTGACTGACCTGGAAATATGACCTAGATCCGAACCACCTGTAAAAAAAGAGAGAGAGGAAATGCATTGACTAAGTTGAACTTTGACTTTAACCAAAAAGTCAAAATTTTCAAAAGGGGCCTGTCCCACTCAGTTTTTCAAGTACATTCCAATTTTAGAACCCGTTTCTTCATTCGAAACTCAAAAATTGCGTAAACGTCCAATTTCCAAAAAGTTGACTTTTGCATAAATATTGACCAAAAGTGAAAATTTTTAAGAATGGCCTATCTTACTCAATTTTTCACGTACATTCCAATTTTGGAGTTTGTTCCGTCATTTGAGACTCAAAAATTGCACAAATGGCTCAATTCCAATATAGTTGACTTCTGTGCTAAAGTTGACCCAAAGTCAAGATTTTCAAGCCAAACTTGTCTTGCTCAGTTTTTCATGACTTGGAAATCACCAATCTAACCCACATCTCCGAAGTACTAACGGTGTCTAAAACTTAAGCTCCCAAGATCAAAATTTGAGATTCATCCATTTTGGTCAAGATTCACTCAGGGTTATTCTCTAGACTTCATCAAGGCTTCTCAAAGTACAAATGAACTCTCACAAGTGTGTTTTGAACTTGAAATTACATTGGGTTATCAGTTCAACCTACCATTCCCGTTCGGTGCCTACTAGTCTCTAACCTACCATTCCCGTTCGATGTCTACCGTTCTCATCCACCATTCTTACCAAAACTTCTCATTTGCCATTCTCAACTACCCATCTATTGTTCTTCATTTCTCCGCTATAAATAGAATGGTTAGATTCAAAAAAAAAAAAAAAAAAAAAAACTCATCAAGAAAAACACACTGAATCATGAAATGAAGATTTGCTTCTTTCAAATTTTCAAGTCCTCCTTCTCACAACCATTTCTCACTATGACCTAATCAGTTTGAAATCAACCCTCTCATGGTTCAGTAGAAACCCTCTTCACAACATCATTGTAGTTTTGAGATCCAAACAATTTTTTTTCTCCCTTTAATGACCACATTTGTCCATAAAATTACTCATAACAAGGCTGGTATCATCGTTCCATGCTTCCTTGAACTTGGTTGGCCAGGAAATCTAAGCCCAGCAGAGACACATGTTCCTAAGATCAGGGCTTCCATAGTCTCTCTCCAATTACTTAGTCTTCCAACAGAAGCAGCGATTCGAAACAAACAGCAACTTGATTGGTTTCTAAATCTAGGATCACAAGTTAGCTCCACCTTTCATTTTTCTATGCTTTTCCAACAAGTGGCATTAGGTGAAGGTGGTAAAAGGTATTGGGGTATCCTACAAATTGTCTCCCATCCAACACTTACGATGACCTCCAAGGTACCAACTCATCAGAAATCAGCCTTTGGTGTAGGTAAATGGTCACCAAAGCCTTATTCCATGTTCCCACTAGCGTGGGACCCAAAGGTCATCGTTGTTGGTACCTCAAAACACACTTTTTGGAATTACTCCAACTTAAAATCAGCTTGAAGAATTTCAGAAAATATACTTCTGAAATTACTTCAACTTAACGTTCGTCAGCATGATCCCATCACATAGGCACATTCGATGACTTGTCGCCAGACCTCATTCAGCATGTAGTCAGTCACGTATCCCAAGGTGTACTTCCTAAAAACATCTACACCAGAAAGTCCCTAACATACAAGGCTAGCGCCATGGTGTCATATGTTTCACCCATTCACTTTACTTCATCGCCATCTTCTTCACCACCAACATTAGCATACCTAAAATCCATAAGCTTCTTAAATTACCTCAACGTAACCTAAGTGATGTAATAACACATGGGCATTCAACCACTTTCCCACATGTCCTCTCCATAATCTGAAGCATATTCTTCTGAGATAACTTCACTAGGAGTTCTTAAAAACACGAGGCTAGCCCCATAGCTCTGCATGCTGTACCCAGCCACCATCCTTGCCTTTTCCCCATCTTCAACACCCTATGATTGCCGCCAACGATCCAAAATATTCTTCTGAAATTACCTCAGCATAACCTCTGCTGAAATGATTCAATCTTGCAAGTACATCCAACTTCTTGCAAATAACTTTCAGCCTCACCAATCCACTCCAAGTACCATGGAACACTCCTTTGAAATTACTTCAACTTAATCTCTGCTGAGAAGGCCCAGTCAAGGAAGAACATTCAAATACTTGCAGACCCCTTTTTGGTCTCATCAAAGCCTTTTCATATGGGTGGGTCTACTCTTCGAAAATTATCTCATCCTGCTGAAAGCTCCATCACCTTCAACTACTTCACTTGAAGAGTCAAGTGTAGAAATCTATTTTCAAAACTCATTCCCACACCACACTCCGAAATTGTGTGCATGAATGAGCTTCAATGGGGCATTTGTAGAGAGGAAAAATTTTCGACCTATCACAAGCTGACACATCATACTACCAAGTCCACAAAATACAACCAATTACAAATCTCCATGTATTGTTGCTAGGTTTTGCTATCACAACTCAGAAACCAATAGAAATTTGCCAAGTGTCATGCAAAAATCAATCACACATAAGTGCATGTAAGCGATGACATAGGCAGTCCAACACATGTAAACAATGACATATGCAAAACAACGCGTGTAAGCGATGACATAAGCGGACCAATTAGGTTATGACATGTGTCACCAATCAGGCTATGACATGTGTCACCAATCAGACTCTGCCATATGTCGCTCACCCACCCTCAAACTCCTATAAATAGAAGCCTTCCTAAGGCATTTAAGAAGACATCAAGCCATCTAGAGCACAAGTAGCATCAGAGAAGATTTAGAAGCACTCAAAAGTACAGAAGCTCTATGGGAATCAAGCCTCAAAGCCTTCAAGAACTTCAACCTCAAAATCGAAGAACATTCAAAGCAAAATCATCTAAACTATCTGTCTAGATCTCAAAATTCACTAAAATCAAGCTCAAAAGCCTCTAGAAACCTTAACAAACCACAAATCAACAAAGCTCTGTAGATTCAAGCCTCTAAAGCACCGAAGAACTTCCACCACAAACCTTCAAAGAAGAAGAACGCACGAAGTACACACGAAGAACATGAAGAATAAAGAATTTTTAACAAGCTCATAGCCAGAGATTCATTGTAATTCTCTTTCAAAGATCTTTGATCCATTCCTTAGCCAAATTGAAGGATATTTTGTGTTCAAGTCAAAATCACATCACCACAACTCCAATCAATAAGTCTTGCAAGGAGATCGAATTAGAAGATCACTCTTTTGTAATTTCAAAGAATTGTACCAAACAATCATCAATACAAATTCACATTTGTGAAACTATTTTACTTATTTGATTTATTTCAAACTAGAAATTTAGTCATCTATAGGAGGTATCAAAAATGGAAATGAATCAGCCTTTTGGATCCTCTTACTTGACAACTCATTCAAAATAATTATCATATCCGTTGGTGAGTAAATGGTCCGAATTAATACTCCATTTTTATTATGGAAAATGAAGAGCCATTAATCCACTTAATGGACTACCCGTTTGGGCCTTTTCATTCTTCAAAAACTCCTTATCTTACCATTAATTGTGTAACTCCAGCCCATCAAATTAATATCCTGCAATTAATCTTGTAACACTCACTACATTAGAATAATGGACCTAATTAATTAAATTAATTTGGTAGTAATTTTGTGAGACCTATTAAGCCTATAAATAGACTCATTCAGACCCAATACAAGTTACTACAGAAATATACACTAAAAAATTAGAGAGGTTCCTGGCAAGGAATGGTGTTTTTTCTGGTGGAGCTTTGGGCTTGAACACTTTATGCAGAGGTTGTTCTAGCCATACAACACTTGTTGGGCTGTAGTATCTTGGGGGAGACAAGTTTTGAGAATGTCTGCACCGGTTATAAAGTTTAGCCAACCAAGAGCTTGAATCTCCTTAAAGAGAGCAAGTGCCGCACCTCAGTCCAAATAGTATTGTGTAATTTTCCTCTTTAAATTAATAAAGTTCATAAGTATTATTCAGTTTCTTTTTGTGTTATTTCCATTATCATTGTGTTTGCACCAACAGATAATTTAGTAGAACCAATGTGTTTAAGGCTGCATTTGTTTCACATGATTTCAATTTCAGGAAACTATTTTACAACCTTGTGTGTGTTTGGGCACCCACGGAAAAAATGGTCAACGGAAAATCAGCAACTTGTTAACCGTTAAATAACCCACCGAAAGCGTAAAATCGTTTACACTTTGATTTTACCTTCAACCATTTTTCGAAAATCACACCCAGAAGAGAGAGATTGAGACAGAGCTCAAGCACACGCCACCTGAAGCTCATCCTCGCAGGTCAGATTGCGATCCTCATCCTCGACGGTTAGATCGCCATCCTCGTCCTTTCTAGCTTCGTCGTCCCCTCCATTTTTTCTTGTTCAAACTCAACCTGATTTGTTTGCATGCCACCACACCCATCCCTGAAACCTAGAAAACCCATTCCTCAAACCTACTCCGTCGAACCCATTCGTCAAACCCACCACTCCAACAAACCCATTTCGCAAACCCATTTCTCAAACCCCCACTAGCCGCCACCGACCACCAGCCCGCTCCACTCCACCCTCAAACCCACCCAATCTGGCCGCTGTCGCCTCCATCCACTCCGATCCTCTCTTTCCCGATCTATCTCTCTTTCCCTTAATCTCTCACTCTTTCTTCCTCCTCTCACCAAGTTTGTGAATAAAAGATGTATTTATTTTGATTTTTGGTTGTGTTAAGTGCATATTTTGATTTTTTTTTTTGTTATAAAATTTGTTTGGGAGTTGAGAAAATGGCTAAAAAAGGTGAAAATTTTGTAGGAAAATAGCATTTTTAGAATGTTATCAAACACCGAAAATTGTTTTCTGGACTATTTTCTATTGCAAAACCAAACACCTGGATTTCATTTTCCTTATAAGAATTCACTTTCCCTGCATTCATTTTACACTCGGAATTCGATTTACATTGAACCAAATGCAGCCTAACACTCAAACCAAGACCATTACCATTTCGAATTTGATCACCTTGATACTTATTTGCCTTACATTCAAGTTAGCAAGATCAGCTATGAGGTGGTGTGTGGCGCCATAATCCAGGTACCTGTTGAGATCAGAGGCAAACTGAGGAGTTGTGAATAGAGCGTGCATATTTGAGGACTTAGTGGAGTAGGAATTATCATACCGATGATAGCAGTTGAGGGCTGAATGACCTGTCTTGTTGCATACTTAGCAAATTGGACGATTTGCAGAGGAAGAATTTGAATTTACATGTCCACGCTACTGGCCTCGATTATTTTTCCGGGTAAGGGAGGATGAGCCACGGCTAGATGGAGAGAAAGAGTTGTGCCAATCATAATGACCCCCACGTGAATTTCCTCTACCTGTAAAGTTTGCTCTAGCAAATGCAAGATCGACAATTGGCTGCTACTATTCAAGACGAATTTCATGAACTAATAAATGCCCATACAAGTCTTCAATGGATAGAGGATAAACCCTTGTAGTCACTGATGTGACAAATGAATCATAGTCTGATTCAAGACCAGCTAGCAGAAAAGAGATTACTTCAAAATCATTTAGGGGCTGATCAATGACAGCAAGTGTGTCAACCAGTGTAGTGAACTAGTGAAAATAATCAGCAATAGAAGAATTGTCTTTCTTTAAAGTGGTGAGTTGATGGTGGATTTGCATTGTTCTAACCCTGGATTGGGAGGTGAACATACATTCTAATGCTGACCAAACTTCACGAGAGGTGGTACATTTGACCACATGAGCCAAAATCTTCTGAGAGAGAGAAGAAATAATAGCACTAAGTATCATTTGATCTTGCAAATGCCAGTGCTGGAATTCTAAGTTTTATAGAGCTTGAGTGTCACCATTGATAATCAGAAGGTTGATGTGTCTAATTCAAAGTCAAATACTACCAGCCAAGAGTCCAAACATATTGCCATAAAGGACTCCAATTCAAATTCAGATACTTGCCAAACATAAGTCAGCCAATATCACTCCCTTGATTCTCTCCTCCGTAGCACATCCCTTGACTTTAGCTGATTCTCTATAATTGTAATTTGTTGTAATTATATTCTCTCCAATTTAGGGAAGTTTGTCTGTAGTCTTTTAGTATTAATACAAAGCAGGACACGCCTCACTGTGTGTAGTTTTCAACCCAACAAAAACTCTCTATTCTCTTTTCCTTTATGGTATCAGAGCTATATGTCCAACGACCTTTAAAAAAAAAAAAAAACACACACACACAATTTTTTTTCCAGCTTTTTCTTTCTTTTCTTTGCTTTAACCAATCTCAATGGAACACACCAATTCTTCAACTGGTGTCGTGGTACCCAGTCATTCAGGGTTCATGTCAATTAAACTAGACAGAACCAATTATCCTCTTTGGCTTGCTCAGATTGTTCCTATTTTGAAGAGCAAGAGTTTGATGGGATTTGTAGATGGTACAAATCAATGTCCTCCAGAATTTAAACGGGACAAAGATGGTAAGGATACCACCGAAGTGGATCCATCTTATATTGCTTGGCATCAACAGGACCAAATGATCCTTAGTTGGATCAATAATTCTCTCTCCCCACCAGTGCTATCCACAGTGGCTCGTTTCACATCAGCATATGCCACCTGGTCCTCACTAGAGAAGAGGTATGCTTCTCACTCAAAAAAGCGTATTCAACAGTTGAAAAATGATTTATGTAACACAAGAGGAGATGGTCTTTCAGTTTCTGATTTTGTGGACAAAATAAATCATATTGCTGACAATCTTGCCTTGGCTGGCAAACCCATTGATGATGATGAACTTGTTACTGTTATTATGAATAACATTGGTTCAGCATATGAAATCACCATTAGTTCTGCACAAGCACGTGACACTCCTATATCATATGATGATCTTGTGGCATTACTTCTTAGTGCTGAAAACAGGCTTCAGAAACAACAAACACCTTTGCTTGACAATACTCCTACTGCGATGTATGCTCCCAAATCTAATAATCAAACCACTCGAGGTCGAGGTTCTCCACATAACCGAGGGTCTAATATGAGAGCCAGAGGGTCCTCTGGTTCACGTCGACCTCAGAATTCTTGGTCCCATTCCAACTCTGGTTCCACGAATTTTGGGTCCTCTAGTAATAATTCTTCTCGGCCGACTTGTCAAATCTGCAATCGTCCAGGACATGGTGCCCGTGACTGTTTTCACCGAATGAATCATGCTTATGAAGGCCGAATTCCAACTCAAAAACTTATGGCTATGGCAGCTACTGCATCCTTGAACAATCCTCATACCACATGGCTTTCTGATACTGGTGCATCGAATCATATCACTTCGGATCTTGCAAATTTGGCTATTCACAATGAATATCATGGTCAGGACCAAGTTGCTGTGGGTAATGGTGCAGGTTTGAATATTGCCCATATTGGTTCTAATAAAATTCCTCATGGTTCATCCTTCCTTGCTATGAATAATATTTTACATTGCCCATCTGTCGCTGCTAATCTTCTTTCAGTTTATCAATTTACTCGTGATAATAACTGCTATTTTATTTTCTTCTCTGATTGTTTTTATGTGAAGGATCTAAGCACGGGGAGGACGCTTTTCTGCGGGAAGAGTGAAAGTGGTCTCTATCCTTTCCATATTCACAACCAGATTTCTACCAAGTCAAGTCGTCCGTTTGCATTTGTTGGTGTCCGTGTTGGCGCTCCAGTTTGGCATTCTCGGCTGGGTCATCCTGCCTCCAACACACTTTCGCGTCTTATTTCAAATAAATGTCTTCCTATGAGTGGTAAAAGTTCAAATCATTTTTGTAATTCATGTCCTTTGGGCAAGAGTACTAAACTACCTTTTCATTTGTCGGATTCAATATCCAAATTTCCATTGGAATTGGTGCATTCAGATGTTTGGACTTCTCCAACTGTTTCTATGAAAGGATCCAAATATTATGTGTTATTTGTGGATGATTTCTCTCGTTATTCATGGATATTTCCTATGCAATTTAAACATGAAGTCTTTGATATTTTTGTCAAATTTAAGTTGCATGTTGAAAATCTTTTCTCATCCACAATTAAAGCTTTTCAAGCAGATGGAGGTGGCGAATATACTAATAATGCCTTTCAAAAATTTTTAGTTAATCATGGTATTAGTTTTCGCTCCTCATGTCCAAATCACCCTGAACAAAATGGATTGGCTGAACGAAAACACCGACATATTGTAGAAACTGGTCTCACTCTTCTTGCTCATGCTCATATGCCAAATACCTATTGGGTTGATGCATTTACCACTGCAGTGTATTTGATTAATAGACTTCCATCTCGTGTCTTAAATTATCTTAGTCCGTATGAAAAGCTATTTCAAAAATCTCCCATTTATGATAGTCTTCGAGTGTTTGGTTGTGCATGCTTTCCTTATTTGCGACCCTATAATACAAATAAGCTGCAATTTCGTTCTAAACGATGTGTGTTTTTGGGTTACTCTCTTAATCATCAAGGATATCGATGTCTTGATCCAAGCAATGGTCGTGTCTATTTATCCCGTCATGTTATTTTTGATGAGTCTTCATTCCCATTTCAAGAGACCATTAACACTGTTTTTGCAGAGAAGGGCCCCCTGGAATCTTTGGTGCCTACACTAGAAATGATTCAGCTACCTCAACTACATACACCACCTTCTTGTTCTAGACCTCCACCCACTTCTCCTACTATACCTCAAACTCCTCAAATGCCTACCCAACCAGACCCCATTTCCCTCACACAAAGCTCTCTTCCTCATATTTCTAGCAACCATCCTATAGGCTCTTCCCCTATAGCTTCTCATCCCAACCCCACTATACCACCCACTTCTACATCTTCCATTCCAAATCCATTACCACCTACTCCCACATCCCAAACTCTCCCAGAAAATTCCTCCCACTCCATGGTCACTAGAAGAAAAGATGGAATTTGCAAACCCAATCCAAAATATGCAATGAATGTGGTATATGATTCTCATTTGATTGAACCCACCTGTTATAGCCAAGCAGTTAAACATGCAGAATGGCGTCATGCTATGGGGGCTGAATTTAATGCCTTACAACGGAATGGCACTTGGTCATTGGTCCCTCCTCGCTCAAATATGAACATCTTGCCTAATAAGTGGGTGTTTAAAATCAAGAAAAGATCTGATGGTACTATTGAGCGCTATAAAGCTCGTCTTGTAGCAAATGGTTTTCATCAAAAAGAAGGGCTTGATTATACAGAGACTTTTAGTCCAGTTGTGAAACACTCCACTATTCGCATTGTTCTTGCTTTAGCCATTCATCAAAAATGGCCTATTCGACAATTGGATGTTCAAAATGCATTTCTCCATGGCCACTTATCTGAGGAAGTGTATATGCGTCAACCTTCTGGGTTCATTGATCCTAATTATCCACACCATGTCTGCAAGCTTCATAAGTCCCTCTATGGTTTAAAACAAGCTCCTCGACAATGGTTTCAACAATTTTCTGATTATTTAGAGGAGCTCGGTTTTTGTGGGTCTAAAGCTGATTACTCCCTCTTCACATTTCGTAAGGGTGCTTTGATCATTATTCTACTTATTTATGTTGATGACATTTTGATCACAGGGAATAGCTCATCTCATATTTTCCAGCTTATACAAAACCTTGGGAAACTGTTTTCTATGAAGGATTTAGGACCTTTGCATTTTTTCCTTGGTATTGAGGCCATATACAGTTCTGGTGGTTTATACCTAACTCAAACAAAATATACCATGGATCTATTACATCGCACAAAGTTTCAAGATGAAAAGCCTATTTCTTCTCCTGCCCATAGTGGACAGAAATTAAGTCTTTATGATGGTGATCCTCTTCCTGATCCTACTGAATATCGAAGTGTTGTTGGGGCGCTACAATATTTGACACTCACTCGTCCTGATATTGCTTTTGCAGTCAACCAAGTGTGTCAATTCATGCATCAACCTACCACAACTCACTGGATTGCTGTTAAAAGAATATTGCGTTATTTGAAGAGCACTCCTACTCATGGTCTGTTTTATCAACCTAGTTCTCTACGTTTAGAAGCCTATTCCGATGCTGATTATGCTGGAAATCCGGATGATCGTCGCTCTACTGGTGGCTACTGTATTTATCTTGGATATAATCCCATATCTTGGAGTGCCAAGAAACACCGTACTGTATCTCGTTCAAGCACAGAAGCAGAATATCGTCAATTGGCATATACTGCAGCTGAGATTTCATGGCTGCGATCATTGTTCAAAGATTTGGGTGTCTCTCTAACAACACCGCTTATTTGGTGTGACAACATTAGCTCCATCTCATTAGCCTCAAACCCAGTGTTTCATGCACGCACTAAACATTTGGAAGTAGATTACCATTATGTGCGTGATAAGGTTGTTCGCAAGGAGCTGGATGTTAACTACATTTGTACCACAGATCAGGTGGCAGACGTGTTTACCAAAGGACTTTCTTCTGCCCGTTTCAAATTATTGGCAAACAAGCTTATGGTACGCTCTTGTCCCATTAGCTTGCGGGGGTGTGATAATCAGAAGGTTGATGTGTCTAATTCAAAGTCAAATACTGCCAGCTAAGAGTCCAAACATATTGCCATAAAGGACTCCAATTCAAATTCAGATACTTGCCAAACATAAGTCAGCCAATATCACTCCCTTGATTCTCTCCTCCGTAGCACATCCCTTGACTTTAGCTGATTCTCTATAATTGTAATTTGTTGTAATTATATTCTCTCCAATTTAGGGAAGTTTGTCTGTAGTCTTTTAGTATTAATACAAAGCAGGACACGCCTCACTGTGTGTAGTTTTCAACCCAACAAAAACTCTCTATTCTCTTTCCTTTAACCATCAGCTTCAACAGTGATGACCCGAGGCGGAGAAGGTGTCGTTCTATCAAGGTAGCCATAGAGATGTTGCCCCTTTAGGTAAAGGACAATCTGTGCTTTCCACGTAGGTAGTTGTCAAGGGTGAATTTGATGGTGATCAGATGATGAATAGTAGTAAATGTGGTGGGAGAAGGAGAAGCAGCGGTGTTGATAGTGGAGGCTAAGGAAGACTAAGAAGAAATTGAAAAAAAAAAGACGTAAGCCAAAATAGCTCTGATGCCATATAAACTCAATGAAATACTGAAAATGTTTTTAGCCTATCTGATACGGCTGAAGGCCTTCCATTTATAAAGGGATTGTACAGATGCAAGAATTTTAAATATAACAGAGTTTCAAATACAAATGACTCTATCCTATCTTGAGTTTGAAAATACAAATCTTTCCTATCTTATCATAATCTAGAGCTGTTACAATTTGTATTTCGTATATCATAACTAGAATACAGCTGGTGATTAGCTCTGATCCTTAACATTCTTTGATTCTTTCTAACAATTATACTCTTTTGTATAACTATATAACATACAATACAAATAGGTTGAGTCACAAATTTTACACTACAACTTGCTAGTCTTCTAAAATCACATTTCTTAGTTTCTGGATTTTAACAACCCGTAATACTGAAGTTGTTGAACAGCCAAGTTGCAAATATATAATAATAATATTTAATATTTTATGCGGTAGATGAAAGTGAGATTTCAATATATAGTTGTCCAGAAAATTATGGACCAATTGTTGAATAGTCAAGCAGACTATTCAAGAAATATGAGCTAAATTTGATAGCTTTGATCATCTGAAAAGTTAAACTTGTTACATGCACTGTTTTACACTGTTTTACAGTTACCCAAAAAAAAATAAAAATAAAACTGTGACTCGAAGTCACGATTTCACAGTTTTTATGTTTTTTGGAATGTGTAATAACTAATAACTAATAAACATTGACGGGACTGACGAGTCCATTTGACATGGACGATACCACCAGCACGGACGAAACTAGCCTCTGGCTAGGAGAACCGATTACAGGCGTTGCTGACGAAGGTATCCAGGCTATTCAATGCAGGTAATCAAACCTGAAGCAGTTACAAGGACAACTGTACAATCCGTTGGAGAACATTGATGACACACTACACAGCTCCGGACGTTACGAGGAGAAGCATTAAGATCTCCATAACTGCTCCAACGGCTAGAGACCTTAGAAACATATATAAATCCACACCTTGCCAAGAGAAAGGTACATACACACATACAAGTAACAAGGGATTTCTTTTCATTCTGTCTTATTTTACATTGCTTTATTCTAAGAAAAGTTTTATACACTGACTTTGGCATCGGAGGTGTTGTGGCAGGCACTACACCGGCGATCATCCTTGAAGGCTGAAGAATCTTCTCTGTCTGACGAATGTGACTGATGATCTTACACATCATCAGTTTGGCGCCGTCTGTGGGAACGACATTTTCGTATTCACATTCGAGATTGTAGTTTCCAATCAATTATTCTTCTCAGATGGAGTCCAATCAAGATTCTGCAGCCTTAGCTCAGCAAATCTAAGCTCTTGCAGCCACAGTGGAAGAATTGACCAGACAAAACCAGGAGATGAAGCTACGGCTTCAACAAGAGGAGAATAGGTCTAAGGGAAATCAGGAAGACGAAGGGGACAGTCATAGAAGAAGTGATCCTCGAAGGCCCACCACTCCGACAGAGCAAAACTCAGATATGTTGAGAGAGATAAGGAGGGAAATGGACGAGCTTAGGAATGCCATCAAGGAGAAGACGGAACGAAGTGTGGATCGAATGGTCCGAGCGACGGATTCACCGTTCACAACAACAGTCCTCGATTGTCCAGTACCGTCCAAATTCCGGCTACCTTAGCTCGAACCTTTCGATGGGCTGAAGGATCCTCAAGATCATCTAAATACCTTCAAAACAACCTTGGGACTTCAGCAGCCCCCGGATGAAATATTATGTCGTTCCTTCCCAACCACGCTCAGGGGAGCTGCCCGAGAATGGTTCACAAAGTTTCCAACATCGTCCATCGACACATTCGAGCAGTTGAGCAACGCCTTCCTGCGTCACTTTATTGGGGGACAACGACCAAAGAGGACCGCAGACCACTTGCTCACCATCAGGCAAGGAGAGAAGGAAACTTTGAGGTCGTATGTAAAACGTTTCACAAGGAAAACACTAGAGGTAGACGAAGCTGATGATAAGGTACAGCTGACGACCTTCAAAGCAGGGCTGAGAACTAGGGAACTCGTCACTTCACTCGCGAAGAATCCCCCGAAGACGATGTCTGAAATGCTCCTTAAGGCGCAGAAATATATGAACGCTGAAGACGCGCTAGCTGCCATCAAGGACGGAGACAGACCCGGCGACAGAGGAAGAAGAGAGGACGACCGTAGAGGACAAAAGAGAGAGAGACAGGATCATCGAACCAAGGACGGAGTCAGAAGGAAAGACGATAAGAATCCACGAACGGTAAAATTTACTCCTCTCATTATGCCTGTTGACAAAATTTTAACGCAGATCAAAGACGAGCATTACCTTAAGTGGCCGCGACCACTGCATTCGTCCCCAAACGTCCGTAACAAGAGTAAGTATTGCCGATTCCATAAAGATCATGGCCACTACACAGAAGATTGTAGGGATCTCAAAGAACAAATAGAAGAGTTGATACGAAGGGGAAAGTTACAGAAATTCATGAAGAAGGGAGATCACAATAGGTTCCGGGATGAAAACAAGGGCCAACATGAGTCCTCGTCTAGAAGCAACGGTCGTCAATCCTAGCCTCCTCAAAATGTGATCGGGGAGATACAAATGATTGCAGGGGGGCCCACCACGGGGGGCTCATTCAAGTTACTCAAGAAAACACACCAACGGCAAATAAACAGCGTCCACATGACACCCCCACCAAAATACAGACGAACTGACCAAGACATGACCTTCAACGAGAGTGACGCTAGAGGAGTGAAGCAACCACATAATGACCCCTTGGTCATAATGCTCACCATAGAAGGGTTTAACACCAAAAGGATCCTCGTGGACAATGGTAGCTCTGCCGATACCATCTATTTTCCTGCATTCCAACAGTTGAAGCTTGATCCCAAAAGGCTTCGTCCCTTCGATTCCCCCCTCGTCAGCTTTAGCGGCGATAGGGTGTATCCCAAAGGAATAGTAACGCTGACAGTAACGGTGGGAACGTATCCAAAACAACTGACTCGTCAGATAGACTTTTTGGTAGTAGATTGTCCCTCATCCTATAACGTCATCATCGGAAGGCCAGCACTCAACAAGTGGAAGGCGTCCACGTCCACCTATTGCCTGAAGGTAAAATTCCCAACAGAAAACGGTGTTGGTGAAGTCAAAGGAGACCAAGTATTAGCTCGAGAATGCTACCAAGCTGTTTTAGCAGCTAAAGAGAACCACACATGGATAATAGAAGAAAAGGAGGGAGAAAAGGTGGAAGCCCTGGAAGCAGTAGAACTGATCGAAGGGAAGCGGCGAAGACAACCAGAATAGGGACGACCTTGAGTCCTGAAATGAGAACGAAGCTCATTCGGTTTCTTAGGGACAACTTAGACGTCTTTGCCTGGAGTCATGACGACATGCCAGGCATATCCCCAGGAGTCATCCAACACAGGCTAAATGTGGACCCAGAGAGAAAGCCCATCAAGCAGAGACGAAGAACCTTTGCACCCAAAAGAGACCAAGCAATCGCTGACGAAGTGAATAAACTCTTGACTGCAGGCTTCATCAGGGAGGTGTATTACCCAGAATGGCTCGCCAACGTCGTTTTAGTAAAGAAAGCAAGCGGGAAATGGAGAATGTGCGTGGATTTCACGGACTTGAACAAGGCCTGCCCAAAGGATAGCTTTCCCCTCCCAAGGATAGACCAGCTCGTAGATTCTACTGCCGGGCATAAGCTGTTAACATTCATGGATGCATTCTCAAGATACAACTAGATAAAGATGGCTGACAAGGATCAGGAGAAAATTGTCTTCATTACCAGTCAGGGGCTCTACTGTTATAAGGTGATGCCCTTTGGGCTGAAGAACGCAGGAGCAACCTATCAGAGGTTGATGAATAGAATGTTTGTTAAGCAGATAGGAAGGAATATGGAAGTATACGTCGATGATATGCTCGTCAAGAGCAGGGAAGAGCTTGCACACCTGGACGACCTTAAAGAGACATTCGATACCCTCAAGCAATACCAAATGAAGCTGAATCCTGGTAAGTGTGTCTTTGGTGTTGCCTCAGGAAAATTCCTGGGATTCATGGTATCCTAGAGGGGAATAGAAGCAAATCCTGAGAAAGTGCAAGCCATAATCAACATGACATCACCTAAGACCGTCAAGGAGGTTCAGAAGCTTATAGGCCGGATCGCAGCCCTTAACAGGTTTGTGTCTAGAGCAACTGACAAGTGCTTACCATTCTTCAAGACCCTGAAGCAAGCTTTTGAATGGACCGACAAGTGTGAAGCGGCATTCCAGGAGCTCAAGCGTTACCTTAGCAATCCACCCCTCCTGAGCCCGTCCAAAGAAGGTGAAAGCTTGTACTTATATTTAGCAGTCTCATCTACAGCCGTCAGTGCCGCCTTAATCCGAGAAGAAGATGGGAAACAGCTTCCGGTTTACTATGTCAGCTAAGCTTTCCAAGGAGCTGAATCCAGATATCCAAAGATTGAGAAGATCACGTTTGCATTGATAGTAGCCTCGCGCAAGCTCAGGTAATACTTCCAGGCACACCCGATCTTAGTGATGACGGATCAACCCATCAAGAAGTCTATGAGCAAACCCGAAGCAGCAGGCAGAATGGTCCAGTGGGCGATTGAACTCAGCCAATTTGACGTGGAGTACCATCCAAGGACGGCCATCAAAGCACAAGTCCTGGCAGACTTCATCGCCAAGTTTACCTATCCAGACAAGCCGAGCCTTGCTAACATGAATGAGACATGGGTAATAAAGACTGACGACTCGTCAACAAAGAAAAGAGGGGGAGTAGGGGTAGTCATAACCACTCCTGACGGAGAAATATTAAGATATGGAGTTCAACTAAAATTCCCAGCCACCAACAACGAGGCCGAGTACGAAGGAATCCTGACAGGCTTAAGGCTCGGAAAAGAGCTTGGGGCCAGGAACCTGCTAGTCCAGAATGACTCAAAGTTAGTAATTGGGCAAATCAAAGGAGAGTACGAAGCAAAAGAAGAAAGAATGCAAAAATACCTCAGGCTGACGAAACACCTGACTCAAGAGTTTGAAAAAGTGGAGTTCATCCAAATTCCAAGGAGCCAGAACGTGGCCGTCGACGAAGTCTCAAAGATAGCCTCGTTGGAAGAAGAAGAACCAGGGACAGACCTGATGATGGAGATACAGAGAAGCCCCAGCATAGAAGAAGCTACGACATTCGCAGTCCAGGACACAAGCAGTTGGATGACGCCCATCATCTCCTTCCTCCAAGATGGCCATTTACCTCAGGACGCAGATGAAGCTAGAAAGATCAAAAAGAGATCCACTAGGTTCACAATTCTCAATGATACCTTGTACAAAAGAGGTTTCTCCATGCCCTACCTGAGGTGCGTTGACGAAGAAGAAGTTGAATACATCCTCAGAGAGGTCCATGAAGGAATTTGCGGAGATCACGCAGGCCCAAGATCCTTGGTAAGAAAAATTATGCGTGCAGGTTACTTCTGGCCAACAATGTAAGACGATACAGCAAGGTTCGTCAAGAAATGTGACAAATGTCAGAGGTTCGGGAACATTCAACGACTCCCATCAGAAAAGCTAACGACGATAACATCTCCCTGGCCGTTCGCACAATGGGGAATTGACATCGTCGGCCCACTGCCCCAAGGCAAAGGTCAGGTAAAATTCTTACTCGTTGCTATTGATTATTTTACTAAATGGGTTAAAGCAGAGGCATTGGCAACCATCACCGAAGCCAGAATCCAGGGGTTCGTATGGAAGAACATAGTCTACAGGTTCGGGATCCCACGGATGATCATACCGGATAACGGACGACAGTTCGATAGCCAGGCTTTCAAGGATTTCTGTCCGGGCTTGGGCATCAAGAACCAGTTCTCATCACCAGGCCATCCACAGGCGAACGGACAAACGGAAGTGACGAACCGCACATTACTCAAGATCATAAAAACCAGACTGGACGACGCAAAGGGTGCATGGCCAGACGAGCTGCCCAACGTCTTGTGGGCTTACAGAACCACGGCTAGAACCCCGACAAGAGAGACCCCCTTCAAACTTACCTACGGCACAGAAGCAGTGATCCTAGTCGAGGTGGGAATAACCAGCACTAGGCGAGAAGTTTTTAATCAAGAAGACAATGACGACCTTCTACGAGTAGATCTGGACTACCTTGACGAAGTTCGAGACAAAGCCTTCAACAAGATGACTAAATACCAGAAGAAAATGACAGACTACTACAACAGAAGGGTGAGACTCAGGCGACTCAACATAGGAGACCTCGTCCTGCGTAAAGTGACCCAGGCAACCAAGGACCCAGCTCAAGGAAAACTAGGCCCCACCTGGGAAGGGCCATACAAAGTCATCCACTACTCCAGACAAGGAAGCTACCACCTGGAGACCCTAGACGGAGAAAAACTCCCAAGACCATGGAACATTGAACATTTGAAGAAATAGCATCAGCAGTTGTAATAGAAAAATATATTCGTCATTATTAATCAATAAATGAATTATTCAGCTGATATTTTTGTGCAAACAAGCTTGATCCAGAATAAACTCACAACAGGCCAAAAATGGCTAAGTAACAAGAGTCTGCCTTGACGGATGTACGTTACTGACGAATATAAAATCACTAAGAGTGATCAAAAGGCCAAAAATGGCTAAGTAACAAGATTCCGCCTCGACGGATGTAAGTTACTGACGAAGAAATCAAACCAAAGCCAAAAATGGCTAAGTAACAAGATTCTACCTCGACGGATGTAAGTTACTGACGAAGAAATCAAACCAAAGCCAAAAATGGCTAAGTAACAAGATTCCGCCTCGACGGATGTAAGTTATTGACGAAGAAATCAAGCCAAAGCCAAAAATGGCTAAGTAACAAGATTCTGCTAAAGACGGATGTAAGTTACTGATGAATAAATCTACCAAAAGCCAAAAATGGCTAAGTAACAAGATTCCGCCAAAGACGGATGTAATTACTGACACATGCAAGCTATTATCAAACGTATGCACACCCAAGTAACCAAGCACCAGAGCTTAGAGTGCAGGAGTCTACTTTAGCAAAAACGCACAACTGACGACTAGGATGCAACCAAGATGATAGATATGGCAAACATGCATCAGAATCAAATACAAGTAAGTACCGAATAAATAAAATTAAAGCCTGAAGTTGGCAGGCAAATTACCATTGTTTTTACAACTAAAGGCCCATAAACACTAGGCTAAAAATGTTGTTCTCAAAATAGATCAAATTGTTCTCCAAGAAGATAAAAAAAAAAAAAAAAAAAAAAAAAAAAAAAAAAAAAAAAAAAAAAAAAAAAAAGAAAAAAAAAGATAAACAAATGCCCAAAAACATGACGGGCAACACAAGAAGTTAAAACTTAAATAGCAGGTTCAAACTTCGGGAGGGGCATCAGCAGCAGCAGAAACTGGGGCATTCTCTGGAACATCATTAGCTGAAGCCAAAGAAAGAACAGCTTCGTCGACGGCCATCTCTTTGTCCACATCCTCCAAATCCAGATTCCCGATGTCAACACCAGTCGGATGCTTGATCATATACCTTCGAAGAAGCTCGAAGCCTTTGAAATACCAACTGAAGAGCACAGTATTGTACTCGTCAGTGGTTTGAAATGCTTCAACAGACCTAGCTGCGATGGTTTTTAGTGACTCCTTAGCACTCTGAAGCTGCTCGTCCTTCTCTATATTCAGCTAGCGCTCAACTCTAAGGTCGTCACCCAGAACCTTAGCCTTCTCCTTCAAAGTTGTAGCTTCGTCCATAGAATCAATAAGATTTTTCTTCAGCTTAGAATTTTCACTCTCCAAGGCTTGCACCCTTGGCGAAAGGGACGTTAACTTAGCTTCTTGAGTGAGATACTCGGAAGCGATATGTAGGCTCTTCCCCAGAACCTGTTACTCAAGCTTTTTAGTAAAAAAAAAAAAAAAAAAAAAAAGGTGCTGCTCACGAAAAAAATAAAATCACTTTACCTGGACGAGCTTATGGACTTGCCCACCAGCCACCTTACTAAAAGGAACCCCAGAAAAAGTCTTCAAATCATCAGCCGTCACAAGGCTATGAGCTCTTTCAACCGCCAACCTCTTATCCCCCCAGATTGAAGGAGGACAAGCATCTCCTTTCTCCTTGTCCTTCTCCGTCAGACGAGGCCTTTTTAAGACAGGCGTTGGAAGCTCTTCCACGGAAGTAGATGGGGAAGCGATCCTCGTCGTCTCAATGCCGGAGACAAGAGGAGTGACGGTAGCTGGCGGGGTGACGGAAGCGCCCCTCATACGCACGGCCTTCTTGCCGATAGTAGACAAGGGCTCGTCCTTCTTCGCCCTCATCTTCGCGTACATGTCTTTGTTAAATTTGGACGTCATTTCTGTCAAAAAAAGAAGAGCATAAATCTCAAATAAGCACACAAGAAAGAAAGGAAAGGATAACAGTACTGACGAGGCTGACACTTGGAAAGAAAGGTGAGAATAACAATACTGACGAGGTTGGTACTTACTCTTTTTTCCTTCTATATCAATAGTTTTTAAAACAAATGCAGAGGGCTCAGGCCCGAGGCAATAGAACGCAAGAGTCCTGGGATCAACGAGATCGTCCCAACTCTCGATCGTTTGCGCGTACTCTATGGCCTTCTCCACGTGCCCTTTGTACCTGCTCTTAAGCTTTGGCCGTCTCTTTGCTAAAAAAAAAAAAAAAAGGTTTAAAGTGTTTAGCAGCTGTGAATGTAAGCACGACATAATTCAAGAAATGAAGAAGAAATATTGACGCACCTAAAGTCGGGGTTTCCCACCGACGACGTAACCTCGGGAGATCACCCAAAACTCATTCGAGGGTGTCTCAAGATCGTCTCCAGACACATAGAAGAATCTGGATTTCCAATACCTAAACGACGAAGGTAACTTCTTGATAATCCTAGTCCTCCTCTCCCAAGGCACTAGTTCGTAATACCCATACTCCTTCGACGCTTTCAAACGGTACAAATATACTAGCTCATCAATCCTGAGCATATCCCCGTCATTGGCAGCCAGCCATATCCCCATACAGCTAACCAAAATCCTCCACGAATTAGGCATAAGTTGCCCAGGTGCGATACCAAAATGATCCAGTAACTCCATCAAGAATGGATGGACGGGAAATCTCAATCCACAGGTAAAAGCAGCCTCATAAAAGCATACTTCACCTGGGAAGAAGTGGCATGCCCGGTCCTCCTCACTGGGTAGACGAACCCTAACCCGATCCGGGAATTGAAATCTGTCCCTAAACCTTGCCAAAGTGTCAGCATCCAACCCACACTCCTCTCCCAGGGCATAAAAAGCCTTAACCTCTCGAGGGCTGGAGACGGCGGTATCTTCCGCTGCTGGGCTGCCGTTGGACGACAACCCAGTTTCAAGCTCGCTCGACCTAACTTCAGACATGCCTATTCGCTCTCCAACCTCGTTCACAAACCAATCCAAAGACTGACGAAGCAAAGGCAATAAATCAGCCAATGCAACACTGAGGCAGTTACCCTCAAAAACAAAATCCTCAATATTAGAGGGAACCCCTAAAGACCCTCCTAGGCGAGCAAAAAGAAATGAAATTGATGAACAAGCTACCCTAACCTCAGAGTTATCAACCATGAAACCCAGAAAAGAAAAAACGCAACAGCAAACTAAACCCCCATGAAATTTAGATGCAAACAACAAGAAAAGAGAAATCAGATGCAATAATGAGACAAGAGAAGTTAACACAAAGTTGAAAGAAAAATGGGCATACCTTAAAGAAAGCGATCAACAAAGGAAGCACCACCACACCAAGAAAAATTGCAGAGAAAGGTCGCCGGAGAAGGTGATCAGAGCAAATGATTGAAGAATTTTTGAAGGGAGTGAACAAGAAAAAGCTTTTAAACAAAGGTTTTGGGAAAACTGAAAAAAACAGTGGGAAGTCCAATAGTCTCACCTATCAAAGCATTAAACTCCACCCCTTGGCACGTGCCACGTAGGCCACGATTTGCGAAGCGCCGCCACTACACATTTAATGCGGAACAAAATCCCAAACGACACTCATAGACTGTAAACTCTTCATATTCTATATTCGTCATTTAAATGACGAACACAGAATCGGGGGGCAACTGACGGGACTGACGAGTCCATTTGACATGGACGATACCACCAGCACGGACGAAACTAGCCTCTGGCTAGGAGAACCGATTACAGGCATTGCTGATGAAGGTATCCAGGCTATTCAATGCAGGTAATCAAACCTGAAGCAGTTACAAGGACAACTGTACAATCCGTTGGAGAACATTGATGACACACTACACAGCTCCGGACGTTACGAGGAGAAGCATTAAGATCTCCATAACTGCTCCAACGGCTAGAGACCTTAGAAACATATATAAATCCACACCTTGCCAAGAGAAAGGTACATACACACATACAAGTAACAAGGGATTTCTTTTCATTCTGTCTTATTTTACATTGCTTTATTCTGAGAAAAGTTTTATATACTGACTTTGGCATCGGAGGTGTTGTGGCAGGCACCACACCGACGATCATCCTTGAAGGCTGAAGAATCTTCTCTATCTGACGAACGTGACTGACGATCTTACACATCATCAAACATTGTATCTAAAATTCTGACTTTTCAAACACAAGAATTCATAGCACTAGTCGCTAACTCGTGCGATGCACGGGATAGTTAAATAAAAGGACAATTAACCAACATCACGTTAAGGTAAAAGAATTAGTGAGAGACTGATTTGCCCACCAAAAATTTAAAAGAAAAAAAGATTAATATAATAAAATCTAAGAAATTTAGAAATAGAAAATTGGGTTAATAATATGCATATTATAGACATTTTGCTAGTTAGCGTTTAAAAAAAAATAGATCTGTCATAATTAAATAAAATACAATGAGAATAAATATTTAACTTTTATGCTTTTCTATAGTTTAGAAGTGTTGTCTAATGTAGAATGTTATTGGGTTGTAAGAACGATTTTTATAAAATGTTAATACCATATATATAGGCTTATATTGTCAATGTCTCACTACAGGTGCATAGTTACTGAAACCTACAAAGTGATTTACAATTCTTAAATTAATAAAGCAAAATGCCCAAAAGTTATATATATACACACACTCAAAACTGATATAAACTATAAAGATAAAAACAAATCTTATTTAGTCGTATTAATAACAATATAAACAATTCAAAACATGAAACATTATCAAATTTATAACACATAATTCTATTATCTTTTACGTTGAATCCAAACAAATAATTAATTGAAATTAATCCAAACAAATAATTAATCAACCAAAAATCAAAACTTTAATTAAGAAAATAAAAAATCACATGAACCTAAAATAAAAATTCTCAATAAAGCAAAAACATATAAGGTAAAGAATTAAGATCAACCTACTAAGACGCAAATACCAAAAACTCCAAAACTTAAACCTTCCAAATTTTATAGAATCCCCAAATTCTACTTCAAAACCAAACAAAACCCTTCAAATTCAAAAAATTCATATATAATATTCCAAATAAAAATTTACCACACCTTGGGTTGGAAGATATAAGTTGCAACTTTGATTTTTCTCCAAAAAATAGAAATGCTTCATCTGCCGTATACAATATAAAATAATTATTAGAAATTTCAACCCAAAAACCAAACCCACAAAAGCACTATCAAAATATTTAACCCAAATGCTTAGAAGAAAATAAATTCTAAACATAATAAAACAATAAGATAGAATGAAAATTTCAGGCACATATGAAAGTAAATAAAAAAGATAAAACCTACTTTTTTTTTTTTTTTTTTTTAGTTGAGTCTCTCTCCTTCTTATTTTTTTAATTTTAAAGTGAAGTTAAGTTTAGGGTTTTGAGATAGTAATTGCTAGGGTTTTAAGGAGAGAAGAGAGAGTCCTACCAGGAATCTAAATAATATAAACAATTCAAAACATGGAACATTATCAAATTTATAACACCTAATCCCATTATCTTTTACGTTGAATACAAACAAATAATTAATTGAAATTAATCCAAACAAATAATTAATCAACCAAAAATCAAAGCTTTAATAAAAAAAAAAATCACATGAACCCAAATAAAAATTCTCAATAAAGCAAGAACATATAAAAATTTACCACACCTTGGGCTGGAAGACATAAGTTGCAACTTTGATTTTTCTCCAAAAAATAGAGATGTTTTATCTGCCATATACAATATAAAATAATTATTACAATTTCAACCCAAAAACCAAACCCATAAAAACACTATCAAAATATAGAGATTAACCCAAATACTTAGAAGAAAATCAATTCTAAACATAATAAAACAATAAGATAGAATGAAAATTTCAGACACATACGAAAGCAAATAAAAAAGACAAAACCTACGTTTTTTTTTTTTTTTTTTTTTTTTTACATGAGTCTCTCTTCTTCTTATTTTTTTACTCTTAAAGTGAAGTTGAGTTTAGAGTTTTGAGATGGTAATTGTTAGAGTTTTAAGGAAAGAAGAGAGAGTCCTACCAGGAGTCTCTTTTTTTTTTTTTTAATCCTAAAGTTTTTTTTTTTTTTTTTTTGTGAGTCCTTTTTTTTTTTTTTTTTTTTTTAAATTCAAACCTAAAGTGAGTCATTTTTTTTTAATTCTAACATGAGGTATCTTAAAAAATTATAATTAATTTTTAATCTTCAATTTTATATTAGAATTTATAATTTAATATTTGTAATTATTTAATTTTGGTATTTTTATGCAAAAAACGTTATTTTAGGCCTAGGTGATTTATTTCCTTGTTTTTAGGTTCTTTTAATGTTTTTTTAGGTCAAATTTGGTTCCTATTATGGTTAGGTATTAATTAGGGCTTATTTTAGAATATATTTTCTTGTCCATCAAGTTTTATGGAGTCCTTAGATAGGCCTCCAAGTTTGTATACGTTTTTTAATATTACTGATATTAATAAAAATTCAAACTTTTGTCTATTGTTTTTCTTGTGGATTTTATATAAGATATAAAACCTAAAATAAAAAGAATCTAAAATAAAAAGAAAAAGAAAATAGTGATGATGTGAAAAATTGTGAGAGCTTCAGAGGTTTCGGTTTTATATATATATATATATATAGATTATAATGAGAATAAAAGCCATATTATATATATATATATATATATATATTATTGTTATTATTATATTTCGATAGGGTTTTTATTTTATTTTTAAGTTTAGTATGAGAAAATTCAAATGTTAAACATCAAAATATATCATTTGACCCAAAGATACAAGAAGCTCGTGTCAATCATTTTTTTTTTTTTTTAATGTAGTATTTGTAGCATATATTTGTATGCAATAAGTTTTTTCCTTCAAAAAATGACCTAAAGTTAAATAGTTCATTGCACACGTCAAAGATATTCCACACGTGATAGAGGGAATAATGCTCTCTATGCATAACCAAAGCATCCCCTGATCTGCCTCCTTCATCATCTTCCTTGTTATCAACCCAAAAACCAAAACAAAATCTTAAGGCAAACTATTACACAGAAAACCTCCATTTAAAAACATGAAAACCACTCACATATTAGACCACCCACCACAATAACTCCCTCACTATGGACTTAGAAAATACCAACAACAAAAAAAAAAAAAATCAAAAGAAACCCCACTCACACATAACTAGTTCTATCAAGCTAACCATAACAACGACAATAACATTGAGAGAGGTGGTATGCAAAAAAGGAGAAAGATCTAATAAAAAACAACAGAGATAGAAAAGAAGCAACAAAGTGTAAGTAGGCAATAAGAACAAGTAACACAAAGACTACTTCCATCTTCTTTGATCAAGCATGTAACACTGATGAATTCTTTTTCGTTCCCTACAAGTATTGCCATGTTCGAATAATACGCTTGTGCACAACGCATCAACACACAGATACACACAAACATGGCACAATAGCAACGTCATTTAATTCAATATTAAAACCAAGCCCATGAGTGGTCTAGTTCATCACCGAAACCCATTTCAGCTTAAAAATTCCCTTTTAGCCCATACATATTAAAACCAAACCAATCTTTGAACCAAACCCACTTGCATCAAACACCTAAACAAAAGCCCATTAATAGTTTAAGAATTTTAGTTATAAGCCCACTAACTGATGTTCGGCCTAAGCCTTAAAGCCAACACCTACATAAAAGCATATCAACCGTTTAAGTTAAAAGCCTAAGAGCATTCCCATTAAGAGTCTCAAATGCCAAATATTTGGCATTTGACACTCCAAACCTTAAAAAACAACCTTTATCAAGAGTTTTAAATCCTATAATTTTTACAATTGATGAACAGTGCGGTCTCAAAATTGAGACCACACTGTTCACCAATTGTAAAACTTAAATTATTTTTTTTAATTCAGGTGGGAGCACTTTCTTTTCTTCTTATTATTTGTCTCTCTCATTCCTATCACTTCTCTCTTCCCTCTTCTCTCTTCTCTATACCATGGTTCGGCGTGGTCCGATGGTCAGGGTCGTGGTTTGATGGGTTTGAGTCCGATTGGATGTTTCGATGGTCTTGGATGGTGGTGGTGATGATTCGTGGTCGGCGATTGTGGTCTGATGGGCATGGGTCGTGGGTCGTGGGTTCGACGGTCCAATGGTCATGGTGGAGGTTCGGCGATGGAGGTTTCTTCTTCTTCTTCTTCTTCTTTTTTTTATTTTTTTTTCTGCTGTGGTTTGTGGTTGTGCTTTTGGTTCGGCGTGGGTCATGAGTCACCAATCCTGGGTTTATGTGTGTGTGATGGGTTTTGGTTCACTGATCTGGTTTTGGTTTGGCGTAATGGGTCTACTAGTGGGTTTGCTGGTTGTTTTTGTGGTGGTTGGTTGTGATTTTCGTGGATGATGGTGGTTATGCTTTGGTTTTTTTCTTTTTCTGTTCTTCCTACAGAGGGTTGCGGCGATGGTGGGTGGATATGGTGGACGGTGGCGCTGGGTGTGAAAGAGAGACACAGAGGAGAGAGAGAGTCAGAGAAAGAGATTGGAAAAATAAAAAATGATAAAGAAAGAATATTTAAATGAAGTGTTAAAAAAAATAGTAGTTTTGATGGAAAGGATGATGTAAAGTGGTGTGTTATATGTTATAAAAATAGGTTTTGAGAGGGTAAATGCTAAATATTTTGCACTCCTTGATAAGAATGCTCTAAGAGCATTCCAACAACTCCGGGCAGAAATTCATGCATATTTTAGTATAAAAATCTACTTTTTATTTAGTTATTTTATATATTTACTTTTTTTTAAATACCTCACACCAGGTTATCTATTTGACTATTTTACTCTACATTCTATTAAAATATTAATTTTTCTTTAATTTTTTTAATTGTTTCTCTTTCTTTACACACAACCACCGTCCACTCCATTTTTTCATTCTCAAAAAACATAAAGAAAAAGTAAAACACTAAATGCAAAAGTAATAGTGTCAATATAAAGTTATATGGTTACTGTAAAAACCTTATATTTTTACATAACTTTGCATGGTCTAATGTGGATGAATCGTTGGTTTCGCTGGCTAAAATGTAGTATTTTTCTTGATATACAAGCACTTGCATTGATACAATTGCTCTAAAGCCAATCCGAATAAAAATGCCCGTCAACCTCCAACTTTTTAAAATTACGCAAAGACCCGTGAAGTTTATTAAAATTATGTAATTTGCCACCTATTTATATGTATTGTCAAAGTACCCTAAGCTTAAAAAAAAGAAAAAGAAAAAAACCCTAATTCCACCGAAATTAATGAAAACCCTCAGAATATACAAAACTTACAAAAATAAGCTTTAATTCCATTTTAAAACCCAAAAAAAAAAAAAAAAAAAAAACCTTATCCCCACGGATGACAAAAATTATGAAAGTGCCCTTGAAACCTTCGAATCACAAAAGCATAAGACATACCCTGGATTACTAAAAAAAATGGCTAAAATACCTTTGAGACCAAAGAAATACCAAACTAACCCCAAATTATACCAAAATGTCTAAAATATTCTTGAGATGACAAAATTGACCAAATTAACTCCAAATTTTACCAAAAATTTTAAATACCCTACAACCTCCAGAATCACGAAATGCTAAACCTAGCTACAATCAATTTGTTTAAAATATATATATATATATATATATATATATATTACAAACTCATAAAAAAAAAAAAATGTGACTATTGTGACCTTACCAATATAATAGATAATTTTTTAAATAACTTTTTGTTTTTCGTTTTTTGTTTTGCGATTAAGAATTGAAATATTAATTTCAAAACTTATATAATATATTTTGTAAACAGGTATAATATCACTCCTAAAAGGGTAAAACTTTGCATGACAAAGCATATAACTTAATGTTGACAATGCGGACTATTTGGTGAAGCGGTTTTCAAACTATAAATCAATTATAATTCTTTAAAGTACAATTTTTTTTTTAAACACTTTTCAAAAAATTTATAAATAAGTTTTGCTGAACGGGATGATAGAATTATATATATATATATATATATTATATTATGTATCTCCCATTTGCAATACACTGTCATATAAAGTTTTTAAAATCTCTTTTTAGCTTCTCAAGAAACAACCTTAATCTTTTCTAAATATTTTTTTGAGAAGAAATCTTTTCAAAATTGGTTTTTTGTCATTGCATCGAATATATTAATACATTAGAAGCAAATCTTTCAAAGAACGAATTTTATTCAAATCAATTGAAATGTATTATCATTGAAAGTATATTGAGCATACCCATAGGAACTTCTTTCAACTAAACATTGTTGGTGGACATGTCTTGAAACCTAATTTACACAATGATTTTTATTAGTCATAATTGATAAATGATAGGCTATGTTCAATTACATCGCGTAACTTACACTATCAGATTTCTATATATTGGCTAATAACTTTGTTGAACTTACTGCTAGCTTAGGTATTTTTTTCCAATATCCATCTTTGTCATCAAATACCAAGATATAATTTAGTGATTAAAAAAATCATTACATCTATAAATTATTAATAATTTACTTGTTTTAAATAAGTTTAACCCATGCACTTTTAGATTGAAAAGTAAATGACATTTGAATGATATAAATAATAATATGAAAAATGTGAGAAAAAACAGTGGAATTGACAAAAGAATATGTTAGGACATATGTGTTCACATGTTAAGAACATATGTCATATTTTATGTAAATTGGCTAATCCTTTGACAAAACGCACTCTACTTGTAATTGGGTAGTTCTAGGTGTTTTTAATACTTCAAGAAACAAGGTTTCAAGATCAAGTGTTGAAGTCATCAAGTCTGTCCAAGAAAAAGCAAGTTGAAGTGCAGAATTTTTAAACCTCGACACCTGCTCGATAGCTACCTCGACACCTGGCTATCTGTCGAGATCTTCAGTTGATTCTTATCGCAATCTCGATAGCTGGTCGATCGATCGAGAAAGTTTCTGTCCCCTCGACACCTTCTCGACACCTCCTCGATAGCTGTATCTGTTGAGATTCATTAAACCTCGACACCTTCTCGACACCTCCTCGATAGCAACTATCTGTCGAGGTTACGGAAATTCAGCTTTTTGATTTTTGGGCCAGGCTTATGTATTTGTGTAGGGTTTCTTTTCCCACAACCCTAGACCTATATAAGGCTTATTTTAGAGGCCGTTACACAAGAGAATAAGAGAATACAAGGAGAACATATGAAAAAAATTATTCTCTCTGAAAGAAGCTACTGCGTCTTTGCGCCTTAGGGTTTTGTAACCAAGTGCTTCTTGATCTTCATTCTTGATGAAGTGAAGAACTTTGCAGCCAACATCTTCTTCTAGTTGGTGATTGAAGTCGCGTACTGGGATCCGCGCAATTGGTTAGTCACGTATTGGGATTCGTGCAACAAATAGGGTGGCGTTCATATATTGAAGAGTTCAGAGGTTCTGAAGCGGTAGAAGGTTTCTGCTGTGAGTTCATCTACGGGGATTGTAGAGTCTAGGGACAAAGGTTTTGTACTAGATCTGAAACTTCTCTTTTCTATAGTGAATTGCTTTTCGGGAAGGTTTCCCCCCAGGTTTTTTACTGTGAAACTGGTTGGTTTCATTGGTTTTCTTGGGTCATCATATCTTGTCCTATTTATTTTTCCGCTGCATATGATTTTGACATGATATTGATGTTTGTGTGTTTTAACAAGTTTTAATTAATAATAAATCTAATTAACAACTTGGGTTTGAAACTTGTTAATTCTATTAACCGGGGTCTAAATTTCCCAACAAGTGGTATCAGAGCAGGTTCACTCTGATTGGATTAATTTCCTGAGTGTGATCCATTGACCCCTGTTGTCATGGATAGAGGACAATCTTTATTTATTCCTCCTTTATTTGATGGAACTAATTATGCGTACTGGAAAGTTCGTATGAAAGTGTTCTTGCAGGCTCTAGGTGAACAGGTATGGCAAGCTATTGAAGTTGGCTGGATTAAGCCAAAGGAAGCACCTGTGGATTGGGATGATGCAACAATTGTAGCTGCAAATTTCAATAGTAGGGCCTTGAATGCTTTGTTTTGTGGGGTGACCAATGAAGAATTCAAGAAAATTTCATCCACTGAAGTTGCCAAGGAAGCATGGACTATTCTTGAGACCACCTATGAAGGTACCAAGGCAGTAAAAACTGTGAAGCTTCAACAACTCACAAGTAGTTTTGAAGAAATAAGTATGGAGGAGGACGAGACCTTTGATGAGTTCTATGCCAAACTCAAGGATATTGTGAATTCTGCTTTCAACCTTGGAGAATGTATTGCAGAATCCAAAATTGTTAGAAAAATCCTTAGGTCCTTACCTAAAAAATTCCATGCCAAGATCACTGCCATTGAAGAAGTCAAGGACATTGATCAAATTCCTTTGACTGAGCTTGTAGGGAACCTTCAAACCTATGAGATGGGATTAGGCTCAATGGGAAAAGGTGGAAAAAGCAAAAACTTGGCTCTTAAGGGTATAGAGGAAGAGACTGAAGACTCTGAAGATGAAGATCAAAGTGAAGATGAGGATGAGGATCTAACCTTCATAACTAATGAGATTATCAAGCTTCTTCAGTTTAGGAAAAAGGATAAGGGCAAACCTCCTAGAAAACCTAAATCCTCTAGGAAGGGCAAGAATGAAAAACCCCTTATTCAATGCCATGAGTGCAAAGGTTTTGGTCATATGAGGATAGAGTGTCCAAACTACCTCATGAAACAAAAGACCGAGAAGCCAAAAGAGAAAGGGTTGGTTGCTACCTGGAGTGATACTGATGATGACTCTTCTGATGAGTTTGTGGATGAATGTCGTCAAGTTATGGCCTTTGCTGCCACAACCGATAAGGTGATTGTGGAGAGTGCTAGTGACAGTGAGGATTCTTCTGATGATGAAGTACCTAAGAAGATGACCCTTCAGGAAGCCTCTGATAAGACTGGCTTAGGCTATGCTGTTTCCTCTAGCCCCTCCTCATCCACAGCTTCTGGATCAAGGACTGTCTTTGTGCCCCAATCTGAGAAAGGTAATAAAGGTATGAAATCTAAATCCTTTGTTAAACCTCATGTTTGTCACCATTGTGGTGTTTCTGGACATATTCGTCCTAATTGCTGCTTTAGGTTGTATCCTCATAAGCAATTGTCCAAACAGTCACAGGTTTCTTCTCAAGGACCTACACCTTTGTTTGGAGAGTTATTAAAAGTTTTGAGCTTTTTAACTCAACTTCAGGAGAATTCTAATTCTTCTATGTCCTTTAGTAGACATACTAGGACACGTGCCTTTTCATCTTCACGGCCAAAGACTCATGCTGTGTGGGTGAGAAAGGAGCCTAAGACTTAATTGTCTTTTCTGTTTGTCCTCTGCTTTAATTCTTTCTATCTAAAGTAGGACTTTCTTTGCTTGATTTCTTATCTGTTTTTGAAATCATGCTTTCATGCATTTGCATCTTTCTATCATGCCTTCATGCATATATATCTTTCTTTCTGCTTTCATGTTGTTTATCTGTTTTTGTTTGATTGTTTAGTTTTTATTTTGTTTTGTTTCCAAAATAAAAATAAAAAGGAAAAATCAGAAAAATACAAAAACAGTGTGTGTTTTGTGTACTTTGGTACTTGTGTACCTTGGATGGCAAATGAAACAAAGTTTTCTAAACTTTGTATCTCTTATAACTTAGATGAGCATCTTTATGCACAACTAAGCAAGTGAGTTTTGTGGCTCTTTTTTGTGATGAGTAAGATTAGGTTATTTCTTAAACTTAACACTCATATCACTCTTTTTGACCGGTAGGACTAGAAAATCCTAAGAGAAAGGCATAAATAACCATCTCACCACTGTTGCCCGCCAATCATTAATGACATCTGTATGCTTCGGCATAGCAAAAGTGTGATGTCAATGACATTTGTGTGCTTAGGCATAGCAAAATTGAAATGTCAAATATCAATGGGTATTTCTTTTCTTTCTCATAAGCCCATGTATGATATGTTTAAAAAAAATATGCAAAGAAATAAAAAGCAAAAAGATTAAAAATGCTTTAAAAATGGTTGCAAGCGTGTATTCTAGGAGATGTGGGAGTTATAGGATGTACCTCGAAGGTGATAGTCCCCATCAAACAGTTATGATTATGTGTGAGTTAAAGTTATTTTCTCATATCTCAGATCGTCATAACATGTATACACTTATGCAATCTTGCGATGTTTTTCACACACAACACGCAATATTCTTTGTTACTTTTGATACATGTGCAGGTACAATGTGATTTGGCCATCACAAAGGTTTACATGTACTGTTGTATGCTCACTAAACTGTCATGACTTATTTTTGAAATATAAAATTGGTTAGACTTGTTTAGTGTGTGTGTGTGTTTTGCATCTTTCTTTTGTCATCCATAGCATCTTGTTTCATTACATTCATGCATTTTTTATGGATTTCCTGTGCCCCCATGATCTTCCTTGATCCTCTTTATGTTTCTCGGGTGAAGCTTTCTAGCTTTTTGTACCCTTTGTCAATCATGACAAAAAGGGGGAGAAATTGTGGAGACTTTGTGGTTTCTTTCTTTAAGATTCTACAAGTTAGGGGGAGAAATACATTCCTTTGTAAAGGGGAGATGTGTTTCATCTTGTTAGGGGGAGTGTTTACTTCTTTCTTCTTGTACCTTGGGTCTTGTGACCATGTTTACATACATTGTGCTTATCTTCTTTATATGCTGATGTATGTTTCTTTTACCTATCTCTACATGTGTTGTTTCTTTTCTATCTTTATACACATGTTTCTTATACTTGTATGCAATCTATTATTTCTGTTTCACACAAGATGCCTTGATGAGTTTTGTTTAAGTGTTTCAGAAATACAGGTTGTCAAAGTCTACTTGCCATAAACTCTCTTCTTGCAAAGTTTTTCAAGAGTTTGTGTTAGGATAGATTTTATTGAATTCAACAAGTGAGTATGAGTTGAGTGATTTATAACTTCTCTCATATGTTCATTTGTTTGTTGTGGTTTTGTCAGGATTGCCAAAGGGGGAGATTGTTAGGACATATGTGTTCACATGTTAAGAACATATGTCATATTTTATGTAAATTGGCTAATCCTTTGACAAAACGCACTCTACTTGTAATTGGGTAGTTCTAGGTGTTTTTAATACTTCAAGAAACAAGGTTTCAAGATCAAGTGTTGAAGTTATCAAGTCTGTCCAAGAAAAAGCAAGTTGAAGTGCAGAATTTTTAAATCTCGACACCTGCTCGATAGTTACCTCGACACCTGGCTATCTGTCGAGATCTTCAGTTGATTCTTATCGTAATCTCGATAGCTTCTCGATAGCTGGTCGATCGATCGAGAAAGTTTCTGTTCCCTCGACACCTTCTCGACACCTCCTCGATAGCTGTATCTGTTGAGATTCATTAAACCTCGACACCTTCTCGACACCTCCTCGATAGCAGCTATCTGTCGAGGTTACGGAAATTCAGTTTTTTGATTTTTGGGCCAGGCTTATGTATTTGTGTAGGGTTTCTTTTCCCACAACCCTAGACCTATATAAGGCTTATTTTAGAGGCCGTTACACAAGAGAATAAGAGAATACAAGGAGAACATATGAAAAAGATTATTCTCTCTGAAAGAAGCTACTGCGTCTTTGCGCCTTAGGGTTTTGTAACCAAGTGCTTCTTGATCTTCATTCTTGATGAAGTGAAGAACTTTGCAGCCAACATCTTCTTCTAGTTGGTGATTGAAGTCGCGTACTGGGATCCGCGTAATTGGTTAGTCACGTATTGGGATTCGTGCAACAAATAGGGTGGCGTTCATATATTGAAGAGTTCAGAGATTCTAAAGCGGTAGAAGGTTTCTGCTGTGAGTTCATCTACGGGGATTGTAGAGTCTAGGGACAAAGGTTTTGTACTAGATCTAAAACTTCTCTTTTCTATAGTGAATTGCTTTTCGGGAAGGTTTCCCCCCAGGTTTTTTACTGTGAAACTGGTTGGTTTCATTGGTTTTCCTGGGTCATCATATCTTGTCTTATTTATTTTTCCGCTGCATATGATTTTGACATGATATTGATGTTTGTGTGTTTTAACAAGTTTTAATTAATAATAAATCTAATTAACAACTTGGGTTTGAAACTTGTTAATTCTATTAACCGGGGTCTAAATTTCCCAACAGAATAATTTTGAATAAAGTTCTAGAACGATGTGAGTGTAACTTAAAATCATATAAAGCAAAATACTTATTTGCAACTCCGCCTCAACCCATGCTAAAGGACCATAATTTGTTGCTCTAGTTCATCAATTAAACCATATTAAGCATTTGGAAACACTAAATGGAGCCATAGAGTCATAATGGTTAATGTGTATGAATAAAGACAAACAATTTTAAAAATCAAGAAAATTTGATATTTTAATAAAATGTATGTAAAATAGATAATCTAATGTGAGTGTTTTGAAAAATAAGTATATAAAATAGAAAAAGTAAAATCTTATGTTGAAATATACATAAATTTTTGCCCGAACTAATACGAATACTGTAGCATTGGAAATGAGATGCACATCTATCTAATTCGTGACATTACCATTTGAATGAATGAACATTGAAGTTCAAGCGTCAAGCATATTTGAAGTAAATAAATTTTGAAGTAATTGAAAGTACTCATTTGTAAAGCCTATACATATAGACATTTCATAAATAGTAGACGAATTTAATTTATTTATAAAGATAGATATTGACTTCAAAATTAAATATGTCAAAAAGATTATTTTTATTTATTAATATTTATAAATTAAGTATATATCACAAATAAATATAATTTTTTTTTCAAATTTTCTATAAATAAAACGAATTAATGACTAGTTATATTTTGAAAATAAACTCTTAACCGTGAAATATACGTCCTTTATTTCAATGAAAAGAAAAGGATGCTCATATTTGGTCTCAAAAATTATAGTAGTTTTAGTAACATTTTTGTTCTGACTTGTAGATATATAAGTTATTGACCTTGCAACCATTGTCAAATTGCATGTTGGGAGTAAAAGTAAGGAACCAACTTTGAAGAGGGAATGGGTCAGCCAATATTAGGCTCAGTCAAGACAGTTACTGGTCAATATTTTCTACATCTGACCCCTTCTTATCAGTTATGTTTCGCTGGTATAAATAAGACTCCACAGACCTATCTACCTCCATTCTCAACCTCTCATCCTTCAAAGACAAAGAAAAGAACCAAATAGACAACCTCAATCAAATGGCTTCCCTACAAGCTTCACCTCTCATACTCTCTTCTTCTTCAAAGAAAATCAGTGCTGCCATTCCTCTCCCAAAACATCCAAGAGTCCCTTTGTCAGTTCCAAAAATGCCAACAAGAATTGTGGTTGAGGAATTGAACAAAAGGGCTGGGTTTACAAACACAGTCCCAATGACAAAACCAATTGATGTTGAATCATACGACTCCACTACTATTGCAAATACCCAACTCTATGCTCTATTAGAAGCCGTAGCTGATAGGGTAGAGATGCACAATAACATTGGAAAGCAACGTGACAATTGGAACACCCTTCTTTTAAACTCTATCAACATGATAACTCTTACTGCTGCAACCTTAACTGGTGTTGGAGCAATTGGAGGCGCTGGAATGCCTCTATTGGCTTTGAAATTATCGTCCGCGCTATTGTACTCTGCAGCCACAGGATTGTTGCTTATAATGAACAAAATTCAGCCCTCACAACTTGTGGAGGAACAACGTAACGCAACAAGATTGTTCAAGCAACTCCAAAGCCAAATCCAGACTATCCTCACTCTTGGCACTCCGACTCAAGAGGATGTGAAAATTGTGATGGCAAAGGTCTTAGCTCTTGACAAAGCCTTCCCACTTCCCCTGCTAGGAGCAATGCTTGACAAGTTCCCTTCAAAGTTTGAACCAGCTGTTTGGTGGCCTTCAAAACAATCCCAGAACAAAACCAAAGCACAAGAAGGTAAATTTCTTAAGATGGAGAAGAATGGTTGGAGCGAGGAGCTGGAAGTTGAAATGAGAGATATTATTGAAGTGGTGAAGAGAAAAGACATTAAAGACTATGCAAGGCTAGGCAACTTGGTGTTGAAGATCAACAAGATTTTAGCTATCTCAGGCCCATTACTCACTGGCATTGCTGCCATTGGTTCCACTTTTGTGGGTAATGGATCATGGGCAGCGATAATAGCAGTGGCTGCTGGGGCATTAGGAAGTGCTGTTAATGCTTTTGAGCATGGTGGGCAAGTTGGAATGGTGTTTGAGATGTATAGAAACTCCGCCGGCTTCTTTCGCCTATTGGAAGAATCAATTGAAGGCGCACTTGAAGAAAAAGATTTGGAAAAGAGAGAGAATGGGGAATTGTTTGAGATGAAGGTGGCTTTGAAGTTTGGAAGAAGCTTGTCACAGCTAAAAGAAATTGCACGAAAATCTGCTTATTCCCGAAGAGAGGGAACTTCAATTGATGAATTTGCAAGCAAGCTTTTCTAATTTTAGTTCTGCAAGTAGTTGTTCTTTGATTGTTCGATTCTTTTGACAAACAAAATTTTTGTACAACCTTGTAACATTGAATAGGGTTAACTTTGATTCTTTGATTCTTTCTAACAATTAAATTCTTTGTATAACTATATAACATTCAATACAAAAAGGTTGATTGAGTCACATATGTACACTACATCTAGCTATGTCCTTCTAAAATAACATATCATAGTTTCTGTGTTTCAGCAACCCGTAATAATTATTGAAGTTATAAAAATTCAAGTTTGTTCTTTTCTTTTTTTCTTTTTTCTTTTTTCTTTTTTTTGAACATGAGTCAACGAGATTTTATTTTCAAACTTGACTCATTTTTTTTGTAGAGCAAGCTCTACCTTGTTCATGAGTTATTTAATTAGCTTATTCATTTCACATAATATATTTTGAAACCTTGACTAAAATGTTTTATCTTTTCACAATTCTAGGAATATTTACTATGAATAGACTGTTTATATCATAAATAAGTTACAAATAATAATTTAATATCATATGAACCGATTGACAAACTTATACAATCCAAATTCAAGTCTAAATAAATATATTTTTAGACTAGTATACATATAAAAATAATATAATATTATATATAGTCAAATCGAGCCCTCATATTCATTAACTTGTTCATGAATATATTATTATGTTTAAGCCTAACTTGTTTAATAATCGAATTTAAACTAAAGACTTGAACCTAGCTTCTAGCTAAAGAAACAGACATAAACAAGTTTTTCCTTGAGTTAATTAAACTCAAGTTATTCGTAAATAGTTTGGCTGATTTACAGCCCTAGCTTTGATTATCTAAAAGATATAACCTTATTGCATGCAAATTGTTTTATAGAGTTTTACACACATCCCAAAACAAGAAAAGTCAAGATTTTCAACTTGAAATCTTGAGTTCAATCTTTTTGGGATGTGTTTAAAACTCTATAAAATAGCTTGTGTGTAATAAATATTACTCTAATGAAAATTTTGATATTTCAAACAAAAAAATCCATAGCATTATATTCTTCTATTTTACCGGCATTCAATAATTGCTCCATACGAATTTACACAGTGAACGGAAGTTACATAACCCATAGATATAATTAGAATCAAGCAAAGATTAGGATTAAAGTGCATTTTTATTATCATATGTGTTGATGTTTTTATTATCTTTCGATAGGTTTTTTTTTTTTTTTTTTTAATTATTCTTAGGTTTTAGCATGGAAAAATTCAAATGTTGAACTTTAAAATATATCATTTGACCCAAAGATACAAAAAGTCCATGTCAATCATTTAAAAAATGACCTAAAGTTCAACAGTTTATTGGCGATGAGATCTTACGCCAAAAATATTCCACATGTCACAGAGGGAACAGTGTTCTCTCTAAACAACCAAAGCATTGCTCTGCTTCCTACATCATCTTCCTTGTCATCAACCCAATAAAGCAAAAAAAGCCCAAACAAACTCGTACCCAAAAAAAAAAAAAAAAAAAAAAAAAAACTTCCATTTAAGAACATTAAAACCACTCATACGTAAGACCACCCGCCACCATAACTCCCTCACTATGAACTTAGAAAATCCCAAAAAATTCAAAAGAAACCCCACACACATAACTGGTTCTATGAAGCCAACCACAACCAAAAAACAAAACATAGAGCAGTAGAGGTGGTATGCAAAGATTGAGGAAGGTCTAGTAAAACATAATAAAGATATATAGAAAAGAAGCAACAAAGTGGAAGTAGGCAATAAGAACAAGCAACACAAAAACTACTTCCATCTTCTTTGATCAAGCAACAAACATGTAACACTGAATTCTTTTTCCTTCCATGCAAATATTGACATATCTATATAATATCTAAAAATTGAAAAGCAATATTTATTATACTCTGGTTGATCCATCTCAACATAGTGTTTCAGTGTCCATTCAGTCCATTTCAATCGTAGAATCTATTATTAAACAATTAAATGAGTTAATTTAATTATTTTTTTCCAAATCCATTAATACATGAAGTCATTTAAACTTTATTATATATATATGAAAAAAAAAAAGGTCATTTAAGTTTTTTTTTTAATTAATATTAATCAAACAATAAGATCTTTTAAATAATGCATCTTATGAATATTTTCATTTTTTTAATAGTAAAAAGAACATTTAAATGATATTTTTTACTAACTAAAAAATTTACAAAATAATATGATTGTTAATTTCAAATCAGCAACATAATAAAAAAAATTCCTAATTATATTTTAGTAATATTGTAGTTAATAAAAATTTTAATATATATAATTTTTACAAATATAAATTGTGGGGCCCCGAGTACCAACCACCCTGGCCCACTTTATATCCGGCCCAAGGCCCGTGCCGAGGACAAAAGGGAAGAAACCCAAGACGTCCAAGGGCCACGCCGAGGATTCCCCCCTCCTCGGCGCACCAACGATTGATAAAGGGAAAATATCCCTCATCCCTTAAACGTATCCCACCAACATTCTGACCGCTTTAATGGTGATGTGACCAGCGGACCCAGGTGCCTTGGTCACTCCAACTAATAGAAACCCTGCAAAGACGGCTGAGAACTAACATAAAGCCTGCTGTAAAGTTGTGATTTACAACTGTGTTTTTGTTGGCTTTTATTCCGTGCCAAATTTAATTGTAATTATTTTCAATCGTTTATACCCTGTATTTATTGTGGGATTTATTGTAAGGGTTGTGTGAGAGAGAGAGAGTGTGTGAAGACTCAAGAAATTGAAAACTGAAGGGTTTTCGCGGGTATATCGCGACCTAGCATCCCGCGAAATGGTGCATGTGCCCTGCACGTGCTGGAAGCTGAAGAGTCATGCCAGGCTGTCATTTTCACGAGTGTCTCGCTGGTAAGGCCTTCCCACGAGACAGTCGCGAAACTTTCTGCCTGGAGGATTTTTATGAGTGACCTTCTTACCCTTCACCCACTCTATATATATACCCTTATTACCCACATATGTTGGTGTGGCTATTCAGAGAGAAAAACCCTAGATAGGTTTTCTACAACTCACCCACCCATCTTTTGAGAGAGAGCTACTCCTCCTTAGTGAGAAATCATTATAGCCTCTTCTCCATCCCTCTCCTATTATCATACCTTAAGAGGAGATTTATACCCAAACACAACCCACACACATTCAAAGTGTAGAGAGTGTTTTGGAGCTATTGGGAAGCATTGGAAGAAGCCAAGGATGGCAAATGCAACATGGAGCTTGTTGCGGGATCCGGAGAGCTAGACAAGACACGGTTCCGTGAAGCCTTGTTGGAGTAGGAGCTTGGAGGGCTTAGGTATATCGGGTAGACTAGGCTTGGAGGGTCTCTTGCTAACCCATGTATCCCAACTGATTGTCTAGTGGATCGATTTCCGCTTTGAGGGCGGCGGAGAGGTTTTTCGCCGAGTTCTTCGGTTTCCTCTTCGAGAACACATCTCGGTGTTTTCTGTGTTTGCACTCTTCTTCCCTACTCTTGTTTATTTCATTTTTACTGCGTGTTGCTTTAAATTTGGATTAGAGTAGGTGTATTGCTCATACGCTTGTGTTTACACTATTCCGCACTTATCATTAAGTTAGTGTAAAATCAACCAAGCCGAAACTTTAATTTGGGGGTCTAAATAGCTCGTGTGTTTTCAACACGATTTTCGAGCTTTCAATTGGTATCAGAGCGGGTACACTTGTTTTGGTTTAAATACCTAAGTGTGATCCTTGACCCCTTGTGTTTATTTGTCATGGATTGTGCTATGTATGCCTCTTTGTATGATTTGGTTGGTGATAAATGTAACATGCCACGTGTTTGTGAAAATACCTCTATGAGTGATAATCCTCATAATTGTGATGCGATGTTACATGAATCTTTGGGTGTTGTTGATATTCCTAACACCAAACTCTTAAAGAAAAATGCTAAGAAGTTTCAAAAGAGTTTAAGCAAGTTATTTTGTGAAAAGGATGATTTGATTGCTAAGCTCAATGAATCCATCAAATTGGTTGAAAAATATAAGAAACTTGCTGAAAATTCTTTCAAAAAGCTGAAAGAGTTTGAATGTTTGAATATGGACTTGGATGCTAAACTTGTTGTGTCTAACAAACTTGTTGTGTCTAACAAACTTGTTGATGATCTTAAATCTGAAAATGAATCTCTTAAGATGCATGCCAAGTGTTTGATTGCTGAACCTACTGTTAAAAGGGATGAAACTATTTGTTGCAATCATGTTGTGGTACCCAATTTTGTGCCTATTGTTTATTCTATCTCAAAGGACAAATCGGTGTACATTCCTCCACATAAAAGAAATCAAAAAATGGAGAGAAAGGCTATTAAGCCAAAGCCTCTGTTTAGGTCCAATCCTAAGGAATTGAGTGGATCTAAATTTGTTCCAACTTGCCACCATTGCAGTGTGATTGGTCATATAAGGCCTCAATGTTCTAAGTTGAAGAGAGAACAAACCCAAGTTGTTAGATCCATTCCCAAAAAGCCTAATGGACCTAAACACATTGTTTGTCACCATTGTGGTGCCTTTGGTCATCTTAGACCTCATTGCTCTAAGTTTCAAACTTTTAAAAGAATCAAAAGAAAAGAGAAACTTGAGCTTCTTGGAAGTTGTGCTAAAAATGATAAACTGGATTTGAGTGAAAATAGCATGTTGTTAAAGAATGTGTTTGATGCTCTTAACTCCTTGACTATGTGCATCTCCGGTTCTCATTCTTCCAACCCTCGTCTCACTTCTCTTGAGACACTCATTCCAAACAATCATTCTGTTTGGATGAGGAAGGGTTCCTATGGTTGAGCTTATGCTCTTTTGGTCCTTGATCTAATTCTTTCGATCTTTGTAGGACCATTCATGCATTAGATGCTTCATTGTCATGCATTTATGCATCATGCATCTCTTTATATGCATTGTTTGTGTTTTTGTTTTTGATCTTACTGTTTTGCTTTGGTTTTGTGTGAGTAAAAATCCAAAACCACATAAAAAGTGAAAAATTCAAAAAGTTTGATCGTATATGTTTGAGCACATATCTCATGTGAGTTTGGCCTAGTACCTTCGTACTAATGGCGTAGTGCATTTACGAGCTTAGCTTATTATGTATGCACCTATTTCTATGTGGAAGAAATCTTGAAAACTATGTGTGACTGTTGTAAATAGATCTTCAAGCTTGTCATGAATGATTGGTCAATAGTCTTGTTGGTCTTGATACTTGCATAGTCTTGTGTCTATATCTCTTCCCACTTTATTTTTATGTTTTTGCAAAAAGAGCTCACTAAATGTAAATCTCAAAATGAAAAGAGATATTGAGCTGCAAAAGCCTGTCGCACATACTAGTATTTGACTAGGAAAAAGGGCAAGCGACTCTTTTAATGTAAATTTTATGGTGCTCAAAAAGCCAAAGGCTTATCATCAATGTTGAAATATCATAAATTTCAAGCACCTATCTCAAAATGAGATGTTTTGTCCATACAAAATAAAATGGACCAATTGTTATGCTTTATGAAGAAGCCAAATGAAAAGCTTCTAAGTTATGTACTCAATGTGTGGGAGGTCATATATACTCATTTCTATAATGGAGATAGTCCACTTGATTTCGTATCAGTTGTGTATGACTCGTTTGAATTGATCATTGAAGCTTCGCTCTGGTCTAAGGACTATTCCACACTTGATTCTCACACACAACACACAAGTTATTTGTTCAATGAATGTCTATTTCATTTGTGTGATTGTACATGTTCAAATGTGATGTGTGTGTGCTCAACCTTATGTGGTTCAAACCAAAAAGATTTTTGTTCTTTTTGTTTGCTTTTGGAAGTGATTTGTATCACCCAAGTTTTTCAAAGTTTTCAAATTGTTTTTGTGTGAAAAACATGTTTTCTGGGTGTTTTCGTGACTTATTTCATGTTTAAGTTCAGTCACGAGTGAAAGGGTCCAATTCGCAAGTTTTTCAGATTTGGACAGAGAGTTTCGCGACTGTTTCGCGGCTGTTTCGCAAGTAATGCTTACCTGCGAGATACCTGCGAGATACCAGCGAAATTTTCGCGGGATGGTAAGTAGCGAGATACCAGCGAAAATTTCCAGATCAGCTTTTTAAAGGGCATTTCGTGGGTCATTTGTTTTAAACATCTCCCATCCTCTCCCAAGCCTCTGGTTTAATGTTTCTACATCAAAACCCAACTAAATTCAAGTGTTTTTCATTCCATAAACATCTCTAAGGTAATCTTTAACTCTTTTCATTGATTTTGATCCTTAGATTACGTTTTTGGGGGTTTTATGTTCATAATTGGGATTTTCTCAAATGGGAGTTGGAAAACTTATTTTCTGTCAATCTTTTTTATTGGGCTTTGTCTTAAATGATGATTTGGTTTGGTTGTTGGCCCCTTGTGGCAAAAATAACATGTATTTAGGCAAGATTTTCATATGTTCTTGCATTGTTCATCATACATGTGTAGTGTGTGCACTCTAAGTGTTTGATAAAATGCCCAAATGGCATTTTCTCGTTGTTTTGGACTTCGATGAGTTCCAAACTTTGGGGATCACCATGATTATTCATGTTTATCATGTTGTGATCATTGGTGGTGTGTTTTGTACACTTTGCCCCTTGAGTGCCTTACTCATGCATTAGTCATGCATCACACATGCACACTAGATGCAAACTAGATGCAATTTGCTGCACACACTCTAACACTTGACATGTTTTTGCATTCACTCATGCTAGTTAAGTCTTTTTAGATTTTTTAGCACATATAACATGTTCTTGTGTCCATGTCATGACTAGGTCCATATCATGTTCCATCATCCTTAACATGTCATGTTCTTTATGCTTTGTGGCATTTTTTTAATGTTTGTATTATGTTTGAGCTTCAGTTTCTCATTCATCTTGCACTCCTCATGCATCATCTTCATATCTTCTTTTCTTTCCCTCCTTCCTCTTGATTAATTTGTCTATTCGTGACAAAAAGGGGGAAAGTATCTTCATCTATATGACTCATGTGCACACTCTTAGGGGGAGAAATTCTACCTTGTGCACATTCGTAGGGGGAGAAAGCCATAGGGGAGATGCATATGCCAAGGGGGAGAAGGCATTCTTTTTGAGAAAACCTTGATTTACTTCATGCTTGTTTTCTCGTTACTTTATGATGCTTTGATATGCTTTGTTGCTCTCATTGCATCGTGTTTATGTGTTGGACATGCTTTTTTTCCTTATGCCATTGTGCTTTATTGGTTGCATGTTCGGATGATCACTTTCTTTGCTATATGATCATTGTAGTCATCTCCATATGACTGTTTTGGTGTTTGATCAAGTTGCTCACATGTTTCACATCTTGATTACTTGATCGCAATTTACTTGTTACATTATACTTGTCCGTTTATTACTTGCTTTACCCTGAGGGTCTAATGTGTTTTGTGTAAGTGTTTCAGGTTACAGGTATATATGTTCCAAATTCATCACAACTCCTATGATTCATGATAGGGGGAGTGATATGATAGGGAAGTACTTTATATTTTGTACCCATGTTGCTTTTGTAAGCTTTAAGGGTTTGTTTCATGCATTGTTTTGTAGGTCTTTGTGGTTTGTGCCATGCATTTGCAATATCTTGCCTATGCAACCTTCATGCATGTTTGCTTGTTGTTCAATGTCATGCATTCTACTTCAAGTACATCACTTTTGTGCCCATGTAGGATTGTTTCTAGATGCATACACGTTCTATGCATTGGTTGAGTGATAAACACTCTTGTGCCCTAGTAGGTTTGTTCCTAGATGCAAATACTTCGTGTATTTCGCATTGGTTGAGTGTTGGAGTTGCAAGTGACTCTCTTCAATTGAGCGTATCTTCTTGCAAATCCGGATGTTCGTTCCATGTGTGAATGAGCATAGTAATTGCTTCTGTATAGTGATTACTTGTTTGATCTTGCCATGATCTAGTGTTTCTATTTCGTTTTGCTCGATCATGCTATTATTGCTCCATATGTTTTTCAATTTTTCTGCATACAATGATGTTATTGTGTTGTTGTGTTTCAGGAGTTACTTGTTCATATGTTTCAAGAGCACTTCAGAATCTAGAATTAGGTGTGAGTGAGTTTTGCCTTTGTTCCCAAACTCACGTTTAAGTCTAGAGTCTGTTTTAGGGTTTTGTCACGGAATAGCCAAAGGGGGAGATTGTAAAGTTGTGATTTACAACTGTGTTTTTGTTGGCTTTTATTCCGTGCCAAATTTGATTGTAATTATTTTCAATCGTTTATACCCTGTATTTATTGTGGGATTTATTGTAAGGGTTGTGTGTGAGAGAGAGAGAGTGTGAAGACTCAAGAAATTGAAGACTGAAGGGTTTTCGCGGGTATATCGCGACCTAGCATCCCGCGAAATGGTGCATGTGCCCTGCACGTGCTGGAAGCTGAAGAGTCATGCCAGGCTGTCATTTTCGCGAGTGTCTCGCTGGTAAGGCCTTCCCGCGAGACAGTTGCGAAACTTTCTGCCTGGAGGATTTTTATGAGTGACCTTCTTACCCTTCACCCACTCTATATATATACCCTTATTACCCACATATGTTGGTGTGGCTATTCAGAGAGAAAAACCCTAGATAGGTTTTCTACAACTCACCCACCCATCTTTTGAGAGAAAGCTACTCCTCCTTAGTGAGAAATCATTATAGCCTCTTCTCCATCCCTCTCCTATTATCATACCTTAAGAGGAGATTTATACCCAAACACAACCCACACACATTCAGAGTGTAGAGAGTGTTTTGGAGCTATTGGGAAGCATTGGAAAAAGCCAAGGATGGCAAATGCAACATGGAGCTTGTTGCGGGATCCGGAGAGCTAGACAAGACACGGTTCCGTGAAGCCTTGTTGGAGTAGGAGCTTGGAGGGCTTAGGTATATCGGGTAGACTAAGCTTGGAGGGTCTCTTGCTAACCCATGTATCCCAACTGATTGTCTAGTGGATCGATTTCCGCTTTGAGGGCGGCGGAGAGGTTTTTCGCCGAGTTCTTCGGTTTCCTCTTTGAGAACACGTCTCGGTATTTTCTGTGTTTGCACTCTTCTTCCCTACTCTTGTTTATTTCATTTTTACTGCGTGTTGCTTTAAATTTGGATTAGAGTAGGTGTATTGCTCATACGCTTGTGTTTACACTATTCCGCACTTATCATTAAGTTAGTGTAAAATCAACCAAGCCGTAACTTTAATTTGGGGGTCTAAATAGCTCGTGTGTTTTCAACACGATTTTCGAGCTTTCAATGCAAAATCAGATGATGGGACAAACCCTTATCCACAGTGACCGAATAACCGACAGATGAATGGCTGAGATTAACTAAAACAATACTATATAACCTAGAGGATTCCCAACATATGGAAGGGGGGAGAAAAATGAATCAGTCCGGAGAAAAAGGGATAGAAGATTTATCAACTCTGAGAAAAATAGATCCTCGGCCTGAGCCGAGGACGAATATGCTTCGTAAACACATAACCAAAGTGATGATCATTCCCTATACAAACACTTAGCCAAATTTCTCTGAGAAGATTCCTATGAATTTCATGTCTTCTATTACTTGTTAAAAACTTCATATCAACCGTTGTCTACTTCGATATTGTCAAGCCCTTTTACCCACACTCTCTACAAGTTTTTATTGTGAAGGATCCATTACAAATTGAGTCCCTACAATTGGCGCCGTCTGTGGGAAGGACTTGTGCGCTAGCAAGTGCGATGGTTGGTGTAAAAAAAAATATATTCAATCAAGAACAACACTGTCTACGGTAACAACAATCATTCAGAGGTCTACAATCACAAGAAACAAGAGTATGCAGAAAGTAAAAAAAAAAAAAAAAATAACACAAAGCAAGTTTACTTCTTTATTGATATATGAAGAAAAAGGTTACATCTCTTACAAGGGGTGCCCGTGGGGCTTGTTCTAAAGCTAACTACAAGATCCAGACGTCTAACAAAACTGGCAGAGGAACAAAAGATAGAAAAGAAAGTTGGCAGAGGAACAAAAGATAGAAAAGGGGGCTGGGGGTGAAGGAAGAGAAGAGAAAATAGAAGAGATAAAAGGGAAAAGAGGGAAGAAGAGCTACATGGAAGGCGGGAGAGGCCGCGGCACAGGACGGTTCCATTTTTGGGTTCCGCCTGGTTTCCCTCCCACCCCCATAGTAGCTAGCTTGGAGGGTCAGAGACCCAAACCCAAGGGAGGGAGGTTACGTTCTCTATGGATCCTCCTCCAGACAGCGAGGAGGGCTCCGTCTCCGATTAGATTGAAAAGAATGAGAATCTTCGGATCTCTCCTGCCCCAACCCCAACTAGGCGTCCAAGGTCGGAGTTCCTTCCTCGGCTCCTGATGGGGGCTGTGCATCCTTAGGACCGCCGTCACCGCCCTTTCCCAGGGCCAATTCATTCAAAGGAGCTCAAATGGCTATGTCTTGCTAAACCTTTGGGCAGTGTTTTTGGGAGAAATTTAGGACGAGTGTTTGTCAAGTGTGAGGAAGAAGGTTGCCCTAGAAACGCCTTATATAGAAGGCAGAATATTAGTGAGGGCCAGTCTGCATTAAATCCTAGGGAGAGATTTCCGGAGACAATAATTCCGCTCCAAGTTCCAAGGGGCTTATCAGCCGTTAGATCCTCGCAGATCCACGACTGACATTAATGAGGAGGCGCCTCATTAACGAGAAGGAACAGAAGCGTCACAACATGTTACTCGGACAACCCAGGAGACGCCTCGTAATCAGAAGAGTCCCATCAAACAAAGAGGCGGAACAGGGCAAGGTCTTATCCTCCACCAACTCCAGCCCACATTTATTATTACTTTGCTTAAAAAGTGTATTTATTTAATGCTTATTGTAAATTATAGTAATGTAGAGTTAAACGGTTACGGATAAATAGATAAAATAATAAATAAAATGAGAAAACTAGGTACTGGACAGAACCAAGACATTGCATGGTCCTCGGACCCAAGCCTCATGGGGAAACCAGATACTTCAGATGAAAAATGAGAAAACTAGGTACTGGACAGAACCAAGGCATTGCATGGTCCTTTGACCCAAGCCTCATGGGGAAACCAGATACTTCAAATGAAAAATGAGAAAACTATGTACTGGACAGAACCAAGGCATTGCATGGTCCTCGGACCCAAGCCTCATGGGGAAACCAGATACTTCAGATAAAAATGAGAAAACTAGGTACTGGACAGAACCAAGGTATTGCATGGTCCTCGGACCCAAGCCTCATGGGGAAACCAGATACTTCAGATGAAAATGAGAAAACAAGGTACTGGACAGAACCAAGACATTGCATGGTCCTCGGACCCAAGCCTCATAGGGAAACCAGATACTTCAGATGAAAAATGAGAAAACTAGGTACTGGACAGAACCAAGGCATTGCATGGTCCTCAGACCCAAGCCTCATGGGAAAACCAGATACTTCAGATGAAAAATGAGAAAACTAGGTACTGGACAGAACCAAGGTATTGCATGGTCCTCGGACCCAAGCCTCATGGGGAAACCAGATACTTCAGATGAAAAATGAGAAAACTAGGTACTGGACAGAACCAAGGCATTGCATAGTCCTCGGACCCAAGCCTCATAGGGAAACCAGATACTTCAGATGAAAAATGAGAAAACTAGGTACTGGACAGAACCAAGGCATTGCATGGTCCTCGGACCCAAGCCTCATGGGGAAACCAGATACTTCATATGAAAATGAGAAAACTAGGTACTGGACAGAGCCAAGGTCTTGCATGGTCCTCGGACCCTAGCCTCATGGGGAAACCAGATACTTCAGATGAAAAATGAGAAAATCAAGTTTTAAGCAAATCTCGTGCACTGCATAGTCCAAGGGCTAAGGCCAACAGGAAGAGCACATCCTCATGAAATACTAAGCATTAGGAAAAGCCAAGGTCTTGCTTGATCCTCGGACCCGAGCCCATGTGGAAATTAGTCTCTATAGGGCGACATACGCGACAAAGCAGAACCAGGGTCTCTACGTTAACCACGGCTCTAAACTTTAGCAAAAACCAATCTTTGGGCATTAAACGATAAACCTTACTAGGAACGAAAACCAAGCGACGTCGAGCATTAAAAACACCACAGGATTTAAGGCTCAGCAGGTAAGGCTTAGCAGAGCATGGGCATACATCTGGAAAAGTCAAAATCCTCCTCCCCGCCCAAGGGGACGTGTAGCAGAATTTTGAGGGGCTATTGTGGGGCCCCGAGTACCAACCACCCTGGCCCACTCTATATCCGGCCCAAGGCCCGTGCCGAGGACAAAATGGAAGAAACCCAAGACGTCCAAGGGCCTCGCCGAGGATTCCCCCCTCCTCGGCGCACCAACGATTGATAAAGGGAAAATATCCCTCATCCCTTAAATGTATCCCACCAACATTCTGACCGCTTTAATGGTGATGTGACCAGCGGACCCAGGTGCCTTGGTCACCCCAACTAATAGAAACCCTGCAAAGACGGCTGAGAACTAACATAAAGCCTGCAAAATCAGATGATGGGACAAACCCTTATCCACAGTGACCGAATAACCGACAGATGAATGGCTGAGATTAACTAAAACAATACTATATAACCTAGAGGATTCCCAACATATGGAAGGGGGGAGAAAAATGAATCAGTCCGGAGAAAAAGGGATAGAAGATTTATCAACTCTGAGAAAAATAGATCCTCGGCCTGAGCCGAGGACGAATATGCTTCGTAAACACATAACCAAAGTGATGATCATTCCCTATACAAACACTTAGCCAAATTTCTCTGAGAAGATTCCTATGAATTTCATGTCTTCTATTACTTGTTAAAAACTTCATATCAACCGTTGTCTACTTCGATATTGTCAAGCCCTTTTACCCACACTCTCTACAAGTTTTTATTGTGAATGGTCCATTACAAATTGAGTCCCTACATAAATAATATCTATAAACTAAAGCGTAATATTTTTATTGTTGTTATGCTCCTTTTGAGCCACAATTTTAGTCCACTTTGGTCAATTCGATCCATTTCGGTCTATTTGGTTCATTTTGGACCAATTCAATCCACTTTAGTCCATTCAGTCAATTTCAGTCCCTTCTGTTTACCTCAATCCACTATGGTCCATTCAAACTTAATTTACTTCAGCCCAGTCCTTCTACTTCAGTCCATATGATCCACTTCGGTTCATTTGATCCACTTTAGTCCATTCTTGTCCACTTTGGTCCATTTTGGACTAATTGGGCTAAAATTTATTTATTTATTTATTTATTTTTTTTTTTTTTTTTTTTTTTTTTGTAGATTGCCTTTTTTAGTTTTGGACTAAAAAATTCTTCTTTTTTCCCCTTAATTTTTGGGTTAAAAAAAATTATTCTATTTTTGTCAAACTCTCTAGTTTAGTGCTAAAAAATCCAAATAATAATAGGCATTATAAGTTAAGATATGTGCCTTAAAAAATCAATAAAAATGATAGATAGATTACCTTAAAATTCAAGTTTCAATAATATAGGCATTATACTTATATTTGGAAAGAAAGAAAATGCAACAAATCTAAACTTGTATAATTATTTAAAGTTAATGTAACATCTAATATGTGTTCCATGGAATTGGGGTGTATATTTCTTTTTAATATTCTTGGAAATGTCAAATTAGTCAACCAATTGTGGTATATTTAAATAAAATAAAAAACTCATTTATAAGTTATAACTTCTTCTCCATTTATATAAAAAAAAAATTATAATCATATAATTTAAATATGTTTATGATAAATTTTTCACACACACTTATAAAAATAGAAAACACTTTAAAATAATACATGCACTATTTACCCTTCAAATTTTATACTATATTTTTATAAAGTAAGTATACGCTAAATTTACAACTAATTTAAATAAAAAATTATCATCAAGAGTAAATATCATAAATTTAAACCCTCTTAAAAATTTTTTTGAATAAAAACGCTTGTGCCCAACGCAGCAACACACAAAAAACAGATTCACACTACTAACATTGCACAATATCAAAGCCATTATTAAAACCAAGACGCATGACTGGACCAGTTCATCGCCAAAACCCATTTCAGTTTGGAAATTACCCCCTAGCCCATACAAATTAACACCGAACAAAACTTTGAACCGAAACGCACTTGCCCCAAACACCTAAGCAAAAGCCCATCAATAGTTAATGTTAGAAGCCCACTGATTTCTACCAATCTTAAAGTGAAGCCCTAAGCAAAAGCACATCAACGGTTTAAGTTAGAAGCCCCATAACGTTTTTGATAAAAAGTCCACTTACTGCAACCCATGTTTGGCCCAAGCTTTATTTAGGAGGCTTTTTATTTTTTATTTTTTTGGATTTATACGTTTTACTCCTGGAAGCTTTATTTTATTTTTTATTTTAAGGAAATTTTTTATTATTACTTGACTACTAATGTAAGAGAGAAATGTGGAGATGAAAAAAAAAAAAAAAAAAAAAACAGTTTAGTGATAATAAAAAATGGTACATTTGTGGAAAAAAAAAGTAGCTTTATTTATTTTATTTTTCAAAAAGAAAAAGTTGTATTAATACTTGACAACTAACACGCTAGAGAAATGTAGAAGTGGGAGGAAAAACTTTTTTTTTCCCCAATTTAGCTAAAAATTATGAGTTTTTAAATTACTAATTTTACATGTCTAATCCTATGGTTTAAGCCTTAGAAACCAATACATTTAAGAATATTTTTGACATCAAAATTGAGGATTCCAAATAAGAAAAGGCCCTTAAATAGTAGTATAGATTATAAACAATAACATTTTTCTCGTTCCGAACTTGAACTATTCATAAACAACACAATTAGTTTACAACCCTACCAAAAAAAAAATCTTGATGTTGTTTACTATGAAGCTTTTGTGTTTTGACAAGTGTGGCATAGTTTTTTTTTTTTTTTTTTTTTTTTTAAATAGTTTCAATTTATAGCGCCTGCTGGTATAGTTTAATGGTACTATTTAAATTTTTTTTTTTTTTTTTAATGAGGACAATATTTGGACCTCTTTAAATACAGAAATAGGAAGTTTCATCCCAAAGGATGAAGAGGTTTAACGCTCGTAATAAATAAAAAAGGATGACAAAGTTTCGAAAAAAATAAAAAAGTGAAAAGCACACAGATTCCCTCTATTTCATAAAAACCAACCTCTTGCATACATACATACATATATATATATATATATATATATTAAACCAACCAATTGAACAATCCATTTTACCTTTTTTCTCCATTAGTACCAACTAATTGAGTTGATAAAATCTTAATCAAACAAAGAAGTTGAAGAAAAAATATTAATATTATGTGGAGATCTAGTTGACTAACCCAACCAATCTAAATAAAAAATAAATATCAAATCAAATTATCATTCATTATTCATAACAAACCATGGCTCCTTTTGTTATTAAGACACGAATTAGGTTCAGTGTATTGATGCTGATACAATATAGTTACACATCTAATTTTTACCCAATATTCACATCATGACAGCTTCAGACTCTATATTCTAAAAGCCAAAAATCAATCTCTCTCTCTCTCTCTCTCTCTCTCTCTCTCTCTCGTAATTAGTAAGCACTTATCGACTTACCTTAATCATTTGAGTTTTTTTTTTTTTTTTTTAATTTATTTTATTAATTCAATTGTTTTCAACCCATTTGAGCTATAACTACAAATAATTATAGTTTGGAAATAAAACGTGTGGGGAATTTTTCTTTTTAGCGTTGGAGAAATATGTTAATAACACATTAGGTAACAATTAAGGAAATGTATAGAGACACTATCTAATCCAAAAACTTAAGTAAGCCTATGAGTATGAATATAATTCCAACTAGTCGCTAACCCGTGCGATGCACGGGATAGTTAAATAAAATGACAATTAACCAACATCACGTTAAGGTAAAAGAATTAGTGAGAGACTGATTTGCCCACCAAGAATTTAAAAGAAAAAAAGATTGATATAATAAAATCTAAGAAATTTAGAAATAGAAAATTGGGTTAATAATATGCATATTATAGAATCCCCAAATTCTACTTCAAAACCAAACAAAACCTTTCAAATTCAAAAAATTCATATATAATATATCAAATAAAAATTTACCACACCTTGAGTTGGAAGACATAGGTTGCAGTTTTGATTTTTCTCTAAAAAATAGAGATGCTTCATCTGCTGTATACAATATAAAATAATTATTAGAAATTTCAACCCAAAAACCAAACCCACAAAAACACTATCAAAATATAGAGATTAACCCAAATACTTAGAAGAAAATAAATTATAAATATAACAAAACAATAAGATAGAATGAAAATTTCAGACACATATGAAAGCAAATAAAAAAGACAAAACCTACGTTTGTTTTTTTTTTTTTTTTTTTATAGTTGAGTCTCTCTCCTTTTTATTTTTTTAATTTTAAAGTGAAGTTAAATTTAGGATTTTGATATAGTAATTGCTAGGGTTTTAAGGAGAGAAGAGAGAGTCCTACCAGGAGTCTAAATAATATAAACAATTCAAAACATGGAATAGTATCAAATTTATAACACCTAATTCCATTATCTTCTACGTTGAATCCAAACAAATAATTAATTGAACTTAATCCAAACAAATAATTAATCAACAAAAATCAAAGCTTTAATAAAAAAACAAAAAATCACATGAACCCAAATAAAAATTCTCAATAAAGCAAGAACATATAAAAATTTACCAAACCTTGGGCTGGAAGACATAGGTTGCAGCTTTGATTTTTCTCCAAAAAATAGAGATGCTTCATCTGCCATATACAATATAAAATAATTATTAGAATTTCAACTCAAAAACCAAACCCATAAAAACACTATCAAAATATAGAGATTAACCCAAATACTTATAAGAAAATCAATTCTAAACATAATAAAATAATAAGATAGAACGAAAATTTCAGGCACATATGAAAGCAAATAAAAAATTTGAGATGGTAATTGCTAGGATTTTAAGGAGAGAAGAGATTTTGGTATTTTTATGCAAAAAACGTTATTTTAGGTCTAGGTGATTTATTTCCTTGTTTTTAGGCTCTTTTAATGTTTTTTATGGTTCCTATTATGGTTAGGTATTAATTAGGACTTATTTTAGAATATATTTTCTTGTCCATCAAGTTTTATGGAACCCTTAAATAGGCCTCCAAGTTTGTATACATTTTTCAATAATATTGTTATAAGATATAAAACCTAAAATAAAAAGAATCAAAAATAAAAAGAAAAAGAAAATAGTGATGATGTGGAAAATTGTGAGAGCTTCAAAAGTTTCGGTTTTATATATATATATATAGATAATGTTATATTAATTTCTCATTTTACTTTTTCTTTATATGAGACTTCCACTCACATATGCATACCTATAGATAGATGACGCTTTAATTAGATGCTATGACGTAATCCTATAACATAATGGTAGAGACTCAAAATTTTTTATAATCTTTTCATAAGTTGTGAAGATTGTAAGATGTGATTGGAACATTACATTCACATGGATTCACAATAACCCTATTTTTACAATGCACCAGTCACAATATACAATGTCAACCATTATAAGAAAATTAATGAAAAAAAATTTATGCCACTGGACTTTTACGGTATGAATATTCTTCACAACCAAAAAATATAAAATCTTCACAACCAAATGTTGTAGGAAAAACAGTGTTACTTCCCTCTCTCATATAAATGATGGACAAATCAAAATTTTCTATACCACAAATTGTGTATCACTCTATCACTCTATCTTCTACCAATAAATTATGTATCACTCTATCTACTTCAGCAGGTTTTGTTTTTTCCCTCTTTTTTATATGGCTTCCTCACATTCGGTCTTCACTTTTCAATTTGGTCTATCAACGCCTCTTTTTTTTTTCTTTTTTTTTTTAGCTCACGTTGAACTTGAAACCTCATCCACTAGGGTTCATGAAACTGGCAATCTCCTGTCAACAATCTTTCTTCAACATAGTCAGTGGCGGCGCCACGTTAAGCCCAGGGTAGTACTAGGACCACCTTGACCTGAAAAAAAAATTTTATATATAATAATTAAAAATTTTTTATTTGTTTACCCTTTAAAAAAAATTTGAGAATAACCTCAGTTTTTTTTTTATGCCAATAAAATTAAATTTTGCTCCATTATTTGTTTTGCTTTCAAGCAAAAAGAAAAAGCCCCAAAAAAAAAATTTTTAACTAAAATCTTAAAAAAAAAAAAAAAAAAATTTTAACATAGCAAGCTCACTCCGGGGAAAAAAAGCCCAACATCAATCCTAAACAAAACAAACCCAGACAAAAAAATTTTAGTTAAATTTTTATTAACTAAATACCCAACCAGGCCAACCTAAACGAATTCTCAAAATACGAAAAACAAAAAAACCCAACCAAAACCCAATACGCGTCTGTTGATTGATCAAAATCATCAAATGGTAAAGCAAACTGAAATTAGAAATCCAAACCTAAACGAAAAAAACCTCATCAACAACCAAGCTCCAAGCACATCAGCGCGACAACACCTCTGCCTGGACCACCTCAAACTCGAGCAACAGAGCACATTAGGCCTCAAACTTGAGCAACAATGATGGCGAGATCGTAGATCGGATTAGAGATTGCTTGGTTTGGCCTCGTCACCTCGACCCTTAAGTCCTCGCCTAGACATGCTTCCGCGGCGCCACCCCTCAGGCCTCAAGGTATTTCAGTTCTTTACTTCTCTCTTTTTTTTTTTTCCATTAGTCTATCTCATCTTACATCTTTGGCTTTGCTGTCCTCTGATCTGAGAAAGAGAGCAAAGCTCTCTCTCTCTCTTTCTCTCTATCTCTCTCTCTTTGAACTGAAATGATATTCTCTTTCTCTCTCTGTTTCTCTGTTTCCCTATGTCTAAATGTCTAATTGCCGCCTTTACTTTATAACTTTATTTGACATTTTGACTTTATTGGTTTGTGAGTTTGTTGTTTTGTGTATTGTAAATTTTGTGTGTTGGGAATGTTTTATATGTTTAATGTTTTGTGGAATGTTAATCAACTCTTGTGACTCTCGTCTGTTGAGTGGGGGTGGATGGGGGCCATGGGGCCGTGGGGTGGGATACTTGAATTGAGGAAGTAGACAGGTAGAGGCAGTAAAGGAATGCAGAGGCAATAAAGGCTAACTGACCAATACATTATAAAAGACCAAAAAATTAAAATATGTTAGGCACTCGGCAATGGGTTAAGTTGTGGATAATGCATAATAGGGTGTGTGCTAATGCACAGTGGGTTGTGTGCTAGACTGCTAATAGTCAGTAAAGAAAAATAATGAAGCAACTAAACAACAATAATTAAGAAAAATATGAATTTCTCTTTTTAATAGATTGTGTAATTTATGCTCCTTAAGGACCACCCTGAGAAAAATTCCTGAAGCCGCCACTGAACATAGTCAAACAATTATCCCTTGAACCCATGCTGGGTGTCTTTCCTCTATGCTGTTATCTGGTGTATACAAAAGACACAATTTACCTCCAAAAGGATCCAAACTTTGCAAAAGTATCAACATCCACACCCTACATAGAGAAAACTTTATTAATGTGTTACCTATGGCAAACCCCAAAATCTGCAAAAGAGAAGAAATTGGGACATTAACCACAGCAAGGACCAAAATCCTAAAAAACCAAGAGATTACCTTTACCTGAAACCTCATCCACTAGGGTTCAAACGCTGATTAAATTGGAGAGGGTTTCTTTCATGGTGGAGAAACCGTTTAGAAAAAGAGAGAGAGGGAGAGTTGATACAAAGTGTTGATACCGTATTTTGTCTGCCTTTGATTTGTGCGTTGGACCCTGAAAAATCCAAAAATATCATTTTCTCTCCATGGGGCTGCAAGGACATTTAGAATGACGTAGCGCAACCCATTTGGACACCGGAGCATCCAAAGTGCCTTTTTCAGCTAAAATGACTAAAATACCCCTAGTCAACCCATGGTTGACTGAACTTCGAATGAGGTCAAAACCCTTACAAAACAACACCTTTTATATATTTTTTTCATCAAACTCGAGCTTTTCGGAGGTTTTTGGAAACTTTGACCTAATTCGACCTGGAGTTGACTCTTGACGGGCCTCAAAAACCCTAATTTTGATCTAGAACAAGTTGAAACCAACGTCATTACGAAGATTATCAAATTCTCAGTCCAACGACTATTCATGGGTCGAAATCAGAGTTAGAACAGCCGAGATATCACGAAAACCGGAATAACACACTAATCGATGCACCACTAACTTCTGAGAGCCATAACTTTTGATCCGACTGTTAGATTTTCAAGATCCATAACTTTTTAGAAATAGGAAGTCAAGATCTTTCTAGGGATGTCAAGATCAACCTAATCTGAGGCCTTTCAGGCCACTACCTCGAAAAACATACAGGGCTATAAAAGGCCCCAAGCACCCTCCATACCAAAAAAAGAGACTCCTTGGCCTTCTTCTCCCTGCCTGGACGTTTTCTACACACTTTTCCTCTCTTCCAAACACACACAAAAAAAAAAAGGCACAAAAAACACATCAAAGCTTCTTGATTCTTCTTTTCTTCACCAAAAACATAAGGTATTGTCCTTACACCTAATCTTCTTTTCCTTAGTTCTACACTTTGGGATTTGGGATTTGGGATTTAGGGGTGTGGGTGTAAGTTTTAGCTACTATCCACACCCCTAACTTTCGAAATCTTTTTCTAGCATTTATCGTGCTCCTTTTGCTTGAATAGCATGATTTATTGCTTTCTTTAACATGTTTCTTGTTTTATTTATGCTTCTAGCTTAAATCTCCTTGCTTTGTATGCCTTATGCCATGTTTCATGCTTAGATCTACGTCCTTACATGCTCATATGTTTAGATCTACATGCTTTATACCTTATGCCATATTTTCCTATACTTTGTGCCTCTTTTTGTTCTATGTTGATGTTATGATTACACACTTATATGCTTGTATGATGTTGTTGGCTATGCCTTGCTTGGATCTATGTGTTTATGTGTTTATTTCCATGCTATATGGTTAGATCCTTGTCTTCACATGCTCATATGCTTGGATCCAAGTTCTTCCATGTTTATGTGCTAGGCTTCTACATGTTTACATGCATGTTTCTATGCCTATATGTCTAGATCTATGTTTTCACATGCACATGTGCTTGGATTGATGTTCTCTTTATGACATCTTCCATGTGCTTGTGTGCTCCATGTCGTGCTTGTGTGCTCCATGCCATGTTTGTGTGCTAAGACCTAGACCTTGTTTGTCATGCCATGTGCTATTGTAGCCCTTTTGTCGCTTTGTCTTTCTTCTTCTGTTTTGGTCATTTGGTAGGATTTAGATCTTGACTCCTTTATGGTCTTGATCATCATCCATACACCTTGGCCCATATTAAAGGGTTTGGATCATCCTTATTTGTATGCCTATGCTTGCTTGCTTCTATGTTTTGTGTTTGTGTTACCCTCTCTAAATCTAGGCCTTGCCACGCTTGATGCCCTTAGCGGGTTTGTGGTTGTGTGGTTACATCTGATGCCCATAAGGCCTTGTCTAAATGTAACCATTTGGGAGGCATCTCCGAACGTCGAGTTGCTCTATGCGTGCCCTTCCCTTTTCCGTTCTACGCGATGCAATGCTTACCATGCTTGTTTGTGCCACTTGTTGGCTTTCTTCGCATCTTTACATGCTTGCTTACATGTTCATGCATGAGTCTTGCTTGCTAGTGTGTCATCCATGCTTCAACATAATGAAGTTATGGACATTCAATCCAAACCTACATTTGTCCCTCATAGACATCATCTTTTGTTCATCTTTTTGCTTGTTTGTCTTCTCTCTTGTTTGCTTGCTTGCCTATTTGCCTTCTTGCTTTCTTGTTCTTTTATTTATCTTTTCTTGTCATGTCTCCTGTCATATGTTATGCTTGTCATGTCTATCATGCTTATCTGTTTTATACCTCTTTTATATGCTCTTTGCATCTTTTCCTTCCATTGCTTGTCTACTGGTTTCTTGTTTTTGCCTTTACATGTACACACATGGAGCAAGGACGCATGGAATTAGGGCACGGTCTCCCAGGCGCAAGCAAAAAGGGCGAGGATGCGAGCATGTGGATCTAAGCCAAGTATCTATGTTCAGTAGATTTAGGGGTCTAGCCTCTCCTATTTGGTTATGTACTCTTTTAAACTCTCTTCCTTCCTCCCTCCTTTCTCTCTTAGATAGGTTGTGTTAGGTATATCATGTCGTGTATCATTCGACTTCATCTCTAGAGTATAGCGACCTTTGTTTACTTGCCTGCACCTATATTTTAGGTCATGCTCTAGGGATTTAGGCATTTACTTTCCTACCCTATGTGCTAGCATTGTGCATGATGTATGTGTGTATCTATATATATATATATATATATATCTACTCACCTCTTCTGGTGTGATTGTCACAGTCCGTGTCACCAAAGGCAAAGTGATGCCTAATTTTCACCGTGAAAATAAGGTGACATGTTGCCGGATTTTCACCGTGGAAATCTGGCACTTTGCCCAAATGTCTTAGGAAAGCATAGGTTGGGACCACACCCATTCAAAAGCCAAACCTCAAAAACCCGCCATTCATACAAAACCTCAAAAGTCTTTGCCAAAACTATGTTTTTTACTGTCAATTTCCAAAAATTAAGGTTTTATCAAAACAAAGGACTGTCCTTGGACAGGCATTGTGGAGTGCCTAACATCTTTCCCATATGTAACCAAACTTCTGGATCTAAGAATCAAGATTTTTTGTCATCCATATTAGATTAGGAAAAATGACCTTTTTCTTAGCCTAGGATTGGTAATAAAATCACTAGAAACAGGTGACCAATCACACCTTAGAAAACCTAATGATTGGTGGCAACTCCACTTATCTTTGGTAATCACCTAAGATATGGCCCAAATTCCTGTCATACCACTAAAGGTAGACCTACCTTCCTCCACCGAGAGAGCGAGCACCTGAAGCCCCGCTCAACACAAACACACACACATACACACACACACACACACCACACACGCGCACATCCTATCGTCGAGAGAGAGGGGCTTCCAACGGGCCCTGCACGCGTGGGAGCGTCACCACGACGGGTGGTCAAACGAAGGCCCAAGATGACGGCGGTGGTTTTTTTGCTCCCAATCAAGGCCGGGCGTCGACACAAAGGGCTGGAGTCAAGGGTACCGCTCAGATTCATGGATATAACGGTGAGTAATTAACATTTGTTGTTTGAATCTCCTGTTAGTTTGAGAATTAAAAAGGCAGCCAAGTGTCATGTTTTTATTGGTGATGCATGGAGTGATACACAATTTATGATATAGAAGATCTTAATTCATGATGGACCTCATTATAAATTTGACTAGTGAAACTTATTATTTTATGAGAGAAGGAAATACCATATAGATAGATTGATGTAATCTCAAAATACTTAATAATTAATTAATTACTTTTGTTGAACTGCAAAATCAATAAGCATTGTTCAAGAGTGCGCCATAGTATTTGTAACTAGATATATACTTACCACCAAAGAGCTTAATTACTAGCGATTGATTGGATGATGAATGGACACATGCCTCTGTATTAATGACATATAATCAAAAGCAATGACATGCATATTTTTGGCATCGAAGGAAAATGAAATGTATTGCCAAAATTAATGTAAAAACACAAAGAAAAGGATTAGCTATATCGGTTGAAGTTTTTTGTAGTTAAGTCTGATAATAAAAAGCAATTATCAGGAGCGGATGCCATAGGTTGAAACTCTCTAAAAATAACTTACTACATATCTAATATGAAACTCAACATAAATCTGCCAAACACACACACACTCAATCACTACAAAAATCAAGGGATATACCGGCATTTTTTTTGACAGTTTCCAAAACTGCCACTATAGATCATCTACTACGGTGCTCTTGCAGTAATTGCCTTAATACACCTAGGCGAATAGCAGTGCTTTTGTAAGCACCGCAATAGGTATGGCCAATCTCGGCTATTTAGAGGTTTATAGAGACAATTTTACAATGCACCACGCAATAGGTAGACCTATAACGGTGGTTTGAAATCGCCACAATAGGTGTTGAAAACATAGAAATTTGATTTTTTTTTTTTTTTTTTTTGACTTGTTACAATGGTTTTAAACTGTCACAATAGGTTTAAACAATTGTTTGACCTATTACGGTGATTCGAAACCGCTGCAATAGGTGTTGAAAACATTGAAGTTTGGTTCAAAAATTGTTTGTCCTATTACAACGGTTTTTTATACTGCTGCAATAGGTGTTGAAAACATCGAAGTTTGGTTAAAAAATTCTTTAACCTATTATGGTGGTTTTAAGCCGCAGCAATAGGTTTAAACAATTGTATGACCTATTTCGGTGATTTGAAACCTCTGAAATAGGTGTTGAAATAATCAACAGAGTTTAACGTATTCACTGACCTGTTATGGTGGTTTATAACTGCCACAATAGGTGTTAAAATAGTCAAATTTAATGTGTTTTTTCTAAAATATTTCTTCTAAAATTTAATGTGGCTCTTAATTATATTTTTGAATCTTAATTGCATTGTTGTTTAAGAAAGGTAGAATAATGAATGTAACTTGAATTTGAAATTTTTTTTGTGTTTTTTTTTTTTTCAGAATAATATATTAGAGAAAGAAAAATGTTGCAGTAGAATGCACACAATTTTTTCGCACATATCTACTTTGGGAATCAAAAGTGTATGCAGGATTTAAAAGCAAAGATGAAAAGTCTTTTGTGTGTGTGTGTGTGGTTTTTATTTTTATTTTTATTTATTTATTGAGCAAACAAGATGAAAAGTCTTGAGTAGCTTGAGAAGCAATTGCAACAATGTAAGGCTCAAATGAAACTGAGATAAGGGAGCATCAAGATAACTGATAAGAAAGAAATGGTATTTTATATTTGTCCATTTTAAGATTGTCACTTCTTAATGGATTGAAAATCTTAACTTTTTAAACTTTAAAATATATATATATATATATATATATATATTTGATGAAGTTTGAAAACTTTGGTGACATAAAAAAAGAAAAAAAAAAAAAAAAAAAAAGGTAACTTAACATAGATCATGCCCTGTTTGGGAATTTAAAAAATGCGCCGCTGGCATCCTCATCCAGCTTGTATTTCATTTGTTTAGAATTTATCTAGAAAAAATGTTAGTACATTGCTACTTTGCTAGTAGTGAAGTCAGATATTAGAAATTAGAATTAAAAAAACTAAGAAATTGTACCTTTGAACGTTCCTTCTCTGTCCTCCTATGATATTTTAATATGAAGTTACAAGTATCAATGAAATATTTTAGACAATTACCCAGGTTTTTCTAAGCAATCACACTTAGTTAGGAGAAGATAGTCTTACTCTCAAAGCTTAAAATCAACCGTGCTGAAATTTTTCAAAATCAATCTTACTATCAATGTAATTAATAGCAATAAAACTATTAAATAGATCATTGCTAAATCTTTCCTTAAAGGATTAGTAATTTAGTACAACAAATAAACTATTTTGTAGGAGTACGACGTTTAATACACACACATATATGTATATCTTCTCAAAAAAATGTTTAATATATATAAAATATTTTTTCACTTGTTTAATTTAGATTTAAAAATATTTTTACGCACTGTAACTTAAATTTTGCACTCGCTAATCATAGATCAACCTAGTCCAAAATCAAACAACACAAATCAATCCATCTCAAAACCAAACAAAATCATTGATCACAAATCTTTCTTTGACTCTAGGAGTAAAGGGTGAGCATTTGTGAGTTGTAAGTGTCTCACTTTTTATTATATATTTATATTATATGTATGTGATTATGTGTTTGATATTAATTCTGCATGTTATTATTATTATTATTATTATAGGTAAAATACTATTTTGGTCTCTAAACTTTACTAAAAGTTTGTTTTTCATCCCTATATTTTAAGAAGTTTATTTTTTTTCTTTAAACTATTGGAAAGTTCATATTTCCTCCATAAACTATTAACAATATTTTATTTATGTCCTTAAACTTTACTAAATGCTTGTTTTTCATTCCTAAACTATTGAAAAAAGTTCTATTTTTTTTTTTTATCCCTATTGTTGTCTCTAAACTTTTGAAAAAACTCTTTACAAAGTTAGGGATTAAAAAAGAACTTTTTAAAGTTTAAAGACGAAAAACAAACTTTTATTAAAGTTTAGGAACCAAAATAGTATTTTACCTTATTATTATTATTATTATTATTATTATTATTATTATTATTATGTTATTTGTGTGAATGTGAGTGTGTATAGTATAATTATAATATAATTTTATATAATTTAATAATTAGGAAATATAGAAGATTTGTTACATGTGTATGTATTGTTATTATGTTATAATAACTTTTATTATAGAGTTAATGATTCAAATAAAAAAAAGAGTAAAGTTAGTGATTGTTTAAGCATTTGATTAGTTAAGTAAACATTTAGTGCTTTCTCATAAAAAAAAAAAAAAAAAAAAAAAAGTAGACATTTAGTGTGTTATTTATGTATGGATAAGTATAACTGAGTGGGTCAATAATTAATATAGTGCTAGTGGGTCGAGTTTTGTTGTTTAATTTAAAATTATTTTTTTTATGATAACAATGACAAATAGATAGTGACAATTGTAAATAAAAATGTTATACAAGCTTAACAAAATAAAATGGTCACACTTACCCACATTGACAAAAAGATAATAATAATTGATAATGAACTACATGTAATGATTTGAAAATTTAAAAACTCGTAAAAGAAAATTGTAAAATTTCATGTATATGCATTCTTTTGTCAAGAACTCAATATATTCAAGTTCTTTTTTTTATATATTAAATTTTGTTTGATTTAAGTTTCTTAATGGCTCCTCTGAAAAAAATTCTTAGAGTCATCACCACTAGGAGATGGTGAAAAGAATTGACTAAATTTTATTATGTTCTGGCCATCTTCCTATCTACTCTCTTCTCCATCTGTTTCAAATATATCAATGCATTAATACTTTAATTTATTTTTAAAAATATATTTTTACACCTTGACTTAAGTCTTATACATCTTTATTATAATATTTCCGACTCTAAAAGTAAAAGTAAATGTTTGTGAATTGTAAGTGTCACACTATAATTATTATAAATTTATATTATATGTGTGTGAATGCGTCTAATATTAACTGTGTGCATTACTTTTTGTTATAATGTTACTTGTGTGAATAACGATGTGTGTGGATATTTGTGTACATGTATAGTATAAATATAATATAACTTTATATAATTTAATAGTGGGAAATATTAACAAGTGCCGTGGGGGCATTGGTTAAGAATCCATTTTAAGAAAGTTTTGATATCACTTTTATGGGAAATGAAAAAAGTTGTCAAAACATTAATTGCTTCTTTTTCCTTTTCCCATAAAAACTTTCTTTAATTAGATTGTTAACCAATGCCCTACGGCACTCGTTAACATGACCCATTAGGAAATAGAAAGGATTTGTTATATATGTGTATATCGTTATCATGTTACAATAACTTTTTTGTTATAAAGTCAAAAAAATTGAAGAAAAAAAATTGTAAAGTTAGTGATTGTTCAAACATTTAATTGGTTAAGTAGATGCGTAGTGTATTATTTTATGTATGAATGAGCCAATGAGTTGAGTTTATTCATTTAGTTTAATATATTTTTATAAAAACAATAACAAATTAATAATAACAATTGCATAAAAATAAAAATGTTAGAAAAACTTAATAAAATATAATGGTTATATAGCTACCCACATTGGCAATAAATATTAAATACTCATAATGAATTATCATGTAACAATTTGAAATTTGAAAACTTATAAAAGGAAATTGTAAAACTTTTTTATCTTGTTGATAACTTAATATATTTAAGTCCTCTTTTTATTAATTTTTTTGTTTTTAAATTTAAGTTTCTTAATGACCCGTTAAACAAAATTTCTAGAGCTGCCACCGACCGATTCGAGATACATGTGAAGAATGTATGGTCTTTGCTCATATATCCGCAATGGCTGAAATTTGAAAAACCATCTCCATAGATATGATACAATACTTCGAAAATGCATGCATTGTCTATAACATGAAATTCACATTTGGCTAGAATAACATTTCTATAATTATTTAAGCTTAATTAATGATTTTGAAGTGACTCCTTGCACTTTTTGACCCCCTTTTTTAATAGTTGGAAAAAAAAATTATAAGACAGGACATCAAGAGGTAGACAACTAATGTTATCAATGAGAGTAGCCTTAAGTCTTTTGTACTTTCAATATAATTTGTATCGTTACATGTTCCTACAAGACTCAAATCGAATCACACAATTAGGTTTTTCCTTATGCAGGGCAAATTTGTGACCTTGAAATAAAATGCATAAGATGCGATCCATCTTTGTGCTAAAAAGCAACAGTTGTATCCATTGATGAGTCTAGAATTTATTACTTGAAGCTATTACAATATGCTAGCCAAATTTAAGAATATGATAAGTTTCAACCAGTTCAACTGGTAAAGTCTCTGACAGTTAAATAAGATATTTAGAGTTCAATTCTCTTATACGTCAAAAACTGATTGATATCTTAGTCTGATAATAAAAAGCACAATCATCAAATGGGGACAGAACAATTATCTTAAGCTATTATACCAATGGAATTTAAAAAGTTATTGAGGCCACTCTACTCCTCAATTTTTTAAATTTCCTCACATCTCAACAATTTCTAAAAAGCTAAACAATCCCCAATTATCCCAGTAGCTAAACTCCAATACGCAACAATTCTAACCACAGATGACAGAACAACAATCAACTTATGCTGATGTACTTTGAAGAGTTTCCTTTAAAAAATTAAAATCAGAAATTTAAACTGCTACACCCCAAGTTGTACAACAAAGAATTTTAAGATTTAAACTCTAATTTCACCTCTTCCACTTTCCCATAATTTCTGGGACACCACACAGTCCAATTAAACCATAAACAACAAATTAGAGTCTAATATAGCTGATATGTATTGAACCATAAATAGAAAATTATGGGGGCTCCTTATGAAGGCACCACCCAAGAAAATAACATATTTATTCCCCTTTCTTTCAAAAGATTATGAGAAAAGAATGTAAAATAGCATTTCTACAATAAAGACGTGGGGCTCCAGAATGTGATAAAAGACACAGTCAGAGCCCCATTCTTTCAAATCTTTACAGTACCAATACAGGAAATGGCAAAGCAAACAAAAGTCAACATTAAACCCGGACTATGACACTTAATGGGATGAGCAAATACTACTTCCTCCAAGAGCCAATTATGGTGTTAATTAGATGTAAAAATAAACAAAATTTCACCATGTTTAGTATATACACACGTTAAAATTACAAAACCATAATGTGCGAATTTTGACCTCAACACATGCAAATGACCACCTTCGAGAAGGTCAGTCACTTATCCAACAAAACATAATGATCATTGTGCAAATGTGTGTGGTTTGTCTTCCAAGTAATTGAACATTGGAGCTCCTTTCATTCGTGTGTTTGGATCTTTATTACCTTTGTGTTTTCAATGTGGCTTAAAGTACATTTATTACATTATTAAAAGGCAATTAAGTAAAGGAAATGCTAACGGATGCCCTTAGAGTAATAATTAATAATCCATTTAAAGAAAGTTTTTATGGAAAAAAAAAAAAAAAAAAAAAAAAACATTAATATTTTGACAGCTTTTTCATTTTCTATAAAATTGATGTCAAAATTTTCCTTAAATGAATTGTTAACCATTGCCTGAGCACTCGTTAGCATCACGCATTAAGTAAACATACATAACAAATTCTTAAGGAGCTCAAATGGACTGTCTCCTAAATTTATAACAACTGCTTCCAGTGATTGCAAGGTTGGATCATTGACATTTAGTTAAGCCTATGAAATTTAGTTAAGCCTAAGAAACTACAGGAAAAAGAGAACAATAGCATGTTCTCTCTAATGAAAATACTAAATGCCCTTACTATAAAACAAAAACCAAAACCAAAAACATTATAGCAAACATATCAAGAGCAATATTCCTAGGCAGTCAACTCTAGAGAAGGGCAACTAAAAAGCAATTCCCAGCAAACATGAGGATCAAATGAAGAAAATATTGACGGTAAGTGTATTTAACAACTACTAAGAATAATCACCACTAACAAGAAACATGCCCAAGCCCAACTCAAATAAATTTTGACAAAACGCAAAATTACATTTGAATAGTTTTGAAACCATGAAAACTCAAACTTGTTCATCCTGAAATCCTAAAATTGAATTACATTCTTTTTCTAATAATGAGAGAAAAATGATAATAATAATAAAAAATAAAAAACCAAACTCGTGTGCACCTCTCATGTGCTTCCACTAGCTCTAGAGTCTCTCTCTGTCTCTTGCACCCATTTGATCGTGAATATGGGTTTTGACAGATGGGCTAAAGCCAGAGGAGATGGACATGACCGAAAGAACACTCAAGAAAGCTATCCCACTAAAGGCTATTGAAGGCTATACCAATCAATTGGTGGATTGACGGAGAGAGATCAATCGGTGGCAGTCCATATAATTGCAGCATCTGAAGGGTCTGAAGTCTGCACAGTTTGGATTGACGGAGAGAGAAGCTGTAGAGCTAGAGATAGAGTAACTCCCGAATCCAAGGAGAGGCTCAACAAATGTTAACAGGTGAGAATTTGAGCTGTAGCCCAAAAAAATAAAAAAAATAAAAAAATAAAAAGAAGAAGAAGAAAAATAGGTTGGAGAAAAAAATTGATAACCTGGATGATAATGTAGGAAAAAAAATATTTGACGAGTGCTTTTATTCAATTATAGTTATAAACCAATAGTAAATAGTAGCAATTATTATGATTAATAAGTGACAACCGGCTTAGAGAACGTGTGAAGTCCAGGGCAAATTGAATATTTTAATATTTATATATTAATATTGGTATAAAATAAACGATAAAAAAAACAAAATAAGGAAAAGGATGATGACGTAATCGATGATGTGACTTAACAAAAATATAAAAACCTTAAATGCTACACTTTCATTTTTATATAGTATATAGATATAGATAGATGTGTTAAGTTTTTGTAAGGTAGCACAATATAATCTCACAAACCATATCAATTTATCTACAATTTTAACCACTAAACCACCATTAGCATAATAAACTATTTTGTAATCTTAGCATTTAACATAAATTCATAAACCACAAACTAACCAGCTCAGTTTTTCCCCACAAAACAAAAGCAACTAACCCCAGGTCCTGAAATTAAATGAACACAAAGAGTCGGACACTAAATTCAACAAACACCTTAAAGCTCAAAGGCCATATAGAAACTTCTCAACTACTACACAAATGAGAACATGATACTTTACCAATTAATTCCCAATCCAAAAGGCAACCCGACATTCAAAACGAACTCAACAATACAATTCAATAAAAAACTCTCCCACTAGACAACAACAATTTGAAACATGAGTTAGCTATAAATTATGACCATATAATACAATTTTTTGTTTGTACCGTCTAATACTTTTCATTGGCTATTTTTATGATCAGATTTGTGGTAATTGGTTTGCAAACTCTTGTGGCAACTCAAAAAACTTTATGAATTGGACTAATATCGGTTGGTACTAGATTGAAAGGGCTATCTTAGCACAAAAGAAGGCTGATGAGAAAGTGTTGGGATTGGCAAAACAATAGAAGGTATCAATGCACTCTTTATTTTTGATTGGATCTTATTAAAAATATTAAATATGTATCAACTATATAATTTTCATTATTTTATTTGTGTTTGATTTGTGATGGCAGAGAGAGAGAAGAGGAGAAACTTTGCCACAAAATTTTTGAAATGGTAAAGAAAATTGATGCCAGACAAGCAATAGAGTTGAAGATAGAGTGCATGAGAACGTCTTTACATGTAATGAAACAGTAGAGTGAAGCTGGGGGATATGAATCAGTGATGATAAAGATGGATGCAATTGATGAAGATTTGAAGAAGAAGGAAGAAGAACTGGGAAACATGGATGCACTTTAGCAAGTTCTTGAGTCTTGTCATCAAGAATGTTTAACCTAGCTAGTGCCTCCTACCCTTGAAGAATTTGCTTTCTTATTTGGAGTCAAACTAAAAAAGCATGCCTTCAATTTTAACTTAGATAACTAAATTAGACTCTATATAGAATTTTATGCTCCATTGGGAATTTCTCTTATGATTAAGTTAGTGTTTCATTGTTCTTATATATCTCATTGTTCATTTTAAATTTATATTCTTCAAATATTATCTCTACGTTGTTCAAATGTTATCTCTACGTTCATGTATACTTTTTACTAACCCATGCATTGTTTGTAGGGGGCATATAGTTGGGAATGAAAATTAACATAATAATAACAATAATGGTAGGCATCAACATATTATTAAAATAATAATAATGATGGAACTTGTTGATCACTGTTTTTATTTTTCAATCAATACCATTATGCTTTTATAAATTATTTTTTTGTCAACAATCAATGATAGGTCGGCAGTGAGCATTGGAAGTGGGATAATTAATTAATCTTTCATAATGTATTTTCAGTTGTAACGATTGGAGCTAGAATTGCTTGACCTAATTTATATCAATTTTGAAACAAATGTCTATATGACACCATATATTAATTTTAAAAAATAAATTTTCTTTGAGGCAAAACTATATATGATGTCATTAAGTAATATATATATATATATATATTTTTTATAGTTTAAAATTCAAATAGAAGGTTTTGGGCCAAACAATCAAAGAGTTTCTTTTGAAATTTATTTAGTTTCTCAAAAAAAAAATAAAAATATTTAAGAAGGTCATTTTAAAAATAAGTGTTGACAATTATTTTCCTTAAGACAGGCGCAACGGTCTTTTAAAAACAATAGTGGTATTTAGATGTAATAAATTCTGAATACTACACCTAACTAATAGTACTTTTTTGTGTGTCGCCATGTTGCATAAGTGAGAGAGTATTCTGCAAATTTAAAAAAAAAAAAAAAAATTTCCTTTTTAAACTATAGAATTTTTGCCCTTTTCTTTTGGCTATCTTCCTAGTTTCATCCACAAAAAAAAGCTCTTAATTGTTATTGTTCGCTCATTGGAATGAGTAAATCACGTAACACTCTAAAATGCATAAAAAAATTCAACATAAAAGTAATATTCTTAATTATTAGATTGGCAATTCAAAAGAGTCTAAAAGTAATGACAAGACACAGAATGTAATATGAAAAGTTTCTTCTACTCTTAGCATCTAGTACTAGTTTCTAGAAATTTGGAAGAGTTTCAAACATGAAGTTTATGAAACTAGTAGAAAAAAATGTTTTTAACTAATGACAAGACATTGTTGAAGAAAAAAAAAATAGGAAAAAACGTTACTCGCAAAGAAAAAAAAAATTTAGCTTAAACTTAATTGAATATTTAACCTGTCTGTTGCCTCACCCTTGAAGGCTTGAAGAATGGTTATCACATGAGTTTAGTTGAAGTTTATTCTTTATTTTTATCAATTTCATTGTTCTTTTTTAAGTATATTCTTGAATGTTATCTCTTGTTTATAAATATATTAGCATTGATCGAGCAGTGTAAGGGCATAGTTGTGCTAGTAATGGCAATAATAATTAATAATAACAATAAACATAAACATATTGACGATAGATATTAACATAATATTAAGACAGACTTATAAATTGTTGTCTTTAATTTTAACTTTATCCAAAATTCAGTTTATCCATATAACTTCAATTTTGTCTTCATACATTTTACTTTATTCAATTCAATTCTTCCAACCCTTTGTTAAGTGAGTTGCCTTTAAGTGCACGTAATACTATGTTCTTTTTTAATTTTTAAAATTTTCAAATTGAATAAATCTAGAAAACTAATAATAAAAAATGTTTTTGGAAAAAGAAATTGAAGCCATTCTCAGCCCCGCTTCTCTCAGCTGGGGTTCTCAGCTACTCATAGTACTTACATTTGCGGTGATGAGAAACACCAGATACTCAATATGGAAACTATTCAAAGCATGCCGATCTAGCCTTCGGCAGTGTGAGGGGAGTGACTAGGATTGGAAAGGAGAAAAGGAACCAATTTTTCCTTTTCACATCCACTATTTTTTCTCAAGATGTTTTGATGTTCAAAGAATAGAGATCTTATTAATCAATATTGAATTAAAATGATTCTTCTATTTTGATCATTCAAATCTTGAAATTTATTATGGATTTTGACTGGAGTTTGTAATGTGCCTATATATTATAACCTCTTTCATTTTCCCTTGTATGTGTGTTTTTTTTTAAGTCTTGAAATCCTTTCATTTTATGCTTAGACTAACAAAGACAAACAATGTTGGTCGAGGATCACAAACATTATCTTCCTCTTTCATTTTGTGATCCTCAACCAATATTGTTTGCCAAACCAAAAAAAAAAAAAAAAAATTTAATAGTAAAGTCATATTATTTATTTGAAATTTTTGTAACAATCCACCGAATTGCATGATCACTTCCATTCCCCTAGTTGAAAATGGCAAAGATTTGGGCAGTGAATGAAGGTAATGCGGCAGTGCGTTCTTACGGTCTTGATTTATCTGACCTCAACCATAAGATCCATACCATTGTTTGTCTTAAGGTACTGGTATATTTATTTTGAGAAACTATTTATCAATACTTATTTACTAAGTACATATCACATATAAATATTTCTTTTTTCAACTTTTCTGTGAAGTGAATGGACTAGTGACGGTGAAATCGGCATTCCTTATTTCAATACACAGAAAACCACTCATATATAAGACCACCCACCACCATAACTGGTCCATAAGGCCATGACTGGTCCAGTTTATTGCCCAAACCCATTTAAGTTTAAAAATTCCTACCTGGACCAATATACATATTAAAACCAAACAAAACTTTGAACTAAACCCATTTGCCACAAAAGCCTATCAATGTTTAAACCAAACAAAAGCCTATCAATGTTTAAGTTAGAAGCCCACTAATTTAAACCAATGTTTGGCCCAAGCCTTAAAGCCACCCCCTAGAGGATAACCTCTAACTTTCCAAAATTATGCAAAGATCCCTGAAGGTTTTGAAAATTACATAATAGGCTCAGCAAGGAGGAAACGATTTGTAGGCTTGTAGGATTGCATTCTCAATACTCCCCCCTTAAGTTGGAGCATAAAACGTGAATATGATATCAAAGCAAAATAATAACTGATTCAAATATTTTCATATCTAATAAATGAATGTGAGAATTCTCTCACTTTGCTTAAAATTTAAAAAGCACAATATAGAAAATAGAAATTGATGTGAAATTAATAATTATTATTGGGAATATTCTATTACTAAAAGAAAATTAGTCTTGGGATAAACCTACTTACAGAAAGGGGCCATAGTGTAAGGATGAAGATTACATTGCAAACGGCACTTCCAACCAGCAAAAAAAACTTATAAGACTCCAAGTTAGATGATTTGTCTCCATAGATAAAGCTATTAATTTAAAAAAAAAAAAAAAATGCAGGGTTTGCGCACTCAAGATCACCTTTAGTATTTTAATTACTGTAAGAATTACTTTTCTAGAGCATCATGCAATGTTGAAATCTACAAATTAAATGCATTTGTAGTAATCATGATTAAAAAAAATCTACAGATTAGAGAAAGCAGAAATTGCTAAGATGGTAAAAAAATTACTACGAATCCTACTTACTTTTCAAAAAAATAATTACTAAGAAAGTAAAGAATCCTGACCCAAAGGTTGGTGGAGTACAATAACCCAGAAAAAAAAAGAAAAAAATGAAAAGAAAAAAAAGAAAAAAAAAAAAGAGGTGTACTACCATTAGGTAGATATTCTTAGTTGTTGCTTAGGTAATTGTCATGGGTTTGAGAAATTTTATACAGGGGAATTGTTGTATCTTGGGTTCACCTTTGTTGCTTTGTATGTTTTTAAACATTTGCGGGGGTATTGTTAGTTGTTGCTTAGATAATTATATTTGTAATGCATCAGGAAAGAATAGCATAGTTTACGGGAGCATAATTCAAGAAAGTACATAGCATTGACCAAGAAAACAACAGGTGAAAAAGTATCACTACCTGCATCAGGTGCACTATATGTGTTAAGAAAATGCATAACTGTTATAACAAAAAATTTCAAGGAAAGATAATTATCAAAAAAAAAAAAAAATCAACGAGAGACATTTATGTGGGAGGAGAGGAGAGGGTGGAGAAAAAAACAGAGGAAACGTGAATTGATAAATGTTCCTAAAAAAAAATCTTCTAAATCATCCAATCTACTTTAAACTATGCATACATAACAGCATTTTCACAAGACAACCTAAATTTATGAACTATTGTATTTCCATATTAAACAATTGTGTTCATGCAATTTAAAGAAAAAAAAATTAGCGCAACATTAATTGAGGAAAGCTGCTACCTTTTTATACATATGAATGTTCAATATGAACGTTTAGACCCGTTTACGAAATTATCAATTCAAGCTTAATGTCAAACAATAAATGTGCGGAACATGAACATAAGCTAATAAATGAATTGATAAACAATCTAAATCGTAATTAATCACAATCACAGCAGTAATTAATTGGTAAAGATAAAGAGAAGAGAGATGCAAACTTAAGGACAACACACGATGTGTTATCGAAAAGGAAACCGAAACTCTCGGCGTAAAACCTCTCCGCCGCCCTCCAAGCGGTCAATAATCCACTAAAGAATGTAGTTGGGATACATGAACAGCAATAGACCCTCCAAGCCTAATTTACCCGATGTACCTAAGCCCTCCAAACTTTTTGCTCCAACGAGGTTGCACCGAACCTATTTCTTCTTTAGATTACCGAATTTCGCTATAGCCCATAACATCAACCAATATGAATTGGTCCCTTCTTAACTGCTTCCCGAAGCACCAAATAAACCTTCTCACTAATATGATTATGGTGAGAAAAGGATTTGGTCAAGAACCACTCAAGGATATATTAATGAAGAGGAAGAGAGTAGAGGAATTTGAAGAGTCTCTAAGGTAAAGATTGTGGATGAATCAATCTTATTTTCTCTAGGGTTTCTCTCACAAAATTCTCTCTGGAAGCTCTCTACATTTTGTGGGTATAAGGGTCTATATATAGTGGTGTGTGTTTGGAATGCGAAGAGTCAGTTTTTCCCAAACAGGGCTGGTTGGCGGCTTGGCCTCGCGATTGGTCTGAGTCGCGAGTTCCACCCGCGAGTTAACTGCCTGGCTAGCCTGGGACTTTTGTCTTGTAGTGCACCAGCTGACATAACGCTTCAACTTCCCGCATGCTTGGCACGTGACTCTCATCTGGCGGCTTGCACCCGCGAGCCACCCGCGAGTTCCAGTCACGAGTCTCTACTTCTTTGCACATTGAGGAACATTTCTTCACACTCTCTCACATACTACCCTTACAATAATCCCACCTAAGTACAAGGTTAGTAATTGCTAAAATATAAGCAAATTTGGCACGAAATAAAACCAACAAGATGGTTGATTAAATTCAACCTTACAATCTCCCCCTTTGGCTATTCCATGACAAAACCCCATAACAGACTCTAGACTTAACGCGTGAGTTGGGAACAGTTGAACAAAACTCACTCACACCTAACTCTAGATTTTGAAAAGCTCTTGAAACATATGAACAAGTATCTCCTGAAACACAACAACACAGTAATATCATTGTATGCAGAAAAACTTGAAATGCATATGGAGCAAGCATAATATGATCAAGCAAAAATGGATTTAAGCAATAAATCATGGCTTGACCAAAACATGCAATCACTATATAATAGTGATCACAATGCTCATTCATACAAGGAATGAACATCCGAACATGCAAGCTAATAAGCTTATATGCAAAGTATCATTTGCATGTCCAACATTCAACCAATGCATACAAACATATATACATCTAGGAACAATCCTATAAGGGCACAAGAGTGATGTACTGAAGAAAAATGCATGACATTTAACATCAAGTACTTAAGCCACAAAGCAAGGCTACAAAGCAAAAAGGCTGCATATGCATGGTACAAACCATAAAAGCCTACAAATGCATGGAAACAAACCCTAAAAACTTACAAAAGCAACATGGGTATAAATGTACCATACAAAAAATACTTCCCTTATCATATCACTCCCCCTATCATGAATTATAGAAGCTGTGATGAACTTGGAACATATATACTTGTAACCTGAAACACTTGCACAAAACACATTAGACCCTCAAGGTAAAGCAAGTAATAAACGGACAAGTATAATGTAGCAAGTAAATTGCGATCAAGTAAACATGATGTGAAAACATGTGAGCAACTTGATCAAACACAAAACAGTCATAATGAAATGACAATCAAGACAAAGTTTTCTTATTAACACAATGTCTTCTCCCCCTTGGTATATGCATCTCCCCTATGGAATATCTCTCCCCCTGGAAATGTGCACGAGAAATAGAATTTCTTCCCTTAAGAATGTGCACAAGTGTCATATAGAAATGACAAAAACTCTCTGGTATACTCTCTAGAGTATACTCTCCCCCTTTTTGTCAGGAATAGACAAAGGGTCAAGGAGAAACGAGGACAAGAGATGAGGATATGAACAATGATAATGATGCATGAGGGGTGCGAGGTGGATGAGAAAATGAAGCTCAAACCTAAGACGAAACAAAATGCTACAAAACATAAAGTAAACATGATATGCTATGATGAAGAAACAATGTATGAACCAATGCATGACAATGGTAGCAAGGTGTGTGCAAGAGGTGGCAAAGTGCAATGCATGACCAATGCATGGAAAATGCACATATGGGGCAAAGTGTGTTAAATACACAACCAATGAACCAAACATGTTTCTAATGAGGAAACATGAGAAGCCCCAAAGTTTGATACTCATCGAAGTCCAAACAAGTGAGAAAATGCCTAAGAGGCATTTTATCAAACACTTAGCGTGCACACTATGAACAACAATGTAAAACAATGCATGAACATCATGAAAACCACCCTAAATACATGCTTTTTTTGCCACAAGAGGCCAACATCCAAAGCAAATCAACAAAAGAAACCAATTCCATGCAAAAAATTTGACAAAAATTAAGTTTTCACAACCCCTATGATGAAAATCCCAACCAAGAGCACAAAACTCACCAAAACATACTCCAAGAATCCAAATTAATTAAAAGAGTTTACAATTACCTTAGAGATGTTAATGGAATGAAAAACCATTCAAATTGATTGTGTTTTGATGTAAAAATATTGAAAGAAGGGTTTTAGAAAGGATGGGAGAGGTTTAAAACAAGTTTCCCACGAAAAAGCTCTTTAAAAAGCTGATTCTGGGCGTTTCACAACTGGCGAGCCGATAGCTTAGTCGCGAAACCATTCTATGTGAATTCACGACTGGGACTCGTGACTTTTAAGTCGCCAAAATAAGTAGCCGAAACTAGCAACTTGCTCGCTACTCGCGCAAGTAGCTAGAATGAGTAGCCAAAAATTCTGAAACTTGTTTTTCAACACAAAACATGTGTAAACAATGAAAAACAAAGTAAGCACTCAACATGAACACAAAAAGTGATAAAAATCACTTCCAAATACATATAAAATGATCAAAAATCTTTTTGGATTGATCCATATATAGTTGAGCACACACACATCACATTTAAACAAGGACAATCGAACAAATGAATAAGACATTCATTGAACATTAGGCATGTGTGTTGTGTGTGTATATCAAATGTGGAGTAGTCCTTAGTCTAGAGTTAAGCTTCAATGATCAATTCAATCAAGTCATACACAACTAGCACTAAGCCAAGTAGTCTATCTCATTTATAGAAATGAACATATATGACTTCCCAGAAGAAAATGATTACATATCTTTGAAACTTTTCATTTGGCTTCTTTACAATTCATAACATTTGATCATTTTTTATCTTTACATCTCTTTTTGAGATCGATGCCTGAAATTTTGGATATTTCAATTTGATGAATAAGCCTTTGGCTTTTTGGACATCATACATTTTCATAAAAGTCGCTTTCCTTTTTTCCTAGTCAAATACTAGTATGTGCGACGGCTTTTGCAGCTCATTATCTATTTTCATTTTGAGATTTACATTTGTTAAGCTCTTTAAGTAATAAAAATAATAAAAGAGTGGGAAAAGATATAGGCACAAGTCTACGCATATATCAAAACTAACATGACTATTGACTAAACATTTATGACAAGCTTGAAGATTGATTTACAACAATCACATAAAGATGTCAAGATTTTTTTCCCATAAAGATATAAGTGCATAAAGAACAAGCTAAGCTTGTAAATGCACAAATCCATAAGTACAAAAGTACAAGGCAAAACTCACATGTGATATGTGCTCAAACATATGCGATCAAACTTTTTGAATTTTTTACTTTTTATGTGGTTTTGGATTTTTTACTCACACAAAATTGAAACATAAAAGTAAGATAAAAAAAACAAAACAATGCATACAAATAAATACAAGATGCACAAAATGCATGAAGGGTCCTACAAAGATCGAAAGAATTAGATCAAGGATCAAAAGAGCAAAATCTCAACCATAGGAACCCTTTCTCATCCAAACGGAACGATTGTTTGGAATGAGTGTCTCATGAGAAGTGAGACGAGGGTTGGAAGAATGAGAACCGGAGATGCACATAGTCAAGGAGTTAAGAGCATTAAACACTTTCTTTAACAACATATAATTTTCACTCAAATTCGGTTTACCCTTTTTAGCACAACTTCAAAAAAGCTCAAGTTTCTCTTTTCTTTTAATTATTTTAAAAGCATGAAACTTAGAGCATTGAGGTCTTAGATGACCAAAGGCACTACAATGGTGACAAACAATGCGTTTAGGTCTACTAGGCCTTTTGGGAAGGGATCTAGCAACATGGTTTTGTTCTCTCTTCAACTTATGACAATGAGGTCTTATATGACCAATCACACCACAATGGTGGCAAGTCGGAACAAACTTAGATCCATCTAGAACCTTAGGTTGAGACCTAAACGGAGGCTTTGACTTAATAGCCTTTCTCTCCATCTTTTGGTTTCTTTTATGTGGAGGAATGTACGCTAATTTGTCCTTAGAGATAGAACACACATTAGGCACAAAATCAGGTATCACAACATGATTGCAACATTTATTATCATCGTTTTTAGCAATAGGTTCAGCAATCAAATACTTGGCATGCATCTTAAGAGATTCATTTTCACATTCTAGCTCATTAACAAGTTTGTTAGACAAAACAAGTTGAGCATCCAAGTCCATATTCAAACATTCAAATTCTTTTAGCTTTTCAAGAGAATTTTCAGCAAGTTTCTTATATTTCTCAACCAATTTGTTGGATTCATTGAGCTTAGCAATCAAATCATAATTTTCACAAAATACTCAAATTCTTTTGAAACTTCTTAGCATTTTTCTTCAAAAGTTTGATGTTAGGAATATCAACAACATCCAAAGATTCATGTAACATAGCATCACAATCATGAGGATTATCACTCATAGAGGCATTTTCACAAACACGTGGCATGTTACATTCATCACCAATCAAATCATACAAAAAGGCATACAAAGCACAATATATGGCAAATAAACACAAGGGGTCAAGGATCACGCTTAGATATTTAAACCAAAATAAGTATACCTGCTCTGATACCAATTGAATGTTCAATATGAACGTTTAGACCGCCGTTTACAAAATTATCAATTCAAGCTTAATGTCAAACAATAAATGTGCAGAACATGAACATAAGCTAATAAACGAATTGATAAACAATCTAAACCATAACTAATCACAATCATTGCAGTAATTAATTGGTAAAGATAAAGGGAAGAGAGATGCAAACATAAGGACAACACATGACGTGTTATCGAAGAGGAAACCAAAGCCCTCGGCGTAAAACCTCTCCGCCGCCCTCCAAGCAATCAATAATCCACTAAGAATGTAGTTGGGATACATGAACAGTAATAGACCCTCCAAGCCTAATCTACCCGATGTACCTAAGCCCTCCAAGCTTTTTGCTCCAACAAGGTTGCACCGAACCTATTTCTTCTTTAGATTACCAGATTCCGCTATAGCCCATAGTATCAACCAATATGAATTTGTCCTTTCTTAACTGCTTTCCAAAGCACCAAATAAACCTTCTCACTGATATGATTATGTTGAGAAAAGGATTTGGTCAAGAACCTCTTAAGGATGTATTAATGGAGAGGAAGAGAGTAGAGGAATTTGAAAAGTATCTAAGGTAAATATTGTGGATGAATTAATCTTGTTTTTCTCTAGGGTTTCTCTCACAAAATTCTCTCTGGAAGCTTTCTACATTTCGTGGGTATAAGGGTCTATATATAATGGTGTGTGTTTGGAATGCGAAGAGTCAGTTTTTCCCAAACAGGGCTGGTTGGTGGCTTGGCCTCGTGACTGGTCTGAGTCATGAGTTCCAGCTGCGAGTTAATTGCCTGGCCAGCCTGGGGCTTTTGTCCTGTAGTGCACTAGTTGGCATAACACTTCAGCTTCCCGCATGCTTGGCACGTGACTCATCTGGCGGCTTGCACCTGCGAGCCACCCGTGAGTTCCAATCGCAAGTCCTTGCTTCTTTGCACATTGAGGAACATTTCTTCACACTCTCTCACACACTACCCTTACAATAATCTCACCTAAATACAGGGTTGCTAATTGTTAAATACAAGCAAATTTGGCACGGTATAAAGCCAACAAGATGGTTGATTAAATTCAACCTTACAACATATTATATAATTCATACTTATAACATCCATTTTATCATAATTGCTCTATATCATTGGACTAAGATATCAATTCGTATTTGGTGTAGGTGGGGTTTGAACCCGATATCTCTTATTCAACAATAAGATACTAATTCCCAATTCAAACAAACCAAGATCCAAAGAGAATATCAATTATTGTCCGATGAGCGAACGTCAAATTACTGACTATATATATGTTATATTCATGGGAACCAAAGACCACAATATAAATGAACAAGATAACATAAGGTAAGCCACAAAATTTTTTATTTAATGTGTTCAAATAAAAAATCCCATGAAATCTATGGTTAAAAACTATTGGGATCGGAAACTTATATTCTAATTTAAGAAGAAGAGTTATCAACTAGCCTCTGTAGATTAAGAGACTAAACCACATAACAAGATAAGTGATGTAATGGGCTACTGCAAAAAAATGAAAAAAAAAAAAAAAAAAAAAAAAAAGCAAAAACCCAATCATAACTCATGAAAATTTGCGATTTCAATTTTTCTAAATCCAGAAAATAAAAACTAAAGAAACAAATATTGTGCTTCAAAAATGAAACTAAGGGATCTAAACAAATGAAAAGAAAGAAAGAGGACTACAAAGTTTGAAATTTCAAAACGAAAAACAAGAGTTCACTTCACACCTTAACCTTGCCAATCTTGAACTTCATGGAAGTGGTCTCGTCTTTGGTTCACGTCACCTCTGACTCTGAATTGGAAGAATGTGAGAGAGAGAAAGGAAAAATCTGTGTTTTTTTTTCTTTTTCTTTTTTGGCTTTTATACTTGGATTTGAAATGTGCAGGTGTATCTGTTTTGTTGTATTGCTTCATGTGACAAATTGCAGATGAAGTTAAGAAGGCATATTTTGCCAAATAGCATAATTTTTAGGAAAAAAAAAAAAAAAAAAAAAAAAAAAACAACAACAACAACAACAACTTATTTAGTTATGTATCATTTTTTGGGGAACTAGAGTTTATCAAACTCAAGTTCTAAGTGAAATACGAGTTCCAAGCATTATGGCAATCTGATCAAACCTCCATTATTGCTAGTTGGAGCTTAAATATAAATTTCAAAGCAATATATAGCTTTAATATAAATTTCAAAGTAATTTATCTTAAGGTTGTAAGTGAAGAAATCTTTCTTTTGGTATTTACCAAGGATTAGAGCACATAAAGCTTAGAAAAAGAATCAAAATAGGCATCATGCAAACTTCCATTAGGACAAGTAGAAGCTTGAAAGTAATGAGATATCATAGAAGAAGCAATCCCTTATAATAAGAGAAATGCAACTAATCATGTAAAATGACTTTACAATGTAAAGTAAGAAATACAACAAAATTGTATGTACCATGAGTTGATTAGTAAACATATAAATGTGTCTGTATACATTACATATACATATATTCATCAACACAAAATTAGCTACAAAATGAAAATGCAACAACTTGGTCAACAATTCAATTATACAATAGCAACATCAGAAGAAAAAAAAAATGATTGATGCCATGGACGGGACAAGTTTAGCGGTGCACAATCCTTTGAAAGACCTCTCTTACTTGTCATTCCATAGAAATGCAGTAATTTTCAGCAATAAGTGCCTTAACCCAAGACTACAGTATCTATGTTTAAGTCAGGCAATGGAAACCTTTGACCCAAAAAAATAAATTGATTTTGCAAGCTCTATATTGCAGGTTCTACTCAACTAGGAGAAAATGTTTTGACATGCCTTGCGTTGTCCAATAGAAATGCAGTAATTTTCAGCAATATGTGCCTTAACCCGAGACTACAGTATCTAGGTTTAAGTCGGGCAATCGAAACTTTTGAACCAAAAAAACAGATTGATTTTGCAAGCTCTACATTGTAGGTTTTACTCAACTAGGAGAAAATGTTTTGACATACTTTGTGTGGTCCAATAGCCAGTTCATTATCCATAATGGATACTACCTTAAAGCACATGGGAAGTAATATCCAAGAAAGCATGGGTGTGTCTCTAGGGGCAGTGCACCCGCATCCGACACGCACGGACACGTCGTGTTGCTGTTGGCGCGACTGCATGCGCGTCTGTTGCGAATTCTTTTTTCCTTCTTTTTTCAATTTTCGATTCGGTCCAATTCGAGCAGATTTGGGATAAAATAAGTGTTTTATTTTTAAGGTTGAAAAACACAAAAAAAAAAAAACCTACTGCTTGACTCTAGTTTAAATGAAAAACAAAAAAAACAAAAAAAAAAAAAACCGTAAAACTGCGTCTCACTCTCTCGTTCTCTATGTTCTCTCCATCTCCCCTCTCTCTCTCTCTCTCTCTAATCCATGCTTACTAACCCACGACTCATCCAATTAGAATCCTGCCATCTTTCCTTAAGCTCACTAACCCAAGCTCACTCTTCATCTCTCGGTCTTAATCTCTCCATCTCTCAGTCTCAATCTTGGTCTCAACTCTCCATCATGGAATGGTTATATATTTAGTATTCAATTTATTATCTACTATACATGTTTACCATTATATGAAAAAATATGCTTAACAATATATAGAAAATAAAAATAATAATTTATTAATAAACGTATCCCGTCGCACCTATACCCTACTTTTTCAAAAATTGCCGAGTCGCCGCGCCGCACCACACTGCACCCGAACCTAAATTCGCACCCGTGCTTCCTAGGTAATACCTCTTCATAACTGCAAATATTTAAATTAGTAAGTTAAAAAAAAAAAAAAAAAAAAAAAAAAAAAAAAAAAAAAAAAAGGGTTGTAAGACAAACATACATGCAAAAGTTTCGTTAGTAATATCGATGCTAGATTCATACTAAACCTGCCAACCCCCATGGGAGGGGCAGGCAAAAAAGAGAAAAAGAAAGAAAAAGAAGGTAAATAAATGTGTACTCTGAAATTGATACTTTGAATGGGGGTCCACCAACATGATCGCTGATCTACCATCACAAAAATTTTAGTTTCAACAGAGCCATAAGGAAACTATTTTCACGAACATTTTTAAATTTTGAAATTTCACTAATTAAGATCATTACTGGAAACATTAGTGTTATGAGCTCTCCACCAAGTTTCAATGTATCACGAATTCTCTGTGCCCAAGCCAACCTCATTTCTGGTTCAATGGCATAAAAGAACCTATAAATTCTCCATTAAAATGCGACCATAAAGAGATTCTTCTCATGGACAACTGAACTAAACCAACATTCATGCCAACTCACCTATAATCGAGAATGAGATCAAACAGTTTACTTGGACTCCCAAGTGAAAAAGTCCACCTTTAAGAGGTTAAAATAACTTTCATTCGGTACTGAGGAAGACAACTGCATTAACATTAAAATAGAATATTAAAATGAGAAGTAAAGAAAGAGATGAAAACCTGTACTAGGTCACCTCCTTAAACTGTAAACCAAATTAGATTCCATGACTTATCACAAGTTAAAGTCACAAAAATACCAGCTTTTTATGTATAAGAAAAACAGGGAGCTAAGGAAGAGAGAGTAAAAGCTAGAGAGATAAGATTGAAGAATGAAAAATTTTGTAAATGTATTAACTAACTTCCAAAGTAAATATACAATGTATATATATACTACAGATCAAACACAGGAAAGCTCAACTGTTAAGACTAACTAACTCCGCATTATACGGATCCATTCTAAACTACCTATCCAACCAATTCCAGTGGTACACGTGTCCATATAAACTTCTAGTAATTAACTTAAGTTAAACTACAAGTTGTATACACAAATATTAGCCATCTCAGTCGTTTATGAATCCTCATGTAAATTCTTCTAATGCTCTGCTTCATTGCTCTGCCTCTCTGCCTAAGCTGATCCTTGGAACATCCTTTTTATCAATGCTTGCATCTGTCTTCTTCTGCTCATTCTTATCAATACTTTTATCTAAATTTTGACATTCCCCCTCAAGATGAGAAGCTGAACTATGTATGTTCACTATATTCATCTTGCTTAATAAGTATCTCAATTGTTGACTATTGAGAGCTTTTGTAAGCAAATTAGCCAACTGAGAATGTGAAGGAGTAAAGAGCAACCTAACAACATTGTCTTGCACCTTATCTCTTACTACATGGCAATCTACTTCTATGTGCTTGGTTCTCTCATGAAACACTGGGTTTCCCCAATATAAATTGCAGCTTGGTTATCACAAAATAATAGAGCAGGCTGAGGATGATGAATCTCCAAATCCTTCAACAATGCTAACAGCCATGTCATTTCACAAATATTAACAGTCATTGCCCTATATTCTGCTTCAGCAGAAGATCTAGACACTATGGACTGTTTCTTGGACTTCCATGATATGAGAGAATCACCCAAAAAAAATGCAATAGCCTGTGGTTGATCTCCTGGTATCAATGCAAAAGGCCCAATTAGCATCTGTGTAGGCCTTCAAATGAAAATCTGATGTAGCTGACAAGAAAACACCTTGACCTGGACAACTTTTGATGTATTGTAGGACTTTATATGCAGCATCTAAGTGAGGTTTCCTAGGTTTTGACATGAACTGACTTAGTTTATGAACAGGATATGCAATATCTGGTCTGGTGATAGTCAGATAAAGTAACCTGCCTACCAACCTTCTATACACTCCTGGATCAGCTAGCAATTTTCCTTGAAACTTGCTTAGCTTCAAATTTTGTTCCATTGGCACCTTGCTAGGCTTACAAGCTAACATTCCAGCATCCTTCAATACTTCCAAAGCATATTTTCTTTGACACAAAGTGATACCCTTGGCTGATCTAGCTATCTCCAGTCCAAGAAAATACTTCAAGCCTCCAAGATCCTTAAGTTTGAAGTACTGATTTAGAGAAGTCTTAAGCTCTTCAATTGCTTAAACATTATTGCTAGCTATGGGAATATCATCAACATAAACCAGCAAAGCTATAAAGGAATCATTGAACTTCTTTGTGAACAAAGAGTAGTCAGCTTTGGATTGTGTGAAACCATGGTGCTTAATGACAGAACAAAACTTTGCATTCCACTGCCTTGAAGCCTATTTAAGCCTAGACAAAGACTTGTTCAACTTGCAAACAACATGCCCCCCTTTGCTGTGAAAGCCTTGAGGGAGTTGCATGTATACCTCCTCATGAAGATCACCATTCAAGAAAGCATTATTGACATCTAACTGAACCAAATGCCAACCTTTCACAACAGATATGGCTAGAAGAGTCTTCACAGTATTCAACTTTGCAACAGGTGAGAAAGTATCAGTAAAATCCAGCCCCTCTTGTTGAGTGAATCCCTTAGCAACTAACCTTGCTTTATACCTTTCCACAGAGCCATCAGCTTTGTATTTGAGCTTATAAACCCATTTATAGCCAATTGCCTTTTTATTTGAAGGCAAAGGTGTAAAGGTCTAGGTATTATTTGAAACTAAGGCATCAATTTCAGTACTCATGGCTTCTTGCCATTTAGGATCCTTAACAGCCTCATGATAGAACCTTGGTTCAGGAATAGAGGAAATGGCAGAACAAAACATGGCAAAGGAAGAAGAAAGGAGGGAAGTATCAATATAATTAGAAAGAGGATACCTGGGAGTGACCAAGGAAGTCCCTGACTTGCTGATTGAATTAGATTGGGAAAGTTCAGTAGAAATGATACTGCTGCATTTGTAATCTTGTAAGTAGGAAGGAGGTTTGGTAGTCCTAGATGATCTTCGAAGGAAAGGGGCTATATTTGGTTGAACTATGTTTGGTTCTTGAGGAAGAGGTAAAGAATCAGGTGCTAAAGAACTTGGTGAGACAAGATCAGAAGAACCAGAAGCTAGAATGATGGAATCTGGTATGGTTGAATCTGATAAAACAGGAACATTATTATCTAAAGTTGAATCAGAGACATTTTGAGGACCTGAATTGGGATAAGGAATATGTAAAGAAGGTGTAAAAGGTTTTGAAAACATAGGATCATGTGGAATAGCCACATTAGGACAGATATGAGGAAATGAAATGGAAGTGTGTGGAGAAGAAGTTGGAGAAATGAAAGGGAAGACAGTTTCATGAAAAGAAACATCCCTTGAAATGAAAATTTGTTTGGTAAGCAAGTTTAACAACTTGTAACCCTTAACACTAAAGGGATACCCAAGAAAAACATAAGGAATAGACCTAGGTGAGAACTTAGACTTATTGTGTGCCAATGTAGAAGCAAAGCAAAGGCTGCCAAAGACTTTTAAGTGATGATAAGAAGAAACTTTGCCATAAAGCTTCTCAAAAGGGGTTTTATGATCCAAAACAACACTAGGCAGCCTATTGATGATGTAAACTGTTGTTAAAACATAGTCTCCCCAATAGCAAAGTGGTATGTTAGACTGAAATTTCAATGCTCTTGCAATGTTTAAGATATGTTGATGCTTCCTTTCCACTATGGAATTTTGTTGTGGAGTAGCAACACAAGAATGTTGATGAACAATTCCATGTTGAGCATAAAAATCTTTGAGGAAAAATTCTTGAGCATTGTCAGTTCTAAACACTTTGATATTGGTTTGAAATTGAGTTTGTATCATTTTATAAAATGAAATCAATAAGGGCCTAGTTTCTGATTTAGATTTCATAAGGTAAACCCATGTTGACCTTGTAGCATCATCTACAATGGTAAGAAAATATTTAAAACCATCATGAGTTGTTTTGGCAAAAGGTCCCCATACATCACAGTGAACCAAGTCAAAGGCATGATCAGAAAAATGATTAAAATTGGGAAAAGGTAAATGTTTATGCTTTGCAATTGGACACACAACACAATCTTTATTTGAATGACAAGAAGACATATCAGATATACATTGTTGAAGTTTTTCATCAGAGGCATGTCCTAATCTAAGATGCCACAAGTATGGCTTGGTTACAGTGGGAACATGAGAGACAGAATTAACAAAAGACTTCAAAACTGACTCTAGAATAGTGGAAGCTTCTGAAATGGACTTGCAATTGTTTGAAGCTTGCAACAGATACAGATTATTGTGAAGCTTACCCAATCCAATCATTTTCCAGCAAGTAAGGTCTTGTATGCAACAATAGTTGGAAAGAAAAACCAAACAACATGACAATGATTTGGTTAATTTGCTTACTGAAATCAAATTGAAGGAAAAGGCTGGAACACAAATGACATCCTCAAGAAGTAAGGATGCAGTAACTTGGACTATGCCTATATGTGTGGCAAGGACTTTTTCACCATTACGTAAATGTACAAAGGAAGATATTGAACTAGTAATCTTAGTAAACAATGAAATTGAATGAATAATGTGATCAGTAGCCCCTGTATCAAGAACCCAAGTTTCCTCATGATAAGCTGTTTTGTTTGAAGGAATTTCATTAAAGATTGAATTCTTTAAATTAAAGCAAGTAGGATCTTGGAAAGAAGCACAAGAAATACCTGATAATGCTGAGTTTGCTGAGTGAATAGCATCAGGAGTAGCAGAAGATGATGCATGAGAACTCAACAAAGATAGTAGTTGTTGGCATTGTTCAGATGTGAAAGGAAAAGACCTTGACTGTAATGTAGCTTCATACTGACCAGAATCACCACCAAGACTTACTTGATTTGCCATAGAGACTTTGCCCTTTTGCTTATATCCTGGTGGAAAGCCAATCAACTTGTAGCATTTCTCCATGAAATGACCTGGTTTGCCACAGTGACTGCGTATAGGCCTCCCCTTTCCTTTTGTGTTCTTCCCAATTTGATTGAATGCTTAAGTCTTGACTGCAAGAGCAGTTGAATCAACTGAATGTCCTCCATTGAAACCTAAAGCCCTCTGTCTCTCCTCCTGTATTACCAAAGAGAAAGCCTTGTCAATATAGGGACTTGGTTCCATCATTAAAATCTGAGTTTGAACTTGTGAATAAACCTCATTCAATCCATCGAGGAACTGCATCAAAGAATCTTGATGATGAAACAGTGTAATTTTATCATTCACACCACAGGCACATTTGCCATAAGAACAACATGGTAAGGGCCTGAGATTGAGCAATTGATCCCAAGAAGTTTGAAGATCAGTGAAGAAAGTAGTCACTGTTGCATCTCCTTGCATGATTGTTGAAATTTGCTTTTGAAGTTGTGAAATCCATGGACCATTTGCTTGCAAGAAACGATTCTTCAGAGAATTCCAAACCTCCATTGTAGTGTTTCTATAGATCACACTACCAGAAATGTGAGGTGAGACTGAATTCAATATCCATGAAGAAATATAGAATTATTCTTTGACCAAGCAATCTTTTCTAGAGGAGTGATGGCCATGGAAGCTGTTATAGATCCATCCACAAAACCTAGCTTACTCTTCTCATTTAATGCCATACGCATAGCCCTAGCCCAATTGGGGTAATTGTCTTCTGTCAAGGGCTGAGTAACCAGAATTGCACCTGGTGACTCTCTATGGTGCAGAAAAAATGGATTTCTCGGGTCCTCTATTGGAGAGAGCTCACAATGAGCAGCAACAAATGGAGAAGATGAAGTTTGAGAAGTTTGATTTTGATCAACCATTGACAGAGAAACAAAGCTCTGATACCATATAAGAAAAACAGGGAGCTAAGGAAGAGAGAGTAAAAGCTAGAGAGAAAAGATTGAAGAATGAAAAATTCTGTAAATGTATTAACTAACTTCCAAAGTAATTATACAATGTATATATATACTACAGATCAAACATAGGAAAGCTCAACTGTTAAGACTAACTAACTCTGCATTATACGGATCCATTCTAAACTACCTATCCAACCAATTCCAGTGGTACACGTGTCCATATAAACTTCTGGTAATTAACTTAAGTTAAACTACAAGTCGTATACACAAATATTAGCCATCTCAGTTATTTATCAATCCTCATGTAAATTCTTCTAATGCTCTGCTTCATTGCTTTGCCTCTCTGCTTGAGCTGATCCTTGGAACATCCTTCTTATCAATGCTTGCATCTGTCTTCTTCTTCTCATTCTTATCAATACTTTTATCTAAATTTTGACATTATGAACTAGTAACTGAACCTATCAAGTTTGACTCTCTATTGTCTAGGTAACCTAACGCAAGACATTTGCAAATGATCCCCATAGGAATTGGACTTTACAATGCTTTAAAGTCTTCTATAACATAAATTTCCCAAGCAATAATTTTAATTTGAAAATGAATAATGGCATGTTTTCAGAAATTAGAACAACCCTATTATAGTTCCTAATCCAATTTAACAGAGATCACAAGTGCAATGCATCTAATCCTTGTCCTTAACAAAACTAAGAAAAGCTGGGGAAACCCAACTATAGTTCCTAATCCAATGCAGAATTGCTGAATAACAAGTAGTTCAGGGAGGCATTCCAAGAAGTTGATAAATTAGATAGTAATGGCCAAATAAACTTGGGTGATTCAGTTTTAATGATTTAATTAATCATCATAGCCACATGCATGATTATTTCTCCAAAGGAAACAGAAAATTAAATGGTAAAAGTAAAAACAACAGGGGATCCAATTAAGTTGGCAAGGACTTCTATTTGGGACATGTAGTTGCATAACTTCTGTAATGATAACTCTTCATTACATGATAACTCTATCAAACAATGCAGATAAATTCAATCCCTGTGATAAGGTAATCATCTCAAATGCATTTATTATCAAAGGACCCTTTCATGATTTTCTGATTGCTCAGCTACATAGTTGTTCTACAATATACCAATAGTCACTAAACATAATTAGAAAACAAGTCGGGCACATAAAATATGCCATAGAAAAATGGTCTACTCAAGCAAAAGTTAAGGTAAAGCACTGAACTTGGTAAACTAGTACAAATGATTTAATGGTAAAATTGCAAAACACAAAAATCTCTATGCGTTCATTAGAAAATTTCTTAAACAAGAAAGACAATCATATATAACATGAAAGAAATAACAGCCAACCTCAATGTCATCAAAAACTGCACAAACATCATCCAAAACCAAGGTTCTTTTTTTTTTCCTTCAATCTAAATATGTTGCATTAAAAATAGGAACTAGTTACAGAAAACCTCAAAAAAGCTCAAAAAAAATTTCATAACCTAATAAGAAAGTACACAATAATCATAATTTGGAGTTGAAATAAAAACCATAAGAAACCAAGCTAGCTGAGAAAAAAAAACCACAATTAGATTTTTGTTAGGTTAGAACCTACCACTTAAAAATCCAAACAAAACCCATGAAAATACCAAAACACAGCAAAATCCATACCAAATCAACAAAATCCATACCAATATGAATAGATTGATATCCTAAAAATAACACAAACCCATCAAAATTTTGAAACCTCAAGTTTGGGGAAATATAACTAATCAAACAATAAACACAAAAGATTATAGGTTTTCTCTAGGTCTGAATGTGTTTAAGGATTATAGGTTTAATTGGGTTATAATTGTGTGTGCTAGAGTGTATGTGTGTTTCATTAAATATATGACGTGGCATCCATTGATTGGTGGCGTAAATAAGAGGCTTTACACTAGCTCCTAACCAAATGTTTTCTCTTTTGCATGGCCTATATAATCGCTGATACAGAGCACTCAAAAAGCTCTCAAAGAAAAAACTTGTCTCTCCATTGTCTCAATAGGCAATAGCAAACCAAACCTCTCCCTCCCAATGGCGAATTCCACATTCAACAACTTGGTCTCAAGACCCATTGGGCCTACAATTCAAGATTCAACAAGGGTGATCTTTAATCCCACTTACCACTAGGACATTATTTGGATTGTTGTCCTAATGGTGAGTCTGGTGGCACTGCTGACATTATTATTGCTAGGGGGTTTTGTTCTCTATCTATGGTGGAAACTCCATAAACTTGCACCACCTCCACCACCTTCAAAGGTGATAGATGATGACACTACACTAAAATAAGTCTATTACATCAAGTGTTAATATAATAAAATAATATAGTGGTATTAGACATAATATCACATCTAGAAATTAAAAGTCATTGCAATAGTAACTTAAAAGTAGTAAATTATTACTGTTAGAAATATTGAATAAATATTATTGTATTTCTTAAGTAATAGAATATACATGAGTGCCTTTATATAGGAGGCAGAATGTGTAGTACAAGTAAGTGTGTAGTACAAGTATATGTGCTCTACAAGTAAACAAGGTGGGCCTAAAACCCATAACCCATTACACATTAACAGGCCCCCTCAAACTCAAGGTGGGTGTGAGACCAACTTGAGGCTGTCAACCAAAGCATGGAGTCGTCTTTTAGGATGTGACTTGGTGAAGATATCTGTAAGCTGATCTTTAGAGGAGACTAAGAACAACTTGAGAACATCATGGACAAGATGATAACGGATAAAATAACAATCGATCTCAATGTGTTTAGTTCATTCATGGAAGACATCATTGTGAGCAATATGAATGACACTCTGGTTGTCACAATAAAGAGAAGTAGAAAAGGATATGGACACACCTAAGTCCTTAAGAAGCCATCGTAGCCAAAGGAGCTCAGATGTGGTATCAGCAAGGGCAAGATATTTTGCTTCAGTACTGGAGCGGGCCACAAGGGTTTGTTTCTTGCTTCACTAAGAAATCAAAGAAGAACTAAGGAGAAAGCAATAACCAATGGTGGATATGCGATCAGTGGGATTTGCAGCCCAAATAGCATTAGAGAATGCACGGAGAACAAAAGGAAACTGTGCAGAGTAAAAAGACCATAGAAGAGAGTGCCCTTTAGGTATTGAAAAATGCGCAGAATAGCAACATAGTGAGTCGATCGTGGAGCAGACAGATACTAGCTCACCTGGTGAATAGCATAGGAAATGTCTAGATGAGTGACAATGGGATAAACTAGGCTGCCAACCAATCGTTTGTAAAGAAAGAGATTAGACATTGGTTTTCCCTCATGAGGGAGTCAAATGCGCATTAAGTTCAATTAGAGTGTCAACAGTCTTACTATCAGTGAGTCCAGCTTGAGACAAAAGTTTAAAAGCATACTTGACTTGAGTAACATAAAGACCATTTGTGGAATGGATGATTTTAAGGCCCAAGAAGTAGTTGAGATATGCAAGATCTTTCATCTCAAACTGCTGATTGAGAAAAGACTTGATTCTTAAATGCCACTGAGGTCATCACCAGTTATGATAATATCATCCACATATAGGAGAAGCGAAATGGTGCCTTTGTTAGTGCGACGAAGAAATAAGGCAGAATCATAAGAACTGGCAATGTAACCTAAGCGAAAAATGGTAGAGCTGAACTTGGCAAACCAAGCTCTTGGAGCTTGTTTAAGGCCATAAAGTGCACCTCGAAGGCGACAAACCTTGTTTGGTTCAACAGAGAAACCAGGAGAAGGTTGCATATAAACTTCTTCACTTAAATCCCCATTAAGGAAGGCATTTTTAACATCCATCTGAAAAATGTTCCATTTACTAGTAACGGCAACAATTAAGAGGGCACGAACATATGAGATACTAGCAACCGGAGCAAAAGTTTCTTCATAATCAATCCCATACTCTTGTGTAAAACCTTTTACAACAAGACGAGCCTTATAACACTCAATGGACCCATTTGAGCGAGTCTTGATCTTGTAGATCCACTTACTACTAACCACAGACTGTCTAGGAGAGAGAGTAACCAAATCCCAAGCATGGTTTTTGGATAATGCATTAAGTTCCTCTTTCATTGCAATCTGCCATAAAGGGTCAGTGGAGGCCTCACGATAGGTGTGAGGCTCGTGTAGTGTAGCAAGGGCAGTATAACAATGATAGTCAAGTAAATGTGCAAGAATGGATCTCACTCGAGTTGAGTGACGAGTTGGAATGTCTTGTGGAAGATCTTCAAGCAGAGCAGGAACAGGGAACCCAAGCTCAAAGTGGGGTAGCTCGTCATCGACCTGTTCATCTTCCACCTGTTCATTTGAAGGTGGTCTAGAAGAAGCATCAAATATATCTGGTGGTTGGATAGAGAATTCCAAAGGAGGATCAAAAGTATTTGTAGAAGGAACATGTGACTCATTTGGAAAGATTTCTAAAACAGAGGAAGTAATCAGGGAAGAACAGAAGTGGGAGAGTTCAACAAATGAAAGGTGTTCCTAAAAGACAACATTATAGGAAACACGAAAATGATGAGAGACAGGATCATAACACCGATATCCCTTTTGAGTTTTGCCATAGCCAAGGAAACGATAAAATCTATTGAGGCTCAAGTTAGTTGTGCTCATGAGGCTGAAGAAGAACGAAACAAGTAGAACTGAAGGAGTGTAGGTGATGATAGTCAGGGGGTGACCTAAAAAAGTACTCATATGTAGTTTGATTATAAATGACAGTGCTTGGAATGCAATTAATAGCATGAATTGCATGAAGAGTAGCTTCACCCTAAAATAGGGCAGGAACTTTGGCAGAAAGAAGAAGAGAACGGACAGTGTCAAGAATATCACGAAATTTTTGTTCAGCTCGACCATTTTGTTGAGAGGTACCTGGACAAGTTAGGTGATGTATAGTGCCATAAGAATGCAACAAAACTTAAAAAGCATATTGAGTATATTCAAGAGTATTATCAGATCGAAAAATTTTGATACGTTTGGAAAATTATGTTTCAACCATTTTTGCAAAGTTACTACAGATTGGTAATAATTCAGAGCGAGATTTCATAGGAAAAATCCAACTATAATGAGAATAATCATCAATAAAAACAACAAAATATCGAGATCCACCAATATTAGTAACAAGAGAAGGTCCCTAAACATCAGAATGAATTAACTCAAAAATACTATTAGAGATAGATTCACTATTATTGAAAGGCAATGCTAGTTGTTTTCCTAATTGGCATAAAGTACAATCAAAATTTTCTATGGACACTGAACCTAAGAGACCCTTAGAAGCTAATTGTTGTACCCAAGAAGAGGGTGCATGCTTAAGACAAGAATGCCAAAGTGCGAGAGAAGGTAAGGAAGAAATTGTAGTGGCTGCAGCAGCAACAGAAACAAGAGCAACTGGTGGAAGATCAAGGTTGTCCACGGGAAACATATGCCCAATTCTAGGACTAGTCCCAAACTCTTGCCTCGTCCTCAGATCCTGCACAATATACCCAAAATAGTAAAAAATAAAGCGATATCCTAGTTCAGCTAATTGTCCCATAAAGCATAAATTATAGGATAGATCAGGTACATGGAAGACCCTAGGAACTAAGAGGTTGGAGGTCAAAACAAAACTTAGACTATTGACATGCATAGTGGAACCATCGACTATATGAATATTAAGAAGATGTGGTGCAGGTTCAAGTTTGGAGAATAAGGACGAGTGAGGTGTCATGTAATTGCAACAGGCAGAATCAAAAAGTCAAAAGTGAGACTTAACAAGTAAAACTGAGAAAGCTGTGGAAAGAGATGCATTACCAGCCATACAAATAGTCTGAGCAATGACGTCCTGTAGTTCAGTAGAGGAGAGGTTGATAGTGGATCTAGAAGACTGGGACTCAGTTGAGATGGAAGACATTGGCGGAGTAGACTTAGTATTAGCAACAGCAACAATAGATTTGTTGCAATGGTAACAAGTCTCAATAGTGTGGCCAGGATGCTTGTAATAGTTGCAGAACTTTTTGTTGGATTGCTTGCGATGATTGCTAGAGCTAGAAGCCTCAAACCCTAATTGTGGAGGTTGCTCTGTGGGGGGGAGCAGAGAGAGCAGTAGCCAGAACATTAAGCTTATTCTGGGCTTGAAGGATTGCAAGACGAGCTTCTTCTCCAACCAACTCATTTACAGTAGTATCAAGAGAGAAAGGAGGACTGCAATTAAGAAACTGACCTTAAATGGGCTCATAGGCATTGTTAAGTGACATCAGGAATTCATAGAGACGAAATTCATCTTGAATAGTAGCATATTGCTGTGCATCCTTTGAGCATGCCCAAGTTGGATCAGAAAGGTCAGTTGGTCCTAAATGAAGTGAAGCTGATCATAGTAGTTATCGATAGATTGCCCTAGTTCTTGCTTGAGCTGATGCAACTCAACCACTAACTGATATTTCATGGATCCGTGAGAAGTGGAGTATATTTTGGCCAACATATCCCATGCAGATTTTGCATCATCAAAGCTGCCCAACAGATTGGAGATGGAGGAAATGGAGGTGTTCCGAATCCAAGTGAGAATCATGTGGTTGTGACTATCCCATTCAATCATGCGACTGATGAAGGCAGTATCTTCTTCAGCTGCCCTTTTGACAGGAATAGTGATTGTACTAGCACAATATTGCCAAAGCATGCGACCTTTAAGAAAATTGCGCATAGCTTGAGACCAAGATAAGTAATTCTTATTCCTCTCCAATATAGCATTGAAGGGACGAGAAAGAAAAATATTATTTTTATCCATTTAGAAGCAAAATATGCAAAAATATACTGCAAAAATGAAATCTACGCAAAAAACTAGGTAAAAAGCACCTGGACAGCAAAAAAGTCAATGGTCAAACTCATAGTCAAAGTCAACACCGACAGTCAAATCAACAGTCAGCAGCCAACGGTCAACGGCAGAAGTCAACGGTGATGATGTCAGCAAGATGACGTAAGTGCTGACTAATGCTGGTGTGGCAGATGACGTCAGCTAGGGCTAACGTGGCAATGATGACGTCACGGGTTAGGTCAACCTAGACCAGAAGACTACACGTATGGCACGTGGCTGAGATGCTGATTCTTTAGGTGGCACGTGAAGGCGCGTGAAGGCTACGATGGTTGTGAGATTTCCACAACTGAGTAAATCGGGGCAAGATGATCACAATGGTACCTACAAAAAGTTAATCGAAGCAAGATTCATGGCGGAGACGGCAACAGCAGTGGTCTTTGTGGTGTGGGACTCCTCAATGACAGTGGCTGTTGTGATGGCGGAAGTGATGAGAGGGGAGTAACACCAAGAAAGACAAGACTGTTAAGAGAAAGGTCAGAGCACTGGCTTTGATACCATGTTAGAAATATTGAATGAATATTATTATATTTCTCAAGTAATAGAATATACATGAGTGCCTTTATATAGGAGGCAGAGTGTAGAGTAGAAGTAAGTGTGCAGTACAAGTATGTGTGCTCTACAAGTAAACAAGGTGCGCCTAAATCCCATAACCCATTACACGTTAATAATTACATTAATAATAATTAAATTAAATAATTTATAATTTTCAATTGCAATAGAGGCTTTAATACTAAATTGAATTTAGAATATTTTTTGCAATAACTTAAATTGAAGAAATCAAAATTTATTTTCAGTAACTTAAATTGAAGAAACCGTTGTAATAATTTGATACAAATTATTTTGTGATATATTGCAATAAAAATTTCAAAGAGACCGCTTATTGTAACAACTATAACATTACAATAACTAAATATCAATTTTTACAATCTATTGTAATGACAAACATAAAGTTGTAATTAATATATTATTACAATGATCTAATTCCAATTAATTTTCAATCTGTTGTAATAAAAATATGAAACAATTATCTATTGCAATAATTTGATCCAAATTATTTTTGACAATTCTTCGCAGTCTATCGTAATAAAATTAGTGAAATAATAGTCTATTGCTACAAGATATTTGAAGTAGTGATTGGAGTTTACATAATTAACAACAAAATAAATAATACGTAGGAGAGTCATCTATATATATATATATATATAAAACTGAAGCTTTTGAAGCTCCCACATTTTTCCACGTCATCACACTATTAAAAAATAAAAAATAAATAACGTCATAAACCCGATGCACAAAAAATTAAAACCAACAAGCTTTGCCTTTCCCCACTTCATTTCACGATGCTTTCCACGATGCTCTGCCTTTCCTAATCCTCTGCCTTCGCCACCATCGCACTCAGCTCTACCTTTCCCCGATGCTTTCCACGATGCTCTGCCTTTCCCAATCCTCTACCTTTGCCACCATCGCACTCAGCTCAGCCTTTCCCCATTCCCTTTCACGATGCTTTCCATGATGCTCTGCCTTTCCCAATCCTCTGCCTTTGGCACCATCGATCTCCTTCATCAGACCATCGACCACGGCATCGCATCACCTTTGCCACCATCGCATTTAAATACCCAACAGACACCTTCTTCAGACCATCGATCTCCTTCATCAGACCACCGACCACGACATCGCATCGCATGTGAAGATCCACCATACCCACCATCACATCTAAAGACCCAACAGGTACCTTCCTCAGACCACCGATATCTCCTTCCTCAAACCATCGATTTGCCTCCATTTGCCACCATACCCATATCTACTTCGCTCAGTTTCCACTCTTCCTCAGAACAGAAATAGAGCCCCATTTGTCGTGGGTCTCATCCAACCCATGGCCCATCAACTATGTCGGTCAGCAATACAACCTACCCAACCCGTCGAGTCCGGCCCAAAGGTATTATTATTTCCCTATAATATATATATATATATATTTTTTTTTTTCTGAATCCGAACTCTATAACTATTAGGACTCTATAACTGATATAATATAAATAGTTCATTATTATTAGTTTTTTTTTTTTTTTTTTCACGGCTGTTCAATTTCTAGGTTTATTGCTATTGCCTTTCTCTTCATTCTTTTCCTCCATTCGAATCAGGGTTTAAGGTATGGTATTGCCTTTAATTAATTTCGTGTTTTTTTGTTCTCTATTTTACAACTATGTTATATTCGTTTGCCTCTGTGATAATCTGTGTTTTTGTGTGGTTTTGTATTCTAGAGTTGATTGAATTGTAATTTTTGTGCACACACTTAGATAATCAATTTGAATATATTTTTTTGTGTGAAAACTGAGCTATTGGTCAATTTGAATTGTGTAGAAACTGAGTTATTGGTCAATTTGAATTGTTTTGGTGTGGAAACTTGTGTGGTTTTGTATTTTAGAGTTGATTGAATTGTAGTTTTTGTGCACACACTTAGATAATCAATTTGAATATATGTTTTTGTCGATAAATCAAACATTGTCGTCCTCTTATTGAATGTGTCCTAATTCCAAAATATGAGAGTTACTAATACTTTAGAGTTAAGACTTGATTTTTAGCATATGTTTGGCTGCCACATATATTTACATACGATAAATGCATCAAATTGGTTTATTCTTTAGTGGATTTTTTTTTTTTTTTTTTTTTTTTTTTTTTTTTTGAGAAAGAGAGAGAGAGAAGAAGAAGAACAATCCTATCCAAAAATATAATAACATTTGTAAAATTAATTGAGTAAGACCCTAATCACAATCAAAATCACATTATTGAATATAAAATTAATATTTGAATAATTAAACCCTTCCCAGTGACACCATCACATCAAATTCAGATTATGGGATTTATAGAAAAGATTCTGTAGTTTGGCTTTGCGTGTGGTCAAATATTTATCAAATTCAGGAAGGGGTTACTCAGTATGTGGTTTGACATATAAAACTTCAATGCTGCCCCATGATGTGTTTGCCGTATATTTCCTGTCATGCCTTTGGTTCCTTCAAGCGAAGGGTCTTTGCGCTTTGTGCTTGACTATGATAAATCTACATATTTCCATTAGAAGGCATTAGACGTTTGTAGATACTTTAAAAAACCTTTTAGGAAATCCTGTGTATACAATCTGCTTATGATACGTTCACCAATTTGCCATTAGCCTCAAACACCAATCTAACAAGTTGATATTACAACTTATAATTTACTTGTATATAGTAATTTTCATACACTGATACGAATCACAGTGTTATGTTTAGTTTATGGGTCATCAGTCATGTTGTTAGCAGTCATATTTTTCAAACGGTCATAGAATCATTTAATTGGATCTTGTGGGGCACTTGCAACAATGATATAGCAAGTTGTATGAGCATCTAGATTTAACTTTCACACTCGCATTATTTATTTATGTTAGGCTTTATTGTAATTTTGAATCTATCAAGTCTATGTTAGTCTTGGGTAAGTCCTTTAAAATTTTTATGCAATTTGATATTAATCAAATCTATATTATTTTTGAAATTGTGGAAACTAAGCTATTGGTCAATTTGAATTGTGTAGAAACTGAGCTATTGGTCAATTTGAATTGTTTTTGTGTGGAAACTAACATAGATAATCAATTTGAATATATGTTTTTGTGTGGAAACTGAGCTATTGGTCAATTTGAATTGTTTTTGTATGGAAACTGAGCTATGGGTTTGAATTTGTTTAGTGGAAACTGAGCAAGGTGGAGTTATCAGCTTGCTTCTTGATAATCTTAGCGAAATTGGTGTGGAGTACGTTGAGGTTAGTTATTCATTACATTGTTCATACTAAATTATATGTCTTATAAAAAAAAAAAAATACCAAATACCAATCGTTATTTTTTTAATTAAAAAAAAAATTCAAATAGTATCATTGTGTGTGTCAAGAGTTTTTTTTTTTTTTTTTTTGGCTGTATCTATAATAGTCTCAAGTCAAAGTTTCTTTATTGTCTATTTTTAACCTCTTAGACTTTGTCCTTTGTTATTTTTTTAAGCACAAAAATACACCGGTACAGCAATTAATCTTTTTTTGTGCAACTCCCAAAAAAAAAAAAAAAAAAACTTGGATCTAAAAAAAAAAACATATACCCATGCACAAAAAAGATCTCTTTTAGATAACCAAGTAGTACCAAATACCAATCCTTATACAAAATTTGTCCAAATCTTATTTCACAATTGTTGAGTTGATATATTTTATGATTAGTTCTAATAAAAATTGTAAATAATAAATCTATGTGAAAATTATGTTGTTCAAATTACAATTTTCTATATCAATAGTTATGAAAAAAATTGTGTGGCCTAATCATTACTCTTCTTAATTTTCTTAATAAAGGTTTAAAATTTATAGATAAGAGGTTTTGATACTTCTATAAATTTGGCTTTAGTTTTGAAAGAAAGAGATGTACTCGCAATATAACATTACATAATGACATACGAATAATGTGAGAAGTTAGTTAAGCCAAACAAAGCCTAAACTAAAACATGTGAAATAGTTGTCATAATCGGGGCCCAAGTGTAAGACCTTCAGGTAAGGGATAGGAAGGAGACAGCATGACTCTTCAAATAGCACTTCCCTGATCCCATGCAGGATTTGATTAAACATCAAGAAGAGAGCTCGGAATCATACATACATAGCGATTTTTTTTTTTTTTTTTTTTTTAACTCACAAAATGGACCATCATCATCATGGCCCTGTATGAATAATACCACATCTGCACATTAGACACACTTAATCAGGGGGCTATGGACCCCACCACTATTTTTTATTTTTGAAAATACCCCACCATTTACAATTATAGATTACTAGCTAGCTTCTTAAAAAGCGTTCTTCTTGCTCAAAATTAATGAAGGTAAGTTTGTCACAAACAAACTCATGACCACACAATTTAGTTTTAACTGTTTGTATTATGATAGATGAAAACAATCCTTATCCTTTCAATGATTCTAGAGACACACCTAATCACTCATTTGAATTTCAATATTTGCTGACTTATTTGATTGTAAATGGTGGATACTTTCTGGTCATATGAATCTATAATTTTTTATAAATCATTCATAATTGCACAAATTATAAAATTTGGTGTAAAAATAGTTGTGTTTGGAGTATTCATGATGTTATCCTTTACAAACCCGATGTCCTAGAAAATTCTTGTGTTGATATTAATATCTCATTCTCCTCTATAGAAAAGGTGAAAATTACCTTGGTTCTCCTTGAGATCCAAAAGTAAATAATGTTTTGTCTTTCTATATATGGTTGCTGTTTTAAATCTGCTTTTATCATTGTGATGAAGAAGTTGCTGTATATATGTGTACAGCAGCAAATATATGGTTGCTGTTTTAAATCTGTTTATTTTCTGCACTGTACTATTTGTCTTCTATTAATGATTCTTGGCTTAAAATTGGATTCTTATGGTTTTGCAGGTAGGGATTTAGCATTTTGATATCTGGCTTATTTGGTAATACAACTACAAGACGAGGAAAGTCAGGTATATACCAGTCTTTTTTTTATTCTGTATTGTTTATTGCATATTTATTGGTAATATGTTTGTAAAGAGAATTTTAAATTGGAATATGATCACATTTTATACAAATTGTATGTTGTGGGGCCCTATTACATTAACCACGCTGGCCCATCACATGCGGCCCAAGGCCCGCGCCGAGGATGGTGCTGAGGCCGAGAACAATGGGAAAGAACCCAGAACGTCCGAAGGGCCGCGCCGAGGATGACCTGTCCTCGGCGCACCGACTTCATTAAAGGGAAAATATCCCACCAACATTTCTGCCGTCTTAATGAAGACATGACCGGCGGACCCAGTCGCCTCGATTACCCCAACTAATAGAAAGTCTGTAAGGGCGGCTGAGAACTAACGTAAAGCCTGTAAACTGCAGATGATGTGACAAACTCCTGTACACCACGATCAGATAATTGACAAGTGGATGGTCAAGATCAACAAAAATAAGACTATATAACTAGCAAGATTCTAAACATAAAGAGGGGGGGGATCCGGAGGCAAAGCCGAGGATCAATGGTCCTTACAAATACTTGGCCAAAATTACAACGAAGAGAGGATCTTTCTTACCGTAAATTTCTAAGTCCAGTTCGTATAAGGGAATCCGCCCCAAAAATTCGTTGTCTGCCCGTTTTATGCTTAGTCTTTCCTACCCATTCTCTACAAAATTTTATTGTTTAGGGTCCATTACATTTTGAGTCCTTACATATGTGAATGCTATATTTTTCTACAATTTTTCCCCTTTCTATAACATCTAACTGTTAATTTGTAATATATGTTTTTGCTATATAGTTATATTTATGAATTAAAATTTTGTGAATGCTTTGCTTTTAGTTTATTCCCCAAGCATGGAGTCTGCTTTCTATGCAAGATTGAGACGAAGATTAATTTTATTTGAAAAGAGAAATAGAAGGGGTACGATATTGACATATTAAAAAAATATTTTTCTTTAAAAAACTCATAATTACTATGTAGCCTAATAATTAGTATGTAACCTAGGCCAAACAAGAACAAGAGATGATGAGCCATTTGAAAGGAGCATTCGACGTAGACAATATAACATTAACGATGAAAGCAGAAAACAACGTAAGTGTTACATTTTTTAGTTCTCCCAAAAAAGTTCTAAAATTAGGAAGAAAAAGTGAATTTTTGTTTTTGTTGTCATAGGAAAATTTATGGAACCATTGGATTTAGGACCTCCAACAATAGTATGTGAACATTGTGGAGCTCAACTTTGGTATGAAGAGAGAACTGTAAACTCAAAAACGCCTGTAAACCGAAGTTTAGTTTGTGCTGTTCTGAAGGAAGAGTTGAACTCCCTCTATTGAAAGAACCTCCACCCTTTCTTGGAAACTTACTCAATATTAATAGTGATCAGAGATCAATAAACTTTCAACTAGGAATAAGAATCTACAACTCTCTCTTTGCTTTCACTTCTTTGGGGGGTAATGTTGATAGATCAGTGAATAATGGTTCTGGTCCATATGTGTTTCGTGTAAATGGTCAAACTCATCATAGAATTGGATCATTTCTTCCTGTCCATGGCCAAAAACCTAAGTATGCACAGCTTTATATTTATGAAACTGATAATGAAGTTAAAAATAGAATTGATGCAGTTATACATGAAGATGATGGAAATTATGTGGATCCAGATATTGTTACTAGGTTGATGAAAATGTTAGACCAGTGCAACCAATTGGTTAAATGTTTTAGAATGGTCAGGGACAGGTTTGATGAATCAAATATACATAATGTCAGAATTCGTTTAATACAAAGTCGCAATTCTGGTGAAAGGCAATATGACTTACCTGTAACGTCTGAGATAGCTGCTCTTATTGTTGGAGATTTTAATATTGAAAGTTCTGATAGAGATATTATTGTTGAGAATCGAAGTTTAAATGGAACTCATCCAAGCTTTATGGCATTACAATATCCATTACTTTTTCCGTATGGTGAGGATGGGTATATGCTTGGTATACCTTATAGGAATTTGAATGGGAGCAATTCTAGAAAAAGGGAATCAATAACAATGAGAGAATACTATGCTTATAGGCTTCAACAACGCTTTCATGAGAGCAAGACATTGTTGCTTGGTAGAACGCTTTTTCAACAATTTATAGTGGATGCTTACACTTCTATCGAAGAAGAAAGACTACAATGGGTTAGATTCAATCAAAAAAAAATTGAGGTCAGAGCTGTACTATGGTTTGAAAGATGCTGTTCTTCTTGGTGAAACAGATCCCATTACTGTAGGCAAACGAATAGTCTTACCATCCTTATTTACTGGAAGTCCAACGTACATGGTTCAAAATTATCAAGATGCAATGGCGATATGTAGATGGGCAGGTTACCCAAATTTATTTCTTACATTTACTTGCAATCCAAAATGGCCAGAAATCAATCATTCCTTAGAATTTATAGAAGGCCTGAAATATGAGGATCGGCCAGATATTGTAGCAAGGGTTTTTAAGATAAAATTGGATGAACTATTACATGATTTGAGGCATAAATCTCATTTTGGAAGAGTTATTGCAATTGTGTATACAATTGAATTCCAAAAAAGAGGACTCCCACATGCACATATTCTTCTATTCTTGGATCCAAAGGATAAGTGTCCAAGTCCAACTAACATTGATGGTATCATTATGGCTGAGATACCAGATCCAGATGAGGATCCTGTTGCTACTGAAGCTGTAAAACAATTTATGATGCATGGGCCATGTGGATCTGCAAAACCGAAATCACCGTGCATGATAAATGGTAAATGTACAAAACATTTTCCAAAAAGATTTTATGAAGAAACAACAATTGATGAAGAAGGTTTTCCAGTATATAGAAAGAGAAATGATGGAAAAATAATAGAGAAGAACGGAATTCTTTTGGATAACCGATATGTTGTACCTTATAATGTAGATCTTTTGGTGAAGTACCAATCCCATTTGAATGTAGAATGGTGTAATAGATCTCAATCAATCAAATATTTGTTTAAATATATAAACACGAGATCAAATAGAGCAACAGTTGTTGTAGAAGAGAATTTACCAAATATTGGGAGTGATAGACAAGAGATCGACATTGTTGTTGATGAGACAAAAGCATACTTGGATTGTATATATATTTCAGCTTCTGAAGCATGTTGGAGAATATTTGAATTTCTAATTCAGTTTCAATATCCACTTGTTGAAAGATTAAATTTTCATTTGGAAGACGAACATCCCATCATTTATTCGAAAAATACAAGCTTGGATAATGTTTTAAATATACGTGGTATTGAAGAAACAAAATTTACAGAATGGATGAAAACAAATGAGGCTTTTGAAGATGCTCGAGAGTTGACTTATGCTGAATTTCCTACAAAATGGGTATGGCATAGTAATGACAAGCAATGGCAAAGAAGAAAATCTAAATATTGTATTGGAAGAGTGTTTTACGCACATCCTTCAAGTGGTGAAAGGTTTTATTTGAGAATGTTGCTTAACATTGTCAAAGGTCCAAGAAACTTTGAAGAATTAAGGACTATAAACAATGTTACTTATCCAACTTATAAGGAAGCCTGTTATGCACTTGGACTTCTTGATGATGACAAAGAATGGCATGATTCCCTAATTGAAGCTTTGAGTTGGGCCAGTGGGCAACAATTGCATCAACTATTTGTTACAATGTTATTGTTCTGTGAAGTAGCTAATCCATTAAGTCTTTGGGAATCCAACTGGAAACTAATTACAGAAGATATACTAAATAGGCAATGGCGTATCCTCCAATTCCAAGAACTAATCTTATCAGATGACCAATTGAGAAATTATAGATTGTATGAAATTGAACAAATCCTCCAACAATATGGAAGATCTCTTAGAGATTATCCACAAATGCCCCAGCCAGATATGGATCTTATTCAAAATGGGAATAGACTTATTCAAGAAGAAATGTCGTATGATGTATCAAGTTTGAAAAGAGAACATGAGATCCTAATTTCTGGCCTAAACAATGAACAGAGAATAATCTGCAATTCTATAATGGAAGCTGTTGCTACTGAAAGAGGGGGAATGTTTTTTGTCTATGGACATGGTGGAACGGGTAAAACGTATCTTTATAGAACCATTCTGTCTGGTATAAGATCAAAAGGCAAAATTGCTCTTGCTATTGCATCTTCAGGAATTGCTGCTTTGTTGCTTCCTGGTGGAAGGACTGCTCACTCAAGATTTCATATCCCAATTAATGTAAATGATGACTCTACCTGTGACATAAAGCAAAGAACACAAGCAACGAAACTTCTCTCAAAAACAAGTATTATTCTTTGGGATGAAGCACCGATGGCACATAGGAATTGTTAAAAAGCTGTTGACCGCACGTTACGAGATATACTACAAATTGAAGATCCTCAAAATGCCGAAAAACCTTTTGGTGGTAAAGTTGTAGTTTTAGGGGGTGATTTTCGACAAATACTTCCAGTTGTAAGAAAGGGAAGACGAGAAGATATAGTCCAATCCTCAATTAGCAAGTCATATCTATGGAATAATTGTAATGTCTTTAAACTCCAAACAAATATGAGGCTTCTACAGAACAATATGAGTGGAATAGAAACATCATCTATAAAGGACTTTAGTGAGTGGATTCTTAAAATAGGTAATGGTGAATTGGGAGAAGGAGATGGTGATTACAACATTTCAATTCCAAGTGATTTGATTATCCAACCTTCAAAGAATCCAATGCAAGATATTATTGACAACACATATCTAGGTTTGGAAAATAGATACACAGATCCAAGTTACCTACAGGATAGGGCAATTCTTGCCCCTACAAATGAAGTTGTAGAAGAACTAAATGACTACATTGTGTCATCCTTAAATGGAGAAGTTCATGAATATCTAAGTTCAGATTCTATATGCAAGGCTTCTTAAAATGTTCCTGACCAAGATCTCCGTTATATTGTTGAATTTTTGAACACATTGAGACTTCCAGGATTGCCAAACCATAAACTGACATTAAAAATAGGTTTGCCTGTAATGTTGCTTAGAAACTTGAATCAGAATGAAGGTCTTTGTAATGGAACAAGACTCATTATAACAAGATTAGCTACATGGGTGATAGAAGCAGAAATCATAACTGGCACTAATATAGGAAAATGTGTGTTCATTCCAAGAATAACATTATCTCCAAGTGATTCAAAATGGCCATTCGTTTTAAAGAGACGACAATTTCCAATTTCAGTGTGCTTTGCAATGACTATAAATAAAAGCCAAGGACAATCATTGAAACATGTCAGAGTGTATTTGCCAAAACCTGTTTTCAGTCGTGGGCAATTGTACGTTGCAGTGTCTAGAGTTACAAGCAGAAATGGACTAAAATTCCTCATCATTAACGATGAGACTGAAAAAAAGTCTAAAACAAAAAATATTGTGTATAAAGAAGTTTTTACCAATCTTTGACTCAAGAAACCAACTAATAAAGGTAACATAATTTTATATATTATTTCTTTTTCTGTTTATCTCCTCCAAATTGATTTAGGAACTTCATATATGCTTATTGTTTTGTTAAATTTCATGTCTATAATATAATTGAATACAAGCTAATTACTATTTTCTATCTTTAACAAGCTAATTACTTTTTGGTGTCTTTGTTATATTGCTTTGTTTTGTTTTATTTTATGAAGTATCTAAATAAAAGATATAATTTTTATATACTTTCAAATTTATTAATCTATAAAGGTAGGGATCCAAGATGATGCAATATTCTCTCCTTAATCAGCTTTGCATAGACAAACACAAAGAAAATTGGAAAGTCAAGATCAGAATATCAAGGATGTGGAATGCAATCAATTCAAAAAATAATGATATTATTAGTTTAGATATGATTTTAATCGATGAGTAGGTTTGTTTTTCTTCTATAGCTTTTAATATTGTTCGATCATTATATATACCATGAACTCTATATATATAAAACTGATGCACTTTACTTGCAGAACAATTCAATATAGCTTTTATCAAGAAACTTTTTGACTATTTTGAAGAAACTGACAAAGCAATTCAGCTTGATAAAATGACAGAAGTAAGTATTCTTTAATTTAGCAAAATTACAAATATGATATTTAAGATGTATATGTTCTAATACATTCCTCAACCTGATCTATTGCCAGGTTTACATCAGTGATACTTCAAATGAATGTAGCAATAACTTATCAATTGAAGAAGATGGTGATTGTACAAAATTTCAAAAACTTGATGTTCAAACCAATGTGCAACTGACACCAACATCTGTACTCAAGGAAAACAAAAGGGCATATTCAGGGACTACTATAAAGCAACAAAGGAAGAAGATACAAAAAACACTTTAAAGTTGTCTTTTAATATCTAAGATTTTCTATGTACAATTTGGTTTTAATGAATTTGTGATGTTGGTACTAAAGACATATTGGAACAATTTTTTTTTTTTTTTTTTTTTTTTTTGCACAATTTGGTTTTAAATTAAAACATAGAGTAATTAAACTCTTATATTTAGTTATTTGATGATACAACTTTACTTCAACATTTTTTAAATATAATGAATGCATTGAATATTTAGTTGAAGACATGAAACAAATGAAATTGAAAAATAAGAACGTGCTACTATAGAATCGATGCTGAATTCCAACAACTAATGTCACATCATTTGGAAAAAATTGATAACTTTTCCGTTCATCGCACGGGTTAGCGACTAGTTTTATTAGTATTAATGCTATAAATTGGGATTCTCGGGAACATAAAGCCCAACACAGCGCATCACATAAAGCCCATACAATCAATTATGATAAAAACGTACCTCAACGCAGCGTATCACATAAAGCCCAACGCACCGTTTCACTTAAATGCAACGCCATGGTTTTAACGTCTTCTAAACACGTGATCAATTATTACCTGTAAAAATCTAATTGGATAGATGGTTAGTTAGGTTGTTAGGAAAATTATTTTGCTGTTTTGCCTATATAGGGTAGTAGATTAAGCTGAAATTCATGAGATTAATTTCCGGTCACTTCTCCTCTTTAGCTTTCCTTGAGTATAGCCATTTTCTCAGTTATCTTTCTTCTTTAGCTTTCTTTGATTTTCAACATGGTACCGTAGCATAGCTAGAATTTAATCGCTACAAGAATCATTCTTGAGATTGTGAAAATTATTGTGTGATTAAGTGTGATGGTTGAATGATAAGCAGAAGCATAAAAGAGAGAGCACACACAAAGATTTATGTGGATCTACTTAACAGCCTACGTCCACACATTTTACATTGATAAACCCATTGATGGCTATATATTTTATATATATTAAGCACGTTTATTACAATGAAATCAATGTAGGGTTTATACACTAGAAAATACATGTTAATCATAGGTTAATCGTATACTAATCTAAAGTTAATATGTTTGTTATATAAGTACATAAACCTACAATTGGTATAGGGCCACTTGGGCTATAATATATCTAACAACAATAGTTTTGGAAGTTTTCTCGTACCTTATTTGATTTTGATGCAGCTTTTTTCAAGTAGTAGCCATACGGCCGATACCTACCACTCGGTGGTTGGTTTGGTACCTGAGTTTTATGTTTATTGAAAGAAGTTGGACCAATAATAGATATATGGTTCTCACAACTATCCATTTTCAATTTCTGTCCAAATGAGTTTAGTTTGTCACGTGGTCCTTGATATTGTTAAATCACCAAAAAAAGAAAAAAAAAGAAACCACCAATGAATAAAAAAAGAAACGAAGAACGATGGTGAATGTTTAAACCTTTTTATTTTCCTCTTTTCTTTCCAAAATATCATAACAGAGTTAGTTACTATTGCACAAACAAACATCATATGAGTTGACTCAAATCATATGACAATGTTTTTTTAAAATATTTTTTTAATGTTAATTCTACTTCTCTTCAGCATGGGATTAACCATTGGTTTCTTTGCTCATGTAATTTCATTACTTATATCTCTTTTGCTTTTCTACTTCTCTTCTCTCTCATATGTTTTGGCCTTTTTTTCAGAAACTGTGGGTAAAGGGAGGCTTAGTTTTTCCATGCAATCTAAGTATTATAGTGGTGAATTTGAAAAAAAAGAAAAAAAAACTACAAGCTGCAGCTTTTAGTTCCATTGTGGGGAGGACAAAATTTAACAACAAAATTAATTGTAACCTAAGACTACAATTTCCTTTAAAAAAATTAACATGACTTCGTATTTTGAAAATCTAACCGTTGAATTGCATGTTCTTTACGCTCTGAATACACTTGTCAAATTTTATTCCAATTGGATATTATTTATTATATGATCTATAAACTTACATTTTATGCATTATTTTAAATTATAAAAATTTGCAATTTAAACAATCTATTGATAACATAGCTATTAATCTTTAATTTTCTAGAAATTTTGTAAGCATGTAGAATATAAGAAGAAAATGTAATCCAATGATAGATTTAACAAAATTCACCTTCAATAAAAAGATATTGAGTAAGGTTGTAACCTTAGATTACAATCAATTTTGTAGTAAAACTTTGACTTTGTGGGGATTTCATTTTTTTTTTTTTTCAATTTTAAAATCTTATATTTTGCTTGGATAAATTTGTAGCACTTCAGTGTTCATCTCTTAAATGTTAGGGACACAACAAAATGTCACAACATTCTTGAATTAGCATGCCAACTCACATATGAGCCCACCATAATCTTTAAATAATTTTTTTGGTATACTAATTCAGGAATATTGTAAAGGTATTACGACATTTTTTTGTATCCCCGACATTACTCTTTCCTAAACAGAACTAATAGCCAGTACGCACCCTTAGCACAATGGTCATTCCACAAGTATAAGTGTTTAAAGGGTGTAAGGACAAGGGTCAGAGTTCAAGTCTCCAAGAGAGAGTTTCACACACATATACACTTATATTAGATTAGAGTAAAATTTCTATATTGTAAAAAAAAAAAAAAAAAAAAAAAAAAAAAAAAAAAAAAAAAAAAAGCTAGACTAAGAAAATGGGACAAATGGAGCAATAAATAGCTAATAATAATTATTGTAATTATATATTTAATAGTTCCATATATAAGAAATCATGATAAATATATCTATTAATGACTACCATAATTATCAAATTTAATATTTAATATTTCTGGCAATCAAAATAAATGTGTATTAATAATTATTAATTATCAAATTTCATATTTATATACAAAATAAAAGAAAAAAATCATTTTTAAAAAAAAAAAAAAAAATGACAAAAGATCTTCACATAAAGTTACGGGGTTGAGTTTATAAACTAATAATTCATATCAAGGACATAACTTATTGATTATGAAAAATGTTATAATGAATTTCTTTGAATCAAGGAGGTTAAAAGAGATGTGACAATAGATTTAGTTTCGTTAGAAATTGGGAGAGGTAGAGCTGGCTTGTAATTTAAATTGATTTGGCAAATTCTAATTGGGCCAGTTGAGACACATTGCGTAAATTTTACCTTTAGACATTGTAGGTGATATGGTCTCTAGTCCACATATCCATTTGAAATTTTAAAATCTCACTAAAACTTAAAATTTTCAATTTTGGAATTGATGAGATTCTGGGGCTGAAATTAATATTTTCTTTTTCTTTTTGAATTTTTCAATATTAATGCTAATTTAACATGCTCAAAATTGATTCAAACTTGAATCAAGCCTATACACCATGTTTGAACTCAATCTTGTCAAAAAAATCCACAACTTGAATTTGGCTTAATTGGATTTGCCGATTAATTAAGTTGAGCTCAAGCTCAGTATTAAGATTATCGAGCTCGAGAATTAAGCGCTTGAGCTGTAACTAAAACACAGGCTCAGTATGAAGCTCAATATTAAGCTCAAAAATAAATCTCTTTTTTTCGCTAAATAAAAAATCAGTCTCTTGAGTTGGAGCTTAAACACTAGCAAATATCAAAAAAGCTTACTTGTAGTCCTCCCCTCCAATTATTCTGATTTGTGAATCGGGTAATCAAATTACGTGGTTTAGGGGCTGAAGAGCTGTCAATCATTGATGGAAAGCTGTGTTGACTACGGACTATGGCCCTTGAAACTTTATTACTCTATACAGTATACTTTGTAGGTTGTATCATCATTGGTCCATGGTCCATAATTTCACAAAGTACCCTGGGGATGGGCCCCCTGTTAGTGGAAAGTAGGGTGCACAGTTGGCCCAATTGAACATGTCTCCCTGAAAATAGTCAAATACAACGTTTTCATAAAATTTGTAATAAATTAGCATTGTTTAGAAAATATTTAGCAATAGATAATTTTTTTAATACTTGAGTTCCACAAAATCAAGTTCTAAATCGTACTCTAGTTCAGTTAACTTGAGTTCCTAGTGAGTCGCTAGCGTGGCACTGCTAACCTAGAACTTGTGAAATTAAAAAAAATAATGTGGTACTCCATATTAGCGTTAATAGTACTCGATCTTAGTACAGTCAAGTATCATATATATATATATATATTTTTTTTTTCTTTCTACTTTTTGTTTTGGTTGGAATGGCTTGAATAGTCAAACTAAGGGTTCGTTTGGATACAACTTATTTTGCTGAAAACTGAAAACACTGTAGCAAAATAATTTTTAAATGTGTGAATAGTGCTGTGGGACCCATTTTTAATATTTTTTTAATAAAGTGGTTGTGGGTCCCGTGAACAGTGCGTGAATAGCGTTGCTACAGTGCGTAAACAGTGTATTTTGCCTCTAAAAGCAAAAACAAGTGCAAAAAAAAAAAAAAAAAAAAAAAAAAAAAAAAAAAAAAAAGAAGAAGCAAACGCAAAACGTGAACGCAATGTGTATCCAAACCCACAATTAGTGGCTTGACATTAGTGGCTTGACATTAATGGTTTTAACATATGCAGTATGAAATTGAGAGAATACACAAGTGTAACTTAATCAATGCTTAAGTTTCGGTCCTTGTGATTCACGATTGCAAGCAAAACCAATTAGGATTTCCTAGTCAACCTAACATTGAATCAAGCCATTTCTAGTCTTTGATACTCATTTTCTTGAGAGGAAGATCCTCTTGGTCGTTATGATTCAAAAATGTCAGTGTAGTACTTTAGTAGAGAAAAATGACTGGACTACGAAGGCCCGTGCCTTGCGATGTTGAGTTAAGTCTTCCCTAGCCCCCTCTTTCGTGTGTGTGTTTCTTGGCAAGTTTGAAATACTCATGGGAATGCAGGGACAAATATGATCACCTACAGCTACCATATACATAGTTTTCAGAATCGGACCGGACCGGGAGGTCGGACCGTGAAAACCGAAAATCGGGATGAAAACCGGTTTTTTAAGCCTAAAGAACCGAATTTTTAGTTAATTCCGTGAACCCTTAAAACCGGGGTTGGACCGCACGAACCGGTGGCAAGAACTGTGTGGTCCAACCCCTTAGCAATCATTTATTTATTTATTTATTTATTTTTTATAAAAGCAACTTAACACAATTTTATTCTACTTAATTAAATTATCCATCTCTTACAAGGAATAAAAAAAAATTATAATTAAAATCCTTCAAAGATATTCAACTTTACTTCAAAAATTAATCATAAATTTTAATGTTTTCATGGTTCTTATTTTATTTTACTAACTTTATTATTTAATAATTAAATATATGCTTGAAAATCATTAAATTTCCTTCACATATATAGATATATTAGTCAATTTTGCTAGTTTTGTAAATTTAATATCTATATTTAGGCTTTAATTAATTATTAAATTAATTATGACGTCATCACGGTTTGACCCCGGTTCGACTTCGGTTCGAACTCAAAAATCTTGAACCTCTCCCTTTTACGGTTCAATGAACGGTCCGAATTTGAAAACCTTGACCATATAGACTCACTCAATCAGTAAACAGTAATTTGAAGGAAAAATCCTTAGAGAAGAAAACCAAAGGTGTACATTGAAATCAAACTAGATAAAGTTTCCTAAGGAGCCTTTATTCCATGCCTAGAAACCATTTTCAGAATGGGCAATGCTAATCTATTTTAGTGTAAGAAATAAATCGCGGCTATTAAACCATTTGCCGATTACAATATTCTGATTCTTCAAAAAAAGAATAAAAATTTGCAAACTTCGCACCAATTCCACTATCAGTAATCTAACAGGGGCGCAATTGCATTATGAGTTTCTATTCAAAAAGAAATTTCCATGATTATTTCCTGGAAATCATGCCGGTAGATTCATGTAAATTTTTGCACTTCAATAGGGTTCAAAAAGACGATGCTTCATGATAATCACGTTGGTATTCATACAAAGTAAAAAATAGAAAAGCTAAAAGAAAAATAATATTAAAAAAAAAACGTGGAGGAAAAGAAAAAAGTAACACATTCGTTAAATTGACTTCCAATCTTGGGTTGGCCGAAAAAAGTGCTAAAGAAGTTTTACAGAAAGATGTTTAAAATCTTGTATCCAAATAGAGTTTTGCTAGATGGCAGGCTATTTTAAGGGTTTTTTTTATTTTATTTTGATATTGAATATATTAAAGGAGAAACTAATATCAATAATTACACCGACATGAATCTTGTCAAGTCAAAGAAAATGGCAAGCATTTATGGCCAAAGTGTCATCCATTTAGGCCAAAAGAAAAGAACCATGAATTTGGTTTGCATGTTAGGTGTTGATCCTGGCCATCTTCTTTGTCAATTCATGAAGAACATTTAATGCAAGCTCTTGCATTTCTTTACTCATGAAACTTCTTGAATATCATGCATCTTCCTAACATGGGCATGCAATCCATTTAATGGCTTGTTGGCTAATGTCAAGCCATTAAGTTTGACTATTCAAACCATTCCAACAGAAGAAAAAAAAAGAAAAAAAGAAAAAAAAAAGAAGGTATTCGACTGTACTAAGTTCAAGTACTATAAAGAGATACTCAATTTCACTAATATCGAGTACCACATTACTTTTTTTTAATTTAGACAAATTGCAGGTCAACAATGTCACGCTGGCAACTCACTGGGAACTTGAGTTCTAAAAAAGTGATAGATTGCTAATATTTCTGAACTAGTGCTAGTTTGCCACAAATTTTTCCAAAACGTGGTATTTGACTATTTTCACCCACCACATATCATATAAAATGCATGTGATGGACATTACTACAAAACGACAATGAGGTTTCTGGGGTCCGCCTTGTGGGAGGAAGGATACGTGATAAACCGGACACTACTTTTTAAGTCAATGGTCGACGTAGCAAGGACCTTCTTCTTTTTAACATTGATAAAAAAGAGAGCCTACACAAAGATTTATGTGGATCAACTTAGCAGCCTACGTCCACACATTTTGCACTGATAAACCCTTTGATGGCTATATATTTTATATATATTAAGTACATTTATTACAATAAACTCAATGTAGGGTTTATACACTAGAAAATACTTGCTAATCATAGGTTAACCATATGCTGATCTAAAGTTAATATGTTTGTTATATAAGTACATAAACCTACAATTGGTATAGGGCCACTTGGGCCATAATATATCTAACAACAATAGTGTAAGGTTGAATTTAATCAACCATCTTGTTGGCTTTATTCTGTGCCAAATTTGCTTGTAATTCAGCATTTAGAAACCCTGTATTTAGGTGGGAATCTTGTAAGGGTAGTGTGTGAGAGAATGTGAAAAAATGCTCAAAATTGCGTAGTAACGCAGGGACTTGCGACTGGATCTCATAGGTGGCTCATGACTGGCAAGCCACCAGAGGATGGACACGAGTGAAGCGTGCATAAAAGCTGAACCGTCATGCCAGTTGTAACACTATAGGACAAAAAGTCCAAACTGGCCATTCAGTTAGCTCGCGGCTTGAACTCGCGACTTAGTCAAGTTGCCAGCCAGCTTTGTTTTGGAAAAATGACTCTTCGCATTCCAAACACACACCACTATATATAGACCTTTATACCAACGAAATGTAGAGAGCTTCCAGAGAGAATTTTGAGAGAGAAAATCTAGAGAAAAACAAGATTAACTCATCCACAATCTTTACATAAAGACTCTTCAAATTCCTTCACTCTCACCCTTTCCGTTGTTACATCCTTGAGAGGTTCTTGGCCAAATCCTTTTCTCACTATACCCACATCTATGAGAAGGCTTTTTGGTGCTTTGGGAAGCAATTAGGAAGGGACTAATTGATATTGGTTGATGCTATGGGCTATAGCAGAATCCGGTAAGCTAGAAAAGACAAAAGTTCGGCGTAACCTCGTTGGAGCAAGAAACTTGGAGGGCTTATGTACACTGGGTAGATTAGGCTTGGAGGATTTATTACTGTTCATGTATCCCAACTACATTTTCTAGTAGATTATTGACCGCTTGGAGGGCGGCGGAGAGGTTTTACGCCAAGAACTTTGGTTTCCTCTTCGATAACATATCACTGTGCTATCCTTGTGTTTGCATCTCTCTTCCCTTAATCTTTGCCATTTTATTTTAGCTGTAGATGTGATTTTATTTGGTTTAGATTTTTTATCAATTCTGTTTGAAACTTATGTTCATTTTCCGCACGTACATTGTTTGATATTAAGCTTAAATTGGTAATTTGTAAACTGGGGTCTAAACATTCATAGTTTTTTATTTGCTATTTGAACTTTCAATTGGTATCAGAGTGGGTGTACTCTTTGTGGTTTAAACACCTTAGTGCGATCCTTGACCCCATATTGAGATGGACCGTTCTCAATCTTTAAATGTTCCACCATTTTTTGTTGGTAACGACTATGCATTTTGGAAAGTCTGAATGCGGGCATTCTTGTGTTGTATTGATGATCCTGTTTGGGATGCAGTTGAAGTAGGATGGACTAGGCTGGAGGCTGCTAAATCCACTTGGGATAAGGCAGCTCTTGCTGTAGCTAACGCTAACAGTAAAGGTTTGAATGCTATTTTCTATGGTGCTTTTTCAGAAGAGTTTCACAGGATTTCACACATTACTGTTGCCAAGGAGGCATGGCAGATACTGGAGACCACTTATGAAGGAATGAAGAAAGTAAAAGACACCAAGTTGCAGATACTGACCACCCGGTTTGAGGAGCTTAAAATGAGTGAGGACGAGTCTTTTGTCTCTTTCTATAGTAAGCTGAATGAAGTGGTCGTCAGCAAGTTTAATTTGGGAGAGAAAACGAAGGATTCCAAGATAGTGAGGAAGATCCTTCGGTCATTGCTAGAAAGCTTCCATGCCTAGGTGACAGCGATTGAAGAGAGTAAGGACCTTGATGATATCAAAGTCCACGAACTGATTGGCTCACTTCAGACTTATGAACTGTCGCTGCCCACCCAAAGGAAGAGCAAATCTCTTGCTCTTAAGACAATTAATGAAAGGATGGAGGTTCACGACTCATCGGATGAGGATGTTGTCAATAAAGATGTGGCATACCTTGTGAAAAACTTCCGAAAATTCTTGAAATTCAAGAACAATGGAAAATTTGGTGATAAAGGGAAATTCCAAAGTTCAGGAAAAGAGAAAAAGGAATTCAAAAGGAAAGATGGAAAGGAATCCCAATCTACACAAGGAATCACTTGTTTCGAGTGTAACGAGCATGGACACTTCAAGAAAGAATGTCGCAATTATTTGAAATCAAAGGGCAAGGCATATGCCACAACTCTTAATGACTCGAATTCATCCAATTTTGATTTTGAGGAAAGCTGTGACGGAGAAGGGAATTACTCCGCTTTTATGACTATTGCTCATGTTGAGTCTTCGGAGGACTTGAATTTGCTTGTACAAGAGCTTGGGGTGCATAGTGATGAGGAATCAATGGTAATTGTAGAAGAATCGGATGGTGAATGAGATGAGATTACAGAGGGTCTTCAAGAAAACTACAATTCACTCCTTGAGAAATCAAGAGAATATGCACGTGTGGCCAAGGCAGCCGTGAAAAAGATGAAGAAGGCAGAGGAGGACTATAGAAGTCTCCTAGTGCGACATAAGGAGGCCAAGTGTGAGATAGAGAAGCTGAATGTAGAGCTATTAGAAGCCTACACAAAGGTGAGATTCCTTGAGCTTTAGGTGGTTCAAGCAAATGCCAAGATAGAAAGGGTTTCCACCAAGAAGCTAGATGATGTCATTTCCTCACAAAAACATTTCTCAAACAAATCCAGGTTGAGGTATACCAGAGAAAGTAGCTCAGCTGTCAAAATCACCAAGGAAGTGAAGTTTGTGAAAGTTAAAGAACCAGTAGTGGCTGCCTCTACTCTTGAGAAAGTAGAGAATGAAAAGAAGAAAAATGTGGCTAATCAAAGGGTGTTGAATAAGCCTCGTAACCAATCAGTGGCCAAACCTGAAGCTAGAGGAAAATCACTTCCAAGATCACAAAGAGGTTCGAGAACGAATCATTTTTGCCGTTATTGTGGACTTCAAGGGCACACCCAACCCAATTGTCATAAGCTTAGAGCATTGAAGAATGCAAGTGATTAAAGGTCAAGAGGACCAAGAAATGAAAAAAGGACTTGACTATCACTAGAAGGTTTGAAAGTCCTAACTCTCATACCTAATCCTATAGGGATATCACCCCAAACGCACGTGACGTGTGGGTGAAGAAGGGTACTCATGCATAAATATTACAACATGTCCATGCATTAATATTTCTTATGTTTTTGTGACAATGCTTGGTTGTGTGCTTTTTGCTAGTCTAAGTTGAAAATTGTGTGGTTGTTTGTTTTTGCTTTAAATGTTTTTACATTGTTGTTTTTGATAAATCTTTTTCTTACTTTTGTGTCAAAAATCCAAAAATACATAAAAAGTAGAAAATCCAAAAAGTTTGATCGACATTGTTGGGTTTTGTCTCAAAGCATGTTTTGCCTTGTACCTTTGCACTAATGGCCTTGTGCATCTACAAGCATAGCTTGTTCCCTATGCACTCATATCATTGTGGGAGAACTCTTGACATCTATGTGATTGTTGTAAATAGATCTTCAAACTTGTCATGAATGATTAGTGAATGGTTTTTGTTGATCTTGAGACATGCACATTCTTGTGCCTATATATCTTCCCACTCTTTATTTTATTGTTTTTGCTTAAAGAGCTCACCAAATGTAAATCTCCAAATGAAAAGAGATATTGAGTTGCAAAAGCCTGTCGCACATACTAGTATTTGACTAGGAAAAAGGGAAAGCGACCTAAATTAAAATGTATAATGCCCAAATAACCAAAGGCTAGCTCATCAATTGAAATATCAAAAATTTCAGGCATCGATCTCACAATGAGATTTATTGATTCAAAAAGATCAAATGATATGATGTATATGGATCCAAATGAAAAGCTTCAAAATTATGTTATCGAGTTTATGTGAGAGGTCATATATGCATATTTCTATAATTGAGATGGGTCACATTATCTAGTACTAATTATATATGTCTTGGTTGAATTGATCATTGAAACTTCACATTAAACTAAGGACTATCTCATTTTTGATACCCACACACATCACACATGTCTATGTTCAATGAATGCCATATTCATTTGTGTGATTGTACTTGATTAAATGTGTATTCACATGCTCAATCTTTGTTGATAAAACACAAAAAGATTTTTGAGTGTTTTAGTTGTTTTTGGAAAGTATTTTGTTTTTACCAAAAAAAAAAATTGTCAAAATTTCAAAAACAGTGTTGCCCTGTTCTGGTGACTCAGTCGCGAGTTGGTCCAACTACATGCCTCAGTCGCGAGCCCACACAGAGATTTTTCGCGACTCACTGGCGGGTCAATGTCCCAGTTGCGAAAAATACTTAGAAAATTTTTCAAAATTTGGGTTTATATGTTTCTCGTGGCTTAGTGTGGCGACTTGTTCGTTGGTGGAAGGTCTAGTTGCGAGGGGTACACAGAGATTTTTGCGGCTTACCTCACAACTTTCTTACGGGTAGACCTTCCAGTCGCGAAAAACACTTAGAAAATTTTTCAAAATTTTTGCTTTTATGTGTTCTGGTGGCTGGCCCTGGCGACTTGCACGCGACTTGACTTAGTCGTGAAAAAAGCGTGTTTTGCGTTTTAAAGGCAGTTTTCAAAAAATTTTCAGTTTTCCCTCGAACTTGTATGACTGTTCATTGTCTTTCTCATTTCAACTCTCTCTCAAACCCACCGTGTTTCTCACATAAACCTCCATTTTTGCATCATTTCATCCTCAAATATTTAAGGAAAAGGTATGGGCTTTCTCTTTCTCATGACATATTTTATGTTTTGAGCTTTATTTTATTGAATCTATGAGTTGTGGTTTTGATTTGTGATATCTGTAGTTTCGGATATGAGTTGGGTTCATGTTTGTTAAGTTTGGGTGTTTGGGCTTGGTTGATCATGTTTTTAGGATACTAAATATGGTTGTTACAATGCTTTAGTTTCACTGTTAGTGTTTGTAAACTGATCTGTGTTGGTTGGTAAATCTCATACCCATGTTAATATGTCTCATTGTCATATGCTATTTGTTTGGGTTTACTGTGTTTTACTCTAATTGTGAGTATAGTTGGTTCTAAATGGTTGAGTTATATTTTGTTATCTTAAGGTTGCTTTTGTCTATTGATTTCATGTGTGCTGCTTCTGCCTTGAGGATATTGTCTGCCTGTGTTGGTTTGAACATCTCATACTCATTAAGATATGTCTCATAGACATATTTTTTATGAATGTGATATACACTGCTTCAATACAGCTGATTATTACATGTTGAAGTTTGTGTTTGGGAATGTGCCCTAGAGTGTTCTTATTTGAGTTGTTGTGCTCACTGTTATAATGTGTTATGCATAAGTCTTGCTGATAGGTTGTTCTATTTTTTTCTGAGTTGAGTTATCTCTTTCAATGTCCGAATCTCAACTGAATATGGACTGAATGGTGGTATAGTTTTATGTTCTTTTTAGTTATACTAACCTGTCACTAATGTTTAAATTTCCATCCATTGTGCTCTGTTTTTGTGGCCTTTTCTGCTATGTTTACAGATGACTCCTACCAAGAAGAAAACCACTGCTAAGAAGGGTGATAAAAGGCTAAAAATGGACAACTCCAAGTTCAGATCTACTCAACACTTTGAGAGATACAAAGAGTACTACATAAAGGCAACAATCATTCAAGAAAGATTTGTGGACTTAGTGGATTTAAAAGACACTTACATTCCACAATATTTTGAGGGCAGAGGTTGGGATAAGTTATTAAGTGACTTTCCTGGAGCATGTGAGTCCTTGATCAGAGAGTTTTATGCAAATGCTATGCTAAAAGAGGATGAGATTGATTGTTGGATAAGAGGAAAGGAATTCACCATAGATGTGAATGACAAAGATGAGGTACTGGGATTTGAAGATTTGGATGATCATGACTTCACCCATTACAAGGACAGGATGCTATTTATAGAAATTTTCCAATCTCATATTGGTGGAGTTAGAGAGGAGAGATGCCTCAACACTAATGCCTTCCCAGCTAACATGAGGTGTCTTACAACCATTATGATGTTCAATCTGTACCCAGTGAGGAAGCTGACCACCATCAACAATGCAAGAGGCATCTTCCTCATGGAGCTCAAGGAGAACACCTATATAGACATCAGTGCTCATATTTTCTACATCATTACTAGTGAGACCAAAACAACCACCAGGGCCAAGCTAATTTACCCTAGCCTTCTTATGAGGCTTTTTAGATTGAAAGGTGTTGAAATCCCTCAAGATATTAGTCTCATGCCTACACTCTCAGCCATCAACAAACAAACCATCACAAGGATACAAGTTCGTCTCCCAGGTGATGAAGAAGAAGGTGAACCAATGGAGACTGAGACAGAGGCTGCAGGAGAACCCTCAAGCTCAAGAGGTTGTGGCAAGAGGAGCAGAGTTTCATCTTCATCAGCTGTTCCTTCAAATGCATTCCAGATCATCTTAGAGAGGATTGATGGACTCAGAGATATCTAGAATGAACAATCTGACAGGCTAGCTGCACTTCAAGACCATATGAACATCCTCTCAGCAAAGTTTGATAGCTTCTCCACCCAGTAGTCACCTTTTGGCCATTCCGGTCAAAAAGGGGGAGATTTTTGGGGTAGCTCTTGAGGGGGAGTGCCAGTTTAAGGGGGAACCTACATACATTTAGCTGTTTTTACCTATTCTTTACTTTATGTTTATGTTGTTGGTGTTGGTATTATGCTTTGGTTAATGCTGTCTATTTTATGGGTTTGCTACACTTTGGTTAATAGTTTGGTTTAAACTCATGGTTGTTTTTGTTAAAACTTTTGAAACTTGTGGTACATTGGTAGTTTATATAAGATGTTCTTCAACATGTTTATGGTATGTTTTGTACCTTTTGCTTTTGTAAGCTTTTAAGGTTTATGTACCCATGCTTTGTAGCCTTAGTACTTGTTGTTATGCTATGCATTTTCTTTAAGTACATCATTCTTATGCCTTTTGTTGGATTTTATATCCTTAATGCAATTACCTAGTGTTGTTGCATTGGTTGAGTGTTGGGCATGCAAATAATACTTTGCATTAAGCTTATTAGTTTGCATGTCTGGATGTTCGTTACGTGTGTGAATGAGCATTATAATCACTATTTATACTGATTGTTCATTTTTGGTCAAGCCTTGGTCTATTGCTTATTTCCATTTTGTTTGATCGCATTGTGCTTGCTCCATATGCATTACAAGTTTTCTGCATATAATGATCATATTGTGTTGTTGTGTTTCAAGAGATACTTGTTCTTATGGTTCAAGAGCTTAACAGATTCTAGAGTTAGGTGTGAGTGAGTTTTGTTCAACTGTTCCTAACTCACGTGTTAAGTCTAGAGTTTGTTGTAGGGTTTTGTCACGGAATAGCAAAAGGGGGAGATTGTAAGGTTGAATTTATTCAACCATCTTGTTGGCTTTATTTCGTGCCAAATTTGCTTGTAATTTAGCATTTAGAAACCCTGTATTTAGATGGGAATCTTGTAAGGGTAGTGTGTGAGAGAGTGTGAAGAAATGCTCAAGAATGTGCAGTGAAGCAGGGACTCGCAACTGGATCTTGCGGGTGGCTCGCGACTGGCAAGTCGCCAGAAGATGCACACAAGTGAAGCGTGCAGAGAAGCTGAACTGTCGTGCCAGCTGTAGCACTACAGGACAAAAAGTCCAGACTGGCCATTCAATTAGCTCGCGGCTTGAACTCGCGACTTAGTCAAGTCGCAAGGCCAAGTCGCCAGCCAACTCTGTTTTGGAAAAATGACTCTTCGCATTCCAAACACACACCACTATATATAAACCCTTATACCCACGAAATGTAGAGAGCTTCTAGAGAGAATTTTGAGAGAGAAACCCTAGAAAAAAACAAGATTGACTCATCTACAATCTTTACATAGAGACTCTTCAAATTCCTCTACTCTCACCCTCTCCATTGTTACATCCTTGAGAGGTTCTTGGCCAAATCCTTTTCTCACCATACTCACATCTATGAGAAGACTTTTTGGTGCTTTGGGAAGCAGTTAGGAAGGGACGAATTGATATTGGTTGATGCTATGGGCTATAGCGGAATCCGGTAAGCTAGAAAAGAGAAAAGTTTGGCGTAACCTCGTTGGAGCAAGAAGCTTGGAGGACCTAGGTACACTAGGTAGATAAGGCTTGGAGGGTCTATTGCTGTTCATGTATCCTAACTACATTTTCTAGTAGATTATTGACTGCTTGGAGGGTGGCGAAAAGGTTTTACGCCGAGGGATTCGGTTTCCTCTTCGATAACATATCGCTATGTTGTCCTTGTGTTTGCATCTCTCTTCCCTTAATCTTTGCCATTTGATTTCAGCTGTGGATGTGATTTGGTTTAGATTGTTTATCAATTCTATTTTAAGCTTATGTTCATTTTTCACATGTACATTGTTTGATATTAAGCTTGAATTGGTAATTTGTAAATTAGGAGTCTAAACGTTCATAGTATTTTATTCGCTATTTGAACTTTCAAATGACATCAGAATGGATCCACTCTTTGTGGTTTAAACACCTTAGTGCGGTCCTTGACCTCGTATTGAGATAGACCGGTCTCAATCTTTAAAAGTTCCACCATTTTTTGATGGTAACAACTATGCATTTTCGAAAGTCAGAATGAGGGCATTATTGTGTTCTATTGATGATACTGTTTATGATGCAGTTGAAATAGGATGGACTAGGCTGGAGGCTGCTAAATTCACTTGGGATAAGGCAGCTCTTGCGGCAGTTAACGCTAACAATAAAGCTTTGAATGCTATTCCATGCCAAATTTGCTTGCAATTTAGCAATTAGATACCCTGTATTTATGTGAGAATTATGTAAGGGTAGTGTGTGAGAGAGTGTGAAGAAATCTCAAGAAGTGTGCAATTCAAGGGAGTCTCGCAATTGGATCTCGTGACTGGCAAGTCGCCAGAATGGCACACGTGTGAAGCTTGCAGGGGAAGCTAAAGGGTCACGCCAGCCGGAGCACTATAGGACAAAACTTCCTGTCTGGCTAGGCAGTTAGCCCCCGACTCAAAGTTGCGAGTCGTTCTAGTCGCGAGGTTGAGTCACTAGAATGCTCCGTTTGATGAAAACTGACCTTTTGCATTCCTCATATGCCCTACTATAAAATAACCCTTATACCCATGAAGTGTAGAGAGCTTCCAGAGAGAATTTTGAGAGAGAAACCCTAAAGAAAAATAAGATTAACTCATCCATAATCTTCATCCTTTAATTCTCAAAATTCCTCTACTCTCACCCTCTCCATTGACATATCATTGAGAGGTACATTTAGCCAAATCCTTATCTCACCATACCCATATCAGTGAAGAGGTATTTTGGTGCTTGGGAAACATTTTAGAAGGGACCAATTCATTTTGATTGATGCAATGGGCGATTGCAAGATCCGATAAGCTAAAGAAGACAAGGTTCGGCGTAACCCTGTTGGAGCAAGAATCTTAGAGGGCTTAGGTGCACTGGGTAGATTAGGCTTGGAGGGTCTTCTGCTATTCATGTATCCTAACTTCATTCTCTAGTGGATTATTGACCACTTGGAGGGTGGCGGAGAGGTTTTTCGCAGAGTACTTTGGTTTCTTCTTCGATAACACATCGCCGTATTATCTTTGTATTTGCAACCTTCTTCCCTTACTCTTTATCATTTAATTGTTGCAGTGGTTGTGATTAATTATGGATTAGAGTGTTTTACCAATTTGGGTTTAGCTTATATTCATATTCCACACATATATTATTTGTTTATAAGCTTGTGTTGGTAATTTTAAATTGGGTGTCTAAATGTTCATTGGTGTTTTACACACTACTTGAACTTTCACGACCGATACCTACCACTCGGTGGTTGGTTTGTTACTTGAGTTTTATGTTTATTGAAAGAAGTTGGACCAATAATAGATATATGGTTCTCACAATTATCCATTTTCAATTCCTGTCAAAATGAGTTTAGTTTGTCACGTGGTCCTTGATTTTGTTAAATCCCCCCAAAAAAAGAAAAAAAAAAAAAAAAAAAACCACCAATGAATAAAAAAAGAAACGAAGAACGATGGTGAATGTTTAAACCTCGTTATTTTCCTCTTTTCTTTCCAAAACATCATAACAGAGTTAGTTACTATTGCACAAACAACATCATATGAGTTGACTCAAATCATATGGCAATGTTTTTTTAAAATATTTTATTAATGTTAATTCTACTTCTCTTCAGCATGGGATTAACCATTGGTTTCTTTGCTCATGTAATTTCATTACTTATATCTCTTTTGCTTTTCTACTTCTCTTCTCTCTCATATGTGTTGGCCTTTTTCAGAAACTATGGGTAGAGGGAGGCTTAGTTTTTCCATGCAATCTAAGTATTATACCGGTGAATTTGGAAAAAAAAAAAAAAAAAATACTGCAAGCTGCAGTTTTTAGTTCCATTGTGGGGAGGACAAAATTTAACAACAAAATTAATTGTAACCTAAGACTAAAATTTCCTTTAAAAAAATTAACATGACTTCGTATTTTGAAAATCTAACTGTTAAATTGCATGTTCTTTACGCTCTGAATACACTTGTTGGGTTTTTAGACCTCTTAAAACAACAATTAGATTAACTTATTTAATTAGCCAAGTGATTAACTTAGTCAAATTATGCAATTCTAGGTTAACACAATCATATAATCATATCAAGCATATAAAGCAGCGGAAATATAAAGCACACAATAATATGATGACCTAGGAAACCACACGGTAAAAACCTGGGGAGGATTTGACCTAGTTATCCTCAAGGTAAACCTAAATCCACTATGAAAGAATCGAAGTTCATACAGAAGGACTTACAAGCACCCCCACTTGACTTCCTAATGCTACCCACCAGTAAGACTTATTGACATGACCACGTGCAAGCTCCGAATCCACGGATTCCTTCTTTCTTGGATTCTCCACAAGATACAAGCACCCACTTTTGTTCTTTTTTAGGCTTCAATGGCAGCAACTGAGTTGATCATCAAGGTGTAGATAGAATCTTCTCCTTGAAAACCCTAAGTTTTGTGTAAAGGAAAGCTCCTCTAGATCTCACAAGAGATTTACACAATACATAAAATATGAGCAACCAGAGCTACTCTAAAAACGTGGCTAGAGTTTCCTTTATATAGTGGGAGAAGTAGATTTGAAACTTTAATCCTTAATGGGCTTGAGCTGAGTTGGAAAATTCTGCAGAAAAACGATTTGCTCGATATTCGATTGATCGAGCCTAATTTTCGATCGATCGAGCCAGGAAGATTTACACAATAAATCCTACAGAACACTCGATTCCAACTTTACATAAAACACACTTTGAGCAAGTCTAAAACAAGATTAAAATGTTTTGATCACGGTTTGCCAACATTACACATTAGAGTTCTAAATACATAAAATCCTAAGTCTTTAGAACTTAACAAACTCCCCCTTTGGCAATCCGTGAAAAAACACAAACACAAAGCTCAAAGTTACAAGTAAAAGCCCTTTACAAAAATAATGCCTATTACAAAATAATCCAACCTAACTACTATCCATCAGTTGCAAGTGTAGACATCAGCTCAATTGAATCAACCTGTATATTTTCTGAAACACTAAACAAAACGCATAAACGCATGTGTGGAAATAATACAAGTAAACAAAATAAGATCTTAATTTCACAAAACGCAGAATAAAGAGATATACCAATGAATAACATCATAAATATAACTCAATAAGCAGTGAAACAAGAAATATATATAACAAAATAAATTCTAACTCTCCCCCTAAGTTAGATACATCAAAAAGTTTTTATATTCTCCCCTTAAACAAAACAAACAAGTCATCTATGTCTCCCCCTTTTTGTCACGTATTGACAAAGACTACCTAATCAGAAGGTAAACAGAAAACATACACAACATAGTAAGAGAAAATAGAGACAGCTCCCCCTATGAAGAGCAACAACTCCCCCTAAGAACCACAAAGATTAAAAAAAATTTCTCCCCCTATAGAAATAGGAAAAACAAAACAAGCTTTAGGAAAAACAGTTTTGGGGAAAAATAAAGGGGTGGGGGTAAATAAAAAGACACAAACCAAGTTTAAAAAAAAAAACTAAGTTGAGGATACACATGAAGAAAAAATATTCTCTCTTTCAATAAAATGCAAACATGGCACTATGTGACCCATAAACAGTTGCATGAGTAGAGAAAATATTTGCACATTGATTATCCATCATATCTCTTAAGAAAAATATTTTCTACAGTTCACACATAAAAAGGCATATACTAGAAAGTACATAGCTCAAAAATTAATCAATCAATTTTTTGATCAAGTTGAGTACCCAATTTAGCAAAGTGTATGCATGCTATGTGTGAAAACAATGAGAGATATGACTGCAAAACTGCAAGATGGATACAGAAAACAATGCAATGCATGTGAATCCTAAACACAAATGATGCATAAAAAATATGTCGTGATGCATGCTCTAATGTAGTAAAACTAAGTTCACTATAAGTTCAAATTCACAAAATTGGCTTGAGCATAGAGTTTCTAACAAAAACCCCAAAATTTGAAAAACCACTTGTTAAGATTTTAGGAAAAATTTGACCAATTGATCATCACATAAGCTAGAATACACAATATAATGATCAATTTTATCAAATCAACAAGCCAATTGCATCAATTAAACCCAATTTGAACAAAATCCCCAATTCGGATACATTCAAGCTCTAGAATGTCCAAATTCTCAAACTTTAAACACATTTTGCATTAAGATCAATGAACTTTTAATCTTGGATGGTCACAACAAGATCACACACAATAAAATGTACCAAGTTTAGCAAAGAGTGACTTGTGTAGTGTGTGCAACTAGCAAACGCTTGAGATACATGTGAGGTGATATGTGAATAGAAATCAAACACAAAGTCTACAAAATTCATCACATAGAATTTGAAAGAGACTATCACCTAAAGAGTTACATCATATAACTCTCACATTTCCTAGAACAAAAGCTTGCAATCATGTAAGTTTCTTGATTTTGCCTCATAATATACACACTAATTTTAATTTAATCAGAAACTTATTAAAAAGCCAGGATAATGTACATACCAATTTTAATTATGTGATTTGGCATCAAACCTTATAGTACACACCAATTTTAAGCATTAAGCAATTAAACCGAGGCTACACCTTATATTCTTTTTGTGTATGTGCTACACTTTCTCGAGCACAAAATCTTACGATATGCACTAAGGTATTCATGATTGGCTAGTGAATAGTGGTGAGATGGTTATTTATGCATTTCTCAATAAGTTCAAATCTGACAATCAAAAGCATGTGACTTCAAGATCAAGACAAAGTGATCAGAAACTATAAACATCTCCCACACAACATGCATTACAAAGCTCAAACTAGTAAAGTGCAATAAAATAAGCTTATCCAAGCTAAACAAGGTACATAAACTTGTTATGTAAAGATAATATGGCCAATCCTTGATTATAAATCTAAGATGTGAAATACAAAACACAAAAATCTTTTTGGTTTTAAAAACTTTTATAACCAAAAACAAAAAGCACATATTATGCTAAATGAACAATGCAAAAACAATGCATGATAGTGCTAAACTAAGCTATAGAGGGTACACAAACAAGAAATATTAATTTCTTAATTAACCTTTGAGTACTTGTACAAATTAGTATATACTCACACAAAATCAGAAAAAGCTTAGCACTTATATAACACATGCTATTCAAGTTTCTCCACAATGTTAAGATGCATGTTCTAATTCAAGAGAGATATCATAATTCATGTAATCCTCAAGAAAAATAAAACGAGACTCAAAATAAAATATTTTTGTCTTTTTGAAAATTTTTCAATGTTTTTGGATTTTTTTTTTAAAAATAAAAAACAACCTAAAAAACAAAACAACCAAAAACATAAACAAGACATGTCCACAAATAATTGAAAGAATTAAATTAGGGACAAGTCAACAATACTCACCTTAAAGGCTCTTTTCTCACCCATATAGTACGAGACTTCGGCTTTGTAGGTGAAAATCCATGTGAAGCAGAGTGTATTTGAGAGATTACACCAATCTTCTGAGAAAGACTAAAATCCTGCAAATTCCTTTCACAAGCCAACAAGCTTAAATTTTTCAAAAGCATATGAAACAATTTATATGGACTTATGGCAGGAGAAATATCATCACATATCGTAAATTGACATACAGAATGCTTAAATTTCAATTTATGACAATTAGGACGAATGTGACCGGAGACACCACAAAAGTGACAAATAGGAACAAATTTAAGAACATCAGTATTCTTAACAACAAATATAGTCTCAGATTTTGGTTTTTGCCTCAACAAAGAACAATTTGGTCTAATATGACCAATAACACCACAAAGGTGACAAGTAGGTACAAAAACAGATTTATTATGCTCTCTAACAGTAGGTTTAGACTTAGGTTTAGAAATTTCAGAGTTAACATCAGAACTTTTACCTTTGTCTAACCTAGCAAAATAAGCTTTTTCTTTATTATTCCTCTTAAAATGAGGGATATAAACTTTTTCATCTTTAGGCTTAAGAGAAACAAAAACACTTCTGTTATCATCAGCAGGCTTGGTACTAGTCAAATTTTCAATTTTAGCTTTAGATTCAACTAACTCTTGTTCCAAGCTTTTCATCTTCTCATCTTGAGAGGAAATTTGATTTTTCAAAAATTCATTCTTTTTATTAGACTCATCTAATCTCACAATCAATTCTTCTTTTTCAATATTAGCCAATTTTAACTCTTCCTTGAATTTCTTAGCAATTTTCATAGATTTCAATAATTCCTTACGAAGAGTTTCATAGGCATCAATAAAATCAATAGAAGCATGAACAAAAACATGATCAGAAAGACACTTCAAATTATCCATGACAATAGGGGTCAAGGATCAACTCAGAGATCAAAAAATCAACAACAAGAGAGCTACCCGCTCTAATACCACTTGTTAGGTTTTTAGACCCCTTAAAACAACAATTGGATTAACTTATTTAATTAGCCAAGTGATTAACTTAGTCAAATTATGCAATTCTAGGTTAACACAATCATATAATCATATCAAGCATATAAAACATCGGAAATATAAAGAACACAATAATATGACGACCCAGGAAACTACACGGTAAAAACCTGAGGAGGATTTGACCTAGCTATCCTCAAGGTAAACCTGAATCCACTATGAAAGAATCGAAATTCATACAAAAGGACTTACAAGCACCCTTGCTTGACTTCCTAATGCTACCCACTAGTAGAACTTACTGACACGACCACGTACAAGCTCCGAATTCACGGACTCCTTCTTTCTTAGATTCTCCACAAGATACAAGCACCCACGCTTGTTTTTCTTTAGGCTTCAATGGTAGCAACTAAGTTGATCATCAAGGTGTAGATAGAATCTTCTTCTTGAAAACCCTAAGCTTTGTGTAAAGGAAAGTTCCTCTAGATCTCACAAGAGATTTACATAAGACAGAAAATATGAGCAACCAGAGCTACTCTAAAAACGTGGCTAGGGTCTCCTTTATATAGTGGGAGAAGTAGATCTGAAACCCTAATCCTTAATGGGCTTGGGCTGAGTTGGAAAATTCTGCAGAAAAATGATCTACCCGATATTCGATCAAATGAGCCAGACAGATTTACACAGTAAATCCTGTAGAACACTTGATTCCAACTTTCCATAAAACACACTTTGAGCAAGTCTAAAACAAGATTAAAACGTTTTGATCATGGTTTGCCAACATTACACATTAGAGTTCTAAATATATAAAATCCTAAGTCTTTAGAACCTAACAACACTTGTCAAATTTTATTCCAATCGGATATTATTTATTATATGATCTATAAACTTATATTTTATGCATAATTTTAAATTATAAAAATTTGCAATTTAAATAATCTATTGATGACATAACTATTGATCTTTAATTTTCTAGAAATTTTTTAAGCGTGGAGAATATAAGAAGAAAATGTAATCCAATGATGGATTTAATAAAATTCACCTTCAATAAAAAAATATTGAGTAAGGTTGTAGCCTTAGATTACAATCAATTTTGTAGTAAAAATTTGTCCTTGTGGGGATTTCAAAAATTTTTTTTTTCAATTTTAAAATCTTATATTTTTCTTGGATAAATTTGTAACACTTTATTGTTCATCTCCTAAATGTTAGGGACACAACAAAATGTCACAACATTCTTAAATTAGCATGTCAACTCACATATGAGCCCACCACAATTTTTAAATAATTTTTTTGGTATACTAATTTAGGAATATTGTGAAGTTATTACGACATTTTTTTGTATTCCCGACATTACTCTTTCCTAAACAAAACTAACAGCCAGTACCCACCCATAGCACAATGGTCATTTCACAAGTATAATTGCTTAAAGGGTGTGGGGGAAAGGGTCAAGATTCAAGTCTCCAAGAGAGAGTTTCACACGCATATACACTTATATTAGACTAGAGTAAAATTTCTATATTGTAAAAAAAAATAAAAAAAAACTGGACTAAAAAAATGGGACAAATGGAGCAATAAATAGCTAATAATAATTATCGTAATTATATATTTAATAGTTCCATATATAAGAAATCATAATAAATATATCTATTAATGACTACTATAATTATCAAATTTAATATTTAATATTTTTGACAATCAAAATAAATGTGTATTAATAATTAATAATTATCAAATTTAATATTTAATATTTTTGACAATCAAAATAAATGTGTATCAATAATTAATAATTATCAAATTTAATATTTATATACAAAATAAAATAAAATAAATCATTTTTAAAAAAAAAATATGACAAAAGATCTTCACATAAAGTTACGGGGTTGAGTTTATAAACTAATAATTCATATCAAGGACATAACTTATTAATTATGAAAAATGTTATAATGAATTTTTTTTGAATTAAGGAGGTTAAAAGAGATGTGACAATAGATTTAGTTTCGTTAGAAATTGGGAGCGGTAGAGCTGACTTGTAATTTAAATTGATTTGGCAAATTCTAATTGGGCCAGTTGAGACATATTGCGTAAATTTTACCTTTATACATTGTAGGTGATATGGTCTCTAGTCCACATATCCATTTGAAATTTTAAAATCTCACTAAAACTTAAAATTTTCAATTTTGGAATTGATGAGATTCTGGGGCTGAAATTAATATTTTCTTTTTCTTTTTGAATTTTTCAATATTAATGCTAATTTAACATGCTCAAAATCGATTCAAACTTGAATCAAGCCTATACACCATGTTTGAACTCAATCTTGTCAAAAAAATCCACAACTTGAATTTGGCTTAATTGGATTTGCCAATTAATTAAGTTAAGCTCAAGCTCAGTATTAAGATTATTGAGCTCGAGAATTAAGCGCTTGAGCTGTAAATAAAACACAGGCTCAGTATGAAGCTCAATATTAAGCTCAAAAATCAATCTCTTTTTTTCGCTAAATAAAAAATCAGTCTCTTGAGTTGGAGCTTAAACACTAGCACATATAAAAAAAGCTTAATTGTAGTCCTCCCCTCCAATTATTCTGATTTGTGAATCGGGTAGTCAAATTACGTGGTTTAGGGGCTGAAGAGCTGTCAATCATTGATGGAAAGCTCTGTTGACTACGGACTATGGACCTTGAAACTTTTTTATTTTATTACTGTATACAGTATACTTTGTAAGTTGTATAATCATTCAGCAAAAAAAAAAAAATTGTAAGTTGTATAATCATTGGTCCATGGTCCATAATTTCGAAAAGTACCCTGGGATGGGCCCCCTGTTAGTGGAAAGTAGGGAGCACAGTTGGCCCAATTGAACATGTCTCCCCTGAAAATAGTCAAATACAACTTTTTCACAAAATTTGTAACAAATTAGCATTATTTCAAAAATATGTAGCAATAGACAATTTTATTAGCAATCGAGTTTTACAAAATCAAGTTCTAAATAGTACTCTAGTTCAGTGAACTTGAGTTTCTAGTGAGTTGCTAGTGTGACATTGCTGACCTGGAACTTATGTAATTAAAAAAAATAATGTGGTACTCCATATTAGCGAAATCGAATATCTCTTAATAGTATTCGATCTTAGTACAGTCAAGTACCCTTTTTTTTTTCTTTCTACTTTTTGTTTCGGTTGGAATGGCCTGAATAGTCAGACTTAGAGTCCGTTTGAATACAACTTATTTTGCTGAAAATTGAAAATTGAAAGCTGAAAACACTGTAGTAAAATAATTTTTAAATGTGTGAATAGTGCTGTGGGACCTATTTTTAATATATTTTTTAATAAAGTGGTTGTGAGTCCCGTAAATAGTGCTGCTACAGTGCGTGAACAGTGAGTGCACTGTTCATAAACAGTGCATTTTGTCTCTAAAAGCCGAAACAAGTGCAGGAAAAAAAAAAAGAAGCAAACGCAAAACGTGAACGCAACGTATATCCAAACCCACAATTAGTGGCTTGACATTAGTGGTTTTAACATATGCAGTATGAAATTGAGAGAATACAAAAGTGTAACTTAATCAATGCTTAAGTTTCGGTCCTTGTGATTCACGATTGCAAGCAAAACCAATCAGGATTTCCAAGTCAGCCTGACATTGAATCAAGTCATTTCTAGTCTTTGATACTCATTTTCTTGAGAGGAAGATCGTCTTGGTCGTTATGATTCAAAAATGTCGGTGTAGTACTTTAGCAGAGAAAAATGACTGGACTATACCTGTGCCTCGCGATGTTGAGTTAAGTCTTCCCTAGCCCCCTCTTTCGTGTGTTTGTTTCCTGGCAAGTTTGAAATACTCATGGGAATGCAGGGACAAATATTATCACCTACAGCTACCATATAGACTCACTCAATCAGTAAACAGTAATTTGAAGGAAAAATCCTTAGAGAAGAAAACCGAAGGTGTACATTGAAATCAAACTAGATAACGTTTCCTAAGGAGCCTTTATTCCATGCCTAGAAACCATTTTCATAATGGGCAATGCTAATCTATTTTAGTGTAAGAAATAAATCGTGGATATTAAACCATTTGCCGATTACACTATTCAGATTCTTTAAAAAAAGAATAAAAATTTGCAAACTTCGCAGCAATTCCACTATCAGTAATCTAATAGGGGCGCAATTGCATTATGAGTTTCTATTCAAAAAGAAATTTCCATGATGATTTTGTGGAAATCATGCCGGTAGATTCATGTAAATTTTTGCAGTTCAATAGGGTTCAAAAAGATGATGCTTCATGATAATCACGTTGGTATTCATACAAAGTAAAAAATAGAAAAGCTAAAAGAAAAATAATATTATAAAAAAAGGGGAGGAAAAGAAAAAAAGTAACGCATTCGTTAAATTGACTTCCAGTCTTGGGTTGGCTGAAAAAAGTGCTAAAAAAGTTTTACAGAAAGATGTTTAAAATCTTGTATCCAAACAGAGTTTTGCTAAATTGCAGGCTATTTTAAGGGTTTTTGATTTTGATATTGAATATATTAAAGGAGAAACTAATATCAATAATTACACTGACATGAAACTTGTCAAGTCAAAGAAAATGGCAAGCATTTATGGCCAAAGTGTCATCCATTTCGGCCAAAAGATAAGAACCATGAATTTGGTTTGCATGTCAGGTGTTGATCCTGGGCATCTTCTTTGTCAATTCATGAAGAACATTTAATGCAAGCTCTTGCATTTCTTCATGCATGAAACTTTTTGAATATCATGCATCTTCCTGACATGGGCATGCAATCCATTTAATGGTTTGTTGGCTAATGTCAAGCCATTAAGTTTGACTATTCAAACCATTAAGTTTGGCTAATGTCAATGTACTCGATTGTACTAAGCTTAAGTACTATAAAGAGATACTTAATTTCACTAACATCAAGTACCACATTATTTTTTTTTAATTACACAAATTACAGGTCAGCAGTGCCACGCTAGTAACTCACTGGGAACTCGAGTTCTAAAAAAGTGATAGATTGCTAAATATTTTCGAAATAGTGCTAGTTTGTCACAAATTTTGCCAAGACGTGGTATTTGACCATTTTCACCCACCCTATATCATATAAAATGCATGTGATGGACATTACTACAAAACGACAATGAGGTTTCTGGGGTCTGCCCCGTGGGAGGAAGGATACGTGATAAACCGGATACTACTTTTTAAGTCAATGGCCGACGTAGCAAGGACCTTCTTCTTTTTAACATTAATGAAAAAGAGAGCCTACACAAAGATTTATGTGGATCAACTTAACGGCCTATGTCCACACATTCTACATTGATAAACCCTTTAATGGCTATATATCTAAGCAATTCTAAAATTATGTTAAAATAATTATGTTAAAATATGTCTACACATATTCTTTAATGGCTATATATCTACACATATTATTTTTCATTTCTATTTTGTAAACTATGTGAAAATTATGTTAAAATAAATTCTATTATTATTATTGTAGGGTCTAAATTTGTTGGGCCAGGCACCCTTTGTATGGTGAGCCCACCAAATTCCCAACAATAAATTTGTAGAAAATGGGTTAAACAACTGGGCTAGTGGTGGATTTAGCGACGGTCCAGATGAACAAAACCAGTAATAAAAAAAAAAAAAAAAGAATTGAGTCAGGCATTCAACAAGATAAATCCCTTTTGTCCGAAGAGGTTTTCTATTTAAAGGCTTAGTCCTTTTCTTTTTCTTCCCCCCCTCTCTTTTCTGTGAGACTTGCTTCCCTTATATACACTCCCTTTTCCCATCTTCACCGCACACTTGTCCTCCATCTAGGCACCCACCTCAGTACTAGTCACATCAGCCGTTTGCTTTAACCTGCAGTGAGTAGTGGTGGGTGAGGACGCATTGTTCAGGTGTCTTCTCCACATAAATGCGGCCAGGAAAGTTGCTGCAGTGCATTAAATATGGCGGGGGCAGCTTTATTGGCAAGATATTTTGTGGTAGCTGCGCAGTTAGATATGCCCAAAGCTCAGCCCATGGCAGGGAGATCTTTTAGCATATCTACTCGATCAAGTTCTGGGCTGCTCCGTTGGGTACAGTCCCTTCGGCTCGATCAGGTTGTCTTCGGAAGGAGCGTTTCTCCCTTACGGATTGCACTTCCACCAAGATGGCAAAGCGTTGACACTTTTAACCTCTTCGGACAGGGAGTCGTATTTGAACTGGGCCACAGGCCCAACATGTGGCGTTGGACTTTTTCACCCACAATAGCCCCTCAAAATTTCACTTTTTACCTCGCATCCGAAGAGAAAAAGTGGGGTTTTGATCTTTTGACAAATGAGGGCACTGAGTTTTGACTCCACACGTGTGCGCGCATGAATTTATGCGCCTTCTTTATAACCGCTGTTGTCGTGCCGTTTCCGAGGTATCATTAATTGCTCCAGGCGGCGTCTTGTCCCTGAAATCTAGCGGTTCATTTCAAATCGACGGGCGAGATTTTCCTCAAAATTTAGGGCGGGATAAGTCCCACCACTTTTCCTGCCATTATATAAAGTGCTGGATGGGATTGCCTTCTCACTTTGCAAACATCAGAACTCCCAGCAAACTCAAGCGTTCAGACTCTCAACACCCTTCCTATCATCCGTTTCAACTCATTCCAGAATCCGCTACGATCTCCTCGCAAGGCCAAGAAAATCACTATTCGATTCAATCCCGCGTAAGTTCCTTTCTTCGAGATTTATTAGAATCTATTCAGACAGCCTCTTCAGCCATTGGTAGGTTTTCTTCAGTCGCCGTTCTGCATTTCCCTCGCTTTAACCTCATTAACAATGGGCAGATTTGAATACCTAGTGGACAGTCCCTCCCAGATAGAGAAGTTTAGGGAGACGTATCGCATCCCTAGGGAAGTGGGATTGAGGTACTGCCCCACGGAGGGGTTATTATTGGACCGAAAGGAGGGTGAGGTGATAATCCCCATTATCGCCTTCTTGGAGGGAGGAATGACCATTCCCATGGGTCCAGTCACCAGAAGTTACCTTACCGCCCATAGGATTAGTCCTGACTAGTGCGCGCCCAACACATTTAGAATTTTAGGTGCAATTGATGACCTAAACCACCATTTAGGCTTGGAATTAACCTGGCACGATGTGGTACACATGTACGAATGTCGTACCAAAGAAGGGGCGGGATACTATCTAAGGTCCCGATCCGATGTCGTCAGACTCCTCTCCGGTCTCCCCAAGTCCAACAAAGGGATGAAGGACGATTATCTGATCGTCTCGGGTGCCTGGCATGACGGGATTCATTGCCCAACCCAGCCAGGAGCGCCAGGTGGGACATTCCCCCTTGAGCTTTTCTAACTTTTTTGCTTCTAGCTAACCAGACTTCCTTTCGCCATATTGCAATCCTCTGACAGTTCCATCGCTATGTTTACAGATAGAAGGTACGTATCTCCTCGGCTGAGTCTCACGAATACTGCGGCCTTGAACTACCTTCTTCGGTCGGAGATTTTCGTGAGCGAAGACGGACAGCTCAGGTTTGTTCCCCTCATCCTCGGCTACACCCCGAAGTCTGAACCCCAGCCGAGAGGTAACGCAATAACGCTCGGGGATCGCCGCATAAACCGCATTGACGTGGCACGAAAAGACTTTTTAGCCCCCTTCGACCTCGCCCCAGTGCCTCATCCTAATCCGCAAGGTATACCGGTGCTCGTCCAGCCCGTTCAACAAGTTCCTCTTGAACCGGTAGCAGAGGAGGAAAGGGCTTCCTCTACCCCTTCGCTTGATCAGCAGATCGACCAGTTTAAGTTCGAAGAGGAAAACTCGGGGGAAGTTGAAATTTTGTCTGCCGGAGAGGTGCTTGATAGGCACTCAGCTGCTCCGCTCTTAAATCTAACCCTGCCAGACGATTCTGACGAAGACATGCAGAGCCTATCGAACTTGTTGAAAAACCGGAAGCCAAAGGATGTGGCCAAAGGTACTGGCTCTGGCACTTCCCAGCCTAAGGTCAATCTTCCACCACCACCCCCTCCTCCAGCCCCAAAAGATCTTGGGCTAAAAGCACTACCCGATCTGAAGAAGAAAAGGGTGGTGACAGAGGTGACTGATGTTGAGGAGGGGGAAGTGGTCCCTCCGAAGGGCCCCAAGCAACAGAAAACGTCCCATGATACTAGGGGCAAACGGGCGTCTTCTATGGAGAGCCGAGAAGAGGACCAAGTCGCAGACGTGCGGCGAAGGACTCGGGCGTGGTCCCCAAAGCTCACATTGGATGGCGCCGCCATCCTACACGATGCGTCCCTGCGAAACTATGCTGGGGGGAAAGCAGGACGCATAGCAGATGCGTTGGAGAAGCCTCTCCTCCTTCCGAAGGACATGGAGTCCTATCGGCGCTTCTCCGAACAGGAGCTTTTTCTATCCCTAAAAAGGGATTTAGGCATGGTGAGATAAGTGATTGTTTTGTAGCCTTCATGTGCCTTCGTGACTTAACGCAAAATTCTTTGGTTGCCATGCAGATCGCTCAGCAAATTTTTGTAGCCGAAGAATGGAACAAAGAAAAAGATATTAAAGTGCAGGCTGAGGCTCGATCCAGGGAGGAGGTGGAGAAGGCATTGGGCAGGGCGAAGGACGACTACGCCCGCACCTCCAAGGAACTGAAGGAGGAGGTGAAAGCAAGGAGAAGTGCGGAGGCAAGCCTGAAGAATGCCGAGAAGCAGGCCGAGGATCAGCGACAGAAACTATATGTCACTGAGACCAATCTGGAAACAGAGAGGGCGGCGGTGAAGGAGCTGCGGGCCGAGCTAGACAAAGCCAGGGATGCTGTTAAACTGGCCAAGGAGGACGCTCAGTTGGCCAGGGAAGCAGTTGAGGCCGAGAAACAGGCTGCCTACATGCTGGGGGTGCAAGACACCCAATCTAGGCTGACCGAGGAGTTTGCCAAAGTGTGCAGATACTACTGCGAAATTACATGGGGCAAGTGTCTTGATGCGGCAGGAGTCTCCGCAGAGTCTGCCCTAAGGCAACCCGAGAGCATCTATTATCACCCTGATATAAGCGACTTGCCAGATGCCCCGGAAGCTCCCTCGGCCGGTCAGGATCTCCCAGTTCAAACTGAGGCAAACCCAGCACCCCTTCAGACTGGAGATGCGGGTAGTCCAAAAATGGATCCGACGTTTCAAGATAAGGCTTAGGATGTTAGGGTTGTGTAGTAGTGAGGACCCTGTATCGCCTATTTTGTAATGAAACTGCCCTTGCAATGAAATAGTTTGCTTCTGTTCCTTGTTGCTTTTTTTTTTTTTTTAGAATATGTTACTGTCTTTATGGTTAACAATGATAATTATGTTTGACGTAACGTTTACCTAAGTCTGCATACTCCGTCAACCAACTAATTATGTGGGCAGCTGTCAACTAAACACTTGTAAGAATCGTTCGAAGAGTGTTAACTAACCCAAAACATCTAGTCCGAGGACTACAGGCATGATTAGATTTGAGTTTAAACACTTAAGAGGAACGTAAATGAGTGTTAACTAACCCAAATCATCTGGTCCGAGGACTACAGGCATGATTGAATTTAAGTTTAAACATTTGAGAGGAACGTAAATGTGTTAACTAACCCAAATCATCTGGTCTGAGGACTACAGGCATGATTGAATTTAAGTTTAAACACTTTAGAGGAACGTAAATGAGTGTTAACTAACCCAAATCATCTGGTTCGAGGACTACAGGCATGATTGGATTTAAGTTTAAACACTTGAGGAAAACGTAAAGGAGTGTTAACTAACCCAAATCATCTGGTCCGAGGACTACAGGCATGATTGGATTTGAGTTTAAACACTTAAGAGGAACGTAAATGAGTGTTAACTAACCCAAATCATCTGGTCCGAGGGCTACAGGCATAATTGGATTTAAGTTTAAACACTTGAGGAAAACGTAAAGGAGTGTTAACTAACCCAAATCATCTGGTCCGAGGACTACAGGCATGATTGAATTTAAGTTTAAACACTTTAGAGGATCGTGAAGGAGTGTTAACTAACCCAAATCATCTGGTCCGAGGACTACAGGCATGATTGGATTTAAGTTTAAACACTTGAGGAAAACGTAAAGGAGTGTTAACTAACCCAAATCATCTGGTCCGAGAACTACAGGCATGATTGGATTTAAGTTTAAACACTTGAGAGGATCGTGAAGGAGTGTTAACTAACCCAAATCATCTGGTCCGAGGACTACAGGCATGATTGGATTTAAGTTTAAACACTTGAGGAAAACTACCACAACAAAAATGCAATCATGGCTTAGTGAAGAATTCATTTAATAGTAGTACCTTTTGAGGTTATTTACATTCCACGGCCTGGGCACTACATGATTATCCAGGTCTTCTAGAAAGTATGCTCCAATGCCGGCCTTTGAGGTGATGCGATATGGACCTTCCCAATTCGGCCCCAGTTTTCCCCATGCTGGATTCTTTACGTTGCCTACCACCTTCCTTAGGACCAGATCACCAGGCTCAAGGGGTCTCAACCTCACGTTGGCGTCATAGCCCTGTTTGAGTTTCTGCTGGTAATGCGCCAATCGGACCATTGCGTTTTCCCTTCGTTCTTCAATAAGATCCAAACTCTTCTCCAGCTGCCCATCGTTGTCGGCTGGGTTAAAATAGCTAGTCCTGTAGGTAGGGAACCCAGTCTCGAGAGGTATAACAGCTTCAGCTCCATAGGTCATCGAGAAGGGGGTCTCCCCAGTGGACCTACGAGGCGTAGTCCTATATGCCCACAATACGTGGGGTAGTTCTTCTACCCATCTACCCTTCGCATCGTCCAGCCTCTTCTTTAGCCTGTTAACAATGACTTTATTAACAGCTTCGGCCTGCCCATTTCCCTGGGGGTAGGCGGGGGTGGAGTATCTATTTGTGATTCCCAGCTCATTGCAATAACTTCTAAAAGTTTTGCTATCGAACTGAAGCCCGTTGTCCGAGATGAGGGTATGTGGGACTCCAAATCTGGTGACGATGTTTTTCCAAATGAACTTCTTCACGTCTACGTCCCTGATATTTGCAAGAGGTTCGGCTTCTACCCACTTGGTGAAATAGTCCGTCCCGACCAGCAAGTACTTCCTGTTTCCCGCTGCCTTAGGGAATGGGCCTACGATGTCCAGACCCCATTGAGTAAAAGGCCATGGGCTGGATAGTGGATTGAGGTTACCGCCTGGCTGGTGTATATTCGGCGCGAACCGTTGACATTGGTCGCACTTTTTTACGTATTCGTGGGCCTCTCTCTGCATATATGGCCACCAATAACCCTGCGTGATGGCCCGGTGGGCCAAGGACCTACCTCCTGTATGGCTTCCGCATATCCCTTCATGCAATTCTTCCAGTAGTGACTCAGCCGCTTCAGGGCGCATGCACAGTAAGTACGGACCCGAATAGGAACGTTTATAAAGTTTCCGTTTCTCGGACAACCAGAACCTTGTGGCTTTTCTTCGTATTTTGTCCGTTTCCTCTTTTTCTTCGGGCAACACATCATCCTTTAAGAACTTGATGATGGGCTCCATCCAGCACGGGTCGGCTCTAACGCAATGAACTTGGAGTGACTTTTTTCTTATTTCCGTAGGCTCCTGCATGTCCTCAATGAGGATAACCCTCGGCAATGCCTGTGCCGAAGAGGTGGCGAGGGTGGCCAATGAATCTGCATGTGTGTTGCCACTTCTGGGGATGTGCTGCAGGTTAAAATATTCAAACTCTGATTGCAGGGACTTAACTAGGCTCAAGTACCCCTGCATCCTCTCGTCCTTCGCCTCAAATTCTCCTTGTACCTGGCCGACGATTAATCTCGAGTCCGAGAATACTTCAACCGACTTTCCCCCTAACCTTCGTACCATCCTCATCCCCATCAGCAGAGCCTCGTATTCTGCCTCATTATTCGTTGCCGGGAAATTCAGCCTTAAAGCCTTTTCGATGGTAATTCTTTCTGGGGTTAATAGCACAAGTCCCACTCCAGAGCCCCTTTGATTTGATGCGCCATCAACGTACACCTCCCAGGGCAAGGGGTTCCGTGAGGAGACCATGCCAACGGTCTTACTCTCAGGGGCCAGTGTTGGGGTTACTTCGTCTAAAGGGGGTTCTGTGAATTCTGCGACCAAGTCCGCAAGGACCTGGCCCTTTACCGACGTGCGGGGCATGTACTTAATATCAAAAGCCCCAAGCATCGTCCCCCATTTGGCAATTCTTCCTGTGTAGTCCGCACTTCGGAGTATTGCTCTAAGTGGGAGCTGGGTGAGGACTATGACGGTGTGAGCTTGAAAATAGTGGGGCAGCTTCTTAGTACCCAGCACAACCGCCAGAATGGCCTTCTCTAGGGGCAAATAACGAGTCTCAGCTTCCTGCAGCGATTTGCTCACATAATAGACTGGTTTTTGCACGCCACAGTCTGTCCGGATCAACACCAAGCTTACAGCACTAGGAGCCACAGCAATGTAGGCAAACAGGACTTCATCTGGCTCGGGACTGGACATAATGGGAGGTCTAGCTAGGTAGTCCTTAAGTTGCTAGAAAGTGATAGCACATTCCTCCGTCCATTTGAAATCCTTCCACTTATTGATTAACGAGAAAAAAGGCCTACACCTGTCGGCTGATCTGGAAATGAATCTGTTAAGGGCAGCGGTCATCCCAGTCAGCTTCTGGATTTCTTTGGGGTTCCGAAGAGCTCGCAAGTCGTTGATGGCCTTTATCTGGTCGGGGTTAACTTCGATTCCCCTGTGAGTGACCATATACCCCAGGAATTTGCCCGATCCCACACCGAACGAACATTTGGAGGCATTCAAGCGTAGTCTGTGTCCCCTCAGAATTTCAAAGATGTCCCGAAGGTCCCCAATATGTTCCGTGATAACCTTGCTTTTAACCACCATGTTGTCAATATAAACCTCCATGCTTTTGCCCAGCTGTGGTTCAAACATCCTGGTCATCATTCTCTGATAGGTAGCCCCAGCATTCTTCAAGCCAAACGGCATTACCTTGTAGTGGTAATTTCCTATAGGGGTTACAAAAGCCGTTTTGCTCTGATCGGCGAGTGCCAGTGGTATCTGATGATAGCCTTGAAAGGCGTCCAAGAAACTCATCCGAGGGTGCCCAACGGTGGCGTCAACTAGTTGATCTATCTTTGGCATGGGGAACGGATCCTTCGGACAAGCTCTATTGAGATCAGTGAAGTCCACGCATACCCGCCATTTCCCACTTTTCTTTTTTACCACCACTGTGTTGGCCAGCCATTCGGGGTAAAAAATTTCCTTAATAGCCCCTGCCTGCTTGAGCCTCGTTACCTCCTCCCTGACTGCATCTGCGTGTTCCTTCGATGGTCGCCGGAGCGGTTGTTTCTTGGGGACTATGGTGGGATCTACGTTTAGATGGTGACAAATGAAATCTGGGCTTACCCCCGGGGCTTCCGTAGGATCCCATGCAAATACATCAGCGTTTCCCCTGAGGAATTCTATCAACTCTCCCTTCTCCTGAGGAGGCAGCATAGATCCGACTTGAAAGAACTTCTCTGGATCGTTATCAACGACTATCCTCGTTAGGCTTTCACACTCTGCTTCTTCGGCCGAGGTTCCGGTGTCCGGCGCCGAAGATTTTAATTGCTATAAACTCTCCTTGTCACAGTTTGAGGGCTCGGCATGCTGCTCGTGCTGGATGGCTGCCACTAGACATTGCCTGGACATAGCCTGATCCCCTCGGATTTCTTCAACTACCCCCTCAGAGGGGTACTTAACCTTCTGGTGTAGTGTGGAGGATACAGCCCCAAGGGTATGAACCCAAGGTCTACCTACAATAGCGGTGTAGGGTGAGTAGGCATCCATCACTATGAAATCTACCTCCACAATCTCAGTACCGGTTTGCACAGGCAGTCTGATCTGCCCCCTCAGAATGATCACGTTTCCATCAAAACTGACTAAAGGGGAACTGTACGGAGTCAAGTCTCCGGGGGACAAGTTCAGCCCCCCTATATAGATCTGGGTACATTATTTCTGCAGCGCTGCCCTCGTCCACCATCACCCTTCTGACGTCGTATCCGCCTATTCTTAGAGTGACTACCAGGGCATCATCATGCGGCTGTACAGTTCCTATTTTGTCTTCTTCCGAAAAGCCTAAAACGGGGACGTCTGTCCTAGGCCTCTTCGGCTTTCTGTTAACCTTATCCGAGGGTACCCGAGCAACTGACAATATCCTGGACGGGCAAGACCCTGTCCTCCCCGGTGCAGCGAAAATGACATTGATCGTTCCCAAGGGAGGTTTTACAAAATCACCCCTCCTGGGCCCCGTGCTGGTTTGATTTCCCTGACCATATGAATGGTGCAGGAGGTGCTTTAACCTGCCTTCGCCAACCAGCTGATCCAAATGATCCCACAAGCTCCTGCAGTCCTCAGTAGTATGGCCGTGGTCCAGGTGATACTGACAGTAAAGATTGTGGTTGCGCCTTTCAGGGTTTCCCACCATCTTGTTCGGCCTTTTGAAGAATGGTTCGTTTTTTATCTTATCCAGGACTTGGTGCACCGGTTCGCGAAAAACTGCGTTGACCGTCTGGAAGTTCGCTGCGCTTTGCCCGGCCCAGTCCTTCCTCGGCCTATTGTGATTCTACCTGTCCGACCTGAAATCCCTCCCCTCCTGAGGGATAACCTTCTCCTTTCCCTTACTCTGCTGCTGATCCTCCTCAACTCTTTTGTACTTATCAATCCTGTCCATCAACTGGCGTATACTGGTGGCAGGCTTGCGCGACAAAGACGTTCTCAAGGGATGTTCAGTGGGGAGGCCCAGTTTAAAAGAGCTAACAGCCATCGATTCACAGTCTTCCTCTACCTCATTGTATGTTTCCCAAAATCTATCCGAATATGACTTCAGCGTCTCGTTCCCTTTCATGCTGACAGACAACAGCGAGGCCACGGACTGGGGAACCCTTCGGCAAGTGACGAAACGGGACCCAAAAGCCTGGGTTAGCTCTTGGAAAGAGCTAATAGTGTTTGCCTTCAGACTATCGAACCATCTCATAGCTATTGGTCCCAAACTGGAGGGAAAAACTTTGCACATCAGGGCTTCGTCCCTGGAGTGAATTGCCATTCGCTGGTTGAAATGACTCACGTGTTCCACTGGGTCGGTCCTGCCATTGTAGATGGTGAATGTAGGTTGGTGGAAACGCCTGGGAAGTCTGGCACCCTCGATATTACGTGTAAAAGGAGACCGGGAGATCTGATCCAGAGCTTTGCTCATAGCATCGTTCCCTGCGCCCCTTAGTAAGGGATTCTGAAAGTTCCTCTCATCATGACGCATTTCTTCATAGGTAAAGGATTCGTTGACCGGCGTTCGATGTTTCTGTTTGTAGCAAACATCCTGTTCGTCCTCAAGATCTTCATCAGAATACGAGGGGCTGCGCTTCCTCTTTGCATGGCGCAACTCCCTTTTGAGCCTATCTATTTCCCTCTGCATGTCTTCGTTCTTCTCTGCATGAGACATGTGGCTCTCCCCATGCGACTGGTTTTGGTCGTCACGTGCGGTGTGTACACTTTCCTCACGATTCTGCCTTCGCTCCAGATGAAGAAAAGGATCGGTGTGCTTAGATGACCTGGATTCAGCTGGTCGTTGCCTTGGTTCAGCCATCTTTTGAGGTGTTGCTTCCACCTTTGCTCAAGCTGTTCCCCACAGACGGCGCCAATTGTAGGGTCTAAATTTGTTGGGCTAGGCACCCTTTGTATGGTGAGCCCACCAAATTCCCAATAATAAATTTGTAGAGAATGGGTTAAACAACTGGGCTAGTGGTGGATTTAGCGACGGTCCAGATGAACAAAACCAGTAATAAAAAAAAAAAAAAGAATTGAGTCAGGCATTCAACAAGATAAATCCCTTTTGTCCGAAGAGGTTTTCTATTTAAAGGCTTAGTCCTTTTCTTTTTCTTCCCCCCCTCTCTTTTCTGTGAGACTTGCTTCCCTTATATACACTCCCTTTTCCCATCTTCACCGCACACTTGTCCTCCATCTAGGCACCCACCTCAGTACTAGTCACATCAGCCGTTTGCTTTAACCTGCAGTGAGTAGTGATGGGTGAGGACGCACTGTTCAGGTGTCTTCTCCACATAAATGCGGTCAGGAAAGTTGCTGCAATGCATTAAATGTGGCGGGGGCAGCTTTATTGGCAAGATATTTTGTGGTAGCTGCGCAGTTAGATATGCCCAAAGCTCAGCCCATGGCAGGGAGATCTTTTAGCATATCTACTCGATCAAGTTCTGGGCTGCTCCGTTGGGTACGGTCCCTTCGGCCCGATCAGGTTGTCTTCGGAAGGAGCGTTTCTCCCTTACGGATTGCACTTCCACCAAGATGGCAAAGCGTTGACACTTTTAACCTCTTCGGACAGGGAGTCGTATTTGAACTGGGCCACAGGCCCAACATGTGGCGTTGGACTTTTTCACCCACAATTATTATTTTTTTTGGAGAGACAATTCTAAAAAAATTTGATTTGCATGTGACTGTATGGCTTCCCAAATATTTGAGTTTAATGGAATGCAATTTACTTTCTTAGGTCTGCAAGTAGAAGTCCCTTCACAATGACTTCAATACTATCGTAGTATTTTTATTTTTATTTTTTGTGTAAGGTTCCATTACTCTTTTAACTATTTTGGTGGTTAGCAATCTCATAAAATTTATCGAAAAAATACACAAGCCTCAAATTGGAATAAATGAAAATTTTTGACGATGCTCATTATTTTATCTTTATCTCTTAAAATGTAACTGCATGTAATAAAGAATCCCACAATAAAACACTAGCATCTTCGCATGCGTGCTCATAAGTTTTTTTTTTTTTTTTTTTTCACAAGTTGGAGCTATAATTTTCTAAACTATACTTATGGCTTTTCTTTTTATCATAAATTTTGATCTCCTAAAAATATGTAAAAGTTCAATATTGAGAAAGATAATAAGAGCCTTCGAGCATGGCCTACCTGCGAGTGATTAGAAGTCAATGGAATTTTTTCATCCAAATGAAAGGTCTTCTTTGAGCATGTGCATATCGTTATGTGTCATTAGTTCAAGAAGCATTAAATTTTATTAATTTTTTTTGGTACAATTTTATTAATTTTTAAAAACTTGGTTTCTAATAATACTACTTTTTAAAAAACAAAACGATTTCTAATTTAATTTTAAGCAACTAGAAAAATGGATGATAATTATAGAATATTAGTCTCTACACACGTGCATATTATCTAAAACACCCTTAATAATTATTTGTCATTATTTTCAAACAAACAAACAAGTTAGGGTATATAAGTAGATTGATCTTCATATACTTTCCCACGTTTGAATACAAATACACATTTGAATTCCTACTATCCCACGTTTTTTTTTTTTTTTTTTTTTTTTTTTTTTTTTTAAATCTTTTGGTGCGTTACACTACCTACCCCTGGAAATCTGGTCTATAAAAACAGCTTATTCCTAGTTTCTAAATAATCAAGGTGCTGTACACAAGACATTATGGGCTCATCAAAATGTCTCCTCATTTCCGTTCTCTTGCCTTTCTTCTTGTCAATATTTCATTTTCTGAATAGTTGCTCCTCTTTTTCAACTCAGCCATTGTGCAATGATTTTGAGAGTTTTGCCCTGTTGCATTTCAAGCAAAGCCTAAAAATAAATGTGAATGCTTCTGGTGGCCCAAAGATTTCGTCGTGGAACTCTGGAGAGAGGAACGATTGTTGTTCATGGGATGGTGTCCTATGTGATGCAGGCACAGGTCACGTGATTGGCCTTGACCTCAGTAGCAGTCAATTGTACGGCTCCTTCAACTCCAGCAGCGGGCTTTTCCATCTGGTGCACCTTCAAAAGCTCAATCTCGCTGGCAATGACTTCAATTATTCTCAAATTCCCCCAAGTATCAGGTACCTCTCAAACTTAACACATCTCAACCTCTCGCTGACAAATTTCAGTAGTCAAATTCCACCAGAAATCTTTGAGCTCTCCAAGTTGGTGTCCCTTGATCTCTCATTCAATCCATTGAAACTCCAAAAACCAGGTCTAAAAGTTCTATGTGAAAACTTAACCAGCCTCAAACATCTTTATCTCGATGAGGTGGACATATCTTCCCCGGTACCTCATACCATGGCAAACTTGTCTTCTTTGATGTCTCTTGGCCTGAGCGGTTGTGGACTACATGGTGAATTTCCCATAGAGATTTTCAAGTTAAGAAATCTTCAATTCCTCAGTGTGCAAGACAATCAAGATCTCAGAGGATATCTACCAGAATTTCATAATAGCAGTCCACTTCGAATATTGAGACTTGCAAAAACGAGTTTCTTTGGTAAGCTTCCAGATTCAATTGGAAACCTACCATCTTTATATGAATTGGACATCCATACTTGCAATTTCTCAGGTTTGATACCGACTTCAATTGGTAACCTTACCACTCTCACCAATTTGCATCTTTCAGTTAATAATTTTTTCGGGCAGATCCCTATTTCACTGGCCAACCTCACACAACTCAGTCAACTAGTTCTTTCCTATAATAGTTTCAGTCCACAGACCTTGTCTTGGCTTGGTAAGCAAACAAGACTCACCATTCTGGCCTCAGTGTATACCAATTCATATGGTGACATTCCATCTTCTCTTAAGAACCTGACCCAGCTTACCATATTAAGCTTTTCCCGAAATCAACTAACTGGCCAAATTCCATCTTGGCTTGTAAACCATACCCAATTAACTGTGTTGGATCTTGGGTTCAATAAATTGCATGGTTCTATTCCACAGTTAATTTCTAGACTAGTGAATCTTGAATACCTGAGTCTAGCTGGAAATAATTTCAGTGGCAGTGTCAAATTTGACTTGTTTTTAAACCTAAAAAATCTTACTGACCTCCAACTTTCAGGAGTCCATTTATCATTCCCCCTCACTTCCACTGTCAACGCCAGTACTCCAAAGCTTAAGCTTTTAGGATTGGTAGCGTGCAACTTGACTGAGTTCCCAATTTTCTTGCGTTTCCAGCATGAATTGGAGACTCTGTATCTTTCCCACAACGATATTCATGGTCAAATACCAAAATGGATATTCAACATGGGTAAACAAAATCTCTTATTTTTGGATCTAAGTTTCAACTACCTTACAGGTTTTGAGTCTTTCAACCACACTTCACTTATTCTTCCATGGGCTAGTTTACTTATTTTGCAGCTTCATTCCAACAAGCTGAATGGGTCACTCCCAATTCCACCACCTTCCATTGTCGACTATAATGCCAGAAGCAATACACTGACCGGGAAAATCTCACCATTGTTTTGCCATCTCAGCTCAATTGAAAGATTAGATCTCTCACACAACAACTTGAGTGGCATGCTACCACAATGCTTGGACAACTTGAGCAAATCCTTGTTTGTCTTGAGCTTACGGAACAATGATTTCTGTTAAAAGCAAGGAAGAATGCACTCAAGTTGTTAGTAGACACAAGAACAGAGATGGTGAACAGGGCAGCACTCAAGGAACTGGAAATCAGAAGAATTGGATCAGTCCGGAACTACTAGAAGTGATTGAATCAGTCCCTTACTATGAACACTTCATTCACACGTATGAGGGAGCCTTGCCACGTGGATAGGAGCATGACAGAAGCAGTACTTACAGCTGGCACACGTGTGTTTGATAATTGGGATTTGTTGTAACTAATTTCCCTTATTTCACGGAGTTAGTTTTTCTTTTTGGTTCCATAGATTGTATATATATAGTGTACAGATCATTGTATTCAATTCATTCAATTAATAAGATCATTCCTTCTATTTAGAGAGAGAGTTCCCAGAAACTTTATATGGTATCAGAGCTCTGGTAAGGCACAACAATGGCGTCCTCTGAATCCAACCATCCATCTGATCCTCAACCATCACAGACTGCCTTGAATTCCAATAATACTTCTCCCAATCCTAATTCCACTCCTCCAAATCCCTATTTTCTTAGCTCGAGTGAAAACCCAGGCAATATCTTGGTTACGCAACCGTTGCTTGGAATGAGGAATTACCAATCGTGGTCTAGGGCGATGATTCTTGCTCTTACAGCCAAGAAGAAGATTGGTTTTGTTAATGGCAAGGTCACCAAACCAGAAATAGACTCACCTCTGTATGAAGATTGGGAGAGCTGCAATACGATGGTATTATCTTGGATGATCAACTCGATGCATGTGGATGTATCAAGTAGTATTATGTACTGTGAAACTGCGAGAGAGATGTGGTTGGAGTTGCAGAACCAGTTTTCACAAGGGAATGGTCCTAAAATCTACAATTTACAGAAACAGATTTCACATCTCTGCCAGAATCAGACGTCAGTTTCAGAATATTACACCAAATTCAAGAGGCTTTGGGATCAATTGCTCAATTTTGAGCCACTTCCAGAGTGTTCCTGTGGTGCTATGAAGCTGCTGAGTACTTCACACAACAAGGCTTATGTAATGAGATTTTTAATGGGGCTTAATGAGAACTATGAGACTCTTCGTAGTCAGATTCTCACATATGATCCGTTTCCTTCAATGAGTAAGGTTTACTCTTTGGTTCTTCAAGAAGAATCACATAAGAATCTTGGTGAAGGTTCAACCTCATCGCAAGGAGATGTAGTAGCAATGTATGCTAATTCAAAGAACAATTCAGGAGGTTCTACTTGGAACAGAGGCAATGGGAAGAAAGAAAGGCCATTTTGCACACACTGTAACATGTCTGGACATACCATTGAGAAGTGTTATAAACTTCATGGTTATCCTCCAGGATACAAACCAAAAGGGAAGAATAATGTTAGTGCAAATAAGGTCTCTTCACATTTGAGCAATGGAGTTGAGAATTTCACATCAGGAAGTAATTTGTGTCCCATTTCTAAATCACAGTGTGAACAATTACTGGCTTTCCTCAGTTCTGGTTCAGGATCTGCTTCTGGAGGTGATGGATCACACCATGCAGCCAATGTGAGAACTTCTTTCAGTATGGCTGGTGTGGAAGGACATTCTGGTGGTACTTCTGATGTGTTCTCTTCACAATCACAATCACAAGTCAATTCTTCAGCTAATCTTTGTTCTGACCTCATGTCAGGTACCTCTTCTATTTTTCCTTTTAGTCCTAATCTGTCTCATTCTATATTTTCTGCTAAAAATGTCAATAGAGAAGCCTTTAGGAATTCTGATTGGGTCATAGACACAGGGGCTACTGACCACATGGTTCATTCCATTACTGTTTTTACTTCCATCACTGCCACTCTAAACACATTTGTGAATCTTCCAAATGGTGAATCTGCCTTAGTGACTCACATAGGAACAGTTAAAATCTCAGAAAATCTTATTCTTTCTAATGTGCTTTGTGTTCCTTCATTCAACTTTAATCTGATTTCTGTCAGTCAATTGGCAAAATCCATTCTTTGCTGTCTCATATTCTTTGGGAATTTATGCTTTATTCAGGACCTAGCTCATTGGAGCACGATTGGTCTGGGTAAGGAGATCAATGGTCTCTATTTGCTGTTAAAGGGAGAATCAGCATCAACTTCAAGCTTTGTTTCTTTATCTGTTTCTGCAAATAAGGTTCAGCCACACATATGGCATGCTAGATTAGGACACATATCAGATGCCAAATTGGCTTTGTTGAATAAGAACAATGTACATTGTATCAATTCTAATGAAAACTTTCATTGTGATGTTTGTCCTCTTGCTAAACAGAAAAGATTGCCCTTCAACGTCAGTACTACTATTTCCAATGATTGTTTTGATTTACTTCATTGTGATATATGGGGACCTTTCTCTGTTCCTACCATTCATGGTTGTAGATTTTTTTTAACCATTGTAGATGATTGTTCAAGATGTACATGGGTGTATCTCTTAAAGCTTAAATCCCAAACTACATCTTATCTAGACCAATTTTGTACAATGGTTGAAACACAATTTGCAAGGAAAGTGAAATGCATTAGGTCAGATAATGGTACTGAGTTCTTTCTTAAAGAATTCTTTACAAAAAGAGGCATCTTACATCAATTAAGTTGTGTTGAAACTCCACAACAAAATGCTGTTGTGGAGAGAAAACATCAACACATCTTAAATGTTGCAAGAGCTCTTAAATTCCAATCAAATTTACCTTTACATCTTTGGGGTTATTGCATTTTAACTGCTGTTTACTTGATAAACAGAATTCCTTCTTCTGTTTTGAATCAAAAAACTCCTTATGAAGTTTTATTTGGCAATCCCCCCACTTATTCTCATTTAAGGACTTTTGGATGTCTTTGTTATGCTTCTACTCTTTCTCATAATAGGACTAAGTTTGATCCAAGGGCTAAAAAATGCATTTTTTTGGGCTATCCTTTTGGGGTTAAAGGCTATAGAGTTATGGATTTGTCTACCAAGACTGTGTTTACATCTAGAGATGTTGTTTTCCATGAAACTCAATTTCCTTATGTTCAAGGTAATACTGATTTTAATGATCCTTTTATTTCTGATGTTGGTTCTCATTCTCCCACAAACAGCACTTTAGATTCTTTTGTTACTCCTGTTAGTATTCCAGAAGTTCTTCTTCCATCTCATACTTCAAATATTCCTATTGTTTTGCCTCCATCTGTCAATGATCATGACAGCTCTACCTCTATTTCCTATGACAATTCTAGTCCTCTTTCTTTAGATATTACTTCTGTTTCCCACACTGTTCCTATAGCTGGTCCTGCACCTCCACACACCAGAAAATCTACCAGAGTCCATAAAACACCTGCCTACCTGCAAGAATATGCTTGCAATTCAGCTGCAACAGTTGCTGATCCCGGTCACCCTTCAGCTGCCACAGTTGTTGATTCAGGTTGCCCTTATGATATGGCTGATTTTCTCAGTTATTCCCATCTAACTCCTACCTATCAGTCTTACCTTATGACAGTTAGTGCATGTCATCCAGAGCCTGCTTCCTTTTCTCAAGCTGTTCAAATTCCAGCTTGGAGAGAGGCAATGGATAAGGAAATTCAAGCTTTGGAGAAGACTGGGACTTGGATTCTTACTCCTCTACCTGCTGGCAAGACACCCATTGGATGTAAATGGGTGTATAGGGTGAAGTTCAACTCAGATGGTAGTGTTGAGAGGTATAAGGCCAGGCTTGTGGCCAAAGGTTATACCCAACGGGAAGGATTAGACTTTCTAGAAACTTTTTCTCCAGTAGCAAAGACTGTCTCTGTCAGAGTTCTTCTTGCACTTGCTTCAGCCAAGGGTTGGCCTCTTCATCAACTCGACATCAACAATGCTTTTTTGCATGGAGACTTAGATGAAGAAGTCTATATGTGTTTGCCCCCTGGTTTTCACAGTAAGGGGGAGTGTTCTTCATCACATTCTTCTACTCCTTTAGTTTGTAAACTTGTGAAATCTCTTTATGGATTGAAGCAGGCATCAAGACAGTGGAATGCAAAATTATCTGCCACCATCCTACAGCTTGGTTTTATTCAATCCGAGGCAGACCATTCATTGTTTGTTCACTCCAATGGTGATTTGTTCACTGCATTATTGGTATATGTAGATGATATGGTTCTGACAGGAAATGATCCAAGTTGTATTGCATCAGTTAAATCAGTTCTAGACCAAAAGTTTGGAATTAAGGACTTAGGTTCTCTCAAATACTTCTTAGGCTTAGAAATTGCAAGGAGTGATAAGGGTATTAGTCTAAATCAGAGAAAATATGTTCTTGAAGTACTTAAGGAGGCTGGAATGGCTGGTTGTAAACCTATCAAAACACCTATGAAACAACAATTAAAACTGTCCAGGGGTGATGGTGAATTACTTAAGGAGCCAAGTCAGTTTAGAAGGTTGATAGGGAAGCTAATGTATCTTACACTTAGCAGACCTGACATTACCTACTCTGTTCACAGACTTAGCCAATTTTTATCGCAGCCTAGAGTTCCTCACATGAAGGCAGCAACAAGGATCTTGCAATATCTCAAAGGCACACCAGGGCAAGGAGTTTTCTTTCCTGTGGAGTCAGATTTGCAGCTTAAAACTTACTGTGATGCTGACTGGGCAGGCTGCCCTAATACCAGAAAGTCATTAACTGGCTACTGTGTTTTTCTTGGGAATGCATTGATCTCTTGGAAGTCAAAAAAACAGTCTGTGGTGTCAAGATCTTCAGCAGAGGCAGAGTATAGATCAATGGCTTCAACTACATGTGAAATTCTATGGCTGCTGTATTTGTTGAAGGACCTTCATGTCTCACATGACAGACCTGCCTTGATGTACTGTGACAACCAGGCTGCTCTGCATATTGCAGCAAATCCCGCCTTTCATGAAAGGTCTAAGCACATAGAGGCAGATTGCCACATTGTGAGAAATAGAGTTTTAGATGGTACAATTAAGACCTTTCATGTTAATTCAAGGAATCAATTGGCAGATATCTTTACTAAGGCTTTAGGTATGGATAATTTTCTAAGATTGCAAAAAAGGTTGGGAGTTATCAATATTTTTGCACAAACCATTCAATATCCTGAGTATCCATCTTTGAATCAAGTAGCAAGAGCTCTGCTCTTGAGGGGGAGTGTTAAAAGCAAGGAAGAATGCACTCAAGTTGTTAGTAGACACAAGAACAGAGATGGTGAACAGGGCAGCACTCAAGGAACTGGAAATCAGAAGAATTGGATCAGTCCGGAACTACTAGAAGTGATTGAATCAGTCCCTTACTATGAACACTTCATTCACACGTATGAGGGAGCCTTGCCATGTGGATAGGAGCATGACAGAAGCAGTACTTACAGCTGGCACACGTGTGTTTGATAATTGGGATTTGTTGTAACTAATTTCCCTTATTTCACGGAGTTAGTTTTTCTTTTTGGTTCCATAGATTGTATATATATAGTGTACAGATCATTGTATTCAATTCATTCAATTAATAAGATCATTCCTTCTATTTAGAGAGAGAGTTCCCAGAAACTTTATAATTTCCGTGGAATACTTCCTGCAACATACATGGAAGGAAGTACATTGAAAGCGATGGATGTGAGTTATAATCAACTCGAAGGGCAGATACCAAGATCGTTATCCAATTGCACAATGTTGGAGATTCTTCTTCTTAGTAACAATCAGTTCAATGACATTTTCCCCTCTTGGTTGGGGAAGCTTCCAAGTTTGAAGGTTCTAAGTCTACGATCTAATGGGTTCCATAGTTCAATTGGGAAACCTAAAAGCAGCTTTGAGTTCCCTAAGTTACACGTCATTGATCTCTCTGAAAACAAATTCACAGGTAATTTGCCATATGAGTACTTCCAATGTTGGAACTCCATGAAAGTTGTGAACTTGACTTATAGTAACGTTGACAACTTCACAGGTATGTTCACAAGGGCCAACTCCATATATTTGATTGTTTTATTTACGATCACATCACAAAATTTTGTATGGCAAGGGTACTTCAGTTTTTCCCTAGAATTAACAAACAAAGGCATCGAGACGGTGTATGAAAAGGTCCAAGATGCTCTTAAAGTTGTTGATCTCTCAAACAATAGATTTGAAGGAGAAATTTCAGAAGTCATTGGAAATCTAAAGGGGCTTCATTTGCTCAATTTATCCAACAACTGTCTCACTGGTCATATTCCTTCATCATTGGGGAACTTGACAGAGCTTGAGTCTTTGGACTTTTCTCAAAACAATCTCTCAGGAGAGATTCCTCAACAATTATTGCAACTCACATTCCTTGCATTCTTTAATGTCTCAAATAACCACCTCACGGGTCCTATTCCACAAGGTCAACAATTCGCTACATTTCAAAGTAATTCATATTTGGGAAATGCGGGTTTGTGTGGTAGCCCTTTAACCAAGAATTGCAAAAGTAATGGGACAACAACACAACCACCGCCGAATCCCAAACAAGGCGAAGGTTCAAATTTCCCAAGTAAATCTGACTGGGTAGTTATAATGATGGGATATGGAAGTGGGTTAGTAATTGGATTCGTTATTGGGAATAAACTGAACATAAGAAAGTTAGAGGGGGTTGTCAAGAATTTAAGAAGAAGACGGTAAAAGTTATTGAAGAGGGGGGAAAATGAAGGGATGTACAACAATTGTATTTGATTCACCAAGCTTTTCATCATAAATTTCCGCACGAGGTTTTCTTCATTTTAGTAGAGACATGTCTATATTAATCTAGCATATATCTATAATAATGTACTACGTTGTTGAATATTTTGGCATTGTACTTTTTCCTATTGTACTTTTTTTTTTTTTTTTTTTTTTACTGTTATTTTGTATAATTTGATAGTTACATTCTGAGAGGGGGGATTTGAACTCTGGAGGAGGGGTTTGAGTTACATGCCTCTTGGTAGCATTAAAGTATCGCATGTTTGATATTTATGGAGAAAATTACACTTTACCACTCTAAATTATACTTCTAAGTACACTTGGTATACTAAATTTTTAGAATGCATGGTTTGTACATTAGTCTTCGACAGGAGTTCGAATCTGCACTTCACGGTCTTCAATCAACAAGTTGGACTTTGAAAATTATGGAGGTCTTGCGTCATAAAATCTTTAAGACTTTATGGGCTTGGGAAATAGTTAGATCTTTAGATAATACGGTCTAGCGCCATCTATGATCAAATTCATCTATCCATTTTTGAAGCCAAGAGATTCATGGTTGATCCGGAATGTCATTTTTTTTTTTTGGGGGGTATGTATGGATGCTATATATGTGTTCATTATCTTATAAACAGATGAACTTTAATCAAATATCAATAGATAGAGTGAAAGATGAACAATAGTACTAGATTTGTAGTGCTATATCTATTTTCATTATATTTTTTTTATTTCTATTTTGTAAGCTATGCGAAAATTATGTTAAAATAAATTCTAAAAAAATTTGATTTGCCTGTGACTGTGTGGCTTCCCAAATATTTGAGTTTAATGGAATGCAATTTATTATTATTATTTTTTTCTTTGAGAATACTAAATATTTTTAACACATACACGGGGAGAGGAGAAAAGGTATTAAAGAAACTTACAGTGGTGTATATCCAAAATGATTTAACCCTTGAATATACAACACAGACTTTAAACCTCTTTAACTCCAATTTACTTTCTTAAGTCTAAAAGTAAAAGTACCTTCACAATGACTTCAATACTATCGTAGTATTTTTATTTTTATTTTTTGTGTAAGGTTCTATTACTCTTTTAACTATTTTGGTGGTTAGCAATCACATAAAATTTATTGAACAAATACACAAGCTTCAAATTGGAATAAATGAAATTTTTTGACGATGCTCATTCTTTTATCTTTATGTGTTAAAATGTAACTGCATGTAATAATCCCACAATAAATCACTAGCCTCTTCACATGCGTGCTCGTTAGTCTTTTTTTTTGGCAAGTTTGAGCTATAATTTTCTAAACTATACCTATGGCTTTTCTTTTTATCATAAATTTTGATCTCCTAAGAATATATAAAAGTTCAATATTGAGAAAAATAATAAGAGCCTTTGAGCATGGCCTACATGCGAGTGATTAGAAGTCAAAGGAATTTTTTCATCCAAATGAAAGGTCTTCTTTGAGCATGTGCATATCGTTATGTGTCATTAGTTCAAGAAGCATTAAGTTTTATTAATGTTTTTTTAGGTACAATTTTATAAATTTTTAAAAACTTGGTTTCTAATTATACTATTTTTCAAAAAACAAAACAATTTCCAATTTAATTTTAAGCAACTTGAAAAATGGATGATAATTATAGAATACTAGCGTCTACGCAAGTGCATACTATCTAAAACACCCTTAATAATTATTTGTCATTATTTTTAAACAAACAAACAAGTGAGGGTATATAAGTGAATTGATCTTCATATACTATCCCACGTTTGAATACAAATACACATTTGAATTCCTACTATCCCATGTTTAACTCCCATAATACTCTTTCACTCACAAATTTTAAAAAACTCTATATAAAAGTTTAAAAGCAAAAGGTTAGCTTATAAGTCAGTACGAGACATATACACTTACTTAGGGTGAAAAGTCAAAACTCACCGTTGCACACCTTATAAGTTTGAGCTGGATTTTTAAATTTTATTTTTTTATTAGGACATTAGATAAAAAGTTCTATGACATGAAGACGGAGGAGAGTTATAGAAAACTCTTCTTCTTCTTCTTCCTTTTTTTTTTTTTTTTTTTTTTTTTTTTTAAAGAAAAAAAGAAAAAAGAAAAAAAGAAAAAAGAAAAAAAAAAAGAACCGTCAGTGTCAAAACAAAACTGAGCTAAAAGGAGAAAGGACAGAGTCCGTAATTGAAAAGATGGGATCATGTCATGGGAACACATGATCAAAGCAAACGCCTTATTTGACATCATTTCATGATTTTAGTGTTTCAAATTTTGTGTTTGCGAATTTTATTTTGAGCTGAAATAACTATTTTGGGACATAATAAATGAATTATTAGAATTAAAATTTTTTTTTTGGCTTACTTAGATTGAAAGTATAATGTGAACAATTTTCGCTAAACAGTCTTAACTTGAATTACTCTTGCATCAACATTAGCATTTTTTTTTAAAAATTATGTCGGGTTTGATAAAATCTGTCATTATGATCAACACTAGTAATTTTTTTTTGGGTGTCCTTAGGAAAGAAATTTGGAACACTCTAAACATTTATACACTTAGGTCCAACCAGATTTGTTTGATTTTTATTTTTAATTTTTAATTTGTGTGTGTGTGTGGATAATTGGCACATTAAAGAAATACTATATAAGTTTCAAACTCCAGAAATTACAGAAGTTTGGTTTTCTTCAAAACGTTGTTTGTTTTTTGCATTTACCGCTCTCTGATTTAAGTGTCATTTTCCTCTTTTTCCCACCACCTTACTAGATTCATCTTCATATAAAGAATATTAGTATGAACTAGAAAGTATGATATGAACAAGTAATTCTTAGATATTCTTGGAGCACATACGGAGAGTAATGCTTCTTCATCTCATATTCATGGTGGGGTCACTATCTCTTACTTTTTCTCATATTTTGATCTAAAGACTAAAATTAAAAGTGATTTTTAATTTTCATTCTCATCCATTGATTTACTAGCATCAAATCTAGATCCGTAAGAAATATGGATTGAAGTGATAGTCCATTAATATTTTGTGGTGTTTCATATTGGTGATTCGAACCCCACCTCCTACAATATAATAAGAATTACTCTTGAAATTATGAATATTTACTGCCATTGAGACCACGGCTGGTAACATGAAAATAGGAATGCTTTCAGTAAGTCATATGTACTAATGCAGCTTCGTAAGATCAATCTCAGAGAACCTTTAAGTGGTTGCATGCATGTAAAACTTGGATGAAAATAGGATTTTATATTTGTTATTCTAGTTGCACTCATTCAATTGATTTTTGTTCCAGTGAGATATTTAATTTTATTTAACATGTTAAACTTTTCATTGAGCTATTTAATTTAATGTGTTGGGACGACAACTTGTATGTTTCATTGATGTCCTAGTGAGATATTTAATTTCAATTAATGTGTGGAACTTTCCACCGAACTATTTCAGTTAACGTGTTGGGGTGACAGGATGTGTATTTCATTGATATTCCAGTGAGATATTTAATTTCATTTAATATGTTGAAATTTCTACTAAGCTATTTAATATGATGTGTTGGGATGATAAATTTTTTTTTTTTTTTTTTGAAACAGATAAGTTGTACTTTTTATTAATGTTTCAGTGAGAGATATTTAATTTCATTTCACGTGTAGAACTATATACTAAGCTATTTAATTTAATGTGTTGGGATGATCAGTTGCATTTTTCATTGATGTTCTAGTGGGATATTTAATTTCATTTAAGGGTTTGTTTGAGATTTACTTATTTTGCTGAAATTGAAAACTTTTTGTTGAAAGTACCGTAAATAAAGGTAAAAATTATCTGAAATAGTATAGTGGAACCCATGAATCATACAAAAAAATGCAGTGGAGCCCATGAATAGTAGCAAAAGTCAGCTAAATAGTAAAATAAGCTAGTTTTTTAATTAGAGCCAAATGCACACTAACTTGTTGAACTTTCCACTTAGTTATTTTATTTAACAACCAGTATTTTTCATTGATGTTCTAGTGAGAAAGCAACAAAAATAGAGATGGAAGTTATCCGTTGACTCATGAGTCATGGTTTCAATTGGATATGAAGGTGCATGGAACATCATGCCCAACGCCCACACCAAAGTTGTCCATATTGTCGGTGAGCCTTTTGCTATTGAACAAGGCCTTTTACCCTTGAATAGCTTTTCAAATGGTTAATATATTCACAAAAAACTTGTGATAGTAATTGATATATATATATATATATATTGTATTTCCAATAAAACGTCTGGGTTTAAATTCTTCCTTCCAAATCCTACTATCAAATTATTATTATTATTATTATTATTAGAAAGTTAAGAGTAGGGGAATTTGAATCTTGGATGTTTCCATTAGAACTACTAGGAAGTGCTAGTTGACTTACAAGCTCTTGACCCCATTGTCATATTATCAAAAGAATGAAATAGTTAATAGATTCATGAGTTCCAATTAACTCAAATCTATAAAAAAAAATTATTCTCATATAAAAGACTTAAATTCAAATCTTGCTTACACCAAAATTAAGTAGATTATAAAAATAAATAAATAAATAAATAAAGAGGTACCTTTTTTTCTTATAAGAATCGCCTTGCTCATATAGTCATACTTATATAAGAAAACTTGAAGTCCCTAAAGTGAGTGCAAGATTAATAATCCTTGAGTACACCATGATTGCAACCCATATTATCATCGAGGACCTCTAGTTTAAAAATACTTAATCTAATTTAGGGATGACTTCTAAATCTAGGTTTAGACGCCTTGCAAGCATACTTGCATTGATTCTTGTAGGGCCTGTAGAGGCAAAAGGATTTGGAGCCATTTTTAAGTTATCTATATCATCCTCCTACATTTGAACCCCAACTTTCATGGAAGGATGATCCACTAGGTGCCATTGGATGCACCAGAGTCCCACAATCACTAGTTTCTTTACAATTTTAGCATCTCCATTACCCTTATCATAGACTCATAGAACTTCCTTTTTCTCTAACATATTGTATATCCATTCTGAAAAATATATTTGCCTAGTATATATTCTCCACAATTACACCAACATTTTTCCTACCTCCGACCATTTCAACCAACAATATTCCAAAAATGTAAATATCTGATTTGTAAGACACGCTCCTAAAGTTCCTAGAGAACACTTCGGGTGCAATGTAACCAACAGTCGCCTTAGTTGTGGTCATGGACTTTGCACTCTAATCCTTTGCACACAACTTGGCTAGACCAAAACCAGAAATTTTTGGATTAAAATTTCGGTCTAGGAAAATATTATGAGGTTTAATATCAAAATGGAGAATTTTTTGATCACATCTATGCCAAGAGCAATGTCTTGTAGTTTTTCCCAGTCAAGGAAACACTTAGAATCTACTAAGGAAATGAACTTCTCTAGTGAATTATTTGCTAAGAACTCATAAACTAATACCCTTCTAGATCCACCAGCAAACCACATTAACATGGATTCTACCCAATATTCCCACTTCATTTATGAATTCTTCCCCATTGCCCTTGGAACTATTCAGGATCTTCATGGCAACATGGATTTCATTTGAAAGCTTTCCTTTGAACACCGTTCCATAGACTCCTTATCCTAACTTCTTTGTAAATTGATTTATAATCCTTTTGACATCATTATATGAGTACCTTGTGGGTTTGAGAGCTCTGTGATCCTCCAAAAACCTTTCAATCCTTGCTTGATTTTCTTTTTCTATTTTGTCATAGCAATAGACATGGTAGAGTACATATACCACTAGTTCCAAAAGATACGACCCCAAGGTGGAAATTGCATGTTAAACATATTCCTGAGTTTAGAAAAAAAAATTATTGTAAATTTTCAAAAATGGCCAACAAAAAACTCGCCAATAATCATTATTGTTGTTGATCTACCTGTAAAATATTTTAACATAATTAACTTCTAGTTGCACCTATCTAATATAAAATATAACTATTTGTATTTATATCACTAATAGCAAGAAAATTATTTGGTATTCTCAAACAATTATTTTGGTTAATTTTTAAGTTTTGAGGATATTTCGGGCATTTTTTTTTGGTTTAGGGGTTACTTTGGCCATTTTTTAGGTTTCAGGAGTATTTTGGTCATTTTTTAGGTTTTAGGGGTAATTTGGTCTTTTCCTTTTAAAGGTTTTGGGGTATTTCAATCAATTTTTAGGTTTAGGGAGTATTTTGGCCAGTTTTTAGGTTTAGGGACTATTCTGGTCAGTTTTTAGGTTTCAGGAGTCTTTTAGTTAATTTTTAGGTTTCAAGGGTATTTTGGTCATTTTCTATGTTTTGGGGGTATTTTGGTATTTTTTAGGTTTTGGAGGTATTTTAGTCAATTTTTTAGGTTTTGGAGATATTTTAGTCATTTTTAGGTTTCAGGGGTATTTCAGTATTTTTAGTGATTTTTGAGCATATTATTTTTTTTATGCCTAGGGGATATTTTGGTAATTTTAAGGTCTTTAGGAGTATTTTAGTTATTTTCAAGTTTTAGGGGCATTTTGATAGTTTTGATTATTGGGTAGGTTAAGGTTTACCCATAATAATTGGGTTAGGTCGAGTTTGTGTTAAAAGTAATTAGTTAAATATGCAATAAATGGGTAAATGAGTTTTAAGTACCTAACTTAATTATGTCCACTCAAACCCACCCATTTGACACCCTAGTCTTTTGTATGCTCGTGGAAGCCAAAGTTAGAGCCTATATAGATTGTAGCCTTGTTGTCATTGTTAAAGTATATTTACTAAAGGCACATGCCGTAGCCCAATTTACTTATTGTGCACATTTTTTGCTGGCCAAAATGGCCCTTTACCATCAATTTTCAAAATATTTGGCCAAAAAACACTGTTTCAAAAATAAACAGTAATGTACCACTTTTTCAAGTACTCGAGTTTGGTGAACTCGAGTACCATGTTTTATGCTTCCACCGTGGCACGCTGACATGGCAGTTGGGATTTAAAAATTCCACTTAGTACTCGAGCTTCAGGAGCTCGAGTACTGTTCTGGCCAATTAACACCGAATATAGCCCCAAAGGCTTACCCACACTTAAACCAAGATCTGTTACCTTACCAACTTAGCTTACTCCCTCTCAAATCTCCCTCTCAATCTCGCTATCTCCCTCTCAGTCTCGCTCTCCCTCTCGTTCTCCGTCTCCCTCTCAGTCTCGGTCTCGGTCTGACTCTCCCTGTTGCTCACGCTCTCTACTCTCACTGTCGGGCTCTCTACTTTCACTGTCAGTCTGCATCTTCAGTTTGGAATCACAAGGTATGTCTCCTTATCTCAATATTTTTTTGAGCATTTGGTATTTGTGGGTATTTGTGGGTCTTTGTGGTTCTTTGTGTGTATTTTGAGTGGTGTGTGTGAGTGTTCCTGCATGCTGGAATCATGAAATTGGAGCTTGTTGGGATAGTGGTGGTTTTTCCAATCAATTTTTCTGGAATGCACAAAGAGGATGCAATTTGTTTAGCTCTTTGTAAAGGAACCCTTGACAAGTTTATGGACCAAGTGTATATAGACCCTGTATTTCCTAAGCACCATTCAACAACAAGTGTGCAGATTCTTTTCTAATGATTTCTTTTAATAGCCTGCCAACATGATTAATCTGAATAATTATTTTGCCATTCAGATTACACTTTTGCCATTGAGGTAATCAGCAGAGGATTTGTTATGTGTCTAGTTTATTTTAATTATTATAGGATAAGTAGTGACAGAGATATGTTTAATTTACTCAAATAAATTAGTTTGGATTAAGATTAGTTTTATTGATAGACAACTGTAAGTTAATATTTATGTTTATCTACTTGGAAGTTTGTCTTGTATAATTCATATATTGAGAATGAATAAATAATAATCATGAATTTTTAAGTTACAAATTCTTAGCTAGTTTAATGTGGTGGTCTAGACTTCCACAAAGTAGTCTCTTTATCAAATTTGGAGGTCTTAGTTTTTCTTGAAGAAACCAATGGAATTTGTGTCAATAACAGGGCTTCTCTCAATGTGATATGATTTCCTTTGTACATTAAAACTTAACGTTTTATGCTTGGATAGTATCATGGTAATATGTTTTCATAAATACATTTTTGCTTTGTTACATGAAACTTTTTGAATTTCCACCTTTTGTGTTGCAATGATGTCAATGTTGTTTGATTTGCCACACATGGATAAAGATAATGAAGCTTGTACTCTGATATGGATGTCCTTTTGGGGGCGCATATTGAATTTATTTTGTCTGCTATTCTACGGTTCTATATCTGGTGGCCATGTGCTTGGCTCAGTTAACTAATGTATATGTACGAGAGAGAGAGAGAGAGAGAGAGAGAGAGAGAGAGAGAGATGACATAAGACACTAGTGGCATACATGGATAGGCAGGTAGGTCTCAGTCCTAGCTAGGCATGAACCATCAATGATACAATGAATAACACAAATTGAGTTGTGACTTTTGTTGGGCCATAAAGTATAAAGTAATAAATAGTGAAAATAGCTATATAGCATTTTTTTCAAACTATGTTGCAATTTATTACTGTTTCGGAAATATGTAGGGATGACTCACTTTTTGAGTACTCGAGTTTGGCGAAATCGAGTTTTCCCTGGTACATTTTGTTTTTGTTTTTGTTTTTTTTTTAATGAACATTTTCCTATGTTATTAGAGCAATCAGTCATTGTAGGACACAGTTAGCGTTCTCATTGAGGCCATAATGAGTAGGATGCTTGGAGTATTAAAGTGAGGGTTGATTTTAATAATGTAGAGAGACTTTCATTTTAGAAATTTCTTCCATCTGAATGTTGCGGCCTTCTCATTTATTTATTTAGGGTTGAAAATGTTTTATCGTGTATTAGATATATATTATTGCCATTAGTGAGAAGGCCTTCAATAAAATGTTGCGGCCTTCTCATTTATGTATTCTATGAGAAGGCCTTCTCATTTATTATTGCCATTTTCAATAAAATATGTTTATAATTAAAAATAAATAAATAAGAAGAAGAAGAAAGTTTATGTATTTGAATTGAATTTTCCCCTGATTGTTGTTGTCACCAAATGCTAGATATGGACCCACATGAAGCGGGACCCTCTATACAGACTGTCTTGAGCAGGCAGCCTATGCATCGTTCAAGTTTGCTATGGGATGCTCCTTTGGAAGGTGAGGTATGCACTTGTCCAAAATCATAGTCAATATATGTAGTAGAAAGAGTTTTGGCATTTAAGAAGCGTAATTAATACTAAGTTGCTTTGTTTGCAGGCAGTGCCAGGTGTACTGATTTGTCGTCACTGAGATAAAGGTCTGCTTGAAGATGGTGCAGTTTTAGATCCACGGATTGCAGCTAATATCATAGATGCAGGGTTAGATGGGCTGCTTCAGGTCCCACATATGGACCTTGACCATGCATTGATCACGGCGTTGGTGGAGAGATGGCGGCCGAAGACGCACTCATTCCACAATGCCCCATGATGAGATGACCATCACGCTACAAAACATGGAGGTTATAATGGGGGTACCTGTAGATGGCTTACCAGTGGTGGGAGATACTGATGCGGGCGAATGGGCCCACTTCTGCTGGGAAATGCTAGGGCATAGGCCGCCGGGAAGAGACGTTGGTGATCGTCGCAAGAATACTGCAGTGATAGAAGGGCTGAGGGTAAAAGCCAAATGGTTTGAGGATCGGTTTAGCAACCCTCTCCCAGCTGACGCCACCGAGCAGCTTGTGCAACAATATGCTTGGTTTTACATATTAGGGATATTGGGTGGTACGCTGTTTATGGCTAAATCTGGCAAACGGGTCTCACTTATGTATCTGCAATTTTTCAATCCAATCAGCAACGGAAAGAAGTATAGTTAGGGTAATGCAGCACTAAGTTGGCTATATAGACACCTATGTACTGCATCAAAGAAGACAGCCAAGCAGATTAGCGGTGCACTGCTATTGGTGCAGTTGTGGGCGTGGGTGAGGTTTCCACACATATGTCCTGTGATGAGGCATCCACACCAGGCACTGCCCCTAGGTCCACTTGCTATCAGGTATGTAGAATCTTAGATAGTTACTGCTTTACATTTCCGCATTATGTTTTTTCGCATGGGAATTATGTAAGTACCTAATATGGCTTTTATGTCTCTGTTGTTTGCTAGATGGAAAGGGGCTAAGATAACAACTAAACATGGAATGTACGTCCTACGCGCCTATCGTGTGTCGCTTGCTTCGCTACGGCCAAATCAGGTATCATGCCTTACAAGTGGGAACCTCTTTGGCATGTAGTTGTTGTACTTACAATTTGCATATACATGAATAAACATTTTTTTTTTCAGAGCAGAGTTACATGTATTGTTCACATTCTTGATAATTTTTTATAATTATATTGATAATTACACATTTTTGATAATTATATTGTTAATATGGTTGTTTGCATCGGTTGGATCATTGCAGATTGTGTGGGAGCCATACAGAAATTATTTGGGTTCCCTTCCCGTATATTGTACGACAGGCCAACACATATGGAGGTCTATCGTGCCACTCATACATATATGGGTGGTTGAAGACCATAACCCTGAACGTGTTCCTCGACAGTTTGGGACGAAGCAAGGCATACCACCCGATGTCGATACTTCAGTTGACCTTCACAAGATAACTCTCCAGGGCAAGCAACAAAAAAATTGGGCCCAAGAACATCACACGCATATTGTTAAATAGGCTGCGCATGCCACAATTGCTGATGCACTGCCCTTTCATGGAGAGATGAGCTACAATGACGAGTATATGGTGTGGTTTCATCCCCGTACTGTTTGCCATATTACAAAAGAGACCTCGTACTAGGACACTTTGGTAAGTTTACAAAGACTAGGGCAGTTATAAATGTACCTTGTTTTGCATAGTTTAGCTTAAGCTACTAATACTACTCTTGTATATTTGTGACAGGTTGAATCATAGTTGAGGTTTATGGCGAAGTGCTAACCAGGGTCTGAGATCTACACCGACTGTATTAAGGCCTTGGAATCTGTTGAAGAGATTGGTCGGTTGACCTTGGACGATGCACGCGATGTGGGCAACACAAGTGAACCGGCTGTAGGGCGTGGTTGACAAGCAAGTGGATGTCAAGGGTGTGGAGGCCGTCAATCTAGTCAGCGTCCCACATCTACTTAGCGTCAGCGTCCCACACCCATGCCCACATCTAGTCAGCATCCCACATCTAGTCAGCGTCCCACACCCGTGCCCATATCTAGTCGGCGCCACACACCCGTGCATGACCACACCATGGAGGAAGCAAGTCAGACAGCAGATGAGATGTGTTTGGACACTGGTTATGACATGGGCTCTATGGCACACGATGATGCAGACACATCCCATACGTTTGCCCATGGGGACACATCTCGGTCCCCATTCATGAGGTGCGATGATACCTGCCCACCCACATCCCCTACTACATCTCCATTGCCCACCACCCGTATGTTTCCCCTACTGACTAAGAGCACCGCCCCCGCAGATGTACATGGTATAGATGAGATGAGATTCATGCCCACCCCTGGGCAACCCACCCCTGGTGTTGTCCCCCCCTGAGTTTGTGCATACCGAGTTCAGCCAGACACAGATACCCGCCCCCCCACCAGAGGCTTCACACATTCTAGATCGGCCGCGAAGGCTGCAACGGACACAGACACATCCTCCTGATTGTGGGACTGGACATGGTACTATACTTCGATTCAATACCGATTACATATACATCTCTTTATAGTTAAATGATTTTCATATTAGTATTTGCTTGTGTTCTTTTCAGGCAAGGTGAGACCAGTCAAGGAACCAGTGAGGAGAAGAAAACGGGGATGATTTTCGATGGTTAAGAATTAGTGCTGCTTTGGCCTTGCAATAGTATAGGATCTATAGAATAACTTATGTAAGTTATATTTCAGTTGCACAACTGTATTACATTCTCCTTTATTTTGTCGGCAAAACTTTTGTCTACTATATTAATTTGTTTCTAAGCATGGTCAATTTTATCCAGTCCAACCGATACTGCCATGGGTTACCATTATTATTGTTTCTTGCAGCACACCAACAACCCTTTCAATGGCTATTCCAGAAGAACTTGCTGGTGCTATACCCTTGATTAATCGATTCTAGGTGGGTTCTACCCCTTTTAAGGGGAAATAAACTAACCCTTCCAATTCAAAAGATTTTTTTCCCTCACCTCACCTCAATCCACATTAAAGCATATTCTTCCTTGCTTTAGGTTTATGCTAGTTGCTAATTATGCTCTTCTAATCTCTCATTTGTTCTCCCAACAAGTGGAGGGATTTTTAAGGTTGATGCAGAAACAGATTCAGTCTGCTGGAAAACGTGGGTTTTTCTCCAAAAAATCTGTAGGCCTTCAAGTTCGTGAAAAATTCACCTTTGAGGATACGCTTTGTTTCCAAAAGGTGTTTACTTTCTCTGTTTAATGATGCCATTTTCTTTTACACCTAAAAAAAGCTTATCAAGATCTAAATCACAAAATTTTACAGGATCCAATACCAACTTCGTTACTTAAAATCAATAGTGACCTAGTAAGCCGAGCAACAAAACTTTTCCAGATAATTTTGAAGTACATGGGAGCTGATTCATCTGATCGAGTTACTCCAACAAATTTAGATGAACAGATTGAGCTTGTTGGAAAATTATACAAGCATACTTTGAAGCGTTCAGAGCTCCGAGATGAACTTTTTGTTCAGATATCAAAACAGACAAGGAATACTGCTGATAGGAATGGCTCTACTGCGATTTCATTATTATAAGATTGTTATTATTATTGGGGCATGTAGTTATTAGTGTTGGAACACTGCTGTCACTTCTTTGCTTAATACTGTAATAATATTTGATTTACAGGCAATACTTGGTCAAAGCATGGGAGTTAATGTATTTGTGTGCATCCTCCATGCCTCCTAGTAAGGAAATTGGTGGATATCTATCGGAGTATGTTCATAATGTTGCCCATGGTGTGAATGTGGATTCTGAGGTTCGAGTGCTTGCATTAAATACGCTAAATGCTTTGAAGCGAGCTGTTAAAGCTGGTCCCAGGCATACGATACCTGGGCGCGAGGAAATTGAAGCTCTTTTAAGCAGTCGAAAACTTACAACTATAGTATTTTTCTTAGATGAAACTTTCGAAGAAATCACGTATGACATGGCAACCACAGTGGCCGATGCTGTAGAGGTACATTTCAGCCTTCTGTTATCTGTCCATCTGAAATATATGTATCTCTTGTGTATGTGTTAATAAAAAAAGGTTTAGTTCTAAGCCTTATGAGCTGCCCTATCTTGTTCTTTATTGACTTTTAAAGAAGTTAAACTAACTTATATCCACTTCAGGAACTTGCTGGGATAATTAAATTGTCAGCATACTCTAGCTTTAGTCTGTTTGAATGCTGTAAAGTTGTTGCGGGCTCTAAATCACCTGATCTTGGAAATGGTATCTACTCTATCTACTTTTTGATTCTTTCCTTATGTCAGATTCACAGAAATAGTCAGCTATTCTGGACTTTGTTGTCATGCAGAGGAGTATATTGGGTTAGATGACAACAAATATATTGGGGATCTGTTGGCGGAGTTCAAGGCTGCAAAGGATCGAAGTAAAGGAGAAATTTTGCACTGCAAATTAACATTTTTAAAAAAGCTATTCCGAGAGTCAGATGAAGCTGTGATAGATCCAATGTTTGTGCAGCTGTCCTATGTTCAAGTAAGAAATGTCTTATCTATAACTGATGTTCATTTTACCGCTTCATTAACATTATGAAAATATTGCCTTACTTTCATAAATGATAGATGTATGTCTGACATAATAGCTATTTTTAGTTGTCTTGATACATATTAGTATTGTTACAGTTGCAACATGATTATATATTGGGCAATTATCCTGTTGGAAGGGATGATGCTGCGCAGCTGTCTGCATTGCAGATCTTGGTTGAGATTGGATTTGTTGATACCCCTGAATCATGCACGTGAGTGTTTCTGTCACTTTGTGTTATGTAATTATATCCCATTATTTTTCATTTATATTTTTATGGTGTTTTACTTGCTTTCATTTTCTATATTAATTAAAAGCATAGGGGAGTTCAATTTTACTAATCATTATCCACATCTAATTGTTGAAGTAATATTTTGTAGTGACTGGAATTCACTTTTGGAACGATTCCTACCCAGACAAATAGCAATAACACAAGCAAAGAGAGAATGGGAATTGGATATTCTTTCTCGTTATCGTTCTATGGTAAGAGTCAAAATTTTGAGATTTCTTATGCATCCACAACTTGCTCCAAAGAAAAATTGTGTTTCAAGTCCATTTTGTCACACAATTTTATAATGAAGTATTTGCAATTAGTGTTTATAACTACTTTTTGTAAGTTCCTATTGGGTTAGCATTTGCTGTTTCAAACTGAATTTGACAATACAGGTGGTCTACTTTGATGTAGGACAAATTGGGAGATTTGTCTATTTGTGCTTGTGGTGGGTTAGGAGAATTTGTGAATCTAGGCGTACAGTTGTAGAAGAAAAAATTAGGGCTTGAAATTGGCTAGGGCTTGTGAGGGTTTTTTTTTAAGGCTGTTTGTTAGAGAAAATATGTGCAAGGGGTTTCGATATGTAAAAGGAAGGGCTTGACTTGGGATTGTAAGGAAGAAGGAACACAAAAAATAGGAGGAAACAGAGAAAATAACATGAAGGCCAACATGCCTTAACATTCAAAATACTCAATATTTTTGTTAATCAACTCTATCTATTATTGTACTAGAAGTATTAGGACTTCCAGCTTGACTAGTAAACAAAGAACCTAATAAGGTAATAACCAATAAAGACTAACTTCTTATAAAAAAAAAAAAAAAAAAACTCTAGGAGCAAAGAAAACCTAAGATACTTAGGATCTCATAGAAAATTCTAGACTCAATTAAACTACCAAAATACCCTTCATTCGTAGGGTTGCAGAAATAACAATTTTATCTTGAAGACAAAGTTGACCATAACTTGTTAAATATAAACCTAAAATAAAAATTGCCTTTAACCCTAGGACACTTTTTTTTTTTTTTTTTTTTTTTAATTTAGACTAATTTTTATTAAAAGAGACTGCTTAATGAATCAATACGCAAAGTAGACTAAAAAGTTGCAACAAGAAAGAATTATGTATTGAAAGGCAAAAACTCTATATATGATACAATAGAGGTACTACTTATTAGGACCGTTCATTCTTGCACTAGTAGTATTAGGGGTCCTAGGTTGACTAATAAACTAAAAGCCTAATATGGTCCTAACTAATAAAATACTAACTAGGACTCAAAGAAAATAAAGCCTAAGATACTTGGGACCTCCTATAAAATTTAAATTCAACTAAACTACCAAAATACCCTTAATTTACAGAGTTGCATAAAATTTTTTCCTTGAAAGAAAATTGACCGTAATACGTTAAATAGAAACCAAATTAAAACTGTTTTAACCCTAGGACAAATATAACTAGACTTTTAAAACTACACACCTTTTATTTCTATTGCTGCATTATATTTCTAGTCTTTTCTCTGTTTTGGTTGTCTAACTATTTGCTCATGCATGTTGTATTAGCTATCTGCCACTTATCAGCCAATCTTTGATTTTATGATCACTATATGCTAAAACACATAGTTACAATTCTTCTATAAAAATTTACATTTTTCCTCTCTAGGAACATTTGACAAAAGATGATGCAAGACAACAATTTTTGCGAATATTGAGAACACTTCCTTATGGGAATTCAGTTTTCTTTAGTGTTCGTAAGATTGATGACCCTATTGGACTACTGCCAGGACGGATAATTTTAGGCATTAATAAGAGGGGGGGTAAGTCATCAATTTATAAGTTTTATATACTAATTACAAAATGGCATTTCATATTGCCAATCTTTCAATTACTCTGTTTATTTGTTTGCACACTTGCCTATAGGTTTATTTTTTCGTCCAGTTCCAAAGGAATATCTACATTCGGCCGAGTTACGAGACATAGTGCAATTTGGAAGCAGTAATACAGCTGTTTTCTTTAAGATGAGAGTTGCTGGTGTTCTTCACATCTTTCAATTCGAAACAAAGCAGGTTTGATATTCTATGTTTTTTATACGTTAGCTGTCCATTATTAGATTTATCTTATCGACTAAGTAGTGATTTCCTCATTTTTAGGGAGAAGAAATTTGTGTTGCTCTTCAGACTCATATAAATGACGTCATGTTGTGCCGTTACTCTAAAGCCCGATCCACTGCCAGCAGTTCAATAAATGGGGATATTCCTAACAATCTTAAACCTCCTACTGAGGAAGTGCATGAGAAACGCGTTCAAGATTTGTCTAAAGCTCTTGAAGAATCTTAAAGGAATGCAAATGAAGTAAGACTTGAAGAAAATTCAAACAGATTGAACTGTAGTTGAATAAATTATTATTTAATAAATTAGTCCGTCATCGTATTCCAAGGTCCTTATCCCAGAGGATGGATAAATGGGCCTATAGCAGTTGCTACCATATGACAAAGTATCAGGGGCACATAATGAAGTTCTAAGCTATTGATAAAGCCACCAATGAGCTATAGCTCAATTGATACTTCCACCTCTCATCATAATTGGTTGGAGGGCATTGTGTGTTTATACCCACTGGGTGCGTATGACTTAGCAGTAAAATAAAAAAAATCTATTGATAAAGTCCCTTCAAGATCCCACATTTGAGCTTATAGGTAAAGTTGCACCAACTAAATTTAGTCTAAAGCAATCATAGGTTAGATAATTACTAGGACTAAATCTTTCAAGATTGCTTGGATCCTTTCAGTCTTCCATTGACTGATACATATACTGAATGCTCATATAGGAAGGTGGACTCCTTGGTTTGTAACCTGGGGGTTCGTTGAAAAATCCATACTTGCCAAATAGGCATTGTGTTTGTACAGAAGAAATGACCTAATAACCCATCTAGGTCTTGTAAGGAAGGCTTTGGTCAATGGTAAGAGCTGCTTCATGTGCAGTGTAAAAATTTCTTTTATGTATCCTATAATTTAAGAAGTTTTAATGTATCTCTCTCTTGGAATTTCACATGAGATTTAAGTTAAGTTTGTTAATTTAGTTGCTGCAAGAATTGCAAGAAAAACAAAAGCAAAAAGTGAGCATCCAAGAAGAATTGGAGGAATTGAATGAATTCTTGAGATCTGATAAACAGAACCTAGCAAAAGTTACTTCTGATGGTGACAGACTTCGATCATGGTGTGATGAAAAGGATAAGGCACTTCAGGTCAGTATTGTTAACCTTGTGGATTTAAACTTTTTTAAATTACCCTATTAATTTTTTTGAAATTAATTAGGCTGCGCTGCCGGATAAAAGGAGCATGGAAGTGAGGTTGGCTAAGTTAGGGAATCTTATGATAGAAAACAATACCAAAAAAATGTTATAGGAGCCGATTCCAAGGTAATCTTTGTTGGAATTTAATTTTATGCTATCAATAGAGATGTATCTATTACAGTTAATTCATGTGTTCAAGATAATCCCTTTTATCAATCTAGTTTATTTCTCCTGTGATGGGTAAATAACATTCGGATTATTAATGGTATTTAACACAGTTGTTACAAAAGCTCCAAGATGAGTTAAAGCTTCGTAGTGAGCAGTTGCATGCAGCAGAAGAAAATATAAAGAAGCTGGAAACTGAAAAGTTGTCTTTGGAACAAAGGATGTCTGAACTTGAAAAGACAAAAGCTGATGAGGTAGTACTGTTAACACTTGAATTTGATGGTAGGAACCTCTATTTTTTTCATAGGGTTGAGAATTCTTATCCATAGAAATTATTGAAAATGCAGATGGATTTTCTTGAAAAAAACTTTGAGCAAGAACATAAAGCCTTAAAGTTTCAAGTGCTTGAACTTGAAAAGAAGCTTGAAGGGATCACACAAGAGTTAGCTGTTGTTGAGTTAACTCTTGAAATCAGGAATTCTGATTTGGCTTCATTACAGCATAATCTAAAGGAATTAGAGGTATTGCGAGACATGAAAGAGGCTTGATACTTTTGATCTTCTCCTTCTTTCTTTTTGTTTTAGTGTTTATCATTTGCATCACAATAGTTCAAGCCTTAATGTACCATGTATTATATATATATATATATATAGAGAGAGAGAGAGAGAGAGAGAGAGAGAGAGAGAGAGGTTTAAGTTACAATTGCTGTTATTCTTGGATAATATTGCACTATTCAATAATATTTTATTAGATCAATATTTTTTTAAAACCATCATTGAACAAAATTCATCATGCTCACAAAAGATCAAGATATCAAAGACTAACCACTGTCACTGAAAAAAATGATTCAAAAGTATAGTTTTCAAATTCTTAAAAATTCACTAAATATATGGGTTTTGGGTTGGAAAGTAAATGACATCCGATCAGCATTAAATTGGTTTGCTTAGTTAGTAGTTATATTGTTTATTAAACCTAGATGCTAACTTTCACGTCTATCCAGTGCCATTTACCATCCAATCCAAAACTCATTTATCTAGTAGATTTTCAAAATGAGTAGTTTTCAAATTCTTAAAAATTCACTAAATATATGGGTTTTGGGTTGGATAGTAAATGACATCCATTTAGCATTAAATTGGTATGCTTAGTTATTAGTTATATTGTTTATTAAACGTAGATGCTAAATTTCATGTCAATCCAATGCCATTTACCATCCAATCCAAAACTCATTTATCTGGTAGATTTTCAAAATGTAAAATGTTTAAGATGGAATTCTTAATTTTCGATTATCTTGATATTGGGTATCTATGATAGGCACTGGATTTGGAAAAAAATTGATCCTGTAAGGACTTATTACATGTGTTAACATTATATATTTGGTACATGTTTACTTGTTTTTGTGTGTGCATGTGTGTATATAAAGTGAGCATATTTTGCTAATTACTTTCCACTTGCATGTAGGACATTGATAGAAAGAATGAGCAAACTGCTGCCATTTTGAAGATGCAAGGGGCTCAGCTTGCCGAGTTGGAAGTGCTTTATAAGGAGGAACAAGTTTTAAGAAAGCGTTATTTCAATACCATTGAAGGTTTGCATTTGCAAAAAGAATTTTATAACTTTTATAATGTAGTGCAAGTTTGAAAACACCTATATTCTTTATCAATGACATTAGCAATATATTGTTCCTTTGATACATTCCAGATATGAAGGGCAGGATTAGAGTTTTCTGCCGATTAAGACCTCTTAATGAGAAAGAGATTGGTGAAAAAAGGAAAATATGCACTTACATGGCTTGATGAGTTTTACAGTTGAACATCCATGGAAAGACGATAAACCCAAACAACATATATACGATCGTGTCTTTGATGGCAATGCTACCCAAGAAGATGTATTCGAGGATACAAAGGCAAGTTTGATGGAATTTAAGAATTATTAATTTTAGGGATCTGACCTTGTTCTTTTATCTAATATATAAAGAGTGCAATTTCTAATTTCTAATTATCTTTTTGTTTTTATTATTATAATGCAGTATCTGGTGCAATCTTCTGTAGACGGGTATAATGTGTGCATATTTGCTTACGGTCAAACCGGTTCCGGAAAGACATTTACAATTTATGGATCGGAAAACAATCCTGGACTCACTCCCCGAGCTATTGCAGAACTATTTAAAATTATAAAGCGCGATGGCAAAAAATTCTCATTTTCATTGAAGGTGATTGTTCCCAATCTATATGATTAGTGGGGATTGTTGCTTATGCTAGATGTTGAGTTGTTATCACAGCTTATTTTTTCAAATTCATAATGGATTAACTGCCCCTCAAAAATTTTCAACTTAAATCCATTTTAACTACATAGACAAATGAGCAATCAATGATGCTTCAAATGGTATGCTGATTAAAATGTACTTATTGAAAATGCTACATAGAGCTTTAGGAGATGATTTCATTTGGCTAGCATGTATAATTTACACACACATTCATTTATTTATTTACTTTGCCTTGAGCTTTTCTTTGGCTTGCTCATGGTCATGCTTCTATGGTTCTAGTTGTTTATGTTTTTATTACCATACAGGTTCTGGTAGCTGACCCTTTCAAGAATCCCCTTGTAAAAAGCTTATATGATGAGTGGCTAGAGCAACCAGGCTCGGAGAAAGCTAAGAGATTCATGCACACAACATACCATCCTGTGGTAAAAAGCATTACTTCTCAGTTGCACAATTGGTAAAAAATTTTGCTGTCCTAACCTCTGATTCCCTGAATTACGTTGAAAGTTGCCAAATTTGTCTCTCCACTGGCTCAACCCGACAGATTTGTGTGGCCATCACTTCTTGTTCTGGGGATTGCATCCATGGAGGAGTCCAGTTTTGATAGAGTTTCAGGATTTTTTTTGTTCTTTTTCAAATTTTTACTCATGTATATACTTCGTACTTGACTGTTAGCTAGAGAAAGATTACTTATGTGGCTATGTAATTCACCATCTCTTATCTTTTATTTTTTCCCTATTGTATTTTCCTTTTATTTTATTTTATTTTACCTCTTTTTAAACGTTAAAGGCTCCAAATAAAATTGTCTTCATTCATGTATCATCCCTGTGTATCTGAGTAAGACAATTGAACAGGCCAGGGAATGATAATGGCCTGCTTCTGAAACAAAATTGCTGTCCTTATACGGTTCATATATATATATATATATATATATTAAATTGGTTGCAATTGAGATGAGAGAATGCTTTTTTTTTTTTTTTTTTTTTTTTTTTTTAATGATGGCTGGCATGGTTTTAGCTGTTTATTTTTTTGATGGCAAATGTTAACAAGCACAGGGGATGTAATAAGGCAGATTGGTACCCGAGTTTCAGAAACTCGGGTACCAATCTGCCTTACCAACTTTTTTTAAAAACACAGGGGATATAGGTAAGGCAGAGTGGTACTTGAGTTTCCGAAACTCGAGTACCAATCTGCCTTACCAAATATTTAAAAAAAAAAACTCCTGGGACAAAAAAACCCTGAGCAAAATGCAATAACGCAGATTGGTACCCTAGTTTCTGAATCTTGGGTACCAATCTGCCTGACCAATTTTTTAAAAAACACTGGGGCAATAAAACCCTGGGCCAAAATGCAATAAGGCAGATTGGTACCCGAGTTTCTGAAACTCGGGTACCAATTTGACTTACCATATTTTTTAAAATCAAATACCCCGAGCCAAAGTTTTGCGTCCCACCTCTACAGTACTCGAGTGCACCAAACTCGAGTACTATGATGGATGATTTTCACTTATTGTGTACCTACTTTACTGGTGCCAATCGTTGCGGTTAATATGCAATGAATGGTACTCGAGTTCTTTGAACTCGAGTACCTTTTAACAAAAATCCCTTCGTCAGCTTTAAGTTAGTTTTCAGTATCAGCTCCTTAAAGTCCATCTTTGAGTCAGACACTCTCTCATTCCAACTCCATGTGCAAGTCAGAAACTGGAAGCAGGAACTTTGTTGGGTCACCATCTGCAACACTCTCAGTGTCAGTGTCTCCATCCACGAACATGCTGTCCATTTAACCGTTGGGCAACCTTGTTGGGACCAGTACATAGAGGTAATAGTTAAATGCTTAGAAAAAAATTGTGTTTACAATATTTGATTGGTCCACTGAGTTAAATGCATAGTTTCTAGATTGTGTTCGTCAGTCTTTTTTATGCATGAGTTTCATGTAATGAGATTTCCAATATTAACTATGAATGGCCTGCTGATATATATATATATATAACTTTTTTGTCAAAACAAATGGAGCACAAATATAAAAGAATCATGCTTCAGCAGATGATAGCAAATAGAGAGAGCATGCATATTTTGTAAGTTACACACATACACGTAGTGGTGTAAACATAATAAATCATATTATAAACAATGCCTATTAAATTTGTAAACAAACAATAATTGTCATACAATGCCTATTAAAATTAAAAAAATTGTAAAATAAATAAACATTGGCAAAACATCTAATTCATTATTGTCAATGAATCATCAAAGTAAGAGATTAATCCATATACATAAAGTTTAGAGATATAATTTGATTCCTCAATATGAATTGAGAAAAAAAATTTCAACTTTTCTCTATTCTTTTAATTATTTAAAATGTTGGATTTATGGTAGAAACTCAAATTTTGAAACTATGAAGATGCTGATGAAGGAGAAAAAAGTAATGGACATTTTAATGCTTTAGTACCATAGAAGACATTATTATTATTATTATGTGTAATTAGAGCTCCACGGGCAGACCTTCAAATGAGAAAAGAAGTAAATTTAGGGAAGTGAAAAAAGAAAAAGATAAAAATAGTTAATATTGGTTAAAAGTGTAATCAGTTTTAACAATTTCAGTTTGGTGGCATTTATTGTGTAAGATTGTTTAAAGTGGGAGGAGTTGTTTTCGTACCACCACAAAATCTCACAATATTTGCACAATAAATTAAGGTATTAGTACATCATTGGTCAGAATAAAATAAAATAAAATAAATTATTTTAAAATTCATCTCAACAAAAAACAAGAGTATTGTGAAAATATTGGGATATTTTGTTATGTCTAAACTATCTCAATTTTCAGATTTGTTATTTTATGAAGGCTGTCATGTGATGTTTGTACAATTTGTTTAGGAAAATTGTTTCCTTCTTTTTCTATTCTATGCCAGAAGGTAACTCACTTTACATAAGCATATATATATAATAGACTTTCTATTCTATTTATAGAGTATGACAACTTTTAATATTGTTAATAACAGGTCGGTGATGGATTTTCACTTTTTCTATGTGTACTACAATGGAGAGACGTATTATCATGAGTTGCATGGGCTGTCATACCAAGGCTCAAACCAAAAGCAAAAATGTGTTAAGGTGAAGCGTGGGATAGGCCTTATGAACTTGCAACGAAGAATATTAAAAGCGATGGGGTTAGACCAGTCTAGGCATAACATTTCCATCGTGTATCGAGCACCTCAACTGGTTGTAGGCACCCAAGTTTTCTATAAATCACTACAGTTATCGGGTGGCACCGAAGTGAAGATGATGTGGGAAGTTGTTCAACAAATGATGGTGAAAGGATTCGTTGCTTCGGAGCTCTATGTCATTGTTGAGCCTGCCATAGTAGAGGCTGGAGAGGGTTCACAACATACTGTTTTTGATGGAACTGTACATGAGCACATCGAGTCAATACCATTACAGTCTTACTAAGGGTGTGTAAAGAACACAGGAGATGGGTATGGCAGTGAACCGTGTCAAACATTTCCCCATGTGAACTCAACTGAGGAGGGGGAAAGGCCCCAGGAAGTGCATGAAGGAAAGCATTTATCACATGATGAGCTGCATGGGGGCACATTCGAAACAGAAGATGATCACGAGCTTGGTGATGATGCAAACCATATTGATGTTACTAGGGATGAGTTCGAGGAGTTCCTAGATACCATGGGTGAACATGAGGATGTTGATCATATCGAAGATGTGGTTGTAGAAGAGAATAGAGACACATGCCGAGGTCCTGATCCTACATTGGAATGGTTCACTAAAAACACTTGGGATAATATGTTTGATCCATCACCGGTTATGCAAGCGGAAGTATCAAGTTGGACGCCTGGGGAAAAGCCACTGAAAGGGATGGTATTCGCCACTAAATTGGCAGTAAAATTTGTGTTGACTTGGTACGCATTGCGAGAGAATTTTAGCTTCAAGACTGAGCATTCAGACTTAGAGAGGCTTATAGTGAGTTATGAGAATGATTCCTATCCATGGTCAGTCCGTGCGACTTGTTGCAAGGGAGACAATGTCTGGAAGATCACAAAATGCAAGGGCCCCCACACGTGCGACAAAATTCAGAATGCTCACTATGGTCAGATGATTGATTTGGTGTTCCTAGCATACGTACTTAAGCGCTATATACGAGAAGACCCTGCGTATAAGATAAAGAACTTACGCCATGTTGTTTTGGCAGACTTAAAACACGAAGTATCTCACTACAAGGTATTATTGAATTTGCATTCTTTTTTCAATACAATGTAGAGACATCAGACCAGTCTAGTATAACCAAGATATTTTTTCCCAAAGCCCATAAATACTTTATATTATGAAAATTGAAATTGAAAAAGAAAAAGAAAAAAAGGAATAAAGAGGAAGATATATTATATTCATCTTATAGCCTTACAAGTCTTCATTTGTTTTCTTCAACTATAATGATTTAACTTGTATTCATTTCTAACGTAATCATTATGGTTCACATAAAAGATATGGGATGCCAAACAAAAGGCCGTTGCAGCTATATACGGAGATTTTAAGGAGTCTTATGCAGAGTTATCACGTTTTTTGGCAGGACTTACGGATGCAAGTCTGGGTACACAGTATAACTTACTACTGGACGATAATTATGAAAGGGGAACCTGTACATTCAAGTCTGTATTTTGGGCGTTTCGTCCGTGTATTATTGGGTTCAATAAGTGTAGGCCTGTGATTAGCATTGATGCAACCCACCTCTATGAAAAATATAAAGGGAAATTGATGATTGCAATGGCGATAGATGCTAATAATAAGATTTATCCACTAGCCTTCGCCGTTGTCGAGAGCGAGAGCACAGAGACTTGGGGTTGGTTCTTGGCTTGTATAAGAACGTATGTTACCGACCGGAGAGACCTGTGTGTCATATCTGACAGACACCCTGGGATACAAGCTATCTTCAGAGACACTAATCAAGACGTCTCCCTGCGACCTCCCATGACAGAACATCGTTACTGCCTTCGTCATCTATGCAGTAATGTTAACACTAGATGGAAAAATGAAACTTTAAAGAATCTAGTATGGAGGGCAGCAAATGCTACCCAGGAGCGAAAGTTCAATGCCACTTTCGATTCAATTGAGAATGTCAACCGGGATGCGCACCAATATCTAAAGGATGTGCCCAAAGAGAAATGGGCTCTAACTTTTGACAACGGTTACCGTTATGGGGCGATGACTACAAATGTGTCCGAGTGCTTCAATGGTGTTCTAAAGGGTGCTCATAGCCTGCCTATTACGACAATGGTGAAATACACATGGTTCAAACTAAATGCCTACTTTGATGATCGTCGCAATAAGAGCATAGCGCAGTTGAAATCGGGTCAAAGATGGACTAAATATGCCTTGGATATCTTCATGAGAAATAAGGCGAAGGCGGAGAATCACAGGGTGACGAGATTGAGCGCGTAACAATAATCATATCAAGTAGATACACCGCATAATGCAAGGACTGCTGGACGTGGGGATCACACATATGGAGTTAATCTATTGCAAAGAACTTGCACATGTCAGAAATGGAAACTGTACAAGATACCAAGTTCACATGTCATTGCAGTTTGTATTAGGTATCGACATGATGCAGAGCAGTACATTGACCCATGCTATAGCGTGGATGCACTATTCCGGAGCTATGCTCCCATTTTCCCTGTGTTAAAAGATAGATTATCATGGCCGGATCCTAAAGAAACTCGAAAAGTCCTCCCTAACCCCCGATTGATCCGAGAAAAAGGTCGCCCTGTCTCAACATGAATCAGGAATGAGATGGACGAGGGTGGGAGACGGTCGAGAACCACACCATGGAAGGAGGGGGGGAGGAAGGTGCAATACGGGTTGTGTGACCAAGAGGGGCATAACTGAAGAACATGCCTTAAGCGGAACGAGGTACGGACGAGTGATGGTCTCGTGGACTAGGTACGCTAAGTTTGAACCGTGGCATCCTTTTAAATGTAAAATTTTTCCATTTTTTTAATGTTGATCGTAGAAGTTCTAACTTCTGACTTGTTCTTAAACATTGCTACCAATTAAAGGAATTGCCTACACTCTCACAATTGAACACTTTAGTTCATCCTAAATGTCTTTGATTGCACTAGTTCAAAACTTCAAATTATTATGCTTATGATGATGATGACTTTCTCTTCATATTTAAATTATTGAACTTGTGTATGGTTTCTATTTAAATTATAACGTGCTGTCCTCAAGCTTGGCATTTTGAGCCATCCCACTATGCCCTGAAGAAACTAGGCATAATGACACCAAGTGAAAAGAAAACCCAAAAAGTTGAGTGACAAAGTTAATGAAGAAGTTCATGGCTGACTTCTACAATGCATGTGCATAAGTTCATGGCTGACTTCTACAATGCATGTGCATATATGTTATATATATAGGAGTTATAATAAGTCAGACCCTGATGTGATGGTTTATTCAAATTTCTCTTTTCATATATATATATATATATATATCGAGAGAGAGAGAGAGAGAGAGAGAGAGAGCATTCACACACAAAATTCATATGGATAGATAAGAGGCAAGACAGTACAACAACGGGTGCCCACATTCAGGTAAATATGACAAATCATTTATGTCATTTTGAGAACTTTGTCTATTTAGGTCTCTTACAATTTTTTTTGTTTTTCGATGAGTGGTCTTTTACAGTTTTCAAACTCATAGTTGCATTGTTAGCTTTTGTGATTATCTACTGAAGAGACTGGACTATGGTTTAGATCTGATTTATGTGGCAAGTTTATCACGTTGGAAAGTATATGGTTTTGCATGTTTATCAAGTTCATATACATAATATTTGATTAATGTCGATTTGATTTTTCTAGTTCCAGCTTTAACAAGCCAAAGTTTGGTGAAATTGAAAGCAAAACTTCTAAGCAGACTATTGACTTAACTATAATCCAAAACCTTTTCGTAGTTAGCTGGATTTGGCTATTGAAATCTTATTCACCAATGACTCTATCTAGGATCATATCTCTTCTAAGCAGACTATTGACTTAACTATATCATAGTTGTTTTATTAACTAATGCATTTGGCGATACTATTAGGTTGATCCAACCATTGGTGAGACAGAGGATGATGGTGTTGAAGATGAATACTAGCTAGAGGACCTGGAGGTTGTGGTAGCTGATTACATGTTGAAAGTGGGGGTCTCCAATTTCAGAAATGCATGGGAAAGCATGGGTGATGACTGCTTCCCATGCATTATACTATTACTAGTAGGAGAGATTTTCTCTCTTTTTTTTGGGGGGGGGGGGGGGGGGTGATATACTCTACCAAACAACACCTACTTATTTTGGGTTTGCCTTAACATCTCAGTGATCTTAATTTTTGGTCTTTTTTTTTGGGTCCTGAGTCTTCCTCTTAATCTTTTTCATGTGTGTGTGCCATGTGCGTCTTGTACATAAAAGCAATATAAAATACAATGTAATGTATTTTTTGCAACTGTGGAAATTGTAAAAACAAGGCTTTTGAAGTATTTAAATAAGGAATTACATGAAGTTTCCTATGCCTGAGCAAAAAAGAGAGTTTCTGCACAATCCCAGAACTAGATGGACATAAAGATTTGTGCATTATCCAGAAATTGGCATACAGGGAATTTTTTGGCTCAGGGTTTTTTGGCCCAGGGAAATTTTCAAAAAAATTGGTTAAGGTTTTATGGCCCAGGGATTTTTCTTAAAAAATTTTGGTAAGGCAGATTAGTACCCGAGTTTCAGAAACTCGGGTACCAATTTGCCTTATTGCATTTGCCTTAGGGTTTTTTTTGCCTAGGGAATTTTTCAAAAAAATTGGTAAGGCAGATTGGTACCCGAGTTTCAGAAGGTCAAGTACCAATCTGCCTTATTCAAGGTTTTTTTGGCCTAGGGATTTGGCTTAAAAAAATTTGGTAAGGCAGATTGGTACCCGAGTTTCAGAAACTCGGGTACCAATCTGCTTTATTGCATTTGGCTAAGGGTATTTTGGCCCAGGGAATTTTTCAAAAAAATTGGTAAGGCAGATTGGTACTCGAGTTTCAGAAGCTCGGGTACCAATCTGCCTTATTGCATTTGGCTCATTGTTTTTTTGGCACAGTGATTTTTCTTAAAAAAATTTGGTAAGGCATATTTGTACCCGAGTTTCAGTAACTCGGGTACCAATCTGCCTTGCCAATTGCGTCTGGTTTCCATCACCAAAGCAAAACATTTCCATTAAAGGAAATTATTTATCATTGAAGAAGTGCTACAAAAAGAAATTTATAGTAAGGCAGTTGAAAATTTGAAAATTCCCTTAACATTTTAATTATTCATGTAGCATTAGAATTTTTCTTTTCTCTTTTTTGACAATTAAATATTTACAATGGGGAGGGGGGATTTCTGAACTCCAAATTATGGACCATTATCCATTGCAAGGATTTTGAGAAAGTCTAGCATGCCTTCCACAGGAATTTGGTACCACACTTGATGTTAATGGATCACCTAATTTTTTTTGTTTTTTAGGTTGATAGTAGTGCTAATGGAAACACACTCCAATTTCAACTGTGTAACAAATGTCATTCTTATCCAGATGCTGTATTTTTTAATTTGTTGTTTGGCATCAATTTATAAACTTTTAACTTTTATATATAGTTTTTTAAAACCTTATTTTTTTCCCCCACATTTTCTTTTTTCTTTTCAAATTTTTTCATTGTAAAAGTATACTTTAGCACACTCAACAACAAATTTTCAACAAAAAGCTAGATAAGTTATTCCCAAACATACACTAATACAAAAAGATAAAATAACAAAAATCATGGAAAGATACATCATTAAACCCACATATATGAGCCATGAACAAACAAGTGGCTATTACAAGTTACAACTGGAAATGATATATGATTTTGGACAAAACTTAAGTATAGTTCTTTAGGTATTGTACATTCTGATTCTTAATTAAATTCAAACACATAGTTGCTAACTAATTGGAGAATCTAATATACTGCACCTATTTTAAATGTACTTAAGTTTTACACTACAACTTTAAATTTGCAGGATGTGAAGAAATCTTATTTAGTTGATTTATCAGGGCTTCTCAGTTCTCATTCTTCCTGTCTCAAAATATTGAAAATTTTAAGTTCATGCTTCCTCTCAAATAAGAGGCTGGTGCAAACAAAAATTGCATCTGCAAATTCAATATTCAAATTCACAACATCCAGCATGAAATAATGCAACCATGCATCAAGAGCAAATCACAGGTATCTTAATCTATTGTTACAGACACAACCCATGATGTTGATTAAAGCCCTTCGAAGAATCTTAAATGATCTCCAAATGTTTCTCCATGCCGGATTTTGGTCACCGATCTGTGTTCTTCAACCTAAAAATGATAAACAAAGCATTTTGAGAGACAAAAAAAAGGAGAGAAGGAGGGAAGGCGATGGATACAATCATACAATTACTTATAACTATTCCATAATATATAAAATATTCTGAATTTAAGATGCAGAAATTTATGTGAATAAGATTGATAGTATAGAAGCTCACTGAGGCATAAGATTCAAATTTGTGAGAGTTACTAAAAGCAGTGGAAGCCAACTCTAGTGTTAATTGTGTATTGTGATGGAAATATAAGATGGAGCCGTCAAATTTTTTAGTATCATTTGTGCAGCTTCTTGAGAGAGAAAAAAAAAAAGGTAGGGTGGGAGAAGGGGGGGGGGGGGGGATACAATTTCTTATAACTAATCCATAAATGTACGAGATATTCTGAAACATGTTGGTAAAAATTGATAAGGCCTTCAGAATTAAAGATGCAGAAATTTCCCTGCAAAATAAGATTGATAATACAGGAGCTTGTTAAGGCATAAGTTTTAAATTTGTCAGAGCTACTAAAAGCAGTAGAAACCATCACTAATTTTAATTGTGTAATTAGATGGAAATATAAAATGGAACATTCAAAGTTTCTGGTATCATTTGTACAGCATAGATGTGTCGTATAAAATATAGACAATGTGAAGTCATAGACACATACCCAGTACTCTGGCAGGCGCATCTTAAGATTATAAGTTGATGCCATGCTCATGCAGTAAGCACCAGCATCATGAACAACCAGACCAGTTCCTTGCAAAGTGAAATTCTAGATTAGAGAATTTAAATAGAGAATAGTAATATTTTATTGGGTTTTACACCTTGGAATACACTAGTGAGGAAGAGTGAGTGGATTAAAGTTGAGGGAACCAAAAAATGGTAGAAGAAGACCTAAAATAACATTAGATGAAAAGGTAAAAAAGGATATGTCAATTAAGGAGGTGACAAGTTGATGCACATAGTAGAAAACAGGAATTAAAAGAGTAACAAAAGGAACGACATAACAAACCCTAAGCTTCACCACCTAAGGGCATTTGGCATCATCACCAAACAAAAGGAAACAAGGGATGAGACATTCTCAACTCATTATAATAAATCTTATTCAAATTCATCTGTCTTTCACCATTACAAGAGTACAAGTTAAATAGGGTTTAGAGGATTACACCAATACAGCAAACATCTAATTTGAATCGCTTAAAACCCTCAAGATTAATAACAAATTTCAAATTCAAAAACAATATTAATTGCAAAATAAAACATAAAATCTTGGCTCCCTGCATCACAAATTGTAAGATTTTGGATATGATAAAATGGTGGAAAAGAATACGCGTGACCAACCCTAATTAGTCTATTAAGGATCCATAGCCAACCAACCAGCCCATAATTGATAGCCTCGATGGTTGTTGTTGTCGTTGCACTCATTAGAACATGCATAACAGCCACCACCAACCCCCCCTCTCAAAAAAAAAAAAAAAAAAAAAAAGGATATGAAAAAATCTATAGCTGTGACAATCCAACAAGAAGTCTACACAATAACTTGGCTGGAGTTGGAAGTTCTCTATCCTATCCCAGGAAATCTACTGACTCACAGACAGGGCCCACCACATCAAAGGTTGAGGTCTCTGCATCAGGTGGTGCAGGAGAAACCAGCTCTATGTGCTGCAACCAGGTACTGACAAGTCAATTGTGATGAAAAGCCACAACAATGTAATGTGTGAACAGCCATGGTCATTAGAGAAATATTTATCATTAAGTCCAAAATGAGCAAAAATACAAGAGCATTTGTTATGTAGTAGTATAGATGAGCACCAGCAATTTAGATTTTTTACCAGATTGGTACTACACTATTATATAGGTATGATATAAGGGCAGACGGCCACTAACTACTACAATATTTAACCAACAAGTAACAACAGAATGTTGAACAATGTTTTTCAAGTACTAGATTGAAAGCATTTGATAATATGCTTTAAAAAGCTGATTAGATGTCCGTTATCTTCAATTCACATAAATATAATTGTCTACTACAGAAGCTAGCAATTAGCTATAGTCAAATTCTTACTTGATAAGCATCATAAAGACTACGACGGATAAGTTCAACCATGCTTCCATCGATCACCACAAAGTTTTTTGTTCCATTAGTTTTGACCCCAGTTTCGCGATTAACAGGCAACAAGTATTTGCAATCAATGATCTCCCAAGTTCAGTGATGAGTTTAAGATTTCGTGAAAGGACCAGCTCTCGAACCTGCAGGAACCACCAACATTAAAACGATTCAGGGAACCTTCATATTGATCAAAGTAAGAACATTGCTAATTCTCTAAATAACTACATCCCCCACTGGGAAGTGAAGCCTTTTATTACCTTTTGTCATCCATTTTAATCCTACGCTAAGACAGTAAATTAGTCAAAATTTTTATTTACAATGAAACCTTACAAATTTCTCAAATATGTTAATGATATTATAATTCCCAAAACATAAACCCAAACTATACAAAAAGAGAATTTCTTGGAGAGGGTTGGGGGATGTCGCTTTAAATATCATAAAAAGTATCAGAAGACCAGGTGAGTTATGTATCTTTTTAGGCTTGGAGTATATATTAGATTGACATTGGCAATGAATCCTAACTGCATTCTATTAGATACTTATGGCCGCTAGATCTGAGTAAAAACCAGAGCCACTACAATGTGGTAAAAAAAAAAAAACATGGATATGTGCTTATATATGCAATCATTTGTACTGTGGTGCATTATAAAAGTGCACAAAACAACTTTTTTCATGTATCTATAGAATAATATCATAGGTTGGCTATTAAAAATAAGTTAAAACATTTAGCCTTCTCGAGTGCAAAGCACTTAACTCTGTGTATTGCAAATTCTTTGTCAGCCTATTTTACCTAACAAAGAGCCCGTTTCACTTACAGCCACATTTTGTGGCACAAAATCTGTGGTCACAAATAAAGCGAAAGTTTCTTTTGATGGGTAATATACAAGTCGCAATGCATAGAGGATTGTGCCGTTGACCACATCCTTCATCCTTTGTTTTTGGGGAGAGAAGTCAATTGGTACAAGGACCATTGTCTCAAGGTTAATTCATTTCTGACTAAGATTGGGCTTCCATATAAATCAAGAAATTGAAGCGAGGCACAGTAGATCATGAAAACCATGGTAAAATGAAAATAATTTTCCTTCAAAACCTTGTGCTCTACATTGTTTTGGGTTTGCACTTATCATTATCAAAGAATTTCAATTTCAAATTCCATTTCCCTGTTGCTTTTAAAATTTAACATTAGCACAAAATAACATGGTAAACCTATATGTAATCACACTACGCATGGAAATTACACTCAATCAATAATCCGTGCTAATCCGTGCTTTTCAAAATTTTTGGTGCTCGTTCTAATGCAATGACTTAATCACTATAATCTGTGAACGTTGTAGCATGTGTATCGCAATTGCAGGGGAAAATTTAAATTTTATTTTAATTTTTGAATAAAAAGCACTCAAATAACTTGACCAAAACAAACAAAGAGAACATTAGAAACAAAAACATAGGAAGAAGGAATGAAATAAATACTAATTTAAAAAAATAAATAAGTAAAGAAAAAGGCATGCATGTTGATTTTAAACAGATACCCAAAAATGGAACCAAATCCCCTTTCTTTCTGATCTGTTTCTCTCTCCCTCTTTATGATCTTACAAAACCAATGATTGCTTCATTATTTTTTATACGGCATCACATCAAAATTTCAATTGTAAGATATCAATATTGTAGAACCCAAAATTTAGACTCAAGATTATATATTGTAATTTATTTCTATCACTATCACTCTACTTTTGGAGAAAGCACGTGTTAGTTGGGAATACTCCCAAAGAAAAAATCATTTGGAAGTAACGATCTTTGGGGAAAAAAAAAAAAAAAAAAAAACCAGTATTGAAGGAATTTTGGTCCACATCAGATGGTGTAGGCAGTTATCAAATAAATAAACATTCAAAGTAAAATTTCAAATTTCACATATAGATATAGTTCTTACAGCTCTACTGGTCTAACTAAAATTGCAAGTATGATATTTTACTTAAAATAGAAATTATATTCAACAGTTTAGAACAAAGTGAGTTGATGAGCTAGCTAATGTTTCTTTAAAGCATTTTACTACCAAAACTCAATGCATTTCCACACAGTTATATATTTTCATAAGTCCAAAACTCCAATACATTTCACCGTCAAAATTATCCAAAGATTTAAGACTACAACTAAAATTCAAATGAAAGCATATACACTACAAGAAAAATGCCTATTAGCGACCAAGAATTTTTGACGGACCCAAAAAGCCCTCTCAAAAAATCTTATTTGTGATGGCAAAATAAAGCCCTCGCAAATACTTGGTAAAATGTGTAATATTTGTGACCAATAAAAAAAGCTGTCGCAATTATGTGTTATAGCCGTCACAAATACTAATATTTTGGAGGGAAATTTTCCCTCCATATTATTTGCGAGGGACAATTAAAAATCTCTCGTAAAAAACGTATTATTTGTGACGATTAAAAAAAACCGTCACTAATACTAAATTATTTGCGAGGGCTTGGATCGACCTTCACAAATAATCATTAAAATGTCAAAATTTTTGGAGGGAAATGTTCCCACCAAATTATTTCCGAGGGACAATAAAAATCCCTTGCAAAAAGTATATTTTTTGTGTGGGTTAAAAATATGCCCTTACTAATACTAAATTATTTGTGAGGGCCACAATTGACCTTCGCAAAAAAATCATTAAAATATTAATTTTTTTTGGAGGTAAAAGTTATTCTAAAATTCAAAGAAAAATAAAAAGAAAGGCATAAACATATAGCACTTTGCATTCTTTAGATGAACCTTTTGTTTACAGTCTAAAAAAAAAAAAAAAAAAAAAAAAAAAAAAAAAAACCTTTTATATACACCCCATATAAGAAAGGTCTGTTCTTATTTTCTAAACAATTGTACACATAAAAAAAATTATAGCACTTTCAACTTCAAAATGGTAGCCTAAAATTCAAGAATTTCAACCTTTTGTACTCTCTCTCTCTCTCTCTCTCTCTCTCTCTCTCTCAAAAGTGAATAAAAATTTCTTCTCATTAAAATAATGCATAAAAAATGAGTTCATAGATCAAATGGTAAATGACATCCGATTGGCATGAAAATTAGCATGCATGTTAAGAACATATAGAACATGTAATCCAATGGTTGGATTTTCAAAATATAAATTCAATAATAAGTTATTGGGTAATGTAACATTTTTTAGAGTTATAACAAGTGTAACTTGAATCCAACTCTATATTTCTTAATTCGATGTGAATTTTGACAAATTTACTGTTAGACTACATTATTTTCATATATTTTTCATGCTTATAAAATTTCATGGTGATCAAATATTAATTGGCACGTTATTAATCAATTGTTTAAATTCAAGTTTTTGTAGTTTAAAATAATGCATAAAAGATAAATTTATAGATCCAATGGTAAATTACATCTGATTGGCATGAAAATTGGCATGCATGTTAAGAACATATAGAGCATGTAATCCAACGGTTGGATTTTCAAAACATAATTTCAATAATAATTTATTGGGTGGTGTACATTTTTTAGAATTACGTCAGGTGTAACTTGAACCCAAACTTATATTTTTTAATTCTATTTGAATTTTGACAAATCTACCGTTAGATTACATTATCTTCATATATTTTTCATGCTTACAAAATTTTAAGGTGATCAAAGATCAATAGTCATGTCATCGATTAATTGTCTAGATTCAAGTTTTAGTAGTTTAAAATAATGCATAAAAAATGAGTTTATAGATCAAATGGTAAGTTACATCCGATTAACATGAAAATTGGCATGCATGTTACAACCATATAGAACATGTAATCCAACGGTTGGATTTTCAAAATATGAATTCCGTAATAAGTTATTGAGTGGTGTAACATTTTTTAGAGTTATGTCAGGTGTAACTCAAACCCAACCCTATATTTCTTAATTTGGTGTGAATTTAGACAAATCTACCGTTAGATTTCATTATCTTCCTATATTTTTCATGCTTACAAAATTTCAAGGTAATCAAAGATCAATAGTCATGTCATCAATCATCAATTGTCTAGATTCAAGTTTTAGTAGTTTAAAATAATACATAAAAGATGAGTTTACATATTAAATGGTAAATTACATCCGATTGGAATTAAAATTGGCATGCTTGTTAATACCATATAGAACATGTAATCCAACGGTTGGATTTTCAAAATATGAATTTCGTAATAAGTTATTGGGTGGTGTAACATTTTTTAGAGTTACGTCAAGTGCAACTCGAACCCAACCCTATATTTCTTAATTCGATGTGAATTTAGGCAAATCTACCGTTAGATTACATTATCTCAATATACTTTTATGCTTACAAAATTTCAAGGTAATCAAAGATCAATAGTCATGTCATCAATTAATTGTCTAGATTCAAGTTTTAGTAATTTAAAATAATGCATAAAAGATGAGTTAATAGATCAAATAGTAAATTACATCTGATTGGCATGAAAATTGGCATGCGTGTTAAGACCATATAGAACATGTAATCCAACGGTTGGATTTTCAAAATATGAATTCCGTAATAGTTATTGGGTGGTGTAACATTTTTTAGAATTACGTTAGGTGTAACTGGAACCCAACCCTATATTTCTTAATTTGATGTGAATTTAAACAAATCTACCATTAGATTACATTATCTTCGTATATTTTTTATGCTTACTAAATTTCAAGGTGATCAAAGATTAATAGTCATGTTATTAATCAATTGTCTAGATTCAAATTTTAGTAGTTTAAAATAATGCATAAAAGATGAGTTTATAGATCAATTAGTAAATTACATCCGATTGGCATAAAAATTGGCATGCATGTTAAGACCATATAGAGCATATAATCCAACAGTTGGATTTTCAAAATATGAATTCAATAATAAGTTATTGGGTGGTGTAACATCTTTTAGAATTATGTCAAGTGTAATTCGAACCCAACTCTATATTTTTTAATTCGATGTGAATTTTGACAAATCTACCGTTAGATTACATTATCTTCGTATATTTTACATGCTTACAAAATTTCAAGGTGATCAAACGTCAATAGTGATGTCATCAATCAATTGTCTAGATTTAAGTTTTAGTAGTTTAAAATAATGCATAAAAAATGAGTTTGTAGATCAAATAGTAAATTACATCCGATTGGCATGAAAATTGGCATGCATGTGAAGATCATATAGAATATGTAATCCAACGGTTGGATTTTCAAAATATGAATTTTGTAATTAGTTATTGGGTGTTGTAATATTTTTTAGAGTTACGTCAGGTGCAACTCGAACCCAACTATATATTTCTTAATTCGATGTGAATTTAGACAAATCTACCGTTAGATTACATTATCTTCATATATTTTTATACTTACAAAATTTCAAAGTGATAAAAAATTAATAGCTATGTCATCGATCAATTGTTTAGATTCAAGTTTTAGTGATTTAAAATAATGCATAAAATATGAGTTTATAGATCAAATGGTAAATTACATTTGATTGGCATGAAAATTGGTATGTATGTTAAGACCATATAGAACATGTAATCCAACGGTTGGATTTTCAAAATATGAATTCAATAATAAGTTATTGGTTGGTATAACATATTTTAGAGTTATGTCATGTGTAACTTAAACTCAACCTTATATTTCTTAATTCAGTGTGAATTTAGACAAATCTACCGTTAGATTATATTATCTTCATATATTTTTCATGCTTGCAAAATTTCAAGGTGATCAAAAATCAATAGTCATGTCATCAATCAATTGTCTAGATTCAAGTTTTAGTAGTTTAAAATAATGCATAAAAAATGAGTTTATAGATCAAATGGTAAATCACATCCGATTGGCATGAAAATTGGCATGCATGTTAAGAACATATAGAACATTTAATCCAACAATTAGATTTTCAAAATATGAATTCAATAATAAGTTATTGTGTGGTGTAATATTTTTTAGAATTACGTCAGGTGTAACTGGAATCCAACCCTATATTTTTTATAACTAGAACCCAACCTTATATTTCTTAATTCGATATGAATTTAGACAAATCTACCATTAGATTACATTATCTTTGTATATTTTTCATGCTTATAAAATTTCAAGGTGATCAAAGATCAATAGTCATGTCATCAATTAATTGTCTAGATTCAAGTTTTAGTAGTTTAAAACATGGAATCCAAGTTGTAGTCACATTTTGGGGAGGCTCCTAGCCGCCATCAAGATGCCATCATTCTATAGTGAATGATGTGATTCTTTGATTAATGAGGATTGAACTAAGTGATTACACAAAAAGAGACCTCCTTCATGATTTCTTTAGCCAGTGAGGTTTAATTGTAGAACTATAATGAAATGAGTTCTCCCCATATCAAATGCCAAAGAGCCCTTAAATTTAAAAATTTTAATTTATTGTATATGATTTAGCTCATTGTGAGGATTACATATTGTTCTTAGCTCATTGTAGTGATTACATATTCTTCTTTTAACATGTGACTTAAAATAATTAATATTTTTTATTATCTATTTTTGGCCAACTATTCAAATGTGTGAATTGTATCTAATTTATTTCATTTTTATTTTATTAATTAATTTATGTGTTGCATAGGCATGTTGCATAAAACGTCGCTATATGCTTACCCAACCCCAAATTTTTCATTGCCGCACAAAATTTCCCCCTATTTTTCATTTCCCACCTTTTTTTCCCCCAAAGCTTTTTTCTTTAATTTTTTTTCTTTCTTTTCATTCGGCTCCCACTTCTCAAACACTTAAGAGTTAAAAACCCACTTTTCACCTCAGCCACCATGGATCTACTCTCTCTCACCTCAGCCACCACCCACTGCCACCGATCTGATCTTCTTCATTAGATCATCTCTCAAACCCACATCAGACTTGAAATTGAAAGCGATATCGGATGCAATTGAAGAGTTTTTAGAACACAAGCCAGTGCCAGTCCGATGGTGGATTCGTTTAGTGGGGTGGGAGTCAAGGCTCCTCTGGATTCTATCAGGGGCTTCTATTATTGTTTCTGTATTCAATTACATGCTAACTTTTGCCACTCTCTCCTTTACTGGGCATTTGGGTTCATTAGAGCTTGCTGGGGCATCCATTGCTAGTGTGGGAATTCAAGGTCTTGCTTATGGGATTATGGTACGACTCTTTTTTTTTTTTTTTACTTGAGAATTTATATGTTGCCTAGGAAAATTATTATTTCACATTTACCCATTTCAAGACTGTCGTTAACACCACACAAATATTGTGGATAATGAAGTTTCGCAATGTTTGTGTAGTGTGAAACGAGGAGTGTGAGACAATTACAATCCAAAATTCTAGTTACACTATATATATATATATATATTGTCTTTCATTATATGTTTCATGTATGTAATTCTTTCTTTATGATGAACAAAAAAAAAAAAAACAACAGTTGGGCATGGCTAGTGCTGTGCAAACCGTGTGTGGACAGGCATATGGGGCCCAAAAATATGGGGCATTGGGCGTCATATGCCAGAGAGCAATAGTTTTACATCTGGGAGCAGCAGTACTCCTTACCTTCCTATTGGTTCTCGGGCCCAATCCTCATAGCCATAGGCCAATCTGAGAGCATAGCTGAGCAAGGCCAAGTTTTTGCACACGGTTTGATACTCCAACTCTATGCATTTGCAATAAGCTGCCCCATGCAGAGGTTCCTCCAAGCACAGAACATTGTAAAATCCTCTAAAGGTTCTTCTTCTTTTCTTTCTAAAGGTATTTTTTTTTGTTAATTAATGAATGCCATTGTTGTTTGATATAGTATGTTGTGAATTTTGTAAGTTATTTTTTATTATGCTCAGTTTCCTTTTCTTATTAAACCCATGGACAAGCCTATGTTACTATTGATCGGCACTCTATTGTTCTACTAATTTTATATATTAGTATAATAATAGGATTGTATAGCATCGGAGTGGGGCTCGTCAAAGAACTAAGAACCCATGAGGTTGCCATTGCCGAACTCAATAATCTTTCTTCATCTAGGTAACCTTATCAACCCCTCTTTGTTTGTTACTCTTGACTATAATACCACACTAGACTTGCCCTTGTCTTTTGCTAATGTCTTTTTTATTGTTTCCATAGAGGCAAAGTATGCATGCCAAGTGCTTGTAAAAATTACCCAGAGAGTCAAAAATAAATAAATTAAGAGATTTGTGGACGCTAATTAGTTAATGGCTTTAAGATGTGCTGAACATGAATATGACAGAGCTATATCTATATGCTAGCTTTTTTTTTGTGGGGGGGGGGGGGGGGGGGTTTAACACTATGTTTTTGCAAATAAAAAAAAAAAATCATCTAATTATGGTTTGGGTTGGTCTATATTAATTTAATAAAGATGTGTATAGTGACTGAGATTGAACTTTTTGTGAGAATTTGGTCAAATTTCTGAATATTAGATGAAAAGAAACTAAAAAATAAGTGGAAGTTCATTTGTCCTATACAAGCACTAGTTTGAATGAGCCATTCTTAGGATAAATTGCACTTAAGAGAAGTTTTTGGGGGAGGGAGGTACTGCATAATTACTAATTAGTGAATAATTATTAAAGAAAAACCATAGATAAAATAACGGTTATTGCAAACAAGAGAGGCAGCTAACCTAATAGGTAAATGATTCAATGCATCTTAGATTAAAGAGTACTATCATTTTCATAAAACTTGTGCATGTACAAATGATTTTATATCTTGAAAATTCTCATCGTGCTTCTCATCTGACATGGATGCAGATTAAAGCTCAAGAAAACATGATATGTGGTCCATATCTGCATGAGGTAGTCTTCTTTAAATAAAATCATTTTTACTTAGCAATATATATATTAATACACATCTAGAGCTGTAAGGCATTGATGGTTTTATTTAGTTATGCGTAGTTGTTGCAAGGATAATAGAAGGCTGCCTATTTTGTGGCAGTTAAGCGTGGCTTGAAATTTTCTTTTACATTTTCTTTTCCTTGGTGAAATGTTAGGCATTCCTTTACAATGCACACATGTTTGGTTTGACAGGAATGCCTTGCACATATTTTTTAAGGAATTTTCCATTTATTAATGGTCTTACTTATTGCCTTTATTTTTAGTCTATGCATCTTCATTTCCAAATAAAGAAATATGTTAGATTGGTTGATCTTAATAAAATAAAGATTACAGTACTCAAGTTTGTAAGTGCGTTGATAGCATTTTTATAAATATTATACTCTTATTTTGCAGGTTAACCACTCATTTATTGTGGTAAGGAATTGGGATGGTGTGTTATGGACTGCAATATCTGGTATTAAGGTAAACCATATTGAAATTAAATTCCACTAAAAGTTCCAAAACATTTAAGGGTCCAATTAATGTATACTCTAAGAAGGCATTTGTGGAATATGTGAAACACCACTATTCTGATTGGATGTTTCACATTAAAAATCCTATTTTTAAGAAGTACACAAAGAAAGAAGATCGTTACAAGAATGGCCCTTCATTCATTCCTACACCCTTTTGAAAAAAGATGGTGGATAAATGGATGGATGGAGAATGAGGGGTGAGTATAAATGAAATACATGTCACAAATTCTCTCTATCTCTCTTGCACTCTCTCTAACCATTATTTGTGGTTTACATTTTTCACAATTGTTATATTATTTTAATTTATATTTAATTTTGATAGTGGTTTAAGTAATCAAATTAAATTATTGTTATTGTTAAATTAAAAAAAAAAAGTTATTATTGTTGTTTATGATATATTATATGATTATATTTGATATACTACTATGTGCACTTATTTATTGAAGTATTGATACAAATACAAATTCACTTCAATTGTTTCATTTTAACTCATGTTTAATGTTTTTTTTTTTAAGATGGTACTAGCAGAAATGAAGAGGACAACTCAAACAATAACATGGAGGTCGAAAGCAACTTGGAGGGTGACCTAGAGGAAAACTAATATAGGAAAACTAATATAGATCTTTTCATAATTCTAGTTGTTTGAAACAATATTTTTATGTAATGGCGTAATTTCAGGATTTTTTTGTAAATTCTATATTTTAAAGTTTGAACTTATAAGAATTTTTATATTTCAATTGATCAATTTTAGTAATCATTGTACTATTGTAACATGATAGATAAACAAAAATGATATAAAATAAATTAAAAATAAATAAATAATAAAATATTTAAAATATTAATATTATCATTGACATAAAAATTTGGTCATAAATAACTTTATAGTGACGACAAAGTCTCTCGCAATGTATAGAATAGTGACGCCACTTAGCCCTTTGCAAAAACGTTTTAAGTGACAGTTTAGCGTCATCACTATTATTTCTAGCTAATTGTGAGGGGTTAAAAGCCCTCACAAATAAATTTTAGCGACGGTATTTTTTGTCACTAAAAAGTATGTCATCAATTTGGAATTCTCAAATAATTAATTGTGAGGGTATGAAAGTTCTCACAAATAGTTGTTAACAACGACTGTTTTCCCTCGTTAAAAATAAGTCGTCGACTTTTTTCGTCGTTTGGTAATATATTTATGAGGGTAAATTTGTTCAATAACGACGGTAAATTGTCCTCGTAAATTATCTATTTGCGAAGGTGTGGTCGCAAAATCTCTTTTAGCAACAATAACAAATACGACGGCCTTCGAGGGCCATATGCCCTCGCTAATAACCTTTTGCGACGATATTTGAATTTTTGCGAGGGCATTTTACCCTCGCTAGTAGACTCTTTTTTTGTAGTGATAGAATGATACATAAAGATCAATAATCCCAAAAGAAATTTAAACGGGAAAAGTTTTACCATTACAGCAATATCTTTTCGCCTTAGAAAGGAGAAAGCCACACACATACAACTCCAAACCCAACAGCTAAAAGTTTAGAAGAAAAGAAACCCAAAAGAAGAAATCAAGAATGGTTAATACCCATTTTAAAGAAGGATATCTAAAACAAGAATGAAAAACCAGTACCTTTCAACTCATAGCCTTCCCTCACTCCGATCTACCCATCCCCCTTTGCTCTATTCAGATCGGCCAATATACCACCATAGACGTCCAAAAAAAGCCATCGGCAAACATGGCTTGCTCTCTCGTTCCAAAAATTCTCTAGACATTGAGAAAGAGAGAAAATTAGAGGTTGAGAGGCAGAGAGAGTTCCAGTTTGCTAAATGCTTTAAGGTTCTAATTTCATGTGCAGATATGTCAACATGCTCGAGTTGGTTTCTGTATATAAAAGAAAAACACATATGCAGCTTAATAGGATAAACTTGTAACATGCTGAGCTTTTGAGTAGATATCAATATATGCCATTAAGGAAAATAAAGCAATTAGAACTTAGTACAAGTCTACTTACACAAAACTAATTCAATGAGATATGCCTTGTTGCATTAAGATTTAAAATTTGTCATCTAATTTCAGAAAATCTAGAAATATTCAAAACAAAGAATTTACAATAATACAAACCCGCATTTTTCTTAAGATGAGGAACTAGAAGAGAATGTTTTGTAAAATTTGTAATAGCGTTAGCATTTTTCTTTAGCTAAAGTATGGTATTTGGCCATTTTGGCCTTTTTCTTTAGCTGAAGTATGGTATCGCATGACTAACATTTATGCTTGTAATGAAAATAAATAAATAAATAAGTGTTGTAAAAACACCATATCACATCATTTATTATTTTTCTTCGAGTCTAAGCTGAAAGCACCATGTTAAATTGAGTTTTCCTTTTGATGAAACTGCATTATTTTTTCTTATTTAATTTGCTTCTACATCTGCTTTGTTTTAAAAGTAACAAAAACTTCCAAAAGTCTTTAGCATTCTACTAACTCTCCATATCTCCAATTCAGTACAACAACTTACAAAACAAAAACTACAACAAACCCACAAGTAAAACACATAATTTGCTTAAAGATGGCAGTAAAGTAAGAGTATCTAGAGGTTTGGGAGCATCTGGTTCCATAATACCTCGTCCAGGGATCTTGAAGATAAGGTCCATGATAAGTCCATTAATATATATATATATATATATACTGTTCTTCCCTCTAAGTGTATGTACGTGTATAGTCTTGCATTTAGATTTATTTCAACTTGGGGCCGTGAAAGTAATAATCTTGAAATTTGTTCATAAAAAGTACAATTTATAACCTTGTAATTGACTTATGGACTTTGCTGTCTGTAAAGGAACCAGTCACTAATGCTAGTGGTTCTTGGACCAAGGCCCCTGTTATGTAAGGATTGGAGGTTGAGTTTGATGGTTCAATTCTCTGTGGCTGTGTGAGTTGTGTTATGATCAATAAAATGGTGGTGTTGGGGGGGTTGGGGGTGTTAATTTCTTGTGTAAGCAACGTAAAGTTTGGTGCTAAATCAAGTATGGCTGTGTGAGTTCAATCCCAGGACTAGCTTGTTGCCCCTCACTATCAGACCTTTAGGGGACCATTTTGATTGCTATTTGGTCAACAACATACAATGACTAAATCAATTCTGCTGGTAAAGATAGCTAATCTTATTGTTGTTTTCCTACATTGGAGGTTATGAAATCCAAACACATGCAAAATGTAGTGCACATGAAAATGAAGTCAAAATATTTTGTAAATATGACATGTCAATGTTGATACTATACAGAACTTACACTTTTGTCTGGCTAAGTGGTCTTTGAATTTAATTCCCATATCTTTTTGTATAGCTATTCTGATGGCTTTCTCGTTATCATGCAGTTTGATTCATACGATACATCTACCATTCTTCTATATGGTGGCAGTGCTTTGGTTGCCCTGTGGTTATCATCAGTCTTTGTTGGCGCTATTGAATCTATTCCATTGGTGCGTATGTGTGTGTGTTTTGGGTTGATTCCATACCATTTTTGGAACTATGAACAAATTTTATATTGCTCGTTTGGAAATTGATTTTCAATGTTATAAAATCAGTTTCCCAAGTTGATGGAAGTCGTGGGTCTTGGCTACACATTCTGGTTCGGCTATAGGTAGAGTTTCAGAGTTTCAGAGTCTTGCATAGGTAGAGTGATGCAGGGAGCACATTCAAAGTATTTCAGAGTTTCTTGTTTCATATTTTTCTTTTCAGATATTAGGTTTTTATTTTTAAATTATGAATTTGTCCTTTATCAGGGCTATGGATTTCAATTTGTTTTAAAAGTAATAGAAACTTTCACAAGTCTTTAGCATTATACTAACTCTCCATATCTCCAATTCAGTACAACAACTTACAAAATAGAAACTACAACAAAACCCACAAGTAAAACACATAATTTGCTTACCTTCTTCAATTAGTTATTAGTTATTACTTCACAACTCATAGATAGTTCATAGAAGCATTTCATTAAACACATAATTTGCATTACAAACCCACAAAAAGATAACAGAAATAGAAAATGAAGACAAACCCAAAACAAATCATTGAAAATACTATGAAACAAAACGCCCAAACAAATGAACAAAACCCCAACAAAACCTACAATAAATCAAATGAAACCCAAGCAAACCCACAGAAAAAAAAAAAAAAAAAAAAAATCAAGTGAAACCCAAAATCCCAGAGCCTATATGGATTCAAATTTAGTAGAAATAGAGAAATAGAGAGGTGAACGAAGAAGAGAAAAATTAGAGTGATGAACCTGTGGTGCCGTGAGAAACAGAGAAAGAAGAAGAGCTTGTGGTGCCGAAGAAGAGAGCGAGACTGAAAGCGTGAGAGCGAGACTGAGACTGAGAGGGAGATTGACAACGTGTGGGAGATTGAGAGGGAGATAGCGAGATTGAGAGGAGATCGAGAAAGTGATAGATGAGGGAGTAAGCTAAGTTGGTAAGGTAACAGATCTTGGTTTAAGTGTGGGTAAGCCTTTGGGGCTATATTCGGTGTTAATTGGCCAGAACAGTACTCGAGCTCCTGAAGCTCGAGTACTAAGTGGAATTTTTAAATCCCAACTGCCTTGTTAGCATGCCACGGTGGAAGCATAAAACATGGTACTCGAGTTCACCAAACTCGAGTACTTGAAAAAGTGGTACATTGCTGTTTATTTCCGAAACAGTGTTTTTTGGCCAAATATTTCGAAAATTGATGGTAAAGGGCCATTTTGGCCTTTTTTGCTTGTATAACACTCTTTCCTAGCCCAATGGGCTTAGACCCAATTTACTTTACTTATTGTGCTCATATTTTGCATGTACAACACTCTCTCATGCCTGTATATAAAGGCCTTCTATTGTACAATTAAAGAGAGACAAATTATTTTTTTATTTTATTTTCTCAACAATCACAACATAATTTGGCCCGTTGCATATGCGTCATTTTAAGGTTGGCAATGATTTGCTTTAACTAAGTGATCTCTCATGTTTTGCTCCCAAAAAAAAAAAAAAAAAAAAGGCAAAACAGAGTGATCTCACATGTGTTTGTAATTGAATGTATCAGTTGTTTGTTTTTTAGTTTTCCACGAGATAAATTATTGACTGGAAAAATATGCATCTTGCCTAGTCAGCAATACTCATGCAAATGAATGGTGCTAGTAGCTAAATAAATATTTCTTGGGCTAGGTATTTACATGATATATTATAATACTTTATAATAGGACAAAATTGCCCTTTGCCATTTTCAGGCAAATTATATAGCCCTATGCCCCCCTTCCAAACTAATTAGAGAAATAGCGTTTTTAAGGCGCCTATAGTGACGTTTTAAGAACCAATAGTGGCGTTTTGAAACTCGGCCTCCATGAAATTGAGTTATAGATAAAAAAATTGCCTATAACTTGATTTTCAAGAGGTCGAGTTCCAAAAACGCCACTATAGGCCCTTAGAACATCATTATAGGCTCCATAAAACGCCACTACAGGGCTCCAAAATTAAATTTTTTTTTTTAACTCGATTTTAAGTAAATTGAGTTACAAAAAAGGGACATTTTCCTAATTAGTTTAGAAAGGGGAGCATAAGGCTATATAATTTGCCCAAAAAGGATATTACCCAATTTTGTCCTTTATAATTGTAAGGTTGAATTTAATCAACAATTTTATTGGCTTTATTCCGTACCAAATTTGCTTGTAATTCAGCATTTAGTGACCCTGTATTTAAGTGGGAATTATGTAAGGGTAGTGTATGAGAGAGTGTGAAGAAATGTCCAACATTGTGCAAAGATGCAGGGACTCGCGACTGGAACTCGCGAGTGGCTCACAACTGGCAAGCCGCCAAAAGAAGGTCACGTGTTAAGCATGCAGGAAGCTGAAGCGTTATGCCAGTTGTTGCACTACTGGACAAAAAGTCCAGACTGGCAATGCAATTACCTCGCAGTTTGAACTCGCAACTCAATCAAGCCACGAGGCCAAGCCGCTAGCTAGCTCTGTTTTGGAAAAATTGACTCTTCGCATTCCAAACACACACCACTATATATAGACCCTTATACCCATGAAATGTAGAGAGCTTCTAGAGAGAATTTTGAGAGAGAAACCCTAGAGAAAAACAAGATTGATTCATCCACAATCTTCACCTAAGAGACTCTTCAAATTCCGTTACTCTCACCCTCTCCATTGTTACATTCTCGAGAGGTTCTTAGCCAAATCCTTTTCTCACCGTACCGTTTCTGTGAGAAGACTTTTTGGTGCTTTGGGAAGCAATTAGGAAGGGACCAATTCATATTGGTTGATGCTATAGGCTATAGCGGAATCCGGTAAGCTAGAAAAGATAAAGGTTCGGCGTAACCTCGTTGGAGTAAGGAGCTTGGAGGGCTTAGGTGCATTGGGTAGATTAGGCTTAAAGGGTCTATTACTGTTCATGTATCCCAACTACATTTTCTAGTGGATTATTGACCGCTTGGAGGGTGGCTGAGAGGTTTACGGCGAGGGCTTCGGTTTCCTCTTCAATAACACATTGTGTATTATCCTTGTGTTTGCATCTCTCTTCCCTTAATTTTTACCATTTAATTTCTGCTGTAGATGTGATTTTATTTGGTTTAGATTGTTTATCAATTCTGTTATAAATTTATGTTCATTTTCTGCACATACATTGTTTGCTATTAAGCTTGAATTGGTAATTTGTATTTTGGGGTCTAAACGTTCATTATGTTTTATACACATATTGAACATTCAATTGGTATCAAAGCAAGTACACTTGTTATGGTTTAATTACCTAAGTGTGATCCTTGACTCCTTATGTTTATTTGCCATGGATTGTGCTTTATATGCCTCTTTGTATAATTTGGTTGATGATAAATGTAACGTGCCACATGTTTGTGAAAATGCCTTTATGAGTGATAATCCTCATGATTGTGATGCTATGTTACATGAATCTTTGAGTGTTATTTATATTCCTAACATCAAACCTTTGAAGAAAAATGCTAAGAAGTTTTAAAAGAATTTGAGTAAGTTATTTTATGAAAATGGTGATTTGATTGTTAAGCTCAATGAAGCAAACAAATTGGTTGAAAAATATAAGAAACTTGTTGAAAATTCTCTTGAAAAGCTAAAAGAGTTTGAATGTTTGAATATGGACTTGGATGCTAAACTTGTTTTGTCTAACAAACTTGTTAATGAGCTAAAATGTGAAAATAAATCTCTGAAGATGCATGTCAAGTGCTTGATTGCTGAACCTATTGTTAACAAGGGTGAAAATATTTGTTGCAATCGTGTTGCGGTACCCGATTTTATGTATATTGTGTGTTCCACCTTAAAGAACAAATCAGTGTACATTCCTCCACATAAAAGAAATCAAATGGTGGAGAGAAAGGCTGTTAAATCAAAGTCTCTGTTTAAGTCTCAACCTAAGGCTTTGGACGGATCTAAGTTTGTTCCAACTTGCCACCATTGTGGTGTGATTGGTCATATAAAACCTCAATGTTATAAATTGAAGAGAGAACAAAACCATGTTGCTAGATCCCTTTCCAAAAAGCCTAGTGGACCTAAACATACTGTTTGTCACCATTGTGGTGCTTTTGGTCATCTAAGACCTCGTTGCTCTAAGTTTCATGCTCTTAAAAGAATCAAAAGAAAAGAGAAACTTGAGCTTCTTGGAAGTTATGCTAAAAAGGGTAAACCGGTTTTGAGTGAAGATAGCATGTTGTTAAAGAAAGTGTTTAATGCTCTTAACTCCTTAATTATGTGCATCTCCGGTTCTCATTCTTCCAACCTTCGTCTCACTTCTTATAAGACACTCATTCCAAACAATCGTTCCGTTTGGATGAGGAGGGGTTCCTATGGTTGAGCTTTTGCACTTTTGGTCCTTGATCTAATTCTTTCGATCTTTGTAGGACCCTTCATGCATAGAATGCTATATCTTCATGCATTTTATGCATCTTGCATTTCTTTATATGCATTGTTTCTGTTTTGATCTTACTTTTATGTTTTAATTTTGTGTGAGTAAAAATCCAAAACCACATAAAAAGTGAAAAATTCAAAATGTTTAATCGTATGTGTTTAAGCACATATCACATGTGAGTTTTGCCTTGTACCTTCGTACATATGGCCTTGTGCATTTATGAGTTTAGCTTGTTCCTTATGCACTTATGTCTTTGTGGGAAAAATCTTGACATCTTTGTGTGATTGTTGTAAATCGATCTTCAAGCTTGTCATGAATAATTAGTCAATAGTCATGTTGGTTTAGATACATGCGTAGACTTGTGCCTATATATCTTCCCACACTTTTATATTTTTTTGCTTAAAGAGCTCAACCAATGTAAATCTCAAAATAAAAATACTAGTATTTGACTAGGAAAAAGGGAAAGCAACTTTTATGAAATTGTATGATGCCCAAAAAGCTAAAGGCTAACTCATCAATTTGAAATATAAAAAATTTCAGACATCAATCTCACAATGTGATGTATTAATTCAAAAAGAACAAATGATATATTGTATATGGAGCCAAATGAAAAGCTTCAAAGTTATGATATCAAGTTTTTGTGGAAGGTCATATATGTTCATTTCTATAATTGAGATAGACCACTTGTCTTAGTATTAGTTGTGTATGACTTGATTGAATTGATCATTGAAGTTTCACTATAGACTAAGGACTATTCCACACTTGATACACATACACAGCACACATGCCTAATGTTCAATGAATGCCTTATTCATTTGTTCAATTATACTTGTTTAAATGTGATGTGTGTGTGCTCAACTATATATGGATCAATCCAAAAAGATTTTTGATCATTTTATCTGTTTTTGGAAGTGATTTTTATCACTCTTTGTGTTCATGTTTAGTGCTTACTTTGTTTCTCATTGTTTAAACATGTTCTATGTTGAAAAACAAGTGTCAGAATTTTTGGCGACTCGTTTTGGCGAATTGCCCAGTCGCGAGTTTTGGCGACTTGCCTAGTCGCGAGCCCAGTCACGAGTTCACACAGAATGGTTTCGCGACTCACTCGCAACTCAACTCATGACCCGTTAGTTGCGAAACGCCCAGAATCAGCTTTTTAAAGAGTTTTTTCATGGGAAACTTGTTCTAAACCTTTTCTATCCTCTCTAAAACCTCTCTTTCAATATTTTTACATCAAAACCCAACCAATTTGAATGGTTTTTCATTCCATTAATGTCTCTAAGGTAATTTTAAACTCTTTTCATTGATTGGGATGCTTGGATTATGTTTTGGTGAGTTTTGTACTCTTGGTTGAGATTTTCATCATATGGGTTGGGAAAACTTAATTTTTGTCAAATTTTTGTATGGGATTGGTTTCTTTTGATGATTTGCTTTCGATGTTGGCCCTTTATGACAAAAAGAACTTGTATTAAGGGTAGATTTCATGATGTTCATGCATTGTTTCACATTGTTGTTCATAATGTGCATGCTAGGTGTTCGATAAAATGCCTCTTAGACATTTTCTCGCTTGTTTGGACTCCGATGAGTACCGAACTTTGGGGTTTCTCATGTTTCCTCATTCGGAACATGTTTAGTTCATTGGTTGTGTATTTAACACACCTTGTCCCACATGTGCATTTTTCATGCATTGCACATTGCCACCTCTTGCACACACCTTTGTTACCCTTGTTATGCATTAATCTAGACTTTGTTTCTTCATCCTAGCATGTCATGTTTACCTTATGCTTTGTAGCATTTTGTTTTGTCTTAGGTTTAAGCTTCATTTTCCTCATTCATCATTGCACCCCTCATGCATTATTGCACCCCTCATGCATCATTATCATTATTCATACCTTCATCTCTTGCCCTTATTTCTTTTTGACCCTTTGTCTATTCCTGACAAAAAGAGGGAGAGTATACTCTAGAGAGTATACCAGAGAGTTTTTGTCATTTCTATATGACCCTTGTGCACATTCTTAGGGGGAGAAATTCTATTTCTCATGCACATTTGTAAGGGGAGAGATATTCCATAGGGGAGATGCATATACCAAGGGGGAGAAGACATTGAGCTAATAAGAAAACTTTGTTTTGGTGTTTGGTGTATGATCAAGTTGCTCACATGTTTTACATCATGATTACTTGATTACAATTTACTTGTTACATTATACTTGTCCATTTATTACTTGCTTTACCTTAAGAGTCTAATGTGTTTTGTGCAAGTGTTTCAGGTTACCGGTATATATGTTCCAAGTTCATCATAGCTCCTATGATTCATGATAGGGGGAGTGATATGATAAGGGAAATACTTTATAGTTTGTAACCATTTGCTTTTGTAAACTTTTAGGTTTTTGTACCTATGCTTCGTAGCTTAAGAACTTGCTGTTAATTGTCATGCATTTTCTTCAGTACATCACTCGTGTGCCCTTTGTTGGATTTTTATCATTAATGCAATTACCTAGTGTTGTTGCATTGGTTGAGTGTTGGACATGCAAATGATACATTGCAAATGAGATTATTAACTTGCATGTCCGGATGTTCATTTCATGTGTGAATGAGCATTGTGATTACTATTTATAGTGATTGTCTGTTTTTGGTTAAGCCATGCTTTACTGCTTAAGTTCATTTTTTGCTTGATCGCATTGTGCTTGTTCCATATGTATTACAAGTTTTCTGCATACAATGATCTTATTGTGTTGTTGTGTTTCAGGAGATACTTGTACTAATGGTTCAAGAGCTTCACAGATTCTAGAGTTAGGTGTAAGTGAGTTTTGCTCAACTGTTCCCAACTCACGCGTTAAGTCTAGAGTTTGTTGTAGGGTTTTGTCATGGAATAGTTAAAGGGGGAGATTGTAAGATTGAATTTAATTAAACATTTTGTCGGCTTTATTCCGTGCCAAATTTACTTGTAATTCAGCATTTAGTAACACTATATTTAGGTGAGAATCATGTAAGGGTAGTGTGTGAGAGAGTGTGAAGAAATGTTCAACATTGTGCAAAGCTGCAGGGACTCGCGACTAGAACTCGTGGGTGGCTCGCGACTGGCAAGCCACTTAAAGAAGGTCACGTGTCAAGCATGCAGGAAACTAAAGTGTTATGCCAGCTCTTGCATTACAGGACAAAAATTCCAAATTGGCAATGCAGTTACCTCGCGGCTTGAACTCGCGACTCAGTCAAGTCGCGAGGCCAAGCCGCCAGCCAGCTCTGTTTTTGAAAAACTGACTCTTCACATTTCAAACACACACCACTATATATATACCCTTATACCCACGAAATGTAGAGAGCTTCCAGAGAGAATTTTGAGAAAGAAACTGTAACGACCCAGTCAACACGAAAAAAAAAAAAGAAAAAAAAAAGGTTCAAGGTCAGATTATTTTGGTTTCCCACGTGCCAAGCCCCACCTAACCCCACTACCCACCTCACAATCACTCCATCTTATCCTCTCTTTGGCCGACTCACTCTCAGCATTTCCTTCTTTTCATTTTTTTTGTTTTCTCTCATACGCTCTGCTCTCTACTCATATCCTCTCCACCCAATACTTCCACACCACCACCACTACCATTTTTCACCATCATTTTCCAGCATGATCACTAGAAAATTCTTGTGAACCCATAAGCACCTCCACATCCTTTTTTTGAGGTAAAAATTTCTCATATTTTTGGTGGGTTTTACACTTTTGCTTGAGGTTATTTTTATTTAAGCTTTAATAATGATATCCATGTGATTTATGTGCATTGGAAGTGGTATTTATGTGTTTTTATTTATGGGTTTTGTATTGGTGGAATTATTTGATGAGTGGGTATATATTTTGTGCTATTGATGACCACTTAAGGTTTATGTATGGTGGAAAATTTTGGGGGTTTTGAGTTATAACATGTGATGATTGGTAAATACAATTTTTCCATTGCTATTGGGTTTATTTGGAGTTAGTTGAAGTTCAAAATTTCTTATCTTGGAGGATATATTGATTTTGCTTTCATGGTTCTCTTAATGATGTAGTGTAAATTTTGGAAGCTAGTCATAATGTTGGAGATGATATTAAATGGGTTAACTCTATAATTTGGAGTTTATGCCTTGTGAATCAATTTGTTGAGGAACTATGGAAATGGAATATATTATTATTGATGAGGTTAAATACTAGGTTTGCCTAATTAAGTGATTACCTCGCAATTCCTAAATTGTGGCTAGATGCAATTTCAAGCTCTATACTGATTGTGATAAGTTACTTGATATTGTTTAGGTTCTAGCTAATCTCCTTGGAGCTTGGAGAATTAGGATTTTGCAGTTGCGAGGTAAGTAGCTTTTTAATGGGATTTTTGAAAAATAACATTAATGTTGTTTTGGGTTAGACACGTTTTTAGAAATTACCTATGGAAATTATATTTTCCTAAAAACTACTGTGTCGTAACCTTAATATAATATATATATATATATGATTATATATGAAAATGCATCATATTTGGTATTGCATTTGGGGAAATGTATGAATCGTTGATATGGAAAAATGAGCATCTTTTATTTAATTTTTGATAGGGAAATCATAGATTTTATGGTATAGTAGAAAATTTAAAGATGCTTATCTTATCTTATTATGTGGGAAATTGATAGAAAATCTTTTGACAAGAATGAAGTTGAAAACCTTACAAACTTTGTAGAAGTTAGATTATTTAAGGTTTTCTGAAACTACCTAGATATGAACTATGTGTTTCAAAGTAGTGTAACCTGTGAGTTTATGTTGTTGTAACATCATGCTATGTGTGATTTCCCAGTGATCACCCGATTTGGTTTTCGTGGTCTTTGTTACAACGGAATCAAGTTTAGGTCAGTGCCCTTTCACTTTGGATGACGCGTTCTTCCCTGCTGTCCATGGGGGGAAGAGGTTCCTTGATTGTGTGTGGGTGAGGCTGCTGCCCATGAGGCCAAGAGACCACATGCAAGAGAGGTCCTATTTGACGCGCTCTCTCTGCTGCCCATGGGGGGAGAGAAAAACCTTGAGGGTATGGGTGAGGCTGCTGTCCATGGGGCCAAGAGTCTGCATACCAGAGAGGACAATATCATGCCAGTTGTGAATGGGTGGATCCCCTGACCGGTTTATGTGATAGTGTGGTATAGTTGAGATAAATTACCGTATGATAGATTTTATGGTTTTGAAAACTATATTATTAGTGCTCACAAATTATACTATATAGTTTTAAGGTATTTTACTTTGAGAAACTTTGTGCTTCATTATTAAATCATTCTTGTCATATTATTATTATTGAAGATGAAACTTGCATTTCCCCCACCCCCATTAAATATGCTACTTACTGGGCTCTGTCTCATTCCATTATTTTATAATCTTTTCAGAATAGGCAACAGTCTTTTGAGACAGCTTTTTGGTGGCTAACAGTAGTTAGACTAACTACTGATGGAGGCTGAACTTTGTAATGGGTATATTAGATGGTGTAAATCTTAGAATAGGCTTGACTTATTCTTTTGTATATTAAAGTGGTTGTGATATTTTTCCACTGATAGGACAAGCTGATGATATGTAATTAAAACTCAGACCTCTATTCTTTTGTGGCCAATGTTCCTTGTAACTATTGCTTAGAGCTCTGACTTACTTTTAGAGTATTTTCAATGGAATTATTATGATAACTCTTGATGTTGGTACTTGTTATGATTTTGTGGATTGGTTTGTCAAAAAGGAAAGATCTACAGGTACTTTGAGACAACATTCTCATGCTTCAGACCCTTTGGGGTTTGGGGTGTGACATAAACCCTAAAGAAAAACAATATTGATTTATCCATAATTTTCACCTAAGAGACTCTTCAAATTCTTCTACTCTCACCCTCTCCATTGTTACATCCTTGAGAGGTTCTTAGCCAAATCCTTTTCTCACAGTACCCATTTCTATGAAAAGGCTTTTGGTGCTTTGGGAAGCAGTTAGGAAGGGACCAATTCATATTAGTTGATGCTATGGGCTATAGCGGAATCTGGTAAGCTAGAAAAGACAAAGGTTCGGCATAACCTCGTTGGAGCAAGAAGCTTGGAGGGCTTAGGTACACTGGGTAAATTAGGCTTAGAGGGTCTATTGCTGTTCATGTATCCCAACTACATTTTCTAGTGGATTATTGACCGCTTGGAGGGCGGCGGAGAGGTTTTACGCCGAGAGCTTCAGTTTCCTCTTCGATAACATACCGTGTGTTGTCCTTATGTTTGCATCTCTCTTCCCTTAATCTTTGCCATTTAATTTCTGCTGTGGATGTGATTTTATTTGGTTTAGATTGTTTATCAATTCTGTTATAAGCTTATGTTCATTTTCTGCACATACATTGTTTGATATTAAGCTTGAATTGGTAATTTGTATTTTGGGGTCTAAACGTTCATTGTGTTTTACACACATATTGAACATTCAATAATACTAGCTTAACTTTCCATATTTATATCATTATTAAAATTAAAAAAAAAAAAAAAAAACATTATTGTACTTATTTTGTGTTTGATCAATGCATTCTATTTTATGGCTTTGGAATAATATTCAATAATTAATTTTTACTTCAAATGAGTTTTAACGCATGAATAAGTATTTTAATGGAGTGCATTTCAATTAGTTTAATTAGTATAGTTTCTAATGATTGAATAAAAAATTTGGGATTTAATTCTCGCCTATACCAAAAACCGATTGATATCTTAGTCTAATGATAAAAAGTTATTATCAAGAGCGGATGCAATATGTTGAAACTATCTCAAAAAAAAAAAAAAAAAAAAAAAAAAAAAAAAAAAAAACCGTCTTTTAATGGAGTTTGAAAGTGATTCTAGCAGCAAGCTCTATAAAAACACACAAGTTAACGTGCAAATTGCACAAGAAGTACACAAGTAAATTTGTTTATAAAGAATATCTAATAAACTCAATTTTGACGTGTATCTTAATCAAGTTAAAGAAGGTCAACCCATTTCAATTTAAGGTCAATTTTGGCCAAAATATCGGATTGAGGCAGAACAAGCAGCACTAGAAAGCTAATCCAAAGGACTACAAAGGTGGTCAATCAGAGCATGAACATCAACACAATCACTTGAAAATGCAAGTGCATATTAGAATTTGAAAGGTGCATGGCGTAGATGTTTTTATACATAAAGAATAAGCATATTATACATATTATCATAAGAATTTAGATTAGATTTCAAATCTAGAAATCTAACAATCTAACCTCATTTTCATCATTTTATGTCAAATAACCTCATTTTTATGAAAATAAAATGCACAAATCAATCATAGATGATATGTGTGGACGATCGTAAGCAATGAAAATTAGAATTCTGTTTTATATGATGCAAAATTAAACATATATATGCTAGAAATTTTTATAAATAATGCATGAACTTGTGATTTCATATAAGAAATTCATGTTAAAATAGATCTGCATTATATGGCTAACCTAGGTACACGGATCTACAAATCTTCATGGAAAAGGCATGAGAAACATCTATATTATCTATACAAGGATTTCTTTCTTTGGACTGGACTTTTATGTTGTTTAGAAATACCCCTAGACCCTATGTCTAACAGGGACAACCAGGTAAAAATATATCTCCAATTTCATTTAAAATACTTACAAAATAGAACACTCTCCAATTAATCTATATCTTCATAGCAAACTTATCCAAAAAAAAAATTTAAATAAAAAAAAAATTCTCAGTCCACTTTGAAAAACACTTTAATTTTTTTTTTTAATTTAAACATTTTAGGGGCTGTTTGGTAACGTTGTTTTAATAACATTGTTTGTATTTTTTGGAAATACGTGTGGGTAAAAAAGTGTGTGAAAATATATGTAATGTTGTTTAAAAACTGAAAACATGTGTTTAAATACATATACCAAACGAGCCTTTAATCTCTCAAAATGACAGCTTTAAGTTTATTTTTTATTTTTATTTTTTTGAGTTGTGTCATAATTTAAAAATTGAAATGAATGGAAAATTATGAAACTAAGCCAAAAAAAAAAAAAAAAAATTCTCATTCCACGCACGATTCGTGTGTGATGAGGCTAATATTTATGTAGTGACACATACTATCATAATTCATAAGTGCATGGATCTACAAATCTACTTGAGATATACCCAAACAATAGAATGATACGATTAGATCTACCATCTCAATGAATGAATCTCTTTTTTTGGGGGAGAATGAATGAATCATCTTAAAATATTTTTATGAATGTATGATTATGGCATTAAATCAACACAAAAAACAAATCTATCAAGTCCAAAAGAAGAATTTAATGAATTTAACAATAAGCTATATTAACAAGAACACCCTAATCTAACCACAAATTTTTGTACTTTTAAAAAAAATTACAAAGAAAAGCATAATTAAGCAAAAGAATCCTAATTAGCTATGGGACTCAAAACTTACTTGCATGCACACTTCGCTGCATAAGCAAGGGGCGGATCTAAAAATTGCACAAACCGATCTCTATGCCTCCTTGCTCTCTCAAACTTCTTTAATCACTTATCTTTGTCTTCTCTTCACATCCACATACTGACCTTATAAATTGGTTAGAGGAATTGTACGTTTGATGCACACTTTGCTCCTTTGAAGATGATGACTGTAAGGTTGAATTTAATCAACCATTTTGTTGGCTTTATTCTGTACCAAATTTGTTTGTAATTCAGCATTTAGAAACATTATATTTAAGTGGTAATCATGTAAGGGTAGTGTGTGATAGAGTGTGAAGAAATGCTCAAGATTATGCAATGAAATAGGGACTCGTGGCTTGATCTCGCGGGTGGCTCGCGGCTTGCAAGCCGCCAGAAGATGCACACGAGTGAAGCATGCAAAGAAGCTAAACCGTCTACTAGCTGTAGCACTACAGGATAGAAAGTCCAGACTGGTCATTCAGTTAACTCGCAGCTTGAACTCGCAACTTAGTCAAGTCAAAAGGCCAAGTCACCAGTCAGCTCTGTTTTGAAAAAATGACCTTCGCAATCCAAATACACACCACTCTATATAGACCCTTATACCCACGAAATGTAGAGAGTTTCCAGAGAAAATTTTAAGAGAGAAACCCTAGAGAAAAACAAGATTAACTCATCAACAATCTTTACATAGAGACTCTTCAAACTCTTCAAATTCCTCTACTCTCACCCTCTCCATTGTTACATCCTTAAGAGGTTCTTGGCAAAATCATTTTCTCACCATACCCACATCTGTGAGAAGACTTTTCGGTGCTTTGAGAAGCAGTTAGGAAGGGACCAATTCATATTGGTTGATGCTATGGGCTATAGCGGAATCTGGTAAGCTAGAAAAAACAAAGGTTCGGCGTAACCTCATTGGAGGAAGAAGCTTGGAGGGCTTAGGTATATTGGGTAGATTAGGTTTGGAGGGTCTATTGCTATTCATGTATCCCAACTACATTTTCTAATAGATTATTGACCGCTTGGAGGGCGGCGGAGAGGTTTATGCCGAATGTTTCGATTTCCTCTTCGATAACACATCGTTGTGTTGTCCTTGTGTTTGCATTTCTCTTCCTTTAATCTTTGCCATTTAATTTCTACTATGGATGTGATTTTATTTGGTTTAGATTGTTTATCAATTCTGTTAAAAGCTTATATTCATTTTCCACACATAAATTGTTTGATATTAAGCTTGAATTGGTAATTTGTAATTTGGGGGTCTAAACATTTATAGTGTTTTATATGCTATTTGAACTTTTAATTGGTATCAGAGCGGGTATACTTGGTTTGGTTTAAATACCTAAGTGTGATCCTTGTCCCTTTGTGTTTATTTGTCATGGATGGTGCTTTCTATGCCTCTTTGTATGATTTGGTTGATGATAAATGTAACATGCCACGTGTTTGTGAAAATGCCTCTATGAGTGATAATCCTCATGATTGTGATGCTATGTTACATGAATCTTTGGATGTTGCTAATATTCCTAACATCAAACCCTTGAAGAAAAATGCTAAGAAGTTTTAAAAAAATTTGAGCAAGTTATTTTGTGAAAATGATGATTTGATTGCTAAGCTCAATGAATCTAACAAATTAGTTGAGAAATATAAGAATCTTGCTGAAAAATTCTCTTGAAAAGCTGAAAGAGTTTGAATGTTTGAATATGGACTTGGATGATAAACTTGTTTTTTCTAACAAACTTGTTGATCAGCTAAAATGTGAAAATGAATCTCTTAAGATGCATGCCAACTATTTGATTATTGAACCTATTGCTAAAAAGGATGAAAATATTTGTTGCAATCATGTTGTGGTACCCGATGTTGTGCTTATTGTGTGTTCTATCTCAAAGGACAAATCGGTGTACATTCCTCTACATAAAAGAAATCAAAAGGTGGAGAGAAAGGTTGTTAAGTCAAAGCTTTTGTTTAGGTCTCAACCTAAGGCTTTGGATGGATCTAAGTTTGTTCCAACTTACCATCATTGTGGTGTGATTGGTCATATAAGACCTCAATGTCATAAGTTGAAGAGAGAACAAAATCATGTTGCTAGATTCCTTTCCAAAAAACCTAGTAGACCTAAACGCGTTGTTTGTCACCATTGTGGTGTCTTTGTTCATCAAAGACCTCAATGCTTTAAGTTTCATGCTTTTAAAAGTATCAAAAGAAAAGAGAAACTTGAGCTTCTTGTAAGATGTGCTAAAAAAGGTAAACCTGATTTGAGTGAAAATAGCATGTTGTTAAAGAAAGTGTTTAATGCTCTTAACTCCTTGACTATGTGCATCTCCGGTTCTCATTCTTCCAACCCTCGTCTCACTTCTCTTGAGACACTCATTTCAAACAATCGTTCCGTTTGGATGAGGAAGGGTTCTTATGGTTAAGCTTTTACTCTTTTGGTCCATGATCTAATTCTTTCGATCTTTGTAGGATCCTACATGCACTGAATGTCATATCTTCATGCATTTGTGCATTTTGCATTTATTTGTATGCACTACTTTTGTCTTAATCTTCTTTTATGTTTTAGTTTTGTGTGAGTAAAAATCCAAAACCACATAAAAAGTGAAAAATTCAAAAAGTTTAATCGTATATGTTTGAGCACATATCACATGTGAGTTTGGCCTAGTATCTTCGTACTAATGGCATAGTGCATTTACGAGCTTAGCTTGTTATGTATGCACATATATCTTTATGGAAAAAATCCTGACATCTATGTGTGATTGTTGTAAATTGATTTTCAAGCTTGTCATGAATGATTAGCCAATAATCATGTTGATTTTGATAAATGCGTAGACTTATGCCTATATATCTTCCCATTCTTTTATTTTTATTTTTTTGCTTAAAGAGCTCAACAAATGTAAATCTCAAAATAAAAAGAGATAATAAGCTGCAAGAGCCGTCACACATACTAGTATTCGACTAGGAAAAAGGGAGAGCGACTTGTAATGAAAATGTATGATGCCCAAAAAGATAAAGGCTAGTTCATCAAATTGAAATATAAAAAATTTTAGCCATAGTTCTTAAAAAGAGATGTAAAGATAAAAAAATGATCAAATGTTGTGAATTGTAAAGAAGTCAAATGAAAAGTTTCAAAAGTTATGTAATCATTTTCTTATGGGAGGTCATATATTTTCATTTCTATAATTGAGATAGACCACTTGTCTTAGCACTAGTTGTGTATGACTTGATTGAATTGATCATTAAAGCTTCACTTTAGACTAAGGACTATTCCATGTTTGATACACATACACAACACACATGCATAATATTTAATGAATGTCTTATTCATTTGTTCGATTGTATTTGTTTAAATGTGATGTGTGTGTGCTCAACTATATATGGATTAATCCAAAAAAAATTTTGATCATTTTATATGTTTTTGGAAGTGATTTTTATCACTCTTTGTGTTCATGTTTAGTGCTTATTTTGTTTTTCATTGTTTAAACATGTTCTGTGTTGAAAAATAAGTGTTAGAATTTTTGGCTACTCATTCTAGCGATTGCATATTGTGAGTCCCAGTTGTGAGTTTTGGCTACTCGTTTTGGCAACTTGCAAGCTGCGAGACCTAGTCACGAGCTTACACAGAATGGTTTTGCGACTCACTCGCCAATCGTGAAACGTCTAGATTCAGCTTTTTAAAGAGTTTTTTCGTGGGAAACTTGTTTTAAACCTCTCTCATCCTCTTTTAAACCCCCTTTTCAATATTTTTACATTAAAACCCAATCAATTTGAATGGTTTTTCATTCCATTAACATCTCTAAGGTAATTCTAAGCTCTTTTCATTGTTTTTGTTCCTTAGATTATGTTTTGGAGAGTTTTGTGCTCTTGGTTGAGATTTTCATCATAAGGGGTTGGAAAAACATATTTGTTGTCAAATTTTTGTATGAGATTGGTTTCTTTTGATGATTTACTTTGGTTGTTGGCCCTTTCTGGCAAAAAGATCATGTATTAAGGGTGGTTTTCATGATGTTCATGCATTGTTTCACATTGTTGTTCATAGTGTGCACGCTAGGTGTTTGATAAAATGCCTCTTAAGCATTTTCTCACTTGCTTGGACTCTGATGAGTGCCAAACTTTAGGGTTTCTCATGTTTCCTCATTAAGAACATTTTTGGTTTATTGGTTGTGTATTTAACATACCTTGTCCTACATGTACAATTTCCATGCATTGGTCATGCATTGCACATAACCACCTCTTGCACACACCTTTGCTACCTTTGTCATGTACTGGTTTATACCTTGTTGCCTCATCCTAGTATGTCATATTTACCTTATGCTTTGTAGTATTTTGTTTTGTCTTAGGTTTGAGCTTCATTTTCTCATTTATCTCGCATCCCTCACGCATCATTATCATTGTTTATACCTTCATCTCTTGCCCTCGTTTCATCTTGACCCTTTGTCTATTCCTGACAAAAAGGGGGAGAGTATACTCTAGAGAGTATACCGGAGAGTTTTTGTTATTTCTATATGACCCTTGTGCACATTCTTAGGGGGGGAAATTCTATTTCTCGTACACATTTGTAGGGGGAGAGATATTCCATAAAGGAGATGCATATACCGAGGGGAAGAAGACATTAATCTAATAAGAAAACTTTGTTTTGGTGTTTGGTGTTTGATCAAGTTGCTCACATGTTTCACATCATGATTACTTGATCGCAATTTACTTGTTACATTATACTTATCCTTTTTATGACTTGCTTTACCGTGAGGGTCTAATGTGTCTTGTGCAAGTATTTCAGATTACAGGTATATATGTTCCAAGTGCATCACAGCTTCTCATCATTTTGAAGGGGAGAAACTTTAAGCACTTTTAGTTTATTTAAAATACTTTATGTTTGTATCTTTTGCTTTTGTAAGCTTTTAAGGTTTATGTGCCCATGCTTTGTAGCCTTAGTACTTTTTGTTATGCTATGCATTTTCTCTAAGTGCATCACTCTTGTGTCATTTGTTGGATTTTATATCCTTAATGCAATAACCTAGTGTTGTTGCATTGGTTGAGTGTTCGACATGCAAATGATACTTTGCAAATGAGCTTATTAACTTGCATGTTCGGATGTTCACTCCGTGTGTGAATGAGCATTGTGATCACTATTTATAGTGATTGTTCGTTTTTGGTCAAGCCTTGGTCTTTTGCATTATTCTAGTTTGCTTAATCGCATTGTGCTTGCTCCATATGCATTATAAGTTTTCTGCATACAATGATCATATTGTGTTGTTGTGTTTTAGGAGATACTTGTTCTTATAGTTCAAGAGCTTCACAGATTTTAGAGTTAGGTGTGAGTGAGTTTTGTTCAATTGTTCCCAACTCACGCGTTAAGTCTAGAATTTGTTATAGGGTTTTGTCACGGAATAGCCAAAGGGAGAGATTGTAAGGTTGAATTTAATCAACCATCTTGATGACTTTATTTCGCGCCAATTTTGCTTGTAATTCAGCATTTAAAAACCCTATATTTATGTGGGAATCATGTAATGGCAGTGTGTGAGAGAGTGTGAAGAAATGCTTAAGATTGTGTAGTGAAGCAGGGACTCGCGACTGGATCTCCCGGGTGGCTCGCGCTAGCAAGCCGCTAGAAGATGCATATGAGTGAAGCATGCAGAGAAGCTGAACCGTTTGCCAACTGTAGCACTACAAGACAAAAAGTCCAGACTAGCCATTCAGTTAGCTCGCGGCTTGAACTTGCGACTTAGTCAAGTCGCGAGGCCAAGTCCCCAGCCAGCTCTATTTTGGAAAAATGACTCTTCGCATTCCAAACACACACCACTATATATAGACCCTTATACCCACGAAATGTAGAGAGCTTCCAGAGAGAATTTTAAGAGAAAAACCCTAGAGAAAGACAAGATTGACTCATCCACAATCTTTACATAGAGACTCTTCAAATTTCTTTACTTTCACCCTCTCCATTGTTACATCTTTGAGAGGTTCTTGGCCACGTCCTTTTCTCACCATACTCACATCTGTGAGAAGGCTTTTTGGTGCTTTGAGAAGCAGTTAGGAAGTGACCAATTGATATTGGTTGATGCTATGGGTTATAGAGGAATCTGATAAACTAGAAAAGACAAATGTTTGGCATAACCTAGTTGGAGCAAGAAGTTTGGAGGGCTTAGGTACATTGGATAGATTAGGTTTGGAGGGTCTATTGCTGTTCATGTATCCCAACTACATTTTCTAGTAGATTATTGACCGCTTGGAGTGCGGCGGAGAGATTTTATGCTGAGAGCTTTGGTTTCCTCTTCGATAACACATCGCTGTGTTGTCCTTGTGTTTGCATCTCTCTTCCCTTAATCTTTGCTATTTAATTTCTGCTGTGGATGTGATTTTATTTGGTTTAGATTGTTTATCAATTCTGTTAAAAGCTTATGTTCATTTTCCACACATACATTGTTTAATATTAAGCTTAAATTGGTAATTTGTAATTTGGGGATCTAAACGTTCATAGTGTTTTATACGCTATTTAAACTTTCAATGACAATAGCATAGCTTAAGAAATAACTAATATTTTGTGTCAATGGGTGAATCCTAAGGATCTCAAGATAGCATATGTGTGTGTGGCAAAAGGTGCAAAAACAAAAGTATGGAATTTTGTGGGTATGGTTAATGGGTGTAAACATCTCATTTTGTAACTTTCGTTTAGTCTCACTCGGAGGGAAAAATTGCCATTCTATGACCTAAGAGGAAAATCGATATTATTATGAGTTCCATTTTTCAATACTTAAAACAAATCCAAAAATTCTGACAATCGAAACGACACCTTAAGATGACGCCACATTAAGATTTTAACAGACACGTTCTTGCGGCCAGGAAAGAACGTGTTGCGTCCATCAAATTGTTCAGCATATTTACCAGTTACTCTCCACTGAGGCCAAACACCAAATCTTTGACGAAAGTCACTAAGGGGCTGTTTACACTGGAGCATGTTAGTAGCCAACTCTGATTTTCAAAACTTCTTCAAAGCTGTTGAGATCTAGTGCAACAATATGAATTTGGGTAAGGTGCAACAATTGAGGTATGCAACTGTAGGATTTCATCCCTAACTTTCAACCCAAAAAAAAAGAGATTTCATCCCTAACCAAATTCTTGTCTACTTCGAGTCATGGTTCTTGTTGGATCCACGAAAATCAATATAAATAAATAGCATAAGAATACTTTCAATTTATTTGTAAATCAATATTAAAATTCACCAACTGTTATCACTGTGGGCCATTTCTTATGCTAGGGTGAACTTTTGGATCAGTTTCAGTTAGGATACATCTTCAATTAATGCATAGAGGTTTTTTTCCCCCTTGAAAGTGTTGATCAACCCTGAGCCCCCCCTTAATATATAATTTAGTATGAATTTGTATAATTTTTAAGTGATAATTCAAGTCTTTAAGCTTTTATAGACTCTTTCTTTATTGTGTTCTTTAACAATTAAAACTTTTCTTTAATTAATCAAGATACATAAATTATCCAACAAGATAAAAAAAATATATGTCAAATAATTAATTAAAGAATTTGTGCATTATCCACTTGGAATCATCTGGCACTTTTTTTTTTTTTTTTTTTTTTTTTTGAGAAAGAAGACTTGAAATTTTATTAAGATAATGGCATGTTTGCCTGATAAATATCGAAACAATGAACTGGAACATCCTCCATCTAAACATTAAAATCTATGACATAATGTGCATGTCTAGCAAGGTTATGTGCTAATTTCTTACTCTCTCTACCCATATGTTGAAATCTAATTCCATTGAGCTGCGCTGTCAATTGTTGTGCCTCCTGAATCGACAAACCATGGGACGCCAGTGATGGTGATGGATCTGTTAGGGCCTTAATGATAGTCTCACATTCTCCTTCAAGTATGATCTTATCAAAACCCAGCTCATAAGACACTTCAATGGCTCGGATTGCAGCTGTGGTTTCCATTTCCTCCACCGAACTTGCGAGCTGTATATTCTGTGATAAAGAGGCCATTACCAGACCGTTGGTGTCCCTTATTACCACTCCCACACCTGCTCTGTCATCTTCTTTAAAAATCGCTGCATCAAAATTGGTTTTATACTAACCCACAGGAGGAGGTGACCAACTTGCACCTGGCCTGGCCGAGAGACCAGTTTGGGTTTTCCTTGGCTGAGCCGACCTATATTCCATCAATGCATCATAAGCTTTTTGTGATATGATATTCAATGGGAAGCCTGGGGGTGCCGTTCTGGCCTTATTCCTCCTATTCCAGATCCTCCAAACCTGCATTGCAAAGAGCTCCACACTACAACCAGAGCTGAATATACGGAGCACCAGCTGAGGAAAATCTTGGAAAGTCATGTGGTTCTTGAAAATCCACTGCAAGTCTTCATTCCAGACTTGTGTAAGGCTCGGACAAGACCATAAGGACTTGAAGAAAAAGATTTGGAAAAAAGAGAGAATGGGGAATTGTTTGAGATGAAGGTGGCTTTGAAGTTTGGAAGAAGCTTGTCACAGCTAAAAGAACTCGCACGAAAATCTGCTTATTCCCGAAGAGAGGGAACTTCAATTGATGAATTTGCAAGCAAGCATTTCTAATTTTAGTTTTGACAACAAGATTTTTGTATGATTAGGTAACATTGAAATGGGCTAACTTTGATTCTTTTTAACGATTGTACTCCTTGTATAACGATATAACGTACAATACCAACACAAATTTTATTTCTATAAGTTTGCAGAGGATTGTGTTAAATGAGTTAATTTAATTATTTTGTCCAAATACATTATTACCTGAAGTCATTTAAGCTCAATTCTTAAAAAAAAAAAAAAAAAAAAAAAGAAAAAGAAAGAGAAAGGTCACTTAAGTTTTTTTTTTTTTTTTTTAATTAATATTAATCAAACAGTAAAATATTTCAAATAATGCGTTTTATAAATGTTTTCATTTAATTTTTAATAGTAAAATGATATTATTTACTAACTAAAAATTCTACAAAGTGATATGATTGATTAGTTTCACATCAGCAATATAATAAATAAATTACTAATTATTTTTTGGTGATATTGTAGTTAGTAAAAATTTTAGTACATGTAATTCTTAAAAATAAAAATAATTTCTAAAATATAAAATGTAACATCTATTATTGTTACGCTCTTTTTGAGCAACATAAACGGAGCATTTTGGTCTAAATCGATCCACTTTGGGTCATTTGGTCTAATTCGGTCCACTTTTGCTATTTAGTCTAATTCGGTCCAATTAAATCCAATTCAGCACATTCGGCCGTTTCTATTCACTTCGGTCCAGTCTTTCCACTTCGGTCCATTTGGTCCCCTTCTAATCATTTTAGACTAGTTGGTCCTTAAATTAAAATTTTTTTTTAATTGCCTTTTTTTTTTGCTCAATTTCTTTTCTCTATGTGCATGACACAGACTTGGTTGTGTGCCCATTCGGGGCTACAAGGGCCTAAGCAGCGTGTATGCCATGGCCTAGGTAGCATGCACACAGGCATGCCATGGCCTTGGCTGAGTGCCTATGTGAGGTTGCTAGGGCCTAGAAAAATCCACCATTGAAGCTGTAAAAATTTCATGGCCAGATTCAACATATATATTTTTTTTTATGATTTACGGAAGCTGGAAAATAGAAAAAATCATAAAAATTCGAAAAATGCTCGGAATGCCAAACCAATTTCTAAAAACCCTCTCTAAAATCATGGAATGAATTTATTTTTTGGGTTGAAAAATATGAAATTTTATTTTATCTAGGTCAAAATCTTTAGTTTAAGGCAAAAAAATACAAATAAAATATGCATTATAAATTAGATATTTGGACCATAAAAAAGCAATAAAAATGATACAGCTCTTAACTTAAAATTCAAATTTCAATAATAGAGGCATTATACTTATATTCGGAAAGAAAAAAAGTGCTACAATTCTAAACTCATATAATCATTAAAATTATTGTAACATGTTACATGTGCTTCATGGAATAAGGTTGTACTTTTAATTTTAACATTCTTGGATATGTTCAAATTAGTTAACCGATTATGAAATTTTATTTATTAAAAAAATAAGCCCTTTACAACATCTTGTCCATTTATATAAAACGATATTATAATTATGTAATTTAAATTTTTTATTAAATTAGTTTTTCACACACACTGACACACACACACATATATATGTGTGTATTGTTGTTGAATGTAAAATACATTATATGTTCTATTACATAAAACTTATAAAAATAGAAAAATAATTTTAAACAACACATGCGCTACAAATTTTACATTATATATTTTTAAAATAATTATATAACATTTTCCGGCAACACATAAAAAACACATATTCACACGAACATGGCACAATATCAATGTCATTATCAAAACCGAGCCCATGACTGGACTAGTTCATCGACAAAACCCATTTAATTTTTAAAATTCCCTACTTGCACATACATATTAGAACTAAACAAAATGTTGAACCAAACCCACTCGCCCCAAACATCTAAGTAAAAGCCCATAAATAGTTTAAGTTAGAAGCCCACTAACTTAAACCAATGTCTGGCCCAATAATTAAAGTCAATCCCTAAGTAAAAGCACATCAACGGTTGAAGCCCACTAACTTTAAAGTTTAAACCAAAGCTTGGCTAAGGCCAACCCTTAAACGAATGTCAAATGCCTAGCTTTCCAAATTTTTGAAAAGACCCCTAAAGTTTATTAAAATTATATAATTAGCCACATAATATTTAAATTATCAAAATACCCTAATTTAAAAATAAATAAAAAAAAAAAACCTAAAACCCCTTAATTCCACTAAATATCTTTCAAATCACAAAAACACAACATAAACTTCTAATTATACGAAAATGACTAAAATACTTCCAAGACAATTGAAAACTAACCCCAAATTGGAACTCCTTTCAAGTAAATATTGTTGGTATACGTCTCAGAAACTAATTTATACAATGAATTATGTTATTCATAATTGATAAATGGTCCGGTAGGCCAAATTCAATTACATCATGTAACTTCAAGATCGATGATGTTACACTATCAAATTTCGTTATATTGGCTAACAACTTTGTTGAATTACTAGTTAAAAAAAAAAAAAAAAAAAAAAAAAAAAAAAAAAGATAGCAATTTTACTCTAACTTTATTTAAGTGTATATATGTATGAAATTCCCTTCTAAATACTTAAACTCAGGCCCTTCCCCCTCTCCCCTCCCCCCCCCCCCCCCCCTCATTGCACAAAAATTTTATACTTGTAGAGTGGTCATCACACCAAAAGTGAGCACGCAGTGGCTTGTTGACTTACTGTTAGCTTAGGTATTTTTGTTTCTATGTCGATCATGGTCATCAAAATACCTCAATCAAAGAGACCACCTCAATCAAATGGCTTCCCTACAAGCTTCATCTCTCGTACTCTCTTCTTCTTCAAACAAAATCAGTGCTGCTGTTCCTGTTCCAAAACTTCCAAGAGTCCCTATGTCAGTTCCAAAAATGCCAACAAGAACTGTGGTTGAGGAATTGAACATGAGGGCTAGCTTTACAAAAACAGTCCCAATTGATGTTGAATCATACAACTCCACTAGTATTGCAAATACTCAACTCTACGCACTATTAGAAGTTGTAGCTGATAGGGTAGAGATGCACAATAACATTGGAAAGCAACGTGACAATTGGAACACCCTTCTTTTGAACTCTATCAACATGATAACATTTACTGCTACAACCTTAACTGGTGTTGGAGCAATTGGAGGCGCTGGAATGCCTCTACTGGCTTTGAAATTATCATTGGCGCTACTGTACGCTGCAGCCACAGGATTGTTGCTTATAATGAACAAAATTCAGCCCTCACAACTCGCTGAGGAACAACGTAATGCTACAAGATTGTTCAAGCAACTCCAAAGCCAAATCGAAACTATCCTCACTCTTGGCACTCCAACTCAAGAGGATGTGAAAATTGTGATGGAAAAGGTCTTGGCTCTTGATAAAGCCTTCCCACTTCCCCTTGCTAGGAGCAATGCTCGAAAAGTTTCCTTCAAAGTTTGAACCTGCTGTTTGGTGGCCATCAAAACAATCACAGAACAAAACCAAAGCACAAGAAGTTAAATTTCGTAAGATGGTGAAGAATGGTTGGAGTGAGGAGCTGGAAGTTGAAATGAGAGATATTATTGAAATGGTGAAGAGAAAAGACATTAAAGACTATGCAAGGCTAGGCAACTTGATGTTGAAGATCAACAAGATTTTGGCTATCTCAGGCCCATTACTCACTGGCATTGCTGCCATTGGTTCCACTTTTGTGGGTAATGGATCATGGGCAGCGACAATAGCGGTGGCTACTGGGGCATTAGGAAGTGCTGTTAATGCTTTTGAGCATGGTGGACAAGTTGGAATGGTGTTTGAGATGTATAGAAACAACACTGGCTTCTTTCGCCTATTGGAAGAATCAATTGAAGGCACACTTGAAGAAAAAGATTTGGAAAAAAGAGAGAATGGGGAATTGTTTGAGATGAAGGTGGTTTTGAAGTTTGGAAGAAGCTTGTCACAGCTAAAAGAACTTGCACGAAAATCTGCTTATTCCCGAAGAGAGGGAACTTCAATTGATGAATTTGCAAGCAAGCTTTTTTAATTTTAGTTCTGCAAATAGTTTTTCTTTGACTGTTTGATTCTTCTGCCAAACAAAATTTTTGTATAACCATGTGTAGACGACTAAATTTCTTAGCTCGAAATAAATCAAACAAGTAAAATAGTTTCACAAATGAGAATTTATATTGATGATTGTGTGGTACAATTCTCTGTGATTACAAAATAGTGATCCTCTGATTCAATCTCTTTGCAAGACTTATTGATTTGAATTTGTGGTAGTGTGATTTTGACTTGAACACAAAATATCCTTCAATTTGGTTGAGGGATGAATCAAAGATTACTGAAACAGAATTACAATGAATCTCTGGCTGTGAGTTTGTTAGGAATCCTTTGCTCTTCACGTTCTTCGTGTTCTTCGCGTGTTCTTCGTCTTCAAAGGTTTGTGGTGGAAGCTCTTCTGGGCTTTAGAAGCTTGGATCTGTAGAGCTTCACTGATTTGTGATTTGTTGATGTTTTCGGACACTTTAGGCTTAATTCCCGCAAACTTTTGGATCTAAGCAGATAGTTTGGATGATTCTGCTTCGAATGTTCTTTGATTTTGAGGTTGAAGTTCTTGAAGGCTTTGAGGCTTGATTCCTGCAGAGCTTCTATACTTCTGATGCTTCTGAATCTTCTCTGATGCTGCTTGTGCTTCAGATGGCTTGGTGTCCTCCTAAATGTCTTAGGAAGACTTCTATTTATAGGAATTTGGAGATGGATGAGCGACACGTGGCGGAGTCTGATTGGTGACACATGTCACAGCCCGATTGGTTCGCCTATGTCATTGCTTACACACGCTGGATTGATTAAGTCATCGCTTACACGTGCGAGTCTGCTTGTGTCATCGCTTACACGTGCGCTGATGCGTGATTGGTTTTTGCATGACACTTGGCAAATTTCCATTGGCTTCTGAGTAGTGATAGTAAAACATAGCAGTAATACGTGGCACTTTGTAATTGACTGTATTTTGTGGACTTGGTAGCATGACGTGTCAGCTTGTGATAGGTCGGGAATTTTCCCTCTCTACACCATGTAACATTGAAATGGGTTAACTTTGATTCTTTGATTCTTTCTAACAATTGTACTATTTGTATAACTATATAACATACAATACAAAAAGGTTAAGTCATAAATTTTACACTAAATCTAGCTAGTCTTCTAAAATAACATTTCTTAGTTTCTGGATTTCAACAACCCGTAATAATGAACTTGTTGAACAGCAAGTTGCAAACATATATTAGTATTATTTAATATCTTAAGCGCTTAATGAAAGTGACATTTCTGGAATATACAGTTGACCAGAAAATTATGGACCAATTGTTGAATAGTTATGCAGACTATTCAAGAAATATGAGCAAAATTTGGTGGCTTGGAAAGTTAAACTTGTTACGTACAAACTGTTTTACACAGTTTTATAAATACCCAAAAAAAAATTAAAACTAAAACTTTACTGCCAAATGGTGTAGAGCAATACTTGGATTAAGCCCAGGCATTTCCTTGTAAGTCCACGCAAACACATCTTTGTACTCTACTAGGAGCTGGGGGTACCCTTCTTCTTCTTCAAGGGTAAGAAGTGCACTGATGAAAGTTAGCCGAGGTTCTTCAGCAGTTCCTAAATTGATCTCTTTAAGTTCATCAACTGTAGCTTGTCCTCCATCTTCCAAGGTTGGAGGAGCTTCATCTACCTCTTCATTGGCTGTTTCAGCATCTGAAAGTGTATCTTCTTCTATTGTAATGTGAAACGAGGATGATACCTCTTCAATTTGCTCATTGTGGATAAGTGACTGACTTGTGTGCACAATCGTTCGTCTTTTGACTCTGAGCGATCCTTCAGTGCTGTTATCTAGGGTAGAGTTACATTTCATGCGTTAAGGAATGCTACTGCGAATCTCATCATTAGCTTTCTCCTCCTTTTGAACCTCAAATTTTACTGAGTTTTGAGAGCAACCATCAACGGGCCTTTTTGTTGCCCCCAATCGATCAAAGACTGATCTACAAGCAAAAGTGTCACGATTTTTTGTTAAGCAAGTTGTATTTAACCTGTCAAACACTGTGATTCATGACGATGAGGCCTCAATGCGATCAAACACCGAGACGTGCGATGAAGAGCAATCTTTTCTTTGATTCGAACTTTCGCTGACCTCCACTGTTATGTATTGGGAACTTGCAGCATTGCTTCTTCTCTTAATCCATATTTGAGCTAGTTGTTCTGGAGTATAACCTAATCCGCTCTTTGGGATAGGAATTTTATGCCCTTCAAACCGCATTTTCCTTTGTGTTTTGCTAAGGCTGTGCATCTTTTCTTCGGTGGCTTCTAGAATTAGTTCCCCTAAGTCGCCTGGTTTTGAGGAATCGTAGCCTGCTTTGGCTAACAGTCTACATGCTTTTGGGTCGAACCATTCTTTCGTCCGCTCACTTGGTAGAATACCATGCTCTGTCAGACTTTGTGAAGACCTCACAAATCCATTTAGTGGCTTCGAGGGCAAAGGATTTGTGGATGAAGTTAAAGGCATGACATGATTTTCTTTCAATATGACTACATCCTCCATTGTGAGCTTTGCATGAGGCCTTCCTATGTCTTCCGTAGATTGAAGGCACTCTGCGAATGGTGATTGTCCATTCTTGCGGCGTGATAATGGTACATACCGAAGGAATGGTGGGTTATTGGAAGGCGTTGAAATTTTCGCTCTCATTGCATTACTGGTAGATTCGCTAGAATGATCATTCCCATATTCTGGGCCTTTCTTTAGGGGAGAAACATCCTTTCTAGTGATGAAGTTAACATGCTTCTTTTTACCCTGCTTGCTTTCTATGGACGGGATCTCAACCGGGAGAACTTCACTAGGAATGTCATCTTCTACATAAAATTTTGCGTCAACAAAGTGAGCTTCAGTCTCAACAAAAGGCTTCAATTCAGCATTGACTTTCTTTATTCCACTTTAAAGGTACTTGAAGCACTGATGCAAAGTTAACGACACTATTCTGTTTCCATGGATCCATAGACGTCCTAACAACATGTTGTAGGTTATGTTGGCATCAATGACATGGAACAAAACGTTGCTTGTCAATTCTCCAATGATTAATTCCAAGTGTATCATACCGATTGCGCGGTGTCCTCCTTGATTAAAACTTTGAATGAACAAACGACTGTGCGCTAATTCCTCCATAGTAAGATCAAGTCGTTTCATTGTCATTTTTGGTAGTATATTAACAGCTAAACCTCCATTAATGAGAATACGATCGATCTTTTGTTCACAAGCATAACCGGAGACATAAAGTGGACGATTGTGGGGCTTTGAACCTAACAACAGATCCTCATCAGTGAAAGTTAAGTTTGGAGAGCACGCATAACATTCCTGGGTTTGTTAAAGCGTGTTGGTAGAAGGAGTGTATATCTTTGGCTTTTCAAGAGCTTGGGTGAGCACTTCTTTTGGTGAGATGGAGGATTGCAAGGGTTCAACTTCATTGACCCGAGATTGGAGTTCCTCCAAAGATGACAGTCTCACTTGGACCACCATGGTCAACATCCTCCTTTTCGTCATGAATTTCGCAACGAGAGACCATGTGAACGGCCTCGGCTGAGTCATTTTGAAAAAATTCTCTGGGGAAGAATTCTTCCAATGTGATGAGATTTTGAAGTTTTTGGGTTTATGCCGAATCGTCATACATTTTTGTTCCCAATCTTTCTTTCCTTTCATCACTTCTTCTTCTTGACCGAGGCTGAATCTGGTTTTGTGCTCTTTTGGACTCTTGGGTGATAAAATAAAGAGGGAATGCTCGTCTCTTCTTCCATCTCCTGCGAGTAACCATCATCCAGCCTTCTTCCTCATCCATTGTTAACCTTTTATCATCATTTGAATTATGATCATGTGCTTTTTGTGAGAGCTGAACTTGAACAGGTTCCAGAGAACCAAACTGGACGAGAGTGGTATTTGCCCCCTGCTTAGTAGTTGGAGACATGCAACTAGGTAACCCACAAGCAAATGTTGCAATGTTTGCTTGAGCAACATCATTAAAATCCAAGTTGATTTTCCTTTCCTTGGCTAGCTTCATGATGAGTTCTTTAAGAACAAAGCATTTTTGGATTGGATGGCTTATGATGTGATGATACTTACAATAGTTCGGGTTATCAACTTTTCCCATCTCTTCCGGTCGTTTGCATTCTGGCAATTCAATTAATTTCAACTTGAGCAGTTGTTCTAGCATTTCGGGCATATTAGCATCTAGGAAAGGGTACACCTTTTGTTCCCATTCTTTAAGTGATGAGCGATGTGTCTCATGTTGTTGGCCTACCTCGGGCCTCTTCTCATTAGCCTTCACATTTCTTGTTGAAATTTTGACTGGGGCAGGGTTGACATTCATTGAGTCTTTGATATTACTTTTCACATTCCTGTCATTTTTCCTTATTTCCCGTCTTTCTTTCCTTTCCTCAGGTACGGGAGGTTTCGTATTTCCATGGCTAGAGATACTCAATTCTATGTCACGCGCACGAGTTGCCAACTCTTCAAATGTTCGAGGCTTTATCCCTTTGAGGATGTAAAGAAGTCCCCAATGCATGCCTTGGATGCACATCTCTATAGCAAATATTTCAGAAAGTCTATCCTTGCAATCTAGACTCAAAGAACGCCACCGATTGATATAATCAACGACGGGTTCATCTTTCCACTGTTTGGTATTGGTAAGCTCCATCATGCCTATCGTGCGCCGTGTGCTGTAGAATCGGTTGAGAAACTCTCTTTCAAGTTGTTCCCAAATATCAATTGACTCGGGTTCTAAGTCTGTATACCAATCAAATGCTTTCCCTTTTAGTGAACGAACAAACTGCTTTACAAAAAGGCCTCCTTGAGTCCCTACATTCTCATAAGTTTCTACAAAGTGAGCAACATGTTGCTTAGGGTTTCTTTTGCCATCAAATTGCAAGAACTTGGGGGGTTGATACCCATTTGGCATCCTCATATTATCAATGCGCTTTGTATAGGGCTTCGAATATATGAAAGAACTCGTAGAAGAACCTCTATATTGTGCTCGAATGGTGTTCGTTATCATGTCCTGCAATTGTTGGACAGATATCGAGGCCATTGAGGTGGAATGTCCATGTCGAGAAGGGCCTTCACCTCCTTTTCCTTTATCACCCCCGGGATTTTGTCCTTTGAAGGTAAAGCCAGGTGGGTGCTCAGGGCCAAGACTTGATTCACCAGAAAATTGTAAGTCTAGCTTGTTCATTAGGGTTGCAATTTTGACGTCCTTTTCTTCAAGTGCTTTAGTGAGAAGGATGACCCTTTGTTCCATTTCAGCTTTCTTTTCTTCCATGGTAGAGGTGTTAGTCATGATCACTGGCATGACCTCTAGATATGATGGAGAAAGTGATGAAACAAGATGAGTCAAAGGTACTTCTTTCCTTAAGTTTCTCATCACAGGTGGAGAGTTGATGGAAAAGGTCTTTGTTGGGGATGATTCATTACTAATCTCCAAATCTTTTGAGACAGATGAATCCTTAGTGGTAGCTTTCCTATTTGCAAGAAAGTCTAAAGAGATGGTAGTATAAAGCTCGCCTTCTTTGGTTGGTTGAGGTTGAGGTCGATCAAGAGCTTTGAATCGACTGCAAGTGATTGGGCCGACATAATCATCAGCACTGGATGCATCAACTACTGATTTTTGGACATTTTTGCTGGAGGCCATTGAAGTTGGTAGCAAAATGATGTCGAATTTCTTTTCTTTTGAAGGAGAAAAAGATGAGAGGCAGAGAGGTCCCACCGGGCATGCTAGAATATGTTGACGACTAAATTTCTTAGTTCGAAATAAATCAAACAAGTAAAATAGTTTCACAAATGCGAATTTGTATTGAATTTGTGGTACAATTCTCTGTGATTACAAAAGAGTGATCCTCTGATTCGATCTCCTTGCAAGACTTATTGATTTGGATTTATGGTAATGTGATTTTGACTTGAACACAAAATATCCTTCAATTTGGTTGAGGGATGGATCAAAAATTGTTGAAACGGAATTACAATGAATCTCTGGCTATGAGCTTGTTAGGAATCCTTTGTTCTTTACGTTCTTCGTGTTCTTTATGTGTTCTTCATCTTCGAAGGTTTGTGGTGGAAGTTCTTTGGGGTTTTAGAGGTTTGGATCCGTAGAGCTTCACTAATTTGTGATTTGTTGATGTTTTCGGACACTTTAGGCTTGATTCCCACAAACTTTTCGATCTAGGCAGATAGTTTGGATGATTCTGCTTCGAATGTTTTTCGATTTTAAGGTTGAAGTTCTTGAAGTTCTCGAAGGCTTTGAGGCTTGATTCCTGCAGAGCTTTTATACTTCTGATGCTTCTGAATTTTCTCTGATGCTGCTTGTGCTTCAGATGGCTTGGTGTGCTCCTAAATGTCTTAAGAAGGCTTCTATTTATAGAAATTTGCAGGTGGATGAGTGACACGTGGCGGAGTCTGATTGATGACACGTGGCATAGCCTGATTGGTTCACCTATGTCATCGCTTACACGTGCGAGGCTACTTGTGTCATAGCTTACACGTGCGCTGATGCGTGATTGGTTTTTGCATGACACTTGGCAAATTTCCATTGGCTTCTGAGTAGTGATAGCAAAACCTAACAGCAATACGTGGCACTTTGTAATTAACTGTATTTTGTGGACTTGGTAGCATGACGTGTCAGCTTGTGATAGGTCGGGAATTTTCCCTCTCTACATAAACTATCAACCAAAACAAACAGAAAAATCATTGTTTCTTAATATATTAAGAATTTGATATGTTGTTTCCTAATACATAACACTATTGTTTCTTAATATACTACAATTAAGGGAGCCAATTTCATACCAAAAGCTATTTTAGTTTGATTAAAGGAACGATATATTTCGATATTAGCAAATATTGTTGTACTATTTCACAATTACCACTATATATATATATATATAAATATAATTTTGTAAACAAGAAACAAAGACGGTGCTGCATGTATTGTGGGGTTGCAGAGTAGCGCGGGATGTGTGGGCTGGTTGTAAGGGAAGGATACAAAAAAGGGTGGGAGGCCAAGCGGACTTCATCCATTTATTTGAGGAGATGATGGACAAGTTGGATGTGGAGGAGCTCGAGTTGTTTCTGGTACAATGCTGGGTTATCTGGGGTCAAAGAAACTCAGTCTTACATGGTGGGGTGCTTCAGGACCCGTCTCGGTTAGTCAAGCGTGCAATAGATGTGCTGCAGGAGTACCGTGGTACAATGGAGCTATTGGCTATTCAGAGTAGCAATGGGTTGGTGCTGAAGTGGGAACCGCCAGTTGGCTTTAGTTACAAGATTAACTTCGATGCAGCGGTATTCGCTGAGATTGATGCATCGGGAGTAGGAGTGATTGTGTGGAACGACAAGGGAGAAGCTATGGCTGCTTTGTCAACTAGAGGGCCACCAGTGTAGGATAGCGAGGAAATGGAGGTGTTGGCTTGCCGGAGAGCAATGGAGTTCGCGGTAGAAGCGGGGTTCTCAGAGCTGGTTCTTGAAGGAGACAACAGCATAGTTATGAAGACTATTAATTCTCTTCAGCCAAATAGGTCTCGTCTGGGTCATGTATATGAAGATATAAAGTGTATTGCTGCTAGTCTTCGTAGGTTGGAGGTTAGCTATGTAAAACGTAGTGCGAACACCGTAGCCTATGCGTTGGCTAAATATGCTAGGCAAATAGACGAGGAGGTTGTTTGGCTGGAGGAAGATCCTCTGCCTGCAGTTGAAGCTTTGTATTGTGACTCTCTAAATTTAAATGAATGAATGGCATCTGGTTTCACTTTAAAAAAAAAACCACCCACCAACAAATTTTTAGAACTCTCTCTCTAAACTCCCTTATTTAAATGTTAAAACTTAATCCTTCATAAATCCACACCTACCTAGTCTACGTATTATGGTTTGCTCTACTTTTTTTTTTTTTTTTTGATACGGTTTGCTCTACTTTTAACTAAGTTTTATCTCTTTTTATTATTATTATTAGGACAAAATTTTGGTACAATACCTTAGGTGCTATTTTTTAGGTTATTCTCTTAAGATTCAGTTATATGGCTACTTAACTAAAAGATATACTTCTATTTCATAAGAAAAAATCCACATGGTAGAATCTTAAGAGGGGAACCTAAAGAATATCACTTAAGTACTGTACCTAAATCTTACTTTTATTATTATTACTACTATTTCTTATCTTTTTTCGCTTTGAGTAGCATGGTATCGCATAAAATGGAACAATTTGTGTCACAACTTGTTCACGTGACGAGTTTTGAGTTGTAGAAGTGTGTCTCTACATAAAATTATCATCATATCTCTACCTATCACAACTCGCTATGTGGACGAGTTATGGCACAAATGATCATTTTTTACTCTTTTTGCTTTCATTTTTTTTTCTTAAATAAAAATATGCCATATTGTCCATTTATTTTATTAAATACTAAATTTATGTCTTTTATTATTTCAATTACATACCTAAAATAAATAAAAATTAAAAAATACTCATCATATTCCTACAGCCCTATCCCCACCTTTGCCGGTAGCCAAGTGATATGAGTTAAGAGCTAAGTTAAATCTCTTCTAAAGGATAGTAATGTGTTAAGAGTAATTCTTTTATCACCATTCTATTTTGAATCCATTTGCTTCTTCCCTGGCCTAAAACGGTTCGAACTAGTACCTTGGTTTGAAACTGCCAACCACGATCGCTGTGACTCACCTACAAAGATCATCATGTAATCTCACAAACCATTAATTGCAATTATCTGCAATAACCTTGTCCCACATCAGTACAACCAAACAACACCATGGGTTGCCACCGTATTGAGGCCATATATTTTTCACTGGAAAACTTGTTTTTGCTCCAGTTGCCATCTTCTTCATGGGCTTGGTGGCGGTGGTTGGCTGTGACCGTAGTGGCTACCGGCAAGGAGTTGTTTTGGAAAGAACTTGGAATTGGACCGCTCAAGCAATTTTTATTTAACTAAAAAAACCTGATTCTTGAGGAATTGAAGCAAGATGGAATAGAGCCAAAAAGATTGTCGTCAGAAAGGTCAAGAAATGTAAGATGAACGAGTTTGCATAACTCAATTGGAATAGGACCTTCAAAATGATTTTTGGCCATAACAATATCTTCTAAATATGTCATGTTCCCCATCCATGTTGGAAGCGTGCCTGAGAAGTGATTGTTGTCCAAATTTAATTATCTTAGATTAGTCCAATTTGAATTGGTAGGAAATATTTGGCCACTGAAGCTATTGTTTGATAATATGAGCAATTTTAAATTGTAGCAACCCATTATGAAATGCATTGGTATGGTTCCTGAGAAATGATTCTCAGACAAGTCTAGACTTTGTAAGAAAACCAAATTCCCAAAAGAAGATGGAATATTGCCTTCAAATTCATTTCTTGACATTTTTAAAGATTCTAAATTTGGAAAAATTAAACCGAGGTTTGTGGGAATTGGACCATGTAAGTAATTATTAGAAGAGAAATAATATGTCTACAATATTTTCACAATGTTAGAGATATATTAGCCCATTAGCATAAGCCCAAGTCTAATTCTACTTTGTGTGCAAGCCAAGTCTCCTACTTGTACTAGAAGTCTATTAGTTTAGGGTTTAGTCTACTATATATACACATGTTATGGTTTATTGTAACACAGGATTTGTATTACACTATAATATATTATTGATGTAGCCCTTTAGGGTTTCCTCCGTGGACGTAGGCCGTTAGACTAAACCACGTAATCCTCGTATGTTATTGTGTTCTATACTTTATGCTTTCACTTCCGCATCTATATTAGCATATTTAACATGGTATATCAATGCTAATATTTAACATGGTATCAGAGCCACCTTCTTGTGGCCATGGTTTTCTGTCCTTGCAGTATATTTAAGAGCAATCTTTGTCTTCCTCAGTATTTTTTCGCTGCTTTCATCTTCTTTGGCTTCCTACTGTTGCCGTCAAAACTTTCCGGTATAGTCATGCCACCGTTAGAAGTTGCATCAACACTGCAAGACCATTGCCTTCCTCAAACTACTGTCACAGAGGCAAACTTCATTCAAGAGATCTTCTCAACCTTATTAAATCTCAAGATTTCATCAAGCTTCCATCTTGAGTTTGAGAGGGGGTGTTAGAGATATATTAGCCCATTAACATAGGCCCAAGTCTAATTCTACTTTATGTGCAAGTCAGGTCTCCTACTTGTACTAGAAGTCTATTAGTCTAGGGTTTAGTCTACTATATATACACATGTTATGGTTCATTGTAACACAGAATTTGTACTACACTATAATATATTATTGATGTAACCCTTTAGGGTTTCCTTCGTGGATGTAGGCCGTTAGGCTGAACCACGTAATTCTCGTGTGTTATTGTGTTCTATACTTTATGCTTTCACTTCCGCATCCATATTAGCATATTCAACATGGTATATCAATGCTAATATTTAACACACAATATTTTTACAACAAATCCTAAATAGTAGGTTGTTACTAGTTGTTATTGTTGAAGCAAAAAAGTAATCTTAGTGTTAGGTTCAAATTTGAACTAATAACAACTAACCACCTATGATTTGTTATGAAAATGTTGTAAAATTATTGTGGACATAGCACCTCTCTTATTAGAAATATCTATGCGTGCAACATGTTGGGACGAATATCATATAGCACCATAAAAGGCCTCGTGAAAGAGTTATTATTTACAACAAAAACCACCAATCTTGTATTGTTCTCTAACAACCAGTAAGGAAACTGCCCAACCAACTTGTTGTGAGAGAGTTTAATTTCTAGCAAATCATATTGGTAATGAAGAAATCTGGGAGGTGTCCTATTGTGAATGTTAATTGAGCAATTTGACAAACTGAAAACCTTTAATTGGAAGGTTGGAATCAAAGTAAGAGAGTTAGGTTCCAAAGCTAATATATTGTTATCACTTAATAGGATCTTAAGATTTGAGAGGTTGAAAAGGAAGGAGAATGTGGATGGGATGAAGAAATTGTTATTTGAGAAATAAATGTACTCAAGTGATGCCAAACTTGATAGTGGAGATTGGACAGTGTTCCCATTGAAGTGATTATAAGAGAGATCCAATACGTTGAGTAATGTCAAGTTCACTGTACATGAAGGAAGTCTCCCTTCAAAATAGTTGTCACTGAGGTCTATCTCTTGGAGTTTCTTAAGTTCACAGCAGCCTGTATAATGTGATAATTAGTTATTATGTTCTACTATTGTAATTATTCAATGCAATATCATTGTGAAAAAAAAAAAAAAAAAAAAAAAAAAACCTACCTTGGTCAGCTAAGGTGCCATTTAGTCCAAAATCTCTCATTGCCAATACATTAAGAGAAGTCATAACTCCAATTTGATGAAGAAGACTTTTATCAAATGACGAACCATCCTACTTCAACTGCTCAAGGTTATTTAGTTTGCTCAACTCTAAAACAAAAGCAAAAAGCTTAGAGGTATGTAAATCAATAAAAAAATATATATGATATGGTAAAGCATAAATTAGTACTAATTGCACAAAATTATTAAGATATCACACAAAAGTGTTAAAGTAGCAAGACCACTTCCATAACTAAGATTCCTTGAAAGAAAGTAATTTTACTTTATTTAATAGTAGTGTATAGACTACCAAGGTTTTGAAACCCGGACCGGACCGTGCGGTCAGACCAGAAAAACCTCAAATTGCTCATTTTTGCGGTTCTTTTAACTTCAAGAACCGCTCTATGGGAAAAAAAGCAGGGACCCATGCGAACTGTGGTCGGACCTCATGGTTTTGAGAACCGTGATCAGACCACTTCTCACGGTTCCCTACTTCTCTTTGAATCTAAACCTAAATAAAAATATATATATATATATAAAATAAAAAAAAAAAACAAAAAAAAAAAACACAAAAGATGAGAGATTGTCATTGAAAAGAGCGATCTGGACGAGCCAGTGAATGATGGCGAGAATGGAAAGCCACTGGTGAGGAGTACCAGGGGCTTTGAGAATGGATTTGTTTAATTTGAAAGGGTAATTTAGGTATTTAAGCAAGAAGGGGAGATCTTCTGGCTTTGTTCTCCGCCGGTAATGTGTGTGTGACAGGGTGAGAGTATGAGAGAAAGAGAATGAGAAAGAGAGCTAGAGATGAAGAGAGAAAAATAAAAGCAGAAAGGAATCAGATGAGAGGAGTGGGGATAGGGATGGGGATACATGTGTGGAGGATAAAAAACAAGAGAAAAAAAGAAAAGAAAAAAAGAAAAAGAAACGTATGGTCCGTATGGATGCAAGGAAAGAAAGTAAAAAGAATAAAAAGGATAAAAAATCACAATAAAATGTTATCACAATATTTTTACAATATTTCACAATAAATTTTAAGTAACAGATAATTATTGGTTAATATTGATGAGTAAAAAAATAATTTTAATGATGGGTTCAAATTAAAACTAGTAACAACTTTTCACATAAATTTTGTTGCGAAAGTACTGCTAAAAAATGTTGTAAACTTCTTTGCTGCTTCTGAACAGTTCTTCTTTACTGCTGCATGCTTTAGTCTCAACCACTAGTATTTGCTTTGCTATCAACTACTAACATATAATGCTTGCTCGCTGTCAAGCACTTCCTTCTTGGGTTTTGTTATTTATTTAACTTTAACAATTTTTAAATGCATGGACATCTTCATCTAGCTTTTGAATTTTTTTTTTTTTTTTTTTTTTTTTTTTATAATTCATAAGTAAATGGTGAACATTGACTATTCAAATGGGCTTGGGAGTTAGGAAAGAAAATGATCCGCGGTCAAATGGGCTTACCCATGAGCAAATGAACTAATTTATCTCTTAACTATTTTATTGAGTTTCATAAAATAAAAATGATTGGGTACTAAAGTGTACCTTGTCATGGCTTAAAAATAATTTAAAAATTCAATAGCTATTTATGTTTTTTTAGAATTTAATAATTCTTATTTGTATTATGAAAGTTATGTTATAAAAAAATACTATCTATATTTGTTTTGGATTATTTTAGTTAAATTTTCAATTTTTATTTATTTAATATATTTATTTATAATTTAAATAATTATTAAATTAATTATGACATCATCACGGTTCGACCTCGGTTTGACTCCGATCCAACCTTAAAAACCTCGAACCTCTCACTTTTACAGTTCATTGAACGGTCCGGGTTTCAAAACCTTGTAAACTACCACATAATGTGGCTGTCTATATACTTTCATATTTTAGAATTTAATTCAAATTATGAAATTAATTTATTTCAACTAGAGATGATGCTTTTCCTTGAAGATCTCAATCTTATTTTAAGAGTAGTGTTGTTAAACCTGTTTTTTCCCGTTTTTCTACAACATCTAAATCATTTTTGTTGTTGCTACAATTACTTCCGATTTAGGTAAATTCCTCTTTACACAAATCATATCAAAACCATTTTTTATTTGAACTCTTCAATTTGTAAAATCTAGCCGATGTCACACTTGTGTGCATGTATGCTACAAGTTTATTTTGAAATATTTGATAAGAACTTATTTTTATGATCAATTTATAATACTAATTAAGTATTATAATATTTGACCAATGAATTTCAATTATTTACAATTCATTAGAAAAATAGAAAATGTATTTTTTTGAGATTAATATAATTTGGAATATGAATCTCTTGTAATATTGTTGTGAGGCTTTTAGGGTGGGGATTTTGTTTGCATTACTCTAGTTGTGTGCAACACCATTGGAGAAACATTTTGTTCATGGGTTACTAAAGTTGGAATATAGAATGAGTTTGAATTGCTAGCTTTCACATTTGAATACAAAATTTTAAAAAGAAGAAAATATATTACGATGCTTATGAAAGACGATAAGTTTAGTCTCATTGAATTTCAAGAAATTTGATTATCAATATTTAAAATAGGGTTTTTATAGAGTTTTTTTACTATTATGCTAGTGATGAAAAAAAAAAATGCAAAACAATGCCAGTTAATGACTCAAGAACTCGTGCGCTAAAATCATTCTCACTCAAGTCTAGGAGTTGCAACTTAGTTAAGATGTTTGAATCTATAGGGCAAAATAAAATATCTCAAAAACATCAACGTGATAATTTCATTTGACATATCATACAAAAGAAGTATTTGATTTTAATCTATGAACTTATATTTTTACAAATTATCATACCTCTTGTTGTCACAAAGGCATTGATCTCATTGCCTCTCAAGTAGAGATCCTCCAAGTTGCTAAATGCTTTAAAATCTATATTTAAAAAAAGTACATTAAAAATCATGGAAGAAAAAAGGGACTTCAGTTGCATAAATATTTTCCTTTAAAATAGTTGAGGGAAAAAAAAAGGTGAAATTTAGTTGCATAAATATCAATAAGCGTGAAACACTCTTCCAATAATATTCCTCTGCAAATTAATGAGAGCTTTACCTTTGATGTGGATTGATCCATTCAAATTGTTGGAACTCAAATCTAGTTCCTTGAGCGACGCAATACCACTTAAGGATTGCAAAATGCTATGATTGAAATTATTACCATCCAAGTGAAGCACCTCTAGCTTGCTCAATAAAGATAATCTTTCAAAACTTGCAATTTTTAGATTATTCAATTTGCATGTCTATGACTTCATATTCCCACAAAACAGTACAAAATGAATCTTAACATGCAACTAATCTATGGTCTACATTTATTTTTAAAGAAATGGTAAAAAAGAAAAAAAAATTTCAAACAATTTACTTTGGTCAAACAAATTAGTTGGAGGATTTTACCCGAAAGGCTTACCTTGGATGGGGATTGATCCATTCAAATTGTTGTACCCCAAATATGGTTCCTTGAGGGAAGCAATTCCACTCAAGGATGAAAAAATGTTGTTATTGAAATTATTACTATCTAAGTGTAGCACCTCCAACTTGCTCAACGCAGAGAATCTTTCAAAACCTGTAATTTAGATGCTTCAATTTTCACATCTACAACTATATATTCCCAAAAAACAGTATAAAATGATTCCTAAAATACAACTATTTTCTTCTCAACTATTTAAGAAAAAAAAAAAAGGATGTAATAGAAAAAAATTAGAATATCAACAAATTAAATACTTCCTACTTTTCTTAGAATATAAACTTGGTACCTTCATTTGGGACCCATCCACAAATCCAATTTTCACTCAAATTGAGGTACTAGAGCTCTTCAAAGGTAAGAAACAGAGAGGCATTAAAGGACCAACCTCCCCCACTCTAATAAAACATTGTAAAATTAAGAGCAAGTTGGATTACATGCCCAATAGTGATGTTGCACTTGACTTCTTCCCACTCACAGCAATCACTCTCTTTGTCAACTGAGTCCCAAAGTGTAAAAAAAAAAATTTATTAGTGTAGTTGACGGTGGAAGCTTTGTATTGCAAAAAAGCAATTCTCTCTTGTTCCCAGCAACCAAAGCCCCCATTCATACCTAAATGAACCAAAACCAACAACACCGGCCACCACCAATAACATCCCAACTCCATTAATTTTTATTTTCTTGATTTTCTATACAATAAGACTGACAAAGTTTTTGCTCAACTCTAATTTATAATTCCAAGCACAATAGGTTTTGAGTCGAAATAACACTACCAACATCCTATATATATACCCGCTACATATACAACTTTCTTATATATCTTGTCCTTCTTCTGAAAGCAAAAAAGTTACATCCATTATATGAATGACTTGGACTAAGACTTTGCAATCTGCATCATGGTGTCTTTCCACCCAGCTACGTACGACGACGATCTTTTCTAAATAAAAAGGTGCAACAAGATAATTTATTTTCTTTTGATGATCAATAAATACTTTGATTGAGGGAAGTAAAAAGAATCAATGGACTTATCGATATAGTTTCATTGTATGAAGTTTGACTTTTGGTTGATCTCATAATATTGTTGCACCCTTTTCTAGAAATTTAACAAATTCTTAGATCTTTGAGAGACAAAAATAAAATAAAATAGAAGAAAATTAACACATTTATTTATTTATTTTTGTTTTTATCTAATTCATTTACGTTTTCCTCTCTATTTTAGTTTTTTTGTCTAATTCATTCAAGAAGCAAGAAAGCTACATGCACTACTAATACAAAATGTAGGCAAGGATGGAACCAGAATTTTGAGCTAGGAAGGCAAAGTATAAGAAAAAAAATTATAAAATTACAAATAAATATCCATTTAGTTTTAACAAACTAATAACAAAGACAAGGACACAAAAACATTGTTTTATATGTAATACATTAGAAGACACAAAATATCATTATTTCTTACTACATTATTATAATAAAATCAATGTAAAATTATAAGAAAAATGAAGCCAAATATAAAAATGTGGAGAATATACTTTTTCTCTTTCTGCTTGGTCCCTTTAGGACCCAACCTGGTTTCATCCCTATACAAAGGAGCTTTCTCATATCATATTTGCGCTTTTTTTCCAAAGCAAAAAAGTTACATCCATTATTTGAGATGACCAAGATTTCTTTTATTTCTTCTTTCTATGTGAGAAACAAGATGACTAAGACTAAATGCCCATTTGGGAATAATTTGTATAGCTTTTTGTTGAAATTTTTTGTAGAAAGTGTGTTAAAGTATATTTGTACCTTAAAATTTTTTGAAAAAGTGAAGTTTTAAAAAGTTGTACGTAGAAGCTAAAAACTAAAAGTTGATGTCAAACACACTCTAAAAATCCACATCATGGGTTTTTCCACCCACTACAATGACAACCTTTTCTAAATTGAAAAGTTCCAAGAAGATATTTTCTTTTCTTTTAATGAATGAATGAATACTTTCATTGAGGGAATTAAAAAAGAACAAATGGCCTTGCGGATACACATTTATGAAAGAGATTTGACTTTTGGTTGATTTCAATATCATTTCATAATGTTTTTGCTTGAGTCCCAAGATGTAAAATTATATTCATTTGTAGTTGATCATGGAAGCTTTGAGTTATAAGAGAGCTATTCTCTCTTACTCCCAACAACCAAAGCACCCATTAATATCTAATTGAACAAAACTAACACCACCTACCACCAAAAAGCAAAAAAGTCCCAACTCATCTCATTTTTCTTTTCCTGAATTTCTGTGATAAGAATAAGACAAAGTTTTCTCCAAACAAAGTGGTCTTCAGTTGAAATAGGCCACGAGCAAGCATGTTACATATATACTTATATCAAAAGGTCCATTTTAAATTATTGCTATTGGTCTAATAATGCAAAGCGTGTTCTTTGTAGTGATTTGTTTTCTTTTGTTTGTAATTTTGCAGTTGTGCCTAATCAAGAAAACCAATACTCAAGAAGAGGCCAAAGTCTTTGGTTTAAATGGTGCTGATCCTAATTTCGTATCTAGTACTATCTTGGAAACTGTTTAGTTATGATTAGTCTATTAGTACTACCAACTTTGCATTAATTGAGAATATGCCTATATCACAGCTCACAAGTCCAGCTCACATACTTGTGTTGTAATAGTAACCGTTCCACAAATCTCTCCCTCAAATCTCTCTTCAATTCAAATTTGAATTTGAATATGTAATTACTCCTATAATCTCTCTCCCAAAAATCTCTCTATTATGTAATTAATCACTCCTATAATTCCTCTTGTGTAGCTATATATTGATGTAAATTCTCTTGCAAAGATGCAAAAAATATAATACTAGTATTTTGTTTTTATAGGCAGTTTCCTAACTAGTTGTTAGAGAACAATATAAGATTGGAGATTTTTATTGTAAATAATAAGTCTTTCAAAGGGCCTTTCATTGTGCCATATGATATTCGTCCCAACATGTTGAGAATAGATATTTCAGATAATTACTTACATGGTCCAATTCCCACAAACCTTGGTTTAATTTTTCCAAATTTAGAAAATTTTAAAATGTCTAGAAATGAATTTCAAGGTAGTATTCCTTCTTTTTTTGGGAATTTAGTATTCTTACAGGCTCTACAGTTGTCTAAGAATAATTTCTCAGGAACAATACCAATGCCCTTCATAATGAGTTGCTACCAGTTAGAAATTCTCGTATTATCAAACAATTACTTTAGTGGCCAAATATTTCCTACAAATTTTAATTGGACTAATCTAAGAAATTTACAGTTGGACAACAATCACTTCTCAGGCACGCTTCCAACATGGATGGGGAACATGTCATTTTTAGAAGATATTGTTATGGCCAAAAATCATTTTGAAGGTCCTATTCCAACAAAGTTATGCAAACTCGTTGATCTTAGATTTCTTGACCTTTCTGACAACAACCTTTTTGGCTCTATTCCATCTTGCTTCAATTCCACAAGTATTAGTTTTTTTCAATTAAATAAAAATTTCTTGAGCGGTCCAATTCCAAGTTCTTTCCAAATCAACTCCAATCTACTTACAATGAATCTTCGAGATAACCATCTAACTAGCAACATTCCCAATTGGGTCGGTAGCCTCTCATCATTGAAAATTCTCCTCTTGAAAGAGAATCAATTAGGAGATCAGATTCCAATTCAATTATGCCTTTTGCAGAACTTAAACATTTTGGATCTTTCCTACAATAAATTTTCAGGTCCGATACCTCAATGCTTAAGTAACATTACTTTTGATGCATCCGTCCAGGAAAATTCTTTGAAAGTTTTTTTCTTTTTTAGACCTTATTCTAGGAGCCTGCCATCATATTTGAACACAAAGTTAAAAAATACGAAGGATCCAAATTATGAAACATTTGTGTTTGACACATATGTTACTGTTGATGAAGAAGTAGAGTTCGCCACAAAAAATAAAACTCCACAAAAAATAAAACTTACTCCTACAATGGTGACATCCTCGACTACATGTATGGAATTGACCTCTCGTGCAACAACCTAGCAGGTAAAATCCCACCGGAACTTGGTAGGATAAGTAACAAGATTCGTGTGTTGAACTTGTCACATAACAATCTATCAGGACCAATTCCTGTAACATTCTCAAATCTAAAGGAGATAGAAAGTCTGGATCTTTCCTACAACAATTTGAATGGTAAAATTCCACCTCAGTTGACTGAAATGACCTCTCTAGTGGTCTTTAGTGTGGCACACAACAACTTATCAGGCAGAACACCTGATAGAAAAAATCAATTCTTTACTTTTGATGAAAGCAGTTATGAGGGGAACCCTCTCCTGTGTGGACCTCCATTACATAATGGTTGCACCAAAATGAGACCACTATCTATAATGCCAACGGATATGAAGGGGGAAGAAGGTGATAGTTTCATGGACATGAGTATCTTCTACATAAGCTTTGTGGTGGCTTACATAACAATCCTGTTGGAAATGGCTACAGTTCTCTACTTAAAACCATACTGGCATAGGGCTTGGTTTAATCTCATTGAAGTGTGTATTGATATATACCGCTGTTTTTTTGTGGTTCTTTACCGTAAGTTGTTCAATTTTAGGCTTGCATAGCTACTGTTTTGTTGTGGTTCATTACCATAAGTTGTTCAATTTTAGGAGTGCATAGCCTTGCAATTTAATGAGTACATGTATGTGTCTCTTCTTCTTGTGGAAAATTTGTATTTGGTGTGCAATTTTAATGGACTAAGAATGTGTTTTTTTATTGTTTGCTTTAATTGAATAAGTGAGTTGTGCAAAGACAAAGAAATGCACCTTCCCCTGAGAGGCTAGCAAACTAGCTTTGAAGTGATAGGTAATGGCAAAGAAATCTTAAATCTTCCAAATTCTTTCAAAAAAATTTGTTGACTCTATTTTTACGTGATAAAGTTTCGCTTCAAACAAATGGCTATAACTCCACTCAATATTTTTTTATTAAATGTGAATTTAGATTCTTTGACAAATCCCACGTTAGATTACATTTTCTTCTCATATCTTTCATGATCACAAAATTTCCAAAAAATTGAAGATCAATAGCTAAGTTATCAAAAAATGTTTAAATTTTAAGTTTTTTGAAATATAAGATTTTGCATAAAAAATAAATTTATAGATCAAATAATAAATAACATTCTATTGTCATAAAATTTGACATGTATTTTAAGAACATAAAAAATATGCAATCCAACAATTTTATTTTCAAAATATGTAATTGTGTTAGTTATATTTACAAAACATGTAATCAATATCATATAGCAAAAAGAAAGTTGATTCCTACAATTAAGAAGGTCCTCACAAATAGGATATCTACCTGTCTAAAATTCAGACTAGTTTAACATATAAAAAAAAAAAAAAAAAAAAAAAGCGATGCATTGTATTGTTTGGCACTGCTACATACTGTTTAAAAGCCTCTCTTATAAAAAACCAAAAAAAAAACAAAAAAAAACAAAAAAAACAAAAAAAAAAAAACGGGTTAAAATTAAAGGGCACACGGAAACATAAATAGAGAGGCGATGAAGGAGAGGGAGGCGACGAGCACACAGGGAAAGAAGTAGAGAAAGAGGTAGAACGACGAACTCAGCATCGATTCTGCCAAGTTTACGGTTAAATCCAACCAAAATCCCGATCATTACAACGTTTGAAAGCCCGATTTACACATAAAACCCAAAAGTACCCACTCCCGATAAACCTTTTCTTCTTCTTTGCCTCTTCCTCCGTGTTGAAGCCGTTTTCTCTGCCTCTTTCAATTCTCAAAACCCCTAAACCATAGCCCATCGCCGCTCTCTCACTCCTTCAGCATCCCACCGCCGTCATATACCGGTTAGTTTTTATCTTCGATTTAAGTTTGTTTATTAATTATGATTAGGGTTTGATATTTTTTTTTTGGATTGGTTTCGATTTCGGTATTCAAATTAAGTTTTTCTCTTCGCCTTTCAGTTTGACATTTTGATCAGGCTTTGATATTTGTTTGGGTCTTTAGGTTATATTTGGTCCTCATTACGGTATTTGAGTTATAAGTAGTTCTGTTTTGATTATTTGGGTTAAATTTGTTCATGTTTATTTATCTACGGTTTCTGGGTTAAAACGTAGTTTCTTTCAGATACTTTCTAGACAAAGATGTAAGCTTTACAAGTCAAGTGGGCACCCTCTTTCCCACTTCAACCACTATTTTCAATTCCTGTAACTTCTCACCGGTGCTTTTCCTATTTGAATTTCTATATTTAAAATATTCCCCTCCTGCCGAATTGTCTAGGGTTTTCCTTTGATACCTATTTAAGGATAGATATATTTATTCTCTTTCTTTGGATGCTTTGTCTCAAATTATCATCTATGTATTTTGGTTTGGGTAACGTTAGGGATTTTCGCTCTTGGGTAATGTTAGGGATTTTCACCTTTGCTGCTTTTAAATCTGACACTTTACAGTGTAGGATAATTTATAATTTTTTCTAAGTGAAATTATGGTTTCTTGGATTATTTGCTATGTTTTTGAATTAGGGATTTTGCGCTCTTGATTTAAATGGTTAACTTTCACCTTTGCTGCTTTTAAATCTGACAGTTTATGGTCTCTGTATTTTGGTTTGGGTAACATTAGGGATTTTAATAGTCATCGATCTTTCACCTTTGCTGCTTTTAAATTTCATAGTTTACAGTGTAAGGATAATTTGTAATTTTTTTTAGAGTGAAATTATGGTTTCCTGGATTATTTGCTGTGTTTTTTAAATAGAAATAAACAAATAAATAACCAAGAATACTGTGTTATTGAATATTAAGGGATTATTTCCGAAATATGGTTGTATGGTTTACTCTTGAATTCGCAGATTCAGATTTTGCTGAATTGTTGAACTCCCTTTTATATGGGAACACACTTTCACATATTTACAACATCCATACCATTTAAAAGCAAGGCATTGAATTTGTAAAGGAGTTTTTAGAGTAAAGTTCAAAATTTTGTTTTTAACTAAGATCCTTGCAACATTTTTCTTTGAGAATGCTCTTGAAATTCCAATGTCACTTTAGTTTCACAAGTTTACATAATTTATGGTAATTTTTGATGGATCAAACCTTTCTTTTGTAGTCTCTCTTTCATCTAATTTGGAAAACCTTCTGACCCTATCATTTTCTTAAAATATAGGTTTGCTTAGTTATTTGCCAAGCACAAAACTAGGGTAATTTACAAGAAGTTGCTGGAACAAACTGATAGGTAAGGACAGCCTGATTTTCTCTTTGTCTATCTCATACTTTGTATTAGATTTTGTCCATTAGTGCATTTGTGTTTGAATTGGCTTTGATTTGCATATTTTAGCCAGCTTTCTCTTCAAAGAAACAAATATTTGCATTCAATTAATTCTTATACTGTATTCAACTAACCTGTCAAACCGTTATGTTCTCTTTTAAAAATAATTGTCACCAACCATATTGGGTTTTTTGATTTGTTCTAACTGCATAAGCTACTTGCGATTCTCTCTCATTAGTTTATAGCATTAAAAGCTCCACAACAGGAGATTTATCTGTATGGGAACAAAAGAAGACAAATCAAATGAGTATTCAAAAAATAAAACAAATCAATTCCACTCTTCTTTCTTTTTCTTATGAAAGATACATAATTAGCCATAGAGCGAAAGATTTAATATAGTTCCTAGAGTTGTGTATCAGTGTATGTTTCTATGAAAACTTTTCATTTTATACATTGGAATTTGACATTGTTGTGTTGTTTTCATTTCGGTGTGAGTGTTGGTTTGTGGAGTGATGACAAAGTGAGAGGGAGTGTGAATCTAAGCTACCACAGGTAAAGTTTTTTTTTCCTTAGATCTGGGTATGAAATATGAATTAGTTTTGAGTAATTTGGTTGGATTGATTTTTATTTAGGTATTTGGGTTACATTAGGTTTTGATTTGATTTTTTGATTTGATTTAGTTTCTCCATGTACTAAAAATTTTGGGAGTATTTGGATTCAATTAATTTTATGTTTGATTTTGGTTTAGTTTTAGGGTATTTATAATTGGTTTTGGATAATCAAGGTTTAGAAATCTTGAAAGCATTGGAATTAATGTGTTTGATGTTTGCTTCATCTTTATTGCCACAATTATGCACTTCTAGAGAACTTTTTTTTTTTGATAATCCACTTATAGAGGACTTTATAACAGTTATTTCCCCACATAAATTTGAGAAGAATTAGATGAATTTCTCAAACATGGCTGTTTAAATGAAAGATGGCAGTGTATTGTGGCACAATTTTAAGCCATGATAAGAGTTAAAACCTGTTCTAATGGATGGGTTCGTGCTCTGCACCCATCTCCTCTCTTTGGCATATGCTGTTTGTATTTGTGCTCTTCCCCCATCTCCTCTCTGCAACATATACGGAAGGTCCACATCATCTCACTGTTTCTTCTTCTATTCGAATTAGCATCTTCAATCTTCAATATATCTATGTTTTAACTTAAAATCTAATGCTTATACTTCAATTGTTTTTCTTCTTGAAATACTCTCTATGTAGTTTATGAAATATTCTTTATGCAGTTTAGAGTTTATAAATACAAAAACCCACAGAAAAAGTAATGAGAGAGAGAGAGAATGGTAGTAAGGCACAAAGGGAATGACATAGATATAAATCTCAGACTAGCACCACAGTTGGTCTCCAACCATTGAAAATTGAGCATTAAGTGTGATTTATGTTTGGGTATTTGGTTGGATTAGGAATTTGGGTTAGATTTGGTTTTGATTCAGGTATTTGGGTTTTCCATGCTTGGCATCGATTTCACCAGGTCACTAAATCTCTCTTTTCCTCTGTTTCTCTAAAACTAAATTGTTATGCTCTTTCTCTTTCTCAATCTCCTTTTTTAGAGGAAGAAGAAGAAGAAGAAGATTATTAACTTCTTTGAGAATCTCAGGGACTAGGCATGGGATGCTTTTTTAGCACACGATGTTTTGTTGAATTCTCTTTTTTGTTTCCATAGAAAGTAGCATCTCAAAGATTTTTGCTGCAAATTTTCAAAATTAAATGAATTTAAATTTTGGGTTTCTATGTGGTCTTTTAAAGTTTGGAATGATTCCAGGAATATAGGACCATCGACACAAAAGATCAGCCTCAAGCCAAATGGTCGACTTGTCAAGGTAATAAGGGCACCTACGTTTGGGTTTTTTAAATTTATAAAATTTTTATGGTGTAGTTAAATTCTTAAAAAAATACCGTTTGGGTTTTTTATTTTATAAATTTATTATGGTGTAGTTAAATTCTTTATAAAAATATTAGTAAGAATTTTTTTTTGAAACAAAGAACACAATTTCTGTTAATTTGTTAATCGAGATCCAAATTTAAGTAAAGGCTCAAGTTGATTTTTTTGGGAGCAGGTAGGGTTGTCCAAGGCTCTAGGTAATTGGTAGTGATCTTGAGTACTTGACATTAGTTAGGTAAAATTCATTAAGTGCATGTTGTACAGCCCCTCATTTGTCCTATACATGTAGAAATTCTATCTATAAAATACAATACAAAATATCACTCCCTTCATATGTTACGATAGTTTTCATCTAGAAACAAAATATCAAGCAAACTAACCACAAACTAAAGGTCTTTTATGTTAGGTTGTTTTTTTTTTTTTTTTTTTTTTTTTTTTTTTTTTTTTTTTTTTTTTTTTTAAGCCTTGGGTTTATAGAGACAAAACATAACCTTAATTCACAGCACATACTTTGAAAACATTCTGTTTTTTTACTCCTCATTCTCCAATGAGAATTGCTCTTTTGGTTTCCATGTTAATATGTGAAGCATATCACACCAATACTTGTGTGATCCAAACTCATTTAAGTAAAACAACTTCAAATTGTTAATTACAATGGACAGAATTAGAATCAATCAATCAATCAATAAATAAACAAAACCACTAATAAGATTTTAGATGAAAAATATGAAACAATTCTCACAAAATATAAAGTTATATATTACAATGTCCTTAAAATAATATATATATATATATATATATTTTTATAAAATAATTCCGGCAAACATACACAAAATAAAATAATAGATGCAAGAAACCATTGTTTGCAAGGGACTAAACTTAATTTTGTGGTGGGTATATATTACAAAGCAATTTTTTGGGAATTTTCTTGCATTCAACTCTATATACCTGTTGTGTTGCATTGGTGACAAACAAAGATCCATTGTGTTGCATTGGTGACAAACAAAGATCCCAAAATGGTTTTCTTAATGGAGACCAAAGTTGAAAAATATGATCTGGAGAGAGTGGGTAGAAAGATTCAGTATCCTAACCTTTTTGTTGTTCCACGTGTGAACACGGGAGGTGGTTTAGCTTTATTTTGAAAACGTGATTTTGATGTGGATGTTCAATCTTTTTCGGTTAGCCATATTGATGCCATTATTAACCATGGAGTTGATGATGCCTAGCGTTTCACAGGATTCTATGGAGAACCTGAAACTGCCAACCGGGAAAACTCATGGTCATTGTTACGTGTTTTACATCAGCGAATTTCTTTGCCTTGGGTATGTTTGGGAGATTTTAATGAAATTTTGTTTGCGGAAGAGAAGCAAGGCTGGTTGGACCGACCGGAAAGACAAATGTAGGGATTTAGGCATGCCTTGGATGATTGCCGATTTAAGGATCTTGGGTATAGTGGGTTCCCCTTCATGTGGTGTAATTGTTGTCTAGGTGACCAAAATGTTTAGGTTCGACTGGATAGAGGAGTGGCATCCATTGAGTGGATTCTCCGATTTCCAACCACTCATATTCACCATCTTAATGCTTTCCATTCAGACCGCAAGCCTATGTTGCTTGTTGCTGATTCCGAGCTAAAACGCTTCTGTAGAAAGGGTCGGCCATTTCTCTTCAAATCCATGTGGTTGAAAGAAAGATCCTGCGAAGAGGTGGTCTAAAATGCTGGGGGTGTGCCTACCGGTACGAATTCAGTTTGGAGGTTTAACGAAAAAATACTGAACTACCAAAATAATTTGAAGGAGTGGAATAAGAAGACTTTCGGCCATGTCCGATCTTCTTTAACTAAGAAAATGCAGGATCTTAAGGAGGCAGAGGAGAATGGCAGCTACATTACTAACCCGGATCTGATCTATAAACTAAGAGGAGATATCCAAAGCCTCAAATACAAAGAGGAGACTATGTGAAGCAGCGGTCTCACAATGACTGGCTCAAGGAAGGTGATAGCAATACGAGATTCTTTCACTGTCGAGCTACCCAACGCAACCGCCACAACTTTATTGAGGGTTTGGAAAATGATGTCGGAGAGTGGGTGGAAGATGAACCACGGATGGGAAGTGTGCTTAAACAATATTTTAACTCCCTTTTTACTTACTCTAATCCGTCGGGCTTTGAAGAGATCTTGGATGGTATCCAACCTGCCATGTTCGATGAGGCAGCAAGCTATTTAGTCTGTGATTTCCAGGCAGAGGAGGTGAGGCTTGCACTCAAACAAATGGCTCCACTTACTGCCCCGGGCCTCGATGGTATGTCGCTGATATTTTATAAATCTTTTTGGCATATTGTAGGTAATGATGTAACTGCAATTGTCCTTAAAGCACTTAACACAGGTGTTGTCCATGAATCCCCTTAATTCCACCTTTATTACGTTGATCCCAAAAATCAAACATCCAAAAAAGGTGGCTGATTTTCGGCCTATAAGCCTATGCAATGTTATCTATAAACTCATTTCAAAAGTTGTGGTGAATCGACTAAAGAAATTCTTGGCTCAAGCTATTCCTGAATCTCAAAGTGTTTTTTTGTCGAGGCGTCTAATTACTAATAACATCCTGGTGGCATTTGAAACTCTGCAGTATCTGAAGAGGAAAACTCAAGGGAAGATGGGATATATGGCTCTCAAGCTGGATATGAGCAAAACGTATGACCGGGTGGAGTGGCTTTTCTTGGAAAAAATAATGAAACACTTGGGGCTTGGTGAGAGGATGGTAAGTCTTATCATGTCTTGTTTAAATTCTGTTTTCTATTCTGTGCTCCTTAATGGCCAACCTGTAGGAAACATCAAACCAAGTCGGGGTCTGAGACAAGGTGACCCACTGTCTCCTTACCTTTTCCTCATGTGTGCCATGAGACTTCAAAGCTTGATTCACAAAGCTGAAGTGGAGGGCAAGGTTTTCAAACCCGGACCGTTCATTGAATCGTAAAAGGGAGAGGTTCAAGGTTTTTAAGGTCGAACCGAGGTCGAACCATGATGACGTAATAATTAATTTAATAATTATTTTAATATAAATAAATATATTAAATTAGTATAAATAGAAAATTTAACTAAAATAATCAAATTAAATATAAATATCTATATTTCAAATATATATTTTCATATCGTAACTTTTACAAGACAAATGAGAAATATCAAATCCTAAGCAAATTTAAATATAATATCTATTTATTTATATATTGATTAGTTAAACTTGTAATAATAATAATAATAATAATAATAATAAATAATAATTATAATTATTATTATTATATAAGAATTAGAAAGACACTCAAATAAAATAAAACAAATTATTTAATCATTTTAAATCGAAATAATTATTTAATAATTATTATATACTTAACTGTAAATATTAATTAAAATTAGAGTAATAAGTACCATAATATTTTATACAAATTTTGCCACAATTTGTAACGTGACGAAATGTGAGTGGTAAAGATGTAGACCCATAATTTTCTTTTCATTATTCACACTTTGCCACGTGTCAAATTATGGCAAAAAATTGTGTAAAATATTGTGATATAATATTACTCTTAAAAGAATAATGCTGGAGATACAAATTATTTTACAAAAAATTTTACAAACTACTGATGTGGTGTGGGATTATTAATAAATAAAAATATGATATTAATTGTAAGTCTAGATGAAAACTAATAAAAAGTTAGCTACATCAATGTTTTGTAAAAATATTGTAAAATAATTTGTGCCATAGCATTACTTTTTTTAAAAATACTTAAAATATTTAATACACCTAGCAATGCATGTCACAGGCAGCTGAAAAGAATCTGAATCTAATGGCTGAATTTTTTTACTTTTATTAAAAATTTAAAACCTTTCATCATTCCAATGTTAGCCATGTGAGGGAGTGCATGTCACATCATGCTAGGAAGCTAAAAAAAATATCTCAATCTAATGGCTGGAATTTTTTTGCTTTTATTAAAAAATTAAATCCTTTCATCATCCCAATGTTAGCCACGTGAGGGACTTAGGAATTCAAAACTCAAAAGGAGTAACAAAGCAACACAAGAAAGAAAGAGAACACAGCAGTAGCATTCAGCAAAAAAGAGGAGTTACAGAGTGATCGCCATCCACAGAAAAAAGAAAGAGAAAAAAGAAAGAAAGAAAGAAGAAGAAGCAGCAGTAGACGATGAAGGCGTGATCGGCGACTGTGTTGGCAACCAGCAGGGCAGACCCTGTTTCGTTGTGTTCTTTCTCTTCTCTCTAATTTTTTTTTTTTTTTTTTTTTTTTTTTGTGAGGAACTTGTCTTCTTCTTCTCTGGTTTTTTTTTTTTTTTTTTTCCTTACAAATCCCTTTGTTCAAGATCTAAAATTATCAGATCTCCTTCTGATCTTTGTTCTTCTTCGTGTTCTTTCATTTCTTCTAGATCTGATCATAACTTCATACCGGTGTATTGGCTAAAATTCACTGCAAAAGCTGGAAAAAAAAAAAAAAAAAGAACCGTCCGAACCTTAAAAATAGGTCACGGTTCACAGAACCGGACGGTTGGACCGCGGTCCGTGCGGGTCCCTGCTTTTTTTGCATGGAATGGTTCTTCACCCTAAACAGATCGTAAAGCTGAATGGTTAGAGGTTTTTCCGGTCGGACCGTACGGTCCGGTCCGGATTTCAAAACCATGGTGGAGGGCCTTATCCAAGGGGTGTCAATTTGTAGAAATGGCCCAAGGGTATCACATCTATTTTTTGCAGATGATAATGTGCTATTTTGTTGAGCTAAGGAGGAAGAATGTCAAAAAATCCTTGATATCCTAGCGATTTATGAGAGGGGTTCGGGGCAGAAAATTAATCAGGACAAGACAAACATCTTTTTCAGCTCAAATACCCTCCAAGATACCAAGGTTCGGATTCAACAATATCTTGGTGTCCCAACTATTAGACAATATGAAAAATATTTGGGCTTCCTGCACTTGTTGGCCGTGCCAAAAGGCAAAGCTTTGTATTCTTAAAGGAAAGGGTATGGAAAAAACTCCAAGGATGGACAGAGAAGCTTTTATCTCAAGCCGGAAGGGAAGTTCTTATCAAATCAGTTATTCAAGCAATTCCGACATACACAATGAGTTGTTTCAAGCTCCCTAGGGGCCTTATAAAGGAATTCGAAGTTTTAATCCGGAAGTTTTGGTGGGGTTATAACGATGATAGTGGAAAAGTGCATTGGGTGAAGTGGGAGCGACTGTGCGAAGCCAAAGAAGTTGGGGGCTTAGGCTTCAAAGAAATTGAGAAGTTCAATGAAGCTCTATTAGCCAAGCAAGTATGGAGGATGATCAATAACCCGGATTCCTTGTGTTATCGAGTTTTCAAAGCTAGATTTTTCCTCGAGTGCTCGACCTTAGATGTAGAAGACTCAAAGGTTGGATCATATGCATGAAAGAGCATCCTTAGTGCAAGAGACGTAATTCGAAATGGGATGGTATGGCGCATTGGCAATGGTGAATCAGTCCACATAAAACAGGACAAATGGCTGCCTTCACAGCGGGGCAGGTCTGTTGCTTCCCCAGTCCCTCTAATGCTACCTGATACTAAGGTGAGTGAACTCATAGACCAAGACAATGCAACATGGAAAACTAATGTTGTGCAACAGCTGATTTTGCCCCAAGAAGCCTTGGAAATTCTTGGCATTCCTTTGAGTGAAAGGCTCCCCCCAGACCGAATCATTTGGGCTTGTACCCCTTCGGGTAGCTTCACTACTAGTAGTGCTTACAAACTGATTTTATCTTGTGATTTAGCTCTTAATGAAGGTCCCTCAAACCCTGAAGCTTAGAGACAATTCTGGAAGAGAATTTGGAAACTCTGGCCCCCAAACAAAATCAAGCATTTCGTTTGGAAGGTGTGTAATAATGCCCTACCCACCTTGGAGATGCTCTAACACCGCCATATTGTCACATCAGAAATCTGCGAAGACTGCCATGAGAAAACAAAGGACACATTGCATGCTCTCTGGTTTTGCAAAGAAATTGCATGTGTGTGGCACTCACTGGAGTGGTTCCATCAAGATGTTGCTAGGTAGCCCGTGTCTTTCAGGGACCTCTTTTCCAGGTTCTTGTATTCTAAGGACGACTTTAGGTTGGAACTTTTCTCAATCATGGCTTGGATGCTGTGGACTAGGCGTAATGCTAAATTTTTTGGTCGCCCAGTTCAGCCTCTCACCATGATTTGTAGTATGGCTGGTACTCTCCTCCAAGATTTTCTTGCAACTCAGTCCGAGCCTCCAATTCTCCCTGTTCCAATCGTTGTGTAGCAATGGAGACCCCCTGAAAATAATCTTTATAAGGTAAATTTTGATGCAGCCACCTTCAGGTCCACCAACATAGTTGGCATTGGAGTTATTGTACGTGATTGTGCTGGGGAGTTTATTGGTGCTCTCTCATTGCCAATTCCGATGCCTCAGTTAGTTGTAGCTGTGGAAACTCTTGCGTGTCGCTGTGCAGTAATGTTTGCTGCAAAAATTGGTTTAACTCGGGTGGTGATTGAAGGTGATTCAGTTGTGATCATCAATGCACTTTCCACGACCAATGGAGACCAACCTAGCTATGGAAATATTTTGGAGGACATTCGTGCTCTTGTTTCGGGTTTTCAACTGTTAGATTTTAAGCATGTTCCCCGAGCTTATAACTTTGTTGCTGATGCACTAGCCAAAAAAGCGAGCTCAGTGACTAGTCTTCAGGTCTGGTTGGAGGATTCTCCACCTGATATTATACCTCTTGTTTTAAGGGATGTTTTTGTTGTAAGGGACACTCCCTGAACTTTCTTGTGTTTGAATAAATTCCTAGGCTTTCTAGTCTGGTTTCTCAAAAAAAAAAAAAAAAACTCTATATACCTGTAAATAAAAATACAATCTAAATAAAATCACATATTTTCATGCAACAATAATTGCACAGTTCCAACACTACTTAAAACACACACACCAAATAGAAAGGAGTTCCTGCAATTAAGGAGGTGCCGCTGCATAGGTAAAAATGCCCATTTAACTTTCAGTCACGTGCACAATTAAAAAATGATAAATTATATTGTTTCAGAATCTTAACACTGTTTGATAGTTTCCAAAATTTTTTTTTTTTTATTGCTTATTACTTGAACAGAATAATTATAATGGATATGCGTATACAATTTATAATTGTTGCTTCTTATGATGAACTCATTACTAACACAGTTTTATAATAAATATGCTATAATATATCTAAAACCTTCTCCAAAAAAAATTACATAAAATATTACAACATTATCTATGCATTGCACGGGCAACTTAGTATTTGTGTTAATTTTTTTAGTTAGTGTTGTAGCCATTAACTCCACGCATGTTTGGAGTCAAACCTTGTTGCCATGAACTCTGCCAAATTTCACCTAACATGCTCATGAATTCACAATGTTCAAAACTAGAATAGGAACACATCCAATCCTATTGTAGAAACAAGCACTTGTCAAATCTAACATCGCCAAAAAAAGCCAGAAAATTTTCTGGCTTTTTTTGAATAACGTTTAGCTTTCTAAAAGCTTCATTGCATATTTAACCATCTATATGGTTAACTTTAAGATTTATTCCATGTGACATTAGTGGCATGACAATGGAAAATATTACAGAACAATAACTAATATGTACAATAACAACTACGATACTTTGGATGCAAGTGATCAAATTTGCTAGCCTCAAATAATAGCTACCATTGTGATTTGTAAGGAAAAATTACAAATCCTTAAACACCCCCCCCCCCCCAAACAACACAAAAAAAAAAAAAAAGAAAAAAAAAAAAACAACCTGGAGTCACTCCTACAAAACTAAGAGTGGGTGGGTCTTTCAACAATTGATACTTTTCCTTCAATTGCGTCTATCCTTTTTTGCTAAGCTTCACTTTCTATGAATTAGCAAACAAATGAAGCATTTTTTGGTCAACATTTTTACCTAGATGCTCCAGCAGTAGCACGCTGTTCATATTCCCCTTGCTCTTCTTTGGCAAATTCTTCAATCAATTCATGTTGCCTTAGGTTAAATTCCTGCAGAAATCAAGCATTTTAATCTACTATGAATTTTTTTTAAATCTACTATGAAAATGAGAGGCTGCAAATACATTCCCATATGATGCTATAGGTTTCAGTAATATGACACTTTTTTTCCGTAGTTAACACACTTGATTGAACTTAACCATAAAAATACGTTCTGAAGGGTGAAAAACCCTCCAACAACAATGGCTAAGAACAAGGTGAATAAAATTTTAAATCAAGCCCAAGCCCACGAAAACGTTTAGGGTTTCAATCCAACATTCATAAGTATAAAGGGAAAACCTTAACTACGTTTTCAAGACTCTTGGAGTACTTGTGAGTTACTCCTCTGAGATTTGAGAGGTTTTGTGCCTTCTAACTTTACAAGTATCTACCAAAACAAGATCAACAATTAAGTGCTAGTGAAATCTAGTTGCTGCAAGATCAACAAGTGGTAATCTGAAACTTTTGAGTGGGATCTCAAAGTCATAAGCGTGAGAGCTTGTGTGCTACAAATCCAAGAGAAGAGCTTGCGGATTCAGAGCTTGCACGTGATTGTGTCAGTAAGTTACTACTGGAGGTAGCAATAGATTTAGGGTTAAATATTTTGTAAAAACTTCAATTCTCTATTAGGGGATTTGTTTACCTTGAAGATAGTTAGGTCAAATCTTCCATAGATTTTTATCTTAAAACAATTCATTTCATTGGTTTTCCTAGATGATTATATCTGTGTATTATTTACTTTTTCGCTGTTGTGCATGATATGATTTATTACTGTTTAACTTAGATCTCATAATTAACCTAAGTAATCACTTGGCTAATTTATTAGGTTAAACAATCTGCTTTAAGGGGTCTAAACAAACAAACAGTTTTCACTAGGCTTTGTAAGAATTATGATTTAGTGTATGATGAAATTGTTGTGGAACTTATGGATGCAACTCAGAAAGATCTGTTTTTCGATGGTCCAACTATTATGGTGCAGGTACTCTGCATTTAATGGACGAACCACTTATCATGTGCAAATGCATTAGTAAGAGGCCACGAAGCAAAGACAGGATACTGTGTACAATTATGTGACCCCTGCTTTTTTTTCCTTGGCAGTAGATGTGGACTTGGGTGGGAGTTTGCTTCCCTAGCATTTGTGGTGTGAACATGAATTCTATAAATGTTGTTTAGCACCAAAACAAGCAAATTGACACAGCAACAAAGTGGCTAAGAACAAGGAAACCTACGATGCTAACATTGAAGTGCAAATATTGATCACCAAATGAGTACGAGTTACACGTCTTGATCCCTGCACAAAAACCACAAAATTTAGAGGGAAACTTTTGAGAAAAAACCAAATTGACACGGCAAGAAAGTGGCTAAAATGTAAACAGATCAAGTAACGTGCTAGGCGAAGGAAAAGTAATATTAGATCTCACACCAAACATGGCCGTTTCTTCTCTTATCAAGTTTTGTGCAAACCTATTCTTATATCATCCAAGTTAGTGTTCATTGAGGTTCACCATGTCCTACTAAACATACTTATATCATCCAAGTTACTGGCTTTTTTTTTTTTTTTTTTTTGAACCAAGAAAACACGAAGAATAATAAACAATAAAGCCAAATGATAAATTTCTTGTTCATCATTTCTAAAATGTTCTCTAGCTCAAATGATATGCTCATCATATTTCGCTTGTCCTTCTTTGGGTTTCTTCCTTGAATAAAATTATGGGCCATTCTAGTCCAATTTGATAAATTCCAGACCAAATTAGATTTTGGGCATGTAGTAAGTTATCAGGCTGTATCTTAATTTTTTTTTTTCACCCACATATAAGTAACACACAAAATACAAATTCCAAAGAAATTGAAATTTTAATTAAAAGAAAATTTTGGCACCAAATATGGATCGATAGTGGTAGGTAAAAGAGTAATGTTAGTAGCAAACCTAAGTGAGAAATAGTAAAACTTTGTCAACTAAACTATTATGAAAAATGTTGTGAATTTTTTTAGTGTATTGCTTTCTTTTTTTTTTAGGTGAGAAGTGCTACGTTAAATTCTAGGTGTTAAGTTATTATTAATTTTAAATTTTAATTTGAACCAACTACTGAAATTGTTTTTTTGCTATCATTAATAGTTTGTTACAATATGCTATTTAAGATTTGTTATAAAAATATGGTGGATGCTGTATTTCTTTCTCTCCTATTTTTTTTTCTTGTTTTTCGTTTGATATAAAATTATTATGTTATTTATTTTCTAATATTTGGATTTAATTAATACTATTACAATAAAAAAGAGTGATCCTATTGGCTAAAATTTGAGGGACTTTTATTTACTTGGACTCTAGGCGACCGCTTCATTTGCTTATAGTATAGAGCTGGAATTGCTAAAGCTGCTCCCCCTAACAACAAAAGAAAAGCTCCAAATGCAGATAATGTTTACACTAGGCTTGACAAAAATTATGATAAAGTGGATGATAAAATTGTTGTGCAATTGAGACAAAAATAATAATAATAATAATTAAAAAAAAAATTCCCCAACGCCCTACTATAGTGTATTCTATGGGTTAAAATGTACAAAACTTTGGCCCAACCCTTAAACACGAACCCTTATATCTCTTAGCCTTTCCCCACCAAAAAATAAAAAAAAATAAAAAAAAAGAAAGAAGTTTTAGCTGCAGACAACTAGATGTCATTCTTTGCGTTTGGATTGGGTTCATTTGACAAATTAATTTGATAAAAGTCAAGATGGTGGGTGGAACCGTGGAAAGACACCACTGTAAGTCTATCACTATCCTCAATCACAATACTAGTGATACAGACTAGTATTCATTAAGAAAAACTTTTCAAGAAGGGATTACACAAGTTAAGAAATTGCGCGATCTAAATGGTGTATTTCTTACACTGCTATCTAATATCTAATGTATTATGGTTTTTACCTTGATTTTTAGGATTTCTCTTTTCTTTGGAAAATATTAAAAATATTATGCATTTTGCTACATAAACTTTTATAGATTAATGTGGTAATTAGTACGATGGGTGGATTTTAAAATTTTAATAAATGAGTGTTTGAAATTTTTTTTTCTTGGGTAATTTTCAACACAATTAATAGTTTGTAAAGACAATATAGTAAAGTCTAGGGTTGGACTAAGACAATTTTATGCCTAAGGCAACAATTTTATTTGAGACTTTTTATTTTATTTTATTCAAATATCATTTAGATGTCATTATTAAATTTTATATTGTAACTCTAATTTTTTTTAATTTCATTTTTCTTGCTTTTTTACATACAGAATTACTAACTATGTTTCTAAATTAATGTTTTTCTAACATCTACTTTTAAATTTGAATCGATTTTGGAGTATCATGTCAAAGCATTTGAGTTTATTTTCTTTTCTTATGTAAAACAACATGCTTTTAATGTGGTATTATCTTTTTGCATATGACTTTTATGGGTTTGCTTTTAAAATGATGTCTGCCAGAAAAGACCAGGGCTAAGGGTCATCAAATGGCCCATGGCCCACGGCCCGACCCAAAAACTTGTCAGCCCATTGGGCTAATGGGCGGCCCAGCCCGTTGTTATTGAGGCCCATGGGTAGTCCACTAGCCCAACGAGTTAGGCCGTGGGCTAGTTTTTATGCCCATGGGCACCCGATGGGCTAGCCCAGTAGCCCAGCCCGTTGGCCCAACTCGTTGGCCAGTCCAATAACTTAGAATTTTTAACAAAAATATATAGGAAGTGTATGAATGATTGATCTTGAGATATTGTAATAGAATTTCTTAAGAGAACTCTCCCAACCACTAAGATATTTAGTGTAATTGTCTAAACTTAGTTTACTAAATATATATTTTTCTAGTAGTCTAGCAATAAATTAAATAGATTTGACTATAAAAAAAATTGTAATTAAGTATTAAATTCTTTGATTCTTTCCTTTAAAAAAACTAGATTGATTATTCCCTTATTAAAAATTGATTCTTTATTTCTAAAAATAATAAAATAATATGCTAACACAATCTCATGGGTAGCTCATTAGGCCCAACCTAGTAACCTAGCCCATTAAAGACAAAATGGGCATTGCCTATGGGCAGGGTCATGGGCTGGGGTTTTCTCTTTCGGCCCAGCCTGACCCGGCCCGTTAACTAGTTAATAGCCTATTATGCCCAGCCCATTGTGCCCTTGGGCCAAGTAAAAAGGGGCCGAGCCAGCCCGACCCGGCCTATTGACGACCCTTAACCAGGGCTTTATGGTGCTTCAAAACAGTTTCCCCCATTGCAAATGAAGCAAGGTAAAATGCTTCAAAATTTTATTGTTTGCTAGTTGTTTCCTTTCTCTAAGTTTGACAGGATTTTTTTTATTTTTTTATTTTTTCATGCATATTTAAGGGGAATCAATTCATGCTGTTTAGACGGCATTTATTTGCATCAAATCTAGAATGCTTTGATTGAATGCATCTTCATGTTAAGTTGGACTTGTCATTATTGTGAGGGAATGGTTGGTATACAACTTCAGACTTCATTGTTCAGTGAAATCCCATTTTCAAGGTGCAATTTTACTCCTTGATATGCTAATCAAACTATTGTGGTTAAATGATTAAATTTATCATATCTTAATAGTTCAAATTTTTGAGACAATTGGTAATTTAGCATTTAACCACACAATTCTAACACTTCCTTCTGCAGTAATTCTCCAAAACAAACCCAATAGAAGCAGAACAAATTAGAATTACTATCAAATCATCTATATTTTTACTGAAGGTTAAGAATGTTCTCTCTTCCATTAGGAGAATACCTATATATGCATTGGCTTTTGGCTTAGGCTGCATGAATTCCTTGCATGCTAAGATTGTATATGACAAAGCTCCAATAACTTGCATCTTGAAAATGGAAATTCTCACAACGTGCTTCCCTCATCATTAGTGATAACTACTAACTAGGCATTAAATCATTTAAATTGCTTCTTCAAGATTGTATTTTACTTGCTATTGTAACTAAAATATTTGATCTCATGAAGTTTACAAAAGGAAACCTATATAGATCAATAAGCATGTGACGGAATTTGCTATAAGCATTGTGACATTTCACTATTTTGGTACAAATGAACATATGAGAGTTACAAACTCAACTAAGAAAAATAAATTATGTGACATGGTGCGTTCCTCTGATAACATGTAAGTCTTACAAGTGGGGGCTATTAAATATGAGAGGGAATATGATGGTGTGTTTCATTTGTTTCCCCAAATAAAATTGAATTATTATTATTATTTTTTATTTTAGGAAAAAAATAATAAAAAGAACTTTCATTGTGGTGGATAAAAAGATGTGGTGGACATGATCACACGAAGTCTTCAACTGTCATGGTCTAGGTTATCTCAAATAATACAAAGTTTATAATATTAGTGATATAGCTAGATTAGTATTTACTATGAAATAGTTTCAAAGAAAGCACAAGATTGGTCTTTGGCCTTTTGTTGAGTCTAGGTCTCCCCAAATAATACAAAAGAAACGATCATTAGTCATCACTACGAAATAGGAAAACACCAATGCTATGGGTTAGTCATCACTATGAAACATTTTCTTTGAAAGCACTATTCATGAAACCAAAGTTTTCAGCCTCTTCTTAAGTGTGAGTCTTCTCAAATAATGCAAAACTCCAAACCATTGACACGAAAGTCTTTGGCACCTTCTTGAGTTTAGGTATTCTCAAATAATGCAAAGCTCATAACACCAATGCTATGACCTAGTCATTACTCTGAAACATTTTCCATGAAAGCACAATTGAAATCAAAGTTTCTGGCCTCTTCTTGAGAGTGGATCTTCGCAAATAATGCAAAACTCATAATATCATGAACTAGTGTTTACTATGAAACCCTTCCCAACAAGGCACTAAACTCTAAACACAAGTTGGGAAAGCACAATTGATTCCAAGTCTATGTTCTTTTGTTGAGTCTAGGTCTTCCCAAATAATGCAAAACACACACCTCATTCCAAAATGACTTAAGTTCAACAGGCAATATATATACATATACATATTGCTTTCTTTTGTGATTTTTTTTTTAGATGTGAGTTTTTTTTAGACATGATTTTTATTTTTTAATAAATTTAGGTGATTGATTTTTTTTTAGTTGTTTATCTCTTATTTGGTTTTAATTGGACATAATTTTTTAATAAGGGTACATGTGTAAATTTGTACAAATTTACTTTTTCCATCTTTCTACTTTTCCACTCTTAACTAAACAAAAAGGAGGGAAATTAAAAATTTTTCTATACTCCCATTTTTCCTACCCTCTAACCAAACGGACCCTTAAATATCTTGCCAATTGCTCCAAAAGTCTTTGGCCTTAATTTTCTTGAGTTTAGGTTATCACAGCTCACAAGTCCAGCTCACATACTTGAGCTGTAATAGTAACCGTTCCACAAATCTCTCCCTTAAATATTCTCTCTTCAATTCAAATTACAGAATAGAGAGATTTTAGGGAGAGAGATTATAGGAGTAATTACATATTCAAATTCAAATTTGAATTGAAGAGAGATTTGAGGGAGAGATTTGTGGAACGGTTACTATTACAGCTCAAGTATGTGAGTTGGACTTGTGAGTTGTGATACTGCCCAACCAACTTGTTGTGAGAGAGATTAATTATTCGCAAATCATAGTCTTTGTTCTTTTGTTGAGTCTAGGTCTTCCCAAATAATGAAAAACACACACCTCATTCAAAAATGACTTAAGTTCAACAAGCAATATATATATATATATATATATATTTTGCTTTCTTTTGTGTGTGTGTGTGTGTGTGTGCTTTTTTTTTTTTTTTTTTTTTGTTTAGATGTGAGTTTTTTTTTTTTTTAGAAATGATTTTTATTTTTTAATATATTTAGGTGATTGATTTTTTTTTATTTGTTTATCCCTTATTTGGTTTTAATTGGACATCATTCTTTAATAAGGGTATATGCGTAAATTTGTACAAGCTTACTTTTTCTATCCTTCCACTTTTCTACTCTCAACCAAACAAAACCAAACAAAAAGGAGAGAAATTAAAATTTTTTCTATACTCCCATTTTTCCATCCTCTCACTTTTCTATCCCTCTAACCAAACGAACCCTTAAGGATCTTGCCAATTGCCCCAAAAGTCTTTGGCCTTAATTTTCTTGAGTTTAGTTTATCACAGCTCGCAAGTCCAACTTACATACTTGAGCTGTAATAGTAATCGTTCCACAAATCTCTCTTCAATTCAAATTTGAATTTGAATATGTAATTATTCCTATAATCTCTCTCCCTAAAATCTGTCTATTCTGTAATTTGAATTGAAGAGAGATTTGTGGAACGGTTACTATTACAGCTCAAGTATGTGAGTTGGACTTGTGAGCTGTGATATTGCCCAACCAACTTGTTGTGAGAAAGATTAATTATTCGCAAATCATAGTCTTTGTTCTTTTGTTGAGTCTAGGTCTTCCCAAATAATGCAAAACACACACCTTATTCCAAAATGACTTAAGTTCAACAGGCAATATATATATATATATATATTTGCTTTCTTTTGTTTGTTTGTTTTTTTCTTTTTATTTTTTTATGTGAGTTTTTTTTTTTTAGACATGATTTTTATTTTTTAACAAATTTAGGTGATTGATTTTTTTTAGTTGTTTATCCCTTATTTGGTTTTAATTGGACATTATTTTTAACAAGGGTATATGCGTAAATTTGTACAAACTTACTTTTTTTATCCTTCTACTTTTTCACTCTCAACCAAACAAAAAGGAGGGAAATTAAAATTTTTTTTATACTCCCACTTTTTCACCCTTCTAACCAAACAAACCCTTAAGGATCTTGCCAATTGCCCCAAAAGTCCTTGGCCTTAATTTTCTTGAGTTTAGCTTATCACAGCTCACAAGTCTAGTTCACATACTTAAGCTGTAACTGTAACTGTTCCACAAATCTCTCCCTCAAATCTCTCTTCAATTGAAGAGAGATTTGAGGGAGAGATTTGTGGAACGGTTACTATTACAGCTCTAGTATGTGAGTTGGACTTGTAAGCTGTGATACTGCCCAACCAACTTGTTGTGAGAAGATTAATTATTTGCAAATCATAGTCTTTGTTCTTTTGTTGAGTCTAGGTCTTCCCAAATAATGCAAAACACACACCTCATTCCAAAATGACTTGAGTTCCATAGGTAATATATATATATATATATTGCTTTCTTTTGTGTTTTTTTTTTTTTTTTTTTGATTTTGTTTTTGTTTTTGTTTTTGGTTTTGTTTATGTTTTTTGTTTAGATGTGAGTTTTTTTTTAGACATGTTTTTTATTTTTTAATAAATTTAGGTGATTGATTTTTTTTAGTTGTTCATCCCTTATTTGGTTTTAATTGGATATCATTTTTTAACAAGGGTATATGCGTAAATTTGTAAAAACTCACTTTTTCCATCGTTCCACGTTTCCACTCTCAACCAAACAAAAATGAGGGAAATTAAAATTTTTCTATCCTCTCACTTTTCCACCCTTCTAACCAAACGGACCCTTAAGGATCTTGCCAATTGCCCCAAAAGTCTTTAGCCTTAATTTTCTTGAGTTTAGTTTATCACAGCTCATAAGTCCAACTCACAAACTTGAGCTGTAATAGTAGCCGTTCCACAAATCTATCCCTCAAATCTCTCTTCAATTCAAATTTGAATTTGAATATGTAATTACTCCTATAATCTCTCTCCCTAAAATCTCTCTATTTTGTAATTTGAATTGAAGAGAGATTTGAGTGAGACATTTGTGGAACGGTTACTATTGTGCATGTTAAATAAACAATTCGAGAAACTCAAATCCTTTAATTGGAAGGTTGGAATCAAAGTAAGAGCGTCAGGCTCCAACGCTAATATATTGTTATCACTTAATAGGATCTTAAGATTTGAGAGGTTGAAAATGAAGGAGAATGTGGATGGGATGAAGAATTTGTTATTTGAGAAAGAAAGGTATTCAAGTAAGACAAACTTGATAGTTGGGACTGGACAATGTTCCCATCCAAGTGATTGTGGGAGAGATCCAATATTTCAAGTGATGTCAAGTTCGCCATACACGAAGACAATATCCCTTCAAAATTATTGCCACTGAGGTTTATCTCTTGGAGATTCTTAAGTTCACACCAACCTGTAAAATGAGATAATTAGTTATTTGGTTCTACTTTTGTAGTTATTCTTTTTTCTTCTTCTTTTTTCTTTTTCTTTTTTTTATTTATTTATTTTTTATTTAAAGAGACTACTCCAATTATTCTAAGTAGTATCATTGTGAAAAAAAAAAAAAAAAAAAAAAAAAAAAAAAAAAAAAAAACCCTACCTTGGGCGAGTAAGGTGCCCATTGAGCTTGTTTAGTTTACCAATCTCTAAAACAAAAAATTTTGTTTTAGAGGTAATGGAATGCAATTTATTTTCTTAGGTCTGTAAGTAGAAGTACCTGCAAAATGACTTCAATATTATCGTAGTATTTTTTTTTTTTTTTTAATTTTTTGTATAAGGTTCCATTACTCTTTTAACTATTTTGGTGGTTAGCAATCTCATAAAATTAATCGAACAAATGCACAAGCCTCAAATTGGAATAAATGAAAAATTTTGATAATGCTCATTATTTTATCTTTATCTCTTAAAATGTAACTGCAAGTAATAAATAATACCACAATAAAACACTAGCCTCTTCGCATGCGTGCTCATAATTTTTTTTTTTTTTGGCAAGTTGGAGCTATAATTTTCTAAACTATACCTATGGCTTTTCTCTTTATCATAAATTTTAATCTCCTAAATATATGTAAAAGTTCAATATTGAGAAAGATAATAAGAGCCTTTGAGCATGGCCTACCTGCGAGTGATTAGAAGTCAATGGAATTTTTTCATCCAAAGGAAAGGTCTTCTTTGAGCATGTGCATATCTATATGTGTCATTAGTTCAAGAAGCATTAAATTTTATTAATGTTTTTTTAGGTACAATTTTATTAATTTTTAAAAACTTGGTTTCTAATAATACTACTTTTCAAAAAACAAAACAATTTCCAATTTTATTTTAAGCAACTTGAAAAATGGATAATAATTACATAATATTAGTCTCCGCGCTCGTGCATATTATCTAAAATACCCTTAATAATTATTTGTCATTATTTTCAAACAAACAAACAGGAAAGGGTATATAAGTAAATTGATCTTCATATACTATCCCACGTTTAAGAAAAAGAGGAGTGGAGGAGATCAATGTTGACCGGCAAAGAGAGGAAGAGATATTTGTGATAACGTGTGGTTGAGGGGAGTGGGGTACGTGGCTCTCCAAAAAATCTGGCTTCCCGCTTTTTTTTTTTTTTTTTTTTTTTGGAGCGTTACACTACCTACCCTGGAAATCTGGTCTATAAAAGCAGCTTATTCCTAGTTTCTAAATAATCAAGGTGCTATACACACAAGACATTATGGGCTCATCAAAATCTCTCCTCATTTCCGTTCTCTTGCCTTTCTTCTTGTCAATACTTCATTTTCTGAATAGTTGCTCCTCTTTTTCAACTCAGCCATTGTGCAATGATTTTGAGAGTTTTTCCCTGTTGCAATTCAAGCAAAGCCTAAAAATAAATGTGAATACTTCTGGTGACCCAAAGATTTCATCGTGGAACTCTGGAGAGAGGAACGATTGTTGTTCATGGGATGGTGTCCTATGTGATGCAGGCACAGGTCACGTGATTGGCCTTGACCTCAGTGGCAGTCAACTGTACGGCTCCTTCAACTCCAGCAGCGGACTTTTCCATCTGGTGCACCTTCAAAAGCTCAATCTTGCTGGCATTGACTTCAATTATTCTCAAATTCCCCCAAGTATCAGGTACCTCTCAAACTTAACACATCTCAACCTATTTCTGACAAATTTCGGTGGTCAAATTCCACCAGAAATCTTTGAGCTCTCCAAGTTGGTGTCCCTTGATCTCTCATTCAATCCATTGAAACTCCAAAAACCAGGTCTAAAAGGTCTATGTGAAAACTTAACCAGCCTCAAACATCTTTATCTCGATGAGGTGGACATATCTTCCTCGGTACCTCATACCATGGCAAACTTGTCTTCTTTGATGTCTATTGGCCTGACCGGTTGTGGACTATATGGTGAATTTCCCATAGAGATTTTCAAGTTAAGAAATCTTCAATTCCTCAGTGTGCAATTCAATCAAGATCTCAGAGGATATCTACCAGAATTTCACAGTAGCAGTCCACTTCGAATATTGAGACTTGCAAGAACGAGTTTCTTTGGTAAGCTTCCAGATTCAATTGGAAACCTACCATCTTTATATGAATTGAACATCAATGCTTGCAATTTCTCAGGTTTGATACCGACTTCAATTGGTAACCTCACACAACTCAGTCAACTATATCTTTCCTATAATAGTTTCAGTCCACAGACCTTGTCTTGGCTTGGTAAGCAAACAAAACTCACTCTTCTGGCCTCAGAGAATACCAATTCATATGGTGACATTCCATCTTCTCTTAAGAACCTGACCCAGCTTACCATATTAGGTCTTTCCGACAATCAACTAACTGGTCAAATTCCATCTTGGCTTGTAAACCATACCCAATTAACTGTGTTGGATCTTGGGTCCAATAAATTGCATGGTTCTATTCCACAGTCAATTTCTAGACTAGTGAATCTTGAATTCCTGCGTCTAGCTGGAAATAATTTCAATGGCAGTGTCAAATTTGACTTGTTTTTAAACCTAAAAAATCTTACTCACCTCCAACTTTCAGGAGTCCATTTATCATTCCCCCTCACTTCCACTGTCAACGCCAGTACTCCAAAGCTTAAGCTTTTAGGATTGGTAGCATGTAACTTGACTGAGTTCCCAAATTTCTTGCGTTTCCAGCATGAATTGGAGACTGTGTATCTTTACCACAACGATATTCATGGTCAAATACCGAAATGGATATTCAGCATGGGTAAACAAACTCTCTTATTGTTGGATCTAAGATTCAACCACCTTACAGGTTTTGAGTCTTTCAACCATACTTCACGTATTCTTCCATGGGCTAGTTTACTTGTTTTGGGCCTTGATTTCAACAAGCTGAATGGGTCACTCCCAATTCCACCACCTTCCATTGTCCAATATAGTGCCAGAAGCAATGCACTGACCGGGAAAATCTCACCATTGTTTTGCAATCTCAGCTCAATTGAAATATTAGATCTCTCACACAACAACTTGAGTGGCATGCTACCACAATGCTTGGACAGCTTGAGCAAATCCTTGTTATTGTTGAGCTTACGGAACAATGATTTCCGTGGAATACTTCCTACAACATACATGGAAGGAGGTACACTGAAAGTGATGGATGTGAGCAATAATCAACTCGAAGGGCAGATACCAAGATCATTATCCAATTGCACAACGTTGGAGATTCTTCTTCTTAGTAACAATCAGTTCAATGACATTTTTCCCTCTTGGTTGGGGAAGCTTCCAAGTTTGAAGGTTCTAAGTCTGCGATCTAATAAGTTCCATAGTTCAATTGGGAAACCTAAAAGCAATTTTGAGTTCCCTAAGTTACACATCATTGATCTCTCTGGCAACAAATTCACAGGTAATTTGCCATATGAGTACTTCCAATGTTGGAACTCCATGAAAGTTGCGAACTTGAAGGTTGACAAACTCACAGATAAGTTCGCAGGGGCCAACCCCATGTATTTGATTTTTTTAATTAGGCTCACATCACAATATTTTGTATGGCAAGGGTACTTCAGTTTTTACCTGGAATTAACAAACAAAGGCATCGAGACAATGTATGAAAAGGTCCAAGATGCTCTTAAAGTTGTTGATCTCTCAAACAATAGATTTGAAGGAGAAATTTCAGAAGTCATTGGAACTCTAAAGGGGCTTCATTTGCTCAATTTATCCAATAACTGTCTCACTGGTCATATTCCTTCATCATTGGGGAACTTGACGGAGCTTGAATCTTTGGACATTTCTCAAAACAATCTCTCAGGAGAGATTCCTCAACAATTATTGCAACTCACATTCCTTGCATTCTTTAATGTCTCAAATAACCACCTCACGGGTCCTATTCCACAAGGTCAACAATTCGCTACATTTCAAAGTAATTCATATTTGGGAAACACAGGTTTGTGTGGTAGCCCTTTAACCAAGAATTGCAAAAGTTATGGGACATCAACACAACCACCGCCGAATCCCAAACAAGGTGAAGGTTCAAATTTCCCAAGTAAATCTGACTGGGTAGTTATAATGATGGGATATGGAGGTGGGTTAGTAGTTGGATTCGTTATTGGGAATAACCTAAACATAAGAAAGTTAGAGCGGGTTGTCAAGAATTTAAGAAGAAGACAGTAAAAATTATTGAAGAGGGGGAAAAATGAAGGGATGTACAACAGTTGTATTTGATTCAGCAAGCTTTTCGTCATAAATTTCCGCACATGAGGTTGTTCTTCATTTTAGTAGATGCATATCTATAAAAATCTAGCATATATCTATAATAATCTACTACATTGTTGAATATTTTGGCATTGTACTTTTTTTTATTGTATATATATATATATATATATTCTGTTATTTTGTATAATTTGATAGTTACATTATGCAAGGGGGAATTTGAACCTTGGAGGAGGGGTTTGAGTTACATGCCTCTTGGTGGCATTAAAGTATTGCATGTTTAATATTTATAGAGAAAATTATACTTTACTACCCTAAATTATACTTTCAATTACACTTTATATACTAAATTTTTAGAATGCATGGTTTGCACATTAGTCTTCGACAGGACTTCGAATCTGCACTTCACGGTCTTCCATCAACAAGTTGGACTTTGAAAATTATGGAGGTCTTGTGTCATAAAATCTTTAAGACTTTATGGGCTTGGGAAATAGTTAGATCTTTAGATAATATGGTCTAGCACCATCCATGGTCAAATTCATCTATCCATTTTTGAAGCCAAGAGATTCATGGTTGATCCGGAAAGCAGATTTTTTTTTTTTTTTTTGGGGGGAGGGTGGGGGGGGGGGGGGGGGGGGGTGGTTATGTATGGGTGCTATTTATGTCTTCATTATCTTATAAACAGATGAACTTTAATCAAATATCAATAGATAGAGTGAAAGACGAACAATAGTACTAGATTTGTAGTGCTATATCTATTTTGATTATATTCTTTTTTATTTCTATTTTGTAAACTATGCGTAAATTATGTTAAAATAAATTCTAAAAAAATTTGATTTGCCTGTGACTGTGTGGCTTCCCAAATATTTGAGTTTAATGGAATGCAATTTACTTTTTTTTTTTTTTTTTTTTTTGAAAATACTGAATATTTTTAATACACACATGGGGAGAGGAGAGAAAGTTTTAAAGAAATTTACAATGGTATATATTCAAAAGAGCCTAATTATTGAATATACAGTACAAACTTTAAATCTCTTTAACTCCAATTTACTTTCTTAAGTCTGAAAGTAAAGGTACCTTCACAATGACTTCAATACTATCGTAGTATTTTTATTTTTTATTTTTTGTGTAAGGTTCTATTACTCTTTTAACTATTTTGGTGGTTAGCAATCACATAAAATTTATTGAACAAATACACAAGCTCCAAATTGGAATAAATGAAAATTTTTGACAATGCTCATTATTTTATCTTTATCTCTTAAAATGTAACTGCATGTAATAAATAATCCCACAATAAAGCACTAGCCTCTTCACATGCGTGCTCATAAGGTTTTTCTTTTTTTTTTTTTTCTTTTTTTTTTGTGTGGCAAATTTGAGCTATAATTTTCTAAACTATACCTATGGCTTTTCTTTTTATCATAGATTTTGATCTCCTAAGAATATATAAAAGTTCAATATTGAGAAAAATAATAAGAGCCTTTGAGCATGGCCTACCTGCGAGTGATTAGAAGTCAATGGAATTTTTTCATCCAAATGAAAGGTCTTCTTTGAGCATGTGCATATCGTTGTGTCATTAGTTCAAGAAGCATTAAGTTTTATTAATGTTTTTTTAGGTACAATTTTATTAATTTTTAAAAACTTGGTTTCTAATTATACTATTTTTCGAAAAACAAAACAATTTCCAATTTAATTTTAAGCAACTTGAAAAATAGATGATAATTACAGAATACTAGCCTCTACGCACGTGCATATTATCTAAAACACCCTTAATAATTATTTGTCATTATTTTCAAACAAACAAATAAGTGAGGGTATATAAGTAAATTGATCTTCATATACTATCCCACGTTTGAATACAAATACGCTTTTGAATTCCTACTATCCCATGTTTAACTCCCATAATACTTTCACTCACAAATTTTAAAATTTAAAAAAACTCTATATAGAAGTTTATGTCAAATAACCTCATTTTTATGAAAATAAAATGCACAATTCTATCATAGATGATATGTGGACGATGCTAGGCAATGAAAATTAGAATTCTGTTTTATGTGATGCAAACTTAAACGTATATATGCTAGAAATTTTTATAAATGATGCATGAACTTGTGATTTCATATAAGAAATTCATGTTAAAATAGATCCGCATTATATGGCTAACCTAGGTACACGGATCTACAAATCTTCATGGAAAAGGCACGAGAAACATCTAAATTATCTATACGAGAATTTCTTTCTTTGGACTGGACTTTTATGTTGTTTAGAAATACCCCTAGACCCTATGTCTAACAGGACAACCTAGTAAAAATATATCTTCAACTCCACTTAAAATACTTACAAAATAAGACACTCTCCTATTAATCTATACCTTCATAGCAAACTTATCCAAAAAATTTAAATAAATAAATAAAATTCTCAATCTACTTTGAAAAACACTTTAATTTTTCTATTTTAATCTAAACACTTTAATCTCTCAAAATGATAGCTCTAAGTTTATTTTTTATTTTTTATTTTTTTGAGTTGTGTCATAATTTAAAAATTGAAATGAATGGAAAATTATGACACTAAAAAAAAAAATTCTCATTCCATGCACAATTCGTGTGTGATGAGGCTAATATTTATGTAGTGAAATATACTATCATAATTCATAAGTGCATGGATCTACAAATCTACTTGAGATATACCCAAACAATAGAATGATACGATTAGATCTACCATCTCAATGAATGAATCTCTTTTTTGGGGGGAGAATGAATGAATCAAGCTAAAATATTTTATATGAAAGTATGATTATGGCATTAAATCAAAAAAAAAAAAAAAACTATCAAGTCCCAAAGAAGATTATAATGAATTTAACAATAAGCTATATTAACAAGAACACCCTAATCTAACCACAAGTTTTTGTACTTTTAAAAAAAAATTATAAAGAAAAACATAATTAAGCAAAAGAATCCTAATTAGCTATGGAACTCAAAACTTATTTTTCTTTTCAACACAAAAAAAAAAAAAAAAAAAAAAAAAAAAAAAAAAAAACTCTATCAAGTCCAAAAAGAAGAATATAATGAATTTAACAATAAGCTATATTAACAAGAACACCCTAATCTAACCACAAGTTTTTGTACTTTTAAAAAAAAATTATAAAGAAAAACATAATTAAGCAAAAGAATCCTAATTAGCTATGGGACTCAAAACTTACTTGCATGCACACTTCGCTGCATAAGCAAGGGGCGGATCTAAAAATTGCACAAACCGATCTCTATGCCTCCTTGCTCTCTCAAACTTCTTTAATCACTGATCTTTGTCTTCTCTTCACATCCACATACTGACCTTATAAATTGGTTAGAGGAATTGTACGTTTGATGTACACTTTGCTCCTTTGATGATGATCACAATAGCATAGCTTAAGAAATAACTAATATTTTGTGTCAATGGGTGAATCCTAAGGATCTCAAGATAGCATTTGTGTGTGTGGCAAAAGTTGCAAAAACAAAAGTATGGAATTTTGTGGGTATGGTTAATGGGTGTAGACACCTCATTTTGTAACTTTCGTTTAGTCTCGCTCGGAGGGCAAAATCGCCATTCTATGACCTAAGAGGAAAATCGATATTATTATGAGTTTCATTTTTCAATACTTAAAACAAATCCAAAAATTCTGACTATCGAAACGACATCTTAAGATCACGCCACATTAAGATTTTAACAGACACGTTCTTGTGGCCAAGGAAGAACGTGTTGTGTCCATCAAATTGTTCAGCATATTTACCAGTTACTCTCCACTGAGGCCAAAAACCAAATCTTTTACGAAAGTCTCTAAGGGGCTGTTTACACTGGAGCATGTTAGTAGCCAACTCTGATTTTCAAAACTTCTTCAAAGCTGTTGAGTTGAGATCTAGTGCAACAATATGAATTTGGGTTAGGTGCAACAATTGAGGTATGCAACTGTAGGATTTCATCCCTAACTTTCAACACAAAAAAAAAAAAGAGATTTCATCCCTAACCAAATTCTTGTCTACTTCGAGTCATGGTTCTTGTTGGATCCACGAAAATCAATATAAATAAATAGCATAAGAGTACTTTCAATTTATTTGTAAATCAATATTAAAATGCACCAACTGTTCTCACTGTGGGTCATTTCTTATGCTAAAGGGTCAATTTCTTATGCTAGGGTGAACTTTTGGATCAGTTTCAGTTAGGATACATCTTCAATTAATACATAGAGGTTTTTCCCTCTTGAAAGTGTTGATCAACCCTGAGCCCCCTCCTTAATATATATTTTAGTATGAATTTTGTGGGGCCAAGGGATTAGGCAACCCCAGCCCATTTCGTACCAAGCCCAAGGCTCACGCCGAGGAGGAGGAAAACTTCCGAGGACAACGTGAGAATGTCTGAATCACCCAGGGTCGGCCAACCCCAACCAGGGGAGGAAGAGTCAACGCCCCATCAAAGACAGCCTCCCAGAGCACCTCATGAGAAAGAACGAATATAATGTGCCGATCATGGTAGGACGATGGAAGAGCAAATCCAAGACAAACTGTCATCTCCACATTAAATGCCCGCCGCTGGCATTCTGGCTGCATTAATAAGGAAATGACCCCTAAACACTGCAGTCTTGGTAGCTACAATTCACAGAAGGATGAAAAAACGGCTGATGAGACAAGTACTCAAGTAGTGACCTGCCTGGTCGATAAATGTAGAGCTAGGATCAACTGAAAAGAGATATATAATGTAAGAAGTCCTTTAAAAAGGGGAGAGGGGGGAAGGCAAAAAATACTATAGCACTCGCATGACCCTTGTAACCAAGCATTGAAGAAGCAATAAGAACTTCCAGTCCCTAAGAAGAGGGCCAAGGAACCATATCTCACGCTTTAGCTTATATTCTTATCGTCCAACCCAAACACTACTCTGTTTAGCTGTTGCAATCTTTACCAGGGCCTAGTTCTTGAACCTATACTCTTCAAATTCATTGTACCAGGCTATCTGGGCTTAAGTCCACCTCATCCCAAGGGCGCTATCCTTGCCGATGTGGGACTAGGGTGTCAAGCCTTACACTACAAGGTCAGCCCTTGGTGGGGTGAAAATCCTGAACCCCCACGTCGCATGGGAAAAGCCTAGCCCCTACAAGAATCACTCAATATTCCCTAGAACAAAACTCCTCAGATTGTACCGAGAATAATTTTTCTTTGATAAATTCAGTTCATCTCTGTTTGATTGTCCTACATACACCATATTAACTGTTGTCCATGCGCTAAAGCCTAGCTCTTTGACCCACTCTTTATAAATTTATTGTATTGGGCTAGTTGGGCCTGAGTCCATTTATCTAATAAAAGAAATGCTCAAACCCAGTCCCTACAATTGGCGCCATTTGTGGGAATAGCTTGTGCGTTGGCAAGTGCAACGGTTAAACATGGTAGGATCAAGCTCCCATCAGCGGAGAAGGCCATTTTGGCGGCCATAACTACTACTACACATGTGAAGTAAAGCAAGTCCCAAAAACTGCTACCTCATGTTGTGGTAGTGCACTTGGGGCTGAGCCTTTTAAGGCACCTGGGTTACGTGTTTAAATGCGAACCTTAGTCATGCCTGAAGTTCTCGGACTAGGTGCTAAGGGGAAGTTAACACTCCATAACTACTACCACACATGCGAAGTAGAGCAAGTCCCAAAAATTGCTACCTCATGCGGTGGTAGTGCACTCGGGGCTGAGCCTTTTAAGGCACTCAGGAAAAGTCCTAGACAGAATCAAGGTATTGCATGATCCTCAGACTCAAACCTATGGAAAAACTAGGCATCTTAGAAAAAACTAAGTCCTAGACAGAACCAAGGTATTGCATGGTCCTCGGACTCAAACTTGTGGGGAAACTAGGCACCTCAAAAAAAACTTAGTCCTAGACAGAATCAAGGTATTACATGGTCCTCGAACTCAAATCTGTGGGGAAACTAAGCACCTAAAAAAAAACTAAGTCCTAAACAGAACCAAGGTATTGCATGGTTTTCGGACTCAAACCTGTGGGGAAACTCGACACCTCAGAAAAAACTAAATCCTAGACAGAACCAAGGTATTGCATGGTCCTCGGACTCAAACCTATGGGGAAACTAGGCACTTCAGAAAAAACTAAATCATAGACAAAATTAAGGTATTGCATGGTCCTCGGACTCAAACCTCTGGGGAAACTCGACACCTCAGAAAAAACTAAGTCCTAGACAGAACCAAGGTATTGCATGGTCCTCGGACTCAAACCTGTGGGGAAACTAGGCACCTCAGAAAAAACTAAGTCCTAGACAGAACCAAAGTATTGTATGGCCATCGGACGCAAACCTGTAGGGAAACTAGGCACCTCATAAAAAACTAAGTCCTAGACAGAACCAAGGTATTGCATGGTCCTCGGACTCAAACCAGTGGAGAAACTAAGCACTTCAAAAAAAACTAAGTCCTAGACGGAACCAAGATAGTACATGGTCCTCAGACTCAAACCTATGAAAAACGATCCTCAGATCAGACACTTATTTGAGCCCAAGGGCTATCATTGGCTTTATCGAAATTAGGGTGACCATGCTCCATTACTACTAACGGCATCAACTATAAGGTCCCATTGGAAGCAAAAGATAACGAACACATTAAGTAATTATTGCAGAGAAAATAAAAAGATTCGTAAAGTAAGAAGAACAGCCTTCTTTATTATTTATTATTGAATAAAAAAATATATATCATACATCAGATGGTTTGTCTCTTAAAGCTAAACTACAATAGAGGAGGCCGAGGATGACCTGTCTCTTAAAACTAAACTACAATAAAGGAAGCCTAGGGTGGCTTGTCTCTTAAAGCTATCTACGGTGGAAAAGGCTGAGGCAAGCTTGTTTTAAGGCTAACTCTAAATAGAGAAAGCTCATGGAAATGGTAGATGCGCCGCCTCATCCCAGCAGCACTCGAGCCTATGGGGATGGCACTGGCAATAAGGAAGAAGAAGAGGCGGAGGTGCCTGACTGCCCCATCCTAAGATGTTCCCTTGATTCTTTCCCAATTTCATGATAACTAGACATTAGGAGAGGGCAATGCTTGAGCGTCAGACGTTCAGCAATCTCGCAGACCTCCATTGGGGTCTCACCATTAATGCGAGGCCTAAACTTGGGCGCGTCGGAAATATGATGTGGCCTACGCTTACTTCGATTCTTGGCCGAAAGAGGAAGGCTTTCTTTCTTGCTCGGTTGAAGGGAAGGAGCATCTTTATCCTTTGCTTCCTGGCCCCTGCCCTTATCCAGGGCCATCTCATTCCCTAAGCCTTGATCACGGCCTTGGCAAAGTCCTTGGAAGGGCCTATAGTGTTGAAAGCTTGAAGTTTCTGATGAATGTGGGGAGTTGTAAAAAGAAAAATTCTCGTAGAGGGCCTTATATAGAAGGCGGAATTTAGTGAAAATTAATCCGCACGAAATTCGAGGAGAGAGAGATACGGCGAAGCAAATCCCGCCCAATTTTCAAAGAAATCTCCAACCGTTGCATCTGCGCCACTTCACGAGGACATTAATGGGAGCGCGCCTCATACATCGAAGCGTCAAAAACGTGCCTTGGGAAGGTGAAAAAACTCTAGCGCTAATGGAGGACAAGACTTGATAAGCCATGGCAAAGGCCCGAGGAAATCAAAATCCTCATCTCCGCCTTAGGAGCCTGACAACAAGATTTTGAGGGGCTATTGTGGGGCCAAGGGATTAGACAACCCCAGCCCACTTCATACTAAGCCCAAGGCCCACGTCGAGGAGGAAGAAAACTTCTGAGGATGACGTGAGAAGGTCCGAATCACCCAGGATGACTGCTGAGAACAACCATGTCCTTGGCGAACCCCAGCAGAGGAGGAAGAGTCAACACCCCATCAAAGGCAGCCTCCCAGAGCACCTCATAAGAAAGAATGAGTATAATGTGCCAATCATGGGAGGACAATGGAAGAGCAAATCCAAGACAAACTTTCATCTCCACATTAAATGCCCGCTGCTGGCATTCTAGCCGCATTAATGAAGAAATGACCCCTGAACACTGCAGTCTTGGTAGCTACAACTCACAGAAGGATGAAAAAAAGGCTGATGAGACAAGCACTCAAGTAGTGACCTGCCTGGTCGACAAATGTAGAGCTAGGATCAACTGAAAAGAGACATATAATGTAAGAAATCCTCCAGAAAATTGGGAGGGGGGGGGGGAAGGCAGAAAATACTGCAGCACTCGCATGACCCCTGTAACCAAGCATTGAAGAAACAATAAGAACTTCCAGCCCCTAAAAAAAGGGGCGAAGAACCATATCTCACGCTTTAGCTTATATTCTTGTCGTCTAACCCAAACACTACCTTGTTTAGCTGTTGCAATCTTTATCAAGGCCTAGTTCTTGAACCCATACTCTTCAAATTCATTGTACCGGGCTAGCTGGGCTTGAGTCCACCTCATCCCAGGAGCGCTATTCTTGCCAATGTGGGACTAGAGTATCAAGCCTTACACTACAAGGTCAGCCCTTGGTGGGGTAAAAATCTTGAACCCCCGCGTCGCATAGGAAAAGCCCAGCCCCTACAAGAATTACTCAATATTCCCTAGAACAAAGCTCCTCAGATTGTACCGAGAACAACTTTTCTTTGATAAACTCAGTTCATCTCTGTTTGATTGTCCTACTCACACCATATTAACTGTTGTCCATGTGCTAAAGCATAACTCTTTGACCCACTCTTTACAAATTTATTGTATTTGGCTAGTTGGATTTGAGTCCATTTATTTAATAAAAGAAATGCTCAAACCCAGCCCCTACAAATTTGTATAATTTTAAGTGATAATTCAAGTCTTTAAGCTTTTATAGACTATTTCTTGATTATGTTCTTTCACAATTAAAACTTTTCTTTAGTTAATCAAGTTACATAAATTATCCAACAAGATAAAAAAATATATGTCAAATAATTAATTAAAGAATTTGTGCATTATCCACTTGGAATCATCTGGTACTTTTTTTTTTTTGGAGAAAGAAGACTTGAAATTTTATTAAGATAATAACATGTCTGCTTGATAAATATTGAAACAATGGATTGGAACATCCTCCATCCAAGCATTAAAACCTGTGACTAGGGGTGGCAATTTTTACCCATATTCATGAACCCACCCATTACCCACATTATTTGGATAAGTCTTAACCCAACCCATTTAATATTTGGGTTAAATGGGTAAAGACCCATTTGGTTATTAAATTAGATGGATCTAAATGGATAAATCCACTAATACCCACTAAACCCATCTAAAATTTAAATAAACAACATAAAATCTAAATTTCTATAAAATGACCAAAATACCCCTGAAACCTAATAAATGCTCAAAATACCCCAAAAATCCAAAAAATTACCAAAATACCTCCAAAACCCAAAAAATGACCAAAATACCCCCCAAAACCCAAAAAATGACCAAAATACCCCCTGAAACCCAAAAAACGACCAAAATACCCCCAAAACCCAAAAAATGACCAAAATACCCCAAAATCCAAAAAATGACCAAAATATCTCTGAAACCCAAAATATGACCAAAATACTCCCAAAACCCAAAAAATGACCAAAATACCCCCAAAATCTAAAAATTACCAAAATACCCTCAAAACCCAAAAACTGACCAAAATATCTCTGAAACCCAAAAAATGACCAAAATATCCCCCAAAACCTAAAAATGACCAAAATACAACCAAAACCTAAAAATTACCAAAAAATTACCAAAATACCCCCAAAACCTAAAAAACGAACAAAATAATCCCAAAACCAAAAAATTACCAAAATACCCCCAAAACCCAAAAAATGACCAAAATATCTCCGGAACCAAAAAAATGACCAAAATACCCCCAAAACCTAAAAATTACCAAAAAATAACCAAAATACTCACCCAAACCTAAAAATGACCAAAATACCCTCAAAACCCAAAAAATGACGAAAATACCCCCGAAACCCAAAAAATGACTAAAATACCCCCAAAACCCCACAAAATGACCATAATACCTCCAAAATCTCTAAAATGAGCAAAATACCACCCAAAACCTCTAAAATGTCCAAAATATCCCAAAAACCCAAAAATTGACCAAAATACCCCCGAAATCTTAAAATGACCAAAATACCCCCAAAATCTTAAAATGACCAAAATACTCCCAAAATCCAAAAAATTACCAAAATACCTCCAAAACCCAAAAAATGACCAAAATAACTCCGAAACCTAAAAAATGACAAAAATACCTCAGAAACCTATAAAATAACTAAAATACCCCCGGAACCTGAAAAAATTACCAAATTACTCTGTAACCTAAATAATGACTGAAATACCTCCAAAACCCATAAAATTACCAAAATACCACCTAAACTTAAAAAATGACCGAAATACCTTTAAACCTAAAAAATGACCAAAATACCCCCAAAACATAAAAAATGACCGAAATACACTAGAAACCTAAGAATTACCAAAATACACCCTAAACCTAAAAAATTACCAAAATACCCCCTAAACCTAAAAAATGACTGAAATACCCCTGAAACCTAAAAAATTACCAAAATACTCTGAAACCTAAAAAATGATCGAAATACCCCAAGACCTAAAAAATGACTAAACTAACCCCAAAACCTAAAACAATGACCAAAATACCCCAAAAACCTAAAAAAATGATCGAAATACCCACAAAACCTAACAATTACCAAAATACACCCTAAACCTAAAAAATTACCAAAATACTTCCAAAACCTAAAAAATAACTAAAATACTCCCGAAACCTAAAAAAATGACCAAAATACCTTGAAACCTAAAAAATTATCGAAATACCCCCAAAACCTAAAAAATGATCAAAATAATCCCCAAACCTAAAAAAAGTGATCAATAAAACCCTCTGAAACCCAAATTATGACCAAAATACCGCTAAACATGTAAGATGACCAAAATACACCAGGAACATCTAAAATTACCGAAATAGAGGTTTAGGGTATTTTGGACGTTTCTAGGATATTTTTGACAAATTAAAGGTTCTAAGAGTCTTTCAGTTATTTTATAGGTTTCGAGGTAATTTCAATAATTTTTTAAGTTTCGAGGAATTTTGGTAATTGTTTAGGTTTCGGGGTTATTTTGATCATCTTATAGATTCTAAGGGTATTTTAGTCATTTTTTAGGTTACGAGGGCATTTATGTCATCTTTTAGTTTTAGGGTTATTTCAATAATTTTTAGATTTTTGGGTTATTTCAGTAAATTTCTAGGGTTTAGAAGTATTTTGGTAATTTTTTAGGTTTCGGGGGTATTTTGGTCATTTTTAGGTTTTGAGGGTATTTCGGTCATTTCTTGGGTTTTGGGGGTATTTTCGTATTTTTTGAGTTTCGGGGGTATTTTGGTCATTTTTAGGTTTTGAGAGTATTTTGGTCATTTCTTGGGTTTCGGGAGTATTTTCGTATTTTTTGAGTTTCGAGGGTATTTTGGTCATTTTTTTGGGTTTTGGTGGGTATTTTGGTCAATTTTAGGTTTCGGAGGTATTTTGGTCATTTTTAGGTTTCAAGGGTATTTTGGTCATTTTTTGAGTTTCGGGGGTATTTCGGTCATTTTTTGGGTTTTGGGGGGTATTTTAATCATTTTTTAGGTTTTGGAAGTATTTTGGTCATTTTTAGGTTTCGGAGGTATTTTGGTCATTTTTTGGGTTTTGGGGGTACTTTGGTCATTTTTGGGTTTTGGAAGTATTTTGGTCATTTTTTGAGTTTTGGGGGTATTTTGGTAATTTTTTGGGTTTTGGGGGTATTTTGGTAATTTTTAGATTTTGGGATATTTTGTTCATTTTTTAGGTTTTGGGGGTATTTTGGTCATTTGTTGGGTTTTGGGGGTATTTTGGTCGTTTTTTGGGTTTCAGGGGGTATTTTGGTCATTTTTTAGGTTTTGGGGGGTATTTTGGTCATTTTTAGGTTTTTGGGGTATTTTGGTCATTTTTGGGGTTTTAGGGGTATTTTGGTCATTTTTTAGGTTTTGGGGATATTTTGGTCATTTTTTGGGTTTTATGGGGTATTTTGGTCATTTTAGAGATTTTGGAGATATTTTGGTCATTTTAGTGGTTTTTAAGCATATATGGTGATTTTAGAGATATTAGGGGTATTTTGGTCATTTTAGAGGTTTCATGGGTATTTTGTTCATTTTAGAGATTTTGGGGGATAATTTTGGATGTCCAATGGTATATTAGTAATTTTGGAAGTGTAGGGAGTATTTGTATCATTTTAGGTATTTAAGGGTATTTTGGTAATTTTGGAGGTCAATAGGGTATTCAAGTAGTTTTAGAGGTATTTTGGTCATATTGGGTTAAATGGGTGGGGGTTACTAATTAAATGGGTTGGGTTGGTAATAGATAATTAATTTATATATAAACGGGTCATAAATGGATAAATGGGTAATTACACACCCAACCCATTTATGACCCAACCCATTTATGACCCAACCCGCCAATTTGCCACCCTTACCTGTGACATAACGTGCATATTTAGTAAGGTTATGTGCTAATTTGTTACCCTCTCTACCCACATGTTGAAATCTAATTCCATTGAGCGGCGCTGTCAATTGTTGTGCCTCCTGAATCAACAAACCATGGGACGCCAGTGATGGTGATGGATCTGTTAGGGCCTAAATGACAGTCTCACATTCTCCTTCAAGTATGATCTTATCAAAAACGAGCTCAAAAGACACTTCAATGGCTCGGATTGCAGCTGTGGTTTCCATTTCCTCCACCGAAGTTGCGAGCTGTATATTCTGTGATAAAGAGGCCATTACCAGACCGTTTGGTGTCCCTTATTACCACTCCCACACCTGCTCTGTCATCTTCTTTAAAAATCGCTGCATCAAATTGGTTTTATACCAACCCACAGGAGGAGGTGACCAACTTGCACCTGGCCTGGCCGAGAGACCTGTTTGGGTTTTCCTTGGGCTGAGCCGACCTATATTCCATCAATGCATCACAAGCTTTCTGTGATATGAGATTCAATGGGGAGCCTTGGGGTGCTGTTCTGGCCTTATTCCTCCTATACCAGATCGTCCAAGCCTGCATTGCAAAGAGCTCCACACTACAACCCGAGCTGAATATATGGAGCACTAGCTGAGGAAAATCTTGGAAAGTCATGTGGTTTTTGAAACTCCAGTGCAAGTCTTCATTCCAGACCTGTGTAAGACTCGGACAAGACCATAAGGAGTGAAGTACATCCTCATCGTGTTGTGAACAGAGGGAGCATACCGAACTATCAACCACACAGCGGCGGTGCAGATTTGTCATTGTCGGAATCGCATTTCTACAAGCTCTCCAAAAGAAGTTTCGGACTTTACAGGGCAGTGGCAACTTCCATATTTTTTTCCACAGAGGTTTAAGCTTCTCGGCATTGCTTTGGCTTCCAGTGGGCGTTGTTCTTGCTTCTGTTTTGAGGAAGAAATATTCCATATGGGAATGTCAGGTGCATCTGGTACTTAAATGTCCATCATAAATAAAAAGCCTTCACCAATATGAATTGATCTTTCTATATATTAATTTTAAATTAATCCTTTACGAATCAATCAAAATTAATTTAGGATGATCCTGTGAATGAATGTCTATGGTAAGAATCTTTATTGAAAAATTAAATTAAGCCTTCATACAACCTTGGACAAAGCACTGTTTTGCATACGAAAAGGAAAAAGATCAATTTACACTTTTATTGCGTGATAACCTCATGTGATGCGAATTTAAAGGGCGTGCTGGCCTAAACTTCTTCAACATTTAAGTTAATATTCACCACATTTTTGTGTTTTTTTTTTTTTTTTTTTTTTTTTTTGGATTTCCTATTATTTAGGAAAATTTCTTAGTGTTTCCCTTGACATTAGCCATTTTTATTTATTATGAACATAACTAACCTATAATGAGAGGCATGATTGTCTTCATAATATATAGGCGATATTTTAGACATGGAGCTAATTGTTGCATCTCATAGTAGGGAGTGTTTTTTATTTTATTTTTTTAATGAGAAATGCTATATCTACAACATTTCTACAACATTTTTACAACATTTCTTAAGTGGCAGGTTGTTATTGGTTGTTATTGTTGGGGCAAAAAAGTAATCTTAGTGTTAGTTTCAAATTTGAACCAATAACAACTAACCACCTGTGATTTGTTGTAAAATTGTTGTAGACGTAGCATCTCTCTTTTTTAATATGTCGATATCTTCCCCATCGGATTCACAGTAAATACTACAATTTACCTGGTTTGAAGGGGTATAATAGTTCTAGTGGCATTTTTGTTGTTTGACTTGTAGAAATTGACCAGGCAACATTGGTCAAATAGCAAGCAGGTTTGAAGTAATAAGTTTTTACTTCGTGGTATGAAAGAGAGCAAACTTTGAATTTGAAAATTATGAAGAGGGAATGGGTCAGCCAATTGGGCTAAGTCGAGCCAGTTACCGGTCAATATTTTCCACATTTGACTCCTCCTTATCAGTTATATTTCGTTGGTATAAATAAGACTCCACATGCCTATCTACCTCCATTCTCAACCTCTCATCCTCCAAAGACAAAGAAAATAACCAAAGAGACAACCTCAATCAAATGGCTTCCCTACAAGCTTCTCCTCTCATACTCTCTTCTTCTTCAAACAAAATTAGTGCTGCTATTCCTGTCCCAAAACTTCCAAGAGTCCTTTGTCAGTTCCAAAAATGCCAACAAGAACTGTGGTTGAGGAATTGAACATAAGGCTGGGTTTACAAAGACAGTCCCAATTGATGTTGAATCATACAACTCCACTAGTATTGCAAATACCCAACTCTACGCCCTTTTAGAAGCTGTAGCTGATAGGGTAGAGATGCACAATAACATTGGAAAGCAACGTGACAATTGGAACACCCTTATTTTGAACTCTATCAACATGATAACTCTTACTGCGGCAACCTTAACTGGTGTTGGAGCAATTGGAGGCGCTGGAATGCCTCTATTGGCTTTGAAATTATCATCGGCGCTATTGTACTCTGCAGCCACAGGATTGTAGCTTATAATGAACAAAATTCAGCCCTCACAACTCGCTGAGGAACAACGTAATGCTACAAGACTGTTCAAGCAACTCCAAAGCCAAATCGAAACTATTTTCACTCTTGGCCCTCCAACTCAAGAGGATGTGAAAATTGTGATGGAAAAGGTCTTGGCTCTTGATAAAGCCTTCCCACTTCCCTTGCTAGGAGCAATGCTCGAAAAGTTTCCTTCAAAGTTTGAACCTGCTGTTTGGTGGCCATCAGAACAAAACCAAAGCACAAGAAGGTAAATTTCATAAGATGGCGAAGAATGGTTGGAGTGAGGAGCTGGAAGTTGAAATGAGAGATATTATTGAAGTGGTGAAGAGAAAAGACATTAAAGACTATGCAAGGCTAGGCAACTTGATGTTGAAGATCAACAAGATTTTGGCTATCTCAGGCCCATTACTCACTGGCATTGCTGCCATCGGTTCAACTTTTGTGGGTAATGGATCATGGGCAGCGATAATAGCGGTGGCTGCTGGGGCATTAGGAAGTGCTGTTAATGCTTTTGAGCATGGTGGACAAGTTGGAATGGTGTTTGAGATGTATAGAAACAACGCTGGCTTCTTTCGCCTATTGGAAGAATCAATTGAAGGCACACTTGAAGAAAAAGATTTGGAAAAAAGAGAGAATGGGGAATTGTTTGAGATGAAAGTGGCTTTGAAGTTTGGAAGAAGCTTGTCACAGCTAAAAGAATTTGCACGAAAATCTGCTTATTTCCGAAGAGAGGGAACTTCAATTGATGAATTTGCAAGCAAGCTTTTCTAATTTTAGTTCTGCAAATAGTTTTTCTTTGACTTTTTGATTCTTTTGACAAACAAAATTTTTGTATAACCATGTAACATTGAAAAGGGTTAACTTTGATTCTTTGATTCTTTCTAACAATTGTACTCTTTGTATAACCATATATATAACATACAATACAAAAAGGTTGAGTCACAAATTTTACACTAAATCTAGCTAGCCTTCTAAAATAACATTTCTTAGTTTCTGGATTTCAACAACCCGTAATAATGAAGTTGTTGAACAGCAAGTTGCAAACATATATTAGTATTATTTAATATCTTAGGCGCTTGATGAAAGTGATATTTCTGGAATATATAGTTGACCAGAAAATTATGGACCAATTGTTGAATAGTCAAGCAGACTATTCAAGAAATATGAGCAGAATTTGGTGGCTTGAAAAGTTAAACTTGTTACGTACAAACTGTTTTACACCGTTTTATAAATACCCAAAAAAGCAATTAAAACTAAAACTTTATAAAATTAATAAACACTGTATCTAAAATTTTGAATTTTCAAACACAAGAATTCACAACATTATTGAAGAGAATAGAAGCCATATATATAAAATTAGAATCAAACAAAGATCAAGATTAAAGAGCATTTTATCATCATATATGTTTTTGTTTTTATTATCTTTCTATAGGATTTTTATTTTATTTTATTTTATTTTAAGTTTAGTATGCAAAAATTCAAAAGTTGAACATCAAAATATATCATTTGAGCCAAAGATAGAAGAAGCCCATGTCAGTCATATTTTGAAAAAAAAAAAAAAAAAAAAGTAGTATTTGTTGCATACATTGACTTAAAGTCACGTTTTCAATTATAATTGGTTGTGTTTACACGCTTACGTATATGCAACCAGATTTTTTCTTTAAAAAAAGACCTAAAATTCAATGGTTCATTGGTGACAAGCTCTTATATTGTTTAAATATGTTCTCTCTGCAAAACCAAAGCATCCCTCGATCTGCCTCCTTCATCATCTTCCTTGTCATCAACCTAAAAATAAAAAAATAAAAAAAAACCGAGGCAAACTAATACACAGAAAAGCTCCATTTAAGAACATGAAAACCACTCACATATAAGACCAACCACCATCATAACTCCCTCACAATGGGCTTAGAAAATCCCAAAAATTCAAAAGAAACCCCACACAGACAAAACTGGTTCTATCAAGCCAACCGTAACAACAACAACAATAACATAGAGTAGTAGAGGTGGTATGCAAGGAAGGTGAAAGATATAATAAAAAAGAGCGGATATAGAAAAGAAGCATCAAAGTAGAAGTGGGCAATAAGAACAAGCAACATAGAGACTACTTCCATCTTCTTTGATCAAGCATGTAACACTGATGAATTGATGAATTCTTTTTCCTTCCCTGCAACTCTGCAAGTATTGCCATATTGGAATAATACGCTAGTGCACCACGCATCAACACACAGATTCACACAAACATTGCACAATATCAATATCATTTTCAATATTAAAACAAAGCCCATAAGTTCATTTTCCAAATTAAAACAAAGCCCATTACTGGCCCATAACCCATTTCAGTGTAAAAATTCCCTCTTAGCCCATACATATTAAACCCAAAGTTGGTAGGCTTTTTTCACTTGGAATTTCCAGCTTGTGAGTAAGGCCAGGCCGAATAAGTTTGTCCTTAGGGTAGACATGTGCTTCTTTCAATAGTTAAACATTTAAAAAAATGTGTTAAATTAGGGTTCATTTGGTTTATCTTTTGTATGCTGTTTAGAGTAGACCTATCATATTTTGGTATTTAGAGAATAATAGATATTTTTCTTGATTTTGCATGCTATTTAGAGACATGATTGCATGAAATTTGATTATCAATGTTGTGGGATGGGATTCGTAGTCACGTGTTTAGTACTCGTCTTCACAGATTATTATTAACAAAGGATCTAGTTCTCAAAAGTTGTTAGTAAAATCAGTTGGTTTAATTGTTTTGCATTGTATCAAGGTAGACAAAGGATCAAGTTCTCAAAAGTTTTGCATGACGTACAAAATCGGCTGTCAACATCTAAAATTAAACAGAAGCATAGTTAATTAGAGCCCCTATAACTTCAAGAGCCATGATATAATATTTAATGTCCGTTTGGGAATAGTGTATTTAGTTGAAATTGAAAACTTTTTGTTAAAAGTACTATAGATAAAAGTAAAAGTTAGTTGAAATAGAACAGTGAAACCTATGAATAATACTAAAAATGCAATGAGACCCATGAATAATAACAAAAATAAACTAAATAATTAAATAAGCTGGCTTTTTAAATCATGCCAAACGCAACCTTAATTTTATTGTATTTAAGTACACAAATGAAACATAATACCTCATGCCAAACTACAAATGAAAAATATTAGAATCAAAGTTGCTTATTTTTAATACAAATTAAAGAGCCAAATTCATTAAAATTTCACAAAACTAATACTTGTAAGGGTTTCAATATTCCTAACATTAAAGCTTGCCGCAATCATATCCTGTATGACCAAGTCGGTCACGGAAAAAGATAATCATTAGCACAATGCATATGATTTTCATCACTAGCGATGAAGACTCAAGCAACGATCCAATAGTATAAACTTTGGTAGACAGGTGCACCAATCTCAGCCTCCTCTCTCTTACATATTGATCCATGGCTGCTTCTATTCTATTCCTGTTTCTTTTCGGATCAGTCGCAGCACTCACACACATCTCTTTTGCCAAGCACCGAGCAAGAACAACTGCATCTTCTAGTGCAGCAGAGCCACCTTGTCCAAGAAATGGACCCATGACATGCATGGCATCTCCAGCAACTGTTACTGTGCTTTTCCTAAAGCTTTCAAGTAATAAGTCCCATGGGGCACGATATCTTGTGCCTGTTAAAGTCAAGGAAGTAAGTTCACTATTCTTTACCATCTCCACCATTTCATTTGGGAAGTCGGTTATTGACTCCATAGATGAATTTCTCATTAGCTCCGGATCTTTTGAAACTATTGAATCTGTTCAACAAATATTCCATACATACAAACGTTAGATGATAAATAACTAGGAAGTGAAAGTTTAAGATGGTTTTTGTGTGCATGAGTTTTACACTAAGAATTGACAATTATTGCTAACAGTAATCACCGTCTAGAACTTGTAATTAAGTTCATATTTTTTTAAACCATATGATAGACCATCTTTGTTAATGTTATATATATATTTTGTAATAGTCATTTTAAAAAATATATAATTCAATAGTTATAATGGAGGAAAGAGGTTTTGTACCTATATGTCTTAGTTGGAAATTAACATAAGAAGGTGCAGATGAATTACAAATTTTTTGGCTACTTTGTAATAGTCTTAAAGTTATCTTATGTTGTTCTCTATTAGATACGAGTGTAGCTGAACTACATACTAATAATCAAAGAAAATGTTAAGAACTGAACAAGGACAATGCTATTAATTTGTATACCTCTTATTTTTCTTATAAAGACAAGAAAAAAAAATATACAAGGTGTGAAAATAATTTATTCTTCAAAAGGAAAACCATGATAAAGAGATTAATAATCTTTGGAATAATATTCATATTTTGCATATCTTCTGTGCACATATTCAATACCATCTTCATGCATTGTTTTCCTACAAAGCCTACAAAAAACAACTCAGAAAATAATAGTTAAGATTACCTTGTGGTGTCCTTGGACGAGCTATGAACCAGTAAACCAATTTGTCATTGAGTGGAATTCTTCCTAGAAAAACATGGTCCTTATTTATTGTGACAAATTCAGGACTAAACCCATGTCCACTAGGGTAGTTAGTAAAACCCCTCACATTAGAAGTGGGAGAAACTCTTGGAGGTTTTAACCCCAAAAAATCAGCAACCACTGAATTTACTCCATCACACCCAATCACAACCTGCAGAGTTATAACCCAAAAAAAAAGAAAAAAAAAAAGAGGGAAATGTGAACCACTAGCTAATTAGTTTGCCATGCATGATTTTCCAGCTATTACTTTTAATTAGTGTAATTAGAATTATACCTTGGCTTTAATAACCCTCCCATCTTGAAGTTGTAGGATAGGATACGAAGTTATTGGATCCAATTTAACAGTGAGTATTCTGCATCAGAAGCATACAGTCCCAATAGGTAGATCATTGGCTAAGGTTTCCAAGAGAACACTTCTTTTTAAGCATCGAGCTTCTCCAGATCTGTCCAAAACCAAGATGTTAACAAAATCAGAGGAGAAAGAAGAAAGAAAAATTTATATAGTTACATGTCATAATTTCCCAATTAAGAAAATGAACATATATAAGCCATGGAGTCCAACATTGTAGGCCAAATAGGTTTTCGCAAAAACTCATGCGGACGTTTAAAACTTAGAAAATGCTAAAACTAGCTACTATTAGTATAATTTTTTTTTTTTTTAACCTACAAAATCATAAAATGTTATGAGTATCACATCAATAATATAATAAATAAATTTCTAATTTTTTTGTGTTGTATTTAGAAATTAAAATATTAATTTGTAAAATTTATATAATGGCGAAAACATCATTTTAATCCTTACATTTTGGGTTCACAGTCAATTTAGTCCCTACATTTTAGTAACAGTTAATTTGACCTCTGTTATTTTTAACTTACACTCAATTAGGTCTCTGCCGTTAACTCACTAACAGAAAACGCTTACGTGACAAATGGTTTACATAGTTAGCATACTTAATATTAAAATATTAAATAAAATGCTAATATGTCTGCTGTTGATGTGGCCACATTAGTGTTTAGATGGCAAATAAAGCCACATCAGCTTTAAAAAAAAAATTACTGTATTTCTTTTTATCATTTTTTTTTTATTTCTTCTTTTAATATTCTTACAAATTTTTTATCCATTTAGAATTTCATTTTTATTTTCTCAACATTATTAATTTTTTTTTTTCATTTCTTGCAATTACTTGCTAACCAAATAGAATTTCATTCCAATTCCTTTCTTGATAATCAAACACTAATCCAGTCCAAAAATTGCAGATTAGCAAAGATCACATTATTTCTAATCGTCAATTTGGCTTTCAATCACAAAAAAGCTTATGATATCAGTCAAGAAAGATAAAATAACTCCATAAATTTCAGCCAAAATCCCCAAACCCAGATTCGCCAAAACCCAATCGTCCAACCACACAGACCCACCACGGAGTCCGATCCACAGCCGCAGATTGACCGTGACTCCTCTGACCCGGATCTCCTCATCTCAAGCCCAACCCATAAGATTCCAGCCCTGCATCGCTGCCGCTTGCCTAGTGTCAACTTTTTGCAGATGTAATCGGCAAGCGTACGAGCATCTTCCAGTTGCCTTCCAACGAAGATTAAAGGTTGTTGATTGGAAGGGATGACTTTTTTGTCTTGGATCTTGGCTTTCATGTTTTTTACCATATCGGAGCTTTCCACCTCCAAAGGAATGATCTTGCCAGTTAAGGTTTTCACAAAGATTTGCTTAACAGAAAAGGGATGGATCTAAGATGAGTGGTGGTGGATTTGGGTAAGGTTTGGGGTTTAGTTTGAATTTGGGATATGGGTTCTTTGGCCATGAATAAAAGATTAAGTGATTAATGAGAGAGAGAAAAAGAGAGAGGGGTGAAAGCTTAAAAGATGAGATTAAAGAAAGAAATAAGAAAAAGGGATCAAAGTTCATACGGTTTTTTATGATATTGTGGGTTTCTAAAAGGAAAAAAAAAAAAAAAAAAAAAAAAAAAGTGAAAAACTAAAGATATTATACCAAAAAAAAAAAAAATTGGTAAATATATATATATATATATATTTGAAAGGTAACGTGGCTTTATTTACCATTTAAGCGTTGATGTGGCATATCAGCCACTAAATTTTAAACATGTCAGCATCTCATTTAATGTTTTAATATTAGGTATGTCATCTGTGTAAACCATTTGTCATATAAGCGTTTTCTGTTAGTGAGTTAACGGTAGGGACCAAATTGAGTGTAAGTTGAAAATAACAGGAACCAAATTGACTGCTATTAAAATGTAGGGACCAAATTGACTGTGAATCCAAAATATAGGGATTAAAATGGTGTTTTCACCTAAATTTGTGAATAATTGCAATATCACTCTTAAAACTTTGCACAACTAGCATATGACATAATAAGTTAACAATGTGTATCGTTTGGTAAAGTAGTTTCAAACTATACTGTACAAATTTTTAAAACTCTACTTTTTAACTAAAAAAAAAAAAAAAAAAAGTTGCTCCAAATAGGATGATTGCATTTATTATCCTCACTCTTGTTGAACTTGCAAATTACAATAACTATCATATAGTGGTTTCTTAACTTCTTTTCTACTTTTCAACCTTATTAATCTTCCAAAATTTTTATTTTTAAGTAGAGAATAATAATCCTCCCAAACTAGGTTGTTTGTCAAATTGTCATTCCATCACATATATAGTAAATTAATAGTAAATCACTCCAAGAGCTAATTTTATTCAAAACAATTGAAATGTGTTTTCATTGAAAGAAAATAGAGCATACCCGAAAGGAACTTCTTTCAGCGAAACATTGTTGGCAGACACATCTCGAAACCTAATTTACACAAAGATTCATATTAGTCATAATTAATAAAAGATAAACTATGTTCAAGTTACCTAATATATTATTCATAGGAAAAAAAAAATTACATTGTGTATTCTACTATTCAAGTCAAAAAGTTACATTATGTAACTTTTTTTTTTTTTTTTTTTTTGGTTAAACCTAATGGTTCTTGGAATTCATAAATTGATCCATTCCTCTCTCTTGTACTTCCTCTATCAATTATTTAACTATAATAATTTAATTCTATCTTTGAATAAAAATAAAATAAAACCTATTGCCAGACATAGACAATTGGGTAATGCTTACCCTATAATAGGAATTGCAGTTTGTCTAAGCTTTGAGCCAACACCAAGTTGGTCAAGTGCACGCCAACCATTTGTCTGTATGCCTATTGCGGCTCCTGTGTCTCGCAAAGTGTCAGCTCTTTCAAGAACCAAGGTGCTAATGCCCTTCCTATACTCATTATCAAACCGATTAAAGCAATCAGCTTCAACAAATCACATTTGTTGAACAATTCAAATAAGCCCAAAAGAAAATGCACTTTTTGTCAAAGTAGCCCAATAAGTACTGCTAACTTTATGTTTCAAAGGTTTCTCAAAAAAAAAAAAAAAAACTTTATGTTTCAAAGTTTCTACAAGTCATCATCCAAAGGTGTCACACTGACATACTTCACTGTTGAAAATTGTGGAGCTCATTTTGGACCTTGGGATGCTTAAGTCTACACAAGGATAATGCTTATTTGTGGCTATAAAATTGTGGCACATTTTCATTTTTTGTTTCTTTTCTTTTTCTTTTTCTTTTTCTTTTTTATACCGGAAAAGAGTTTACTTGTAATAGTCATACGGCTGAACAACCTAACCTAAAACTCAAAGAACTTTTTTTTTTTTTCTTTTTTTGGAAGAAAAAAAATTATTAAAAAACCATGTAAGAGAGACTGAGAGACTAAAAAAATCATAAACGAGGGCTAACATAAGCCAATTGAGAAGAATTAATCCATCTACATAACCAGCACAACTAATTGAGGGCCCATTTGGGTAGCTTGTGGACTCAACTCCCACTTAGGATTTTTGTCACACAAGTATTGCATTATTGTCCACTTCAACATCCATTATGCAATTATTAATGAGAGAAAGCTGTGTTTTTTTTAAATTCTTATTTTTTTTCTTAAAGATGATAATTAATTTAGAATAAGTTGAAACTCAAGTCTTTCTACAATAATTTATAACCCCTTTGTCTCTTCCCACTGGCCTTTGAACCACAAAGTTATGAGTTATGAATTTGTCAGTAATTATTTTAAAGAATTTTTTAATGATTAAATTGAAAAAATAAATTAATGAGAAATTAAGTATTTTGAAAATTAGAATACGAAGAAAAAGAACTGGGATCTTTCTGTTAAATACAATACCAATATATTTCTTAAAAAAAAAAAAAAAAAAACACATTACCAATCTAAAAATATGCCATATTTTCATTTTATGAATAAATAATATATTATTGATGCCTTTAGGCTGGTTTTTAATTAAAGCTTAGGCAAGACTTAGGACCGAGTTTATTTACAATTTATCTATTTTAAATTGAAGCCCAACCTAAACTATCATATCTATTTTTCTTTGAGAGAGAGAGAGAGAGAGAGAGAGTAGGACTAGGTTATAGTCAGATTCAAATCCTATCAATGAGCTTTTCAAAATCATTTACAAACGTGATTACTCATAGCCAACAACCAATGAAAATAAAAGAAAAAAAAATGCATATTTATTATTTATGCACCAACCAAAAAAAAAAAAAAAAAAACCATGCATAAAGCATATTTTTAAAGTAAGAATATATTAAAAAGAAATATAAAACCTGTGAAGGGCAAGTGCAGTGGCTAAGCCACATATCCCACCACCAACAATTACTATCTCCTTATGTTCTGCAACTTCCATCTCTCTCTCTCTCTCTCTCTCTCTCTCTCTCTCTTGTAGTCTTGTTTGCTTAAGCCACGCACCAGATGGGTTGTCTTTATTTATATATATAGCAAACGTATTTACGTAGTTTAGTGAGAGATGTGCAGCCAATAAACGAAACGCGTAGAAGAAAATTCAGAAGAGAAGAAGATGGGGGCCTCTCCTCTTCTACGTCATAGTCACGGTCAGAATTGGATACTTCATGCATGCTTCTTCTTTATTGCTTCCTATACATCTCGGGTCTTATACGGTTGACAAGTGCTTGGGCAATTCCATCACCGCTGAGATCATCACACAGCTTACTCGTTTTCCCATTCTCCTTTTCTTGCTTGTGGAGGAAAGATTCTTTTTTTTGTGTGGTTATTATTAAGATGAAAGCTACCTTAAGTTTAATGATTATGACCATTTCGAAATGGATGTGGCCTGGCCTCATTCTCCTAGCTAGCTAAGTAAATAATACATTCTTTTAGCTTTGATTGGTGTATGTGGCATTATACATGTTAGATATGTAATAGTCAAAGAGGTTCAAATATATTGTAGGTCAAGTTTTATATATATATATATATATTCAAATTACACTTTGTGTAACTCTATAAGAGTTACATATTTTTTAAACCATTGATTTGTACTAAATCTAAAGATGAAAAAACACTCATAATCTTATAATTAATGTCCTCTAGAAATTAGTAATTTATGGCATTAACTCTTCTTATTAAATGTAAAAAAAAAATAACATTAATTCTCCAAATGGATTCATTAGACCCCAAATCTCTCTATCTTATACAAGTCTCTCTCTCTTTCTCTCCCCATTCACAAATGGATTCTCCACATTTAATTGATGGCTTCTCTCTATTCTTAAACTTGAACCCAGAGAAGAAGATGAATTGATAATTTTTTTTTGCCAAATTCAAAAGACCAACATGTCGTGATTTCTAAAATATAGAACAAAAATAAAATTATGTTGAATCTAGGAGTGTTCTAACTAAGGGCCAGCTTGAGGATTTTAAGTGCTATGGAAAGAGTTTTAAATATTTGAGTGCTTCTAATGAAATAGATTTTGACTTTTTAAGGTAATTCAAAATTATACAAAACCATACGCCTCTACGCAAATTGACCAAAAGAGAGAGCCCATATCATGGGGGATATAAAGCTTAACTCTAGGGACAGAAAAAGAAGATTAGGTTAGAGTAGAAATTATATCTTGTATTAAAAATAAAAAAAAATAAAAAGTACTAATTTCTAGAGAACATTAATGATAAGAATATGAGTATTTTTTTCACCATTGGATCTAATATAAATCAATGATCCAAAAAATGTGTAACTTTTATGGAGTTATATCATGTATAACTTGAACCCATCTCATATATATATATATATATATATATCCTATTTAGAGTTTATTGTATACATAATTCAACACAATAAAGATGCAGCCACTTAGACTATCCTATAATCTTAAGTCGTTAGAATGAACTACATTAACCTTTAATTTGTATTTTCTCTATATGATATTTATTTTTCTTTCTTTTAGATTTTAAAAATACATACTGAACTTTAACTAAAAAAAAAAAAGGTTTATTTGGTACGTAAAAAAAAGAAGGCTAATTGATGTTTTCGGTGGGCTTAGCTCATGTAATAACTCAACTCACATTAGAGAGTACTTTTTAGTGTTGACTAAATTCTGTGTCAAAAAAATTCAGTTGTAAATATTGCATTTATTTCCTTGTATTTGAAATTTAATTCTTGTATTGTGTCAAAGACAATCCAATCAAAAGAAAGTGCACAAGTAATAGCTAGAACAAGATTTTCGCTCAAGTGAAAATTAATTTTCACTCGAGCAACCTGAACCCATAGAAAAATACCAACTTGACCTAGGAATTTTTAACGCAGAGTAAAAAAAAAAAAAGGTCAACCTTTACCCAACATGCTTAACTTCGAGTCAAGTCAAATTAGCCTGTGACGTGATTCAATCCAACCCATTTTTAATGTTATTTTTTTTCTTCCACGTATCATATTTAGATAGGACAATACATCATATTCATTCTTAACAATTTTACTTGAATATTTAGTATATATGGTGATGATATACCATACCTAAAAAAAAATTTATGGTCCATGGTATTTAGTGTTTTATTTATTTATATTGGTGATGATGAACTATAGGGTGTGTAAACTTAAAAATTTATGTATTATTTAAATTCTATTTTTGACTAACTATTATTATTATTATTATTATTATTATTATTATTATTATTATTATTATTATTATCATCATCATCTACATGTGAAAAAATATAGGTCAACCCATAACCCAATTGCCTAACCCGCTAGCCATTTCTAAGCCAAATATGATCTAACCCCTAACCAATTAAATCGACCCGAACCCGGCCCATTTTCTAGGTCTAAGCATGTGTTTGGGTGTGAGTTGTGGTTTGCTATGATTTTGCTTTACCCTTGTTGAATTGTAATTGGCTAATTATTCGCTTGGACCTTATAATTTGATCAATTTGTTAAAATTGGTATAAAATAGATACTAAGGGTCTAAACTGTGATTTTTTCAACCTATTATAAGGTCAAGCACATCAAGTGTTTGATTAAATGTTAGACACATGTATTGGGCTAAATGAAAGAGCTCACTCTCATTATCTTGCTATCTAGATAAACTTGATCTTGTTTTCTAGTCATCTTGATCTTGGATTGCTCTATTTGAAGTCTATATAACATTATCCTCAATCTATTCCAATACACCCCCATAAATGAGTGTACATTAAGTTTGTTGGGGAGAAACTGGGAGAAAATGGGCTTTTGCCCTTTTTTTTTTTTTTTTTTTTATAAAAAAAAAATCCAGCATTTTGCCTCATTTCCCAAACTAATTAGGGAAATACTCCTGTTTTGAAAATTGATTTTCTAAAAATTAAGTTTCAATTAAAAACTCGATTTTTGGACAATCGAGTTATAACAAACTGAAAATTAAAAAAAAAAATAATAATAATAATTCTTGGAGCCTTATAGTAGCGTTTTAAGGAGCCCTATGGTAGCGTTTTAAGGACCCTATAGTGGCGTTTTGGAACTCGAGTTCCATGCAAGTTTTTTTTTTTTTTTTTTTTTTTTTTTTTTTTTTTTTTTTTTTTAAGTTTGATCGCCCCATACCTATAGTAAAGTTTTAAGGAGCCTATAGTGACGTTGAAATTCGATTTTGAGAAAATTGGGTTTCAAAAAAAGGACATTTTCCTAATTAGTCTGGGAAATAATGCAAAATACTGGATTTTTTTGCATGAAAGGGGTAAAGACCAATTTTCTCTAGAGAAATTGAATACGATATAGAAATCAATGGTTTGGTGAAGAAACCCATACCAAACCTCAAAATCTCACTTTCCGATATCAAACACCTTGCAAAGGTTATCTATTGGAAGTTAACTTTTACGTGTTTACTTAGCAACGTAAAAGGGAATGAAAAACAAGAACTAGCTAGAGGAGAAAATTAATTCCTTCCTACCATATACTACTTTCCTTCACTAATGAGGAGCTCCTATACTCACTCCCTCTATTTTAGTAAGTCCATCAAAATTTTGATACTCCCAGTTTAGCAGAACCAACCGAATTACTATTTTTCCAAATTTTCATTCTCCTTGTTTGCTCATACCAATGGCGGAGCCAACAAATTTACTTTAGGGGAGCCGTTATTAATTTCAATCTTTGTGTTTTTTTAGAATCTTTATTTTCAGTCTTATACATAAAAAAACACCACATATATATATATATATATATATATATATATATATCTATAATGAATTGAATTGAATTATTTTATATTCGAAATATTAAATATAAGAAAAATAACCCACACGGTAGTTATTTTCAAAATAAAGTGCATTTAAAAAGAAATCACATTGAACTATGACATATTCTATCCGTTTGGATAGAACTTATTGTTGCTGAAAGTTGCTGAAAACTGATTGTTGCTAAAAACACTGTAGCAAAATAATTTTTAAATGTGTAAATAGTACCGTAGGTCCCATTTTTAATATTTTTTAATGTATAAACAGTGATTGAACAGTGCGTGAACAGTGCCGCATTGTTTATGCATAGTGATTTTTGTCCCCCAAAGTCAAAAAAGCCGGCCAAAAAAAAAAAAAAAAAAAAAAAAAAAAAAAAAAAAAAAAAAAAAAACCAGAAAACGCAACTCTACTTTCAATAAGAAGAAGTGCTATCCAAACCTAACCATTGCTTCAGTGTAAGATGTTTACAATGAATATTCAAAATTATAGAAAATAATTCTTTTATATAATATTGAATCATTATGAATTTATAGTGTATAAAAATAAAAATAAAAAACCAATTACAACATTTTTTTATAGGTAAGTTATACATGCATCTAGTGGATCTTAAATCCACAACCTCACACTCTATGTAAAACTTTCAAAGAAAGGAGCTACTAGTTGAGCTTGAGCTCACTAATTCCATCATTATCTTTTATATTTGAAATAATTTATAGAATTCTTTTTATATTTGATATTCTGAATTTTTTATCTTTTCATAATCAAAAGAAAATTTTATATATATATGACATTGATTGATATATATATATATATACACAGTTTAAGAGGATTATAGCTTAATTTGTTTGGGTATGCTTATATATACATATGGCTATTCTAACAAGGATACAAAATTTTTAATTATTTTGAGAGGGTGAAATGCTAGTTTTCTTAAAAATTACATTTAAATATAACTATATTTACATATGTAATAAAAAAAAAAAAATAGATTCAAAAACTTTGGGTGGCCTTGGCCACCCTGGTCTCTATGTGACTCCACCACTTGCTCATACAAAAAATATTATTTACTTAAAGTTCACTCTTACCTCTTCTTTACCATATCTTCTCTCATCTACCTCATGTCATCTTCTATGCCTCATTTGATATCTTTCAAGAAACATTAATTTTTGCATTTATAACATTTCTTTATTTTTCCCATTTTTGGGCTTTACTAACGTATTACTAAATATTATAGTTTAACTAACATCTCTTAGTGTTTCCAAAGGAGATATTCATGATTCAAATATTTCGTCTCCCATTTTATATTACTTTATTTATTTATTGGTGGATTTTTTTATTATTATATATTGTTACTAAATATATTGATCGACTCTAATCTAGAGTTGAAAACACCAATTTGAACATTGTGAAATATATTTAACCTTATTACTAAATATATTTGTTTGGCCTTGCTAACAAAAAGCTCCCATTTTTCATCACATCTCTTTACTTTGAAGCCTAATTATTTGAGAAAAGAATACTATTTTCTTATTATTTTTTTTTAACTTTCATCACTCATTGAATTATTTTATTGTCTAAACTGTAAAGGAAATATAGCGGTAACAGTTAAGAGTAACCCATACAACGTGTGATTCAGTAACAAAAGGACCCTAACAGGTATTAAATTAGAATAGGCTTAGTAGTGTAAATGTGTAATCCCATAGGCTTATATTGGTGATTAATAAGTATAATTAGAATAAAATTTGAAGATAATGAAACTGAAATAAAATATTCAAGATAATATTCTGGCATTACAAACTTCAGAAACATTTAACAATAAGACAATAAGGGGGAAAAAAAAAGAACTACATGATTCATTTCTGTAGGAAACAGCAAGAATGGCATACACATTGATGGGTTTTTCCATTCATCTGTGGATTTGATGCAGATTAACTTCACAATTGCACGGCCTTACGGCCTCGTTCTTTTATTTAAATCCAAAACTAAGATGAGGTAGACCAAGATAGACAAGAAAGCACCATATATACCTAAGGGAAAGGAAAATTCGACCAAAAATTATTGGTGTGAAGTGAGTAGGGTAGCATGTCATCGTTCCTTCCAAAACCCATGTTGTCATTTGATTTCAGCAAATCCATCAGCCACTGTTGATTCTGTGATGAATCCGTAGCCAAATCTGTATTGGTGCTCCTTGCTGCAGCCTCATCATTGAACATGTCCTGCTTGGTAGTCCAACTAGCATGGCTTGTCATGGTCACAACTTGTGGAGCTGGAGCAGCAGCAGCAGCAGCAGGAGGAGGAGGAGGAGGAGGAGGTACTGCTTGTTGTTCAAGCAATGACTTAATTTTCTCATCAATCTCCTTTATGCTTTTGTCGATTACCCAACCCAAGTCGTTCAAATCAACAATATTCAGATTCTGTAGCCCTTCACCAACCAAGCTCCTATACATGACTTGGGTCATTTCCTTCTCTCGGTTATCTCTTTGTTGTTTCTTCAATTGTTCCTCGGATTTGGCAATCCTTTGCCTAAGGAAACTCTCTTGGTTCACCATTTTTTTACTCTGATCCATCTCGGGCATCATCTTAAACTTTGCAATTATGTTTTGGACTTCCATGGGGGATGGCCAGACCTCAGGTTGTGTGTCATAGGGGCTGTAGATTATGGCACAAGTTTTGATATCACAGAGGGTACTAAGCTCACTCACCTTTTTCAATAGCCCCTTCTTCCTTTTCTTGAAGGTGGCCTTCCTAGAACTATCATTTGTGATGTATGCAAGCTTAACTTTCTTTCTAGTCATGGCTAGCTAGAGATGATTTTACAAGGAAAATATGGGATGGATGAAGGTTAGGCAGGTTCTGGTGGAAATGTTTCCTCAAAAAGCAGGTATATATAGAGTTCAAAAAGGTGCCATTGTTAATGTAGAAAATCACGTGGTTGAATTACCAGAGATATGACTGGTTGGATAATTAATGACCTTTTAAGATTCTAATAATAAGGAACATTCATTTAGGTTTCTGAATTTATTGTAGACATTATGTCTAAACCTGGCTATTAATGAGATTTTATTTATAGTACTCTAATGAGATCTTCTCCTTTTAATTTGAATTTGAAATTTTTATTTCATGGTTAAAGTTTAATTTATGGTACATCCAAATGTCATTAAAAAGAAAAAATTACCTGAAAACCAGCTTGAATGAAAATTTATGATAATTTATCAATGTATATTTTTAGTCAAATTACATATTTAATGAGTCAAGTGATTTTTTTAATATATATAGTGAATGATTGCATGAATCATCGGCACAATGAGTCGGAGGAGATCCTTCTAAATAAGGTTAAAGAAAAACTTCATCCCATTAAATGATAATTGATCATTTTAAATGCCGTACATACAAACCGAAGTTTATCCATTTGTCTTGACCTAATATACATTGTGATGACTATTGAGCATACAATATCAGTTCAAATCTTATAATGAAAAAATAATAATAATAATAATAACAATATATTAAAAAGTATACTTGATTTAATTTTCGGGTTAAATTCAAGTTGGCATGAATTCAAGTCGGCATGGAGGTTTTTCCAGGTTAAAATATTTAAATAAGTCATATTTGGTATACTAGAATAGCACTGATCTTTCTTATTTACGTCTCTAACAAGTACTTTGTATATGAGATTATCTGTAAAGATCACAAAAGGATTTTGTGCAACTCATCAATAGAAGAGCTTGATCCATTCTGTGATGAGTCATATAAGTTTCTCTTGCGCTTTCAAATAGGTTCAAGGAGCAAAGCTTCTAGAGCAGATAGCACCATACCTGAGAAATTAGAAATTGGCTTTAATTGCCTAATTAGTATTAAAGATCAGAATCTTGAGTGAAGATACTGGCTGAGGCTGTGGTGCCTTTGAGACAATCAATTATTTTAAAATTATTGAACAATATTTCTAGCAAAAAGAATTGAATTGAGATTAAGTGCAATACCTTAGATATTGCATCAGATGAAATTGCTCTCAATAGTTAAGATTGAAAGTTAAAAAAACAATTTTTTAAGTGAGAATAATAAAAACAATTTGTAAGAGAGATATGAGATAACTGCACCCGGTGTAATATTCGATATTATACTGGATCTAAATCCAAAAGAAATTATCGAAAAATATATGTTGTTTATGTAGGACAACTCATCATGATTAAATGATGGATTCTAAGAATCACTAGTCATAACAGTAGGTGCTGTACTGACTAAGTTTGTAGCTCAATCATAATAAGTTTCATTCTTCTTTCCTTTTCTGGGTCACCATAAAATATAAAAGATATTGATATATACAAATTAATTGTTTGGTAGGAGAGTCTTTCTCCAGAAACCTACTATTCCATGCCAACTCAAAGCTTGATAAGAAGATCTCACCCGCGGATGAACATGGTAAACCATATGTACAACTCAATTTGATCCAATTCCATTTTAACTCAAAGCTTGGGCAAAATACTAAAACTCAACTTTTTCTTTTTAATTGTCAATAAGAATATTTGACCCAGAATTAAACCCCATAGAACCAGGCGAATGCCACTGGAAGGTTACTTTTTTTTCTTCCCTTCACAAGTGTAATTTTGCTTCTTATTTCACAACATTCCAAAATAATAATTAAAGAACGAATATCATAAGTTTAAATTCTACTCATTAAATTAAAACAGAGATAAAACGATATCAGTGAAATTGTTATAGTAAGAAAAAGAAAATATATAATCTCTTTTTGGAAGTAAAATTAATGACTAAATTTTGGATAGTTATGTCCTTCATTATAGAGATAGAAAGGGGTGTACATGTATATGCCTCACTGAACTTTAAGTCTCATGAAAAAAGTATCTTTTGAGGATCATTGTTATGTTCTTGTAATGGAAACATAATTAAATGATTGTTTTTGTAAGATGAGTTAGAAATTTGGTAATTAAAAGCATAATCACATAATTAATAATCATATTTGGATTTCATTTAATAGTTAATTAAGGTCCAAAATAAAGCTCTAGCCACATAAATGTGAATGCTATATATTCATTAAAAAAAATGTGAATGCTCTATGTCACAGATTGACTAGTTAACTAAATTTTTACAGGTGAGAATTAATCGTAAGACATCTACTAGAAAACTTTGTTCTATTTTCAATATATTTGTTTTTTAATTTTTTTTAGAGATTTGCATTCTAATAAACTTTTTATTCACATTTGACAGAAGAAAACTGGTCACAAATGGAATTTACATTCCTCCATCTCCTCCCCCCTCCCCCCAAACAAAAATAAAAAAATATGGTTGTGTATGTAATTCATCAATGTGCTTTATATTTTGTTCCCTCCTTTGTAATTAAAGAAAGAAGGAATCATTTAAAAAAATGAGTAATGTTATTCTCATTAGTCATTATTAATTTGTCATTCTCGACCATTCTTTAATTTATCTTCATTGTTAATTTTAAAAAAAAAATTAGCATAAACGGATAATGGTGAAATTATGAAAAGTGCATAAACAAAATATTTTGTTCACTTGTTCATTGCTGAATCTTTTGGACTAATATATTTATAACTTACACATTGAATCAAGATGATTGTCAAGATCAGGATCTTACATAGGATCGTTGAGAGGGTTTTGAAGATCAGATCAAGAATCGTAGAGCTCAACTAAATGTAAAAAATGAAAGAATAAATTTAAGAATTATTAAAGAGAAAAAGGCATAGCAACTTAATGTAAAATTGATTGACAATAAATCATTTTACGTATGCTCTACTTCTAAGCTATATTTTATCAAGCTGTCATATATACTTGGGGCAAAGACAAACCCTAATAAAAAAAATAGCTTGGAAAACAACTAGAATGAGTTATTTTATTTTATTTTTTATATGTAATCTCCATACTCATTAATAATATATGTTCCAAAACATTATTCCTTGAATAGTTAACATAAAAGGTTAAATAGTCATCAAACAAAGTTGAATTTTCTTTTTCTTTTTTTTAAGAAACAAACACACACACACAAGGAAGAGGGAAATGAGTTCTAACATAAAAATACACCACAACTCTACTCAAAACCATGGTAACTTTTAAGGGATAAACAAAGTTGATTTGATCTATATTTTAACCATCAATAAAAAAAAAAAATTAAAGTTAAAAGCTCCTAGTAACAACAATAATTCTCAACTCGGCATGCATTTCAAATAAGGAATTTTAGGGCTCCAGTTTATGGCTTTAGCAAAAGTAGCAATTGGGAACTAAAGGAAATTATTTTTTCTTTTAAAATTTTACAATTTTTTTTTTCAATTTATGGACTTTAGGCTGATTGTAGGTTGAATTTTCTCATATTAAATGACCAATAACGAGAAAATGCCATTGAAAATATATGTGGTAGAATTGTGTGGAATTAGAGTAGGATCATGATTTTGTTTGATCCTACGATCCACATCTCAATCATGCTTTGATTCTACTTTACAAACAATCCTAGTATGATTTGACTTGATCCTATGATGAAAGATCGTATAATTTTATGATCATACAATCTTAGATTGTAATCTTTATAACCATAGCTATTCCAATTAGAAAGATACATAGAAAATTATGTCCAAATGTATGGTTTTGTCATGCCTTATCATTTTATTTAAAATAAAGCTCATAAATGCGGATAACAAAATAGCAATGCACGAATTTCATAGCATCATACAAGGAAAACACCATGTTTTAAAGACAATAATATAGTCATTTCTATTTCAAATAAATCCATTTAATAGTTCAAACAAAGTATTACATATTTAGAAGTGTATATAGTGCCATGACATTGAAAATGTTGAATAATGTAGCACTATATACACTATTAAATATAAAAAATAACATTTTTACTGTGAAATTGTTTCTCTCCATTTCACTTTAAATCGACATGAAATTCAATTTAGTATTTGAATGGTTACAATTTAGAAAAGCTTTTTAACTGGGGGAGCTTGGGCAGTGTTACAAGGAGGAGTAATTCCAGCTGTGTTGATAGTAGGTGGAGCCTGATCAGCTGGGCCATGATCGAGGCTCCTATTTCCCGTTGCCATAGTACAATGGTCAGCTGGGTCACGATTGATGCCACTGGCATTTGACTTCTTAGGTGCATTTTTTGCTGCTTCCCTCTCTACCTTTTGCCCAGCCTTGGCCACATGCAGTTCCATCTCGGCTTCAGCCTCTTTTGCCAGCCTAACCTCATGAGCAACATCCATTCTGGCTTTTGCTATACTCTTTTCAGCCTACATATATCGAGTCCATAATTAGTGAGAAAAGTTATTGACAATATTACATCATACACTAGATATGAATAGCTAGCATGAGAGAGAGAGAGAGAGAGAGAGAGAGAGAGAGAGAAGGCTTTTGTCATTGATCATGTACTTAAGGTGTATTTAATATTGAATTACAAACAAATATTAGGAGGGGGTAAGGTTTGGATCTAGTGCTTGTATGCTAAATCCGTTGAGATATTGATACAATAACAATTGTTTGACACGTGTTTGTATCCCAATGGTCTCATACACAATTAAGAGCATTGGACTCAGGCAAGTTTCATTAAGAAAAAAATCATGTGCAACACCCTATTAACAAAAGCTTTTACCCAGAAAAACATGTATTACATCTTATAATTATATATTTAAATTAATATTACTTAATATATGTCCATTAAAATACAAAAGTGAGAAAAGATGGAGGAGAAGAAATTGCTTGAAAGACCCTTAGAAGTTATTAATAATTGTCCGTTGCTACCTTCTCTTCAGCCTTTGCCTGGGATTTGACCTTGCGCATCTCACTCATATCATGTAGCTTGTCCTTCACAGCCTGCATTTTTCCCACTGTTCTAGTCACCTTCACAATCTCTAAAGAATTCACTTATTATCACCTTTAGAAAGCAAAGTAGCAAACACAAATGACAATGCCAAAAGGAACACCATATATGACACATAAATATAGAAATGGATAATGATACTGTTTGACAAATTCTTCTCACACTATCTTTGTTTCTCTCTATGTTATGGCCCTGAAGTTGAAACGTGTAATACATGCAGAGGATCAATACTAAATTGTGGGTGAAATTTTGAGGAGACTCCGTACTCATTCGTCTAAACCGCAAATAACTATTCAATAATAGAAAAATTATTGAAAAAATGCGGACAGCCATGTATTCCTTTCAACCAAAAAAAAAGTAGCTAATTTTTTTTAATCAATATTGAATTTTATGTGGTCTCCCCAACCAATAAAAAGTTTTTTATTTTTATTTTTTATCAATATTTAATTTCAAGAAGTTTGCATAAGCACTAAAACTTACATCAGTTTACTTATATTGGTTAATAAGATAATGTGTATGGATTATTTACACCAGTTCATGTAAAATTTTTATCTATTTTAGTATAATTAAGAACTTATTTTTATATTTTACACTCACTTTTCAAAACACATCTTATCAAATTATCTATTTTACACAGTTTTAAAAATTAGACTGGTAGCAAAACCGAATTTGCCTCTAGTTCTTGGTTTTTTGACTAATTTTGGGCATTTTTCCCGGACCCGACTAGTGCTCAGTTCTCGGTTGAACCAGCCAGACTAGCTAGTCCAGTCCAGCTTTTAAAACGTTGATTTACATTCCAATTTCATTAACATGTCCATTTTTCTTTTTCTTTTTAATTATTTATCTTTCTTCATATATGGCAATCACTATCTACTCTTTTTCTTCGTCCTTGAGATACACAAATAAATAATAAAAAACTAAGTGTAAATTTACACGGTTATTGTAGTACTATGGCTTGATGTTGGTGAATTTTGAACTTGATTGACTAAAATGTGATTTTTTTTATTATCATACAAGCACTAATACAAATGCTTTTAAAGAGATGAGTGATTTAATTTTCTCGATAACGAGATCCAAATATTAAGATAAACTAATCAAATATGAAATATGTATCCCTAATCTTCTAACAGCCTTATTTGCAAGCAACTGTCACAACTCACATTTTTGCAGTAGGGGCGGTTTGATGCATTTAGGAGCCTAAGGCGAAAAATGAATTGAAGCCTTTTATATATTTAAAAATGACTTTAAAAAAAATATATATTGCTTAAACTCTTTTTTTTTTTTTTTTTTTTTAGATGCAAAATTACTAATTAACATGAACCACGTAGAATTTTTTTTTTTTTTTTTTTTTTGAGAAAGTCTATAGACACAAAAAATTTGACAAATCTTTTCACATCTATTGATGTGGCAAATTAATAATAATAAGTAAAAAAGTGATGTTAGTGGTAGACCTAGATGAGAACTAGTAAAAGTTTGCCAACTTAATTGTTGTAAAAAATGTCGTAAAATTTTTTGTGTATTGCTCTTTTTTTTTTTTAGAAGTACTACATTTATAACATTTTTACAACAAATCTTAAGTGTTAAGTTGTTACTAATTCTAATTTGAACCCACCATTGAAATTACTTTTTTAACTACCAATAACAGTCAATAATAATCTGCCGCTTAAAATTTATTGTGAAAAATGTTGTAAATGTAGAATTTCTCTTTTTATAAATTTTTTTTTATTGGCTAATATTTGAGCTTAACTAATATTATTACAACAAAAGAAATAACAGTATTGATTAAAATTAAGAGGCCTTTTTTTTTTACTTAGGGCCTTAGGCGAATGCCTCTCTTGCTTATATGGTAGAGCCGGCTGTGTTTTGCAGTTCAAAACTACTATATTCCTACTTTCAATTATAGTTCACCATGTTAAATTCAATTAAGAACAATTTAAAAGGTTAGCAAATCGATTAAAAAGAAAATTATGATAATATAGACCATAACTGGGACTGAAGAGAGTAGAGGCCTAATTGGTTGTTCAATGATGAAAAATATCGATTCATGTTTCATTTAGGAGTATATAATCAAAAATATATCGGAAGAAATATATACGGTACACAATATGTGCGTGCTCCAGTTAAAAATGTTTTAAAAATTCAGCATAAATATGAGAGTAAAAGAACGACTATATTTTAATTTATATATTTTATTATATTTTAATTTAATAATAATATACTTATGTCAAAATAATTTCATAAGATATTATTAAAACCAACTTATTAAGTATTTCATATATTTGTTTTAATTTTCTAACAAACTTTTTTTTTTTTTTTTTTTTGAAGTGAATTTTCTAACAAACTTTAATATATATATATATATATAAACGTATTTTACTAACTATGCTTAGCAATATGTATATAGAAGCAAAACACCCTTAATCGTGAATAGAGCAAATCATGAAGCCCGTATTTGTTTGCTGTGTTGTTCGTGGAATCTACTAGTGTGCTTATAAACATATAATTTAACTTCATACACGTTTAATTCTTAGAAGAAAATCATTAATGTCGTCTACCTTAATAGATGACCTTGTGTCATTAATATGCCATCAAAGAAAGAGAAATAACCCTTTAAGTACATTCAACACATTAAATAACGACTATTACTCATCAGCATTAAACTCCCTTCACGACATTCTGCCTCATTTGCTAGGGAATGTGTAAAAATATCACAAAATACTAACTTTGTCGTCAAAAATGCTTGTCCCATTGAACTTACTTTGCCCTCCTCCATCCCTCCAGCTGCTCCAGCTGTGGGTTTTTCTCGTCCCCAAAGAGGGAGGGTTGGAGATGGATTTTACTCACCCCACCATGTCTTGGCTCCCAAATGTGCATATAAATATAATATAAATTTTATTTATTTATAATATACATACCCCAAAACACCTCTCTCTCTCTCTCTCTAATTTTCCCCTCTTTCTCTTACCTATATCTTGTCAATTGCAATCACTTCATTAGAGGTGGCAAAATACTTCAAACCTGATCCATCCTTGAACTGTCCCGCTACTTCCCCATACAATTTTTTTCCAGCCCCAAAAAGAAAATAGAGTTGGGATGGGACACCCAAGATCCGATCCCGGTCTACCCTATTACCATTTGATGACAATATATTGGTGGTGCAAAGGTTGTTTTACCTCAAGAATTCCATGCAGAGTCTCAAGCACATAGAGATGCTAGGAATTGTACTTACTTATTAGCTATAAAATATATACAAGGAGTAAAAACAAATGTTCCACTGTCTTGCACGGTAATATGGGATTTTTCTTTTCGTTGCATCAATCTGTTCACACTTCATACCAAGCCCCATAGCAAATTGGTCCACTCCCCTGGCAAGGTAACTAGCAGGGATTTTTTGTTCTTCGATTGTTCTTTCTCTTAGAGGATCTGTCAGCAAGTTACTTGGATGTGCCTGAGGCAGCATATAGTATGTGAGTAGGATGAAGTTGTCAAATGGGGGAGTGGGCTGCTAACTATGAAAAGTTTGGCTGCAAAAGTGGGAAGGATTTTGCTTTTGGCTGCAACTATTTATTAGCACAGTTGGAGGCAGAGAAATAACAATAAGCATTCGAGTCTGCAGGTGACAGAGGCAGTTGATTAAACTTGACTGAAGTTAGATGGAGAGCAGGTGCCCAAGTTCTTCCAAGTAAGCCCTCTGCTAGTAACAAGGATCTATGTGAGTTGGTGTATAGGTAAATAACTGGTTGGCTTGGTTCCCGATTAGAACTTAGGCAGGGGAGTCTATGTTTCTGGTTTGGCCTGCATATTCCGTATGCTGGGCTTGTTTGCAGCTCTGCTGCTGGCTGTGGTGTATCGATCCTGAATGCTTATTCTTTTGGTCTCAAAAATCATCCAAAAAATAAAAATTCAATCCCACCACATTGCTTATTCGATAATAATTTGCAAATCATTTAACATCAGAATATTTCAAAATAGGAATTATTTACAGTCGTGGAGTATTCAACCTGAATTTTTAGACATTTTTTAATATGTAAGCGAACAACAAGGACAATGTACCATTATATCATAATTTCATACAAATTTAAAATCTTTGATAGTTGTGGAATATTCGATCTGAATTTTCAGTGATTTTATGATTTAAAGTGAATCACGGTAAATGAAAACTTGGAAGTGATTTCATTCTTTCACCACATGAAGCAATGTTGTTTTTGTTGTTTTTATTATTTCAAAATAAATATATAATTTAAACCTATGATGTCTATTCCATGATGATTTTTCAAATCATGCAGCCATGTAAATTAGCACCACGTAAGTCATGAACATATACATAATACAATGAAAGGTGAGCACAAACCGATCCTATCATTGAAGAAAAACCAGGTACTGAAGCACCTAAGGTTTCTATATAGTATTGCTTTCGAGTGGCATGGATAAACAAAACATCGCATGCTACTGAAGGAATATCTTTTTTGGGTAAGTCTGCTTAGGTAAGATCAGTTTAACCGAAGGAAACAACTGTATCAACCAAAATGGAAAAAAGGCATCAATATGAAAAAACACAGACGTTAACACCACACCAAAGCAAGTTTAGAAAGGTGAAAGAACCGATATGCAGTTTGGATAAAGGTCAGATTATCACTAAATGCACTAAACCACATTGGACCCTAAAATTCTCCCCGACGGAGGAAACTGGCACTGCTCTATATCATCAATTTACATGTCTCAATTGTATATATTCTGCATATTCTTCAGTGACATAGGATACCACAGTACAGCAACAATAATTGATATGTTTTACATGTACATTGGAGACATGCACCAACATTACAGTAGCAAAGATAGCATATTCAATATCATTATCAAACTCTTTAGAACTTGTTTCATATTCAAACAATGAGTTTTCAAATATTTACTATGTTATTCATTCTGGGAAATTTGTAGCAGGAATACAGCGTATTTATTTGCCAACTGATGTACAACAGAGTTCTAGCTTCCACGGTAAGTAGAGAAGGAGAATGGTGAAAGCAGCAGAGGAACGTGAAAATGTTCCCTCTCTTGTGACTCTCTAATTTCAAACACAATAGAAGCATAGGGAAAGAACCCAGATGGGCAGTACTTGCCAGTGTTGAAACTTATCCTGTATATCCCTGGGTCCACTGCATCAACTATGCTCAACAATTGACCACTTCGTCCATCATTATCTGTAGTTGAAGAACCTAGAATTTTCCAACCACTTGTGTATGTCACACCAAATGAGGGACGGGGTTGAGTGCCCTCCCACTTTTCCAAACATACCTCAATACCAGCCGCTGGAGATCCTCGGGAAACATCCAAGACATGGGTTGTAATGGGCGGACGGGTTCGAGTTCGAATTTCAGATGTTCTCCCAGCTGTGTTCTCAGAATTGGCATTCAAATGGCCTCCAATAATGCTCACACGATCTTCTAGAGGACAAAAAATAGGAACAAATTGACATTGACTAGAACAGTAGTAAGGCATGCAAAGAAGGATAACTGGTTTAGGGACTGAGAACTGTAAAAGTTGGGAAGAGGTTGGAAGCAGGGGAAAGGGAAACATATCATAGACTTCTGAAAGCCAGTAATTGGCAAGAAAAAATAAACAGTGGGATTTTAACCCACAAGCTCACTCCCCACTAATACTTATAGGAGGAAATTGCATTTGAACCCAAACTCATTGGCATAGTGACTAAAAATAAATTTAGAATGAATTTCAGGAGGGAGAGAACAATTTGGAAAATTTTATCAACAGGTGAAAAAACTATTATCAATTTGGTGATATACTACAGGTTACATAGATCTAGGAAGCAGCCCTGTTTAATTTTGTATCACAAATTGTGCGAATTTTATGTAGTTGATATACAGATCACCAAACTTTACTCTTAAAAAAAAAATGCTAAACTCTACTTATTTTATTCCTCTATATCTATTTCCAACTATGGAATTTTCCTCATGCTAGTTGGAGTGGTAGCAAATTCACTACCAAGGTCACTAGTAGCTTCAAGACCAGTTTTGACCTCCCTGAAGCCAAATTTTGAACTCACTTACAAGGTCAGCAAGACATTCTATCAAACATCATAACCAGCGTATGATGAGGAAAAGCAACAATAAACCTAAGAATTAATAATGTGGGCCAACTAAATGTTTGTTTGTAATACTGGGAAAATATTTTAGAAGAAAAAAAAACAACAGGTACCTTCTACTTTCTTTGCAAAAATTGCAGGATATTGGTCACTTGTTGAAGAAACTTTAGCTTTGCTTGTAAAAAGCTTTTTAAGACGTAGTTCTGTTACTTTCATTTGCTCCTGAGCTGCAATCTCAAACTCAACTATAGGCCTATTTGGGTACCGATTCTGCAAAGGAGAAAAAAAAAATTACATCAAATGATACCAACAAATTCCAAGGCCTGTCTAATGAAAGTTTCACATGATAGAGAAATAACTCAAGGTGCCATTTAACATCAAGTCAAAGATATGAGAAACAATTCTGCAAAGCTGGTATAATATTGACCTTAAACCAGCAGAATTCTTTTTCTCATTTCATGGATATCTTATGAAAATATAAGAACAAAGACAGATGAATATCTCCCAGTAATATTAAATCTATTCAACAGAGGAAAAGATCAACACATGTACAACCATCCACACCATCTTGGCCTAAAAGATGCTCTTCATCGATTGGTGATACCAGTTAAGGAAATTATTATAGTAGGCTAATCTGGAGTCTGTTGACTGCACTTACATTTGAAGAGGAACTGTTATATGTAAAATCATTTAATTATTTCATGAAACTGAATAAAAAAAAATGTTCACCCTGAAGATGAATAAAGATTCTAGCACTAAAATGTTGAAAAATGAATTCTATTGTCTTCTTAAAACTATTTATTACCAAAAATTTACTATCATGTCAACGTCAGCTTGAAAAGCAAACTCTAATTGAAATTTTACCTTCAATTCAGCAAGTATTTCATCAGTACTTCTCCCGGATGCACATATAATAAATATGAATCCAAACTTGTGCCTATACCGAGCATTCCATTCAGAGAGTTCCTGCACAGGCCAAGCGGACCATATTGACATAAATACACAGGAGCAAACTTCAGTCAGTTAAGCATAAACATCTTCTTCTTTTTTTTAAATAAAAAAATTATGACGAAACATCAAAAACAAAGGTTTGTTTCCACAAACTAATTCAAGAGGATTTCCAGGCCACAAGAAGGTGTAATGTCAAGTTGTAAATAAATTCTTTCGTACAAACTACTCTTCCAGTACTTCTTTTATTTCTCCTCCTCCCCCCACCCAACCCCAAAGAAAATGCCAGCAGAGGTATGCAATTGATATCTTTGATTTTAATTGTTAACAGTTTATACTTGTTGCTGCAGCATACAAACCTGTAAGCTAGAACCGGTAGCAGTTGCTAAAGCGGTTGACTGCTCCCCCTTACTCCACCTACAAAAATATTTCTTCACAAATTACTTAAATTGCCAAGGCACATAAGAAAATAACCAATGCTATGCCACAAAGAGAAGGGAAAAGGAACTGATAATGACATCGATGAACTAGAAAACAAGGATGCTCAATTGCTGCTTGTTCTTCTCCACTTGTACAGGGCTGGTAGCAGTTCAGCTGTTCAAGGGGGCAGGCTGGTAATTGATGAATTTTGATGGCTCAGCCTAAACCGTTCCTAGGAATTAATTGTATGGAAAAAAAAAAAAAATTCAAATATAACTTGGCTAAACTACTTGAGAGAAAAAAACTGAGTGACCCATTTGCTTGAAACAATCAAATGAATGCTAAACAAAGAAGAAATATTTGGATGCTACCTGAACATGATGATAACATAAAAGCATAAACAATGTAGTATTTTTTCTTTCTTTCTTTCTTTCTTTCTTTCTCTCTCTTTTTATTTTTATTTATATTGGTAAGTTAGATGTGCATCCAATGGATTATGAACCCAAAACCTTACCCTCCAAACATTCTTATGGGAAGAGGAAGTGCTATGTGAGACAAAGCTCATTCAAAAAAAGAAGCTATCATTTAATAATATTGCCAAAAAAATGAGAACTTAATGAAAATTGAAACACAAATCCAGATTCAAGATGAAGGTCAGATAAATGAGTAAAGAAAGTCAGTTTGTGCTAGTTAATAAACAAATATACCCTATATAAATGAAATATAACACTTAATAAAATACATAATACACACCCCCAACCCAACCCCCCCCCCCCCCCCCCCCCCCCCCCAAAAAAAAAAAAAAAAGAATCTTGAAACAGAATTTGATGAAACAAATGTCCTATTCAAAATTAACAACAAAACATCAAACACTTACTATGTCTTGTTATTTCTTATAACTTGAACTGATTATAAAATATACACCGGATAACATAAATCCTATTCAGACACACATGCACACATGAGCACATAGGCAAATGCACACACGCGTGCACACCCAAGTCTCACACCCACACATCCACACACACCCACACATGTGCGCACACACACAAGCCCATCTCTTTTTGCCTTTTTCAATTATTGGCAAGTTACACATTCACATAGTGAGTTTGAACCCACAACCTCACCCTCCACCCAACACTTGTAAGGGGAGGAGGTGCCAATTGAGCTAGAATACATTGGTGCAAAAGCCAATCTATCAGACACAGAAATCCTCAATTAGACTATGAATTACATACGGTTCTAAGCAATCGGTTCAAAAGCCCATCTATCAGACACAGCACTCCTCAATTAGACTATGATTACATACGGTTCTAAGCAATAAAAGAAAAGTTGAAAGAATAAACCCAGTGCAATTCCTTAGTAGAGAACAAAACAAGGCTACCGGATATAAACCTTCTTAGTCACCTCAGTCTCCGGAAGTTATTTATATACAAAAATGGTATATAAACCTCCCTAGTCACACACGCAGATTGACATTCTTCTAGTCACTACAATGTACAGTCACCAGTGATTACTGGTTTCTCAGCAATCCATTCAGCATATCACAACCAGGGAAAACCTTCACAAGCATATCACTCGAAGGTATTTTAAATTATTCATCTTCTGAGTATTCAAAAATCCAAACCACACCCATTTACAAATAGATCACATAATTGATTTTTGTCACCTCTAGACATGCCTGATGTCCCATCTAAGTACACATAAGCATTTTGGGTCCTTGTTACTTACAATTATCACAAAATACAAGGATACCACCTATTAGTTCACTACCTATCCACTTGTTTATAAGCTACCTGTGAGTTATTACATCATTTGCTAGAACATCACTTTCTGGGTGTTCAAATAATACATTGTAATTAAAACTAAGTGCAAAAATTTTCAATCTTTACTGTACTAGAACTTCATTCACTTTAAACAAAGACACAAAATTTGAGAATGAACCCAACTGGGCAGTGGTCAAATTTCAATCTTTACTGTAAAAAAAAACTTCATTCACTCAAAAAATAAAGTGCAATAAGGAAACAGAGACTAAAAAATTGAGAAAAAAACTCAACTGGGCACTGGTTGTTTGATGATGGGATTGAGAAGAAGGGGCAGAATCTCCAATCTGGGGGTGAGCAGAAAAGGCCTGAAGCCAAGCACTGACATCGACCTTGTTGAACCAAATGTCTGTGGCCGCAGCCACAGCTTGTTCTAGTGAGGCAAATGGGGCTGCCAAAGCCATTTCTTGGGCGAATTTTGTGCTTCCACAGCATGCTAGAAAGTCCTTCTCTTCAAACCCAGATTCCATTTTGCTTTGCCTCTCTCTCTCTCTCTCTCTCTCTCTCTCTCTCTGTGTTTGGGGTTTGATCTGATTGCACAGAGAGCTTTGCTTTGCTTTGATGTGTTGGATTGAGTCGGAGACTCTGGTAGAGGGAGAGAATTGTGAATAAAGAAGATGAATGAGGGTAAAATTGGAAAAGAAGAAAAATAATAGAGGACAAAATTGGAAAAAAAAAAAAGGTAGGTAGACAGCCATACCCGGTGGGACTCGAACCCACAATCGCCTGATTAGAAGTCAGACGCCTTATCCGTTAGGCCACGGGTACTATCACGCACAGTCTTCTACTAATCAAGGTATAGATGTACGAAGCAGCTAGATTAATTTCTAGGCAAAAATATACAATTTTGGTTGTATAATTTGATGAAAGTCAATTTGATTCTTGTTTATTTTCAACTTGCAATCAATTTAAACTCTTATCATTTTCAATTTGCAATCACTCCTAATACTTTTCCATTAATGACTTGTGTGGGGGTGAAAGCTCAACGCTACATATTGGATCTAGGGCCCAATTTAAGTGTTACTGTTTGTCCGAAGAGATAAAAGGGATTAGAGCTGAGTCCGTATGGGGGAAGTGCACTTGAAAATGAATGATGGGATACGTCCGAAGACGATCCTGTTGGTCCGAAGAGGTCCCTCTCATCGGATCACTAGGAAACTTGATCAAGCAAATATACTGAAGGCCTGAGCGACCTTCCCAACTTACTCCACGATAAGAGCAAACTCTGGGCATTCCTAGGGATGAGAAGAACGTAAAAATATCTAAAAGGAAAAGCTGCTACCACCGCATTTAATGCACTGCAGCAACTTTCCTGGCCGCATTTATGTGAAGAAGACACCTGAACAGTGCAATCTCAGCTACTACCATTCACGGCAGACTAAAGCAGACGTCTGATGTGACAAGTACTCAAGTGAATGCTTGGATGAAGAACAAGTGGACAGTGAAGATGAGGAAGAATGAGGATATATAAATGGAATAAGTCTCTGAAAGGAGGGAGAGGATTCATTTTTCCATAAATATTAAGCCTCTTCGGATTTGAATGGGATCCACTCTACAATTGTCCTAACATCGTTTTATCCTTACTCGCACAAATGAATCGTTGCTAAATCCATAACCAGTCCAGCTTTTTCACCCACTCTCTACAAATTTATTGTTCTGGGTTCATTGGGCTCACAACCTACAAAGCCTGGGCTTGGCCTATCAAATTTGGACCCTACAACTTGATTGTATAGACCAAATTGATTACAAGTTGAAAATAATATGAACCGAATTGACTGCTACCAAAATATAAGAGCTGAATTTTAGAGTGACTCCAAAATGTTATTTTTGCCTAATTTCTAATTGTAGTTTTTTTATATAATATAAATATAAAAATAAAAATTCTTTGACTGGTTGCTTATCACTTATGCAAAGATACCGTTATACTCATTTAGAAATGGAAAGGGATAGGAAGATAAGAACTATGCTCTATCTACTTGCCAAGATGACAATTTAAAATACAATTAAATTCAAATACGATCTCACTCATTCATGTAGATTTAGTCTAAATAAATCAAAACCAAGGTTGCAGTCTCTTTCAGAGTTGAGCTTCAAAGATTAAGTAAAACAACGTGAATCCACACAAAAACGATTAGTACTTTTCAAGAAATTAATTTGGAATCATAAAAACAAGATCCTCTTGATTAAAATTGTTTTACTTACATTTTTCCAATGCAAACTCTTTATTATAGACTCCTTGAGTTGTGATTTCTTTTTCTTTTTTTCTTTTTTTGAGAAGGGAGTTGAGTTTTCTTAATTATGGACTCTTTTAAGTACTTAGAGCATTCACATCCGAGGATGTAAAAAAATACATATTTTATATCCTCAAATACTACTTTATCTATTTTACTAACTCATTTAATAATACACCCAACATCTCAATTCTTATTTTTACATACAACTTAATAAAAATAATATAAACTACCCAATAAAATAAATATAAAACTATCCAATTCTTTTTTTTTTTTTAGAGAGTTTCAACCTATGGGGTCTGCTCCTGATAATAGCTCTTTATCATTAGACCAAGACACAAATTAGTTTTTGGTGTAGGTGAGAATTGAACCCAAAATCTCTTATACAACCATGAGAGACTTTCCCAGTTGAGCTAAACTAGAACCCACTACCCAATTCTTATTTTTATATCAGATTGCTCTGATTTTATATGTTGGTTGGTTGAGAATCTATGGGTATGTTTTTGGTGGCTATTTTAATATCCTCCCAGGATCTGAATCGTCAACAATAATGCTAACATATGGTTTCCCTCTCGCAATTATTGGAATGGCTCTCAAGGTAAATATTTTTGTGTGTGTGTGTAACGGGGATTTTTATGACTGGCATTTGTCATTTCTTACTCTAATGTTTCAAATAATGTTGTAAGACTTATGTGGCACATTAGTTGCATTATTTTTTTTTCTTTTTTTTTGGTTGATAAAACACATAAGTTGCATTCTTTTATTTCGGTTTGTATTAGCATTGAACTGTCGACCTACCACTAAGGCTTAGTTATTGTTTTATTAACATTGAACTGAAGTGACAATTTGGTCGTGTATTTCAATGTCTTTTTTTTTTTTTTTTTTTTTTTTTTTTTTGAGGAAGAATGTATTTCCATGTCTTGGTGACCTATCATGATATTGTCTTGTGTTCGCTATCATTATTATTATTAGTATGGACAATTTTACAAATATTATAAAGTTGAATTACACATTACGCGTTATATATCTTTTGAATTATAAACCAGTTACTACTATCATGTTTACGGACTATTCTATTGCACATGAAGTTTTGGAGGCCATGTATTAGGTAGGAATTCACGTAGCTGAAAAAGATCACTCACCACATGAGAAGTTACATTGGAAAAAGGCCACCGAATATGGAGAAATTAAGCAAAAAAAATGGGTCACTCGCTATGCTAGAAGTTACATCAAGAAAGGGGACACTCACTACATAAAAATTTACCAATAAAGGCCACACAAATAAATTTTTGCCACAATCACTTATCATCCATGCATGAGATTTAACCAAAATAGATCGCCCAAAAGAACTTACGTCATGAAAAGGGTATGAAGGAATTTACAACTAAAAGAAAAATACTATGATTAAAAAAATTCTCTCAAAGTTATTTCTAATGTTTATTTATAGGTGCTACCATAGAAAGTATTTCTTTAGTAAAAGCATTCACATTAGTCTGAGGGTCCGTTTGGATACAATTTATTTTGCTGAACTGAACTGAAAACTGAAAACTGAAAACACTGTAGTAAAATAATTTTTAAATGTGTGAATAAAGCTGTGGGACTCATTTTTAAATTTTTTTTTTTAATAAAGTGTTTATGAACATTGCACACACTGTGCATAAACAATGTGCGCACTATTCATAAACAGTAAATTTTGTCCCTAAAAGTAGGCACAACTACGCAAGTGCAAAAAAATAAAAAAGGAAAAAAAAAAAAAAAAATGTAAACGTTAAACGTAAAAATGTATCCAAACCCAACCTGAATATAATAGAAAAGCGTGTAGAATTTACACAATTTTTTCTAAATTTGACTCACATTAATTCGTGTATAATTGTTTAAATTTACAAGTTTGATATAATAATCGTGTCAATTTACAGTAACATTATTTATATTTGCATTTAATTGTTTTATTCTTTATTTATGTATTTCGAGAAAGAAAAAAGAGAGTGGATGGTGGTTGTTGTATGTAAAAATAAATAAACAATTAAAAAAATTAAGAAAATTGATATTTTAATGAAATGAGCATTGTAATACTCTTAAAAAATAAAAAATAAAAGGAGAGGTATTTAAGTAAATCTGTTTATGGTGTCAATTTTGTAATTAATATTACTAAGGGAGTTATTAGAAAATAAGGTTGAAAAACCCTAGTTATATATAATCTAATTTAAGTCAGCATATAATGACAGATATTTTAAGAGAGAAGACTACTTAAAATACCCAAATAGAGAAGGTTTGACTGCACACTTAAGATAAGAGTCTAAGGTGTTGTTTGGATTTTGCCAAACTCAGTTAACAAAACTGAGTTTTGTTAACTCATAACCCAAAAACCATGGGCCCCACATGTATAATGTTTGTTTGGCTGATTTTCATAATGTTAACTCAGTTAACAAAATTGAGTTTTTTGGATTATGACTTAACAAATTCGAAAACTCCCAAAGCTTGTTTTCAAAACACCAAAACTGAGTTTACATGGCAAACTTGTAAATAGCTGAACTCATGTGGGCCCCACAGTAGTGTCTTGTCCCATCACCTACTCAGTTCGCACGCCTGAACCAACGGTCACATACCTTTAACTCAACCTACCCTCTTCACTCTCTCATCAGCGCCCTAAACAACAAAGCTCACCTCTCAAAACAGAACAATCTCTTCTTCTCTCCCAAACCCACGGCACCTCTCAACTTTGAACAATCTCAAACACACCACAATCTCTTCCCAACCCTTGAAGCTCTAGCGTTGGCCCTTGACACGTCAGAAGCTCCGCCGCACCAATCCGCTATATCAACTCCGCCACTCCCATTCTTCGATTGGGTATCTCTCAAGACCAACCCTTTTCAGTTTCACAGGTACCGAAGATCCTTCCCCCCTCCTCTGTGAACAAGGGGGTAGCAATAAATAATAATAATAATAATAATAATTAAAAAAAAAAAATCATCCCTCCCCTTAAAACAATCCAAACAAAGGGTAGCAACCTCAAATAACATAATGAACCAAGAATACTTAATTTAAGAGGAAAGCCACAATCAATGAAATGCAAAAATTAAGGTTCGAACAACCATGAAAAATGCTCTGCCAGGGACGACGAAGGGGGAAGCTAACGAACGTGGGTCCCATGGCGGCGTTGCAGTTGAGCGAGGATGGAGGAGTTGAGGTCAACGGTGGTCGGCGAGTTTGGGTGTTGAGAGTAGAAGTGTGAAAGGGAAATGTGGTGGAGACTTGAGGGAGGAAAGTGCAAAGCAAATAAATTTGGGTTCAATCTGCGGGTAACCGTTCTGTGTGCACTGCACAATGGTCAGCCCGTGGGTCCCAAAAAATGTGAGTTTTTGTGGGTTTATAGGTAAAAAACAGGAATGAGTTTAGTTGCCAAACAAAGTGGGAGTGTTTTTGGGATTTTTAAGTTATGAGAAATGAGTGATAGGGTGATAAATGATGAGTGATGAGTGATGAGTTAACTACAACTCACCAACCAAACAAGGCTTAAGAATCTCTTTCTTATCAAATCTAAGTTTTATTTGAAATTATATATATATATATATATATTTAATGTTTATGCAGTTATTTTAGCCAAAAGTGAAACTATTTAAATATATGATAAATTTACTATGTAGACAAAAAAGAGATTCAATTATATTCTTGGTATTTGTACTATCTCCATGATAGATATTATTTTCCTATGCCACTATTGTGTTAAGTGTAGATGGATTTGCAGAAGCTATTTTGCACAGTGGGTCTGGTTCTGCACAGTTTTGCTTTAAGGAATTTTACCCGAAATTGATGGAGTTGTGCAATACAAAAGTCAAGTAGTATAGGTCATTTCTACTACTTATAAGGTCATTTCTCCTCCAAGAGACTTTGGGGCTTTTCCAATGGTATCATCCCTTATAGATGAAGACACAAAAATGTGGAGAAGGGATAGGCTGGTTGAGATCTTCTTACCCTTTGAGGTGACTACCATTCTTAACATTCCCTTGTGCCATCATCTTCCCAAGGACTCCATAATTTGGGTAGGTAATAAAAAAGGAATTTTTTCTGTGAAGAGTGCTTATTATGTTGCCAAGAAATTGTTGGATTCAGACATTCAAGGTGAGACTTCAAAGGGAGATGTACGTGCCCCTCTATGGAAAAGAATATGGCAACTGAATATTCTAGAAAAAATACGTATTTTTGCGTGGCGTTTGTGCATGAATGCTATACCCACCATGGTGAACTTAAATAGAAGAGGAATTCGAGTTGATGTCCTATGCTCCATATGCAAGAAGGAAGAAGAAGCTGTAGAGCATGTCATTCTAAAGTGTGAGTTAGCAAAGGTAGTTTGGTCAAAGTGGAGTGATGGCTCAAGAAATATTTTGGAGAGCAGGGGTGATATTTCTGATTTGGCTCTCACAATAATAAGCCAGGGAACCCAACGTGACCTGGAAATCTTTTTTGGTGTAGCCTGGATGATCTAGTACCACAAAAACCAATTGATCTTTGAAGCTAGCACAACTACAACAGATCAGGTGTTGGGGATAGCAACTAGTATGGTGGAAGATTTTAAGATTGCAAATAATTCCTTAGCAACAAGGAAAGAGAAGCAGCCTAGTGTTTGGAGGCCTCCACCAGAAGGATTTTTCCTTATAAATGTGGATGGAGCAATCCCAGCTGAGGATGGTCATTCTGGAATTGGTATTGTCATTTGGGACTGGGAGAGTCAGATTGTTGAAGCTGTTAGCATGCCTCTGTCCGAGAAATTTGCAGTGGAAGAAACAGAAGCAATGGCCATGGAAAATGGTGCTATCCTAGCTATGGAGTTGGGCTTGGAGAATGTCATTTTGGAAGGGGATTCTATGCAAACTGTCCAAGCAATAAAGGACAAAGATTGTAAAGATTTGGCTGGCAACATCATTTCTGGTATAATCCTTGACACGTCCAAATTTAGGATGGCAGAAGTTAGACACATAAGTAGGAATGGAAACAAAATAGCCCATGAACTTGCTCAACAAGCTAAGAGAGGTGGAGAGTTGAAGAGCTGGACTGGTACAACACCAGATATTGTAGCTGATCTTCTTGGTATAGATAGGTTCAACTAATGGATTTTGCTTTGAGGGCTAGTCTGTTTGTGGTTTGTCTTGTTTCTTTTTCTTTGCTATCTTGTTCAGTCAGTTCTAAGCTTTGTATTGGCTGTTCTGCCTTTCTCTTGTATGAAATATATGTTTCAATTTAAAAAAAAAAGTACTATAGGTTTAGGTTTGAGGTTTGACAAGTGAAAAAAAAAAAAAAAAAAAAAAGGGTGTACGTAAGCATAACAGTGTATTTGTTGAAGATGGGTCAGCTACCAAAAAAACAAAAAGCTGTAACGTAAGTGTAGTACTTGAAGGATGGCCCATGCCCTTGTCCTTTAGGCTTATCTTTTAAGGCATTAATGGTGACAATATATATATATATATATATATAGAAAAATATTATGATTAGGAGGAATTTTGGTGTGAGATAAGTGGATGGTTGGTGGATATTTTTTAGTAGTCTTTTTTCTAGCCGTGAACGGTTATAAGCTTGAATTATTTGATTATTGAGTAAATGGTATTTATAAATTGTTTAAGTGATATCTAAAGATTTTAAAGAAAGTGCTAGGGAGAAGTTCTTTTGTAATAAGCTAGTTGAGGTAAGTAACTTTATCCTAATTGGTTTTATTTTGTTATATTACTATATTTTAATTGCTAAATTTTTTTTATAATTATTACAATTTTATTTCAAGTGTATTACTGATTTAAGGTAAAGAATAAAAAATTATCACAAATACATTTGATTACTGAATATATAATTTTATGTATATATTTGAATAAGATATATTTTTGTTTGAACTTTGATTTTATATATATGATTGGACAATTTGACTATGTTTTGACTCTGATATCCAGCTAATAAGGGCTATTCATTGGTACTCTAGTACCCAGCCAATGAGAATTATTCATTGATACTATTTCACACTAAAAAAGACAAAAACGTGGGTCATCCTTCAAGTACTAATGGGGGGTTATAGTGTGACATAGTACTAGGAACTATAACCTTATCTTTTAAGGCATTAATGGTGGCCAAAAAAAAAAAAAAAAAAACATTTCAAGTGTAGTACTTGAAGCTAATAAATAACTCCCATTAGCTGGGTCAAAACGTAGTTAGATTGTCCAAAATCATATATATAAAATCATAGTTCAAACAAAAATATATCACATTTGAATACATACATAAAATTATATATTCAGTAATCAAATATATTTGTGATAATTTTTTATTCTTTACTTTAAATCAGTCATACACTTGAAATAAAATTGTAACAATTATAAACAAATTTCAATAGTATAGTAGTATAAGAAAAATAAAATCAATTACGATAAGGTAACTTACCTTAGCTAGCTCACTAAAAAAGAACTTTTCCCTAACACTTTCTTTAAAATCCTTAGATATTACTTTAACAATTTATAAGCAATATTTACTCAATAATCAAATAATTCAAGAAAGACTTATAACAATACTCAGCCAGAAAAGAGACTACTAAAAATTATCCTCTAATCGTCCACTTATCTCACACCAAAATTCCTCTTAATCATAATATTTTTCTTTTTATATATATATGGATCCGGTTAATGTATGCCTTAAAGGCATACATTAACAAATCCATTTTTGAAAAATTTTATTGGAAATTAAAAAAGTTGTCAAGACTTTTTCAATTCTCGATAAAATTTTTTCTAAAAATAGTATACTATTATGTGCCCTTAGGACACACGTTAGTAAAATCTTTTATATATATATATATATATATATATATTCTACCACTATTAATGCCTTAAAAGTTAAAAGATAAGGCTTAAGAAAAAGGACATGGCCCATCCTTCAAGTACTACACGTACGTTATAGCTTTTGTTTTTTTTGGTAGCCGACCCTTCTTCAACAAATACACTATTACGTACACCTTTTTTTTTTTTTTTTTTTTTTTTACTTGTTAGATCTCAAACCTAAACCTACACTACTAGACTTTTGATTAACCAAAAAAAAACTACTAGACTTTTGTGTTTCACAACTCCATCAATTTCGGGTACAATTCCTTAAAGCAAAACTATGCAGAACCAGATCATGGCTGTGCCTAACCTTCTATAAATCCATCTACACTTAGATCATTTACAGCAGTAAAGTTAAAAATTTAGCTTTTTAGCTCCACCAAAAGTTACTGTATCTATTTTACCTATACATATGCTGTAGCAGTGGATCTATTTTAGCTTTCAACATAATAAAATAATATAAACATCACAATAAAATAATATAACCACTACAATAAAATAATATATCTCACCACCAAAAAAAATCCACAGCACCCACCACAACCACTCTACCATCAGCCATAGCCACAACCACACCGACCTCCACCACCATTAGCAGTCCATAACAGGAAAAAAAAAAAAAAAAAAACCAACAGCACCACAAAACACGGCACAACCACTGCCAACATAGCACCACAAAACAAACCCACTCTACCATCAGCCACAGCCACAGCCACAACCACCACCACCACCACCACCACCACCACCACCACCAACAGTCCACAGTAGGAAAAAAAAAAAAAAAAAAACCCACAGTACCGCAAAACACGGCCCAACCACTGTCAACACGCACCACAAAACAAACCCACTCTACCATCGGCCACAGCCACAACCACCACAACCAACACCACCATCTCCACCGTGACCCCTGAAATACAGCAACCCAGACACCGAAACCCACCGAACCCAAATCCAGCTACCCAAACGTCAAAACCACACACCAATCTCAACCCCAATACCAACGCACACTGAAGCACAACCACGACCCAGCGGTGGAGTAGAGGTGAGGGAAGCCACTTCGATCCACGAGGCCAGAGGTGATCGGCAACGTGGGTTTAAGGCGGATGGCGATGAGGGTCTGAGGCAATCAGCGCTGGGCAGGGGCTTGGGTCTGCGGTGAGTGGAGGAGGGAGGAGAAAGAAAAAAAAATGGCGAAGGAGGAGAGGAGCAACGGGTAGAAATGGGCAAGGAGGGGAAAGAAAAAATAAATAAAATATTCTAATCATAGTGTGAACACAAAATAAAATAATTTTTTTTTTTTAACCTTTGAGCTACAGTGCACATTTATCTTTAGATGTGCACTGTAGCTGAGAAGCAAAATATTTTTCTTTTAGCTCCATTTCTGTGCTCTTCTTTTGTGATTAGTGGTGCTAAAAAATAGCAATATAGCTATTTAGCACCACTGCTGTGAGTGCTCTTAACGCAATAGTGGGCATAGGAAAAAAATAACCATCTTGGAGACGGAACAGGTACCAAGAATATTATTTAATCCCTTCTTAAAATTCATTAAATATTTAAATAGGTTCATTTTTGGCCAAAATACCTACATAAAAAGAAAAAAAAAATAGTTTCAAATAAAGTACAGATTTGACAAAAAAAAAAGAGATTTTTACACTTTTACCTCAAGTGTGCAATCAAACTTTCTCTATTTGAGTATTTTAGGTAATTTCTTCTCTCAAAATATCTGTCATTATACGCTGACTTAAATTTGATTATACATAACTAGGATTTTAACCTTATTTTTTAAAAGAGTTTAAATTCAGTAAGGACAAGGTGTAAAACCCTTTATATACACCATCCAATAAACAAATGCCACATCAGACTTTTTAAAACAGAGTATCAAAGACTAATACGTCTGGTAACACCTGATTAAAGCCCAAAAACCCCATTCATCGTCTCTCTCAAACCCATTCTCTGACCACAAAAACCATTAGCCATGGCTGAGCAACCCTTGCTCGCTGCTGCCGTTGTAACATCCCAGTCAACTAAAAAAAAAAAAAAAATGGTCAAGATAAGATATTTTGGGTTCCCACGTGCCAAGCCCCACCTAAGCCCACTACCCACTCCCTCTTATCTCTTCTTTTGGCCGGCTCCCTCTTTTCTTTCTTTCATTTTCTTCCTTTTCTCTTTACTGAAACACACACACACTCCCACACTCACCCGCAGGCCTTCACTCCAAACCACACCATCTCACCATCATTTTTCCGGCAAGATCACCGGAAAAATACTTTGAAACCCCAAAGCATCTTCGTCACTTTTTTTTAGGTAAAAATTTCTCATCTTTTCGATGGGTTTTGCACTTTTTCTTGAGGTTATTTTTATCTAAATTTTAATAATGATGTCCATGTGATTTATGAGCATTGAAAGTGATGTTTATGTGTTTTTATGTATGGGTTTTGTATTGGTGGAATTAATTGATGAGTGGGTATAAATTTTGTGCTATTGATGACTACTTAAGGTTTATGTATGATGGAAAAATTTAGGGGTTTTAAGTTATAACATGTGATGGTTGGTGAATTTAATTTTTCCATTGCCATTGGGTTTATTTGGAGTTAGTTGAAGTTCTAAATTTCTTGTCTTGGAGGATATTATGATTTTGCTTTCATGGGTCTCATAATGATGTAGTGTAAATTTTATGGAAGCTAGTCATAATGTTGGAGATGATATTAAATGGGTTAACTTTATAATTTGGAGTTTATGCCTTGTGAATCGATTTGTTGAGGAACTATGGAAATGGAATATATTATTATTGATGAGGTTAAATACTAGGTTTGCCGAATTAAGTGATTATCTTGCAATTCCTAAATTGTGGCTAGATGCAATTTCAAGCTCTATACTGATTGTGATAAGTACTTGATATTGTTTAGGTTCTAGCTAATCTCCTTGGAGCTTGGAGAATTAGGATTTTGCGGTTGCAAAGTAAGTAGCTTTTAATGGGATTTTTGAAAAATAACATAAATGTTGTTTTGGGTTAGACATGTTTTTAGAAATTACCTATGGAAATTATATTTTCCTAAAAACTGCTGTGTCGTAACCTTAATATATATATATATATATATATATGATTATATATGAAAATGCATCATATTTGGTATTGCATTTGGGGAAATATATGAATTGTTGATATGGAAAATTGGGCATCTTTTATTTAATCTTTGATAGGGAAATCATAGATTTTATGGTATAGTAGAAAATTTAAAGATGCTTATCTTATCTTATTATGTGGGAAATTGATAGAAAATATCTTGACAAGATTGAAGTTGAAAACCTTACAAATTTTATAGAAGTTAGATTATTTAAGGTTTTCTGAAACTACCTAGATATGAACTATGTGTTTCAAAGTAGTGTAACCTGTGAGTTTATGTTGTTGTAACATCACACCATGTGTGATTTCCCGGTGATCACTCGATTTGGTTTTCGAGGTTTTTGTGACAACGAAATCAAGTTTAGGTCAGTGCCCTTTTACTTTGGATGACGCGTTCTTCCCTGCTGTCCATGGGGGGAAGAGGATTCCTTGATTATGTGTGAGTGAGGTTGCTGCCCATGGGGCCAAGAGACCACATGCAAGAGAGGTCCTATTTGACACACTATCTCTGCTGCCCATGGGGGGAGAGAAAAACCTTGAGGGTATGGGTGAGGCTACTGTCCATGGGGCCAAGAGTCTGCATACCAAAGAGGACAATATCATGCTAGTTGTGAATGGGTAGATCCCCTGACCAGTCTATGTGGTAGTATGGTATATTTGTGATAAATTACCGTATGATAGATTTTATGGTTTTGGAAACTATATTATTAGTGCTCACAGATTATACTATATAGTTTTAAGGTATTTACTTTGAGAAACTTTGTGCTTCATTATTAAATCATTCTTGTCATATTATTATTATTGAAGATGAAACTTGCATTTCCCTCACCCCCATTAAATATGCTACTTACTGGGCTCTGTCTCATTCCATTATTTTATAATCTTTTCAGAATAGGCAACAGTCTTTTGAGACAGCTTTTTGGTGGCTAATAGTAGTTAGACTAATTACTGATGGAGGCTAAATTTTTGTAATGGGTATATTAGATAGTGTAAATCTTAGAATAGGCTTGACTCATTCTTTTGTATATTAAAGTGGTTGTGATATTTTCCCACTGATGGGACAAGCTGATGATATGTAATTAAATTCAGACCTCTATTCTTTTGTGGCCAATGTTCTTTGTATCTATTGCTTAGAACTCTGACTTATTTTTAGATTGTATTCAATGGAATTGTTATGATAACTCTTGATGTTGGTACTTGTTATGATTTTGTGGATTGGTTTGTCAAAAAAAGAAAGATCTACAGGTACTTTGAGACAACGTTCTCATGCTTTGGACCCTTTTGGGTTCAGGGTGTGACAGCCGTCGCTCACTAGTGGTCACCATCATTGACCTCTTATCCATACCGATCTTGTCTCTCTCTCTCTCTCTCTCTCCTCTTCTTTGTTCCCATTGCCTCTCTCCTTCACCGGTAATCGCAACTGCCATGATCGGCAGTACCTTGTTCCTTCACTGGTAATTGCAACTGCCATGAGCAACAGTGAATCTCATCTTATATGAATGAAACTCAAATCTTTAGTGTGATTGTTCTAACCTTTGAAATAAATTAATTCAAAATAAGTAGAAGAAGGAGAAGAAAAATTGAGTTTCAGATTCGTATTTGGAGTGATGGGTATGAATCCCAAATCTCAATGTATCTTAGTGTGATTAGGTGTGATTTCGTATTTGGAGTTTTGTTAATCTAAGTTTTCCTTTTTATTTCATTTGTTTGTTACAGATTACTTAGAAGACTTCCACGGAAGTCTTGGGCAGAAACATTTTATTTGAGTTTTGTCATATAAAAACACATTTCAGTTTCGGCAGGTTTCAGGCGACTTCTCCAATTCGGCGAGGCAGTGTGTTCAGACTTTACACAACAATAGGTTTTCTTTTTTATTTGCTTGTTTGTTTTTTTAGTAAATATTGAATTATACTGGTTTTTAATGGGTTGTCCAGCGAGGTAGTGCGGCGGCAAATGGAGGTCCAGCAAGGATTGTGGCTGGAGATGCAGGAGCTGAGGAGGGATTGAGATTTTAGGGAAAACGTGAAATAGAGTTTTTTTTTTTTTTTTTTTTTTTGGAGATATTATTAGGTGTATCGGGATGTATTGATTTTATCATGAATTTAAGTAAAAGTCTGATTTAGTATGTCCTTATTTATTCTATTGAATTTAATCTCTTTCTAAAAACTTCCTTAGTAATATTAACTATAAAATTGACCTCATAAACAGATTTACTTAAATACCCCTCATTTAATTTAATTTTTTTTAAATTTTTATTTTTTTACGGTTATTACCAGTATAAAATAGATAATTTGATGTGGTGTGTTTAGAAAAGTGAGGATGTAAAATAGAAAAAAATGTTTTTATAAAAAAAAAAAAAAAAAGAATTGTACACTCTAAAACAATTATTTTTAATTTGTGTTGGACGATTTTTTTAATCTTTATTTGGCGAAAAAAAAAAAAAAGAATAAAAAAAAGGAAAAGCTATATGTCAGCGTCGGCACGAATTAAATTCAATCCCGATGGTGAAAGCGACCATGCATGCATGCAATCAATGGTGTAGGGTTCCTCGCACATGATGCATGCATGTGTGATTTTTCAGTACTTTTGCACGTTTTTTTTTAGTGTCTAATGTCTATAAGGAAAGATTACCATTGTACCAGGCTTATAGAACAGCAATCAACACAACTCTCAGCTAACAATTCTCTTAGCACTAGCAGAGAGAGAGAGAAAGAGAAGCATGGGTCCACTCAATTCTACTAAACCCGAAGACCACCAGGTCGTCTCCTCAGCCAGAGTCTTGCTTCACCTATCAATCTTATCTATTAATATGGTTTCACACTTTCTTGATAGCCAAACAGAGTTTTAGTTGTTGCATGTCATTTCTTTTTCTTTTTCTTTTTTTTTACTAGAGGTGGCACTAGGGCTGTCCATAGGTCAGTCCGGGCTGGGTTTTTGAGCTTCATCTGAACTCAACTTGATTATGATAGGGGGCAGAACGGAAGACTTGCCACCAACCAATAACATTAGCAAGTCAAATTGAGTCAGTTCTTCCACAAAACCAAGAGAGGCGTCGACAATTGAGATTCCTATGAAAACTAGCAAAGATTCGGTAAAATCTTGCCAGATCCAGTGGAAACTCACTAGATTCAATGAGATCTCACCAAATGTAGTGAGATATCTCAACAAATTAGCCGAAATATCACCGGATCCTATGGAAATATCTCTAGTATGAGTTTGCTTAGGATATCGGTTAGGTCAGTTTCCTTAGGTTTTGGAGGAGAGAAACCGAGACTCAACCCATCATAATTGGGTTTTGAAGGCTCTGACCCACCACCAATCATCAAAGCACTGGATCTGGTCTCATCAGGTTCACCATTCTTCGGAACATCCCTAAGTGGCGAGTGTGCGCACATACATACACACACATATATTGGACAAAATGGGCTTTTGCCCTTAATTTTTTTTTTTTTAATTTTATTTAGCAATTTATCCCTATTTTGAAACTATATAGGGAAATGCCTCTGTTTCAATACTTGATTACCCTAAAATCGAGTTTTAATGAAATACTCGATTTGTAGATAATTGAGTATGCCCGATCAAACTTAAAAAAAAAAAAAAAAATTACATGGAACTCGATTTTATGGAAATCTAGTATCAAAACGTCACTATAAGGCTTAAAAACGCCGCTATATGTCTCCCTAAACCTGGTATGGGGCAATAGGACTTATGAAAAAAAAAATTTGCAGAAAAATGCCGTTATAGGGCTTAAAAACGCCACTATATGGCCCCCTTAAAACTGGCAATCAGACTTACGAAAATTTTTTTTCAAGAAAATGCCGCTATTGAGCTTAAAAATGCCACTATAGGGCCCCCTAAAACTGGCAATCAGACTAACGAAATTTTTTTTTTCAGGAAAATGCTGCTATATGGCTTAAAAACGTCACTATAGGGCTTAAAAACGCCGCTATAGGTCTCCCTGAATATGGGGTGATCACACTTGTAAAAAAATTTTGCATGGAACTCGATTTCCTGAAGCTCGAGTTCCATGCAAATTTTTTTTTTTTTTTTTTTTTTTTTTTTTTTTTTTTTTTTTTTTTTTTTTTAAGTTTGATCGGGCATAACTCGATTTTTTATGAATCAAGTATTTCATTGAAACTCGATTTTAGGGTAATCGAGTATTGAAACATGGGCATATCCCTAGATAGTTTCAAAATAGGGGCAAATTGCTAAATAAAAAAAAAAAAAAAAATTAGGGGCAAAATGCTAGAATGTCCCACATATATTATAATACAATAAATGATAAATTTTTTTTTTTTTTTTTTTAAATCCAAGGATAGTATGGTTGCATTGATTTTTTTATAATTTTTTTAATGAATTCATGAAATAGTATGATGTCCTTTTAAATAATTTAAATTTTAATTGGTGTGAAGTTGCTTGAAAAGATCTAGTATGAATACAATTATGCAAATTTGTTTGTTTCAACAATAATATTTTCTAAAAAATAAGTTATTTTCCAAATTATGTTTTCTATAAAACTATTTCATTTTCCTAGATTTAGTAACAATCTTAAATGAGTTGAGAAACAATCTTCTAACTTCCCTTATTTAACTTACTATGAGATAGAATGGTTTTTCAAAAAAAAAAAAATAGTAGAAAATAAGGCTTAATTTTTACGTTAATCAGAGATAGTTTCTTTTAACTTATTTTTTATGATACTATTGAAAACTGGAAGATACGAAAAACTATTTTTACACAAAATTTTCCATCAAAACAAACGGTAGTATTTTTTGTAACACGTTTAACATAAAAATTACCAAAATTATATCTTTTAATAAATATTATACAAATAAGCTTCCGAAAATAAGCAATTCCAAAACAGACAATTTGGATGTTTGAATAAATTACCTTAAAATTCGCAATAACGACAGGAATTATCATTAGCAGAAGAACTAAGAAGATCGTGGTCAATTCATGCGGCAGTGGAGAAGTCGTAAAGTGCATTGTGTTTGGCCGTGTTTTCAGTTACTTATATATATATATATATATATATTCCTTTCTTGTTTAACAGGTTCTGGTTGAAGAGAAGTTGTCTGCAAGAATGTTAACACTGAATAGAACCAAGCAATTGAATGCCCTTTCATTTCAAATGGTAACACACCTAACTTATTGAATACTTTTGATGTGTTTTCTTGCATTCTCTTTTATATTATACTACCACGTTATGGTGTCAAATGCTTAATTTGGCCTTGAAACATCGTCTATATCATTTAAATTATTAATTACACTTTACTTATTTGTAGTTTTGGCTGTTTTAATGTTGCATACCCATGGTTTAGAAAGTGATACTTTACTCACTTAAAGTCATTTTCATTAGATTTCTATAACCCACAGCATCCTTCTCCGTTAAGAAAACATGTTTAGACATGAAACATAAAAGAATACTGACAAGAAGGAACTTTAAGAGAAACTTTGATTCACCATTTTCGAAGATATTATTTTCTGCTCACCATTAATCAAGTTCCTGGTGGGGGATGATTCTAACATTTACATGTGGCGTAATAATTGGCATCCAAATGGCCCTCTCTATCAAAACTTTGGGCATAGAATAGTGTATGATATACGCTGCCAGCTCAAAGGCTTAAGGGCAAATTGTTGTAGGTTAGGCTTCAATGCTAATATATAACATGTTTGGGCTCAAAGAAATTCTATTAAGCACCAGAGCACTGTGAGAATTAAGGAACAAACTTTAGGAGTCATAAAAAATCAGGTGAAGATTAAAATTGAAAGTAAAGGTGTATATCCCAACTCTACCATGAACAAAAAATCCTGCACCAAATGGGGTATCTCAAATGTTGTGTTTAAGCCTAGAGTTTGATCTCTGTACAACTCTCCAGCTGTTGCATATTTTTCTCCTGATGATTTTCCAAGCGGATATGTGGTAGTTTATCTTTGCTGTAAGGTTGAATTTAATCAACTATCTTGTTGGCTTTATTCTGTGCCAATTTGCTTGTAATTAAAGGACTTAGTAACCCTGTAATTAGGTGGGATCATTGTAAGGGTAGTATGTGAGAAGATGTGAAGAAATGCTCAAGTATGTGCAAGAAGGCAGAGTTTCGAAGTTAGGACTCGCGACTGACTTGTGACTGGCAAGCCGCCAAATGCTGGCACGTGAGAAGCACGCAGGGAAGCTGAAGGGTCGCGCTAGCTGTCGCACTACAGGACAAAAGTCCCAGGCTGGCCAGGCCGTTAGCTCGCGGCTTGAACTCGCGACTTAGACCAGTCGCGAGGCCAAGCCGTGAATCTGCCCTGTTTGGCAAAAACTAACTCTTCGCATTCCTTTCTCACCCTACTATATATATACCCTTAAACCCACTAAATGAAGAGAGCTTCCAGAGAGAATTTTGTGAGAGAAACCCTAGAGAAAAACAAGATTGCCTCATCCCCAATCTTTACCTTAGAGACTCTACAAATTCCTCTTCTCTCTTCCTCTCCATTGTTATACCTTTGAGAGGCCTTTTTACCAAATCCTTATCTCACCACACCCACGTCTGTGAGAAGGTTTATTTGGTACTGTTGGAAAGCAGTTAGGAAGGAACCAATCTATATTGGTTGATGCTATGGTCTAATAGCGAAATCCGGGAAGCTAAAGAAGAAATAAGTTCGGCGTAACCTTGTTGAAGCAAGAAACTTGGAGGGCTTAGGTACTTGGGTAGATTAGGCTTGGAGGGTCTTCTACTGTTCATGTATCCCAACTACATTCTTTAGTGGATTATTTCACCGCTTGGAGGGTGGCAGAGAGGTTTTACGCCGAGAGCTTCGGTTTTCTCTTCGATAACACATCGTGTGTTGTCCGTGTGTTTGCATATTTTCTTCCTTTATCTTTGCCTTATATTTATTGCTGTGGATGTGTTTATATTTGGCTTAGATTGTTTATCAATTCTGTGTTTGTTTTATTTTCATGTTTCGCACGTTAATCGTTTGATATTAAGCCTGAGTTGATAATTTTGTAATTGAGGTCTAAACGTTCAAGGGTGTTTCATACCCATATTGAACTTTCATTTGCATTATCTTGTATTATGGTTTGTTTGTTGCTGGGACTTTGTCCCTGACCTACGTATCTGGGTAGTCAATCTTGGTTCTGTTATCTAGTTGTTGTTGGGAGTTGTTTGTTCTATTGCAGCCATGGCAAGTTTTCCAACTTGTTGATTAAAAAAATTCACTTGATTATCAACAAAAGTAAATAAATAAATGAGATATAATGGCAGGGTACAAAGTTATGTATGCTATATGTCATGTTGTTTCCTTGTTTCAAAATGGATGAACTCAATAATCTATTGTAAAAGTTCAATATGGGTATGAAACACCTTTGAACGTTTAGACCCCAAATTACAAATTATCAATTCAAGCTTATTATCAAACAATTAATGTGCGGAATATGAACATAAGCCAAACACAGAATTGATAAACAATCTAAACCAAATATAAACACAACCATAGCAGTAAATATAAGGCAAAGATAAAGGGAAGGAAGATGCAAACACACGGACAACACACGATGTATTATCGAAGAGGAAACCAAAGCACTCGGCGTAAAACCTTTTCGTCGCCCTCTAAGCGGTAAATAATCCACTAAAGAATATAGTTGGGATACATGAATTGCAGAAGACCCTCCAAGTCTAATCTATCTAATGTACCTAAGCCCTCCAAATTTCTTACTCCAACGAGGTTGCGCAGAACCTATTTCTTCTTTAGTTTACCGGATTTCGCTACTAAACCATAGCATCAACCAATGTAAATTGGTTCCTTCCTAACTGCTTCCCAACAGCACCAAATAAACTTTCTCATGAATATGCGTATGGTGAGAAAAGGATTTGGCTAAAGACCTCTCAAGGATTTAATAATAGAGAGGAAGAGAGTAGAGGAATTTGAAGAGTCTCTAAGGTAAAAATTGTGGATGAATCAATCTTATTTTTCTCTAGGGTTTCTCTCACAAAATTCTCTCTGCAAGCTCTCTACATTTGATAGGTATAAGGGTCTATATATAGTGGGGTAAGAAAGGAATGTGAAGAGTAAGTTTTTCCCAAACAGGGTGGTTTGGCGGTTTGGCCTCATGACTGGTCTGAGTCGCGAGTTCCAGCCACGAGTTAACGGCCTGGCCAGCCTGGAACTTTTGTCCTGTAGTGAGATAGCTGGCGTGACTTTTCACCTCCCCTGTGTGCTTCTCACATGCCTGCAGTTGGCAGCTCTTAGTAGTGAGTCACCCGCGAGTCTTAGCCGTGAAACTCTGCATCTTTGCACAATCTTGAGCATTTCTTCACGACTTCTCACACACTACCCTTACAAGAATACCACCTAAATACAGGGTTATTAATTGCTAAAATACAAGCAAATTTGGTATGGAATAAAGCCAATAAGATGGTTGATTAAATTTAACCTTACATATTGATTATAATTTCTGAATATGGATGATATCCTATTTCTGTTTCTTTGTTTCTTTTAAATATACATGCCCTTTTGTTACTTTTTGTAATATTAACCACAATTTTACTTGGGGAGGTTTTTGCCATATGCAGATCTTGTTATGTTGTTTCTTGCATTTCATTTAAAGGTCATGATTATCGTCTGCTTTGTGTAAGATAATATTATTCATAATTATTTAAATACTGCAATACTTGTGATAGTGCAAATGAGGTAACCAATTTGCTATTACATTTTATCCGGAACTTGTGTTTAATGCAAAATTTTAGATATCTCGGCTATTGGAACTTTTCATTGCATATGAGGAGGATTCTAATGTGAAGTTGGTAATTGTCAAGGTAATTCCATTCTTAAGAGACAATCTTCATGTCTTACCTACAGATTGCATTGGAAAAAAACCAGAAAGAAAGTCACGTCTTTCTGACACTTTATTTTGGCCGATCCTCACAAATGTATATTTGGGTACATGGCAGTGCATATTACATTTAATTTTGTTAATTCAGGTAGCGCTAATAACTCATTGTGATTGTTGTTTTGTTATGCATGTTGTAAGGATTTTATTTTAAAATTAACCCTTAGTTAACTTATTTCTGTTAGTTCTAATTACTAAGCCAGCTTAGTGGAGAGTGTTGCTGTGATTTTATTTTGACTAAATAAAACAGATTATCTTCTTTTATCCTCTAAAAAAAAGCAACCTCCTTAAGGTTTATTAGTTGTAAAATTCCTCTATATATATAATTGTAAATTTACTTAGTATAGCTGGTAAAGGTTGTTCATATGCAGGAGTCTTAAGACAATTTTTTGTGCATATATGATAGATAGGCGTTTTAATTTGTTTAACTAAAGCTTATAAGTAAAGAATTGAGCATGCTTTCTATTGTTTCAGCCTTGCAGAGAATGCAAACTGACTTCGTGTCCTCTATGGTCATTTTTTTTAGGTAAAAGGAAGAGCATTTTGTGCTGGAGGTGATGTTGCAGCTCTGATTCGGGATATTAATGAAGGTATAGGCTCTTTTTACTTCTCATAGGACCACCCTCACTGGTCCTTAACATCTAGATCATTCATGACCTACTACCACATATAAGATTCAACAGTTGATATAGGGCATCTTCTTCTTCTAGTTTAAATTTCAAGAATTTAGTTTTTAAGATGTGAAGGACATCAGTGCTAATCCGGTGACCCCCCAAAATATCTGTATGTATTAGGTACCTGGAAATTAGGTGCCAAATTGTTTTGGAAGCACTTCACCTTATATTACATTATGGCAACATATCATAAACCCCAGGTGACCCTGTTCACCATGAATTGTAAATTTTCATTATCTTTTATTTATATTGACTTTTGACAGTGGAGCCATTCTTGGTCAAGTTAGTTTTAGCATTTATCATCTGCATGTATATATTCTTTCTTACTTTTAGCATTCAAACATTGTTGAAGGTTTCAATCCTTAATGGAATTGTCATGGGAAGTGGGGCTGGGGCTTCGTTACATGGTAGATTCCGGGTTGCAACAGAGAATTCGGTATTTATCTCTCTTTATCTCGAGTTCAGAGTCATATAGAATTTTACTTTCTCCGTGTAGATGATTATGAATTTCACACTTTCCTGAGATTTTATACAGCAGTAATGTATTTTCATTATTTTATCCCATTCAATTGATGATGGTCAGTTTGAATGTCCAAATCAGAAAATTGAATATGGTTGTTTATGGTTGGTGGATGAGAAAAATTAATAGATAGTAATATAAAAAAAGAAAGAAAAAAAGAAGAGATAAAGATGTAGAATAATAAACGGTTGAGGAGATAAATCAATCAGTCAAATGGTGGAGAAGAAGGGAAGAAAAATAAAAGAAACAAAAAAAGGAAAAACGGATTGGACTTAGCTTAGACAATTTAAAAAATATAAGAAATTTAAAAAGACCCCTTCTCACGACATTTGCTCTTCAGTAGTTATCATTGATTAAATTTTTTTTTTTTTAAATTATAAAATGGGCTAAGTCCTATTGGATTATGTATAACTTATAGTTGAGGATTAAAAAAAAATGGAATTCTTGATAATTTATAGGAATTTTTACCAAATAATTAAATTTATATATATATATATATATATGAAAATAATATATATTCTCAATATTTTACTAATTTAATTATTTTTAAATATTTTAAATAATCATTAATTTAATTATAATATCATCATAATTCAACCTCAGTTCGACTTTGGTTTAACTTAAACATCTCTCTTGCTAAGTTTTTTGAACTATCTGAGTTTCAAAGCCATGCTTAGAATCTCCTTCCAATATAGCATCTATTATGCCAATCTCCAGAGCAACCTCCAGTGCACGGGTAGTTGCGAAAAAGGCCATCCAATTTTTTTTTTCTCCACCGTCAGCCAAGCATGAGAATTTAACCAAAAAAAGATCAATCAAAGGAATTTAAATAATGAAATGGTTACTGAAGGAATTTACGTTTTAAGAAAAAAAAAAAATAAACTATGATTTAAAAAATTTTAAAAACTATGATTTACATTTTAATAAAATATTTTATTTATAGGTGCTATTTATCATAGAAGTCCTTACTTCTTAGCAAGACAATTGTTTGATTTGTTTTCCACAATTTTTTTAAAAAATCCCTATTGGTTATGAGGGCGATTATTTTATTTGGTGAAAAAAAAAAGGCATATATATGTCGGCATTCAATTTAATCCCAACAGTGAAATTTTTCGTGATACATGTGTCATGTGTGATTTTGTAATATAAATTGGCATTCGATGCGTGTACGTACTTTTGCATGTTACGTGCTTATGTAATATTCTTAGCACGTGATACACACTATGCAGCAGGAACATCAGGATCACCAATTAGCTTAGCACGTCATACACAAATATGTAATTTGCCTTTACTTTTTCATGTCTTTTTATGTCTTTATAAAGAGGACCAACGTAACAGGCTTATCAGAACAGCACAGAGAGAGAGAGAGAGAGAGAGAGAGAGAGAGAGAGAGAGAGAGAGAGAGAGGCATGGATGCACTCAATTCTACTAAACCCGACGACCACCAGGTAGTCCTCCAACCAGAGTCTTGCTTCACTTATCAATCTTATCTATTAATGTTGGTCTCACACTTTCTTCATAACCAAACAGAGTATTAGTTGGTTCATGTCATTTCTTTTATAATTTTTTACTAGAGGTGGCAGTTTGGCGCACACGTATATATTATAACACAATAAATGATTAATTTTATTTTTTTTTTTAATTTCCAAGGATAGTATAGTTGCATTGATTTTTTTATATATATCTTTTGATGAATTCATGAAATAGTATGATGCAGTTTCAAATAATTTAGTTTACAAAAAAAAAAGTTAATTGGTTTGAAATTGCTTGATTTATGATTAAAAAAAAAAAATCTAATATGAATAAAAGTGTGCAATAATATGTTTGTTTCGGTGATAATATTTTATAGAAAATGAATCATTTTCCAAAAAGTAATGTTTTTTATAATACTAATTTCTTTTTTTAGCTTGCTATGAGATAGAATTATTTTCCAAAAAATTTAGTGGAAAACAACTTCTAAAAATAAGTTATACTTTTTATGTTGATCAAAGATAATTTTCCTTTGACTCATTTTTTATGATGTTACCAAATATTGAAAAATGCAAAAAACTATCTTTACGCAAGATTTTCCATCGAAACAATCGAAGGACAAAGTTTAGCTACAATATCTTCACACAAGATAACCAAGCGAAGGACAAAGTTTAATCACAAAATTGGTTATAGTTTTAAGTTACAACCTTACTCAATATTTTTTTATTGTGAGTGAATTTTGACAAATCTACTATTGAATTACATCTTCTTATTATATCTTCCATATTTGCAAAATTTCTAAAAAATTAAAGATCAATATCTTTGTCATCAATAAATTGTTTAAATTTCAAGTTTTTGTAGTTTAAAATTATGCATAAAATATATGTTTATAGATCATATAGTAAATAATATCTGATTGATACAAAATTTGAGATGTATATTAAGAGCGTAAAGAACATGCATTTTAATGGTTAGGTTTTCAAAATATGTAGTAATGTTTATTTTATTGAGTAAGGTTGTAGTCTTATGCTAAAACTAATTTTGTAACTAAACTTTGTTTGCCTAAGACTTATCATCAGCAGAATTACGCAAACAAGCTACCAAAAATAAGCAATTTCAAAACAGACATGCTATTTGGATGCTTGAATAAATTACCTTTAAATTTGCAATAATGGCAAGAATTATCATTAGCAGAAGAACTAAGCAGATCGTGGCCAATTTATGCAGTGGAGACATCGTAAAGTGTATTGTGTTTGGTCGTTTTCAGTAACTTATATATATTCCTTTCTTGTTTGACAGATTTTGGTTGAAGAGAAGTTGTCTGCAAGAATATTGACATTGAATAGACCTAAGCAACTGAATGCCCTTTCATTTCAAATGGTATGACACCTAACTTATTGAATACTTTTGATGCGTTTTCTTGCATTCTCTTTTATATCATACTACCATGTTATGGTATCAAATGCCTCAGTTATCTTACGTTTTTAAATTCATATATATAAATGAAATCAAATGAAATGCGATGGCAGGGTGCAGAGCTATGTTTGCTATATGTGGTGTTGTTTCTTTTTTTCAAAATGGCTGGACTCAATAATCTATTAAGTATAATTTCTGTAATATGGATGATTTTGTATTTCTAGTCCTTTAAGTGGATCAACCTTATTCTGTTTCTTTGTTCTTTTGAATATACATGCCCTTTTGTTACATTTTGTAATGTCAATCACAATTTTACTTGGGGAATTTTAGCCATTTCCAGATCTTGTTATGTGGTTTCTTGCATTCCATTTACCAGTCATGATATTCTACTTTGTGTAAGATAATGTTATGCATGTAGGGGATAATACACAAAATAATCAAGAAAGAGCAAAGTGTACACAAAAGACAAACAGAAAAATAGATAACTTTGAGGCATAAAATTGTTATCCTTAGACAAGATTTGCCCTCACACTATTGTTGCTAAAGAGTTATTACAAATTCGACTCCTAGATATAACCAAGTTTGTTGGGTTCTATAAACAGGAATTTTGAATACCCACAGGAATTTTGTGTTTCTTAGAAACTGATTTTCGGAGAGAAAGGAATTAGTTATCAAGTGAACATGAACCACTATTTATCTCCATAAGGTTATAATCCTTTAAAAGACACGAATGGAAAGTTTAATTGTTTCATAAAACCGTTCACAAGGCTTAAAACTTTTTCAAACATTCAAAACAGTTACCAGAAAAATTCTGCAAAAATTCAATTTTTATAAGTCTCGAAAGATCGAGAGGAATTGAGCATCAATCGAAGGTTCTCCTCAATCGATCAAACAAGAATCAAACATCAATTGAGAGAGGCAAAAACTCTAGATCAAATTTCTTGATCATTTCAATTGATTGAGAAAAATCTCGACCGATCGAAAATTCCTAGACTTGAATTTTCACATAGAAAATTCTAGAACTTGAATTTTCATTTTATCATCTTTATAAATCAATACTCTCTAATTTTAAATATCATTATTACAACCTATCCACGTATATACCTATATATACAACAATGCATACTAATATCAATATTGCAATACTTATGCATGCATGTCATAGTGCAAATGAAGTAACCAATTTGCTATAACATTTTATCTAACTCTTGTGTTTAATGCAAAATTCTAGATTTCTCGGCTATTGGAGCTTTTCGTTGCATATGAGGAGGATTCTAATGTGAAGTTGGTAATTGTCAAGGTATGTCCATTCTAAAGAGACAATCTTCATATCTTACCTTCAAATTGCTTTGGAAATAAATCAAAAAGAAAGTCATATCTTTCTGACACTCTATTTAGGCTGATCCTCGCAAATGAATGTGTGGGTACAGGGTAGTGGATATTACATTTAATTTTCTTAATTCAGGTAGTGCTAATGAATCATTGTGATTGCTGTTTTGTTATGCAGGTTGTAAGGATTTTGTTGTAAAATTAACCCTTAGTTATTTACGTTGGTTCTAAATGAAAAGCCAGTTTTGTGGTGAGGGCGGAAGTTATTTTATTTTGACTAAATAAAACAGATTATCTTCTTTAATCCTCTAAAAAAAAAAAAAGCAACCTTCTTAAGGTTGTTAACTTGTAAACTTCATCTAGTTCAATTGTAAATTTACTTAGTATAGCTAGTAAAGGCTGTTCATATGGAGGAGTCTCAAGACATTTTCTTGTGCAAATATGATAGATAGGCATTTTAATTTGTTTAACTAAAGTTTATAAGTAAAGAATTGGGCACGTTTTCGATTGTTTCAGCCTTGCAGAGAATGCATACTAATTGCATGTCTTCCGTGGTCATTTTTTTAGGGAAAGGGAAGAGCATTTTGTGCTGGAGGTGATGTTGCAGCAGGGATTCGGGATATTAATGAAGGTATAGGCTCTTTTTATTACTGATTGGACCACCCTCACTGGTCCTCAACATCTAGATTATTCATGACCTGCCACCACAGAAAAGATTCAACTGCTAATGTGGAGTCTTTAGTCATCTCTTCTTTACAAGATGCTCAATTATGCGAATTTCAAGAATTTATTTTTTAAGAAGTAAAGGACGTCAATGCTAATCCTGTAATACTTCCCCCTGTCCCCCCAATATTTTTATGTATTAGGTACCTGGAGATTAGGTGCAAAATTGTATTGGATGAAGTTCACCTTAACTTACATTTTGGCAACATATCGTAAACCCCAGGTGACCCTGTTCACCATGAATTGTAAATTTTCATTATCTTTTGTTTATATTAACTGTTGACTGTGGAGGCATTCTTGGTCAAGTTAGTTTCATGAATAGATTCTTTCTTACTATTAGCATGCAAATATTGTTGAAGGTTTCAATCCTTAATGGAATTGTCATGGGAGGTGGGGCAGGGGCTTCAATACATGGTAGATTCCGGGTTGCAACAGAAAATTCGGTATTTATCTCTCTTTATCTCCAGTTTTAAGTCATACAGAATGTTACATTCTCCTAGTAGATGATTATGAATTACACACTTCCCTGAGATTTTATAGAGCAGTAATGTTTTTCCATTATTTTATCCCATTCAATTGATGATGGTCAGTTTGAATGTCCAAAGCAGGGAATTGAATATGGTTGTTTATCTCATGGTTCACTACTCTCTCCCTCCATCCCTTTTATTTTAATTTTTGCAAATGTTCTTCTTTAATTAATATGTATAGTTGCAGGTACAATAGTTGCTAAATTTGGCTAAGAACCTTGTAGTTCAACTGGCACCTCTTGGTGTTTCTAATGAAGACATTTTGAGTTCAAATAAAAATAAAAAAAGATGCTAAACTTAATTTATTACGACACTTCTTATTTTTCTTTTTTTGGGTCATAAAATAATCTTAATGCTTCCTGTATCAATAAGAAAAGAAGAAGAAGAACTGTATTGTTAAACCTGATCAAGCAAAAAATGCTGATGCTGTCCACTATCATCACTTGTGTTTTGAACTCCTTAAAAGGTTCTTAAATTTGGTTTTAGGTCGCTCCTCTTTGGCCATAGTACACTAAATTGCAGTGTCCTAATGCAACTCCAGGCACTTGGGGCTAGCTATTCTATACCATATTTATGTGCGAGAAGTTGCCAGATGATGCTCAAGTTCAAATGGTCCTTAAATGACTTAGCCATTCCTTTGGCGGTGGCAATTAGAATTTCTTCTCGTTTTGCAGATGAGAATTTTAAATGCATTGGCAATTATGGTGCCATGTGTTCCATATGGATACATGAGTTGTATTTAATTTCCTATGGAATGACCAATTGTTGTAGCTTCATCTTTGCAATGACTTAATATTCTGTTTTTCTTTCCCCTTTTCTTCTTCAATGCTATATTATTCATTTGTCTTAATGTGGTATGTAATTTTGGCTCCATATGGATACATGAGATGTATTTACATATAAAAAGAAGGATTGAACTGCTCTCCTTTTTTTCTATGTTTTTTAGCAGTATTGTTTTAATTTAGTAGTTATAGTTTTTTTGAGTTTGATCATAACAGCACTAAAGTATAAAATCACATCAAAACTCCAAAACAAGTGTGCTGGGCAATATTAGTACTAAGCAAGTGGCCTCCTGGGATGGGAAGTCCTAGTGTTACACTCATTTAAAAAAAATTGTAGATCTAGGTTTCTTGGATAACTTGCATTTTGATATTGGACTTTTTGCAGGTCTTTGCAATGCCAGAAACAGCTTTGGGATTCTTCCCAGATGTGGGTGCCTCTTATTTCTTGTCAAGACTCCCTGGATTCTTTGGTAATGGAAATTACATCATTGACCTATATAGTAACTCTTTGGATACCAAATCTTTCCTAGAAAGGGGGTGAAGTTCATTTTCTTTTGTAGTTTGTAGGAGTTTGGATGGTATATTTCTTTAGCACTTAAATTTTCTTGAGTAGTTCAATTCCTATTTTTAGGTTTTAATGTATATGACTGATTGATACTATTGCAAACTAGTAGTATTGGTGAGAGTATTATATGTGCTTGTTATCATGATATGGGACATGTGACCGATAGAGGTGCATAATCTGTAGGTTGGGAGAGTCATTGGGATTAAGGTGTCAGTTTGTAAAGCTCAAGCTATCAATTCCTAGCACAGAAAAAAAAAAAAAAAAAAAAACTGGTGACCAAAGTAGTTAAGAATAAACCAAATCTTAGAATGAAAATAAAACCATAATGGGTGTTCAAGTTCTTTGTACCATGCAATTAATCTACTAGAAAACTTAAGTTTTACGTGAAAACACCATTTTGGTTCCTACATTTTAATATTACAGTTAATTTGGTTTTTACATTTTAGTAGCAGTCAATTTGGTTTCTATTATTTTCAACTTGCAATTAATTTAATCCCTACTATAAACTCACTACTTTCGCCAAAAAAAAAAAAAAAAAAAAAAAAAAAAAAAACTCACTAAAGGAAAATGTTTATGTGGCAAACGGTATACACTGTTGACACACTACACATCTACATGGCAACTGAAATAATAACAAAAAATTTATTTATCATTTTTAAAATGCCACATCAGCATTTTTTAAGAAGCATTTAAATGAAAAAAAAAAAAAAACCGGTGAAAACATCTACGGGGCTGGTTCTACTTTGTTGCTTCCGTTTGGTTTAGATTGAGGTTTTTTATTTTTTATTTTTTAAACCCAATTCTCAGACCTTCAAAGACTTGCTGATTCAGGTTTAATAACATTTGCAAGTCTGGTTTTAGAAACCTCAAGCAACTAAGGAACCATTCAGCCACTCTTCAAGCCACTGTTAGATCTCCCATATCACCACCTTTGATTCACAAGAACCCCACTTTCCCCCTCTCTCACATACATTTTTCCTTCAGACCTGAGATCAAACGATCTTAATAACAATGTTGTACGAGAACAACAATTCCAGATCTAGATCTACAATCAACGGCTAATCTCCTCCGCCAAACCCACAACACAAAATAGCACCAATCACTGGAATTACTAGCCAAGATGGTTCGTATTTGACCGAGTTCCTCTCAACAAATGGGTTCCTCGGTTGGTTTTGGATCTGCAAAATGTGTTAGTGGCTGGTGGGTTTATTTGGGGCTGTGGAATTTTCATTTTGGAACTTGTGGGTCTTGCAAATCGTGTGTTGTATATGTAGATGTGTATGTGACCAAGCTTCAATGGTGCTGTCACAAATTGTTTTCCTCCGTTTTCTTGGCAACCAAACAAAGGCTAAGAAAGAATTTGAGATTAAAAAAAAAAATTCTATAAATTTGAGAAATATTTTTGTTTTTCCATTCAGACATTCACGTGGCATTTTTAAATGATAAATAAATTTTTTATTATAATTTCAGTTGTCACGTAGATATGTAGTGTGCTAACGTGCACACCGTTTGCCATATTATCATTTTTTGCTAGTGAGTTAATGATAGGAATTAAATTGATTATAAGTTGAAAATAAAATAAACTAAATTGACTGCTATCAAAATGTAGGGACTAAATTGACTGTGACATTAAAATGTAGTGACCAAAAATGGTGTTTTTGCCTAAGTTTTATTAATTCTTTAGCAATTATGAACAAATTACTAGGTATTTTGACTTGCAATTATGTCGCTGTCACCAATGATTTCCACCGATGCTTTTGTATTTCTTGAATTTCCCTTGGGCTAATTTATGGTGGTCTCTCTGCTCAAAGAAAATCTCTACTGTCTGTTCTACACCACATTTATTTCTTACTATATATATATATATATATATTTTGTTCATATTTTTAGATTTATTTATTACATAAAATTTGGAATTATAACAATTCTATGTTTCTTTGTACCAAAGCTTAAAAGTGTTCTGAAGTGGTCTTCTCATTTTTTGCATTGTTTTGTTACTATAATGGTCTTTTTTGGTAACTCCCCTCCCATTTCCCATCTTCTACTCGTTATAATTTTAAACCTTTGGCAGGAGAATATCTTGGTCTTACAGGCACTAGGTTGGATGGTGCTGAAATGCTTGTATGTGGGCTTGCAACTCACTTTGTCCCCTCAGAGGTAGTATTTCATTCTACTTTAATTATTTGATTTTAGGCATAGTGCTCAAAATTCTAATGAAGGAAAAAGATACATCTTATGCGGTTGATGAATAGTTGGAAGCAGTAACATGCATCAGCATGGTTTTAGTGCACATTATGAATTATTGTATATTTTTCCAAAGACTTGTTTTTTCCATTCCCTACTTGGTTTAAACTGAAAGGCAAAGTAGTGGAGTGGACGGGAGGAGGATACATAGGTCATTTGATTTGAAGAAAGAGGGAAATTATGAAAAAAACAGAAATTGAAAGGAGGAAATACTTATATAGTTCAGTAGTACAAATTAGACCATTAGACCAACCCCTGGGGTTAAGTCTAGGATATACTTTCTATTTACGAATGATTTTGTACAATATTTATCCTCATGCCATTAAGATGAAATGCTATGCACGTGTAGTCATCACCATTCTGTTTATCTGCCAAAATTTTTATTTTTGAATTTTGTAGTACATTGCCATTTGAATGCCTTATGTGTTTTTAATTGTTGGCCAGAGATTGTCTTTGTTGGAAGAAGCACTGTGCAAGGTAGATTCAAGCGATCCAGCCATAATCTCCACAGTTATTAATGAGTACTCAAAGCAACCTTATATGAAAGAGAAAAGTGCTTGTCACAGGTTATTTTTGCATTCACAATTATAAAGATTATACTTCTTGTTCTAATTAAACGGCCTCTACAGTTTTTATTCATTAAACTGTACTCTATGTATGCCAAGGACTTTTAATACTTATGATGTCAAGGATAATCAATCATGAAATAAACTTCTCTCAGTGAACGGACATATGAAAAAGCTCTGTTAGTTTATTAGCTAGCTGTTATGTATCATCTTAACATACAGTGATAAATGAACTACATCTCACAGATTGAGTGCTAGAAGGTTCTATCAGAGTTGATTTTGTATTAAAGAACTAATGTTTTCATTTTCTGAAATGCAAACCTATCTTTCTGTCGTCCAAGATCCTCAAATATATTTTTTTTTATATTTTTTTAATCTTTTCTCAATAAACTCAAAATCCTTATTTTTTTTCACAATCACTTGGCTACAGATTAAATGTCATTAATAGGTGCTTTTCTAGAAGAACAGTGGAAGAAATTTTATCTGCCCTTGTAAGTTCAATGATATTGAATTTTATCCATGATGAGAATATTAATTTTCTGTCCTCTTTGTCAGATGACTTAGAAACGTTTACTAGTGCTTTGAGTAATATTCTTTTATTTTTGGTGTTTACATGTTTACCACTTACCTGACCATGATCTTGTGCTGGTAATTTTAGGAGAGAGAGGCCTTGAATAAGAAGGATGATTGGATCTCTGAAACAATCCGGTCACTGAAGAGAGCATCACCAACAGGCCTTAAAATTTGTCTGAGATCGGTAAGGGAGCAGCAAGCCTTATTACTGCCATTCCAGTCAGTATTTAACTGCTTAAGACAGATTGGCTTGTGGTTAAGATATTCATGACATCTTCTGTTGAAATTTAGCTCTGTAGGATTTTCATTATGTGCTATAATCATGTGAGGCTATAGAAATCTCTTTTTCTTTCCTTAGCAGAAGTTTCATTTATTCCAGTTTCTGAAGGTTAGAAATTCAATTTCCAGAATTATAAACTGGTAAAAGTGGTTTGACAACTGAAAACAGTGTCCTTTATGAAGGCATTTTTATAATAAGCTCAAAGGTTTATTACAGGTGATAAGTGCAACAGAGCTATATAAAGTTATCAAAAAGGGGATATGGTGGCATTTATTTTTTAATGGACACTAAATTGTTTGAAGTGCCTATGTCAGATGCAACATTGACTCTTGTCAGCAAGTGTTATGCTTTCAATGACCAGCCATTAAACATGTAACTGCCTCTTAATAACCTAAGGAATGAACAGAATTGAATGCTCAAATAAATCAGGTGTTTTCGTTTCTCTCTAGAACAATCAATTAAAAAAAAAAAGATAAGGCTTCATTTCTGAGTAACGGGTATGAAATTGGTTTGATGCCTAGATACACATCTGCAACCGGCACATGCTATTCTGTCCTTGTGAATTGCGACATAGGTTAGTACTGGTCCATCGGGAATCAGGATGTGCTATGGCCATTGGAGAACAGTTGAGTTAAACATTTTTAGCTACCGTGCAGAGGTGATTGTGGTAGAATTCGAAGGAGCATCCAAAAATGTGTAGAGAATTAAGTTGGATCCAAAGAAAGAGAATGTCTTTATATTATTATTCTCTATTTTGTTTCAAAAATAAATAATGCCCTTTGTACTTTCTGGCTTCCTTTTTTCATAAGGGCATAGAACAGATTTTTTTATAAGCATGGTGAATTTCCATTTTTTTGTAGCTGTATATATGTGAAGTCATAGTTGTAATAGTAGTACAAAAATTTTTATCACTATGTGCAAGAAAGCATATCATTTGAGGTATGAAGATGAATGTGGGGATTGTGTGTCACTTAGCTAGGATCCAAGCTTGACTTGGTTATCTGACGTATGATCCCCTCTGTTATATGGATACCACCATAATAGAAATATGATATTTAGTTCCCTCAATAACTTTATAACATTTATTCTCTTCTTGTAAACAGATTAGACAAGGACGGCTCCAAGGTGTTGGTCAGTGCCTTGTTCGTGAGTATAGAATGGTTTGTCATGTCATGCAAGGAAAACCAAGCAAGGATGTCTTTGAGGTTTCAGCTTAATCAAATATTTATCTTCTCCTAATTTATTCTTTTTCGGATTATTTTAAGACTTCCCTTTTACTGTAGGGCTTTAGAGCTATACTGTTGGATAAGGATAAGAACCCAAAGGTAGACATCCGTCTGTTTCTGTATCTTTGCAATTTAGATTTTTCACTCTTAATGATTTTCATAAATATAGATTTCTATTGGTTTATTTTTCTTATTTCATCTTTGGCTTCCTATCTCTCCCAGTGGGAGCCCTCCAAATTGGAGCTTGTTAGTGACGATATGGTTGACTCATACTTCTCTATGATGGATGATGAAGGCTGGGAAGATCTAAAGCTCCCTGCAAGATCTAATTTGCCTGCATATGCCATTGCAAAGCTTTAATGCGTGAAGGTGAAAAATGGGGAAATTGTTGCACTTTTTAAATTATAATAAATGAGATATCAACACATTGTGTGGAGACATATATGGCCACAATGAAATTCTCATTATCTTTGTGCTATTAGTCAATCCTTGTTACGGGTGCCAATTTTTGCTGATGCTATAATTATAGTATATGGAACACAAATTTCCTGCGTATGCTTCAAATTATTTTCACTGGTAATCTTTGCAAGAACAGGGAACCATCTTTGACATGATGGAAATGACTTTGACCCTTGACTCCTACTTTTCGTTTATAAATCTTGGAAATAAGTTTAAAAGCAGAATGACAGCCTGACCCTTAACTAATCAGTTCAACTTTTGAGTCATTTGATTTAGCATCAAGTAAATTTATGTAGTTTCTGGATGAGAATGATGTTTGACCAGAAATAAATGAGAAACTCCATTTATGACAATTGAGTTGCAACCCGGTGTCTTTCGAATAGATTTTTGTGCATAAGTTTTCTATCTCTTGTTACTTCTTCCCACTTTCATAGATGTTCGAAAGAAAAACATAGATTCTGTCATTTTCTGGTTCAAGATTTAGCAAGTGTCTGGCTGCTTCCTCCCCTAAATTGATTTTAATAAACAATCTGCTGCACTAAGCACAACCCCCCAGATTGTTCCATTTGGTTCCATGGGCTTTTTTTGATAAAATCTACATCTTCCTCAAAAGTCCTATAAAAGATCAATCATGCATCCATAGTGCTGCAACTTAGGGCTTATTCCATATTGTGCCCTCATGGTGTTGAAATGTTACCTACTTTCTTGAATCACTTATCACCCTTGCACAACTGAAAGCTGATAATAATATAATACTCCACTGAAGCTTATATCATATGGTTGAATGCATGTCCTTTTCATCAAATGGAATTGAGGCAAAGCCTTCTTACCAAGGCCATGAAGAGCAAGTACTTGGATCATATCATTCCAAGAGACAACATCTTTTGGATATGTTGTCAAACACTCTAGAGCAATGTCTATATCTCCACATTTAGAGTACATTTCAACTAGTGAATTCTTCAAACTTGTAGAATGCTCTAGTCTAACCATCTTGATATATTCATGGATCCAACTCCCCAAATCTAAATCACCAAGTTGGGCCAAGCTGAATATGCTGCCAAAATGTCGATATGGTGTATATTTGAAAACAATGTAGATATGAGTGCATGTGTGAATGTGGTAACTGTGCATCTATCCCTCCAACAAGGGATAGAAGTGGATGGAAATATAGATCTATACCTCCCACAAGGGATAGAAAAATATGTGAATGCGAGAACTTACATTAAAAAAAAAGGCTAATGAGTATGCAAGAATTTACATTAAGAAAGGGAACTCACTATGTGAGAATTTACACTAGATGGAACTACTTGCTATGAAAGAAATTATGTCATGGAAAATGCCACTTGAATAAATTTACACCACCACCACCCGTGCATGATAATCTACACAAAAAAGACCAACCAAAGGAATTTACGGCATGAAAAAGTGCTTAAGAGCATTCACATCAGATTTGGCAAGTTAACCTCAAAAAACACACACATCAATTTGTACATCCATTGTGTAAAATGAGATTTTGCTATAGTGCTTGTGTGAATATACTTAAGCATAGTAGCTTATGAAAAAAAAAATTTGCGTTTCCCAATTGTGAAGGAAGAGAATGAAAGGCAGTTGCTGTGTGAAAAGAGACAAACAATTAAAAAAATAAAGAAAAATCGACATTTTAATAAAATATAGTATATAATAAATAATCATATGTGAGTATTTTGTAAGATAATTAATTAAATCTTTTTTTTTTTTTTTTTTTTTTAAAGTTCTTATTCTAAAATATACCGTTATTGTAAAGTTGTAATTTACAATTATGTATTTTGTGGCTTTTATTCCGTGCCAAATTTTATTGTAATTATGTTCAATCTTTTACACCCTGTATTATTTATGGAATTTCATTGTAAGGGTTGTGTGAGAGAGAGAGATAGTGTGAAGACTCAAGGCATGAAGACTAAAGTTGTTTTCGTGGGTAGCTCGCGACTAAGCATCCCGCGAAGTGAAGCATGTGCCTTGCACATGACTGGAATGCGAAGAGTCAGGACAGGATGGAGACAGTTGGTTTTCGCGAGTATCTCGCGGGTAAGGCCTTCTCGCGGGACACCAGCGAAACATTCTATTTTGCCAGATTGTCCTATCTGATACACACTTTCTGTACCCACACTATATATACCCACATTATCCACAGATGTTGAGGAATGCTTCTAAGAGAAAACCCTACCCACAAACCTTGAGAGTTAGAGATTATTATACCCATATTTCTCTACACAATTGCTTGTGGATTTTCCTCAACTCCTATCTCTTCATTTCCATACCATTGAGAGGTTCATAGCCCAAAAACTTACCACACCCTTTCGGAGTGTCAAGTGAGGTTTTGATGCTGCTGGGAAGCATTGGAAGAAGCCAGGCTTTGGCCGATGCAATCGGGCATATTGCGGGATCCGAAGAGCTAGGCAAGACACAATTCCGAGAAGTCTTGTTGGAGTAGGAGCTTGGAGGGCTTAGGTACATCGGGTAGATTAGGCTTGGAGGGTCTCTTGCTAACTCATGTATCCCAAGTAATTGTCTAGTGGATCGATTACTGCTTGGAGGGCGGCGGTGAGGTTTTTCGCCAAGTTCTTCGGTTTCCTCTTTGATAACACATCAACATGTTATCTTGTGTTTGCATTCTTCTTCCCTACTCTTTTACATTTCATTTTACTACTGTGTTATTATGATTATGGGTTAAAGTAGCTTATTTGTTTATCCGCTCGCATTTACTCTATTTCGCACTTAGTATTAAGTTAGAGTAAAATCTATCGAGCCATAACTTTGATTTGAGAGTCTAAATAGCTCTTGTGTTTTCAACACATTTTTGAGCTTTCAATTGGTATCAGAGCGGGTACACTTGTTTTGGTTTTAATACCTGAGTGTGATCCTTGACCCTTTGTGATGGACCAGTCACAATCTCTTAATGCCCCACCATTCTTTGGTGGGAGCAACTATGCATTTTGGAAGGTCCGTATGAGAGCTTTCTTGTGTGCTATAGATAAGTCCGTATGGGATTCTGTTGAAAATGGGTATGTTAAACCCACAACAGCCAAGTCCGAATGGGACAAGGCAACTCTTGCTTTGGCTAATGCAAATAGTAAAGCTATTAATGCTATATTCTGTGGTGTGTCTACTAATGAATTTCATAGGATATCACATGTAGAGATAGCCAAGGAAGCTTAGACTATTCTTAAGACTCTACCTATGAGGGTACCAAGAAAGTTAAGGACACAAAGCTCCAAATGCTTACCACCAAATTTGAAGAGCTCAAGATGGGTGATGATGAACCTTTTGATTCATTCTATGGGAAGCTCAACGAAATTGTAATTGCTAAGCCCAATCTCGGTGAGACGATTGAAGATGCTAAGGTGGTGAGAAAGATTTTGAGGTCCTTACTGGAGAGCTTCCGAGCAAAAGTCACTGCTATAGAAGAGAGACTTGGATGAGATCAAAATCCAAGAGCTCATTGGGTTTCTCCAAACATATGAGTTGGGACTGCCTTCTCATAAGTCGAGCAAATCTCTTGCTCTCAAAGCCATCACTAAGAGAATAGATGACTCCTCCGAAGAAGATAATGTAGAGAAGGAGGTAGCATTCCTGGCAAAGAACTTTAAAAGATTTCTAAAAATGAAGAACAGTGGGAAACAAATCAGTAAAGGGAAGTTTTCATCCTCCAAAGGTGATAGGAAGGAGTTAAAGAAGAAAGATGGGAAGGATTCTTAATCCCCTTAAGGCATTGTGTGTTATGAATGCAATTGCCATGGACATCTTAAGAAGGAGTGTCCCAACTATCTAAGAGGGAAGGGCAAGGCGTATGCCACAACTCTTAGTGATTCGGACTCTTCCAATTCAGATTTGGAAGAGAGTTGTGATGGAAAAGGGAATTACTCCGCTTTTATAACTATTGCTCATGTTGAGTCCTCGAAGGACTTGAGTTTGCTAGTGGAAAAGCTCAAGGAACATATTGAAGTGGAGTCAATGGGAGTAGTAGAAGAATCTGATGCCGAAGAAGATGAAAGTACTGTGGGATACAAGGAGGCCAAGTGTGAGATAGAGACGCTGAATGGAGAGCTAACTGAAGCCTACACAAAAGTGAAATTCCTTGAGCTTGAAGTGATTCAAGCAAATGATAAAGTAGAGTGAGTCTCTTCTAAAAAGCTTGATGAAGTCCTTTCTCATCAAAAAGCTTTTTTCGACAAAACCGGATTGGGATATATTGGAGAAAGTAGTTCGGCTGTCAATGTAACCAAGGAAGTGAAGTTTGTGAAAGCCAAGGACCCAATAGTAGCTACCCCTATTGTTAAGAGGGTGAAGGAGGAGAAGAATAAGAATGTGGTTGACCAACGAGTGTTGAATAAGCCTCGTAACCAATCAGTGGTCAAGCCTGAAGTTAAAGGGAAATCAATTCCAAAATCACAAAGAAGTCCTAGAACAAAACATTTCTGCCATCATTGTGGACTTCAAGGACACACTAGACCAAATTGTCATAAGCTTAGAGCATTGAAGAATACAAGGGATTAAAGGTCAAGAGGACCAAAAGATGACAAAAGGAATTGGGCTGTTGAACAATCAAGAGGCCGAGATGGTGATTCCGGAGTGGTGGATGTGATGAAGATGATTGATGCATTCACCACTTACTTAACAAACTTCAACAAAAGGTTTGAATGTCATAACACTCGTACCTAATCCTATAGGGATATCACCCCAAACGCACGTGACGTGTGGGTGAAGAAGGGTATTCATGCATGATCACCTCCTATGTCCATGCATTAATACTTCCAATGTTTAGGATCATAGGTTCATGCATCATGTCATGCTTTGCTTTCGGTTTATAGCATGTTTCTTTTTCAAGTTTTGGTTTGTACCTGTTTTTGTTGATTTTACTTTATTTGTTTTGTTTTTGAGTGTGTTTAAAAATTCAAAAACCCATAAAAATTGAAAATTCTCAAAAAGTTTGATCGTTTGTGTTGTGTTTATCACATGTGAGTTTGGCCTAGTACCTTTGTACTAATGGCGTAGTGCATTTACGAGCTTAACTTGTTATGTATGCACCTATATCTGTGTGAGAGAAATCTTGAAAACCATGTGTGATTGTTGTAAATAGATTTTCAAGCTTGTCATGAATGATTGGTCAATAGTCTTGATGGTCTTGATACTTGCATAGACTTGTGTCTATATCTCTTCCCACCTTTATTTTTATATTTTTGCAATAGAGCTCACCAAATGTAAATCTCAAAATGAAAAAAAGAGATTATGAGCTGCAAAAGCTTGTCGTGCATACTAGTATTTGACTAGGAAAAAGGGAAAGCGACTTTTGTATTAAAATGTATGGTGCTAAAAAAGCCAAAGGTTGACTCTCAATGTTGAAATATCAAAAATTTCAAGCACCGATCTCAAAAAGAGATGTATTGTCTAAAAAAAAAGGATCAAATGTTATGATTTATGCAGAAGCCAAATGAAAAGCTTCTAAGTTTTGTAATCATTCTCTTGTGGGAGGTCATATATGCTCATTTTTTTAATTGAGATAGTCCACTTGACTTAGTGCCAGTTATGTATGACTTGATTGAATTGATCATTGAAGCTTCACTCTGGTCTAAGGACTATTCCACATTTGATACTCACCCACAACACACAAGACTTTGATTCAATTAATGCTTATTTCATTTGTGTGATTGTATATGTTCAAATGTGATGTGTATACTCAATTACTTGTCGATCAAACCCAAAAAGATTTTTGAGTGTTTTATATGTTTTTGAAAGTGATTTTATACTTTCGTGTTTTAGTTTTTGTTCAAAATGCAGTTTTGTGTTTTTCTTCAAAAACTGGTTTAGAGGCAGTTTCGCGAGAAGCTCGCAACTTAGAGCTTCCCACGAAAAGTGTTTAAGGGAAATCAAAAAGTTTTTATTTCATACAGAGAGTATCGCGACTGTCTCGCGAGTATTTCGCGACCAAACCCTTCTCACGAAATGAGTTTTGGGCAAAAACTAGAAAAACACATGTTCCATACAGAGGCTATCACGACTGTCTTGCGACTAAAAGCTTCTCGCGAAAGCTTTTGTGCTTCAGTGGTGTTTTTTGCGACTAATATCGCGACTGTCTAACTTGCAAAAAATGCGTGTTTTCAGTTTTATATAGTAGATGTGACAGTTTTTCAAACACTCTTTATTTCCCTCGCACTGCCTCTCTTGAACCATTCTCAACCCAAAACTAATTCTCACTCAAACCCCATCATTTTTAAGAGTGTTTTTCTGCAAAATCAACATCAAGGTATGTTTTCTTAAACATTTTTTTTACTTGTGTCTTAGATTATGCAGAAATTAACTTAGGTTTTCAAAATTTGGGGATTTTCGAAAAAGGGTTGGGATTTCTAATTTTAAGCAAAATTTCTTCAAATCTTTGATTGGGCTGAGTCCCATTTGGTTTTTGTGCATCTGTGTTGGCCCCTTGTGGCAATCTAAACATGTATTGAGGCAGATTTCATCATGTTCTTGCATTGTTCATTTGTGTTGTTCATTGTTGCATGCTATGTGTTTGACAAAATGTCCGTGTGACATTTTTGTGTTGTAGTGGACTCAAATGAGTTCCATTGCTTGGGTTTACTCTTGATTGAACATGTTTGACATGTTTGGTTCAATGGGTGTGTGTTTTACACACTTTGCCCATTTTGTGCCTCAACGCCATTCCATGCACCTTCTAGGCACACACTAGGCACTCACGAGGCACACCTCATGCATCACCTGCTGCACACATATACATAGTTGCTTACTTTCTTGCCTTATGCTTTTGTTCACATGTTCTAACACTTATAATATGTTGTTTTGAGTTTGTTATGCTCTGTTTTAAGCATTTTTTATTATGTTTTGGAAAAACTTGAATCTAATCAAATTTTGTGCTCTATTTTGTGTGTTTGCTCCTGTTTTTCTCTTGCTTGGTAATTATGTGTGCAGATGTCTCCTACCAAACATTCAGCGACCAAGAAATCCACCAAGCGTGCTCGAACGGATTTTGACAACTTCAAGTCTACTGAGGTAGATATGGCGTACAATGACCACTACAAGTGAGCCATAATAATTATGGAGAGAGTTCTCCAATTGGATACCCTTGGAGACACTTTCATTCCCCATGTGTTCAAGGAGAGGACATGGATGAAGCTGTTGACTCCGAGTGGAAATGTATACTCGGAAATCATTAAAGAGTTCTTTTCAAATGCTAGTGTGGACGAAGACCACATTAACTGTTGGGTGAGACACAAGGAGTTTGTGATTACAAGAGATTCAATCCAAGACTTTCTTGAAGTTCGTCCACCTTCACAGCCAATCACAGTCTAGTATGATGATCGTCTGGAATCAACTGAGGAAATGGTAAAGATTCTCGGGGGTACACCAACCAAGAAGTCCATGAACACAATTTTGTTTAGTCCAGAGATGAGAGCTCTAGCTTATGTGATGATCCACAATTTGTATCCGGTCACCAACCTTACGACACTGTTTGGTCCAAGGACAATCTTCTTGTATGATCTCTTCACTCACAAGGAGATTGATATTTGTGGACACATTTTCCATCTCTTGACCAAGAACATTGAGAAGTGGAACTCCAGAATAGTCATGCCATTTCCCCCTCTCATTATGGGCGTCATTGGAAATGAAAAGCTCAAACTTCTGAGCAGTCTCACTATTGTGCATAGAGATTACCCTATTGGTGCACACACGGTGACTCGAAGCACAACTGACATTCGAGGATCCAGAACCGGTGTGTCTTCAATACCAAGGGATCGTGTTGAGGAAAAGGGTGGTGACATAGAAGAGGAGATTGATAGATTCACCACTACTCCAGAGTCTTCAAGTCAGCCATCATCTTCAGCACCAGCACGACGACAAGACAGACTTGATCACCTCCTTGCTAGAGTAGAGCATATGTTTACCGTGCTTGACTCCCATATGCAGCACACCGCGGGCCATTTTGCCTATATCCAAGGTCAGATCACTGCAGTATTTTCACAAATCGAGGATTTATCCATGGCACAGGGATCAAATTCAGAGTCCGACCAATTCTAGCCTTTTTGGTCATTCTGGTAAAATTGAGGGAGAAAATTTTTAGGGGGAGCTTGCACAACTTAGGGGGAGCATAGCTTAGACCTTAGATACATTGGTTCATTCAGGCGTTTTAGTTTTATTTATGTTTGGTTTAAATTGTTTTAGTGTTTATAACTCTTGTGTAGTTGTCTTTACTGCTTTTCTTTAAAGCTTAAATACTCTGTTTTTAATTTCAGTTTATGTTCAGTATTTGTGTTTATCTCAATGCTTTGTAGCATTTTTTTAGTACTTTTAGATGTTGATTATATATCTTAAGTACCTCACTCTTGTACCCTAGTAGGATCTTGTTTCCTAGATGCAAATACTTCGTGTATTTTGCATTGGTTGAGTGTTGGACATGCAATTGATCCTTGTGATTGATCTTAATTGCATTGCATCTCTGGATGTGCATTTATTAGCTAAATGTTCATTGTAGTCATTCTCTTATGTCTGTTATTGCTTGATCAAGATATGCTTACATGTTTATAGTATTTACAAACTTTGATTGCATTTTACTTGCTCGTGTACATACCATGTATTCAACTTGTCATAAGCTTAATGAAAGTTTTGTTTGTGAACGAGTGTTTTAGGTTACAGGTATATACATGCAAGTGCTTCACAGCTTCTAGATTAGGTGTGAGTGAGTTTTGGCATTGTTCCCAAACTCACGTTTAAGTCTAGAGTTTGTTTTAGGGGTTTTGTCAAGGAATAGCCAAAGGGGGAGATTGTAAAGTTGTAATTTACAACTATGTACTTTGTTGGCTTTTATTCTGTGCCAAATTTGATTGTAATTATATTCAATCTTTTATACCCTGTATTATTTTTGGGATTTCATTGTAAGGGTTGTGTGAGAGAGAAAGATAGTGTGAAGACTCAAGGCATGAAGACTAAAGCTGTTTTCGCGGGTAGCTCGTGACTAAGTATCCCGCGATGTGAAGCATGTGCCTTTCACATGACTGGAATGCAAAGAGTCAGGATAGGATGGAGACTGCTGGTTTTCATGAGTATCTCGCGGGTAAGGCCTTCCCGCGAGACACCTGCAAAACATTTTATTTTGCCAGATTATCCAATCTGATACACACTTTCTGTACCCACACTATATATACTCACATTACTCACAGATGTTGAGGAGTGCTTCTAAGAGAAAATCCTAGCTACAAACCTTGAGAGTTAGAGATTGTTATACCCACATTTCTCTACACAATTGCTTGTGGATTTTCCTCAATTCCTACCTCTCCATTTCCATACCATTGAGAGGTTCATAGTCCAAACACTTACCACACCCTTTCAGAGTTACAAGTGAGGTTTTGGTGCTGCTGGGAAGCATTGGAAGAAGCCAGGCTTTGGCAGATGCAATCAGGCGTATTGCTGGATCTGGAGAACTAGACAGGACACGGTTCTAAGAAGCCTTGTTGGAGTAGGAGCTTAGACGGCTTAGGCACATTGGGTAGATTAGGCTTGAAATGTCTCTTGCTAACCCATGTATCCCAACTGATTGTCTAGTGGATCGATTACCACTTGGAGGGCGGTAAAGAGGTTTTTCATCGAGTTCTTCGATTTCCTTTTCGATAACACATCGACGTGTTATCATGCGTTTGCATTCTTCTTTCCTACTCTTTTACCTTTCATTTTACTACTGTGTTATCATGATTATGGGTTAGAGTAGTTTGTTTGTTTATCTACTCGCATTTACTCTATTCCGCACTTAGTATTAAATTAGAGTAAAATCTATCGAGCCATAACTTTGATATGGGGGTCCAAATAGCTCTTGTGTTTTCAACACATTTTTGAGCTTTCAATTATATTTTCATAAACAGATGTAAAAGTAAAATTCATTTTCATCTCAAAAGGGGGGAAAATAAGTAATAGGATTTAAAAATTACTTTTGAGAGTTGTCGTTTCTATATATAGGTGAGCTTAAAATCCCATACCACCGAGCTTATCAGCATGACAATTCACAAAGAGAAAGAACCATGGCTTCGCTAAATTCTACCAAACCCGACGACCTTCAGATCTCTCCAATTCTCTCTCTCTCTCTCTCTCTCTCTCTCTCTCTCTCTCTCTCTCTCTCTCTCTCTCTCTCCTATAAATCATTTCCATTTCGATTTCAATGCTCCATTTGGTTGTTGAGAAAATATACAATAATTGAGGAGTAGGACTTTAGAAACTTCTCTTACGAGTCAAAGCCACAGGAACTAAATAGGGTCTTTAGCTGTTGAATACTATAGAAAACATGGGTTTTTTTTTTTTCCTTGGGATAATTTAATGATTTTTTTTACCTTAATAATCGCGGCGTTGGAGATGTCTTAAAGGGCATTTGTGTTTGCTTGTTTTTTATTCTTATATGTTTGTTTTTTTGATTGTTTGACAGGTTCTAGTTGAAGAGAAGTTGTTTGCAAGAATATTGACATTGAATAGGCCTAAGCAATTGAATGCCATTTCTTTTCAAATGGTATCACGCCTAACTTACTTTTCAATCATGTGTTTTTCTTACATTATCATTTATATTAATTGAAATATATGTATCAATGTTTGTATGTACATACATACATACATACATACATACATACATACAAGGTTTTGAAACCCGGACCAGACCGTACGGTCCAATCGGAAAAACCGCGAACCTCTTAGTTTTGTGGTTTTTTAAGCTTCAAGAACCGCTCTATGAGAAAAAAGCAAGGACCCGTGCAAACCGTGGTCGGACCGTATGGTTCTGAGAACCGCGACCAATTTTTGAGGTTCGGACGGTTTCTTTTTGTTTCAACTTTCCGGTGAATTTTGGCGAATACACCGGTATGAAGTTATGACCAGATGAAGAAGAAATGAAAAAGAAATGAAAGAACACGAAGAAGAACAAAGATTGGAAGGATTTCGGCTTAGATACCGGACTGGAAAAAAAACCAAGCTTTCTTTATCAAATATAAGAAAAATAAGGATTGTTTTGCAATTTTTCTCACCCCAAACTCAAATCTAACGCTTGCAGTAACTCATCGGCCTCAGATCTGTTCATCTCAGCCTCACTTTGGCGGTGATGATGACGGTGACTAGCAGTGAATAGCAGTACCAATGTTCATTGAGTTAATGAAACGAAGCTGAATGCCTCACCTGAGAGAGAGCCTGAGAGATATCTGAAAATAAGTGGTTACTGATGGAAGAGAGATAGATAGTACTGATGGGAAGAGAGCTGAAATTTTAAAAAATTTTGAAGTGAGAAGTTAACTTAGGTTAATGTGTGTGGTGTAAAAAAACTGACAAAAATTATTGGAACATGTGAAAATTTTAGAAAGACACGTTACTATTTAATTTTGATTCCTTTGTCTTATCACCAATTACTTTTTCTACTTTTTAAATATTTTTCTACCAAAAACTTTTCAAAAACACATACCCCAATGTATTATCATTTAAGACTTCTGTGTATTATATATATATATATATATATATTTTTTTTTCATTTTCTCTGCAATTTATGAGCTTAACAATTAAATTAGTTTTAAGTTTTTTTATCAAATATAATTATTTATAATTTAAATAATTATTAAATTAATTATGACGTTATCACGGTTTGACCCCTGTTCAACTTCAGTTCGACCTCAAAAACCTTGAACCTCTTCCTTTTACTGTTCAATGAACGGCCTGGGTTTCAAAACCTTGCATACACACACACACACACACATATATATATATATATGTATGTATGTATGTATGTATGTATGTAAGTTTCGTTTTAGGTAGCCTCTTTTTGGTTTGTGTACTCTAAATTGTTGTATCCTAATGCAACTCTAGAAATTTGGGGCTAACCATTCTATAACATTTCCATGTGGGAGAAGTTGCGAGATTATGCTCAAGTTCAACTGGTGAATCAATAGATCATGTAGAATGCAGGGGTTGACCTACAAATGAAACTCCTGGCAAGGGGCATCCAATTTTTTAGGAGATCAAATAGGCATCTTGAGAATCTTATTTGAAGACATTGTGCATACAAAAGAGCACTGTTTGGCCTTAATTAACCTTGTATTTCTAAGTTCTGGAATGCACTAATGACATATTCTACAAGAATTCACCACTCATCCACCCAAAAGGACATTGCCTTATCTCTAACTATTTCCTTAAGTTTTCTCTTTGCAGGTGAGAATTTTAAATGATGGTGTGCAAAATCTTCGTTCTACTTGACAATAAGAAATTTTGCTTTAATGTTTTGAAATATTGGCAGAGATGCTTGAATAGTAAATAGAGTTTGTAAAAGTTTGACGAGCTGGAGATGTGTAGTTATACAGAAATGTTCAATTTGATCCGATTTTGTTATTTTTCTGGTCCTGATTGGGATCTACTGTGTTTCTATTCTTAAGGTAAAACATTTAGCGAGATAATTTTCATTGTAATGACCAATTGTTGCAGCTTAATCTTTGCTATGGCTTAAGTTTCTGGTTTCCTTTCCCCTTTTATTCTTCAATGCTATCAATTGAAATGTTATCATTCATTTGTCTTAAAGTGGTATGTAATTTTGGTTTGTACATTCTATATATTGTTGATGTGATCCATATGGATACAGGTTTTTGTATTTACATATAAAAACAGGATTGAGCAGTATTGTTTTAATTTAGTAGTTCTAGTTTTCTTGAGTGTGATCATAACAACACTAAGGGTACATTTGGTCGGAATGGTGGAAAAGTGGGAGAATAGAAAATGGTGGAAGGATGGAAAAGTGTGAGGATTGAAAATATTTTAATTTCCCTCCTTTTTGTTTGGTTGGGAGTAGAAATGTGGAGGGATGAAAAAAGTGAGTTTGTATAAATTTACTCTTGTACTCTTGTTAAAAAATGATGCCCAATTAAAACAAAAAATCATGTCCAAAAAAAAAAAAATCACGTCTAAACCAACAAAAAAAAAAAAAAAAAAAAAAGCACTATCACACCCATGACCCCAGGAAATCATCAAAAAAAAAAAAAAAAAAAAAAAAAAAAAAGAAGAAGAAGAAGAAGAAGAAGAAGAAGAAGAAAGAAAAAAGAAAAAGAAAAAGAGAAAGAAAGTACTGGACGAAGTGCATGTGCCCTACCATCATTTTGGTGGTTGGGCCCAGGGAGAAAACACCGGGCCCTACCATCATTTTTCCCTCTCATCCTCCCAACTGAACACATTCCAAAAAGTTTTTTCTCCTCATTTTCTCTTATCTTTTTTCCATCATCTCTAAAATCCACTCTACCAAACACACCCTAAAACATTGAATCACTTTAAAACTCCAAAAGAAGAGTGCTTGGGTAATGTTAGTGTTAGAATAAGTGACATTTTTACTTAACCCAGAAAAAAAAAAGTCCTAGTGTTACACACCTTCATAAGATTCCATTACGGTTTAACTAAGAGAGTAACAATAGGGGGTATTTACTTGTTTCCATAATATAAATGGTGAAATTGCTCAGTTTTAAATTTAGGAGGGAAACTGTGAACTAACCTGAGCATAAAATGGAAAAGTGGTTTGTTTTAGTGAAACTATGTTGATGCATAAAATAAAATAAAAAAACAAAAAAAGGCTAGCCTAAGAATATTATGACAATCCACTCTCCTTTTTCATCCTCGGGAAATGCAAAGAAATTAAAAAAAAATTGAAATTCACAACAACAATTCTGATGTATATTTGCACAAGAAATATAGCTAAAATGCATTTTGCACAATAAATGCATAAGTTTATGTGGGTGACTTTTCCGGTTGATTAGAAAAATTGGTTCTTATACCATATTGCATAAGTGGATAGGAATGTTTTAAGAAACTTAAATTGTTCATAAGATTATTACACCTAATTGTGAAAATACTATGATAACAACAAAATGTCACATTTTCACAATACTTTTATTTTAAGTTGGGCACATCCTAGTATGATATTGTGACAAGTGACAACACCAAAATGTCATAATATTTTCACAAGAGTTTTATTTTTAGTTGTGGTTGGTCTTGGTATGATAGTTTATTAATATTTTATATTTTATTCTGACCTATAAAGAACTGACACCTTGACAATTGTAAAAATATAGCGACAATTTATTATGTAATATAACACTCCTCAACCAAAACACTGTATCACTGCATGTAAATATTTAAAAAATAAATAAAAACAGAAACGAGCTCAATTGGAAATTGGTATGAATGGTGATTTGCAGCCTAACTACACATAAAATATGAGTTTTTTTTTTTCACTTTTTCCTCACCATACTGACTCAGCCAAAAATACTATAGACATGTTGTAGTACATCAAGTTTTGTTGTGGTCTATGAAATTGAGAGAGACTCTTGCTTTTTCGCAACAAAGCACAACGTTTTACACATGTTTTGAATTATAGGCCACTTACTACAACTATGTTTAAGGACTATTATACTGTACATGAAATTTTGGAGGCACGTAGGAATAATTCACAAGGTTGAAAAAGATCACTACCTGAGTAGTTACATTACAAAAAGCCAAAAAGGCCACCAACTATAGAGAAATTAGAGCATCTCCAATAGACTAAAGCCATTTTTGGAGAGCAAACCCAAAAAAAAAAAAAAAAAACAGTTCCAACAGACTCCCTAAAAGAAAAATTTTTCTAAATTTTTTTTAGAGTTGCTGTAGTAGCTCTCTTGACTTGGAGAGCACTGTAGCATCTCTAAATGAATTTTTCTCCTTTAAAAAATCAAACAACACAATAAAAAACCATTCTTTCTCCCTCATAGACTCAAAAGCCTCACATAATCAAAACACAAAACACAAAACAAAATCTATTTCTTATTATAACAACAAAGTTGAATTAGAACAAGAAAAAAAGGGGAAAAAAAAAAGTCAAGCCGATCTGACCCAGTCTGGCGGTGGGGAGGAGGAATAGCAGTAGTGGGGAGGTGGACAAGGCACTACTACTTGGTGAATGCCGATCTCCACCGGCTTTGTCCTTCCGGCGACACTTTATCTCCACCGGCCTTCTCCCCCTCTCTCTCTCTCTGCTGCGTTCTTTCTCCCTCTCCCTCTCTTCTATTTTCTCTGTTGTGATAAAGAAAGATTAAAAAAAGAATAAAGAAAGGATAAAGAATGAATAAAGAAATAATATTTAAATGAGATAGAGAAAAGATAGAGAGTCTATTAGAAAATATATTTGAAAAAGTAAGTATGTAAAAAGTAAATGTAACTGTTCACTCTCCAAACAGTACAAAATTTTGAAAAGTCTGCTGGAGATGCTCTTATGGCCAAAAATGGGTTACTCGCTATTGGAAATTTTGGAGGCCAGTAGGAATTAATAATTCACGTGGTTGAAAAAGTTCACTACCTGAGAAGTTACATTAGAAAAAACAAAAAAGGCCACCGCCTATAGAGAAATTATGCCAAAAAATGGCACGTCACTCGCTATTGGAGAACTTAAATCACTCACTGCACATAATAATTTGCACTAGAAGTGATCCACTTGCCATGTGAGAATTTTTTTTTTTTTTTTTTGAGAAGAAAACATGAGCTGATTCTTATTAAGTTAAATCGTCTATATTAGCCTGTAGTATAGACAAAAGTTATAGTGGAACATATTTCATCCACACTAAAATTTTTTAGATATTAACATTATATTGAGCCAAACTATGAGCAACTTTGTTACCTTACCACTTAGTATAAGAGTAACGTAACTGAGAAAAAGATCTAGAAATAAGCCTAGTATCATTCAACAAGTTTGCATAAGAGGCCATAGAAGAAGCATGGTCACCCAATGCCTTAATCACCATCTCATAATCATGATTTTTAAACTCGGGATCGTACTGTCCAACCCGATTAACTGGGAACCTTTCACTATTACGGTTTTTTTACCCTAGAAACCATTCTAGGTAAGAAAAGAAGGGATCCGTTCAAACCACAGTTGAACCGCCTAGGTTTAAAAACCGTGGACAGTTTTCACGGTTCAAGTCAAAGCTATTCTTATTTTAAAAAAACTAAAAACATTATAGACTCACAGTACCAAATCATCATAGTTGAAGTTTCAACCATAAGATTCTGTCAAAAGTTGAACTCGCATCAACGTTTCGGTCAATTTCAAGCAAAAAATTCTTTCTAGCAGTGAATGCTTCTGCGAGATTTTTTTGACAACCATAAAAAGAAGAAGAAGAAGAAGAAGAAGAAGAAGAAGAAGAAGAAAGGAGCAGCCACTACATGGCGACGACGCAATGCCCTGCAAGATTTTTTGACAAAAAAACAACCATGATTGTTTTTGTGAGTGAGACTAAAAATGAGGCAGAAGAAGAGTTTTGTGAGGAGATTTGTGAAGAAGAAAGAGAGAAGAGGTTCATCAAAAAGAAAAAGAGAGAGAGAAGAGGAAAACCTAAAGAAGCGTGTAGGCATTGGGAAAGTAAAAGAGGCATTGAGTGGATGAGGAAAATTTAAGATAGTAGTAAAAAAATTAATAAAAAAAGAAAAAAAGAAAAAGGAAAAAAAAAAAGATGTAGAATTATAAACGGTGGACTAGCGACTTTGCTCATCGGCCTGTTGTGCTGTGCACATGGCAATATATGTCTTGGGTCTCCTGCCATGTGGATTTTGTAATATATGTTGGCATTCGATGCAAGCTGTGGTGTACGTACTTCTGCATGTTTCCTTACGTGTTTTTGCAATGGTGTACGTGCTTTTGCATGTTACGTGCTTATGTACTATTCTTAGCACGTAATACAGACTGTTCTGATGGGATTCTTAACTAGTGCAGCAGGAACATCAGGATCACCAATTAGCTTAGTATGTGATACACAAACGTGTAATTTGCCATTACTTTTTCATGTCTTTATAAGAGTACCAATGTACCAGGCTTATCAGAACAGCAATCAACACAGACTCTCAGTTCACAATTCCCTTAGAGAGAGAGAGAGAGAGAGGCATGGGTGCACTCAATTCTACCAAACCCGACGACCACCAGGTAGTCTTTCCAACCAGAGTCTTGCTTCACTTATCAATCTTATCTATTAATATGGTTTCACACTTTCTTCATAACCAAACAGAGTATTAGTTGGTTCATGTCATTTCTTTTATAATTTTTTACTAGAGGAGGCAGTGTGGCACACACATATATATTATAATACAATAAATGATTATTATTATTATTTTTTTAATTTCCAAGGATAGTGTTAGGACATATGTGGTTCACTTGTTAGGAGCATATGTCATTCTTTGATGTAATTGGCTAGTCCTTTGACAAAACACACTTTATTTGTAATTGGGTAATTCTAAGTGTTTTTAATACTTCAAGAAACAAGGTTTCATGATCAAGTGTTGAAGTCATCAAGTCTGTCCAAAAAACAAGCTGAAGAAGTGTAAGTCCATTAAAACTCGACAGCTAGCATGTGTCGAAGTTTAAGAAGCTGCTCAAGCCCATGTGCTTGACACCTGCTCGACACCTTCCATCTGTCGAGGTTTAATAAAAACAGATTTTCTGTTCTGTTTTCTTGAGATCCGTGAATGTGTCTTTGGGCCTTCTTTTCTCTTAACCCTAGAAATATAAAATGATTGTTTTAAGGGCCATCAAAGAGTTCACAAGTTGCACAAGTATTGAGCAAACTCTGTTCAAGCAAATTGTGACCGGAGACAAAGTTTCGCTCCAGTTCATCTCTTCTGAAGAAGTTGCTGTGTATGTGCACCTTTGGGTTTTGTGACCAAGCATTTTCTTGATCTTCATCGTGTGAATGAACTGAAGAACTTTACAGTCAACCATCCTCTCTAGTTGGTGATTGAAGTCGTGTACTGCGATCTGCGCAATTGGTTAGTCACGTACTTGTGAGCTGTGCATCAAAAGGGGAACTATCACTACAGAACAAGTCCAATTGGGTATTGGGGTAAGGGTTCAACTGTAGGTTAGTATAAGGTACTAGGATTCATTTACTTGTAACTGCTTGTTGTGATAATAGTGGAGTTTCAGGAGTAGTGACCTGAAAATCACCCGGTGGAGTTTTTGCCGTGTAGGTTTTTCCCATTTGTAAACAAATCACCGTGTTATTTATTTTTCACTGCATAATTAGTTTATTGATGATTTGTTTGTGCTGTCACGCATTTGTATGATAATTTGATTAATTAATAACTTGGCTAATTAATCAATTAATTTAATCACAATGGGTTAATACGTTTTTGGCCTATCAAGTGGTATTAGAGCAGGCGCACTCTGATTAGGGATAATCTTTTCTGTGTTTGATCCATTGATCCCTGTTTGTCATTGATAAAGGACAGTCGTTAATTATACCTCCTTTATTTGATGGCACTAACTATGCATACTGGAAAGTACGCATGAGAGTTTTCTTCCAGTCTTTAGATGAGAAGGTGTGGCAAGCTGTAGAGATTGGCTAGACTAAGCCAAAAAAAGCGCCGGCCAATTGGGATGATGCCAAGATCAAGACGAAAAACTTCAATAGCAGGGCATTGAATGCGTTGTTCAGTGCGGTCACCAATGAGGAGTTTAAGAAGATATCCTCAACTAAAACTGCCAATGAGGCTTGGACCATCCTCCAGATAACCTATGAGGGAACCAAGACTGTCAAAGATTCAAAGTTTCAGAGGCTTACTACAATCTTTGAAGAGATTAAGATGGAGGAGGATGAGTTGTTTGATGAGTTCTATGCCAAGTTGAAGGACATAGTGGACTCTGCTTTCAATCTTAGGGAAACCATTCCTGAACCCAAGACTGTGAGGAAAGTGCTCAGATCTCTACCCGAGAGATTTCATGCCAAGATCACCGCCATAGAGGAATCCAAAGATATTGACAAGATTCCTTTAACTGAGTTGGTTGGAAACTTGCAGACCTATGAGCTAGGGTTGACCAGAATTGGCAAGATGGGTAAAGGAAAGAGCATGGCACTGAAGGCCAAGAGCAGTGAGACAGATGAGTCTTCAGATGATGAAGATTCCAAGATGAAGTCCTACATCACTAGGCAGTTCAAGAAATTTATGAAGAATGCCAATGGAAAAGGGCTTTGACAAGGACCACAGGCAATCTAGTTCTTCTCAGTTTAAGAGCCAAGAGAAAGGGAAGAAGGATGCTAAAGATGGTGGTCAATACACTGTTCCCGCAGGACCTAAATGTTTTGGGTGTCATGGCTTTGGTCATATGAAACAGGAGTGTCTCACATATCTCAAGAGCATTGGGAAGAGCAAGGCACTTGCTGCTACCTTAAGTGACACTGAGTCTGAAGATAATTCCGATCGTGAGGATGACGGAATCTTAAATGCCTTCACTACTACAATAAATCCTACTGAAGTGATTGTTGAAGAAGTGGAAGAAGAAGAAGAATTGGTGGATTCTAAGTGTGAGAAGATGGATGATCAATATGACATCCATACAGCCTATGAGAAATTGTACAAGCTTTCTGAGAAGCATGAGAAACTGTATAGGTTGACCACCAAGAAGCTCAGTGATGTGGAACTTGATCGTGAAGAGTTGTCCACAAAGTTTGATGAGTCAAATTTGACTATTGGAGCACTGAGGCTCGAGAACAACTTCTTGGCTGAAAAGACCAAGAAGCTTGAAGCAGAGTTGTTTCAAGTCAGAGCTTAATTGGAAAGGACTTCAAGTGCAAAGCTTGATGAGATGCTCAGCATTCAGAAATCTGCTTTGGATCGAACAGGTTTAGGGTATGGTCTTTCTTCCTCTAATATTGCTTCTATTAGTACTTCTGTTTTTGTTCCACCTGCTAATAATACTAAAATTGAGTACAATGATGTTAAAACTGAATTAGCTAGTGAGAACTTAGACAAGGGTAAATCTATCTTAGGAGCACCTCCTAAGCAAGATAAGAAAGATGTTAAAAACTCTAAGGCTAAGAAAGTTAACTCTCAAAAGCCTAAACAAAAGAAGCAGCATCTCTGTCATCATTGTGGTGTTGCCGGTCATACTTGACCAAATTACTATAAGTGGTTAGCCACTCAACAGAGCAACGACATGATAGCATCTGAAAGCCAAAATCAGCTTCAATCCTCTCTTGCTCCTCTTGGAGATCTTCTTAAAGCCCTCATGTTCCTTTTGAACTTGAACTGTTTCAATTCTTCCCCTTCACTGCTTGGTCAAGGGTTTAATCAGAGGAAATGTTCTTCCAAGGTGTGGAAGGAAAAGGGTTCCAAGTGATTCTATCACTTTCTTCTATCTTCTTGTTTTTGTTTGTTGCATTACTTGTGTGTTTTACTTTTATTTTGAGTCAGTCTAATTTTATGCTTTGCTTTGCTTAACATGTTTTTGTGTGTTTATGTTCAGTTTTGCTTATTTTTGTTTTTCAAATAAAAATAAAAATAAAAATATTGAAAAATCAGAAAAATACAAAAACAGTGTGTGTTTTGTGTACATTGGTACTTGTGTACCTTAGATGGCCATTAATACAAAGTTTTCTAAACTTTTTATCATTTGTAGCTTAGATAAGCATCTCTATGCATAACTAAGCAAGTGAGTTTTGTGGCTCGTGTTTGTGATGAGTAAGGTTAAGTGATCTCTTGAACATAACACTCATATCACTCTTTTTGACGGGTAGGACTAGAAAATCCTAAGAGAAAGGTATAAATAACCATCTCACTACTATTGCCTGCCAATAATGATAAGACATCTATATGTTTTTGCATAGCAAAAGTGCAGTGTCAATGACATTTGTGTACTTTAGTATAGCAAATTGGAATGTCAAATATCATTAGGTATTTCTTTTCTCTCTCTTATATGCCCATACATGATATGCTCAAAAAGAAAATATGCAAAGAAAAATAAAAAGCAAAAAGATCAAAATGCTTTTAAATATGATTGCAAACGTGTATTCTAGGAGATGTAGGAGTTATAGGATGTACCTCAAAAATGATAGTCCCCATTAAACAGTTATGATTGTGTGTGAGTTAAAGTGATTTTCTCATATCTCAAATCGTCATAACATGTATACACTTATGCAATCTTGCGATATTTTTCACACACAACACGCAATATTCTTTGCTACTCTTGATACATGTGCAGGTACAATGTGATTTGGCCATCACTAGGTTTACATGTGTTTATATATGCTCACTAAACTGTCTTGAATTGTTTTTGAAATATAAAATTGGTTAGACTTGTTTAGTGTGTGTGTGTGTGTGTGTTTTGGGGATCCATGTGCTTAAACTTTGTTGAGAGATGATTTTGAGAGCCTATTATGTTGTTTGGATCATTGGTTGAGTTGCATGTTGGATTGCATTCATGTTTGAGTTTTTCACTTCTCGAAAAACTGTTTTTAAAAGCAAGCTCAACACCTCCTCGATATCTAGCTATTTGTCGAGCTTCTTAAGCTTTTTCTTATCGCAATCTCGACAGCTCCTCGACACCTGGTGGATCGATTGAGAATTCTCCTACCTCCTCGATAGCTGGGTCGATCGATCGAGCTTCTGTTCTTGTTCCTGGTGTTTGTTCATTTGTGTGCTTTGGCATAGCAAATTGGAATGTCAAATATCATTAGGTATTTCTTTTCTCTCTCTTATATGCCTATACATGATATGCTCATAAAGAAAATATGCAAAGAAAAATAAAAAGCAAAAAGATCAAAAATGCTTTTAAATATGATTGCAAACGTGTATTCTAGGAGATGTAGGAGTTATAGGATGTACCTCAAAGGTGATAGTCCCCATCAAACAGTTATGATTGTGTGTGAGTTAAAATGATTTTCTCATATCTCAAATCGTCATAACATGTATACATTTATGCAATCTTGCGATATTTTTCACACACAACACGTAACATTCTTTGCTACTCTTGATACATGTGCAAGTACAATGTGATTTGGCCATCACTAGGTTTACATGTGTTTATATATGCTCACTAAACTGTCTTGAATTGTTTTTGAAATATAAAATTGGTTAGACTTGTTTAGTGTGTGTGTGTGTGTGTGTTTTTGGGATCCATGTGCTTAAACTTTGTTGAGAGATGATTTTGAGAGCCTATTATGTTGTTTGGATCATTGGTTGAGTTGCATGTTGGATTGCATTCATGTTTGTGTTTTTCACTTCTCAAAAAACTGTTTTTAAAAGCAAGCTCAACACCTCCTCGATATCTAGCTATCTGTCGAGCTTCTTAAGCTTTTTCTTATCGCAATCTCGACAGCTCCTCGACACCTGGTGGATCGATCGAGAATTCTCCTACCTCCTCGATAGCTAGGTCGATCGATCGAGCTTCTGTTCTTGTTCCTGGTGTTTGTTCCTCGACACCTTCTTGACACCTGCATCTATCGAAGAACATTTTCTCGACACCTATCTCGACAGATGGCTCGACACCTCTCGACACCTTATCTGTCGAGATTTACTGAGGTTCTATATAAGCTTCTTCATGCGATCCGATCCTCATTTCTCTCAATCTCTCTCTCGATACCTTTGTCTTTTCACCTCCCAAACACTTTCATCTCACTCCAATCTTCTTCCTCAAGGTTTCCCCAAGCTTCTTCAAGATTTTCTTCACTTGGTAAGCTTTTAATATTTCATTCTTCATGCATTTCATGATTTGAAACCTAGGTTTTGGGGTTTTTGAAAAATTTTAGGGTTTTTCAAAATTAATGAGTTATTGTTGAAATTTTGGGATGGGTTTTCACTTAAATGAGTTTAAAATCTCATGCATTGCATCACATTTTCATTATAACTGTATTATCATGCATTTAGATGTGTGCAAATTTGATTGTGTGCTGGTAGGATTGGATTGGGCTGAGCCCATGATGAATTTACTTTGCATGTCACATGTTCATACATTTTCATGTATACGTACTCTCTTTTCAATATACTTGTTATATTTGAATTGTTTTGGAGCTTTTCTAATTGTCTTTCTCTCCCCCCTTCTCATTTTGTTTACGTTAGTCGTGTCTATGGCACTTAAGCATAAATCTACTCCGTCTCGAAACCCTTTTCGTTCCAGGGTATCATCTTCTGATCCTACTCCTTCTAACATTCGGTTCCGTGATGAGGATGCTCGTAAAGCTTTCTCAGAGAACTTTTCTTGACGAGGTGTTTATTCGGAACGCTAAGTCATTTTGGCAGACTTCGCCGACACCGACCTTCCCGATGTCATTCACAGTCGGGGATGGGAGTCACTGTGTGACATCCCGGTCACCTGTCCTTTCGTGCTTATCCAAGAGTTTTACTCTAACATACACGAGATTGATCATTCAGTACCTCTTTTCTTCACTCGCGTTCAAGGTATGCGCATTCTTGTCACACCACAGCTTATTGCGGATGTATTTCGGGTTCCTAGGGTAGAGCTTCTTGACTACCTTGGTTGTGAGCGTTTGAGGACTATGTCCAAGGATGAGCTCATATCTACTTTCTGTGAGCGCCCTTCTAAGTGGGGTGAGCATCAGTTTACATCATGTCGGCCTTTTGCTAAAGGTCCTAGATTCTTGAACATGGTGATGACTTTTGTACTCCATCCTTTCTCTCATTATAACTCTATCACAAAGCCTCGTACTCGGTTCTTGTTATCTCTTCTTGAGCATCTTACTATAGACTTCCCTTCTCATTTCATTCTGTCTATTATAGATGTTCATTTGGATGCGGCGACCACCCATGATAAGCTTATCTTTCTTTCCGCTATCACGAGGATCTTACACCACTTTTCTGTTCCTTTTCTTGTGTCTGACCACTTCACACACATTTGTGCCATAGACGTCGCTACTGTAAAACGTAGTGAGGCGCAGTTTAGGTCGCGATAGCCGGATTCTACTCCTCCCTCCCGTTTAGCTCCATTTCGATCTGCTCGATCCACATCCGCTCCTTCCTCTTCTACGAGCGATGTATCACTTGGAGACATTATGGCACAGCTGTAGCACATGGATGCTCGTCTTGATACACTCTCCACTAAGCTGTATCAGGTGAACATTCGTGTTGGTCGTATTGCATGACGGCAGGTGGCTATGGGTGGCTATGCTTCTAAGGCTTCTCCTCCACCACCTCCTCTAGTGGCTTCTGACTCTAATGTTGAGGATGATGCTGATGATGGTGATGACGATGATGCTTCTGATGATGATGATGGAGATGCTAGCTCTACTGATGAGATGTCTACTTGACACTCTTACCCTTTGTCACTCGTGACAAAAAGGAGGAGTAGTTTTGGGATATGAGAGTAGTCATTCTTAGGGGGAGAGTTAGTATAGGACATTTTTGTTAGGGGGAGTGTTGATATTTTGAGGGATGTAGTGAGGATTATCATGTATCTTTTCTTTTCTTTCTTCTTTAGATACATTGTTCATGTACACTGGGTCTTGTGACCATTTATTGACATACATTGTACTTATTTCGTTCTATATATGAATGTATGTTGTTTCTTTCACTTACCTCTTACATGTGTTGTTTCTTTTCTCTCTTTATACACATGCTTCTTATAAGTGTATGCAATTTATTATTTCTGTTTCACACAAAGATGCCTTGATGAGTTTTATTTAAAGTGTTTCAGAAATACAGGTTGTGAAAGTCTACTTGCCATAAACTCTCTTCTTGCAAAATTTTTCAAGAGTTTGTGTTATGATAGTTTTTATTGTATGTAACAAGCGAGTATGAGTTGAGTGATTTATGACTTCTCTCACATGTTCATTTGTTTGTTGTGGCTTTGTCACGGATTGCCAAAGGGGGAGATTATTAGGATATATGTGGTTCACTTGTTAGGAACATATGTCATTCTTTGATGTAATTGGCTAATCCTTTGACAAAACGCACTTTATTTGTAATTGAGTAGTTCTAGGTGTTTTTAATACTTCAAGAAATAAGGTTTCAAGATCAAGTGTTGAAGTCATTAAGTCTGTCCAAGAAACAAGCTGAAGAAGTGCAAGTTCATTAAAGCTCAACAGCTAGCATGTGTCGAAGTTTAAAAAGCTGCTCAAGCCCGTGTGCTCGACACCTGCTCGACAGCTGCTCGACACCTCCCATCTGTCGAGGTTTAATAAAAATAGATTTTCTGTTTTGTTTTCTTGGGATCCATAAATGTGTCTTTGGGCCTTCTTCTCTCCTAACCCTAGACATATAAAAGGATTGTTTTAAGGGTCGTCAAAGAGTTCACAAGTTGTATAAGCATTGAGCAAACTTTGTTCAAGCAAATTGTGACCGGAGACAAAGTTTCACCCTAATTCATCTCTTCTAAAGAAGTTGTTGTGTATGTGCACCTTTGGGTTTTGTGACCAAGCATCTTCTTGATCTTCATCGTGTGGATGAACTGAAGAACCTTGTAGCCAATCATTTTCTTTAGTTAGTGATTGAAGTCGCGTACTGAGATCCGGCAATTGGTTAGTCACGTACTTGGGAGCCGTGCATCAAAAGGGGAACTGTCACTACAGAACAAGTCCAATTAGGTATTGGGGTAAGGGTTCAACTGTAGGTTGGTATAAGGTACTGGGATTCCTTTACTTGTAACCGCTTGTTGTGATAATTGTGGAGTTTCGGGAGTGGTGACCTGAAAATCACTCGGTGGAGTTTTTGTCGTGTAGGTTTTCCCCATTCGTAAACAAATCACCGTATTATTTATTTTTCACTGCATAATTAGTTTATTGGTGATTTGTTTGTGCTGTCACGCGTTTGTATGATAATTTGATTAATTAATAACTTGGCTAATTAATCAATTAATTTAATCACAAGGGGTCAATACGTTTTTAGATTAACAGATAGTAAAGTTGCATTGATTTTTTATATATACTTTTTGATGAATTCATAAAATAGTATGATGCAATTTCAAATAATTTAATTAAAAAAATTAATTAGTTAATTGGTTTGAAATTGCTTGATTTTGATTAAAAAAAATCTAACATGAATACAAGTGTGCAATAATATGTTTGTTTCGGTGATAATGTTTTATAGAAAATGAGTCATTTTGTCAAAAAGTGTTTTCTATAAAATTATTTCATTTTTTTTTAATGTTTGATATCAACTTTAAATGAGTTAAGAAACAATGTCCTAACTTCTCTTATTTAGCTTGTTGTGAAATTGAATTGTTTTCCAAAAAAAATTAGTAAAAGACAATCTCTAAAAATAAGTTATACTTTTTATGTTGACCAAAGATAGTTTTCTTTTGACTCATTTTTTATGATACTATCAAATGTTGGAAAACACGGAAAACTATCTTTACATAAGATTTTCCATCAAAACAGATGAAGGATAAAGTTTAGCTACAAAAATTAGTTGTAGCTTTAATATCTTTTTATTATGAGTGAATTTTGACAAATCCACCATTGGATTACATCTTCTTCTTATATCTTTCATATTTGCAAAATTTCTAAAAAATTAAATATCAATATCTATGTCATCAATAAATTATTTAAATTGCAAGTTTTTGTAGTTTAAAATTATGCATAAAATATATATAAGCTTATAGATTATATAGTAAATAATTTCCGATTGACACAAGATTTGACATGTATGTTAAGAGAGTAAAGAACATGTAATTCAACAGTTAAATTTTCAAAATATATAGTAATGTTTATTTTATTAAGCAAGGTTGTAGCCTTATACTATAACTAATTTTGTAGTTAAAATTTTTCTGCTTAGGAATTATCATTAGCAAAACTATGCAAATAAGTTACCAAAAATAAGTAATTCCAAAACAGATATGCAATTTGGATGCTTGAATAAATTACCTTTAAATTTGCAATAATGGCAGGAATTATCATTTGGAATTATCATTTGCAGAAGAACTAAGAAGACCGTGACCAATTCATGCCGTAGAGACATCGTAAAGTGCATTATGTTTGGTCGTTTTCGGTTACTTATTCATATTCCTTTCTTGTTTGACAGATTTTGGTTGAAGAGAAGTTGTCTGCAAGAATATTGACATTGAATAGGCCTAAGCAACTGAATGCCCTTTTATTTCAAATGGTATTACACCTAATTTATTGAATACTTTTGATGTGTTTTCTTGCATTCTCTTTTATATTATACTACCATGTTATGGTATCAAATACCTCAGTTATCTTATGTTTTTAAATCGATATATATATATATATATATATATATATATATAAATGAAATCAAATGAAATGCGATGGCAGGGTGCAAAGCTATGTCTGCTATATGTGGTGTTGTTTCTTTGTTTCAAAATGGATGGACTCAATAATCTATTGAGTATAATTTCTGGAATATGGATGATTTTGTATTTCTAGTCCTTTCAGTGGATCAACCTTATTCTGTTTCTTTGTTCTTTTAAATATACATTCCCTTTTGTTACATTTTGTAATGTCAATCACAATTTTACTTGGGGAATTTTTGCCATTTCCAGATCTTGTTATGTGTGTAAAGTTGTAATTTACAACTATGTTTTGTTGGCTTTTATTCCGTGCCAAATTTGATTGTAATTGAGTTCAATCGTTTAAAACCCTGTATTTGTTGTGGGACTTGTTGTAAGGGTTGTGTGTTAGAGAGAGTGTTTGAAGACTCAAGCATTTGAAGAACTGAAGATTCTCGCGGGTATCTCGCGACCTAGCATCCCGCGAAGTGACCCATGTGCCAGGCACATGCTGGAATGCGAAGAGTCAGGCCAGGTGGAGACAGTTGTGTCTCGCGAGTATCTCGCGGGTAAGGCCTTCCCGCGAGACACCCGCGAGACTAGCTGTTCTGCCAGCCTGTACTTTTTGAGTCACACCTTTTGCACCTCTCCTATATATACCATCATTACCCACAATTGTTGAGGAATGCTTCAGAGAGAAAACCCTAGCCAAACACATTGGTAATTAGAGATTGTCTTCCCCACCTTTCTCTATACATTTGTTTGTGGTATTTCCTCAACCCTTCCCTCTCCATTATCCATATCTTAGAGAGGTTGATAGCCCAAACACTTACCACACCTTGTGAGTGCTGTGTGACGTTTTTGGTGCTGCTGGGAAGCATTGGAAGAAGCCTTGAATGGCAGATGCAACATGGAGCTTGTTGCGGGATCCGGATAACTAGGACAAGACACGGTTCCGAGAAGCCTTGTTGGAGTAGGAGCTTGGAGGGCTTAGGTACAGCGGGTAGACTAGGCTTGGAGGGTCTTTTGCTAACCCATGTATCCCAACTGATTGTCTAGTGGATCGATTTCCGCTTGGAGGGCGGCGGAGAGGTTTTTCGCCGAGTTCTTCGGTTTCCTCTTCGAGAACACGTCTCGGTGTTTTCTGTGTTTGCATCCTTCTTCCCTACTCTTGTTTAATTCCATTATACTGCTGTGTTGCTTAGTTTATGGATTAGAGTAGCTTATTTGTTCATCCGCTCGCTTTTACACTATTCCGCACTGTGTATTAAAGTTGTGTAAATCATATCGAGCCGTAATTTTTATTTGGGGGTCTAAACAGCTCTTGTGTTTTTCAACACATTTTTGAGCTTTCATTTGGTATCAGAGCGGGTACACTTGCTGAGGTTTAACTACCTAAGTGTGATCCTTGACCCTTGTTGAGATGGACCGGTCTCAATCGCTCAATGTTCCACCATTTTTTGATGGAAATAATTATGCATTCTGGAAAGTTAGGATGAGAGCATTTTTATGCTCTATTGATGATACCGTTTGGGATGCGGTTGAGATAGGTTGGACTAAGCCGGAGGCTCCTAAGTCCACTTGGGATAAGGCTGCTCTAGCAGCGGCCAATGCTAATAGTAAGGCCTTAAATGCAATTTTTTGTGGTGTGTCCCCAGATGAATTCCACAGGATTTCTCATATGACAGTAGCCAAGGAAGCTTGGGAGATTTTGGAGACTACCTATGAGGGTACAAAGAAAGTTAAGGACACGAAGCTTCAGATGCTTACCACCAAATTTGAAGAACTCAAGATGGGTGATGATGAACCATTTGATTCATTCTATGGGAAGCTCAATGAAATTGTCATTGCTAAACTCAATCTTGGGGAGAAGATTGAAGACACCAAGGTGGTAAGAAAAATTTTGAGGTCCCTACCTGAAAGTTTTAGAGCAAAGGTTACAGCCATAGAAGAAAGCAAAGACTTGGATGAGATTAAGATTCAAGAGTTGATAGGGTCTCTCCAAACGTATGAGCTGGGACTGCCTTCCCATAAGACAAGCAAATCGCTTGCTCTTAAGACCATCACCGAAAGGATAAATGATTCCTCCGAAGAAGATGGAGTGGAGAAGGAAGTAGCATATCTTGTCAAGAACTTCCGCAAATTCTTGAAAATGAAAAATAGCGGGAAACCTTTCAATGGAGGAAAGTTCTCTTCATCAAGAGGTGATAAGAAAGAGTTTAATAGAAAAGAAGGGAAGGACTCTCAACCTTCTTCAGATATTGTATGCTATGAGTGCAATGGGCATGGACATTTAAAGAAGGAATGTCCGAATTTTCTGAGGGGAAAAGGGAAGGCTTATGCTACAACACTCAGTGATTCTGACTCTTCTGATTCTGACTCGGAAGAGAGCTATGACGGTGAGGGAAACTACTCCGCCTTCATGACCATTGATCATGTAGATTCTTCGGATGACTTGGAAGTACTTGTGAAGGAACTTGGTGAGCATTCTGATTCAGAGTCCGTTGGAATTGTAGATGAATCAGATGAGGAAAAGGATGAAAGTACAGATAATCTTCAAGAAAACTACTCATTACTCCTTGAGAAGTCGGGAGAATATGCAAGGGTAGCCAAGGCGGCTGTCAGAAAAATGAAGAAGGCAGAGGAAGATTACCGGAGCCTTATGGTCAGACATAGGGAGGCAAAATGCGAGATAGAAAAGATGAATGGTGAGCTGTCAGAAGCTTACTTAAAGATCAGATTTCTTGAACAAGAGGTGGTTCAAGCACAAGCCAAGGTAGATAGGGTCTCCTCCAGAAAGTTGAATGATGTTATCTCATCCCAAAAACATTCCTCGGACAAGTCCGGATTGGGATATACCGGAGTGAGTAGCTCATCAGTCAAAGCTACCAAAGAAGTAAAATTTGTGAAGGCCGTAGAACAAATTGTAGAGGAGGCCGTTCCTGAGAATGTTAAGGTTGAAAAGAAGAATGTAATTGAGCAACGGATGGTGAACAAGCCCCGAAATCAATCTGTAGGAAGACATGAAACCAGAGCAAGATCTCTTTCAAGACCTCAACGGGGTCCTAGAACAGATTATGTATGTCACTATTGCGGACTGCGAGGACATACTAGACCAAACTGCCAAAAGTTGAGAGCAGACAACAATGCAAGCGCACCGCGGTCACGCGGAAGAAGAAATGACAATAGAGCTTGGAACGGTGGAAACTCAAGAAGCCAAAATTGTGATCTCGGAGTGACAGACATGATGAAGATGATAGGTGCCTTCACCACTTGCATGGAGAGTTTCACAAGGAGGTTTGAAAGTCCCAACTCTCGTACCCAATCCGTCAAGGATATCACCCCAAACGCACGTGACGTGTGGGTGAAGAGGGGTACCCATGCATAAGCATTATAATATGTCCATGCATCAATTCTTTCCATGTGTAGGGACATTTGTAGATGCATCATTTCATGCATTAATTTCATTTTTTTGGTTTAAACCTGTTTTTGTTGATCTTGCTTTTCCTGTTCTGTTTTGGGTGTGTTTCAAAAATTCAAAAACCCATAAAAATTGAAAAATCTCAAAAGTTTGATCACTTGTTTTGTGCATATCTCATGTGAGTTTGGCCTAGTACCTTCGTACTTATGGCATAGTGCATTTACGATCTTTGCTTGTTCGTATGCACCCTTTTCTATGTGGAAGAAACCCTGAAAATTATGAGTGACTGTTGTAAATAGATCTTCACACCTGTCATGGATGATTAGTCAATAGTCTTGTTGGTCTTGTTACTTGCATAGACTTGTGTCTATATCTCTTCCCACTTTATTTTTATGTTTTTGCAAAAAGAGCTCACAAATTGTAAATCTCCAAATGAAAAGAGATATTGAGCTGCAAAAGCCTGTCGCACACACTAGTATTTGACTAGGAAAAAGGGAAAGCGACTCATTTTAAAGTAAATGTTATGGTGCTCAAAAAGCCCAAGGCTTCTCATCAATGTTGAAATATCATAAATTTCAGGCACCTTTCTCAAAATGAGATGTATTTGTCCAATCAAAATGAAAATGGACCAATTGTTATGAGTTATAAGAAGCCAAATGAAAAGCTTCTATGTTTTCAATGTGTGGGAGGTCATATATACTCATTTCTATAATGGAGATAGTCCACATGATTTCGTATCAGTTGTGTATGACTCGCGTGAATTGATCATTGAAGCTTCGCTCTGGTCTAAGGACTATTTCACATTTGATACTCACACACAACACACAAGTTTTTGATTCAATCAATGCCTATCTCATTTGTGTGATTGTATATGTCCAAATGGGATGTGATTGCCCATGAACTTGTTGATCAAATCCAAAAAGATTTTTGTGAATTTTATTAGTTTTTGAAAGTGTTTTTATCCTTTCTTGTGTTTCTTTTTGGTCAAAATGTTTTTGTGTGTTTTTCATCAAAAAACTGGTTCAGGGGTTATTTCGCGAGAAGCTCGCGACTAAGCTGCTTCCCGCGAAAAGTTTTGAGGGAAAAATTTTCATCATCCTGTCACACAGAGAATTTCGCGACTGTCTCGCGACTGTATCGCGACTAACAGCTTCTCGCGAAATGCTGTTTGGCCAAAACTGGAGTTTTCTCAAATTCAGACAGAGATTATCGCGACTGTATCGCGACTGTTTCGCGACTTAGCGCTTCTCGCGAAAATTTTGTGCTTCAGTGGCACCTTTCGCGATTGTCTCGCGACTGTCTCGCGGCTCCCTATCCCGCGAAAAACGCGTGTTTTCAGTTTTATAGGGCTGATGTGACAGTTTTTCAAAACATATCAAACTTCCCTCCTTACACTTCTTCGAAACTCTCTCAACCCAAAAACACTATTCCATCAAATCCCTCTCCAAATCAAGATTTTTTCTGCATTTTCTTCTTCAAGGTATGTTGATTAATCACTTCCTTTTAAGTTTTTACTTAGATTTTGCAGTCTTTGTGGTTAGGGTTGTCATAATTGGGGATTTTCGAAATGTTGGGTTGCTTTTCAAAATTGGGGGTGTTCTTGCCAAATTTTTGATTGGGCTTTGTTGCATTTAATCTTGTTGCATCTATGTTGGCCCCTTGTGGCATTTTATCATGTATTTAGGCAAGATTTTACCATGTTCATGCATTGTTCATACTCAAAGTGTTGTCACGCACATTAGGTGTTTGATTAAATGTCTAAATGACATTGTTGTGCCTAATTGGTCTCAAGTGAGTCCCAATTTCAAGTTTTTCATATAACTTACCATGTTTTGGTCTAGACTTGATTTTTGATCATGTATGCATTACACTTTGAACTTGGTGCACTCACTTGGCAAACACCTAGGCACTCTCTAGGCACACACTCATGCATTTCATGTTACACACACATATGCGTACACACAAACACACACTTGCACAATATTTTAATTTCATGCAAAATGTCTTTTTGTTCATGCATTTGTGTTTTAGTTTAACGATGTATGGTGTGTAGCATGCGTATACGAATTGGTCATGCCCTGTTTTGAATGTTCCTCTGTTTTTGGAAGTATCACATTTTGATTTAAACTAACTTGAATCTAATCAAGTTTTGTTCTTGTGTTGTGTGCACTTGTGCTTTATGTGTTGTTTCCACTTATGTAGATGTCTCCCACCAAGCATGCCGGTATCAAGAAGAAGGGTCCCAAACGTGCTCGTACTGAATCCGATCATTTCAAATCCGCAGAGGCAGATATGAAGTACAATGATTGCTACAAGAGAGCGACCATTGTCATGGAAAGGGTGGTTCAATTGGAGGAGCTTGAGAATACATGCATCCCAGATGTGTTCAAAGAAAGAACCTGGACAAAGTTGCTAAATCCAGCTGGGAATGTGTACTCGGAAATTATTAGGGAATTCTTTTCTAATGCTGCTGTGGAGGATGACAAGATAGTCTGCTGGGTGAGGCACAAAGAATTTGAGATTACAAAGGATGGCATTCAAGACTTCTTGGAGATTCGTCCTCCCTCACAACCGATGACAGTTCAGTATGATGAGAGATTAGGGCATATCACGGAGATGATATCAGCTCTTGGTGGAGTTCCAAAGAAATCATCAATGGATACTCTCAAGTTCTCTCCAGAAATGAGAACTCTCAGCTATGTCATGATCCATAACCTGTATCCGGTCACCAACCTCACCACTCTCTCGGCTCCAAGGACGAGGTTTCTCTACGACCTCTTTACTCACAAGGAAATTGATATCTGCAGCCACATCTTCCACATTCTGAAGAAGAGCATCACGAAGCAAAATTCCAGAACCATAATGCCCTTTCCTTCATTAATCATGGGGCTCATTGCCAAGACAAAGCTGAAATTCCCTAGTGGCCTCACTGTTGTTCAGAGGGATTACCCCATTGGTGCAAACACTCTAACTCGGAGCACAGCACACATTAAAGGCCCCAAGACTGGTGCTCATCTCATTCCACCACCTCGGGTCGTGCCTCAGGATGCACCAGATGAGGGTGGGGATACAGAGGAGGAGATTGACAGGTTTACTTCTGCTCCAGAGACTGCACATCCAGAGACTGCACAGCCATCATCTTCAACACACACACCAGGTCTCAGCAAGCTTGATCAGATCCTAGCTAAGATGGATCACATGTCCACAGTGCTTGACACTCATGTACAGCACACAGCGGATCAGTTTGCATACCTCCAGGAGCAGATCACCACATTGTCAGCCCAGATTCAGAGCCTATCTCCTTCACATGTATCAGACTCCGACTCCGATCAGATCTAGTCCTTTGGCCATTCCGGTCAAAAAGGGGGAGAAAATTTTGAGGGGGAGCTGCTGAACAAGAGCTTGCACAGCCTTAGGGGGAGCATAGCCTAGACACATAGCTATAGTTGATATTGGTTTTTGGTGTTACAGACGGGTTTTATACAGCTCTTTTTAGTTTTTTTTCTGTTTTCTGGTTTATAGTTCTGACACTTATGCTTTAACTTCAGTATTAATTTAAGTATATTCAGTATGTTTTCAGAACTGTGTGTTTTTTGTTTGTACCCATGTTGCTTTTGTAAGCTTTAAGGGTTTGTTTCATGCATTCTTTGTAGGTCTTTGTGGTTTGTGCCATGCATTTGCAATACCTTGCCTATGCAACCTTCATGCATGTTTGCTTGTTGTTCAATGTCATGCATTTTACTTCAAGTACATCACTCTTGTGCCCATGTAGGATTGTTCCTAGATGCATACACGTTCTATGCGTTGGTTGAGTGATGAACACTCGTGTGCCCTAGTAGGATTGTTCCTAGATGCAAATACTTCGTGTATTTCGCATTGGTTGAGTGTTGGAGTTGCAAGTGACTCTCTTCAATTGAGCGTATCTTCTTGCAAATCCGGATGTTCGTTCCATGTGTGAATGAGCATAGTAATTGCTTATGTATAGTGATTACTTGTTTGATCCTGCCATGATCTAGTGTTTCTATTTCGTTTTGCTCGATCATGCTATTATTGCTCCATATGTTTTCAAGTTTTCTGCATACAATGATGTTATTGTGTTGTTGTGTTTCAGGAGTTACTTGTTCATATGTTTCAAGAGCTTATCAGAATCTAGAATTAGGTGTGAGTGAGTTTTGCCTTTGTTCCCAAACTCACGGTTAAGTCTAGAGTCTGTTTTAGGGTTTTGTCACGGAATAGCCAAAGGGGGAGATTGTAAAGTTGTAATTTACAACTATGTTTTGTTGGCTTTTATTCCGTGCCAAATTTGATTGTAATTGAGTTCAATCGTTTAAAACCCTGTATTTGTTGTGGGACTTGTTGTAAGGGTTGTGTGTTAGAGAGAGTGTTTGAAGACTCAAGCATTTGAAGAACTGAAGATTCTCGCGGGTATCTCGCGACCTAGCATCCCGCGAAGTGACCCATGTGCCAGGCACATGCTGGAATGCGAAGAGTCAGGCCAGGTGGAGACAGTTGTGTCTCGCGAGTATCTCGCGGGTAAGGCCTTCCCGCGAGACACCCGCGAGACTAGCTGTTCTGCCAGCCTGTACTTTTTGAGTCACACCTTTTGCACCTCTCCTATATATACCATCATTACCCACAATTGTTGAGGAATGCTTCAGAGAGAAAACCCTAGCCAAACACATTGGTAATTAGAGATTGTCTTCCCCACCTTTCTCTATACATTTGTTTGTGGTATTTCCTCAACCTTTCCCTCTCCATTATCCATATCTTAGAGAGGTTGATAGCCCAAACACTTACCACACCTTGTGAGTGCTGTGTGACGTTTTTGGTGCTGCTGGGAAGCATTGGAAGAAGCCTTGAATGGCAGATGCAACATGGAGCTTGTTGCGGGATCCGGATAACTAGGACAAGACACGGTTCCGAGAAGCCTTGTTGGAGTAGGAGCTTGGAGGGCTTAGGTACAGCGGGTAGACTAGGCTTGGAGGGTCTTTTGCTAACCCATGTATCCCAACTGATTGTCTAGTGGATCGATTTCCGCTTGGAGGGCGGCGGAGAGGTTTTTCGCCGAGTTCTTCGGTTTCCTCTTCGAGAACACGTCTCGGTGTTTTCTGTGTTTGCATCCTTCTTCCCTACTCTTGTTTAATTCCATTATACTGCTGTGTTGCTTAGTTTATGGATTAGAGTAGCTTATTTGTTCATCCGCTCGCTTTTACACTATTCCGCACTGTGTATTAAAGTTGTGTAAATCATATCGAGCCGTAATTTTTATTTGGGGGTCTAAACAGCTCTTGTGTTTTTCAACACATTTTCGAGCTTTCAATGTGGTTTCTTGCATTCCATTTACCGGTCACGATATTCTGCTTTGTGTAAGATAATGTTATGCATGTTGGGGATAATACACAAAGTAATCAAGAATGAAAAAAATGAACACAAAAGACAAATAGAAAAATAGATTACTTTGAGGCACAAAATTGTTATCCTTAGACAAGATTTGTCCTCACACTATTGTTGCTAAAGAGTTATCACAAATTCGTCTCCAAGATACAACCAAGTTTGTTGGGTTCTACAAACAGGAATTTTGAAGAATACCTACATCATTTTTTGTGTTACTTAGAAACTGATTAAGGGAGAGAAAAGAATTAGTTATCAAGTGAACATGAACCACTATTTATACTCATAAGGTTATAATCCTTTAAAAGACACGAATGGAAAGTTTAAATGTTTTATAAAATCGTTCACAAAGCTTAAAACATTTTCAAACGTTCAAAATGGTTACCAGAAAAATTCTACAAAAATTTAGTTTTTATAAGTCTCGAAAGATTGAGAGGAATTGAGCATCAATCAAAGGTTCTTCTCGATCAATCGAACAGGAATCAAACATCAATCGAGAAAGGCATAAACTCTAGATCAAATTTCTTGATCATTTCAATTGATCGAGAAAAATCTCGACTGATCGAAAATTCCTAGACTTGAATTTTCACATAGAAAATTCTAGAACTTGAATTTTCATTTTATCATCTTTATTAATCAATACTCTCTAATCTTAAATATCATTATTACAACATATCCACGTATATACCTATATATACAACAATGCATACTAATATCAATATTGCAATACTTATGCATGCATGTCATAGTGCAAATGAAGTAACCAATTTGCTATAGCATTTTATCTGGAACTTGTGTTTAATGCAAAATTCCAGATTTCTCGGCTATTGGAGCTTTTCCTTGCATATGAGGAGGATTCTAATGTGAAGTTGGTAATTGTCAAGGTATGTCCATTCTTAAGAGACAATCTTCATATCTTACCTTCAAATTACAATTGAAATAAATCAAAAAGAAAGTCATATCTTTCTGACAGTTTATTTGGGCTGATCCTCGCAAATGAATGTGTGGGTACATGGCAGTGGATATTACATTTAATTTTCTTAATTCAGGTAGTGCTAATGAATCATTGTGATTGCTGTTTTGATCTGCAGGTTGTGAGAATTTTGTTGTAAAATTAACCCTTAGTTATTTATGTTGGTTTTAAATGAAAAACCAGTTTTGTGGTGAGGGCGGAAGTTATTTTATTTTGGCTAAATAAAACAGATTATCTTCTTTAATCCTCTAAAAAAAGAAAAAAAGCAACCTTCTTAAGGTTGTTAACTTGTAAACTTCATCTAGTTCAATTGTAAATTTTCGTATAGCTAGTAAAGGCTGTTCATATGGAGGAGTCTCAAGACATTTTCTTGTGCATATACGATAGATAGGCATTTTAATTTGTTTAACTAAAGTTTATAAGTAAAGAATTGGGCACGTTTTCGATTGTTTCAGCCTTGCAGAGAATGCAAACTGATTGCATGTCCTCCTGGTCATTTTTTTAGGGAAAGGGAAGAGCATTTTGTGCTGGAGGTGATGTTGCAGCAGTGATTCGGGATATTAATGAAGGTATAGGCTCTTTTTATTACTCATTGGACCACCCTCAACATCTAGATTATTCCTGACCTACCACCACAGATAAGATTCAACTGCTAATGTGGAGTCTTTCAGTCATCTCTTCTTTACAAGATGCTCAACTTATGTGAATTTCAACTTATGCTAATGTAAAGCACATCAATGCTAATCCTGTAATACTCCCCCCAACACCCCAACACCTCCCCCCACCCCCCCCAAAATTTTTTTTTTTATGTATTAGGTGCCTGGAGGAGGTTAGGTGCAAAAAATTTTTGGACGCAGTACACCTTAAATTACATTTTGGCAACAAATCGTAAACCCCAGGTGACCACGTTCACCATGAATAGTAAATTTTCATTATCTTTTATTTATATTGACATTTGACAGTAGAGGCATTCTTGGTCAAGTTAGTTTTATGAGTATATTCTTTCTTACTATTAGCATGCAAATATCGTTGAAGGTTTCAATCCTTAATGGAATTGTCATGGGAGGTGGGGCAGGGACTTCAATACATGGTAGATTCCGGGTTGCAACATAAAATTCGGTATTTATCTCTCTTTATCTCCAGTTTTAAGTCATAGAGAATTTTACGTTCTCCTAGTAGGTGATTATGAATTACACACTTCCCTGAGATTTTATACAGCAGGAACGTATTTCCATTATTTTGTCCCATTCAATTGATGATGGTCAGTTTGAATGTCCAAAGCAGGGAATCGAATATGGTTGTTTATCTCATGGTTCACTACTTTCTCTCTCCCCCACACCCCTTTTATTTTAATTGTTGCCAATGTTCTTTAATTATTATGTATAATTGCAGGTGCAATAGTTGCTAAATTTGGCTAGGAGCCTTGTAGTTTAACCGGCACCTCTTGGTGTTTCAAATGTAGACATTTTGCATTCAAATAGAAATGAAAAAAGATGCTAAACTTAATTCGTTACAACAGTTCATAAATTTCTTTTTTGGGTCCTCAAATAATCTTAATTCTTCCTGTATCAATAAGAAAAGTAGAAGAAGAATTAGAATTGTATTGTTAAACCTGATCAAGCAAAAAAAGCTAATGCTGTCCACTATCATCACTTGTGTTTTGAACTCCTTAAAAGGTTCTTAAATTTGGTTTTAGGTCACCCCTCTTTGGTCTGCGTACTCTAAATTGCAGTGTCCTATTGCAACTCCAGGCACTTGGGGCTAGCCATTCTATACCATATTTATGTGCAAGAAGTTGCCAGATGATGCTCAAGTTCAAATGGTCCATAAATGACTTAGCCTTTCCTTTGGCAGTGGCAATCAGAATTTCTTCTCTCTTTGCAGATTATAATTTTGAATGCATTGGCAATTATGGTGCCATGTGTTCCATATGGATACATGAGTTGTATTTAATTTTCAATAGAATGACCAACTGTTGCAGCTTAATCTTTGCTATGACTTCAGTTTCTGTTTTTTTTTTTTCCCCTTTTCTTCTTGAATGCTATATTATTCATTTGTCTTAAAGTGGTATGTAAGTTTGGTTCCATATGGATACATGAGATGTATTTACATATAAAAAGAAGGATTGAACTGCTCTCCTTTTAATAATATTTTTTTTAGCATTATTGTTTTAATTTAGAAGTTCTAGTTTTCTTGAGTGTAATCATAACAGCACTAAAGCACCAAATCTCATCAAAACTCCAAAACAAGTGTGCTGGGCAATATTAGTACTAAACAAGTGACCTCCTGGAAGTCCTAGTGTTAAACTCATTGAAAGAAAAAAATTGTAGATCTAGGTTTCTTGGTTAACATGCATTTTGATAGTGGACTTGTTGCAGATCTTTGCAATATAATGCCAGAAACAGCTTTGGGATTCTTCCCAGATGTGGGTGCCACCTATTTCTTGTCAAGACTCCCTGGATTCTTTGGTAATGGCAATTACATCATTGACCTATATAGTAACTTTTTGGATACCAAATCTTTCCTAAAAAAGGGGTGAAGTTCATTTTCTTTAGTAGTTTGTAGGAGTTTGGTTGGTATATTTCTTTAGCACTTGAATAGTTCAATTCCTATTTGTAGGTTTTAATGTATATGACTGACTGATACTATTGCAAACTAGCCGTATTAGTGAGAGTATTATATGTGCTTGTTATCATGATGTATATGGGACAAGTGACCAATAGAGGTGCATAATCTGTAGGTTGGGAGTCTTATTGGGATTAAGGAGTCAGTCAGTTTGTAGAGCTCAAGCAATCAATTCCTAGCACAGAAATGAAGAAAAAGAAAACCAGTGACCGAAGTAGTTAAGAACGAACCAAATCTTAGAATGAACCTAGGTTCAACAGAGAACAAACCATAATGGGAGTTGGTTCTTTGTACCTTGAAATTAATCTACTAGAAAATTTAAGTTTTAATAATTCTTCAGAAACTATGAACAGATTACTAAGTATTTTGACTTGCAATTCTGTCGCTGTCACCAATGATTTTTACTAGTGCTTTTCTATTTCTTGAATTTCCCTCGCTCTAACTTATGGTGGTCTCTCTGCTCAGGGAAAGTCTTTACTATCTGTACTTCATCACATTTATTACTTATTTTATTTATTTTATTTGTTCATATTTTAATTATTTATTTATTACATAAAAGTTGGAATTACAACAATTTTATGTGTAAAGTTGTGATTTATAATTATGTTTTATGTTGGCTTTATTCCATGACAAAAAGTGTTGTCAGTGCATTAAATTATTTCCTTGTATTTTGTGGGATTTTATTGTATTGGGTTTTGATGATGCCAAAAATCGTCAGTAAGTCACACAGTCCTTGCATGCTCGAGACAACACCTGCGAAACGAAAACAAAGAAGACCTTAGGAGAGTACCGGTGTGGTACCGGCCGAAGACCCTCTTAATGTAAAGTTAGAGAACTTTCACAATTCTAGAGTGCCAGAGCTGAGAGAATTATGCGTATCTTGGTTTGTAAGGGTCTTAGAGTTTTTATAGTAGCATAGGGTTGACATTCGTTCCTTGGCTTAGAAGGCCTTTCCTTGTGGGAGAGATCTTCCTTAGTTCGCGTATCTTATGAGATTTTTTCCTTATAGGGCTCTATTGATTAGTGTTAAACGTGGGGCACAAGATATTTCTTTATATGCTCATGCGTGGAGGCCAAGTAAGGCCATGTCAGCCTCGTCAAAGGTTCGCTTATCCTCTTCAACTTCCCTTCGTCAACTTCTTCTTCTGTCTATATATTCTAGTCATCTCATTCAGGTGTTTGTTGACTTCAAGGTGCAACCGTCAACTTTGAAGTTGAGACGCCGACTTTACCCTATTGTTGTTGGGCCATCAATGTGCAAGTGAGGATGACGAGTTTATTAGGACCGTCGCTTTTGCCTAATATGGGCGACTTTATTAATACCACAAAAATTACCCTTATCAGGTTTAGTATTAAGTTGGTGAAGAATCAAGCATGAAATGAAGATCAATGCAGTTTCGTGACTAGCTCGCAAGAAGTTCGCGAGAAAGGTTTCCACAAAAAGAGCACGTGAGAAGCACATGCTAGAAGCTGAATAGTCAAGTGTCAAGTTTCATTTCGCGAGTACTTCGCGAGACAAGCCATCTTGCGAGGTACCCGCGAAACACTCTACCTAAAGAATTTTAAGAGTGACTTTCTTACTCTTCACCCATATTATATATACTCTCATTACCCAAAAAAGTAAAAAATATTAATATTCAAAAAGAAAACCCTAGATAGGTTTCTACAACACAACACACCCATCTTTTAGAGAGAGAGCTACTCATCCTTAGTGAGAAATTATTGTAGCCTCTTCTCCTTCCCTCTCCCATTGTCATACCTTAAGAGGAAATTTGTACCCAAACACAACCCACACTTTTTTAGAGTGTAGAGAGCGTTTTGAAGCTTGGGAAGCTTTGGAGATTTGCCAAAAGAAACTGGTGAGGCTTGGCGGATGCAGTCAGGCGTATTGCGGGATCCGAAAAACTAGTCAAGACAAGACTCCGAGAAGTCCGTTGGTAGCAGGAACTTTGAGGGCTCAAGTACATTGGGTAGACTAGGCTTGGAGGGTCTTTTATTATTCGTGTACTCTAACTTATTCATTAGTGGATCGATTTCGACTTGGAGGGTCGCAGAGAGGTTTTTCGCCGAGTTCTTCGGTTTCCTCTTCGATAACACGTCTTGGTGTTATCTTGTGTTTGCATTTCTCTTCCCTTACTCTTTAAGCTTTATTTTTTATTGTTGCTTGCTTGCTTATTGTAACGTCCCAGTCAGCAATAAAAAAAAGTCAAGGTCAGATATTTTTTGGGTTCTCACGTGCCCCACCTAACCCCACTACCCACCACTCCTTTTTCACTCATCTTTTCATTCCTTTGGCTGACTCACTTCCTTGCTTTTCTTTTCTTTCTTCTTCTCCTTTTCATTTTCGGTAGATAGAACACTCTTTTTCACTCCTTCAAACTCTCTTGCCGACACCTTCATATCACCATTTCCACCATCAATTTTCCGGCAAGATCACCGAAAAATTCTTGTGAACCCATAAGCACCTTCACATCTTTTATTTGAGGTAAAAATTTCTAATCTTTTTGGTGGGTTTTACACTTTTGCTTGAGGTTATTTTATCTAACCTTTAATAATGATACCCATGTGATTTATGAGCATTGGAAGTGATATTTATGTGTTTTTATGTATGGGTTTTGTATTGATGGAATTATTTGATGAGTGGATATATAATTTGTGCTAATGATGACTACTTAAGGTTTATGTATGGTGGAAAATTTACGAGTTTTAAGTTATAACATGTGATGGTTGGTAAATTTAATTTTTCCATTGCCATTGGATTTATTTGGAGTTAGTTGAAGTTCTAAATTTCTTGTCTTGGAGGATATTTTGATTTTGCTTTCCTGGGTCTCTTAATGATGCAGTGTAAATTTTATGGAAACTAGTCATAATGTTGGAGATGATATTAAATGGGATCAACTTTATAAATTGGAGTTTATGCCTTGTAAATCAATTTGTTGAGAAACTTTGAAAGTGGGATATATTATTATTGATGATTTTAAATACTAGGCTTGCCTAATTAAGTGTTCATTTGGCAATTCCTAAATTGTAGCTAGTTATAATTTCAAGTTCTATGCTTATTGTGATAGGTTTACTTGATATTGTTTAGGTTCTAGCTAATCTCCTTGGAGCTTGGAGAATTAGGCTTTTGCGGTTGCAAGGTAAGTAGCTTTTTAATGGGATTTTTGAAAAATAAACATGTTGCATAAATGATGTTCTTGGGTTAGACACACTTTTGGGAACTACCAATGGAAATTATATTTTCCTAAAACTATTGTGTCATAACCTTAATATATGTATGATTATATATGAAATGCATCATATTTAGTATTGCATTTAGGGAAATGCATGAATTGTTGATATGGAAAAATGAGTATATTTTATTTAATCTTTGATAAGAAAATCACTGATTTTATGGTATATTGAAAAATTTAAAGATGCTTATCTTGTCAAATATTATTTGGGAAATTGATAGAAAATCTCTTGACAAGAATGAAGTTGAAAACCTTACAAACTTTGTAAAAGGTAGATTATTTAAGGTTTACTGTAACTACCTGGATATGAACTATGTCTTTCAAAGTAATGTAACTTGTGAGCCTATGTGGTTTTAGCACCATGCCATGTGTGATTTCCCAGTGATCACCCAATTTGGTTTCCGTAGTCTTTGTGACAATGGAATCAAATCCAGGTTAATGCCCTCTCACTTTGGATGACGCATTCTTCCTTGCTGCCCATGGGGGGAAGAGACCACATGCAAGAGAGGTCCTATTTGACACGCTCTCTTTGCTGCCCATAGGGGGAGAGAAAAACCTTGAGGGTATGGGTGAGGCTGTTGTCCATGAGGCCAAGAGTCTGCATACCAGAGAGGACAATATCATGCCAATTGTGAATGAGTGGATCCCTTGACCAGTCTATATGGTAATGTGGTATATTTGAGATAAATTACCGTATGTTAAATTTTATGACTATGAAAATTATATTGTTAGTGCTCACAAATCATAGTATATAGTTTCAAGGTATTTACTTTGGGAAACTTGTATTTTATTATTAAATCATTCTTTTCATATTGTCTATATATATATATATAAAACCGAAGTTTTTGAAACTCCCACAATTTTCCACGTCAACACAATATTAAAAAAAAAATAATAATTAAACTTTTTTAAACTTAAAAAAAAAAAAATAAACGCAGGGGGATTTCTAAAACCTGAACCCAATATATTCACTTTGCCTTCTCCTCTTTCCCTCTGCCGTTCTCTCTGCCTCTCTCAATTCTCAAACCCCTAAAATATAGCCCATGGGCGCCGGCCTCCCACTCCTTTAGTGGCTGAAAGTATTTGATCTTGAGACTTTACCATCATACCAAATTTTCTTCGCAAACATTACTTGTGAGTTTTTTATTTTGTTCTATAATTTTGGTTGTTAAATATGATTTAGGGTTTCATTTTTGGTTCTTTGCCTCTTCTGTTCTCTCTGCCTCTCTCAATTCTCAAACCCCTAAATTATAGTCCACGGGCTCCAGCCTCCCACTCCTTTAGTGGCAGAAAGTTTTTGATTTGAGACTTTACCATTAGACTAGAGTCTCTCCGCAAACATTACCGGTAAGTTTTTTTATTTTGTTCGGGCTTCGTTTTTGGTTGTTAAATATGATTTAGGGTTTCGTTTTTGTTCTATGATTTAGGGTTTCGTTTGGGAGTGTTTCTTTTGAATGATTAGCTTAGATTGATGGGTTTGGAGCCCATAGTGGATTTTATTAATTTAATTATTGGCCGCGAGAAAATCCATCTGGGATTTTAGATTGAATTTTTATATGTGTAGATTGAAAATTGCATCAAGTTTGTGAGTTCAGGGGTTACTTAGTGGAAAAGTGAATCTGTTGCTGAATTGAGTGAGTAAGATGCGGTAAGTCAGAGTTAGTAATTCTTTATTTCCCCCTTTGTTGTGTTTTGTGTAAGGAGTTTTGCACCCAAAAAAAGGTGATGGCTTGAATGAATAATACAAGTTAAGGTTTATACTATACTTGATGCTCATCTTTTGGGACAGTAATGATATTTCTTGTCCTTTTATTAGAAGAGCATCCTTGGCATGCCCTTGATGTTTTTGTGAGTCATTTGTTTGTGTCTGGATTTAATTTAAGTTTTTGGGTTATGGTCAAGCTTGGTTTTATGTTTAGTTTAATTATTATTTCATCTCAAGTTTACCATTGTTTTTATTACTTCTTTATCTAATTTTTATGGGTATGTAGAATAGTATTGTGAAAAATACATGCATACACACAAGAATTGATATTAAATCTCTTCTTTAGATGAAAGAATGTTTATTAACCAAATTAAGGAAGAAAAATATCATCTTGAAATTACTCATTTAAGACTAACTACAAGCAGATTTGTCTCAATGAAGGTTTAATCCATCAAATACTAAATTTACTTTGAAATTGCCATATAACCTACCTATTATATCATTCATGTAATATGAAGCAAAGTTCTCTGAATCCTGTACCTTAAAATTACTTTAGAATTTGCATAATATCATGAAAATTGGACTAAAATAATGAAGCTAGAGTCTACTACATAATCCAATTCTCCCTACTTTATTAGTTCCATGTTACAATTCAAATCCAAAATAACTTGAAACTATTTAGAAGCCTATAATTGAACCTATTGAACTCAAATAATACCATATTCTCTCTGATTCATCAATTTAGAACCAAAAAAGGAAAAAAAAAAAAAAACATAGAAAAAATAATGGATTTGTCGCAATTTTAGCTATTTTATGTTTTAGAGACTATATATGTCTTTACTTCAAACATAGTGAAATAATGGATTTGATAAACAATTCAATAAGGTGATTTGCATTATGATGGAAATGTGCAATTCTATGTTAAGTATAGTTTTTCTTATGTTCTTTATATTTTCCCTATTTACATGTATTGTGGTTTGCTTCCAACAATTTTATTTTCTGATTGTAAATCATTAGAAAACAAAATAAATGTGTTTTTTTTTTTTTTTTTTTTTTTCTCTTTTGTGTATTTTATTCACATATTTCAATTAGGTAGTCAAAAGTAATTTGGCTGGTGAAAAAGTATTGTTCTTTAGTGCTAAATGTTTGTTTGAATTGGAAGCCTTAAGGAACAATTTTCATGAACAAAGAACCCTCATTTGTTTGGTATATTTTATGTTCAGCTAGCCTTTAGTGTTACTATCAGTTACATATGGCTTGGTCTTAATGAAAGATTATTTCAAGGCAAAGTAAGTGGGGTTTCTGTACTGCTATTTATCTCTGAGTTGGGGTTTCATTGTAATTTTGGATGGTTCTTGCTTCATGTTGAACAAAATTTCTTGAATTTGCTACAAACCTTGATGGGTATTGCTTAATGAAAAGTTATTTGTCTCATATATGTGGTCAACTGCAACTATCACGGCCATTGCTCTTACACATGGAGGGGTAAGTCCATATGACTTCAAAATTTTTTTTTTTTTTTTTCGTCTATCTTTTATAGCAAGGTTAGCAATCTGACACTGACCCAAAAGAAATTGAAATAAATTTGACTTTAGGCTTATTTTGTCTTGAAGATTTTCAAATTTTTTTTTTAAAATATATATGATATATGCTCACATTAATGATTTTTTTATATAGCGGATAATCCATTTGTCTTTTTAAGAAATTTCAATGAGTAACATAATATTTTTCTATAAATCAATTCCTATTCAAGAATTATAGGAGCTTTAAAGAAACAAACAGATTATTTGCAAGGTATTACTGCTACCTTTATATTTTATTACTTTGGTAGTATGCTTAGCATTTTGTATATCATTATTTCAGGTATCATGGCGACATTGCTTCTTTTTTTGCTATTGTAACATTGTCATTTTGTAGAACTTTTAGAAGTCAACATGAATGATTGTTGTTAGGTTCTGAATCAATAGTTCTGAATTTGTTGATGAAAGTTTTATTTGAGTGCTTTTAGTTTGTCAATGGAATTTTTTTTAAGTAAAAAAAAAATTAATGTATGATAGTCTATCATCCTAATATGATGCCACTCAATTTATTTGGTAGTTTTGACTTTAGAGCTCATTCATGATAAAAGTCTTTCTAATTATGACTGAGATTATGCTTCGACAAGTTTCCAATTATTTGAAGTATGTATAGTTTCATTCTCAAAGGTTCTTGCTTCATCATATTGAACTCGACCTGTTTGAAGTATGTATAATTTCATTCTCAAAGGTTCTTGCTTCAGCATATTGAACTTGGCATGTTTGTGTTTTGAAATTAACTTGAACTCTTATTAAAAGCTTGGTTTTGTATCTACTCTATGTGAAACACTATAAAGAAGTAAACTTTGACTTTTTAGTTTTAAATTATAATTTTTAACTTCCTTAGTCAAACTAAGGAGGGTGAAGGAAAATTTTTCTAAAAAAAAGGAAAAAGGCTTATGGATTTTATGAGATGTATACGTGTTGATTGTGAATTTTATGTTGTAGAATGATGAAAAGAACTGAGAAGGAAAAAAGGACTTTGTTTAGGATCCACTTGAAAAAGGGCAGAAGCCTAAAGGTTGCTTCTAATGTTGCTACACTTGGATGATTCAAAAGCTATGTAGACATGTGCTTATGCATTATATGTGATGTTTTGTTTGGTGAAATTTACATTTTTGAGGTTCTTCAATAAATGTTTTTTTTTTTTGGAGTTATGCGGATATGTGTAATTGTTATTTATTTTAATTCCTACCAAATTCGAACATGCAAGTGATTTTGCTACCAATAAAAAGCTAGACAGTTCGTAACATGCAATTGATTCTTTTACCCAATTTTGTAGTCTAATTTGCAAATGATTCTAATTGTAAAGCTTGACAATTTGTAACTTGCTTTGGATCCAATATATATATATATATATATATATTTTTTTTTTTGAGTTGATCTCATTTTTAGTAACTTTCCCGTGCATTGCACGGGTTAGCGACTAGTTATTATTGAAGATGAAACTTACATTTCTCCCACCCCCATTAATTATGCTACTTATTGGGCTTTGACTTATTCCATTATTTATAAACTTTTTAGAGTAGGCAACAATCTTTTGAGACAGCTCTTTTTGGTGGCTAACAGTAGTTAGACTAACTACTGATGGAGGCTGAACTTTTGTAATGAAAATATTAGATGATGTACATCTTAGAATAGGCTTGACTCATTTTTTTGTATGTTATAGTGGTTGTGATGTTATTCCCACTGATGGGACAAGTTGATGATATGTAATTAATTATTCAGACCTCTATTCTTTTGTGACCAATGATCTTTATAATTATTGTTTAGAGCTCTTACTTTGAGAGTATATTCAATGGAATTATTATGATATTTCTTGATGTTGGTACTTGATATGGTTTTTGTGGATTGAATTGTCAAAAAGGAAAAAAATCTACAGGTACTTTGAGATGTCTTCTCATGCTTTGGACCCTTTGGGGTTTGGGGTGTGACACTTATGGCTTAGAGAGTAGATTCGGTGATTGGCTTCCTTTACTCTTGTTCCGCACTTAGATAAGTTAAAGTACAAGCAATCTAGCCATAATTTAATTTTTTTTGGGTCTAAACAAGCTCGTGTGTTTTTAGCACATATCCGAGCCCTTTCACTATGTTTCTTTGTATCTAAGCTTGAAAGTGTTCTGAAGTGGTCTTCTCTTCTTTTTCTGCATATCTTCTACCTTCTACTTTTGAAATATTTTGCATTGTTTTGTTATTATAATGGTCTTTTTTTGGTAACTCCCCTCCCCTTCCCATCTTCTAAATTCATAACTTTTTGGTTATTTTGTAGATACTTTCATGAAGTTATTGATCTAGATCTCGCTCATTTGTACTTGGATTCTCGTTATAATTTTAAATCTTTGGCAGGAGAATATCTTGGTCTTACAGGCACTAGGTTGGATGGTACTGAAATGCTTGTATGTGGGCTTGCAACTCACTTTGTCCCCTTAGAGGTACGTAGTATTTCATTCTTCTTTGATTATTCGATTTTAGGTATAGTGCTCAAAATTCTAACGAAGGAAAAAGGTGCACCTTGTTTGGATTAGGAATAGTTGGAAATAGTAACATACATCAGCATGGTTTTGCTGGAATGTGAAGTCTGTACATGCACATTATGATTTATTGTATATTTTTCCAAAGACTTTTCTTTGATGGAATTGGACCAAAGTGGACCAGATGGACCGACATAACCAAATGGACCGAAATGGACCAAATAGACCGTAACAGTCCAAAATTGTTTGAAGAAGAATGAATTATATCAATGTAGACCAAAATAAACCAAAATGGACCAAATGGACCCAATAGACCCCAAGTAAATTGTTGGCTAGAAGTTTTCAGCCCAGAACCTCATGGATCCCTAAGGACTTGGAAACCATAAGAACAACCCCTTGTGGTTAAGTCTAGGATATACTTGCAATTCCTACTTTCTATTTGCAAATTATTTTCTAAAATATTTATCCTCATGCCTGTGTAATAATCACCATTATGTTTATCTGCCAAAATTTTTATTTTTAATTCTGGAAGACATTGCCATTTGAATTCCTTATATGTTTTTAATTATTGGCCAGGGATTTTCTTTGTTGGAAGAAGCGCTGTGCAAGGTAGATTCAAGTGATCCAGCCGTAATCTCCGCAGTTATTAATGCGTACTCAAAGCAACGTTATATGAAAGAGAAAAGTGCACATCACAGGTTATTTTTGCATTCATAATTATAAAGATTTTACTTCTTGTTCTAATTAAACGGCCTCTACAGTTTTTATTCATTAAAATGTATTCTATGTATGCCAAGGATTTTTAATACTTATAATGTCAAGGATAATCAATCATGAAATAAACTTCTCTCAGTGAATGCACATATGAAAAAGCTCTGTTATTTTATTAGCTAGCTGTATTTATCATGTTAAAATACAGTGATAAATGAACTATATCTCACAGATTGAGTGCTAGAAGGTTCTATCCGACTTGATTTTGTATTAAAGAACTCTAATGTTTTCATTTTCTGAAATGAAAACCTATCTTTCTGTCGACCAAGACCCTCAAATACATTTTTTAAGTATTTTTTTTAATCTTTCTCAATAAACTTGAAATCCTTATTTTTTTTCGCGGTCGCTTGGCTACAGATTGAAGGTCATTGATAGGTGCTTTTCTCGAAGAGCAGTGGAAGAAATTATATCTGCCCTTGTAAGTTCAATGATATTGAATTTTATCCATGATCAGAATATTGATTTGCTGTCCTCTTTGTCAGATGTCTTCGGAAAGTTTGCTAGTGCTTTGAGGAATATTCTTTTATTTTTGGTGTTTACATGTTTACCACTTACCTGACCATGACTTTGTGCTGGCAATTTTAGGAGAGAGAGGCCTTGAATAAGAAGGATGATTGGATCTCTGAAAAAATCCAGTCACTGAAGAGAGCATCACCAACAAGCCTTAAAATTTCTCTGAGATCCGTAAGGGAGCAGCGAGCCTTAATACAGCCATTCCAGTCAGCATTTAACTGCTTAAGACTGATTGGCTTCTGGTTAAGATATTCATGACATCTTCTGTTGAAATTTAGCTCTGTATGATTTTTGTTATGTGCTCTAATCATGTGAGGCTATAGAAATCTCTTTTTCTTTCTTTAGCAGAAGTATCATTTATTCCAGTTTCTGAAGGATAGAAATTCAATGTCAAGTACTATAAACTGGTAAAAGTGGTTGGCAACTGAAAACAGTGTCCTTTTTCAAGGCATTTTTATGATAAGTGCAACAAGGACCTATATAAAGTTATCAAAAAGGGGATATGGTGGCATTTATTTTTTAATGGACATTAAAAATGTTTGAAGTGCCTATGTCAGATGCAACATTGACTCTTGTCAGCAAGTGTCATGCTTTCAATGACCAGCCATTAAACATGTAACTACCTCTTAATAACCTAAGGAATGAACAGAATTGAATGCTCAAATAAATCATGTGTTTTCGTTTCTCTCTAGAACAATCAATTAAAAAATAAGATAAGGCTTCATTTCTGAGTAATGGGGATGAAATTTGTTTGATACCTAGATACACATCTGCGCCCAGCACATGCTACTTTGTCCTTGTGAATTGCGACATAGGTTGGTGCTGGTCCATCGGGAATCAGAATGTGCTATGGCCATTGGAGAACAGCTGTTAAACATTTTTAGCCACCATGCAGAGGTGATTGTGGTAGAATTCGAAGGAGCATCCAAAAATGTATAGAGAATTAAGTTGGATCCAAAGAAAGAGAATGTCCTTACATTGTTATTCTCTATTTTGTTTCAAAGGCCAATATGAGTTTTATCTTGATCAAAAATAAATAATGCCCTTGTACTTTCTGGCTTCCTTTTTTCATAAAGGGCATAGAACAGATTTTTTTTATAATCATGGTGAATTTCCATTTTTTTGTATATATGCGAAGTCATAATTGTAAATTTGTAATAGTAGTACAAAAATTTTTATCAATATGTGCAAGAAAGCATATCATTTGAGGTATGAAGATGAATGTGGGGATTGTGTGTCACTTGGGATCCAAGCTTGACTTGGTTATCTGACATATGATCCACTCTGTTGTATGGATACCACCATAATAGAAATATGATATTTAGTTCCCTCAATAACTTTATAACTAAAGACAAAACTAAGCGGCCATCCAATTTGTCTAAAACTTGTGAGATTGTTTCCACTTTTTAACGTTTATTTTCCACTTGCAAACAGATTAGACAAGGACGGCTCCAAGGTGTTGGTCAATGTCTTGTTCGTGAATATAGAATTGCTTGTCATTTTATGCAAGGAAAACTCAGCAAGGATCTCTTTGAGGTTTCAGCTTACTCAAATATTTATCGTCTCCTAATTTCTTCTTTTGACGATTATTTTAAGATTTCCCCTTTTTATTGTAGGGCTCTAGAGCTATACTTTTGGATAAGGATAAGAACCCAAAGGTAGACATGCATCTTTTTCTATATCTTTGCCATTTAGATTTTTCACTCCCAATGATTTTCATAAATATAGATTTCTGTTGGTTTATTTTTCTTATTTCATCTTTGGCTTCCTATCTCTCCCAGTGGGAGCCCTCTAAATTAGCGCTTGTTAGTGACAATATGGTTGACTCATACTTCTCTATGATGGATGATGAAGGCTGTGAAGATCTAAAGCTCCCTGCGAGATCTAATTTGCCTGCATATGCCATTGCAAAGCTTTAATGCGTGAAGGTGAAAAATGGGGAAATTGTTGCGCTTTTTAAATTATAATAAAACGGATATCAACACAATGTGTGGAGACATATATGACCACAATGATATTCTCATTATCTTTGTGCTATTAGTCAATCCTTGTTAAAGGGTGCCAATTTTAGCTGATGCTATAATTATAGTATATAGAACGTAAATTTCCAGCGTATGCTTCAAATTATTTTCTCAGGTAATTTTTGCAAGAACAGGAACCATCTTTGACATGATGGAAATGACCCCTTGACTTTTACTTTTCATTTGTAAATCTTGGAAATAAGTTTAAATGCAGAATGACAGTCTGAGCAGACCCTGAGGTTCTTTAGAATAAGATTCTTGGCCCTTGGTTGTGTTTTCAACAAACCATAAGAAATTTCTAGTCTTTCTTCTTTATGTTTGTCAACACTGCTGAAGTTTCTGCAACATGGTTAATCAGTTCAACTTTGGAGTCAGTTGATTTAGCATCAAGTAAATTTATGTAGTTTCTGGATGAGAATGATGTTAGACCAGGAATAAATGAGAAACTCCATTTATGAAAATTGGTTGCAACCCGGTGTCTTTTGAATACATTTTTTGTGCATAAGTTTTCTCACTTTTTTTACTTCTTCCCACTTTCATAGATGTTCGAAAGAAAAACATAGATTCCGTTATTTTCTGGTTCAAGATTTAGCAAGTGTCTGGCTGTTTCCTCCCCTAAATTGATTTTTATAAACAATCTGTTGCACTAAGCACAACCCCCCAAATTGCTCCATTTGGTTCCATGTGCATTTTTTTTGATAAAAAATCTACAATTCCTCCAAAAGTCCTATAAAAGATCAGTCATAGTGCTCCAACTTAGGGCTTATTCCATATTTAGCCCATTGAAATGTTGTCTACTTTCTTGAATAACTTATCAACCCTGCACAACTAAAAGCCAATAATGGTAAAAATAGTATAATACTCCAATGAAGCTGATATCATATGGCTGAATGCATGTCCTTATCATCAAATGTAATTGAGCCAAAGCCTCCTCACCAAGGCCATGAAGAGCAGGTACTTGGATCATATCATTCCAAGAGACAACATCTTTTAGATATGTCGTCAAATACTCCAAGAACGATGTCCATATCTCCACATTTAGATTACATTTTCAACTAGTGAATTCTTCAAACTTGTAGAATGCTCTAGTCTAATCATCTTGATATATTCATGGATCCAACTCCCCAAATCTAAATTACCAAGTTGGGCACAAGCTAAATGTGCTGCCAAAATGTTGATATGATGCATATTTGAAAACAATGTAGATATAAGTGCATTTGTGCATGTGGAAACTGTGCATCCATCCCTCCAACAAGGGATAGAAGTGGATGGAAATATAGATCTATACCTCCCACAAGGGATAGAAAAATATGTGAATGCGAGAACTTACATTAAAGAAAAAAGAAAAAAGAAAAAAAAAAGCTACTGAGTATACAAGAATTCACATCAAGAAAGGGAACTCGCTACATGAGAATTTACACTAGATGGAACTACTTACTATGAGAGAAATTATGTCATGGAAAATGCCACTTGAATAAATTTACACCACCACCCATGCATGATAATCTACACAAAAAAGACCAACCAAAGGAATTTACGGCATGAAAAAGGTGCTTAAAGTCATTCACATCAGATTTCAGCAAGTCAACCTCAGAAAACACAAACATCAGTTTATATATCCATTGTGTAAAATGAGATTTCGTTACAGTGCTTGTGTAAATATACTTAAGTATAGTAGCTTATGCAAAAAAAAAATTCTTTGTGTTTCTCGATTGTGAAGGAAGAGAATGAATGGCATTTGCTATGTGAAGAGAGACAAACAATTAAAAAAATTAAGAAAAATCAACATTTTAATAAAATATATATATATTTTTAGAATACTATTTTAGAATGGAGGGAATGGAATGGAAAGAAATGAAAAGAATAATTTTAGAATGTTCTTCCCTTCCCTTGTTTGGGAGTTTTAATGGAAGGAATGAAAAGTATTTGGGAGTTTAAGTGGGAGGGAATGGAATGGGTATGAGGAAACACTCATTCCTCTTTGTAAGGTTGAATTTATTCAATCATATGTTGACTTTATTCTGTGCCAAATTTGCTTGTAATTTAGCAATTAGATACCCTGCATTTAGATGGAAATTATGTAAGGATAGTGTGTGAGAGAGTGTGAAGAAATCTCAAGAAGTCTGCAATTCAAGGGTGTGGCGACTGGATCTCGCGGCTGGCAAGTCGCCAGAATGGCACATATGTGAAGCATGCAAGGGGAGCTGAAGGGTCACGACAGCTGGAGCACTACAGGACAAAACTTCCAGTCTAGCCAGGCAGTTAGCTCGCGACTCAAACTCACGACTCGTTCCAGTCGCAAGACCAAGTCACCAGAATTCCCTGTTTGTTGAAAACTGACATTTCGCTTTCCTCATACACCCTACTATAAATACCCTTATACCCATGAAACGTTGAGAGCTTCTAGAGAGAATTTTGAGAGAGAAACCCTAGAGAAAAATAAGATTGACTCATCCACAATCTTCGTCCTTTGATTCTCGAAATTCCTCTACTCTCACCCTCTCCATTGATATATCTAGAAAAGAACAAGATTGACTCATCCACAATCTTCATCCTTTGATTCTCTAAATTTCTCTACTCTCACCCTCTCCATTGACATATCCTTGAGAAGTACATTTAGCCAAATCTTTATCTTACCATACCCATATCAGTGAGGAGGTATTTTGGTGCTTGGAAAGAAGTTCAAAAGGGACCAATTCATTTTGGTTGATGCAATTGGCTATTACGGGATCGGGTAAACTAGAGAAGACAAGGTTCGACATAACCCTGTTGGAACAAGAAGCTTGGAGGGCTTAGGTGCATCGCGTAGATTAGGCTTGGAGGGTCTTCTGCTATTCATGTATCCCAACTTGATTCTCTAGTGGATTATTGACCGCTTGGAGGGTGGCGGAGAGATTTTACGCCGAGTACTTCGATTTCCTCTTCGATGACATATTGACGTGTTATCTTTGTGTTTGCATCTCCCTTCATTTACTCTTTACCTTTTAATTACTGTTGTGATTGTATTTAAATATGGTTTAGAGTGTTTTACCAATTTGAGTTTAGCTTATATTCATCATTCCACACATATATTGTTTATGTATAAGCTTGTGTTGGTAATTTTATATTTGGAGGTCTAAACGTTCATATGTGTTTTACACCCTATTTGAACTTTCAATTAGTATCAGAGCGGGTGCACTTGCTGTGGTTTAATTACTTAAGTGCGATCCTTGACCTTTGTTGAGATGGATCGATCTCAATCTCTTAATGCTCTTCCATATTTTGATGGAAGCGACTATGCATTTTGGAAAGTCCGTATGAGGGCATTCTTATGTTCAATCGATGAGAGTATTTGGGATGTTGTAGATATAGGATGGACTAGGCCGAAGGTTGCCAAATCCACATGGGATAAGGCAGCCTTTGTGGCAGCTAATGCAAATAGCAAGGCACTAAATGCTATTTTCTGTAGTGTTTCTCTAGATGAGTTTCATAAGATTTCTCACGTTACAATTGCCAAGGAGGCATGACAAATCTTGGAAACGACTTATGAAGGCACCAAGAAGGTAAAGGACACCAAGTTGCAGATGCTTACCACACGTTTCGAAGAGCTAAAAATGAGTGAAGACGAGTCATTCGACTCATTTTATGAGAAGCTGAATGAGGTGGTAATTGGGAAGTTTAACTTGGGGGAAAAGACAGATGACTCCGTGCAAAGGTTACTGTAATTGAAGAGAGCAAGGACCTTGATGACATTAAAGTTCAAGAACTTATTGGCTCACTTCAGACCTATAAGCTTTCTCTACCATCACATAGGAAGAGCAAATCTCTTGCTCTAAAGACAATCAATGAGAGAATAGAAGCTTAAGACCCATCGGATGAGGATGAGGTTGAAAAAGATGTCGCGTATCTTATTAAGAACTTCCAAAAGTTCTTGAAGTTCAAAAAGAATGGAAAATTTGCTAAGAAGGGAAAATTCTCAAGTTCTTGGAAGGAGAAAAAGGATTTCAAGAAGAAAGATGAAAATGATTCTCAAGCTTCTCAAGGAATCGCGTGCTATGAATGCAACAGTCATGGATATCTCAAGAAGGATTGTCCGAACTATTTGAGAGGGAAGAGTAAAGTGTATGCCACTACTCTTAGTGACACTGACTCCTCTAATTCAGATTTAAAAGAAAGCTGTGATGGAGAGGGAAACTTTTCTGCAATCATGACCATTGCTTTCGTAGAATCTTCGGATGATTTGAGTGTGTTAGTGGAAGAGATTGGTGAGCATACTGAATTGGAGTCAATGGGTAGAGGAATCCGATGATGAGAAAGATGAAAGAATAGTGGGACTACAAGAGACCTACAATTCCCTCCTTGAGAAGACCGATGAATATGCAAAAGTGGCGAAAGCAGCCATTAAGAAAATGAAGAGAGCAGAGCAAGACTACAAGAGTCTTTTAGTCCGATACAGGGAGACTAATTGTGAAGTCGAGACGCTGAATGGAGAGTTGACCGAAGCCTACTCAAAGATAAAATTTCTTGAGCTTGAGGTGATTAAAGCTAATGCTAAAGTAGAGCGGGTTTCTTCTAAGAAGCTTGATAAAGTGCTTGCTCATCAAAAACCTTTATCTAACAAAAGCGGATTGGGATACACTGGTTTGAGTAGTGCGAGTGCCAATATGTCCAAGGATATGAAGTTTGTGAAAATTAAGGAACCAATGGTGGCAATCACTACTATTAAGAAAGTGAATGAGGAGAAGAAGCGGAATGTGACTAACCAACGGTTTTTTACTAAGCCACCTAACCAATCAGTGGTCAAACCTAAAGGTAATGGGGAATCACTCCCAAAGTCACAAAGAAGTCCGAGAACTCAACATTTTTGTCATCATTGTGGAATTCAAGGACACACCAGATCGAATTGTCATAAGCTTTGGGCATTAAAGAATGGCAACTATCAAAGGCCAAGTGGACAAAGAAAGGTTAAAGAGAATTTCAAGCAATCAAAAAGGGGAGAAGCTGAGTCTAACGTTGGGGATGTAATGAAGATGATTGATGCATTCACCACTTGTTTGACAAGCTTCACCAGAAGGTTTGAAAGCCAAAACAATAGTACCCAATCCTCTAGGGATATCACCCCAAACACACGTACCGTGTGGGTGAAAAAGGGTACGCATGCATAAGCATTACAACATGTCCATGCATTAATACTTCCTATGGTATATGACTTTGATTGGTTGTGTGCTTTGTGTTATCGTTCTAGCATGTGTTGAAAATTTTTGTTTGTTTGCTATTTGCTTTGAATGTTTTTACATTTTTTTTTTTTGTCAATCTTTACTTGCTTTTATGTCAAAAATCCAAAAACACATAAAAAATAGAAAATCCAAAAAATTTGATCGACATTATTGTGTATTGTCACATGTATGTTTTGCCTTGTACCTTTGTACTAATGGCTTTATGCATTTACGAGTGTAGCTTGTTCTTTATGCACTCATATCATTGTGGAAAAAATCTTGACATCTATGTGACTGTTGTAAATAGATCTTCAAACTTGTCATGAATGATTAGTCAATGGTTTTGTTGATCTTGAGACTTGCATAGACTTGTGCCTATATATCTTCCTACTTTTTTATTTATTTTTGCTTAAAGAGCTCAATAAATGTAAATCTCAAAATAAAAAGAGATAATGAGCTACAAAAGCCATTGCACACACTAGTATTTGACTAGAAAAAAGGGAAAGTGACTTTTATGAAAATGTATGATACCCCAAAAAGCCAAAGGCTTGTTCATCAAATTCAAATATCAAAAATTTTAGGCATCGATCTCAAAATGAGATATATTGATTCAAAAAGATCAAATGATATGATGTGTATGAAACCAAATGAAAAGATTCAAAATTATGTAATCAAGTTTTGAGTAGAGTTGTAATGTGCCTTTATGTTGGAACCCCTTTCCCTCTCCCCTGTGTGTGTGTGTGTGTGTTTGTTTCTCAAAAAAAAAAAAAAGTTTTGTGGAAGATCATATATGCATATTTATATAATTGAGATAGGTCATTTTTCCTCGTGCTAATTGTGTATGTCTTGGTTGAATTGATCATTGAAACTTCACATTAGACTAAGGACTATCTTATCTTTGGTACCCACACACATCACACATGTCTATGTTCAATGAATACCGTATTCATTTGTGTGATTGTACTTATTTAAATGTGTTGCACATGCTTAATTATATGTTGATCAAACACAAAAAGATTTTTGAGTATTTTAGTTGTTTTTGGAAAGTGTTTTAGTTTGAAAATTTTCAAAAATTTCAAAATCTGTGCAACCCTGTTTTGGCGACTCTACCTTATGGGTCAAGCAAGTTGCAAGCCCTAGTCGCGAGCTTACTTAGAAGCTCCTGGTGACTCTCTAGCGGTTTAAAGCCCCAGTCGCGAAAAACACTTAGAAAAATATCAAAAATCTGGGCTTTTGGGATTTTCGCGACTCATGTTGGCAACTAGTTTGCGAATGGAAGCTCTAGTCACGAGGTTTACTCAAAAGGTTTGGCGACTCCCATCGTGACTTACTCACGAATGGACCTTCCAGTCGCGAAAAAAACTTAGACAAATTTTTCAAATTTTGTCATACGGGTTTTTGGCGATTCACTCTAGTCGCGAAAAACGCGTGTTTTGTGCATCAAGGGTTTTTTTTAGGACAATTTTCAAAAACTTTTCCATTTTCCCTCGCATATTGTGAATGTTCATTGTCCCCCTCTTCCAAACTCACAGTATTCACTCTAAAAAACCTCCATTTTCTTCATCATCTCTTTACCAATCTTCAAGAAAAGGTATGGGTTCTCTATTTTTCTCAAAGTATTTCATGTTTCTAACCTTTGATTTCTTAGATTTTGGGTATTTGTTGGGTTTTGAAAAATATAAAGTTCGAATACGGTTAGGATATTTGGTTGAGTTTGATGAATGGTTTTTGTTGTTTTTAATAGTATGATGCTAATTATTACATGATTCTCATGTTTGTGTCTCATTGTTGAGGATTATACCCTGTTTGTGTTGTGTTGTGCATATCATGCTCATGGTTAAATGTCTCAGAGACATTCTCTTGTGTTTCTGTGGACTTCACAGATTACAATGTGCTTAGCCATGCTTGCACATGCATCATATATGCACACCACATGCACCTTTGTTTCCTAAGCGGTTCATTTAACAGAGTTGAGTAATGTTTCTCCCTGTCTATCATTATATTTTTTGAACTCACATGGATCTAATCAAGTTTGTGTTTGTGTCTTGTGGTTTTGCAATTGGTTATCTGCTGTGTGTATGTTCGTTTGCAGATGTCTCGTCGTTCCTCTCGTGGAAAAGAACCAGTGATTGATGTTTTATCATCCCCTGTTTCAAAATGGACTGGTCATTCGTCCCAGGACTCAAACAGCAAGAGATTTAAGACTCTCCTCAATTCTCAGATATACTCTAGCATTTTTCAAAAAGCTCCTACTGTGGTGGAATGGATTGTGAGATTTGATACCCTGGAAACAACTTTTATTCCTAGGATTTTTGAAGAAAAAGATTGGGCTAATTTATTCGGGAACTTCGAGGATCCAATTGATGAACTAGTCAAAGAGTTCTATGCCAATGCCAGATTTACCGGAGTTGAACTTAAGTGTTGGGTCCGAGGAAAAGAATTCATCATTACTCCAAATTACATTGTAGAGGTCCTTCGGATTACTCAACAGGTAAATGTAGACCTCATTCCATATGATGATAATCTTCCTCACGTGAAAGATATTCTTCAAATTCTTGGGCTAGATCATGAGATTTCATCCAAAGGCACATCCATTGGAACTATAAAGTTTGCACTTGAATTGAAAACTCTCACTTTGATCATGTTCTTCAACCTTTATCCACTGTCAAACACTGGACTCATCAACCTTGGAAAAACGCAGTTTTTATGTGATCTCATCATCGGAGTTCAAATTGACATTTCTGCTCACATCTTCCAGTTAATAGGGAGAACAGCAGCACGAACAGCATCAAGAACATGCCTTTCTTTTTGTAGTATGATCATGAAAATTATGGTACTTGAAGGGGTTCGTCTGCCAAAAGATGGAAAGACACTAGTTCGTCTTCACCCACTATCTATGGTTTCTCTTCAAGCGAGCAAAAGTCACTCTTCCAAAGCACCTAAGAGTGAATCTTTCCCTCATACTACCTCTTCTCGTCATGCCTCAGCCACTCACACTATGCCTGTGCATACTGAGACAGCATCTCCTCACACGCCTGAGTTGCAGACGACTAGCACTCAACCTATACATCCTACTTCCCAAGCTAATAAGTTGAGCACTTTGATTGAGGGTTTGCATCAGTGTATTTCCGGATTGGAAAATGTTCTGTACTCCATCAACAACCAAGTTCAAATGCGTCTCACAACCATTAAGACACAATTAGATGCTATTCAACAAAAACCAGAGGACAGCCTTTAGCTATTCGTGCCTAAAAGGGGGAGAGCAACTCATTGTATATAGCTTGGATGATAGCATACAGCAAGGGGGAGAGCAACACAAGAATGGGAAGTGTGCATATTGAAAGGGAGAGTTGTGTGAGCTCAAAAGGAGAATACTGATACATACACACATTACTTTTGGCCTATCTTGTTTTCAGCTTATGTGTTTATAATTTTTATAACTCTTGGTATTTACATTGTGCTTTGTTTAAAATTGTTGGTACTTTGTACTTTGGTTTAATTATTTCAGTATCTTTTTAGTACTTTATATTTTGTACCTATGCTTTGTAGTTTACAGTACTTTTAGTTAATGTTATGCATTTTCTTTAGTACTTCACTCTTGTGCCCTTATTGGATTTTTTTATCCTTAATGCAATTACCTTGTGTTTTTGTATCGGTTGAGTGTTGGACATGCAAATGATACTTTGCATTGAGCTTATTAGTTTGCATGTCCGGATGTTCATTCCTTGTGTGAATGATCATTGTGATCACTATTTATAGTGATTGTTCCTATTTGGTCAAGTCATGCTTTAATGCTTTATTCTTCACTACTTGATTGCATTGTGCCTGCTCCATATGCATTTCAAGATTTCTGCTCCAATGATTGTCTTGTGTTGTTCTTTTCAGGAAATACATATTCGTATGGTTCAAGAGCTTCACAATTTCTAGAATTAGGATGTGAGTGAGTTTTGGCAACTGTTCCTAACTCACATGTTCAGTCTAAAGTCTATTTTTAGGGTTTTGTCATGGAATAGCCAAAGGGGGAGATTGTAAGGTTGAATTTATTCAATCATGTGTTGGCTTTATTCCATACCAAATTTGCTTGTAATTTAGCAATTAGATAACTTGTATTTAGGTGGGAATTATGTAAGGGTAGTGTGTGTGTGAGAGTGTGAAGAAATCTCAAGAAATGTGCATTTCAAGGGAGTCTCGCGACTGAATCTCGCGACTGGCAAGTCGCCAAAATGGCACACGTGTGAAGCATGCAGGGGAAGCTGAAGGGTCATGACAGCTGGAGCACTACAGGACAAAACTTCCAGTTTGGCCAGACAGTTAGCTCGCGACTCAAACTCGTGACTCGTTCCAGTCGCGAGGCCGAGTCGCCAAAATGCCCTGTTTGTTGAAAACTGACATTTCGCATTTCTCATACACCCTACTATAAATACCCTTATACCCACGAAATGTTGAGAGCTCCTAGAGAGAATTTTGAGAGAGAAACCCTAAAGAAAAATAAGATTGACTCATCCACAATCTTTATCCTTTGATTCTCCAATTCCTCTACTCTCATTCTCTCTATTGACATATCCTTGAGATGTACATTTGGCCAAATCTTTATCTCACCATATCCATATCAGTGAGGAGGTATTTTGGTGATTGCGAAGCAGTTCAGAAGGGACCAATTCATTTTGGTTGATGCAATGGGCTATTGCGGGATCTGGTAAGTTAAAGAAGACAAAGTTCAGCGTAACTCTGTTGGAGCAAGAAGCTTGGAGGGCTTAGGTGCACCGGGTAGATTAGGCTTAGAGGGTTTTCTACTATTCATGTATCCCAACTTGATTCTCTAGTGGATTATTGACCACTTGGAGGGCGGCGGAGAGGTTTTACGCCGAGTATTTCGGTTTCCTCTTCGATAACATATCGCCATGTTATCTTTGTGTTTGCATTTCTCTTCCTTTACTCTTTACTCTTTAATTACTGTTGTGATTGTATTTAAATATGGTTTAAAGTGTTTTACTAATTTGTGTTTAGCTTATATTCATCATTCCGCACATATATTGTTTGTGTATAAGCTTGTGTTGGTAATTTTATATTTGGGGGTCTAAACGTTCATAGGTGTTTTACACCCTATTTGAACTTTCACTCTCGATTCCCTTAAAATCTCAAATTTTCATTCCCCCTCAAAATTGAGAGGAATGGAGGAAATGTAATTAGATTTAATGATTTTTTTTACTAAAATTTCCAAAATACCCCATATATATTCAACCATTTATTTTAAAATAGCGGTCTAATAGTAATATTGTCATAAAATAATTTCATTCCTTTACATTCCTTTATTTTAAAACATCCAATCAATATTACTTAATTCCAATCCACTCCATTCTTTTCCACTCATTTCCCTTACTTAAATACATTTCATTCCATTCCATTCGTTTCATTTCCTTTATGATCATTCCATTCCATTTCCTTATAAACTCTCAACCGTAATCTAAGTATTTTTAACGCACACAGAAGGAAAGGAAAGAATGTCTTAAAGAAACAGCAGTGTATATCCAAAAGGACCTAAATAATCATATGTGAGTATTTAATAATTAATTAAATTTTATCTTATTAAAAAAAATTCTTATTTTCAAATTGACCTAAAGCAGACCATTATGTTTGCATAAACAAATGTAAAAGTAGAATGTATTCTCATTTAGGGCCTATTTGGGATCGGTTTATTTTACTGAAATTGAAAATTTTGTGCTAAAATTATTGTAAATAAAGGTAAAAATTAGTTGAAATAGTATAGTGTGATTCATGAATAATACCAAAAAGTACGATAGAACTCATGAATAGTACAAAGATAAGTTAAATAGTAAAATAAGTTGGCAAAATTAATCATATCAAACAAACGCTTTAAAAAAAAAAAAAAAAAAAAGAGTAGGATTTGAAAAGTCCTCTCTCAAGTTGTCGTTTCTATATATCAGTGAGCTTTAATTGGCAAAATCCCAATCGTGAAAGCAACGAACCCCCCATACCATACCACCGAGCTTATCAACACAGCAATCAGCGCGAATTCATAAAAAGAAAGAACCATGGCTTCGCTCAATTCTACCAAACTCGACGACCCTCAGGTCTCTCCAATTTTCTCTCTCTCATTTCATTTCCATTCTCTGTTTGGTTGCTGAGAAAAAAATATACACTAATTGAGGAGCAGGGCTCTGAAAACTTCTCTCACGAGCCAAAGTCTCGGCAACCAAACAGAGTCTTAGCTTTTGAATATTATAGAAAACATGGTTTTTTTTTTTTCTTTTCTGGGATAGTTTTAATGATTTTATTTTTATTTTTAATTTTAATGAATTCATGAAATTGTAGTGTTCAAATAATTTTAAGTGTTAGGTTCTAAAGACTTAGGATTTAATGTATTTAGAACTCTAATGTGTAATGTTGGCAAACCATGATCAAAACAATATGTTTAGTCTTGTTTAGGCTTGCTCAAAGTTGATTAATTATTGTAAAGTTAGAATCGAGTGGCTGCAGAAGTCTTTGTGACTTTCAGCCTGGCTCGATTGATCGAAGAATAGACTCGATCGATCGAAAGTCGGTCAGATTGTTTGGTCTGCAGAATTTCCAACTCAGCCCTACCTCATTAAACGTTTAGGGTTTTATGTTTTTACCCTAGGTATTTAAACAAAACCCTAGCCATGTTTTTGAATGTTGTTCCTATTGTATTGTTACTCATACTTTTCTGTTTTGTGTGAATCTCTTGTGAGATCTTTGAGGAGCTTTCCTTTACACAAAACTTAGGGTTTTCAAGGTGGAGATTACTTCAACATCTTAATGATCAACTCAGTTCTGCCATTGGAGCTTAAAGATAAACAAGCGGGGAGCTTGTAGCTGATTGAAGAATCCAAGAAAGAAAGAGTCCGTGAATTCAGAGCTTGCACGTGGTCGTGTCAGTAAGTTCTACTAGTGGGTAGCATTAGGAAGTCAAGTGGAGAGCTTGTAAGTCCTTTTGTATGAACTTCGATTCTTTCATTGTGGATTCAGGTTTACCTTGAGGATAGCTAGGTCAAATCCTCCCCAGGTTTTTACCGTGTAGTTTCTTGAGTCATCATATCTTGTGTTCATTTATTTTCCGCTGCTTTATATATTCTTGATATGATTGTGTGATTGTGATAACCTAGATTTGCATGAATTGGACTAAGTTAATCACTTGGCTAATTAACTAGGTTAATCCTATTGTGGTTTAAGGGGTCTAAATTTCCCATCATTAAGTTATGCTGTTAATCCGATAATGGAGTGTGAGGAATTTGATTGATTTTATGGAAGTAGTTAGTTTCCTACTGAGTAATAGTAACTGGAATCCTTGAAATTTGAATAAATTACATTAATAATCGTGGCGGCGTTGGAGATGCTTTAGAGGGCATTTTTTTGATTGTTAAGTTTGCGCGTTTTCGATTCTTATATGTGTTTTTTGATTGATTGTTTTGACAGGTTCCGGTTGAAGAGAAGTTGTCTGCAAGAATATTGATACAGACTACTCTTAGCAGGAACATCACATCAGGATCACCAATTAGCTTAGCACGTGATACACAAATGTGTAATATTTTATGGGAACCAAACACAGCCTAGCTTAGGCAATTTGAAAAGTATAAAAATTTAAAAAGACCCATTCTCACATCATTTCCTCTTCAGTAGTTATCATTGATTAATTTTTTTTTATTAATTATAAAATGGACCAAGTCCTATTGGATTATATATAACTTATAATTGAGGATTAAAAAAAATATGGAATTCTTGATAATTTATAGGAATTTTTACCAAATAATTAAATTAATATATATGAAAATAATATATATTCTCAATGTTTTACTAATTTAATTATTTTTTTATATTTTAAATAATTATTAATTTAATTATGACATCATCCCAGTTCAATCTCAGTTTGAATTTGGTCTAACCTCAAAAATCTTGAACATCTCTCTTGTCAAGTTTTTTGAACCGTCTGAATTTCAAAACCATGCTCAGAATCTCCTTCTAATATAGCATATATTATGCCGATCTCCAGAGCAAACTCCAGTGCACGGATGGTTGTAAAAAAGGTCATCCAATATATATATATATATATATATATTTTGCCACAATCAGCGATGCATGAGAATTTAACCAAAAAGCATCAATCAAAGGAATTTAAATCATGAAATGGGTACCGAAGGTAATTTACGTTTTAAGGAAAAAAAAAAATCTATGATTTTAAAAATTTTAAAAACTATGATTTACGTTTTAATAAAATATTTTAAAAATCAAATATTTTATTTATAGGTGCTATCATGCATAGAAGTCCTTACTTCTTAGCAAGACAATTGTTTAATTTGTTTTCCACAATTTTTTTTTTTTTTTTAAATCCCCATTGGTTTTGATGGCGATTATTTTATTTGGTGAAAAAAAAAAAAAAAAACATATGTCGGCATTCAATTCAATTCAATACATGTGTGATTTTGTAATATATGTTGGCATTCGATGCAAGCTGTGGTGTACGTTTGCACGTTTCCTTACGTGTTTTGCAATGGTGTCGTGCTTTTGCATATTACGTGCTTATGTATTATTCTTAGCACGTGATACAGATCACCAATTAGCTTAGTCCGTGATACACAAATGTGTAATTTGTCATTACTTTTTCATGTCTTTATAAGAGTACCAATGTACCAGGCTTATCAGAACAGCAATCAACACAGACTCTCAGTTCACAATTCTCTTAGCGGAGAGAGAGAGAGAGAGAGAGGGAGAGAGGCATGGATGCACTCAATTCTACTAAACTCGACGACCACCAGGTAGTCTCTCCAACCAGAGTCTTGCTTCACTTATCAATCTTATCAATTAATATGGTTTCACACTTCCATGTCATTTCTTTTATAATTTTTTACTAGAGGCGGCAGTGTGGCACACACATATTTATCATACTACAATAAATGATTACTGTTCTTTTTTCTTTTTCTTTTTTAATTTCCAAGGATAGTATAGTTGAATTGATTTTTTTATATATTTTTTGATGAATTCATGAAATAGTATGATGCAGTTTCAAATAATTTACTTTTTTTAAAAAATTAATTAGTTAATCTGCTTGAAATTGCTTGATTTATGATTAAAAAAAAATCTAATATGAATAAAAGTGTGCAATAATATGTTTGTTTCGGTGATAATATTTTATAGAAAATGAATAATTTTCCAAAAAGTAGTGTTTTTTATAATACTAATTTCTCTTTTTTAGCTTGCTGTGAGATAGAATTATTTTCCAAAAAAATTAGTGGAAAACAACCTCTAAAAATAAATTATACTTTTTATGTTGACTAAAGATAGTTTTCCTTTGACTCATTTTTTATGATGTTACCAAACATTGGAAAACTATCTTTACACAAGATTTTCTATCGAAACAATCGATGGACAAAGTTTAGCTACAATATCTTCACACAAGATAACCAAACGAATGACAAATTTTGTACTTTCTCAATATCTTATTTATCTACAATATTAAGGAAGGACAAAATTTAACCACAAAATTGGTTGTAGTTTTAAATTACAATCTTACTCAATATCTTTTTATTGTGAGTGAATTTTGATAAATCTACCATTGGATTATATCTTCTTATTTATCTTCCATATTTGCAAAATTTCTAAAAAATTAAAGATTAATAGCTATTTCATCAATAAATTGTTTAAATTGCAAGTTTTTGTAGTTTGAAATTATACATAAAATATATGTTTATAAATCATATAGTAAATAATATTCGATTGACACAAAATTTAACATGTATATTAAGAGAGTAAAGAACATGTAATTCAACTATTAGATTTTCAAAATATATAATAATGTTTATTTTATTGAGTAAGGTTGTAGTCTTATACTACAACTAATTTTGTAACTAAACTTTGTTTGCTTAGGAATTATCATTACTAGTCGCAGACCCACGCGATGCGTGGGAATATATATTTTGTAATATGATACAATTCATAATTTATTCTCTAAAATTTATTGAAGATACTTTTCTCCTAAAAACTTTGACTATTTCTAAAATTATTTTCCAACTCTCTATCTCTACAAATATATCATTATATTATTTTGGTTTTTCATTTTATTTTATTTTATTTTTTTAATTTTATAGATATGATATTTGAAAACCAATAATGGGGGACATGCCAACACAACATTAGATTTCTATTTTTCTTCCCATGATGAGATTGTATTATATTTTAATTCTTCTAAATTTTGAGGTGCAACCTTCGTACCAGTTGCTAAATCCTTCATTCCCAAAAGTGATGTCTAGTTAGTTGCCAACAAAAAAGAATAAGAACACAAAAAAAGAAAAAAAAAAGAAAAAAAAAAAAAAAGGAAAGTGAAGTTTTATAGGTTAGAGTCATCACGTACAAAAACTTATTTACAATAAGGTATATAAATAAAATACATATTAAACAAACCTTACTTCAGATAGATCCTCACTTATATCAATTTCCATCAAAGACCACCAAATTGTCAAATAGTAATATGCCATTGATTCCACCCATGTCTACTACAGACATTTATCAATGTGTCCCTATACAAATCACTCAATTATTATTGTTTTGAATTCCCACAAAAAATCAAAATAGAGCGTATACGATTTGTAAACTTGCTAACTCGGCCAATTGTTCTTACCTCAGAGAAGATGTCTATTAACATTCCAAGTTATGAATTTCAAATGGCTACAGGAAGTTATCAAATTGTATCAGTTGTTATGCCCAAAAATAGTAATTGTTTCTGCCTTCATTGGAACACATCAACTATATCATATTGTGTTTAATAAGGAAAAAAATAGTAAAATCCAAAAGAAATAGTATTGTTAAGATTTGTCTAAAACTCATGTACATAGTATTCTAGATATTCAAAAAAAGAAAATCAAGTTGTTGAAAAAATAGCGTAATTCATAATCTAAAACTAAAAATCCAATTATTGTTCATGTGCACAGTATTAAAGATAGATATTCAAAAATCAAGAACCAATTAGTTTTTCTATCCTCACAACAGTTAGCATAAAGCTAGGTACTAATGGAATTTAAAAATAACTCAATTCTTTGAATTTCCTCACTCCTAAAATACCAAAAAATTTCTCATAAGCTAAATAATCCCCAAAGTTATTCGTCAACCAAACAGGCCAACTTAGGTCCCAAACACAAAAATTCTAGCCACAATACAACAATCTACTTAAGCTGATGTACTTTGAAGAATTAGAGTTTCCTTTAAAATATTAAGATAAAAAAATTTAAACTATTACATCCCAAGTTCCATACCAAAAAAAAAAAAAAAAAAAAAAAAAGATTCAAACTTTACTCTCTTTTCTTTTCCATTTTCCCACAATTTCTGGGACACCAAATAGTCAAATTAAACAATAAAAAACAAATTATTAGTATAAGGAATTGAAATCTAATATAGCTATGTATTGAACCATAAAAAGCAAATTATCAAGCACCACCCAAGAAAAGCAACAATTTTATTCCTCTTTCCTTCAAAATATTCCAAGAAAAGAATGGTTACCAATTGATTAGTATGACCTTTAATAGATTAAAAAGCCTCCAATGATTGCGAGTCTTGATCATTGACATCTGTCGAAGAATTAACAAACAAAACAGAGATAAAAATGAAATTTAGTTTAGCATATAAGACGATGGGAAAAAGAGAACAATAAGAATTTCTCTTTGATGAAAATGAATAACACTCTTACTATAAAACAAAGACCAAAATAAAAACATCACATTGAACAAACATATTGAGAGTAACATTCCTACAATCTAGAGAATGGCAAACATAAAACAATTTATAATAAACATGATCAAATGCCCAACTCAAATAATTTTTTTAAAAATATATATATATATATATATATATATTTTTAATAGTTTTAAGACCATGAAAACTCAATCTTGTTCATAATGAAAACTCAAAATTGAACTACGTTTTTTTTTTCCTAATAATGAGATGGGAATAAAAAAAGAAAAAAAAGAAAAAGAATAATACAAATAGCAGAACTCATTTTCAGTTTATACCCTTTGGACTTGGGCTACCAATGTTCACCTCTCATCTGTTTTAGTTTCGTTTGCAAGCTCTAGAGTCATTATCTATCTCTTGCGCTCACTTGATTGGGTTTTGGTAGATGAACTTGAGCCATGACCAAAAAAACGAAAAAAACACTCAAGAAACTATCGCATTGAAGGCCATACCGATCAATTTGTAAACAGAGAACAACTGAAAATTTATAGAAAAAAAATGAGAGGTGAGGAGGTTGCAATCTATCGGTGACTATAAAAATTCCATATAATAGTGGCATCTCAAGAGTCTGGGTTAATGGAAAGACACATGATAGATGTGAAGATAAAGTATTAGTGACTATAAGAATTCCATATAATAGTGGCATTTCAAGAGTCTGGATTAATGGAGAGACACACGGTAGATATAGAGATAAAGTATTGGCGACTATAAGAATTCCATATAATAGCAACATCTCAAGAGTATGGGTTATGGGTTAATGGAGAGACACGCGATAGATATGGAGATAAAGTAACACCTGAATTTAAAAAGAGACTCAATAAATGGCAATCGACATAACAAAAAATAAAATAATAAAAGAAAATAAAATAAATGATAACATGGTGCTGACGTGGTTTAACTGGAGTGTAGCAACATTAAACGCTACGCTTCAGCTTTTAATAATATATAGATATAGATTAGAATTATGCAAATAAGCTACCAAAAATAAGTAATTCCAAAACAGACATGCTATTTGGATGCTTGAATAAATTACCTTTAAATTTGCAATTATGGCAAGAATTATCATTAGCAGAAGAACTAAGAAGATCGTGGCCAATTTATGCAGTGGAGACGTCGTAAAGTGTATTGTGTTTGGTCGTTTTCAGTAACTTATATATATTCCTTTCTTGTTTGACAGATTTGGTTGAAGTGAAGTTGTCTGCAAGAATATTGACATTGAATAGACCTAAGCAACTGAATGCCCTTTCATCTCAAATGGTATGACACCTAACTTATTGAATACTTTTGATGTGTTTTCTTGCATTCTCTTTTATATTATACTACCATGTTATGGAATCAAATGCCTCAGTTATCTTATGTTTTTAAATTGATATATATATATATATATATAAATGAAATCAAATGAAATGCGATGGCAGGGTGCAAAGCTATGTCTGCTATATGTGGTGTTGTTTCTTTGTTTCAAAATGGCTGGACTCAATAATCTATTAAGTATAATTTCTGTAATATGGATGATTTTGTATTTCTAGTCCTTTAAGTGGATCAACCTTATTCCGTTTCTGTGTTCTTTTGAATATACATGCCCTTTTGTTACATTTTGTAATGTCAATCACAATTTTACTTGGGGAATTTTTGCCATTTCCAGATCTTGTTATGTGGTTTCTTGCATTCCATTTACCGATCATGATATTTTGCTTTGTGTAAGATAATGTTATGCATGTTGGAGATAATACACAAAATAATCAAGAAAGAGCACAGTAAACACAAGAGACAAACAGAAAAATAGATAATTCTGAGACACAAAATTGTTATCCTTAGACAAGATTTGCCCTCACACTATTGTTGCTAAAGAGTTATCACAAATTCGTCTCCTAGGTACAGCCAAGTTTATTGGGTTCCACAAACAGAAATTTTGGAAAATACCCACAGGATTTGTTGTGTTTCTTAGAAACTGATTTTGGGATAGAAAGGAATTAGTTATTAAGTGAACATGAACCACATTTATCCCCATAAGGTTATAATCCTTTAAAAGACTCGAATGGAAAGTTTAAATGTTTTATAAAACTGTTCACAAGGCTTAAAACCTTTTCAAATGTTCAAAACAGTTACCAGAAAAATTCTGCAAAAATTTAGTTTTTATAAGTCTCGAAAGATTGAGAGGAATTGAGCATCAATCGAAGGTTTCTCTCAATCGATCGAAAAGGAATCAAACATCAATCGAGAGAGGTAGAAACTCTAGATCAAATTTCTTGATCATTTCAATCGATCGAGAAAAATCTCGGCCGATCAAAAATTCCTAGACTTGAATTTTCACATAGAAAATTCTAGAACTTGAATTTTCATTTTATCATCTTTATAAATCAATACTCTCTAATCTTAAAAATCATTATTTCAACATATCACGAATATACCTATATATACAACAATGCATACTAATATCAATATTGCAATACTTATGCATGCATGTCATAGTGCAAATGAAGTAACCAATTTCCTATAACATTTTATCTGGAACTTGTGTTTAATGCAAAATTCTAGATTTCTCGACTATTGGAGCTTTTCATTGCATATGAAGAGGATTCTAATGTGAAGTTGGTAATTGTCAAGGTATGTCCATTCTTAAGAGACAATCTTCATATCTTACCTTCAAATTGCATTGGAAATAAATCAAAAAGAAAGTCATATCTTTCTCACACTTTATTTTGGCTGATCCTCGCAAATGAATGTGCGGGTACATGGCAGTGGATATTACATTTGATTTTCTTAATTCAGGTAGTGCTAATGAATCATTGTGCTTGCTGTTTTGTTATGCAGGTTGTAAGGATTTTGTTGTAAAATTAACCCTTAGTTATTTATGTTTGTTCTAAATAAAAAGCCAGTTTTGTGGTGAGGGCGGAAGTTATTTTATTTTGGCTAAATAAAACAGATTATCTTCTTTAATCCTCTTAAAAAAAAAAAAAAAAAAGCAACGTTCTTAAGGTTGTTAACTTGTAAACTTCATCTAGTTAAATTGTAAATTTACTTAGTATAGCTAGTAAAGGCTGTTCGTATGGAGGAGGAGTCTCAAGACATTTTCTTGTGCATATATGATAGATAGGCATTTTAATTTGTTTAACTAAAGTTTATAAGTAAATAATTGGGCACGTTTTCGATTGTTTCAGCCTTGCAGAGAATGCAAACTGATTGCATGTCCTCTGTGGTCATTTTTTAGGGGAAAGGGAAGAGCATTTTGTGCTGGAGGTGATGTTGCAGCAGTGATTCGGGATATTAATGAAGGTGTAGGCTCTTTTTATTACTCATTGGACCACCCTCAACATCTAGATTATTCATGACCTACCAGCACAGATAAGATTCAACTGCTATTGTGGAGTCTTTCAGTCCTCTCTTCTTTACAAGATGCTCGACTATTCGAATTTCAAGAATTTATTTTTAAAGAAGTAAAGGACATTAATGCTAATCCTGTAATACTTCCTCCCGTCCCCCCAATATTTTTATGTATTAGGTACCTGGAGATTAGGTGCAAAATTGTGTGGGATGCAGTTCACCTTAAATTACATTTTGGCAACATATCGTAAACCCCAGGTGACCTTGTTCACCATGAATTGTAAATTTTCATTATCTTTTGTTTATATTGACTTTTGACTGTGCAGGCATTCTTGGTCAAGTTATTTTCATGAATATATTCTTTCTTACTGTTAGCATGCAAATATTGTTGAAGGTTTCAATCCTTAATGGAATTGTCATGGGAGGTGGGGCAGGGGCTTCAATACATGGTAGATTCCGGGTTGCAACAGAAAATTCGGTATGTATCTCTCTTTATCTCCAGTTTTAAGTCATACAGAATTTTACTTTCTCCTAGTAGATGATTATGAATTACACACTTCCCTGAGATTTTATAGAGCAGTAATGTATTTCCATTATTTCATACCATTCAATTGATGATGGTCAGTTTGAATGTCCAAAGCAGGGAATTGAATATGGTTGTTTATCTCATGGTTCACTCCTCTCTCCCCCCACCCCTTTTATTTTATTTGTTGCAAATGTTACTCTTTAATTAATATGTATAGTTGCAGGTACAATAGTTGCTAAATTTGGCTAGGAACCTTGTAGTTCAACTGGCACCTCTTGGTGTTTCTAATGGAGACATTTTTAGTTCAAATAAAAATAAAAAAAGATGCTGAACTTAATTTATTACAACACTTCTTATTTTTCTTTTTTGGGTCCTAAAATAATCTTAATGCTTCCTATATCATTAAGAAGAAAAGAAGAAGAATTGTATTGTTAAACCTGATCAAGCAAAAAATGCTGACGCTGTCCACTATCATCACTTGTGTTTTGAACTCCTTAAAAGGTTCTTAAATTTGGTTTTAGGTCGCTCCTCTTTTGCCTGCAGACACTAAATTGCAGTGTCCTATTGCAACTCCAGGCACTTGGGGCTAGCTATTCTATACCATATTTATGTGCGAGAAGTTGCCAGATGATGCTCAAGTTCAAATGGTCCTTAAATGACTTCGCCTTTCCTTTGGCGGTGGCAATTAGAATTTCTTCTCGTTTTGCAGATGAGAATTTTAAATGCATTGGAAATTATGGTGCCATGTGTTCCATATGGATACATGAGTTGTATTTAATTTTCAATGGAATGGCCAATTGTTGTAGCTTCATCTTTGCTATGACTTAATATTCTGTTTTTCTTTCCCCTTTTCTTCTTCAATGTTATATTATTCATTTGTCTTAAGGTGGTATGTAATTTTGGTTCCATATGGATACATGAGATGTATTTACATATAAAAAGAAGGATTGAACTGCTCTCCTTTTTTTTCTATGTTTTTTAGCAATATTGTTTTAATTTAGTAGTTCTAGTTTTTTTAAGTTGATCATAACAACTCTAAAGTATAAAATCACATCAAAACTCCAAAACAAGTGTGCTGGGCAATATTAGTACTAAGCAAGTGACCTCTTGGGATGGGAAGTCCTAGCGTTACACTCATTTTTTTAAAAAAAATGTTGATCTAGGTTTCTTGGATAACTTGCATTTTGATAGTGGACTTTTTGCAGGTCTTTGCAATGCCAGAAACAGCTTTGGGATTCTTCCCAGATGTGGGTGCCTCTTATTTCTTGTCAAGACTCCCTGGATTCTTTGGTAATGGCAATTACATCATTGACCTATATAGTAACTCTTTGGATACCAAATCTTTCCTAGAAAGGGGGTGAAGTTCATTTTCTTTTGTAGTTTGTAGGATTTTGGATGGTATATTTCTTTAGCACTTAAATTTTCTTGAGTAGTTCAATTCCTATTTTTAGGTTTTAATGTACATGACTGATTGATACTACTGCAAACTAGCAGTATTGGTGAGAGTATTACATGTGCATGTTATCATGATATGGGACATGCGACCGATAGAGGTGCATAATCTGTAGGTTGGGAGAGTCATTGGGTTTAAGGTGTCAGTTTGTAAAGCTCAAGCTATCAATTCCTAGCACAGAAATGAAGAAAAAAAAAAAAAAAAAAAAGCTGGTGACCGAAGTAGTTAAGAATAAACCAAATCTTAGAATGAACCATGGTTCAACAGAAAACAAACCATAATGGGTGTTGGTTCTTTGTACCATGCAATTAATCTACTAGAAAACTTAAGTTTTATTAATTCTTCAGCAATTATGAACAAATTACTAGGTATTTTGACTTGCAATTCTGTTGCTGTCACCAATGATTTCTACTAGTGCTTTTGTATTCCTTGAATTTCCCTTGCGCTAACTTATGCTGGTCTCTCTGCTACATTCATGAAGTTACTGATCTAGATCTCATTTGTACTTGGATAATTGTTATAATTTTAAATCCTTGGCAGGAGAATACCTTGGTCTTACAGGCATTAGGTTGGATGGTGCTGAAATGCTTGTATGTGGGCTTGCAACTCACTTTTGTCCCCTCAGAGGTAGTATTTCATTCTACTTTAATTTTTTGATTTTAGGCATAGCGCTCAAAATTCTAATGAAGGAAAAAGATACATCTTGTGTGGTTGATGAATAGTTGGAAGCAGTAGCATGCATCAGCATGGTTTTAGTGCACATTATGAATTATTGTATATTTTTCCAAAGACTTGTTTTTTCCATTCCCTACTTGGTTTAAACTAAAAGGCAAAGTAGTGGAGTGGACGGAAGGAGGATACATAGGTCATTGATTTGAAGAAAGAGGGAAATTATGGTAAAAACAGAAATTGAAAGGAGGAAATACTTATATAGTTCAATAGTACAAATTAGACCATTAGACCAACCCCTGGGGTTAAGTCTAGGATATACTTTCTATTTACGAATTATTTTCTACAATATTTATCCTCATGCCATTAAGATGAAATGTTATGCATGTGTAGTCATCACCATTATGTTTATCTGGCAAAATTTTTATTTTTAATTTTGTAATACATTGCCATTTGAATGCCTTATGTGTTTTTAATTGTTGGCCAGAGACTGTCTTTGTCGGAAGAAGCACTGTGCAAGGTAGATTCAAGTGATCCAGCCATAGTCTCCGCAGTTATTAATGAGTACTCAAAGCAACCTTATATGAAAGAGAAAAGTGCATGTCACAGGTTATTTTTGCATTCATAATTATAAAGATTATACTTCTTGTTCTAATTAAATGGCCTCTACAGTTTTTATTCATTAAACTTTATTCTATGTATGCCAAGGATTTTTAACACTTATGATGTCAAGGATAATCAATCATGAAATAAACTTCTCTCAGTGAACGCACATATGGAAAAGCTCTGTTAGTTTATTCGCTTGCTGTATGTATCATCTTAACATACAGTGATAAATGATCTACATCTCACAGATTGAGTGCTAGAAGGTTCTATCAGAGTTGATTTTGTATTAAAGAACTAATGTTTTCATTTTCTGAAATGCAAACCTATCTTTCTGTCTTCCAAGATCCTCAAATATATTTTATATATATATTTTTAATCTATTCTCAATAAGCTCGAAATCCTTATTTTTTTTCGCAATCACTTGGCTACGGATTGAATGTCATTGATAGGTGCTTTTCCCGAAGAACAGTGGAAGAAATTATATCTGCCCTTGTAAGTTCAATGATATTGAATTTTATCCATGATGAGAATATTAATTTGCTGTCCTCTTTGTCAGATGTCTTCGAAATGTTTGCTAGTGCTTTGAGTAATATTCTTTTATTTTTGGTGTTTACATGTTTACCACTTACCTGACCATGATCTTGTGGTGGCAATTTTAGGAGAGAGAAGCCTTGAATAAGAAGGATGATTGGATCTCTGAAACAATCCGTTCACTGAAGAGAGCATCACCAACAGGCCTTAAAATTTGTCTGAGATCGGTAAGGGAGCAGTAAGCCTTAATATTGCCATTCCAGTCAGTATTTAACTGCTTAAGATGGATTGGCTTGTGGTTAAGATATTCATGACATCTTCTGTTGAAATTTAGCTCTGTAGGATTTTCATTATGTGCTCTAATCATGTGAGGCTATAGAAATCTCTTTTACTTTCCTTAGCAGAAGTATCATTTATTCCAGTTTCTGAAGGTTAGAAATTCAATTTCCAGAATTATAAACTGGTAAAAGTGGTTGATAGGTTAAGAATGTATTGACCCCTTGTGATAAATTAACCAATTAATTAGTCAAGTTAATTAATTAATTCAACTAACATGCAATTAGCGTGATAGCACAAACAAATCGCGAACTAAGTTAATATGTAGTGGAAAATAAGGTTGACATGGTGATTTGTTTAAAAATGGGGAAAACTTCCAAAGCAAAAACTCTACTGGGTGATTATAAGATCACCACTCTTGAGAATCCACTATTATCACAACAAGTGGTTATAAGTAAAGTAATGCCAGTATCTTATACCAACCTATAGTTGAACCCTTATCCTAATACCCAATTGGACTTGTTCTGTAGAAACAATCTCTCATTTTCAATTCACGGCTCCCAGTATGTGACCAACCAATTGATGCACGGATCCAAGTACGTTACTAACCACCAACTTGAGAAGGATATTGGCTGCAAAGTTCTTTAGTTCATCAACATGATAAGGATCACGAAACTCCCTTGTTACAAAACTCTACGGCGTACAAACGTAGCAGCTTCTTCAAGAGAAAAATGAACTTGGGCATATTTTTCCGATCACAATATGCTTGTGAAAAACTTTTACATTAAATTACATCAACTTATATCAGCTGTGATAACCCTTAAAATAATGCTTATATATGTTTAGGGTTGTGAGAAAAGAAAGCCTAAATAAATATACACGGATTGGTGTGAAATCAGATATGAAAAATTGATTTTTGTAAATCTCGATAGATAGGTTATCTATCGAGCAGTTGTAGAGCATTGGGCCAAGTTTGCCTTTTAAACCTCAATAAATGCTATCTGTGGAGCTTTAAAGTACAATACTTCTTCACTTAATTCTTGGTTAGATTTGCATGGTTTTAACACTTGGACTTGAGTTCTTGTTCTTTGAAGTATTAAACACACCATAGATCTACCTAATTACAAGTAAAGTGAGTTTTGTCAAATGATTAGCCAATTTTAGATGACATAAGTTCCTAACATGATTCACATATGTCCTAACAGTGGTTGACAACTAATAACAATGTCCTTTTTCAAGGCATTTTTATAATAAGCCCAAAGGTTTAATACAGGTGATAAGTGCAACAAGGACCTATATAAAGTTATCAAAAAGGGGATATGGTGGCATCTATTTTTTATTGGACACTAAAATGTTTGAAGTGCCTATTTCAGATGCATCATTGACTCTTGTCAACAAGTGTTATGCTTTCAATGTCCTGCCATTAAACATGTAACTACCTCTTAATAACCTAAGGAATGAACAGAATTGAATGCTCAAATAAATCAGGTGTTTTCGTTTCTATCTAGAACAATCAATTAAAAAAAAAGAAAAAAGATAAGGCTTCATTTCTGAGTAATGGGGATGAAATTGGTTTGATGCCTAGATACACATCTGCACCCAGCACATGCTACTCTGTCCTTGTGAATTGTGACGTAGGTTGGTACACGTCCATCGGGAATCAGGATGTGCTATGGCCATTGGAGAACAGTTGAGTTAAACATTTTTAGCCATTGTGCAGAGGTGATTGTGGTAGAATTTGAAGGAGCATCCAAAAATGTATAGAAAATTAAGTTGGATCCATAGAAAGAGAATGTCCTGCTATTATTATTCTCTCTTTTGCTTCAAAGGCCAATATGAGTTTTATCTTGATCAAAAATAAATAATGCCCTTGTACTTTCTGGCTTCCTTTTTTCATAAAGGGCATAGAACAGATTTTTTTATAATCATGGTGAATTTCCATTTTTTTGTATATATGCGAAGTCATAATTGTAAATTTGTAATAGTAGTACAAAAAATTTTATCACTATGTGCAAGAAAGCATATCATTTGAGGTATGAAGATGAATGTGGGGATTGTGTGTCACTTGGGATCCAAGCTTGACTTGGTTATCTGACATATGATCCACTCTGTTGTATGGATACCACCATAATAGAAATATGATATTTAGTTCTCTCAATAACTTTATAACTAAAGACAAAACTAAGCAGTCATCCAATTTGTCTAAATCTTGTGAGATTGTTTCCACTTTTTAACGTTTATTTTCCACTTGCAAACAGATTAGACAAGGACGGCTCCAAGGTGTTGGTTAATGTTGTAAAGTTGTAATTTACAACTATGTTTTGTTGGCTTTTATTCCGTGCCAAATTTGATTGTAATTGAGTTCAATCGTTTAAAACCCTGTATTTGTTGTGGGACTTGTTGTAAGGGTTGTGTGTTAGAGAGAGTGTTTGAAGACTCAAGCATCTGAAGAACTGAAGATTCTCGCGGGTATCTCGCGACCTATCATCCTGCGAAGTGACCCATGTGCCAGGCACATGCTGGAATGCGAAGAGTCAGGCCAGGTGGAGACAGTTGTGTCTCGCGAGTATCTCGCGGGTAAGGCCTTCCCGCGAGACACCCGCGAGACTAGCTGTTCTGCCAGCCTGTACTTTTTGAGTCACACCTTTTGCACCTCTCCTATATATACCATCATTACCCACAATTGTTGAGGAATGCTTCAGAGAGAAAACCCTAGCCAAACACATTGGTAATTAGAGATTGTCTTCCCCACCTTTCTCTATACATTTGTTTGTGGTATTTCCTCAACCCTTCCCTCTCCATTATCCATATCCTTGAGAGGTTGATAGCCCAAACACTTACCACACCTTGTGAGTGCTGTGTGACGTTTTTGGTGCTGCTGGGAAGCATTGGAAGAAGCCTTGAATGGCAGATGCAACATGGAGCTTGTTGCGGGATCCGGATAACTAGGACAAGACACGGTTCCGAGAAGCCTTGTTGGAGTAGGAGCTTGGAGGGCTTAGGTACAGCGGGTAGACTAGGCTTGGAGGGTCTTTTGCTAACCCATGTATCCCAACTGATTGTCTAGTGGATCGATTTCCGCTTGGAGGGCGGCGGAGAGGTTTTTCGCCGAGTTCTTCGGTTTCCTCTTCGAGAACACGTCTCGGTGTTTTCTGTGTTTGCATCCTTCTTCCCTACTCTTGTTTAATTCCATTATACTGCTGTGTTGCTTAGTTTATGGATTAGAGTAGTTACTTGTTCATCCGCTCGCTTTTACACTATTCCGCACTTTGTATTAAAGTTGTGTAAAATCTATTGAGCCGTAATTTTAATTTGGGGGTCTAAACAGCTCTTGTGTTTTTCAACACATTTTCGAGCTTTCAATTGGTATCAGAGCGGGTACACTTGCTGAGGTTTAACTACCTAAGTGTGATCCTTGACCCTTGTTGAGATGGACCGGTCTCAATCGCTCAATGTTCCACCATTTTTTGATGGAAATAATTATGCATTCTGGAAAGTTAGGATGAGAGCATTTTTATGCTCTATTGATGATACCGTTTGGGATGCGGTTGAGATAGGTTGGACTAAGCCGGAGGCTCCTAAGTCCACTTGGGATAAGGCTGCTCTAGCAGCGGCCAATGCTAATAGTAAGGCCTTAAATGCTATTTTTTGTGGTGTGTCCCCTGATGAATTCCACAGGATTTCTCATATGACAGTAGCCAAGGAAGCATGGGAGATTTTGGAGACTACCTATGAGGGAACAAAGAAAGTTAAGGACACGAAGCTTCAGATGCTTACCACCAAATTTGAAGAACTCAAGATGGGTGATGATGAACCATTTGATTCATTCTATGGGAAGCTCAATGAAATTGTCATTGCTAAACTCAATCTTGGGGAGAAGATTGAAGACACCAAGGTGGTGAGAAAAATTTTGAGGTCCCTACCTGAAAGTTTTAGAGCAAAGGTTACAGCCATAGAAGAAAGCAAAGACTTGGATGAGATTAAGATTCAAGAGTTGATAGGGTCTCTCCAAACGTATGAGCTGGGACTGCCTTCCCATAAGACAAGCAAATCGCTTGCTCTAAAGACCATCACCGAAAGGATAAATGATTCCTCCGAAGAAGATGGAGTGGAGAAGGAAGTAGCATATCTTGTCAAGAACTTCCGCAAATTCTTGAAAATGAAAAATAGCGGGAAACCTTTCAATGGAGGAAAGTTTTCTTCATCAAGAGGTGATAAGAAAGAGTTTAATAGAAAAGAATGGAAGGACTCTCAACCTTCTTCAGATATTGTATGCTATGAGTGCAATGGGCATGGACATTTAAAGAAGGAATGTCCGAATTTTCTGAGGGGAAAAGGGAAGGCTTATGCTACAACACTCAGTGATTCTGACTCTTCTGATTCTGACTCGGAAGAGAGCTGTGACGGTGAGGGAAACTACTCCGCCTTCATGACCATTGATCATGTAGATTCTTCGGATGACTTGGAAGCACTTGTGAAGGAACTTGGTGAGCATTCTGATTCAGAGTCCGTTGGAATTGTAGATGAATCAGATGAGGAAAAGGATGAAAGTACAGATAATCTTCAAGAAAACTACTCATTACTCCTTGAGAAGTCGGGAGAATATGCAAGGGTAGCCAAGGCGGCTGTCAGAAAAATGAAGAAGGCAGAGGAAGATTACCGGAGCCTTATGGTCAGACATAGGGAGGCAAAATGCGAGATAGAAAAGATGAATGGTGAGCTGTCAGAAGCTTACTTAAAGATCAGATTTCTTGAACAAGAGGTGGTTCAAGCACAAGCCAAGGTAGATAGGGTCTCCTCCAGAAAGTTGAATGATGTTATCTCATCCCAAAAACATTCCTCGGACAAGTCCGGATTGGGATATACCGGAGTGAGTAGCTCATCAGTCAAAGCTACCAAAGAAGTAAAATTTGTGAAGGCCGTAGAACAAATTGTAGAGGAGGCCGTTCCTGAGAATGGTAAAGTTGAAAAGAAGAATGTAATTGAGCAACGGATGGTGAATAAGCCCCGAAATCAATCTGTAGGAAGACATGAAAACAGAGCAAGATCTCGTTCAAGACCTCAACGGGGTCCTAGAACAGATTATGTATGTCACTATTGCGGACTGCGAGGACATACTAGACCAAACTGCCAAAAGTTGAGAGCAGACAACAATGCAAGCGCACCGCGGTCACGAGGAAGAAGAAATGACAATAGAGCTTGGAGCGGTGGAAACTCAAGAAGCCAAAATTGTGATCTCGGAGTGACAGACATGATGAAGATGATAGGTGCCTTCACCACCTGCATGGAGAGTTTCACAAGGAGGTTTGAAAGTCCCAACTCTCGTACCCAATCCGTCAAGGATATCACCCCAAACGCACGTGACGTGTGGGTGAAGAGGGGTACCCATGCATAAGCATTATAATATGTCCATGCATCAATTCTTTCCATGTGTAGGGACATTTGTAGATGCATCATTTCATGCATTAATTTCATTTTTTTTGGTTTAAACCTATTTTTGTTGATCTTGCCTTTCCTGTTCTGTTTTGGGTGTGTTTCAAAAATTCAAAAACCCATAAAAATTGAAAAATCTCAAAAGTTTGATCACTTGTTTTGTGCATATCTCATGTGAGTTTGGCCTAGTACCTTCGTACTTATGGCATAGTGCATTTACGATCTTTGCTTGTTCGTATGCACCCTTTTCTATGTGGAAGAAACCCTGAAAATTATGAGTGACTGTTGTAAATAGATCTTCACACCTGTCATGAATGATTAGTCAATAGTCTTGTTGGTCTTGATACTTGCATAGACTTGTGTCTATATCTCTTCCCACTTTATTTTTATGTTTTTGCAAAAAGAGCTCACAAATTGTAAATCTCCAAATGAAAAGAGATATTGAGCTGCAAAAGCCTGTCGCACACACTAGTATTTGACTAGGAAAAAGGGAAAGCGACTCCTTTTAAAGTAAATGTTATGGTGCTCAAAAAGCCAAAGGCTTCTCATCAATGTTGAAATATCATAAATCTCAGGCACCTTCCTCAAAATGAGATGTATTTGTCCAATCAAAATGAAAATGGACCAATTGTTATGAGTTATAAGAAGCCAAATGAAAAGCTTCTATGTTTTCATTGTGTGGGAGGTCATATATACTCATTTCTATAATGGAGATAGTCCACATGATTTCGTATCAGTTGTGTATGACTCGCGTGAATTGATCATTGAAGCTTCGCTCTGGTCTAAGGACTATTTCACATTTGATACTCACACACAACACACAAGTTTTTGATTCAATCAATGCCTATCTCATTTGTGTGATTGTATATGTCCAAATGGGATGTGATTGCCCATGAACTTGTTGATCAAATCCAAAAAGATTTTTGTGAATTTTATTAGTTTTTGAAAGTGTTTTTATCCTTCCTTGTGTTTCCTTTTAGTCAAAATGAAGTTTGTGTGTTTTTCACCAAAACTGGTTCAGTGGCTTTCTCGCGAGAAGCTCGCGACTAAGAAGCTTCCCGCGAAAAAGGTTTGAGGGAAATGTTTTTTATTTTTGTCACTCAAAGATTCTCGCGACTGTCTCGCGACTGTCTCGCGACCAACAGCTTCTCGCGAAAAGCTGTTTGGCAAAAACTGAGATTTTATTAAAATCAGACAGAGAATCTCGCGACTGTTTCGCGACTGTTTCGCGACTTAGAGCTTCTCGCGAAAATTTTGTGCTAAGTGGCACCTTTCGCGGTTGTCTCGCGACTGTATCGCGGCTCCCTATCCCGCGAAAAACGCGTGTTTTCAGTTTTTATAAGGCTGATGTGACAGTTTTTCAAAACATAAAACTTCCCTCTTTTCTTTTCTTCGAAACTCTCTCTACCCAAAAACACTATTTCATCAAATCCCTCTCCAAATCAAGTCTTTTTCTGCATTTTCTTCTTCAAGGTATGTTGATCATTCACTTCTTTTTAAGTTTTTACTTAGATTGTGCAGAATTTTTAGTTAGGGTTGTGATAATTGGGGATTTTCGAAATTTTGGGTTGGTTTTCTAAATTGGGCAATGTTTGTGTTAAATCTTTGATTGGGTTATGTTTCTTTTGATCTTATTGCATCTGTGTTGGCCCCTTGTGGCTTTTTAAAGTGTATTTAGGCATATTTTCACCATGTTCATGCATTGTTCATTCTTAAAGTGTTGTTATGCACATTAGGTGTTTGATTGAATGTCTAAATGACATTGTTGTGCCTAATTGGTCTCAAGTGAGTCCCAATTTCAAGGTTTTCATATACCTTACCATGTTTTGGTCTAAATTTGATCTTAAATCTTGTGTGTATTACACTTTGCACATGTTGCACTCAATTGGCAAACACCTAGGCACACACTTAGGCACACACTCATGCATTTCATGTTTCACATACATATGCATTCACACAAACACACACTTGCACAGTGATTTAAATTTCATACAAAATGTCTTGTTTTTCATTGCATTTGTGTTATAGGTTAATGAAGTTTGTGATATAGCTTGCTCTGTTGTGTTGGAAATGCTCTGTTTTTGAGTGTTACTCTGTTTTTGGAAGAATCTCATTTGATGTAAACTAACTTGAATCTAATCAAGTTTTGTTCTTGTGCTCTTGTGCTCTTTGTTGTTGTGCTCTTGTGCAGATGTCTCCCACCAAGCATGCCGGTATCAAGAAGAAGGGTCCCAAACGTGCTCGTACTGAATCCGATCACTTCAAATCCGCAGAGGCAGATATGAAGTACAATGATTGTTACAAGAGAGCAACCATTGTCATGGAAAGGGTGGTTCAATTGGAGGAGCTTGAGAATACATGCATCCCAGATGTGTTCAAAGAAAGAACCTGGACAAAGTTGCTAAATCCAGCTGGGAATGTGTACTCGGAAATTATCAGGGAATTCTTTTCTAATGCTGCTGTGGAGGATGACAAGATAGTCTGCTGGGTGAGGCACAAATAATTTGAGATTACAAAGGATGGCATTCAAGACTTCTTGGAGATTCGTCCTCCCTCACAACCGATGACAGTTCAGTATGATGAGAGATTAGGGCATATCACGGAGATGATATCAGCTCTTGGTGGAGTTCCAAAGAAATCATCAATGGATACTCTCAAGTTCTCTCCAGAAATGAGAACTCTCAGCTATGTCATGATCCATAACCTGTATCCGGTCACCAACCTCACCACTCTCTCGGCTCCAAGGACGAGGTTTCTCTACGACCTCTTTACTCACAAGGAGATTGATATCTGCAGCCACATCTTCCACATTCTGAAGAAGAGCATCATGAAGCAAAATTCCAGAACCATAATGCCCTTTCCTTCATTGATCATGGGGCTCATTGCCAAGACAAAGCTGAAATTCCCTAGTGGCCTCACTGTTGTTCAGAGGGATTACCCCATTGGTGCAAACACTCTAACTCGGAGCACAGCACACATTAAAGGCCCCAAGACTGGTGCTCATCTCATTCCACCACCTCGGGTCGTGCCTCAGGATGCACCAGATGAGGGTGGGGATACAGAGGAGGAGATTGACAGGTTTACTTCTGCTCCAGAGACTGCACATCCAGAGACTGCACAGCCATCATCTTCAACACACACACCAGGTCTCAGCAAGCTTGATCAGATCCTAGCTAAGATGGATCACATGTCCACAGTGCTTGACACTCATGTACAGCACACAGCGGATCAGTTTGCATACCTCCAGGAGCAGATCACCACATTGTCAGCCCAGATTCAGAGCCTATCTCCTTCACATGTATCAGACTCCGACTCCGATCAGATCTAGTCCTTTGGCCATTCCGGTCAAAAAGGGGGAGAAAATTTTGAGGGGGAGCTGCTGAACAAGAGCTTGCACAGCCTTAGGGGGAGCATAACCTAGACACATAGCTATAGTTGATATTGGTTATTGGTTTTACAGACGGGTTTTATACAGCTCTTTTTAGTTTTTTTCTGGTTTATGGTTTATAGTTAATGTCTTACTGTTTTCTGGTTTATAGTTCTGACACTTATGCTTTAACTTCAGTATTAATTTAAGTATATTCAGTATATTCTCAGAACTGTGTGTTTATGTTCTATGCTTTGTGGCATATATGCTATGTGGCACTTTTCTTTTGTACCCATGTTGCTTTTGTAAGCTTTAAGGGTTTGTTTCATGCATTGTTTGTAGGTCTTTGTGGTTTGTGCCATGCATTTGCAATACCTTGCCTATGCAACCTTCATGCATGTTTGCTTGTTGTTCAATGTCATGCATTTTACTTCAAGTACATCACTCTTGTGCCCATGTAGGATTGTTCCTAGATGCATACATGTTCTATGCATTGGTTGAGTGATGAACACTCGTGTGCCCTAGTAGGATTGTTCCTAGATGCAAATACTTCGTGTATTTCGCATTGGTTGAGTGTTGGAGTTGCAAGTGACTCTCTTCAATTGAGCGTATCTTCTTGCAAATCCGGATGTTCGTTCCATGTGTGAATGAGCATAGTAATTGCTTCTGTATAGTGATTACTTGTTTGATCTTGCCATGATCTAGTGTTTCTATTTTGTTTTGCTCGATCATGCTATTATTGCTCCATATGTTTTCAAGTTTTCTGCATACAATGATGTTATTGTGTTGTTGTGTTTCAGGAGTTACTTGTTCATATGTTTCAAGAGCTTATCAGAATCTAGAATTAGGTGTGAGTGAGTTTTGCCTTTGTTCCCAAACTCACGGTTAAGTCTAGAGTCTGTTTTAGGGTTTTGTCACGGAATAGCCAAAGGGGGAGATTGTAAAGTTGTAATTTACAACTATGTTTTGTTGGCTTTTATTCCGTGCCAAATTTGATTGTAATTGAGTTCAATCGTTTAAAACCCTGTATTTGTTGTGGGACTTGTTGTAAGGGTTGTGTGTTAGAGAGAGTGTTTGAAGACTCAAGCATCTGAAGAACTGAAGATTCTCGCGGGTATCTCGCGACCTATCATCCCGCGAAGTGACCCATGTGCCAGGCACATGCTGGAATGCGAAGAGTCAGGCCAGGTGGAGACAGTTGTGTCTCGCGAGTATCTCGCGGGTAAGGCCTTCCCGCGAGACACCCGCGAGACTAGCTGTTCTGCTAGCCTGTACTTTTTGAGTCACACCTTTTGCACCTCTCCTATATATACCATCATTACCCACAATTGTTGAGGAATGCTTCAGAGAGAAAACCCTAGCCAAACACATTGGTAATTAGAGATTGTCTTCCCCACCTTTCTCTATACATTTGTTTGTGGTATTTCCTCAACCCTTCCCTCTCCATTATCCATATCCTTGAGAGGTTGATAGCCCAAACACTTACCACACCTTGTGAGTGCTGTGTGACGTTTTTGGTGCTGCTGGGAAGCATTGGAAGAAGCCTTGAATGGCAGATGCAACATGGAGCTTGTTGCGGGATCCGGATAACTAGGACAAGACACGGTTCCGAGAAGCCTTGTTGGAGTAGGAGCTTGGAGGGCTTAGGTACAGCGGGTAGACTAGGCTTGGAGGGTCTTTTGCTAACCCATGTATCCCAACTGATTGTCTAGTGGATCGATTTCCGCTTGGAGGGCGGCGGAGAGGTTTTTCGCCGAGTTCTTCGGTTTCCTCTTCGAGAACACGTCTCGGTGTTTTCTGTGTTTGCATCCTTCTTCCCTACTCTTGTTTAATTCCATTATACTGCTGTGTTGCTTAGTTTATGGATTAGAGTAGTTACTTGTTCATCCGCTCGCTTTTACACTATTCCGCACTTTGTATTAAAGTTGTGTAAAATCTATTGAGCCGTAATTTTAATTTGGGGGTCTAAACAGCTCTTGTGTTTTTCAACACATTTTCGAGCTTTCAAATGTCTTGTTCGTGAGTATAGAATTGCTTGTCATTTCATGCAAGGAAAACTCAGCAAGGATCTCTTTGAGGTTTCAGCTTACTCAAATATTCATTTTCTCCTAATTTCTTCTTTTGACAATTATTTTAAGATTTCCCCTTTTTACTGTAGGGCTCTAGAGCTATACTCTTGGATAAGGATAAGAACCCAAAGGTAGACATGCATCTTTTTCTATATCTTTGCCATTTAGATTTTTCTGTCCCAATGATTTTCATAAATATAGATTTCTGTTGGTTTATTTTTCTTATTTCATCTTTGGCTTCCTATTTCTCCCAGTGGGAGCCCTCTAAATTGGAGCTTGTTAGTGACGATATGGTTGACTCATACTTCTCTATGATGGATGATGAAGGCTGGGAAGATCTAAAGCTCCCTGTGAGATCTAATTTGCCTGCATATATCATTGCAAAGCTTTAATGCATGAAGGTGAAAAATGGGGAAATTGTTGCACTTTTTAAATTATAATAAAACGGATATCAACACATTATGTGGAGACATATATGACCACAATGATATTCTCATTATCTTTGTGCTATTAGTCAATCCTTGTTATAGGGTGCCAATTTTAGCTGATGCTATAACTATAGTATATAGAACATAAATTTCCAGCGTATGCTTCAAATTATTTTCTCTGGTAATGTTTGCAAGAACAGGAATCATCTTTGACATGATGGAAATGACCCCTTGACTTTTACTTTTTGTTTGTAAATCTTGGAAATAAGTTTAAATGTAGAATGACAGTTTGAGCAGACCCTGAGGTTCTTTAGAATAAGATTCTTTGCCCTTGGTTGTGTTTTCAACAAACCATAAGAAATTTCCAGCCTTTCTTCTTTATGTTTGTCAACACTGCTGAAGTTTCTGCAACATGGTTAATCAGTTCAACTTTGGAGTCAATTGATTTAGCATCAAGTAAATTTATGTAGTTTCTTGATGAGAATGATGTTAGACCAGGAATAAATGAGAAATTCCATTTATGACAATTGAGTTGCAACCCGGTGTCTTTCAAATACATTTTTTGTGCATAAGCTTTCTCACTCTTTTTACTTCTTCCCACTTTCATAGATGTTCAAAAGAAAAACATAGATTCTGTCATTTTCTGGTTCAAGATTTAGCAAGTGTCTGGCTGCTTCCTTCCCTAAATTGATTTTTACAAACAATCTACTGCACTAAGCACAACCCCCCCAATTGCTCCATTTGGTTCCATGTGCATTTTTTTTTTTTATATCTACAGTTCCTCCAAAAGTCCTATAAAAGATCAATCATAGTGCTTCAACTTAGGACTTATTCCATATTTATCCCATTGAAATGTTGTCTACTTTCTTGAATCACTTATCACCCCTTCACAACTAAAAGCCAATAACAGTAAAAATAGTATAATACTCCAATGAAGATGATATCATATGGCTGAATGCATGTCCTTATCATCAAATGTAATTGAGCCAAAGCCTCCTCACCAAGGCCATGAAGAGCAGGTACTTGGATCATATCATTCCAAGAGACAGCATCTTTTGGATATGTCGTCAAATACTCCAAGAGCAATGTCCATATCTCCACATTTAGAGTACATTTTCAACTAGTGAATTCTTCAAACTTGTAGAATGCTCTAGTCTAACCATCTTGATATATTCATGGATCCAACTCCCCAAATCTAAATCACCAAGTTGGGCACAAGCTGAATGTCCTGCCAAAATGTCAATATGATGCGTATTTGAAAACAATGTAGGTATGAGTGCATATGTGCATGTGGAAACTGTGCATATAGCCCTCCAACAAGGGATAGAAGTGGATGGAAATATAGATATGTACCTTCCACAAGGGATAGAAAAATATGTGAATGTGAGAACTTACATTAAAAAAAAGAAAAAAGAAAAAAGAAAGCTACTAAGTATACAGGAATTTACATCAAGAAAGGGGAACTCACTACATGAGAATTTACACTAGATGGAACTACTTGCTGCGATAGAAATTATGTCATGGAAAATGCCACTTGAATGAATTTACACCACCACCACCATGCATGATAATCTACACAAAAAAGACCAACCAAAGGAATTTAAGGCATGAAAAAGGTGCTTAAGGGCATTCACATCAGATTTCAGCAAGTCAACCTCAACAAACAGACACATCAGTTTATATATCCATCGTGTAAAATGAGATTTCGTTACAGTGCTTGTGTAAATATACTTAAGCATAGTAGCTTATGCAAAAAAAATTTCTTTGCGTTTCCCGATTGTGAAGGAAGAGAATGAAAGGCATTTGCTGTGTGAAGAGAGACAAACAATTAAAAAAATAAAGAAAAATCAACATTTTTATAAAATATTATTATTTTTAGAATACTATTTTAGAATGGAGGGGATGGAATGGAAATGAATGAAAAGAATAATTTTAAAATATTTTTCCCTTCCCTTGTTTGAGAGTTTAAGTGGGAGGGAATGGAATGGGTAGAAGGAAACACCCATTCCTCTCTATTCTCTTAAAATCTCAAATTTTCATTCCTCCCGAAATTGAGAGGAATGGAGGAAATGGAATTAGATTTAATAATTTTTTTTACTAAAATTCCCAAAATACCCCCTATATATTCAACTATTTATTTTAAAATAGCAGTCTAATAGTAATATTGTCATAAAATAATTCCATTCTTTTACATTCCTTTATTTTAAAACATCCAATCAATATTACTTAATTCCAATCCATTCCATTCTTTTCCACTCTTTTCCCTTACCTAAATACATTTCATTCCATTTTCTTATAAACTCTCAAGCATAGTCTAAGTATTTTTAACACACACATGAAGGAAAGTGGAGAATGTCTTAAAGAAACAACAATGTATATCTAAAAGGATCTAAATAATCATATGTGAGTATTTTGTAAAATAATTAATTAAATTTATCTTATTAAAAAAATTCTTATTTTAAAATTGACCTAAAACAAACCGTTATTTTTGCATAAACAGATGTATCACCCTAAACGCACGTGCCGTGTGGGTGAAGAAGGGTACGCATGCATAAGTATTACAACATGTTCATGCATTAATACTTCCTATGTTATGTGACTTTGATTGGTTGTGTGCCTTGTGTTATCGTTCTAGCATGTGTTGAAAATTTTTGTTTGTTTGCTATTTGCTTTGAATGTTTTTACATTTTTTTTGGTCAATCTTTACTTGCTTTTGTGTCAAAAATCCAAAAACACATAAAAAGTAGAAAATCCAAAAAGTTTGATCGACATTATTGTGTATTGCCACAGACATGTTTTGCCTTGTACCTTTGTACTAATGGATTTGTGCATTTACGAGTGTAGCTTGTTATTTATGCACTCATATCATTGTGGGAAAAATCTTGACATCTATGTGACTGTTGTAAATAGATTTCCAAACTTGTCATGAATGATTAGTCAATGGTTTTGTTGATTTTGAAACTTGCATAGACTTGTGCCTATATATCTTCCCACTTTTTTTTTTTTTTTGCTTAAAGAGCTCAACAAATGTAAATCTCAAAATGAAAAGAGATAATGAGCTGCAAAAACCATCGCACATACTAGTATTTGACTAGGAAAAAGGGAAAGCAACTTTTATGAAAATGTATGATATTCCAAAAAGCCAAAGGCTTGTTCATCAAATTGAAATATAAAAAATTTTAGGCATTAATCTCAAAATGAGATGTATTGATTCAAAAAGATCAAATGATATGATATGTATGAAGCCAAATGAAAAGCTTCAAAATTATGTAATCAAGTTTTGAGTGGAATTGTGGTGTGCCTTTGTATTAGAATCCCTTTCCCTCTCCCCTATTTGTGTGTGTATTTGTTTCACAAAAATAAATAAATAAATAAATAAATGTGGTAGGTCATATATGCATATTTCTATAATTGAGATAGGTCACTTTTCCTCGTGCTAATTGTGTATGTCTTGGTTAAATTGATCATTGAAGTTTCATATTAGACTAAGGACTACATTATATTTGGTACCCACACACATCACACATGTCTATGTTCAATGAATGCCTTATTTATTTGTGTGATTGTACTTGTTTAAATGTGTTGCACATGCTCAATTATATGTTGATCAAACACAAAAAGATTTTTGAGTGTTTTAGTTGTTTTTGGAAAGTGTTTTAGTTTGAAAATTTTCCAAAATTTCAAAATCTGTGCAACCCTGTTTTGGCGACTCTGCCTCGTGGGTCAAGCAAGTCGCAAGCCCTAATTGCGAGCTTACTCAAAAGCTCCTGCCAATTTTCTAGCGGGTCAAAGCCCCAATCGCAAAAAACACTTAGAAAAATTTCAAAAATCTGGGTTTTTGGGATTTTTACGACTCATGTTGGCAACTAGTTTGCGAGTGGAAGCTCTAGTCACGAGGTTTACTCAAAAGGTTTGGTGACTCCCGTTGCGACTTACTCATGAGTGGACCTTCCAGTCGCAAAAAACACTTAGACAAATTTTTCAAATTTTATCATACAGGTTTTTGGCGACTTGCACTAGCGACTTGTTTGTCACTCACTCCAGTCGCGAAAAAAACGCGTGTTTTATGCATCAAGGGTCTTTTTCAGGACAATTTTCAAAAACTTTTCCATTTTCCCTCGCATATTGTGACTGTTCATTGTCTCCCTCTTCCAAATTCACAGTATTCACTCTAAAAAACCTCCATTTTTTTTCATCATCTCTTCACCAATCTTCAAGAAAAGGTATGGGTTCTCTATTTTTCTCAAAGTATTTCATGTTTCTAAACTTTGATTTCTTAGATTTTGGGTATTTGTTGAGTTTTGAAAAATATGATGTTCGAATATGGTTTGGATATTTGGTTGAGTTTGATGAAAGGTTTTTGTTGTTTTTAATAGTATGATGCTAATTATTACATGATTCTCATGTTTTTGTCTCATTGTTGAGGATTATACCCTATCTGTGTTGTGTTGTGCATATCATGCTCATGGTAAAATGTCTCAGAGACATTCTCTTGTGTTTCTGTGGACTTCATGGATTACAATGTGCTTAGTTATGCCTGCACATGCATCATATATGCACACCACATGCACCTTTGTTTCCTAAGTGGTTCATTTAACAGAGTTGAGTAATGTTTCTCCCTGTCTATCGTTATATTTTTTGAACTTACATGGATCTAATCAAGTTTGTGTTTATGTCTTGTGGTTTTGCAATTGGTTCTCTGTTGTGTGTATGTTCTTTTGCAGATGTCTCGCCATTCCTCTCGTGGAAAAGAACCAGTGATTGATGTTCCATCATCCCCTATTTCAAAACGGACTCATCATTCGTCCCAGGACTCAAACAGCAAGAGATTCAGGACTCCCCTCGATTCTCAGACATACTCCAGCATTTTTCAAAAAGCTCCTATTGTGGTGGAATGGATTGTGAGATTTGATACCTGGGAACAACTTTTATTCCTAGGATTTTTGAAGAAAAAGATTGGGTTGATTTATTCGGGAACTTCGAGGATCCAATTGATGAACGAGTCAAAGAGTTCTACGCTAACGCCAGATTTACTGGAGTTGAACTAAAGTGTTGGGTCCGAGGAAAAGAATTCATCATTACTCCAAATTACATTGCAGAGGTCCTTCAAATAACTCGACCGGCAAATGTAGACCTCATTCCATATAATGATAAGCTTCCTCAAGTGCAAGATATTCTTCAAATTCTTGGGCCAGATCATGAGATTTCATCCAAAGGCACGTCCATTGGAACTAAAAAGTTTGCACTTGAACTAAAAACTCTCACTTTGATCATGTTCTTCAACCTTTATCTGCTATCAAACACTGGATTCATCAACCTTGGAAGAGCGCAGTTTCTATGTGATCTCATCACCAGAGTTCAAATTGACATTTCTGCTCACATCTTCCAGTTAATAGGGCGAACAACAGCACAAACAGCAGCAAGAACATGCCTTCCTTTTTGTAGTACAATCATGAAAATTATGGTACTTGAAGGGGTTCATCTGCCAAAAGATGGAAAGACATTAGTTCGTCTTTGCCCATTATCCATGGTTTCTCTTCGAGCGAGCAAAAGTCACTCTTCCAAAACACCTAAGAGTCAATCTTTCCCTCATGCTACCTCTTCCGGTCATGGCTCAGCCACTCACACTATGCCTATGCATATCGAGACAGCATCTTCTCACACTCTTGAGTTGCAAACGAATAGCATTCAGTCTATACATCCTACTTCTCAAACTGACAGGTTGAGCACTTTGATTGAGGGTTTGCATCAGCGTATTTTCGGATTGGAAAATGTTCTCTACTCCACCAACAACCAAGTTCAAATGCGTCTCACAACCATTCAGACACAGTTAGATGCTATTCAACAAAAACTAGAGGACAGCCTTTAGCTATTCATGCCTAAAAGGGGGAGAGCAACTCATTGTATATAGCTTAGGTGATAGCATACAGTAAGGGGGAGAGCAACACAAGAATGGGAAGTGTGCATATTGAAAGAGGGAGTTGTGTGAGCTCAAAAGGAGAATACTGATACATTCACACATTACTTTTGGCTTGTCTTGTTTTCAGCTTATGTGTTTATAGTTTTTATAACTCTTGGTATTTACATTGTGCTTTGTTTAAAACTGTTGGTACTTTGTACTTTGGTTTAATTATTTCAGTATCTTTTTAGTACTTTATATTTTGTACCTATGCTTTGTAGTTCAGTACTTTTAGTTAATGTTATGCATTTTCTTTAGTACTGCACTCTTGTGCCATTGTTGGATTTTTTATCCTTAATGCAATTACCTTGTGTTTTTGTATCGGTTGAGTGTTGGACATGCAAATAATACTTTGCATTGAACTTATTAGCTTGCATGTCTGGATGTTCATTCCTTGTGTGAATGATCATTGTGATCACTATTTATAGTGATTGTTCCTGTTTGGTCAAGTCATGCTTTAATGCTTTATTCTTCACTACTTGATCTCATTGCACCTGCTCCATATGCATTTCAATATTTCTGCTTACAATGATTGTCTTGTGTTGTTCTTTTCAGGAAATACTTATTTGTATGATTCAAGAGCTTCACAGTTTCTAGAATTAGGATATGAATGAGTTTTGGCAACTGTTCCTAACTAACATGTTAAGTCTAGAGTCTGTTTTTAGGATTTGGTCATGGAATAGCCAAAGAGTGAGATTGTAAGGTTGAATTTATTCAATCATGTGTTGATTTTATTCCATGCCAAATTTGCTTGTAATTTAGCAGTTAGATACTCTGTATTTAGGTGAGAATTATGTAAGCGTAGTATGTATGAGAGAGTGTGAATAAATCTTAATAAGTGTGCAATTCAAGGGAGTCTTACGATTGGATCTCTCGACTGGCAAGTCGCCAGAATGGCACACGTGTGAAGCATGCAGGGGAAGCTAAAGGGTCACGACAGTTAGAGCACTATAGGACAAAACTTCCAGTTTGGCAAGGCATTTAGCTCGCAACTCAAACTCGCGACTCGTTCCAATCGCAAGGCCGAGTCGCCAGAATGCCTTGTTTGTTGAAAACTGACATTTCGCATTCCTCATACACCCTACTATAAATACCCTTATACCCACGAAATGTTGAAACCTTCTAGAGAGAATTTTGAGAGAGAAACCCTAAAGAAAAATAAGATTGACTCATCCACAATCTTCATCTTTTGATTCTCCAAATTCCTCTAGTCTCACCCTCTCCATTGACATATCCTTGAGAGGCACATTTAGCCAAATCTTTATCTCACCATACCCATATCAGTGATGAGTTATTTTGGTTCTTGGGAAGTAGTTCAAAAGGGACCAATTCATTTTGTTTAATGCAATGGGCTATTGCGGGATCCAGTAAGCTAGAGAAGACAAGGTTTAGCCTAACTCTGTTGGAGCAAGGAGCTTGGAGGGCTTAGGTGCACCGAGTAGATTAGGCTTGGAGGATCTTCTGCTATTCATATATCCCAACTTGATTCTCTAGTGGATTATTGACCACTTGGAGGGCGACGGAGAGGTTTTACGTCGAGTATTTCGGTTTCCTCTTCAATAACATATTGCCGTGTTATCTTTGTATTTGCATCTCTCTTCCTTTACTCTTTACTCTTTAATTACTATTGTGATTGTATTTAAATATGATTTAGAGTGTTTTACCAATTTGGGTTTAGCTTATATTCATCATTCCACACCTATATTGTTTGTGTATAAGCTTGTGTTGGTAATTTTATATTTGGGGGTCTAAATGTTCATAGGTGTTTTCCACCCTATTTGAACTTTTACTCTTTATTTCCTTAAATTTTCAAATTTTCATTCCCCTCGAAATTGAGAGGAATGGAGGAAATTGAATTAGATTTAATGATTTTTTTACTAAAATTCCCAAAATACCCCCTATATATTCAACCATTTATTTTAAAATAGCGGTCAAATAGTGATATTGTCATAAAATAATTCCATTCATTTACATTCCTTTATTTTAAAATATCCAATCAATATTACTTAATTCCAACCCATTCCATTCTTTTCCACTTTTTTCCCTTACTTAAATACATTTCATTCCATTCCATTCGTTCCATTCCCTTTATGATCATTCCATTCCATTTTCTTATAAACTCTCAAACGTAGTCTAAGTATTTTTAACACACATACGAAGGAAAGTGGAGAATGTCTTAAAGAAACAGCAATGTATATCTAAAAGGATCTAAATAATCATATGTGAGTATTTTGTAAAATAAATAGTTAAATTTTATCTTATTAAAAAGAATTCTTATTTAAAAATTGACCTAAAATATACCGTTATTTTTGCATAAACAGATGTAAAAGTAAAATGAATTCTCATTTAGGTCTGTTTGGGGTTCACTTATTTTGTTGAAACTGAAAATTTTTTACTAAAATTATTATAGATAAACTAAAATTATTATAGATAAAGGTAAAAGTGAGCTAAAATAGTATAGTGAGATCTATAAATAGTACCAAAAAGTATGATGAGACTCATAAATAGTAACAAAGATAAGTTAAATAGTAAAATAAGTTGGCAAAATTAATCTTAAAAAAAAAAAGAAAAAAAGAAAAAGAAAGAGAGTAGGATTTGAAAAGTCCTCTCTCAAGTTGTCATTTCTATATATATAGGTGAGCTTTAATAGGCAAAATCCCAAACGTGAAAGCAACGAACCCCCCATACCATACCACTGAGCTTATCAGCACAGCAATCAGCACGAATTCACTGAGAGAAAAAACCATGGCTCCGCTCAATTCTACCAAACCCGACGACCCTCAGGTCTCTCTAATTCTCTCTCTCTCTCTCTCTCTCTCTCTCTCTCTCTCTCTCTCTCTCTCTCTCTCTCTCTCTCTCTCTCATTTCATTTCCATGCTTTGTTTGTTTGCTGAGAAAATATACAATAATTGAGGAGCAGGGCTTTGAAAACTTCTCTGACCAGCCAAATTCTCGGCAACTAAACAGAGTCTTAGCTTTTGAATATTGTACGGCACCAAAGCTCCCTGGGCCGGTTGGAGTATCCAGGCCCATTAGGACCCTACATTCATTGCATGCTCGAAGGACGGCACTTTGACCTTATCTGATTGCGCGGGCTGTTCAAACTAGCATCGTCCCCCACGAATCCTCCCCGGGGCGGTGAGGCTTCGCCCGGGGAGTTAATGCCTGATCAATTCGCAATCAGGAAGTGCAACTGTCGAGCATTCCAGAGTAGGAACCAATTCCAAGACCACTCCTACCTAAACACCCACTTACAACTAACAGCATTGGACCTCCAAACGCACTAGCGCCAGAGGCAATCATCACTATTCCACTAGCACCTAGCTATAAATACAAGGAGCTGGAGGAGGGAGAAGGTTGTTGAAACTCTGGGAGGAGGAGAAAGAGAGTGAATACGGTTAGCAGAGAGAGAGGAGAAATGATTTCAATTGGTCTCAGCACGAGGACGACCCAATGTAGGAAATCCAAGCCCATTACACAAATAGATTGTGAGCCCAAGTGAATCTTGGCCCAGCAGCCTCGTTTTTGGCGCGCACAAATATTATAGAAAACATGGGTTTTTATTTTTATTTTTATTTTTATTTTTTTTTTTTCTGGGATAATATGGTTTTAATGATTTTATTTTTATTTTTAATTTTAATGAATTCATGAAATTGTAGTGTTCGAATAATTTTAAGTTATGCTGTTAATCCGATAATGGGGTGTGAGGAATTTGATTGATTTTATGGAAATAGTTAGTTTCCTACTGAGTAATAGTAACTGGAATCCTTGAAATTTGAATAAATTACCTTAATAATCGCGGCATTGGAGATGCCTTAGAGGGCATTTTGATTGTTAAGTTTGCGCGTTTTCGATTCTTATATGTGTTTTTTGATTGATTGTTTTGACAGGTTCTGGTTGAAGAGAAGTTGTCTGCAAGAATATTGATACAGACTATTCTTAGCAGGAACATCAGGATCACCAATTAGTTAGTTTCCTACTGAATAATAGTAACTGGAATCCTTGAAATTTGAATAAATTACCTTAATAATCGTGGTGGCGTTGGAGATGTCTTAGAGGGCATTTTGATTGATTCTTATATGTTGTTTTTTGATTGATTGTTTTGACAGGTTCTGGTTGAAGAGAAGTTTTCTGCAAGAATATTGACATTGAACAGGCCTAAGCAATTGAATGCCCTCTCATTTCAAATGGTATCACGCCTAACTTACATTTCGATCATGTGTTTTTCTTGCACTATCATTTATATTGTGCTTTTTAGTTGAAATATATGTATGTATGTATGCGTATAAGTTTTCCTTTGTGCTTTTCTGCTTGTGTATATGCTTTTTTTGTTGCTGACTACACTACTTTATATGAGAGTATCTAGTTTATGATAGCAAAACGGCATTTACAAATGTACAGTCTTCTCTTAAATCACCCCATAATTATTCATTCCAGGTCTTTATATTATTTCGAATAATAAATGATGTTCTACTTGAATTTATTGAATACCCCCACTCAAGTCCTACCAGTTGAGGCTATTACCCTCTTAATCAATAGAAAAAATATCCCACACTCTTGCACATTGCAACTGTAGGAACAAGAAAAAAAAAAAAAAAAAAAAAAAAAAAAAAAAAAAAAAAAAGAAGTTGGAGTGGGGTTTATACTATGAACATCGGGTATCGTTTCTTTTCAGGAAAATTTCCTTTAAATAATCATGCAAACGTAGGTTGGTTTTTTCTTTTGTTTGGAGAAACAGACATATGGTTGAATGACATTATTTGGTGCAATTATTTGGTGCAAACGTTGGTGGATATTGTTATTTTTGGCATTTTCTTTCTATCAATTCTGGCGAGGATTGTCTTGCAAACCAACCCTTGTTATTCTTATTAACTACAAGCTCAGCATGTGGTTGGTGCGGACAGAAGTAACTTTATTTTAGATAAAAACTATTCACTCTCTAATCCGATTTATGCATTAGTTTCAAAAGGCAACCTTTGAAGGGGGTCAGTACTGTGAACATTTATCTCTACACATGGTTTTAGTTTCCAGCCACAGCTATAAGTCTGGTTGGTTTTATCAGGTTTAGTTGACATGTCGGAAAGCGTGTATTATAGGAAAACAATGCAAGCTTCACTTTTCGGACCCTATTCTTTCATATGCCCTAGATTTAGATTTTATTATATAATTCTTCTAGTCAATTATAAATAATGACATAAAATAAATGAAATACGATGGTAGTGTGCAAAGCTCTGTCTGCAATATGTGATTCTGTTTCCTTGTTTGAAAATTGATGGACTCATTAATCTATTGAATTAATTTCTGGAATATGGATGATTCCCATTTCTAGTCCTTTGGGTGGATCAACCTTATTCTGTTTCTGTAACACCCCATAATTTTTGACTCTAATTTAATTAATTATACATAAATTATAAGGAGGCCCACAATTAAATGGATTAAATTGAATTGGGCCCAAGATGTTAAAAATAAGATAAATATTATGGGATATGAAGCCCATGTGAAGTGGCATAAGTAAATATATGGGCCTTGATAAGCTTTAAAAAAAATAAAAATAAAAAAATAAAACCCTAGCCTCCTTCCTCTTTAGTCACACGTACGTATACTTATGAGACTTCATTTTGCTTCAGCCGCATCACATTGCTGAATTTTGCTTTCCGTCACTGTGGCTGTGAGAAGAGACTTCAGGTATGGTTTCTATGACTATATTAAGGGAAATAGGACTCCTATGATTGTTATCATACTTAGACTAGGCAAGTAAATATAGGCATGTGTCATGGAAAGGAACTAAGAGATGTTGGTCTCATGAATCTCCACCTATCCCTACATTAAGGGAAAAGATGTCCTATATTGTTATGATATGAGATAAGGAATGGTCAAATATGGCTGCATGTCAAGAGCTTTGATATTGTATCTAATAGGCTTGGACTTTATCAATTGCTTTGTCATCATGTGAAAGGGAAAATATAGCTTTATGGGTTTCTATATATATATATATATATCCCTATATGGCCATCTTGAATCTAAAAACTAAGACTATTTTAATGGGCAAAGGATGCTTGTGGGTTAATAAGCTTTCACACATAGCCTCAATTGTTGACCGATTGACCATAACCTTTTAAGCCTCTATTGTTGACCGGTTAATATGCATTCACACTAGTCCAGCCGTGTACTAGATTTTGGGTCTTTGGGTTGATGAATTACAACATTAAAATAGGAACTATTTATTTATGTATAGCCGTATAGTCCTCCATAGCCTTTAAGATGGATTCGGCCTAACTTTAATATGTGGCTTCAAGGGAAATTGTAAGCAACCGGATTGATAGATTAAGAATACTATCTCGTGGCTCCCATGTTAGATTGAAAAAAAATATATATATATATATTAGAGTTAATAGATTTTCAGCGGTACCAAGTGGGAATGCTAAGCAACTAGATTAATAAATTAAGGCTATATGTGGCTTCCAATATTAAATTGGATAGTTAAGCGAATAAATGGAGGGTTTTGGATATATCAATAATATTTAGGATGAATTCGTTTAAGTGTGAAAATAGATTTTTAAGTGGAAAATTGTGTATTGATGAACCTATTTTTGGTGTTGCTAGGTTCTAATTCTACTGAATTGTTGTGATTCGAGAGAGGTTGATTTCCTTTATTTTTACAACTAAGAGGTAAGTGGTGTTTACTAATTTTGGGGGTTTTTCCCAAAGCAATGTTGATTATTAAACTATTTTATATCAAAGAAACATGTTGATATTTTATATATGAATTGATATTTTATAAATGTTTGATGTGCACATTGACTATTCGTTTTATGAAAATCTTGTGGGACAACCTGAATTTATTTAAACTTGTATGCGTGAATATATCTTTATATCTTTGAGAATTATGAATGGATTATTTTTGTGAGTATATTGAAATGTGTTTTGGAAACCTATGGCAAGTCATGAATAGAAGCTCAGTGTGGTATCTAGTCCTTAGCAAGGGACGGTCCCAGAAAAGGGGACGGTCCCAGAAAAGTGCACATTTAATAGCTCCTTAGCAAGGGAGTATATTATTGAGGATCCAAAAAGGGAGCTCCTTAGCAAGGGAGTGCACCTTTTGGTTCCAAAGGAACTATCCTTAAGAAAGGGGATGAAAAGGAGGTTCCAGTCCCAAAAGGGGATAGCACAACCCTGTCGACGGGGCGTAAACGTTGACCACGAGAAAAGCCTAGGAAATTGTTATGTGATTGTATTGATGTATGTATTATGATGGCTCACAATATAAAGATATTGTTTTTTTTATATATATATATGAAGTATTTGATGATGAATATTGATAAATTACAAGTTATGAAATTGTTGTAAAAATTATTTATTTGAAAGGTTTGTTCCCACACCCCAATGTTAGTGAATCCCACTTATTGAGTTATTTCACCCCCCCTTTTATTTCCCATTACAGATACATTAGAGGGATTATTGGAGTAGAGATTCTTGGGAGACAGCAATAACGAACTATTTTGTGGAATTGAGGATTTTATTGTTATTTTTATGACATTAAACATTGTATTAGAGAATTATTTTGAGAATGTTTGTATTTGGTGAATTAGAGCTCTGACTTTTGTGATGAGAGTCAAGGTTGCTAGTTTCTTTTATTTAACATATTTTATGAATTATTCAATTTAAATAGACATTTATTGCTACTAATTTTGGGGCGTTACAGTTTCTTTGTTCTTTTAAATATAAATGCCCTTTTCTTACTTTTTGGTATGTCAACCCCAACTTTACCTGGGAAGTTTTTGCCATTTTCAAATCTTGTTATTTTGGTTTTCTCTCATCCCATTTAGGGTCATGATACTCTGCTTTTTGTAAGATAATGTTATGCATAACTATTTCAATATGGCAATACTTGTGCATGCATGTGATAGTGCAAATGAAGTAACCAATTTGCTATAACATTTTATCTGGAACTTGTGTTTAATGCAAAATTCTAGATTTCTCGGCTATTGGAGCTTTTCGTTGCATATGAGGAGGATTCTAATGTGAAGCTGGTAATTGTCAAGGTATGTCCATTCTTAAGAGACAATCTTCATATCTTACCTTCAAATTGCATTGGAAATAAATCAGAAAGAAAGTCATATATCTTTCTCACACTTTATTTTGGCTGATCTTCGCAAATGAATGTGTGGGTACATGGCAGTGGATATTACACTTAATTTTCTTAATTCAGGATGTGCTAATGAATCATTGTGATTGCTGTTTTGTTATGTAGGTTGTAAGGATTTTGTTGTAAAATTGACTGCTAAGATTCAACTGATTATGTGGAGTCTTTCAGTCATCAATGCTAATCCTGTAATACTTCCCCCCGTCCCCCCAATATTTTTATGTATTAGGTACCTGGAGATTAGGTGCAAAATTGTATTGGATGCAGTTCACCTTAACTTACATTTTGGCAACATATCGTAAACCCCAGGTGACCCTGTTCACCATGAATTGTAAATTTTCATTATCTTTTGTTTATGTTGACTTTTGACTGTGGAGGCATTCTTGGTCAAGTTAGTTTCATGAATATATTCTTTCTTACTATTAGCATGTAAATATTGTTGAAGGTTTCAATCCTTAATGGAATTGTCATGGGAGGTGGGGCAGGGGTTTCAATACATGGTAGATTCCGGGTTGCAACAGAAAATTCGGTATTTATCTCTCTTTATCTCCAGTTTTAAGCAACAGAATTTTACTTTCCTTTGGCGGTGGCAATTAGAATTTCTTCTCGTTTTGCAGATGAGAATTTTAAATGCATTGGCAATTATGGTGCCATGTGTTCCATATGGATACATGAGTTGTATTTAATTTTCAATGGAATGACCGATTGTTGTAGCTTCCATCTGACTTAGTATTCTGTTTTTCTTTCCCCTTTTCTTCTTCAATGCTATATTATTCATTTGTCTTAAAGTGGTATGGAATTTTGGTTCCATATGGATATATGAGATGTATTTACATATAAAAAGAAGGATTGAACTGCTCTCCTTTTTTTTCTATGTGGATTTTTGCAGTATTGTCTTAATTTAGTAGTTCTAGTTTCTTTGAGTTTGATCATAACAGCACTAAAGTATAAAATCACATCAAAACTCCAAAACAAGTTTGCTGGGCAATATTAGTACTAAGCAAGTGACCTCCTGGGATGGGAAGTCCTAGTGTTACACTCATTTAAAAAAAAAAAAAAAAAAAATTCTAGATCTAGGTTTCTTGGATAACTTGCATTTTGATAGTGGACTTTTTGCAGGTCTTTGCAATGCCAGAAACAGCTTTGGGATTCTTCCGAGATGTGGGTGCCTCTTATTTCTTGTCAAGACTCCCTGGATTCTTTGGTAATGGCAATTACATCATTGATCTATATAGTAACTCTTTGGATACCAAATCTTTCCTAGAAAGGGGGTGAAGTTCATTTTCTTTTGTAGTTTGTAGGATTTTGGATGGCATATTTCTTTAGCACTTAAATTTTCTTGAGTAGTTCAATTCCTATTTTTAGGTTTTAATGTTTATGACTGATTGATTCTATTGCAAACTAGCAGTATTGGTGAGAGTATTATATGTGCTTGTTATCATGATATGGGACGTGTGACCGATAGAGGTGCATAATCTGTAGGTTGGGAGAGTCATTGGGATTAAGATGTCAGTTTGTAAAGCTCAAGCTATCAATTCCTAGCACAGAAATGAAGGAAAAAAAAAAAAAAAAAACTGGTGACCGAAGTAGTTAAGAATAAACCAAATCTTACAATGAACCACGGTTCAACAGAAAACAAACCATAGTGGGTGTTGGTTCTTTGTACCATGCAATTAATCTACTAGAAAACTTAAGTTTTATTAATTCTTGAGCAATTATGAACAGATTACTAGGTATTTTGACTTGCAATTCTGTCGCTGTCACCAATGATTTCTGCTAGTGCTTTTGTATTTCTTGAATTTCCCTTGTGCTAACTTATGGTGGTCTCTCTGCTCAAAGAAAATCTCTACTGTCTGTTCTACACCACATTTATTTCTTACTATATATATATATATATATATTTTTTTTTTTGTTCATATTTTTAGATTTATTTATTACATAAAATTTGGAATTATAACAATTCCGTGTTTCTTTGTACCAAAGCTTAAAAGTGTTCTGAAGTGGTCTTCTCATTTTTTGCATTGTTTTGTTATTATAATGGTCTTTTTTGGTAACTCCCCTCCCATTTCCCATCTTCTACTCGTTATAATTTTAAACCTTTGGCAGGAGAATATCTTGGTCTTACAGGCACTAGGTTGGATGGTGCTGAAATGCTTGTATGTGTGCTTGCAACTCACTTTGTCCCCTCATAGGTATTTCATTCTACTTTAATTATTTGATTTTAGGCATAGCGCTCAAAATTCTAATGAGGGAAAAAGATACATCTTGTGTGGTTGATGAATAGTTGGAAGCAGTAACATGCATCAGCATGGTTTTAGTGCACATTATGAATTATTGTATATTTTTCCAAAGACTTGTTTTTTCCATTCCCTACTTGGTTTAAACTGAAAGGCAAAGTAGTGGAGTGGACGGGAGGAGGATACATATGTCATTTGATTTGAAGAAAGATGGAAATTATGGTAAAAACAGAAATTGAAAGGAGGAAATACTTATATAGTTCAATAGTACAAATTAGACCATTAGACCGACCCCTGGGGTTAAGTCTAGGATATACTTTCTATTTACGAATTTCTTTCTACAATATTTATCCTCATGCCATTAAGATGAAATGCTATGCACGTGTAGTCATCACCATTCTGTTTATCTGCCAAAATTTTTATTTTTGAATTTTGTAGTACATTGCCATTTGAATGCCTTATGTGTTTTTAATTGTTGGCCAGAGAGTGTCTTTGTTGGAAGAAGCACTGTGCAAGGTAGATTCAAGTGATCCAGCCATAATCTCCGCAGTTATTAACAAGTACTCAAAGAAACCTTATATGAAAGAGAAAAGTGCATATCATAGGTTATTTTTGCATTCATAATTATGAAGATTATACTTCTTGTTCTAATTAAACGGCCTCTACAGTTTTTATCATTGAACTGTATTCTATGTATGCCAAGGATTTTTAATACTTATGATGTCAAGGATAATCAATCATGAAATAAACTTCTCTCAGTGAACGGACCTATGAAAAAGGTCTGTTAGTTTATTAGCTAGCTGTATGTATCATCTTAACGTACAGTGACAAATGAACTACATCTCACAGATTGAGTGCTAAGAGGTTCTATCAGAGTTGATTTTGTATATTTTTTATATATTTTATATTTTTTTTAATCTTTTCTCAATAAACTCGAAATCCTTATTTTTTTTTCGCAATCACTTGGCTACAGATTGAATGTCATGAATAGGTGCATTTCAGCAAGAACAGTGGAAGAAATTATATCTGCCCTTGTAAGTTCAATGATATTGAATTTTATCCATGATGAGAATATTAATTTGCTGTCCTCTTTGTCAGATGTCTCCCAAACGTTTGCTAGTGCTTTGAGTAATATTCTTTTATTTTTGGTGTTTACATGTTTACCACTTACCTGACCATGATCTTGTGCTGGCAATTTTAGGAGAGAGAGGCCTGGAATAAGAAGGATGATTGGATCTCTGAAACAATCCGGTCACTGAAGAGAGCATCACCAACAGGCCTTAAAATTTGTCTGAGATCGGTAAGGGAGCAGCAAGCCTTAATACTGCTATTCCAGTCAGTATTTAACTGCTTAAGACGGATTGGCTTGTGGTTAAGATATTCATGACATCTTCTGTTGAAATTTAGCTCTGTAAGATTTTCATTATGTGCTCTAATCATGTGAGGCTATAGAAATCTCTTTTTCGTTCCTTAGCAGAAGTATAACTTATTCCAGTTTCTGAAGGTTAGAAATTCTAGAATTATAAACTGGTAAAAGTGGTTGACAACTGAAAACAGTGTCCTTTTTCAAGGAATTTTTATAATGAGCTCAATGGTTTAATACAGGTGATAAGTGCAACAAGGACCTATATAAAGTTATCAAAAAGGGGATATGGTGGCATTTATTTTTTAATGGACATTAAAAATGTTTGAGGTGCCTATGTCAGATGCAACATTGACTCTTGTCAGCAAGTGTTATGCTTTCAATGACCAGCCATTAAACATGTAACTACCTCTTAATAACCTAAGGAATGAACAGAATTGAATGCTCAAATAAATCAGGTGTTTTCGTTTCTTTAGAACAATCAATTAAAAAATAAGATAAGGCTTCATTTCTGAGTAATGGGGATGAAATTGGTTTGATGCCTAGATACACATCTGCACCCAGCACATGCTACTTTGTCCTTGTGAATTGCGACATAGGTTGGTACTGGTCCATCGGGAATCAGGATGTGCTATGGCCATTGGAGAACAGTTTAGTTAAACATTTTAGCCACCGTGCAGAGGTGATTGTGGTAGAATTCGAAGGAGCATCCAAAAATGTATAGAGAATGAAGTTGGATCCAAAGAAAGAGAATGTCCTTATATTATTATTCTCTATTTTGTTTCAAAGGCCAATATGAGTTTTATCTTGATCAAAAATAAATAATGCCCTTGTACTTTCTGGCTTCCTTTTTTCATGAGAGCATAGAACAGATTTTTTTATAAGCATGGTGAATTTCCATTTTTTTGTATATATGTGAAGTCATAGTTGTAATAGTAGTACAAAAATTTTATCACTATGTGCAAGAAAGCATATCATTTGAGGTATGAAGATGAATGTGGGGATGGTGTGTTACTTAGGATCCAAGCTTGACTTGGTTATCTGACATATGATCCCCTCTGTTATACGGATACCACCATAATAGAAATATGATATTTAGTGAGATTGTTTCCACTTTTTAACTTTTATTCTCCTCTTGCAAACAGATTAGGCAAGGACGGCTCCAAGGTGTTGGTCATTGCCTTGTTCGTGAGTATAGAATGGTTTGTCATGTCATGCAAGGAAAACCAAGCAAGGATGTCTTTGAGGTTTCAGCTTACTCAAATATTTATCTTCTCCTAATTTATTCTTTTTCGGATTATTTTAAGACTTCCCTTTTACTGTAGGGCTTTAGAGCTATACTGTTGGATAAGGATAAGAACCCAAAGGTAGACATGCACCTGTTTCTGTATCTTTGCAATTTAGATTTTTCACTCTCAATGATTTTCATAAATATAGATTTCTATTGGTTTATTTTTCTTATTTCATCTTTGGCTTCCTATCTCTCCTAGTGGGAGCCCTCTAAATTGGAGCTTGTTAGTGACGATATGGTTGATACTTCTCTATGATGGATGATGAAGGCTGGGAAGATCTAAAGCTCCCTGCAAGATCTAATTTGCCTGCATATGCCATTGCAAAGCTTTAATGCGTGAAGGTGAAAAATGGGGAAATTGTTGCACTTTTTAAATTATAATAAATGAGATATCAACACATTGTGTGGAGACATGACCACAATGAAATTCTCATTATATTTGTGCTATTAGTCAATCCTTGTTACGGCTGCCAATTTTAGCTGATGCTATAATTATAGTATATGGAATACAAATTTCCAGCGTATGCTTCAAATTATTTTCCCTGGTAATCTTTGAAAGAACAGGAACCATCTTTGACCCTTGAGTCCTACTTTTCCTTTATAAATCTTGGAAATAAGTTTAAATGTAGAATGACAGTCTGACCCTTAACTAATCAGTTCAACTTTTGAGTCATTTGATTTAGCATCAAGTAAATTTATGTAGTTTCTGGATGAGAATGATGTTTGACCAGAAATAAATGAGAAACTCCATTTATGACAATTGAGATGCAACCCAGTGTCTTTCGAATAGATTTTTGTGCATAAGTTTTATCTCTCTTTTTACTTCTTCCCACTTTCATAGATGTTTGAAAGAAAACATAGGTTTCGTCATTTTCTGGTTCAAGATTTAGCAAGTGTCTGGCTGCTTCCTCCCCTAAATTGATTTTTATAAACAATCTGCTGCACTAGGCACAACCCCCCAGATTGCTCCATTTGGTTCAATGGGCTTTTTTTGATAAAATCTACATCTTCCTCAAAAGTCCTATAAAAGATCAATCATGCATCCATAGTGTTGCAACTTAGGGCTTCTTCCATATTGTGCCCTCATGATGTTGAAATGTTACCTACTTTCTTGAATCACTTATCACCCATGCACAGCTAAAAGCTGATAATAGTATAATACTCCACTAAAGCTTATATCATATGGTTGAATGCATGTCCTTTTCATCAAATGGAATTGAGGCAAAGCCTCCTCACCAAGGCCATGAATAGCAAGTACTTGGATCATATTGTTAGGGATATATTTTATGTAATTGGCTAATTCTTTGACAACATACACTTTATTTGTAATTGGGTAAATCTAAGATGGGTTTAAGACTTCAAGAAACATGTTGTTCAAGTCAAGTGTTAAAGTCATGAAGATCTGACCAAGAAACAAGTGAAGAAGAGCTGTTCATTAAAACTCGACAATACCTTAACAAAAACAGTATCTATCGAGATTTAAGAACGAAGCTTGACAGAAACTAAATCTGTCGAGATCTTCGAAATCAAAATTTCTAGATCTGATTTTTGGCCCATGCTAAAATATTTGTATAGGATTTCTTTTTTCACAACTCTAGACATATATAAGGCTGATTTTAAAGGCCGTCATACATGGAGAACATATGCAGAAAGTGTCCTAGTTCATTATTCTCTCTAAAGAAGCTAATACGTCTTTACGCCAAGGGTTTTGTGACCAAGGAGCTTCTTGATCTTCATCGTTGATGAACTGAAGAACTTTGCAGCCAACATCTTCTTCAAGTTACTGGTGTCAATCACGTACTTGGATCCGTGCATCATTGGTTAGTCACGTACTAAGATTCATGCATTGAATTGGAAGATTGCCACTACAATCCAAGTCTATTTGGGTATTGGGATAAGGGATCAACTGTAGGTTGGTATTTCGAGATAGGCCAAAGGGTTTGGTAAGATTCATTATACTTGTAACCACTTGTGATTGATAATAGTAGATTCTTGGGAGTGGTGACCTGAAATTCACTCGGTGGGGTTTTACCTCGGTGGTTTTCCCTGTTCGTAAACAAATCACCTGTGTCAAATTTATTTTTCTCTACATTTAGATAATTTGGTGATTTGTTTGTACTGCCATGCTATTGCATGAAATTTGATCTAATTAATTAACTTGGATAATTAATTAACTAATTGCAAGGGCTCAATTCATTTTAAACCAACACATATCATTCCAAGAGACATCTTTTGGATATGTCGTCAAACACTCCTAGAGCAATTTCTATATCTCCACATTTAGAGTACATTTCAACTAGTGAATTCTTCAAACTTGTAGAATGCTCTAGTCTAACCATCTTGATATATTCATGGATCTAAATCACCAAGTTGGGCAAGCTGAATGTGTTGCCAAAATGTCGATATGATGTATATTTGAAAACAATGTAGATATGAGTGCATGTGTGAATGTGGTAACTGTGCATCTATCCCTCCAACAAGGGATAGAAGTGGATGGAAATACAAATCTATACCTCCCACAAGGGCTAGAAAAATATGTGAATGCGAGAACTTACATTAAAAAAAAAAAAGGCTAATGAGTATGCAAGAATTTACATCAAGAAAGGGAACTCACTACATGAGAATTTACACTAGATGGAACTACTTGCTATGAAAGAAATTATTCATGGAAAATGCCACTTGAATAAATTTACACCACCACCACCCATCCATGATAATCTACGCAAAAAAGACCAACCAAAGGAATTTACGGTATGAAAAGGCGCTTAAGAGCATTCACATTAGGTTTCGGCAAGTCAACCTCAAAAAACACACACATCAATTTGTACATCCATTATGTAAAATAAGATTTTGTTAGAATGCTTGTGTAAATATACTAAAGCATAGTAGCTTATGCAAAAAAAATTTCTTTGCATTTCCCGATTGTGAAGGAAGAGAATGAAAGGCAATTGCTGTGTGAAAAGAGACAAGCAATTAAAAAAATAAAGAAAAATCGACATTTTAATAAAATATAGTATATAATAAATAATCATATGTGAGTATTTTGTAAGATAATTAATTAAATCTTTTTTTTTTAAAGTTGTTATTCTAAAATAGACCGTTATATTTAAACAGATGTAAAAGTAAAATGCATTTTCATCTACTTAAAGAGGGAAAAAGAAAAAGAAAAAAAAGAAGTAGTAGGATTTAAAAATTGGGAAATTATTGTGTACTCCCAGAGTACCATAAATGCGTACTCCCTCCTCTCACATGAATGGTGGGTCCCACTAATTAAATTTATGGTGAGACCCACCATTCATGTGAGAGGAGGGAGTACGCATTTATGGTACTCCGGGAGTACCTAATAATTTTTCTTAAAAATTACTCTCGAGAGTATATAGGTGAGCTTAAAATCCCATACCATCGAGGTTATCAACACGACAATTCACAGAGAGAAAGAACCATGGCTCCGCTAAATTCTACCAAACCCGACGACCTTCAGATCTCTCCAATTCTCTCTCTCTCTCTCTCTCTCTCTCTCTCTCTCTCTCTCTCTCTCTCTCTCTCTCTCTCTCTCTTCTATAGATCATTTCCATTTCCATTTCCTTGCTCCATTTGGTTGCTAAGAAAATATACAATAATTGAGGAGTAGGACTTTAGAAACTTCTCTTACGTGCCAAAGCCTCAGGAACTAAACAGAGTCTTTAGCTGTTGAATACCATAGAAAATGTGGGTTTTTTTTTTTTTTTTTTTTTGGGATAATATGGTTTTAATGATTTTTTTCTTACCTAAATAATCGCAGCTTTGGAGATGTCTTAGAGGGCATTTGTGTTTGCTAGTTTTCAATTCTTATATGTTTGTTTTTTTTTATTGTTTGACAGGTTCTAGTTGAAGAGAAGTTGTTTGCAAGAATATTGACATTGAGTAGGCCTAAGCAATTGAATGCCCTTTCTTTTCAAATGGTATCACGCCTAACTTACTTTTCAATCATGTGTTTTTCTTGCATTATCATTTATATTAATTGAAATATATGTATCAATGTTTGTATGTACATATATATATATATATGTATGTGTTGGGTTCTAAGAAATTAGGAATTAATTTATTAGAACTTCAATTTGTATTTTGTTGGCAAACCATGATCAAAACATTTAGTCTAGGTTTAGGCTTGCTCAAAGTATGTTTATTTGTAAAATTGGAATCGAGTGATTGCAGAATTTATTGGACTAAATCTGTAAGGCTCGACCGATTGAAAATTAGACTCGATCGATCGAACTATGTACAGATTTGTTTTTCTGCAGAGTTCCAGTTCAGCCCAAACTCTACTTAATCGTCTTGGGGTTCAAGTAAAACACTCCTATATATAAGAGAAACCCTAAAACATTTTTGAGACTTTTGAAAGAGAGAGAGAAGAGAATGCCTCTTTTGTATCTAGGGTTTAGTACCCAAATCTCTCTAAGGTCTTTGTAGCTCTTGTTGCTCATATTTTCTGTTTTGTGTAAATCTCTTGTGAGATCTAGATGAGCTTTCCTTTACAAAAAGTTTAGGGTTTTCAAGGAGGAGATGTTATCTACACCTTGATGATCATTCAGTTGCTGCTTGGAGCTTAAAGAATAACAAAAGTGGGTGCTTGTAGCTGATTGGGGAATCCAAGAAAGAAGGAGTTCATGGATTCGGAGCTTGCACGTGGTCGTGTCAGTAAGTTCTACTGGTGGGTAGCATTAGGAAGTCAAGCGGGGAGCTTGTAAGTCCTTTTGTATGAACTTCGATTCTTTCATAGTGGATTCAAGTTTACCTTGAGGATAGCTAGGTCAAATCCTCCCCAGGTTTTTACCGTGTGGTTTCCTGGGTCATCATATCTTGTGTTCATTTATTTTCCGCTGCTTTATATATTCTTGATATGATTGAGTGATTGTGATAACCTAGAATTGTATAATTTGACTAAGTTAATCACTTGGCTAATTAACTAGGTTAATCCTATTGTTGTTTAAAGGGTCTAAAAACCGCACAGTATGTATGTATGTATGTTTCATTTTAGGTAGCCTCTTTTTAGCTTGTGTACTCTAAATTGTTGTATCCTAATGCAACTCCAGAAATTTGGGGCTAACCATTCTATAAAATTTCCATGTGGGAGAAGTTGCAAGATTATGCTCAAGTTCAAATGGCGAATCAATAGATCATGTAGAATGCAGGGGTTGACCTGCAAATGAAACTCCTGTAAGGGGAATCCAATTTTTTAAAAGATCAAATGGGCATCTTGAGAATCTTATTTGAAGACATTGTGCATACAAAATAGCACTATTTGGCCTTAATTAACCTTGCATTTCTAAGTTCTGGAATGCACTAGTGACATATTCTACAAGAATTCACCACTCATCCACCCAAAAGGACAATTCCTTGTCTCTAACTGTTTCCTTAAGTTTTCTCTTTGCAGATGAAAATTTTAAATGATGATGTCCAAAATCTTCGTTCTGCTTGACAATAAGAAATTTTGCTTTAATGTTTTGAAATATTGGTAGAGATGCTTGAATAGTAAACAGAGTTTGTAAAAGTTTGACGAGCTGGAGACGTGTAATTATACAGAAATGTTCAACTTGATCAGATTTTGTTATTTTTCTGGTCTTACTTGGGATCTACTATGTGTTTCTATTCTGGAGGTAAAACATTTAGCAAGACAATTTTCATTGTAATGACCAATTGTTGTAGCTTAATCTTTGCTATAGCTCAAGTTTCTGGTTTCCTTTCCCCTTTTCTTCTTCAATGCTATCAATTGAAATGTTATCATTTATTTGTCTTAAAGTGGTATGTAATTTTGGTTTGTACATTCTATATATTGTTGATGTGTTCCATATGGATATAGGTTTTTGTTTTTACATATAAAAACAGGATTGAGCAGTATTGTTTTAATTTAGTAGTTCTAGTTTTCTCTAGTGTGTTCATAACAACACTAAGGGTACATTTGGTTGGAAGGGTGGAAAAGTGGGAGAATAGAAAATGGTGGAGGGATGAAAAAAGTGAGTTTGTATAAATTTACTCATATACTATTGTTACGAAATGATGCCCAATTAAAACAAAAAAGTGACCAACAACCAAAAAAAAAAAAAAAAAGCAATCACCCAAATTTATTAAAAAATAAAAATCATGTCCAGAAAATAAAATCACTTCTAAATTAAAAAAAAAAAAAAAAAAAAAAAGCACTATCACGCCCACGACCCCAGGAAATCAAAAGAAAAGAAAAGGAAAAAAAAAAAAAAAAAAAAAGAGCACAAAAAAACGCTTACACCTAGAACTGGTTGGAAAGAATAATAAAAAATAAAAGAATCGTACTGGACAAAGTGCATGTGCCCTACCATCATTTTGGTGGTAGGGCCTAGGGAGAAAACACCCGGTGTTTGTTTTCAGACCCCTTAAAACACAATTTGATTAACCTAGTTAACAAGCCAAGTTATTACTTAGTCCAAATTAAACAAATCTAGGTTAACACAATTATATAATCATATCAATGTAAAGTGCGGATTATAAAGAACACAAAAATATGATGACCCAAGAAAACCAAACTGATAAAAAACCTGGGGAGGATTTAACCTAGCTATCCTCAAGGTAAAACTGAATCCACTATGAAAGAATCGAAGTTTTACAATAGCAACTTAGACCACTAACATCCTATTGCTACCTCATGTAGAAAACTTACTGACACGACCATGTGCAAGCTCCGAGACCATAGACTCCTTCTTTCTTGGATTCTCCAGCAAGTACAAGCAATCCCGCTTGTGTATCTTAAAGCTCTTTAGTGCAGCAACTGAATGATCATCAAGCTCTCAATGAAATCTCCTTCTTGATAATCCTAAGCGCATGTGAAGGCAACCACCTCTCAGATCTCACAAGAGATTCACACACACAGCAAGCAGAGCAACCTCAAAAATGTGGCTAGAGTTTCCTTTTTATACCTAGGGCAAAACATAAAACCCTATTCGTCATATGGGCTTAGGGCTGAGTTGGAAATTCTACAAAAAAAAATACATTATGCCCGACTTTCGATCGGTCGAGTCTAATTCTCGATCAATTGAGCCAGACTGAATTGCACAATGAATTTTGCAGTAGCTCGATTCCAACTTTACATAAAACACATACTTTGAGCAAGTCTAAAACAAGACTAAAAACCTCTTTTGATCATAGTTTGCCAACAATACAAATTAGAGTTCTAATACATTAGTTCCTAAGTACTTAGAACCTAACACCCGGCCCTACCATCATTTTTCCCTCTCATCCTCCCAACTGAACACCTTCCAAAAAGTTTTTCCTCCTCATTTTCTCTCATCTTTTTTCCATTCTCCCTAAAATCCACTCTACCAAACACACCTTAAAGCATTGAATCACTTTAAAACTCCAAAAGAAGTGTGCTTGGGCAATATTAGTATTAGAATAAGTGACCTTTTTACTTAACCCAGAAAAAAAAGTCCTAGTGTTACACACCTTTATAAGATTCTATTACGGTTTAACTAAGAGAGTAACAATAGGGGGTGTTTACTTGTTTCCATAATATAAATGGTGAAATTGGTTAGTTTTAAATTTAGGAGGGAAACTGTGAACTAACCTATGCATAAAATGGAAAAGTGGTTTCTTTTAGTGAAACTATGTCGATGCACCCAAAAGAAAGAAAAAAAAAAGGCTAGCCTAAGAATATTATGACAATCCACTCTCCTTCTTCATCCTCAAGAAATGAAAAGAAATAATAAAAATTGAAATTCACAACAACAATGCTGATGTATATTTGCACAAGAAATATAGCTAAAATGCATTTTGCACAATAAATGCATAAGTTGATGTGGGTGACTTTTCGGGTTGATTAGAAAAATGGGCTCTTATACCATATTGCACAAGCGGATAGGAATGTTTTAAGAAACTTAAATTGTTCATAAGTTTATTACACCTAATTGTGAAAATATTATGATAACAACAAAATGTCACATTTTCACAATACCTTTATTTTAAGTTGGGCACATCCTTGTATGATATTGTGACAAGTGACAACACCAAAATGTCATAATATTTTCACAAGAGTTTTATTTTTAGTTGTGGTTGGTCTTGGTATGATAGTTTATTAATTTTTTATTTTTTATTTTGACTTATAAAGAACTGACACCTTGACAATTGTAAAAATATTATGACAATTTATTATGTAATATAACACTCCTCGACCAAAACTCTGTATCACTGCATGTAAATATTTTTGAAAAAATAAAAACAGAAACGAGCTCAATTGGAAATTGGTATGAATGGTGATTTGTAGCCTAACTACACATAAAATATGAGTTTTTTTCACTTTTTCCTCACCAAACTGACTAAGCCAAAAATACTATAGACATGTCGTAGTACATCAAGTTTTGTTTTGGTCTATCACTGAAAATGAGAGAGACTTGCTTTTTCGCAACAAAACACAACGTCTTACACATGTTTTGAATTATAGGCCACTTACTACAACCATGTTTAAGGACTATTCTACCGTACATGAAATTTTGGAGGCACGTATGAATAATTCACGTGGTTGAAAAAGATCACTACCTGAGTAGTTACATTACAAAAAGCCAAAAAGGCCACCGACTATAGAGAAATTATGCCCAAAAATGGGTCACTCGCTATTGGAAATTTTGGAGGCCAGTAGGAATTAACAACTCACGTGGTTGAATAAGATCACTACCTGAGAAGTTACATTAGAACAAACAAAAAAGGCCACCGCCTATAGAGAAATTATGCTAAAAAATGGCATGTCACTCGCTATTGGAGAACTTACATCACTCACTGCATAATAATTACACTAGAAGTGATCCATTTGCCATGTGAGAATTTTTTTTTTTTTTGGAGAAGAAAACAAGAGCGGATTCTTATTAAGTTAAATCATCTAAATTAGACTGTACTACATGTTAGGACATATGTGATTCAATGATAGAAACATATGTCACTATTTTATGTAATTGGCTAATCCTTTGACAAAACGCACTTTATTTGTAATTGGGTAGATCTAGGACATGTTTAATGCTTCAAGAAATAAGGTTTCAAGTTCAAGTGTTAAAGCCATGCAAGTTTGTCCAAGAACCAAGTTAGAAAGTGATGTTTATTAAAGCTCGACAGCTAGCATCTATCAAGGTTTAAAAGTTGTTGAAGCCCGTGACTCGACAACTACCTCGATAGATGGCTATCTATTGAGGTTTATGAAGTTCAGTTTTTTAGGATTGTTTTTCATCCAATCCGTGAATGTATGTTTGGGCTTTCTTTTCTCACAACCCTAAACATATGTAAAGATTATTTTAAGGGCCATAAAAGGTTACACACAATTGCACAAGAGCAAATTCACAAGAGTGAAGAAGAGTGTGACTGGAAACCTAATTTGCCCTAGTTCTTCAAGAAGCTGCTGTGTTTGTACACCATAGGGTTTTGTGACCAAGCAACTTCATGATCTTCATCGTGTGATGAACAGAAGAACTTTGCCGCCAACAACTTTCTCTAGTTGGTGATTGAAGTTGCGTACTGGGATTCGCGCAATTGGTTAGTCACGTACTGAGAGCCATGCATTGAAAATGAGAGATTATCACTACAGAATAAGTCCAATTGGGTTTGGGGTAAGAGTTCAACTATAGATTGGTATAAGGTACTAGGATTCCTTTACTTGTAACCATTTGTTTTGATAATAGTGGATTCTTGGAAGTGGTGACCTTAAAATCACTCGATGGGGTTTTTGCCATGTAGGTTTTCCCCATTCGTAAACAAATCACCATGTCAATTTAATTTCCGTTGCATACTTAGTTTAGTTGGTGATTTGTTTGTGCTACCACGTGTTTTTCATGTTAATTTGATTAATTAATAAACTTGGTTAATTAATTAATTAATTCATCATAAGGGGTCAATATGTTTTTTGGCCTATCAAGTGGTATCAGAGCAAGCACACTCTGATTAGGGTTAATCTTTGCTGTGTGATCCATTGACCCCTGTTTGTCTTGGATAGAGGACAATCTCTTATTATACCTTCTTTATTTAATGGCACTAACTATGCATACTAGAAAATACGCATGAGAGCTTCTTTACAGTCATTAGATGAAAAGGTGTGGCAAGTTGTGGAGATAGGTTGGACCAAGCCGAAGGAAGCACTGGCCGATTGGGATGATGCTAAGATCAAGGCGGCAAATTTCAATAGCAGAGCATAGAATGCCTTATTTAGTGTAGTCACAAACGAGGAGTTCAAGAAGATATCCTCCATTGAAACTGCGAAGGAAGTATGGACCATTCTCTAGACAACTTATGAGGGAACAAAGGCTGTTAAGGACTTGAAGCTTCAAAGGCTCACTACTAGCTTCGAAGAGATTAAAATGGAGGAAGATGAGTCATTTGATAAGTTCTATGCCAAGCTTAAGGACATAGTGAACTCAGCTTTTAATCTTGAGGAAACCATTCTTGAACTCAAGATTATGAGAAAGGTGCTCAGATATCTGCCCGAAAGATTCCATGCCGAGATCACCGCGATTAAGGAATCAAAGGACATTGACAAGATTCCTTTGACAGAGCTGGTTGGTAATTTTCAAACCTATGAGTTAGGTTTAACAAGAATTGGTAAGTTGGGCAAGGGCAAGAGCAGTGATATTGATGAGTCTTCAGATGATGAAGATTCTAATATGAAGTCCTACATTACAAGGCAATTCTAGAAGTACATGAAGAATGCCAATGGGAAGGGCTTCGACAAAGACTGTAAGCAATCTAGTTCCTCTCAGTTCAAAAGCCAAGACAAAGGGAAGAAGGATACTAGGGATGACGGTCTGTACACTATTCCCTTAGGACCAAAATGTTTTGGGTGTTAAGGCTTTGGACATGTGAGACAGGAGTGCCCCACTTATCTCAAGAGCTTTGGGAAGAGCAAGGCACTTGCTGCTACATTAAGTGACACAGAACCTGAGGATGATTCAGCAAACGAAGATGATGGAATTCTGAATGCCTTCACTGCCACGATCAATCCTACTGAGGGGATTGTTGAAGATGTGGATGAAGAAGAGGAATTGGTGGAGTCCAAGTTTGAGAAGATGGATGAACAGGTTGACATCCACACAGCCTATGCAAAGTTATACAAGGTCTCAGAAAAGCATGAGAAGATGTATAGGTTAGCCACCAAGAAGCTTAGTGATATGGAGCTTGAGCGAGAATAAATCTCTACAAAGTTTGATGAAGCAAATCAGAATATTGGAGTACTAAGATTTGAGAATAATTTCTTGGCTGAGAAGACTAAGAAGCTTAAGGTAGAAGTGTTCCAAGTCAGAGCTTAGCTGGAAAGAACTTCAAGCGCTAAGCTCGATGAGATGCTCAGTCATCAGAAATCGACTTCCGATCGAACCGATTTAAGGTATGATTTCTCTTCTCCTAGTATTGCTTCTGCTAGTACTACTGTATTTGTTCCTCCTGCTAATAAAGTTGAAACTAAGAATAATGATGTTAAAAATGAATTAGCTAGTGAGAACATAGACAAGGGTAAATTTATCTTAGGAGCACCCCTTAAGCGGGATAAGAAAGAAGTTAAAAACCCCAAGGCTAAGAAGAGTAACTCTCAAAAGCCTAAACAGAAGAAGCAGCATTTCTGTCATCATTGTGGCGTAGCTGGACATACTCGACCTAATTGCTACAAGTGGCTAGTCACTTAAAAGAGCAATAGCATGATCGCGTCAGGAGATCAAAATCAGCTTCCGTCCTCTATTGCTCCTCTTGGAGATCTTCTCAAATCCCTTATGTTCCTTTCGAACTTGAACAGTTTTAACTCTTCCCCTTCACCACCGGATCAAGGGTTCGCTAATCAAAAAAGTTCTTCCAAGGTATGGAAAGAAAAAGGCTCTAAGTGATTCTGTCACTTTTTCTCTCTCATCTTCTTGTTATTGTTTGCATTACTTGTATGTTTTGCTTTATTGTTTTGAGTCAGTCTAGTTTTATGCATTGCTTTGTTTAATTTGTTTTTGTTTGTTTTCTTTTCAGTTTTGGTTTGTTTTGATTTTCATTTAAAAATTAAAAAAAAAATTGAAAAATTAGTAAAATACAAAAACAGTGTGTGTTTCTGTACATTGGTACTTGTGTAACTTGGATGGCCATTGAAACAAAGTTTTCTAAATTTTGTATCTCTTGTAGCTTAAATGAGCATCTCTATGCACAACTAAGCAAGTGAGCTTTGTGGCTCGTGTTTGTAATGAGTAAGATTAAGTGATCTCTTATACTTAACACTAATATCACTCTTTTTGACGGGAAGGACTAGAAAATCCTAATAGAAAGGCATAAATAACCATCTCACCACTGTTGCCCGCCAATCATGAAATGACATTTGTATGCTTTGGCATAGCAAAAGTGGAATGTCAAATGCTTAATATAATTGAATATTTCTTTTCTATCTCTTATATGCCCATGCATGGTTTGCTTAAAAGAAAAATATGCAAAGAAAAAAATAAAAGCAAAAAGATCAAAATGCTATATATATGATTGCAAGCATGTATTCTAGGAGATGTGGGAGTTATAGGATATACCTCGAAGGTGATAGTCCCCATCAAACAGATATGATTGTGTGTGAGTTAAAGTGATTTTCTCATATCTCAAATTGTCATAACATGTAGACGCTTATGCAATCTTACGATGTTTTTCACACATAACACGTAATATTCTTTGCTACTTTTGATACATATGCAGGTATAATGTGATTTGGCCATCACAAAGTTTACATGTGTTAATGTATTCTCACTAAATTGTCTTGACTTATTTTTGAAAAATAAAATTGGTTAGACTTGTTTAGTGAGTGTGTGTGTGTGTGTGTGTGTGTGTGTGTGTGTGTGTGTATGCGTGTGTGTGTGTGTGTTGAGATCTAAATGCTTATCATTTTTCCTGTTGAGAGATGATTTTGAGAGATTAAAATGTTGTTTGGATCCTTGGTTGAGTTGCATGTTTGATTGCATTCATGTTTGTGTTTTTCTCTTCTTGAAAAACTGTTTTTAAGCAATCTCGACAGCTCCTCGACACCTCTCGATACCTGGCTTATCTATCGAGCTCTTCAGCTTATTTTTTATCGCAATCTCGACAACTTCTCAATAGCTCATTGATCCATCGAGCTTCTTTTTGACTGTGGACACCTCTGAACACCTGCTCGATAGCTGTATCTGTCGACCTTTTTAAAGCTTGATACCTCTTAACACCTATCTATCTGTTGAGAATTACTGAGCTCCTATATATAGCGTAAGTGCGATCCGAAACTCATTTTGCTCGATCTCTCTCGATCTCTATAGACTCTTCACCTCCCAAAACCTCTCTTCCTCACTCCAAACTTCATCCTCAAGGATTTTTCGGCCTAGATCAAGATTTTCTTCACTTGGTAAGGGTCCTAATCCTTTCTTTTTCATGCATTTCATGCATTTGACCTAACTTTTTGGGATTTTTTGAAAATTTTGGGATTTTTCAAAATTGATGAAGTTATTATTGTGAAATTTTTGGGATGGGCTTTGTATTTTTTTTTTATCTAAAAACATCATGCATTGCATCTCATTTGCATTATAACAATGTTTCATGCATTCTTAGATGTGTGTTTACTTTGTTGCTAACATGTGTGCTGGTAGGATTGGATTGGGCTGAGCCCATGATGATTTTTACTATTGCATATCACATGCTCATGCATTATCATGCATACGTCCTTTACATTCTATATATTCTTATATATTGAACTGTTTTGGGACTTTTTTGATTGTCTCTTTCTCTTCCCCTCACTCTCTAGTTGTGCGTCATGGTACCTAAACGTAAGTCTGTTCCATCCCAAAACCCTCTTTGTTTCAAGGCATCAATTTCTTCTGACCCCACTCCATCTTCTGTTCGGTTTCGTAATGAGAATGCCCGAAAGGCTTCTCGAAGAACTTTTCTAGATAAGGTGTTCATTTGAAACGCCAAGTCATTTTGTCAGATTTCTCCGACACTGACCTACTCATTGTCATTCACTGTCAGGGTTGGGAGTCACTGTGTGATGTGCCGGTCACTTGTCCATCCATGCTGATCTAGGAGTTCTACTCCAACATGCATGGATTTGATTATTCAATACCTCTTTTTGTTACTCGAGTTCGAGGTACGCGCATTGTGGTCACATCGGATGTTGTATCCGATGTGCTCCATGCCTCGAGGGTAGAGTATCCTGACTACCCTGATTGTGAGCGTCTAAGGACTGTGTCGAAAGACAAGCTTATTTCTGCTTTTTGTGAGCGTCCATTTGATTGGGGTGGTTGTTAGTTCACTCCTTGTACGACCTTTGCTAAAGGCCCTCATTTTATTAACATGGTCATGACTTTTGTTTTCCATCCTCTTTCTCATTATAACTCTATTACCGAGCCCCGTGCTTGATTTTTGCTTTCTTTGTTATAGCATCTTACTATAGATTTTCCCTCTAGTTTCATTTTTTCTATTCTAGACGTATATATAGATATGACGTCCTGTGATAAGGTCATCTTTCCTTTCGTTATCATGAGGATTTTACGCCATTTTTCTGTTCCCTTTTCCATTTCTAACCACTTCCAAGTTATGTGTGCCATTGACGCCGCTGCCGTTAAATTGAGTGAGGCGCATTTTCGTTCAAGGTGGTCCAGGTCGGCAGCTCCTCCCACTCCTTCAGCTCCATCCACCTCTGCTCCCTCTACTTCTGTGAAAGGTGTGACTCTAGATGTGATCATGGCGCAGCTTCAGCGCATGGATACTCGCCTTGATACACACTCTACTGAGTTATATTAGGTAAACACCTGTGTCGGTCGTGTTGCTAGATGGTAGGCTCACCTTGGTGGCTTTGTGGAGTCTCCCTCTCCTCCTCCCGAGGCATTCGATGATGATGACGACTTTGACGACGATGATGACGATGGGGATGGAGATGAGCTCTTCTAGTGCTGACGAGATGTCTGCTTGATACTCTTACCCTTTGTCACTCGTGACAAAAATGGGGAGTAGTTTTGGATATGAGAGTAGTCATACTCATAGGGGGAGGGTTAGTAATATAGGAGATTTTTGTTAGGGGGAGTGTACATTGAGGGATGTAGTGAGCATTTGGTGTATTTTTTTTCTCTAATTTCAGATACATCACATCTTGTATATTGGTCTTGTGATCGTTTTGACTTACAATGTACTTATATTTGCTTTATATATTATTGACGTATGTTCTTTCACCTATCTCTCCATGTGTTGTTTCTTTTCTATCTTTATACACATGTTTCTTATATTATGTATGCAATTTATTATTTCTGTTTCACACCAAGATGCCTTGATGAATTTTGTTTAAAGTGTTTCAGAAATACAAGTTGTCAAAGTCTTCTTGCCATAAACTCTCTTCTTGCAAAGTTTTTCAAGAGTTTGTGTTAGGATAGATTTTATTGTATTCAACAAGTGAATATGAGTTGAGTGATTTATGACTTCTCTCATATGTTCATTTGTTTGTTGTGGTTTTGTCATGGATTGCCAAAGGGGGAGATTGTTAGGACATATGTGATTCAATGATAGGAACATATGTCACTATCTTATGTAATTGGCTAATCCTTTGACAAAACGCACTTTACTTGTAATTGGGTAGATCTAGGATGTGTTTAACAATGTTATTAATTTCGTTCCGTTCTAGCCGGAACAGCTAGAATTTCTCGTGCCTGTGTGCAATCTGGAATGGTACTAACATCCATTCCACCTCAAGTCAAATTCCGGCCTGTGTTGGGGTGTTTCGGCCATTCCGGTCAATTCCGGCCAATTTCAGGTGTAATGGGAATTTCGATCGGTATTGGTTTTGCCTTGAAAAAAAAAAAAAAAAATAAAACTATCCTGTAACTACGTTCTTTTACATCTCAAATCAAATGTTCACAAATCCATTCAAACATGCAAAGCTTCTATTTTTACAATATCTAAAGCTTTAAATTCATAAGAAAATAATCACAACCCAAAAAGAAATTAAGAAGAGAGAAGGAAATTAAGAACAATGGCACTGTCCAACCTTCATCTGCATGCTCTATCTTTTCTTTTCCCTTTTCATTTTTGGCTTTATTTTCTTTTTGCACTACATTTTTTCACTTGCTTGTCTTCACGTTTCATCAAACCTTTAGAGTGCTAAGAGCTTGAGACTTTTTCCCTAGTTAAGCTGAATGCTAAAAGCCCGAGCCTTGTTATTTCTGAATGACTCCTACTTCCAAGATATAATTGTCTTTTAGTGAATCTAAAAATTATTATTTTATTTAATTTTTGAATGGTGTGATGGACTGATGGGTTATTACTTATTAGTATCTACTTGCCTATTGAAGTACATTGGATATAGAGTGTAGGTGTGGAGTTTTCTTTACCACACAATGTGAGGGAATTAATTTATTATAATAATAAGTATGAAAAAAATTATACTCTATATATATGTTTAATTTTTTTTTTTAAACCCGAAACACCTTGAAACGGTATGTCAAAATTGGCCGATACCAAAATATTCTGTTCCACTGGACAAATCGAAACGGGGTTCAAAATGGAATTAATAACATTGGGGTTTAATGCTTCAAGGAAAAGGTTTCAAGTTCAAGTGTTAAAGCTATGCAAGTCTGTCGGTCTGTCCAAGAACCAAGTTAGAAAGTGTTGTTCATTAAAGCTCGACAGCTAGCATCTATCAAGGTTTAAAAACTGCTGAAGCCCGTGGCTTAACAGCTAGCTTGATAGATGGCTATCTATCGAGGTTTATGAAGTTCAATTTTTCAGGACTTCCTTTGAGAAAAATAAAGAACCCATACATTTTCTTGAGGATTGGTGAAAAATGATGATGAAGAATGGAAGATTTTTGAGAGAACACAGTGAGTTTGGAAAGGACAGAACGGACAAGATAATGAACAGCCATAATAAGCGAGAGAAAACTGAAAAGTTTTTGAAAACTGCCCTAAAAATAACCCTCAATGCTAAAAATACGCGTTTTTCACTACTGGAATGAGTCGCGAACAAATCGCCAGTTCATGTCACCAAAAACCCGTGTGACAAATTTTGAAACATTTGTCTGTGTTTTTTCGTGACTAGAAGGTCTACCCGCGAGTTAGTCACAAGGGAAGTTGCGAATCATTCTAAGTAAACCTCTCGGGAGCTAGTCGCTAAACTGAGTTGTGAAAATCCTAAAAACCCAGATTTTTGAAATTTTTCTAAGTCTTTTTCACAACTGGGGCCTTGACCCACCAGTCTTTTTGGTGACTGGGACCTTGACCTGCCAGAAAGTCGCCAAGAGCTTCTGTGTAAGCTCGTGACAGGGGGCACGCAACTTGCTTGACCCGCGAGGTAGAGTCGCCAAAACAGGGTTGCACAATTTTTTGAAATTTTTCAAAACAAAAACACTTTCCAAAAACAATTAAAACACTCAAAAAAAAATTTTGTGTTTGATTAACATATGATTAAGCATGTGAAACACATTTAAACAAGTACAATCACATAAATGAATAAGGCATTCATTGACCATAGACATGTGTGATGTGTGTGGGTACCAAAGATGAGATAGTCTTTAGTCTAATGTGAAGCTTCAATGATCAATTCAACCAAGACATACACAATTAGCACGAGGAAAAGTGACCTATCTCAATTATAGAAGTATGCATATATGACCTCCCACAAAACTTGATTACAACTTTTGAAACTTTTCATTTGACTTCATACATATCATAATATTTGATCATTTTGAATCAATACATCTCATTTTGAGATCGATGCCTGAAATTTTTGATATTTCAATTTGATGAACAAGCCTTTGGCTCTTTGGGGCATCATACATTTTCATATAAGTCACTTTCCCTTTTTCCTAGTCAAATACTAGTATGTGCGATGGCTTTTGTAGCTCATTATCTCTTTTCATTTTAAGATTTACATTTGTTGAACTCTTTAAGGAAAAAAAGAAAAAAGAGTGGGAAGATATATAGGCACAAGTCTATGCAAGTCTTAAGATCAACAAAATCATTTACTAATCATTCATGACAAGTTTGAAGATCTATTTACAACAGTCGCATAGATATCAAGATTTTTCCCATAATGATATGAGTGCATAAAGAACAAGCTATGCTCGTAAATGCACAAAGCCATTTGTACGAAGGTACAAGGCAAAACTTACATGTGACAAACATAAATATCAAACTTTTTGGATTTTCTACTTTTTATGTGTTTTTGGATTTTTGACACAAAAAACAAGTAAAGATTGACCAAAATAAAAATAAAAAGCATTCAAAGCAAATAACAAACAAACACAAATTTTCAAAACATGCTAGAATGATAACAAAATGCACACAACCAAACAATGTCACATAACATAGGAAGTATTAATGTATGGACATGTTGCAATGCATATGCACGTGTACTCTTTTTCACCCACACAACACTTGCGTTTGGGGTGATATCCCTAGAGGATTGGGTACTATTGTTATGACTTTCAAACCTTCTAGTGAAACTTGTTAAATAGGTGATGAATGCATCAATCATCTTCATCACATCCCTCACTCCGGGATCACCTTCTTGACCTTTTGATTGCTCAGCAGTCCAATTCCCTTTGCCATTTCTTGGTCCTCTTGACCTTTGAGCACTTGCATTCTTTAATGCTTGAAGCTTATGGCAATTAGGCCTGGTGTGTCGGTGAATTCCATAATGATGGTAGAAATGTTGAGTTCTCAGACCTCTTTATGACTTTGGGAGTGATTTTCCTTTAGCCTTAGGTTTGACCACTGATTGGGTAGGAGGCTTTGTCAAAAACCGTTGGTCAGTCACATTCCACTTCTTCTCCGCTTTCACTTTCTTAGTAGTAGTGATTGCTACTATTGGCTCTTTAACTTTCACAAACTTCATATCCTTGGACATATTGGCTCTTGAACTGCTCTCTCCGGTGTATCCCAATCCACTTTTGTCGGAGAAAGGTTTTTGATATGCAAGCACTTCATCAAGCTTCTTCGAGGAAACTCGCTCTACTTTAGCATTAGCTTGAATCACCTCAAGCTCAAGAAATTTTATCTTTGAATAGGCTTCGGTTAGCTCTTTATTTAGCATCTCGACTTCACATTTAGTCTCCTTGTACCGCACTAAAAGACTCTTGTAGTCTTGCTCTGCTGTCTTCATTTTCTTAATGTCTACTTCAGCCACTTTTGCATATTCACCGGTCTTTTCAAGGAGGGAATTGTAGGTTTCTTGTAGTCCCACTATTCTTTCATCTTCCTCATCATCAGATTCCTCTACTATCCCCATTGAATCCAATTCAGTGTGCTCACTAAGCTTTTCCACTAACACTCTCAAATCATCTAAAGATTGTACGGGAGCAATGGTCATAAATGCGGAGTAGTTTCCCTCTTCGTCACAGCTTTCTTCCAAGTCTGAATTAGAGGAGTCTGTAACACTAAGAGCAGTGGCATACACTTTACCCTTCTCTCTCAAATAGTTGGGACACTCCTTGTTGAGGTGTCCTTGACCATTGCATTCATAGCACGTGATTCCTTGAAAAGATTGAGAATCATTTCCATCTTTCATCCTTGAAATCCTTTTTATCCTTCTAGGAATTTGGGAATTTTCCCTTCTCAACAAACTTTCCATTCTTTTTGAACTTCGAGAACTTTTGGAAGTTCTTAACAAGATGCACCACATCCGATGAGTCTTGAGCTTCCATTCTCTTATTGATTGTCTTTAGAGCAAGAGATTTGCTCTTCCTTTGTGATGGTAGAGATAGTTCATAGGTTTGAAGTGAACCAATAAGTTCTTGAACTTTGATGTCATCAAGGTCCTTGCTCTCTTTAATGGTAGTAATCTTTGCACGGAAGCTCTCTGGTAGTAATCGTAGAATTTTTCTCACAATCTTGGAGTCCTCTGTCTTTTCTCCCAAGTTAAACTTCCCAATTACCACCTCATTCAACTCCCCATAAAATGAGTCGAATGACTCGTCTTCACTTATTTTCAGCTCTTCGAAGCGTGTGGTTAGCATTTGCAACTTGGTGTCCTTCACCTTCTTGGTGCCTTTATAAGTCATCTCCAAGATTTTCCATGCCTCCTTGGCAATTGTAACGTGAGAAATCTTGTGAAACTCATCTGGAGAAACACCACAGAAAATAGCATTTAGTGCCTTGCTATTAGCATTAGCTGTCGCAAGGGCTGCCTTGTCCCATGTGGATTTGGCAGCCTTCGGCCTAGTCCATCCTATATCTACAGCATCCCAAACACTCTCATCAATTGAACATAGGAATGCCCTCATACGGACTTTCCAAAGTCCATAGTTTCTCCTATCAAAATATGGTGGAGCATTGAGTGATTGAGATCAATCCATCACAAAGAGAGTCTAGGATCACACTTAGGTAATAAAACCACAGTAAGTGTGCCCGCTCTGATACCAATTGAAAGTTAAAATAGTGTATAAAACACAAATGAACGTTTAAACCCCCAATTACAAAATTACCAACACAAGCTTATACACAAACACTATATGTGCGGAATGATGAATATAAGTTAAACCCAAATTGGTAGCACACTCTAAACAATAATTAATAACCAACACAACAATAATTAAAAGGTAAAGAGAAAGGAAAGAAAGATGCAAACACAAAGATAACACGACGATGTGTTATCGAAGAGGAAACCGAAGTACTCGGTGAAAAACCTCTCCGCCGCCCTCCAAGCGGTCAATAATCCACTAGAGAATGAAGTTGGGATACATGAATAGTAGAAGACGCTCCAAGCTTAATCTACCCAGTGCATCTAAGCCCTCCAAGCTTCTTGCTCCACCAAGGTTATACCAAACCTGGTCTTCTCTAGCTTACCGAATCCCGCAATAAGCCCATTGCACCAACCAAATGAATTGGTCCCTTTCTGAACTACTTCCCAAGCACCAAAACACCTCCTCACTGATATGGGTATACTGAGATAAGGATTTGACAAATGTACCTCTCAAGGATATATCAATGGAGAGGGTGAGAATAGAGGAATTTGGAGAATCAAGCAATGAAAATTGTGGATGAGTTAATCTTGTTTTTCTTTAGGGTTTCTCTCTTAAAATTCTTTTTGGATACTCTCTACATTTCGTGGGTATAAGGGTATTCATAGTAAGGTGTATAAGGAATGTGAAAAGTCAGTTTTCAACAAACAGTGCATTTTGGCAACTCGACCTTGCGACTAGAACGAGTCATGAGTTTGAGTCACGAGCTAACTATTTGGCTAGGATGTTCTTGATGTTCTTATTGGCTGCTTCTATGACCCCATTAGTCTGTGTTTGGTATGGTGAAGACTTGTGATGCTTAATGTGGTATAATTCCATGATCCTTTGAACCTTTCCCTCAAAATGGGAGCCATTGTCTGAGACGATCTCTTGTGGTACCCCATATCGGCAAATGATGTTGTTTTCTGTGAACCGAGCCACACATTTGGCTTTTAATGTGGAGTAGGAGGCTACCTCTACCTACTTGGTGAAGTAGTTAATCACCACTAGGATGCACTCATGTCCATTCGAAGCCTTAGGGGCTATCTTTTTAATCACATCCATGCCCCAAACTGAGAAAGGCCAAGGAGAGGTCATGCCGTATAGCTCATTGGGTGGTACGTGATTCAAATTTGAATGTGTTTGGAAATCATGGCAACTCTTTACAAAGTCTACATAATCAGTCTCCATCGTATTCCAATAGTAACCCATCCTTAGGATCTTTTTGGCTAATATTCTCCCATTCATGTGAGGACCACAATTACCTAATCTCTAAGGGTCATGTCCATACTCCTTCAGGTATATCAACCATGGAGGCTAAGGTAGCCAAGGCATCTACAAACTGATTCTAAACCTTAGAGATGATAGTGTATTCAATCTTATCAAAGGTTTTGGTCAAGTCCTCTACATATTGTTGATAAGGCTTCATATGTTCTTTCTTTATCTTCCATAATTTTTGTGCTTAAGCTATAACCAAGGTCAAATTTCCAAATATCACTGCCTGTTTTACCCCTAACTCCCAAAGATCTTCCATTCCGGCAATACAAGCTTCATATTCTACCATGTTATTAGTTGCCTCAAAGTTCGATTGACTGCCAAAGGCATATGAGATCCATTAGGGGTGATCAAAAGTACTCCAGTCCCATTCCTATATTGGTTCACGGTTCCATCAAAGTACATCTCCCATACCCTAGTTTGATGTCCAAAATTCCTTATTTAGAAAATCATCTTTTCCATCATCTCCTTATACGCGCTTCTTTTGATTGTTTTTCTGACCACATACTTTAAATCAAATTCTGCTAATAGGATCAACAATCTCGACAATCTTCCATTTAAAATGGGTTTCTCAAATAGGTACTTGTTGACACCTCGTGGCTATTCAACCACCCATCGTGGTGACGCTCGCACGCTCACCTGAGCATACATGCTCGGGAGCACGAAACTCGTGGAGGAAAGGTTGTACATTGGTGTGTGACTGGAATATGAGTCAATTTTAAGGAAAATACTAAGGGTAAGTGAAGTCTCCACCAATCATTGGGCTTTTTCTAAGGTGTGATTAGTCACCACCTGACTCTATTTGATTTTATTACCGATCCTAGGCTAAGAGAAATGGTGTTTTTCCTAATCTAATGTGGATGGCTAAAAGATCTTGATTCTTAAGTTCAGAAGTCTGGTTACATGTGGGAAATGTGTTAGGCACCCCACAATGCCTATTCATAGACAGTCCTTTGTTTAGGTAAAAATCATAATTTAAGAACGTTGGCAGTTGAAAATGAACTATTGGCATTAGCTTTCGAGGCTTTAAATGAATTGGGCTTTGAGGTTTGGATTCGGAAAGGGTGTGGTCTCGATCAATGCTTCCCAACTGTGTTTGGAATCATTGCCAAATTTCCATGGTGAAAATCTAGTAGCATTTCACCTTATTTTTGTGGCGAAAATCCGATAGCGCTTCGGCTCAAGTGCGTCATAGCACACAAAATGCTATCCTCACCAAGGTTTCGACGTGAGAATAAAACAATGGAGATGCCCCATTTTCATGATGAAAATCTGACAAAGTTTCGCATTTGGTGCACTACAGCGCATCAGCAGGGTTTCATGCCTGTGTATATAGTGCGTGCCAAAATGCTTATGCTTGGACGAGCTGGAGCCCCTCAAAGTATTAAGCAAGTTGATACATGTCGCATACATGGGGAAACTGATGTCACTTAGGGACATGGATTGGGACGATCATACTGCAGTGACTATGCACACAGTATGATATGAATATGCACCTACAACAAATGCCTTGAGCACATACTCATGTCACAAGGTCAAGAGCACTTATGGCTAGAGAGGGTCACTCACATAGCCATGAAAGTCCAACATACAAAGTGCACGATCACCCACACACATGTAGGCACACACACACACACACATCATGCACAATGCTATCACATAGAGGAGGAAAAGTAAGAAAAACATTGCCAACGTTCCAAGGGTATGGCCTAGTAAGGTACAAGAAATGTAAAACAGATATTAGCATACCCAGGGAGTGTGGCCCAAGCAAGGAACAAGAAAGGTAATAGGTACAAGGAGAGGAGGAACCCTAATACATGCTCTAGAGAAGAGGCTAAGAGAAAGAGGGAAAGAGAAAACCACTCTGGGAGGCTGGGCCTCTTAATCTATTGAACATTGCCCTCTGTGGGCTTGCGTCCTTGCCCTTTTAAAGGATAATTACAATGATTTAAAATTCATTTTGGAGGAGGAAAAGAATGCATTGAAAGTATTTTTTTTAAAAAAAAGTATATTCCATTTCTTCTCTTGTTTGGAAGTTTAACAAGAAGGAATAAAGTATCTACGAGGAAATGCTCATTCATTTCATTCCGAAGCATTCCTCCCATAAGTATAAGAATATTTTTTCCAAAGAATATTCATTTTTTTAAGGAAGCATAAAAAACAAAAAAATTATATTTATGAAAACTATAGTCTTCTAAAACGCCACTTAGCTCCATCATTGAAGGAAAAGAAAAGTACTAAAAGTACTTTTTAAAAAAGGAAAATGCTAAAATCACAAATTATTTTACAAATTGTTGATGTGGTGATTGGTGAGTAGTTATTGGTAAGTAAAAATGTAATATTAGTGGTGGGCTCAAATAAAAACCAGTAAAAATTTGACATATCAATAGTTTGTAAAAATATTATAAAATAATTTATACATATAACATTACTTAAAAAAAAAAAAAAAAAAAAAAAAAAAAAAAAAAAAAAAAAAAAAAAAAAAACCACAGTATAAAAAGTAAGGATGAAGCCATCAATGGTCCGGATGGGTGGAAGGGATGGAGATCAAAAAAGTGAAATGCTCAAAAATAGTGAAGATGAAGTGATGGCTTAAAGGGAATTTTGGTATTGCTTAAAATGATAATTTGTCAATGCTTTCTTCACACACGTTCACATTTTTTTTTTTTTTTCATGAAAGTAAGGGAATGCCTTCAAAAAAATAAATGAAAGTAAGGGATTGTGAGGGTGCTTTGTTTTTTTTTAGAAGTATTATGTGTATAATATTTTTTATGTATATGTATATGTGTGTGATTAATTGTTATTGGTTTTAACTTGAATCCACTACTTAAATTAGTTATTTACCCACCATTAACAGTGAGTAGCAACCTATTACATAAGATTTATTGTAAAAATGTTGGATACATAGTATTTTTTATTTTTTATTTTTTAAGAATCAAATGTGGGTATACTTGAACATAATGCAACATTAACTGGAAAAAAAAACCTATGTTTAGATAGAGTTATATAATTACCAGTGCTCCTTTTGACTAGAGCCGAGTGTGCTGCCTTGTGTTGTGCGCCCTTTTTCTTTCTTTTTTATGTTAAAAAAAAAAAATTGCTATGACACAATATTCTCATAACAAATCATGCATGGCAAATTGCTATAGGTTATTATTGGTAAACAAAAAATAATTTTAGTTATAGGTCGAAATTAGAACCAATAACAATTAACCACTCATAAGTTATTTGAAAATATTGTGTACGTAACACCTCTTTAAAAAAGAAATATTATTGTGAGGGATTTCACAATTCACTCCAATACTAATGGGCTCGGTCTGCGATCGAATGCTATAAAAGATTTGTGCCCCCTTATCCTTCACCAATTGGTCGTTGGATGGATTGGTAAGGCACACGGTTCGACAAGTGGTATTAGAGCCCGGTCATAGGTTCGAGTCATTGGAGCCGCATTGTGAGGGATTTCACAATTCACTCCAATACCAATGGGCTTGGTCTGCGATCGAATATTATAAAAGATTTGTGCCTCTCATCCTTCACCAATTGGTCGTTGGATGGATTGATAAGGCATGAAAATGATGAGGAAGTTTCCTAAATATGACAAAGATGAGAAAGATATGATCATTGACCACACAACTTTTAGTCCAACTCATATTCAAATACATTGGAACCGTGTGCAGTGTGCACTAGACCAGTTGAAACACTAATCCATGTCACAAATGATCAGAGAGAATCACATTTAGACCTGCCTTCATAACTTTTTTATTTAATTATTTTTTATCATATGGCATGTATAGTTATTTTTTTATAGTATAAAGGAAAATTGTATCGATATAATATAAATTTAAATTTAAACTTTTTAAATTTAAAATTAAACTTTCAAAGTTACACTTAAATTCTTAAAGAAAATTTCTAGTTAATAAACAGGTGGTGTTACTATATCAAAGACATCAATCATCTTAAGAAACATTGTTAACTCATCCACAATCCCCTAGTATCTAGAAGTGAGCTTGTCCCTCCATGTTGTCTTTAAAATTAACTAAAAAAATTAATATATATATATATATACTTTTTTTTATTGAGCTTAATAATGATTATGTTTTCTTGACTACAAAAATCTTATACTTTATAATTGAAAAGTATATCATTTCTTCTTCTTTTTTTCGTTAATTATTAATTTCAATTATTTGAATTTTTTTTAAGTAGAGGCTAATCATGATGGTATGTTTAGATGCTAATGTAACTAAAAAGACAAAAACAAATTATTCTATGAAATCTCTCTCTCTCTCTCTCTCTCTCAAAACATACTATCAAGTAGTTTCAATAGAGCACTTTCATGTCAAATTGTTTGGTTTTTTCATTTTCTGAAAATTATATTTCTCACATTATCATAGTCAAGTTCATCATTTTTTTTTCATATATATATATATATATATTTATTAACTTAAGTGTTACATAAGATATGAGAACATAATTTGTTCATGTAAGAGAATAGTAAAACTCCTGCTTGGAATCAGTTTTATCTTTTAGTTTTTATGTACAACTTTTTAAAATTTTACATTTTCAAAATTTTCCAAAATACAAGTATACTTTTAGCACACTTTCAACAATATATTTTCAGCAATAAGCTAAATAAGCTATTCCTAAATGGACACTTAATTAGAGTCTAGATAAATTATTATGAAATTTAATACAAATTCAATCCTAGATAATTTTTAGAATTTAAAAGAATGCTGAGTTACATTTTCATAGATTATTAAGTCAAAATTCATTGACAAACAATTATTGGGTTTTTTTTTTTTTAATTTATATTTTATTTTTAATTTTGAATATACGTTGGATTTATCTTCCATGTATTAATTTATTTAAGAATCTTCTTTAAATAGTTCTCATTTTTATATGGTATTTTTTTTTTCTTTTCTTTTATAAATAATTATAATTCTCAATTTTCTATGGTAGATGTTAAAAAAGAAAAAAGAAATGTTATGACATAGTATTTTCACAACAAATCATGTGTGGTAGGTTGTTATTGGTGAACAAAAAATTAATATTAGTGATAGGTTTAAATTAGAAGCAATAACAATTGACCACCCATGAATTATTATGAAACTATTGTGAAAATATTGTGTACGTAGCATTTAAAAAAAAAAAAAAGGTTGTAAACTTATAATAACAAAAATGATGAGGAGGTTTCTCGGATATATATATATATATATTTATAGTATAAAGGAAAATTGTTATAGTACAGATATAATTAAAATTAAAACTTAAACTTTCAAAGTTACACTTAATCCTTAAAGAAAATTTCTAGTTAATAAACAGGTGGTGTTACCATATCAAGGACATTGATTATCTTAAGAAACATTGTTAACTCGTCCACAAACCCCTAGTATCTAGAAGTGAGCTTGTCCCTCCATGTTGTCTTTAGAATTAACTACAAGAATTAATATAATTTTTTTTTCATTGAGCTTAGCAATGATTATGTTTTCTTGACTAAAAAAATCTTATAATTTATAATTGAAAAGTATATCATTTCTTTCTCATTTTTTTCTTCGTTAATTACAAATTTCAATTATTTGATTTTTTTTTTTTTTTTAAGTAGAAGCTAATCATGATGGTATGTTAGATGCTAATGTACCTAAAAGGGGAAAAAAAAAAAAAAAAAACAAATTATACTCTGAAATCTCTCTCTCTCTCTCTCTCTCTCTCTCTCTCTCTCTCTCTCTCTCTCTCATATATATATATATATATATAAACTTAAGTGTTACATAAGATATGAGAACATAATTTGTTCGTGTAAGAGTCTCATAAGAGAATAGTAAGAGTAAAGAGTATCTTAAGTGTATCTTAAGTGTTAGACTTCATGTAAGAGTCTCTTAAGAGAATAGTAAGACTTAGAGTATCTTAAGTGTATATCTTAGATTATCTTAAGATATGATAACATAAGATATGAGAATATAATTTGTTCATCTGAATACCATCTTAAGTGTTACATAAGACATGAGAACATAATTTGTTCATGTTAGAGAATAGTAAGACTTAGAGTCTAGAGAAATTATTATGAAATTTAACATAAATTCAATCCTAGATAATTTAGAATTTAAAAGAATGTTGAGTTACATTTTCATAGATAATTAAGTTGAAATTCATTGAGAAACAATTATTGGGTCTTTTCTTATTATTTATATTTTGTTTTTAATTTTGAACATACGTTGGATTTATCTTCCATATATTAATTTATTTTTTAATCTTCTTTAAATAATTCTTATTTCTAAAATGGTATTTTTTTTCTTTCTTTTATACTTTGACCTCCCAAAGTTAAAGTATTAGTCCCCGCACTAATTAAACTCTAGTGGGAACTAATGTATGTGCAGAATTTGCCAAAAGGCAATGAAGTAATTAGTTCATTGACCATAAAGCAATCTAGTGGGGAATTCAAAAGAACTTTGGTGCAAGAGCTATTAAGGGCTTAGGAAATTAGTTTTTATCCGTGCTTGTTTGTGTGAATTATAGCCAAATCACTAAAGACAGAAATGAGGACGTCAGAGAGGACTAGTGAGTTGAAAGAGCTTGGAAACTGTTGAGTTTTTAGACCCCTTAAACAACAATTGGATTAACCTAGTAAATTAGCCAAGTTATTAACTTAGTCAAATTATGCAAATCTAGGTTAACACAATCAAATAATCATATCAGGTATATAGCAGTAGAAATATAAATAACATAATGATATGATGACCCAGGAAACCACACCGGTAAAAACCTGGGGAGGATTTAACCTAACTATCCTCAAGGTAAACCTGAATCTACTATACGAAAGAATCGAAGTTCATACAATAGAATTTAGACCACTAACATTCTATTACTACCCACCAGTAAAACTCACTGACACGACCACGTGCAAGCTTCGAATCCACCGACTCCTTCTTTCTTGGATTCTCCAGCAAGTACAAGCACCCCCGCTTGTGTATCTTTAAGCTCTTATGGCAGCAACTGAATGATCATCAAGTTCTTGAAGAAATCTCCTCCTTGATAGTCCTAAGCTTATGTGTGATGGAAATAAGAGACTACGCAGCGGAAAAAAAAATTAACGGATTTACTTCATTCACAATTGTTAACATGTGCCATATAAGTTTCAGAATTAGAGAACAAGAGAGTGTACCTTGAAGCGATGAAATTTAAAACCAAAGATTAGAAATTCTTGAGAAGACTTTCAATCTTCACTCCAATTCCACTAGATGCCCAAGATGTGTGGTTTCTTAATCAGTTATATATGTATGTTTCTAGAGAGAATCAAAAAAATGTCCAACACTCACATACCAATTCATATTCTTAACAAATTCTGTATGTTTCTCTCCTTATAACTGATTATCTAATTAGGCTAGCCTTTTGGGTTTTTCCAATTGGGCTTTAGTATGTGGCTTGGAATGGGACCAAAAGGGAAAAAATAAAACACTAGCTTCAATGGGCATTGGGCTTTTCTGTCAACTCCTAACAAGTCCAAAGTTACCATTAATTATATTTAATACTACTATATAAATATAATTGCACTCTAGGCCTTATTAATAAATTATATCCCAAGACTTTATTGTACATGCAACCCCTTCATAAAATATTCATAGTAACACAAAGTCATAAATGAATACTGTCATTTCGTAAACTACTACATATTAATCCTTGAGTACCCGCTCTAATCTTTTAAGTCATTCATCATATATTCATGAAATCCAATTTCATAAATATATACTTTAGTATCTATTTACTAAAGTAGTTAGGCCTAACTTTCTAAATAACAAACCCATTAAACTTATCTTAAGGGAATATTTTATATCTCTGTTAAGAGACTATGAATTCCATCTTTAGAATATATGTTCCATCAACACTAAATGTGGCTGCCCAACATACTAACGTTTTGACCGTTACTTTAGATCTCACTCTTGATATATCAAAGAAATCTACACCTCATGATCAGGTCCATTATTCTCTCAGGATTAAGAATTCATGCAAATATAAGTCGTGAAATTTATTATTCAATTGACAGTCATTAGGAGTGTTAGGTTCTAAAGACTTAGGATTTAATGTATTTAGAACTCTAATGTGTAATGTTGGCAAACCATGATCAAAACAATATGTTTAGTCTTGTTTAGGCTTGCTTAAAGTTGATTAATTATTGTAAAGTTGGAATCGAGTGGCTGCAGAAGTATTAGTTACTTTCGGCCTGGCTCGATCGATCGAAAATTAGACCTGATCAATCGAAAGTCAGCCAGAACGTTTTTTTGCAGAATTCCAACTCAGCCCAAACTCTATTTAAACGTCATGGGGTTCAAGTAAAAGTCTCCTATATATAAGGGAAACCCTAGAACGTTTTTGAGACTTTTGTGAGAGAGATTAGAGTGCCTCTTGTGCCTCCTTTTATTAAGGTTTTGTACCCAAACCTCTCTAAGTCTTTGTTGCTCATATTGCGGTTTGTGTGAATCTCTTGTGAGATCCTTGAGGAGTTTTTCTTCACATAAACTTAGGGTTTTCAAGGTAAAGATATTATCTACATCTTGATGATCAACAAGGTTGCTACCATTGGAGTTTAAAGAAAAACAAGCGGGGAGCTTGTAGTTGATTGAAGAATCCAAGAAAGAACGAGTCCGTGGATTCGGAGCTTGCACGTGGTCGTGTCAGTAAGTTCTACTGGTGGGTAGCATTAGGAAGTCAAGCGGGGAGCTTGTAAGTCCTTTTGTATGAACTTTGATTCTTTCATAGTGGATTCAGGTTTGCCTTGAAGATAGGTAGGTCAAATCCTCCCCAGGTTTTTACCGTGTGGTTTCCTGGGTCATCATATCTTGTGTTATTTATTATTCTGCTGCTTTATATCTTGATATGATTATTTAATTGTGTTAACTTAGATTTGCATGAAATTGGACTAAGTAAATCACTTGGCTAATTAACTAGGTTAATCCAATTGGTTGTTTTTAAGGGGTCTAAAACCTAACAAGTGGTATCAGAGCGGGTAGCTCTTCTGTTTTAGATCTTTTGATCTAAAAGCTGATCTTTGACCCCTGTTGTCATGGAAAATTTGAAGTGTCTTTCTGCTCATGTTTGTGATGTTTTGAATAAAAATGACACTATTGTTTCTGTTGATTTTTTTTATGCTTTTGAAACTCTTCGTAAGGAATTATCTAAATCTTTGAAAATTTCTAAGAAATTCAAGGAAGAGTTAAAATTGGCTAATCTTGAAAAAGAGGAATTGCTTGTTAGATTAGATGAATCTAATAGAAAGAATGAATTTTTGAGAAATCAAATTTCCTCTCAAGATGAGAAGATGAAAAGCTTGGAACAAGAGTTAGTTGAATCTAAAGCTAAAATTGAAAATTTGACTAGTTCTAAGCCTGTTGATGATAACAAAAGTGTTTATGTTTCTCTTAAGCCTAATACTGAGAAAGTTTATATCCCTCCTTTTAAGAGGAATAATAAAGAAAAGGCTTATTGTCCTATGTTAGACAAAGGTAAAAGTTCTGATGTAGATGCTGAAGTTTCTAAACCTATGTCTAAACCTACTGTTAGAGAGCATAATAAATCTGTTTTTGTGCCTACATGTCACCTTTGTGGTGTTGTTGGTCATATTAGACCAAATTGTTTTGTGTTGAGGCAAAAACCAAAATCTGAGACTAGATTTGCTGTTAGGAATACTAATGTTCCTAAATTTGTTCCTGTGTGTCACTTTTGTGATGTCTATGGTCACATTCGTCCTAATTGTCATAAATTAAAATTTAAGCATTCTGTATGTCAATCTAGGATATGTGATGATATTTCTCCTGCCATAAGTCCATATAAATTGTTTCATATGCTTTTGAAAAATTTAAGCTTGTTGGCTTGTGAAAGGAATTTGCAGAATTTTAGTCTTTCTGAGAAGATTGGTGTAATCCCTCAAATACACTCTGTTTCTCATGGATTTTCACCTACAAAGCCGAAGACTCGTGCTATATGGGTGAGAAAAGATCCTTTAAGGTGAGTGTTGCTGACTTGTCCCTGTTTTAATTCTTTCTATTGTTTGTGGACATGTCTTGTTTCTGTTTTTGGTTGTTTTGTTTTTTCTAGGTTGTTTTTTTTTTTTTTTATTAAAAAAAAATCCAAAAACATTGAAAAATTTCAAAAAGACAAAAATATTTTATTTTGTGTCTTGTTTTTCTTGAGGATTACATGAATTATGGTTTCTCTCTCTTGATTTGGAATAAGCTTGACATTGTGGAGAAACTTGAATAGTTTGTACTAAGCTATTTCTGATTTTGTGTGAGTATGTACTAATTTGTACATGTACTCAAGGGTTAATTAAGAAATTGATATTTCTTGTTTGTGTACCCTCTATAGCTTAGTTTAGCACTATTATGCATTGCTTTTGCATTGTTCATTTAGCATAATATGTGCTTTTTGTTTTTGGTCATTAATTTTTAAAACCAAAAAGATTTTTGTGTTTTGCATTATTTTTCTTGAATTTGAAATCAAGGATTGGCCATATTATTTTTACATAACAAGTTTATGTACCTTGTTTAGCTTGGATGAGCTTATTTTATTGCACTCTACTAGTTTGAGTTTTGTAGTGCATGTTGTGTGGGAAAGATGTTTATAGTTTTTGATCACTTTGTCTTGATCTTGAAGTCACATGCCTTTGATTGTCGGACTTAATCCTTTTGAGAAAGGCATAAATAACCATCTCACCACTGTTTACTAGCCAATCATGAACACCTTAGTGCATATCATAAGATTTTGTGCTTGAGAAAGTGTAGCACATGCACAAAAAGAACATAAGGTGAAGCCTCAGTTTAATTGTTTAATGTTTAAAATTGGTGTGTACTATTAGACTTAATGCCAAATCACATAATTAAAATTGGTGTGTATATTATGAGGCAAAATTCAAGAAACTTACATGATTGCAAGCTTTTATTCTAGGAGATGTGGGAGTTATATGATGTAACTCTTTTGGTGATAGTCTCTTTTAAATTGTATGTGATGAATTTTGTAGACTTTGTGTTTGATTACTATTCACATATCACCTCACATGTATCTCAAGTTTTTGCTAGTTGCACACACTGCACAAGTTACTCTTTGCTAAACTTGGTACATTTTATTGTGTGTGATCTTGTTATGGCCATCCAAGTTTAAAAGTTCCTTGATTTTAATGCAAAATGTGTTTCAAATTTGAGAAATTGGAAATTCTAGAGATTGAATGTACCCGAATTGGGGATTTTGTTCAATTAGAGTAAATTGATGAAATTGGCTTGTTGTTTTGATGTAATTAAGCATTATACTCTGTGTGTTGTGTTATGTGATGTTCAATTCATCAATTTGTTTAAAAAATTCAACAAGTGGTTTTCAAATTTTTGGGGTTTTTGTTTAAAAATTATGGTTTTTAATTCCCAAAAATATAATTATATGTTTAAAAATTGGCTCAAGTTCAATTTTTGGGGCTTCTCCATATAATTAAAAACTTTTTGTTGTATCTAACTTGGGGGAGAGTTAGTTTACTTATGTTTTTATTTCTGTTTCTTGTTCACTGCTTATTGATTTATATTTATGAGTTATTCATGATATATGTCTTTGTTTTGTGTTTTATGAAGTCAAGAATTTATTTGTTGATTTACTGTTTTTCTGTCACCCATGCGTTTATGCATTTGTTGAGTGTTTCAGGAATATACAGGTTGATTCGATTTTACTGCTGTCTACACTTGCAACTGATGGATAGTAGTTAGGATTGAATTTGTTGTTATGAGCATTATTTTTGTAAAGGGCTTTTATTTGTAAACTTTGAGCTTTTAGTTTGTGTTTTGTCACAGATTGCCAAAGGGGGAGTTTGTTAGGTTCTAAAGACTTAGGATTTAATGTATTTAGAACTTGAATGTGTAATGTTGGCAAACCATGATCAAAACAATATGTTTAGTCTTGTTTAGGTTTGCTCAAAGTTGATTAATTATTGTAAAATTGGAATCGGGTGGCTGCAGAAGTATTAGTTACTTTCGGCCTGGCTTGATCGATCGAAAATTAGACTCGATCGATCGAAAGTCAGCCATAACGTTTTTCTGCAAAATTCCAACTCAGGCCAAACTCTATTTAAACGTCTTAGGGTTCAAGTAAAACTCTCCTATATATAAGGGAAACCCTAGAACGTTTTTGAGACTTTTGTGAGAGAGATTAGAGTGCCTCTTGTGCCTCTTTTTATTAGGGTTTTGTACCCAAACCTCTCTAAGTCTTTGTTGCTCATATTGTGGTTTGTGTGAATCTCTTGTGAGATCCTTGAGGAGTTTTCCTTCATATAAACTTAGGGTTTTCAAGGTAAAGATATTATGTACATCTTGATGAACAACAAGGTTGCTACCATTGGAGTTTAAAGAAAAACAAGCGGAGAGCTTGTAGCTGATTGAAGAATCCAAGAAATAAGGAGTCCGTGGATTCAGAGCTTGCACGTGGTCGTGTTAGTAAGTTCTACTGGTGGGTAGCATTAGGAAGTCAAGCGGGAAGCTTGTAAGTCCTTTTATATGAACTTCGATTCTTTCATAGTGGATTCAAGTTTGCCTTGAGGATAGGTGGGTCAAATCCTCCCTAGGTTTTTACCGTGTGGTTTCCTGGGTCATCATATCTTGTGTTATTTATTATTCCACTGCTTTATATCTTGATATGATTATTTAATTGTGTTAACTTAGATTTGCATGAAATTGGACTAAGTAAATCACTTGGCTAATTAACTAGGTTAATCCAATTGGTTGTTTTTAAGGGGTCTAAAACCTAACAAGGAGAATAATAAATCTCACAGCGGTCTAGTTCAATATGTCTTAACTCTTAAAGCATATTAACATTTTAACTAGAAGTCACCACTTCCATGATCAAGACAAATCATCTTAGTTAATATGTTATAGTCTTTGCAGATGAAATGCCCAATTTCATCACCGACTACGAATTAATATTCTGAGTTTACAAAGAACTTGTGATTTATATCTTCTATGACTTTACACATAAATCACATACTATGCATCTCATGGACTATATGATAATATCTGAATATTCATGTTACCATTATTTCAGATAATAATAAAACAACTTTATTAATTGCAATACTAAGTCATACATCATGTCAAACACAATGTCATACATAATATAATACATAGCATCATACAATAGGATTCTAGGGCACTAATCCCAACAATGTGAAGGAAAGCTCCTCAAAAGTCTCACAAGAGATTCACACAAACAGCAATATGAGCAACCTCTAAAACGTGGCTAGGGTTTACCTCATATACCTAGGGCAAAACATAAAATCCTAACCGTTTTAAATGAGCTAGGGCTGAGTTGGAATTATGCAGAAAAACGCATTCTACTTGAGATTCGATCAATCGAGCCTAACCTTCGATCGATCGAGCCAGGCCAAAATGCATAGTGACTTCTGCATTAGCTCGATTCCAACTTTACATAAAAGACACAACTTTGACCAAGTCTAAACAAGACTAAATAACCTGTTTTGATCATGGTTTGCCAACAATAGAAATTAGAGTTCTAAATACATTAATTATAAGTCTTTAGAACCTAACACACTCCCCCTTTGGCAATCCGTGACAAAACACAAACTAAAAGCTCAAAGTTTACAAAGTAAAGCCCTTTACAAAAAAATGCTCATTACAACAAATCCAATCCTAACTACTATCCATCAGTTGCAAGTGTAGACAGTAGCAAAATTGAATCAACATGTATCTTTCCTGAAACACTAAACAAAACGCATAAAGGCATGTGTGGAAAAATACAAGTAAACAAAATAAAATCTTGATTTCACAAAACACAAAATAAAGACATATATCAATGAATAACATCATAAATATAAATCAATAAGCAGTGAAACAAGAAACATATATAACAAAATAAATGTATCTCCCCCTAACATGAATAACCCAACAACATACATCAAGAGCCAAAATGTAAATACAAAGTGCAGCTCTTAGATACAATCTAATCACCACAGGCTCTCCAATATAATCAAAACCCCCTATAAAAAAAAACTCTACAAGCTACTCAAAAATGCTACTCCCCTTTTTTGTGACGGAATGCCAAAGGGCAATCAAAATCTATCATCAAAAGGAAGTGGTGAAGGTGATCATCTAAAATGCGCCAACTCTGCACGCAAAGCACAAACCTCATTGAGTAAGTCCACCAAAATCTGTCCATGAGCCGCTTGAACGGTCAAGACATGATCCAACGTACATCGAATGTCAAAATCATCCGAAGTAGTTGGTGGAGGAACATCAGCATCAACAGCAGCAACACTAGACGCCTCAGCCTGTGTAGCACCTGTAGAAGTGGGAGAAGGGGGTACAACACTAGAAGGCGCAACTTGAGGAGCTCTCATATGAGCAGCCCTCTACCTAAGGAAGGAAGCACCTATGGGACTAGTAATATGTACGGGCTCAAATGCGGGGAAACCAGTCAAGCCTAAATGTAACAAAATCCTATGTATGAAAATAGGGTAAACAAGAGCATGACCAACAGCGCTACTCCTATGAATCTCGTTCAAAGAATGAAGAAACAAATGGGGGAAAGAGATAGAAACACCAGAAACAAGCGCATACAAAAACACACATCGCTCAAGAGGGATGGTGTGGAGATGAGTAATAGGCCGCAAGGAATGACACGCTATCTGAAGGGAGAGATAGGCAGTCTCAGGAAGCTCAGCGGACGTGATCCGAGGATCAGAACCCCACTGGATAGAAGACCCAGTGATGTATGACATAAGGTCATCAAGGCGTGGAGACTCCTCATATGGATAGATGGGCTGCCTAACAATCGGAACCCCAAGAGCCTCAGCCACTACCTTAGGGTTAATGGTGAACTCAACACCTCGTATCCAACTCCTAACTAAGATGTTGGAATCATAGATGTGGCAAGAGAGATTCGAATAGAACTCTCTAATCAGGGCAGACGGGGGTGGATGATCTATCTCCAACAAAGACAACTAGTCCCTTCTCTCAAAATTAGCCCTAATGGCAGGATCCAACTCATCTAACACAACCTTCCGCTCAGCCCAAATCTTTCTCTTAATGTTCAGCTTCTCATAGGCCTCTTTGCTTTTGTCACTCTGAAACAACTCACTCCTAGAGGGAGACTCAGAAGAAGTAGAGGGTGTCCTATGGGCTCTAGTCTTCCTAGGCATGATGCTAAGGAAAGGACAAAGACATAAAGCAAAACCAAAAAGAATAGAAAGAAAAACCAAGGGTAGACTACAAGTTAGCACAAAAAAATAAAAATCTATACGATGCATGAACAATTAAATGTCATGATGCATGCTCTAATGCAGTGAAACAAAGTTCAAGTTAAGTTCAAATTCACAAAATTGGCTTGAGCATGGAGTTTCTAACAAAAAACTCCAAAATTTGAAAAACCACTTGTTTGTTTTTATAAAAAAATTGACCAATTCATCATCACACAAGGTAGAATATAGTTTAGAATGATCAAATACATCAATTCAACAAGCCAATTTCATCAATTAAACCCAATTTGAACAAAATCCCCAATTCGGATTAATTTCAAGCCCTAGAAATTTCAATTTCACACAAATCATAAAATTGATCAAATTAACCATTCAAGATCAAGTTTATAATATCCTAGCACAAAAACCCATTGATCAATTTCAGAAAATATGGCTTGAAACAACAAAAACCCCGAATATGCATAGGTTCAAAATCTCCGAATTAAAATGCATGAAAAATGCATGAAATATGAAAATAAAAGCAAAAGAAAGGGTAAAAGAGTCTTACCGGACTTTGGAGAGAGAAACCTTGCACAAAGAATGATCGAAAACGACAAAAAATTAAGGTGGAGCCAAGTCCGAATCGGAGAGAGAGAGAGAAAAGTTTAAAAACTTTTGAAAAAGTGATTTTGAAAAAGTCAAGATCAGATTTTTTAAAAACCCGATTCATGATTTTCGATTGATCGAAAACTAGTTTCAATTGATCGAAACAGATAGAGGCTCGCTTCAATTTTTAATTGCAATTTTGATTGATCGAAAAACATGTTCGATCGATTGAAATTCTAGAAAAATCAAATTTTTGAAAAACAAAGAAATTTTGCACAAAAACACCTCAAAGCATTCAATTTTCAAAATAAAATGCATAAGTATGAGATGAAATGCTTTTCAAAAACATAAGTTTTAAACCCAGATTTCCCAAAATTACGATTTTCAAACATTCTCTTAAATTCTCAAGCAGCAAATATGTTTTGCATAAACCTTAAGATATTTTCAAACTTGGTTGGTCAGACCAAAAACACACACAATAACATGTACAGTGTTTAGCAAAGAGTAACTTGTGTAGTGTGTGCAACTAGCAAAAGCTTGAGATACATGTGAGGTGATATGTGAATAGCAATTAAGCACAAAGTCTACAAAATTCATCACATGGAATTTGGAAGAGACTATCACTAAAAGAGTTACATCATATAACTCCCACATCTCCTAGAACAAAAGCTTGCAATCGTGTAAGTTTCTTGATTTTTGCCTCATAATATACACACCAATTTTAATTGTTCAGAAACTTATTAAATAGCCGGGATAATGTACACACCAATTTTAATTGTTCAGAAACTTATTAAATAGCCGGGATAATGTACACACCAATTTTATTTATTTGATTTAGTTTTAAGCCTAATAATGTACACACCAATTTTAAAATTTAAACCGAGGCTACACCTTATGTTCTTTTTGTGCATGCGCTACATTTTCTCGAGCACAAAATCTTACAATATGCACTAAGGTGTTCATGGTTGGCTAGTGAATAGTGGTGAGATGGTTATTTATGTCTTTCTCAAAAAGTTCAAGTCCGACAGTCAAAGACATGTGACTTCAAGATCAAGGCAAAGTGATCAAAAATCATAAACATCTTTCCCATGCAACATGCACTACAAAACCCAAACTAGTAAAGTGCAATAAATAAGCTCATCCAAGCTAAACAAGGTACAAAGACATGTTATGTGAAAATAAATTGACCAACCTTGTTTTCAAAACCAAGAAAATACATACAAAATACAATTTGCTTCCCTTTTCCTTTTTATTTATTTATTTTTTAAAAAAAGATGAAACAAAAGAGATCCTAGAATGAAATGCATGAATAATATGCAATGAATATCCTAGAAACAAAAAGAAAAACAAAAAAACAAAGAACAATGATTACAAAGGGTAGAGCAATGAAGCACAAGGATCAAGAAAACCAAGAATGATCAGGGAACAAGAATCACACCAATTACTTGACGAAGTGTCTCAAACTTACTTCCATTAAGAGGTTTGGTAAAGATGTCAGCATTTTGACGTTCCGTAGGGATATACTCAAGGGCCACAATCTTTCTTTCAACCAGATCTCTAATGAAGTGATACCTAATCTCTATGTGTTTAGTTTTAGAATGTTGAACATGGTTCTTAGGGATATCAATAGCACTAGAATTATCACAATAAACAACCATGGTATCTTGTGATATTCCATAATCACTCAAAAGCTTTTTCATTCAAAGAAGCTATGAAAAACAACTTCCAGTAGCAATATATTCTGCCTCTGCAGTAGACAAAGACACAGAATTTTGCTTTTTACTCATCCAAGCAACAAGTATGGTTCCTACATAAAAACACCCACCAGTGGCACTTTTTCTATCATCAGCATTACCAGCCTAATTAGAATCAGAAAATCAAGTAAGAGACAGATTTGACTATTTGCTATAAAATAATCCATAATCACAAGTTCCACCCACATATTTTATGATTCTTTTAACAGCATTTAAATGTGAAACCTTAAGATTAGATTGAAATCTAGAACAGACACCAACACTAAAGGCAATATCAGGCCGACTAGCAGTCAAATACAAAAGACATCCAATCATGCTTCTATCTAATGTAACATCAATAGATTCACCTGATGGATCATTTGTTAATTTTGCATTTGCAGCCATTGGTGTTCTACCATGGGTAGCCTTGTCCAGTCCAAATCTCTTGACCAGATTTCTTGCATACTTTGATTGGTTGATGTAAATTCCTGAGTTTGTTTGCTTCACTTACAATCCTTAGAAATAAGTTAGTTCACCAACCATACTCATTTCAAACATCGCCTTCATTTCATCTGCAAGAGAATGAGCAAAATAATCATTAGTAGCACCAAAAATAATATCATCAACATAAATTTGAGCTACAACAAAACCAATCTTATCCTTTCTTATGAAGAGAGTAGTATCTGAAGATCCCCTTTCGAATCCGTGCTCAGTGAGATATGTAGTCGATCTATCATACCAAGCCCTAGGAGCTTGTTTCAAACCACAGATGGCTCTCTTCAATTTGTAGACATCATCCGGTCTATGAGGATCAACAAAACCTTTTGGTTGTTCAACATATACCTTTTCTTGCAGCATCCCATTCAAGAAAGCACTCTTGACATCCATTTGATACAACTTGAAATTCAGATGGCATGCTATGGCTAGAAGTATCCTAATAAATTCCAATCTTGCTACCAGTGTAAAGGTCTCATCAAAATCAATTCCTTCCACTTGTGTGTAACCTTGTGCAACAAGTCTTGATTTATTTCTGATAACAGTGCCATGTTCATCTGACTTATTCTTGAAGATCCATTTAGTTCCAATCACATTTACTACCTTTGGTCTAGGAACTAATTCCCACACATCATTTCGAACAAATTGATGAAGTTCTTCATGCATAGAATTAACCTAATCAGCATCTTGAAAGTGCTTCATCTACCTTCTTCGGTTCAAATTGGGATAGATAGCATGAGTGAGTAATTGCACTTAAGGCTTTAGACCTTAGTCTCATGTTATCATTCATACTTCCCAATATATTTGTGGTAGGATGATTTAGCTTTACTCCAAAGGATGGACCTTTGACTAGAGATGTGGAGGTACCTTTTTGTCATGATGAAGGACTAAACTCACGTTGTGCTTGTTGAGTCTCATGAACTGGTGTGGATGGTTCTGAACTTGATGGCATAGAGACTGCATCATTCAACACCATCAACTCTTCATCACTATGCTTCTCCACATAATTAGCAGGAAGTGAGTCATCAACTTCTATAGGTTTGTCTTGAACCGGAGCAGTATTTTCTGAGTGTGCCTCTGAACATACTTCATCATTAAGACAGTTTTGGTTCTCAGATTGTACACTCTATATGCTCTACTTGTAGAAGAGTATCCCAGAAAATATCCCTTGTCACTCTTTGCATTAAACTTTTCTAGGTTTTCTCTATCACGTAGAATGTAGCAATCACTACTAAATACCCTGAAATACTTGACAACAGGCTTATTTCCTTTCCAAAGTTCATAGGGAGTTTTTTTGGAATCAGGTCTGAAATATACCCGATTGAGTGTATGGCAGGCAGTGTTAGCTGCTTCTCCCCAGAAGGATTTGGGCAAATTTTTATTGTGTAGCATGACACATGCCATCTCCTAAACAACCCTATTCTTCCTCTCCACTATTCCATTCTGTTGAGGTGTCTTGGGTGAAGAGAACTTTTGATTTGTGCCTTGATCATTGCAGAAGGTAGCCAGCTTGGTATTCTCAAATTTTCTTCCATGATCACTTCTAATTTTGGCTATCACAATATCCTTCTCAATCTGCAATTTCTTGCATAGATGTATCATCTTCTCAAGAGCCTCAACTTTATATTTCAAAAGTACAACCCAAGTATATCTAGTAAAGTCATCCACAACGACTAGAATATACTTCTTTCCACCTAAACTCTGAACTCTAGCAGGACCCATAAGATCAATGTGTAATAACTTTAGAGGTCTTGAAGTTTGAATACTAGCTACAGATGGATGCTTGGATTTCACTTGTTTACCTATCTGACATGGTCCACAGATGCACTTATCTATCTTCTCAAACTTAGGTAAACCAATAACTGCATCACACTTGAAAATCTTCTCTAATTGCTTATGACTTGCATGCCTCAACCGTTAGTGCCACAACTCAACTTGATCAATCTTTGCACTAAAACACTTGTTGTTTATACTTAGTGTTATACCATAACAGTTGTCCGTTGTCCTTACACCAACACACATACAATCACCTCCTCCATCAAGTATCTCACATTCATACTTAGTGAAGAGAACATTCAGCCCATTGTCACAAATCTAACTGATACTGAGTAAGTTTGCCTTCAATCCATCATACCAAACATCTTCAAAGACTAGCAACCCTGGAATGTCCACAGTTCCAATGCCTCTGATCACAGATTTACTTCCATCTCCAAAAGTAACTATCCCAATCTTTCCTTCAAAGAGTGTTTTGAACAAGCCTTTGTTTCCTGTCATATGCTTGGAACAACCACTATCCAAATACCAAAGACAAGAATCACGTGCCTTTAAGGTGGTTAAGGCAGTATAACACAAATAATTATTATCACAAGTGGTTAGACCAAGATGCTCAAGGAAAGATTTAGCAAAAGCAACAAGAGACAAAAACAACAAGTAGACAAGTTGACATATAAGCAAAAAGATTTTCCAAGAATCCATGACAATAGGGGTCAAGGATCAGCTCAGAGATCAAAAGATCTACAACAAGAAAGCAACTCGCTCTGATACCACTTGTTGAGTTTTTAGACCCCTTAAATAACAATTGGATTAACCTAGTAAATTAGCCAAGTAATTAACTTAGTCAAATTATGCAAATCTAGTTTAACACAATCAAATAATCATATTAGGTATATAGCAACGGAAATATAAATAACACAATGATATGATGACCCAGGAAACCACACCGGTAAAAACCTAGGAAGGATTTAACCTGGCTATCCTCAACGTAAACCTGAATCCACTATGTGAATGAATCGAAGTTCATACAATAGAATTTAGACCACTAACATTCTATTGCTACCCACCAGTAAAACTTACTGACACGACCACGTGCAAGCTCTGAATCCACGGACTCCTTTTTTCTTGGATTCTCCAGCAAGTATAAGCACCCCCGCTTGTGTATTTTTAAGCTCTTATGGTAGCAACTGAATGATCATCAAGTTCTTGAAGAAATCTCCTCCTTGATAATCCTAAGCTTATGTAAAGGAAAGCTCCTCAAAGATCTCACAAGAGATTCACACAAACAGCAATATGAGCAACCTCTAAAACATGGTTAGGGTTTGCCTTATATACCTAGGGCAAAACATAAAACCCTAAACGTTTTAAATGAGCTAGGGCTGAGTTGGAATTATGCAAAAAAACACATTCTGCCCGAGATTCGATCGATTAAGCCTAACCTTCAATCAATCGAGCCAGGCCGAAATGCATAGTGACTTTTGCATCAGCTCGATTCCAACTTTACATAAAAGACACAACTTGAGCAAGTCTAAACAAGACTAAATAACCTGTTTTGATCATGGTTTGCCAACAATACAAATTAACAGAAACGTTAAGGGTCATATATGCAAATTCAGAGTACGTAAAGCTCGAGTGGTAGCAAAAACGGTCATCGGTGGCAAATTCCTGAGGTTAGTCTCAACTTTCAAATTTTTCTTTCTTTAATAGTTCGATAGTTGGGTAGAGTCAAAGATGTGTGAGCTGGTTGAGATATCTTTCTGTATTTAATAATTTAATAGTTGGGACAGGAAATTTGAACCTAATTATTCGATAGTTGAGGTAGGAGATTTGAACTATATATACATCTTTGTCAAAAATACTAAAATGTATTAATCAATTGAGTTATTAGACTTTTAACCTTTTTTTTCTCTTCTCAATTTTCCTGACTTAGTCTCATAGCTCTCTCTCACTCAGTCTTTCATTATTATTTTTTGTGTTTGCATTGTTGCTTGGAGCATGTAAGTTTAGCCTCGAAATCGTCAACAATTACACCAATTCCAAGATTTAGAGCTATTATGAATTTCACAAATACATAAAAACATAATCGAATAATTATGAGATTTACTTTGATCCATTGCTGCAATTTTCACATGATCCAGTCTTTGATTAAAGAAACTTAGAAACACTTGCATTAGTGCTTATATAATAGAAAAATGACCACATTTTAGCCAACCAAGCCCAAAATTTACCCACATCAAGTCATGCAAAATTGTGTAAATTAAATATACATGGTTGCTATAGTAATAATGTAAATTTATACAAGCACTAATACTATTCATTTTACATTTACTTTTTTATTCTGTATTTATGTATCTTGAAGTTGAAGGAAGAAAGTGGATGGTGGTTGTTTTGTGTGAAAAAAGAGTAACAATTAAAAAATAAAAATAAAAATATATTTGAATAGATATTCTGATGTGAGATGTTTTGAAAAGTGAATATATAAAATGAAAAAAAAAAATGTTCTTCTACTAAAATAGACAAAATTTTTGTACAAGTTAATACTAATGCTCTTAATTCTTGATAACATATATTTCTCTCACTTCACCATCTTTGCTTTATTATTTAAAATCAGTCATTATGGTTGGAAAATTGAATATCTTTTATAGGTGAAGAGGTGATTGGATTCCTAGTTCAGCTTAGTATCCATTTGGGAATAGTTTATTTATCTGAAACTGAAAACTTTTTGCTGAAAGTGTTGTAAAGAAAGGTAAAAGTTAACTAAATAATACAGTGGAACTCGTGAATAGTACCAAAAAGTGCAGTGGGACTTATGAATAATAGCAATTATAAGCTGAAATTGTAAATAAGTTGAAATTTTCAGCTTGTCCCAAATGGACACTTAATTGAAAAATTTTATGGATATGACAAAATCTCACAAAATTTTTGTAAAGTTGTGATTTACAACTAATTTGTGTTGGCTTTAATTCCGTGCCAAATTTAATTGTAATTTTGTTCAATCTTTTGTACCTTGTAATTTATGTGGGATTTCATTGTAAGGGTTGTGTGTGAGAGAGAGTGTGAAGACTCAAGGCAAATTGAAGATCAAAGAAGTTTTCGCGGGTAGCTTGTGAGAAGCCTTCCACACATGACTAGAATGTGAAGAGTCATGACAGATGGTGACGGCTGGTTTTCACGAGTGTCTCACAGGAAAGGCCTTCCCGCGAAATACCCGCAAAACATTCTGTTTTGCCAATTTGTCATATCTGATACACCAAGTCTCTACCCACACTAAATATACCCACTACCCTGGAGAGTGAGAGATTGTCATACCCACAATTCTCTACACAATCCATTGTGTTTTCCTTAACTCCTACCTCTCCATTTCCAAATTCTTGAGAGGTTGATAGCCCAAACACTTACCACACCCATCCTGAGTGTAGAGTGAGGTTTTGGTGCTACTGGGAAGCATTGGAAGAAGTCATTTGTTTGGTGGATGCAATTGGGTGGAATTGCGTGATCCGAAGAGCTAGAGAAGACAAGGTTTCGTTAAGTCAGTTGGTAGTAGGAGCTTGGAGGGCTCGAGTATATGTGGTAGACTAGGCTTGGAGGGTCTTTTGCTATTCGTATACTCCAACTTATTCTCTAGTGGATTGATTTACTGCTTGGAGGGTGGCGGAGAGGTTTTTCACTGAGTTTTTCAGTTTTCTCTTCGATTATACATCGGCGTGTTATCTAGTGTTTGCATTCTTCTTCCCTACTCTTTTAGCTTTCATTGTATTGCTGTGATTTGATGAATATGGCTTAGTTGTATTGTTTGTTCACTTGCATTTACTCTATTCCGTACTTAGTTTAAGTTAGAGTAAAATCAACCGAGCCGTAATTTTAATTTGGGGGTCCAAACAGCTCTTGTGTTTTCACCCAAATTCGAGCTTTCAATTTTCATAACACTTACTTATTGTTTTGATTTGTGGTGGGGCTCAGTATAATCTTTTTTATTTTATTTTATTTTAACCAATGATGGATTGAGATTATTAGTGGGAGGATTTTCTTAAGTCAATTGGCCAAGACCTTTTATATGGTCAACTTATAGATAACATTACACCGAACTAAAGGGTCTTTGAATTTGATTATCACTTATGGAATTTTCACCTTAGAAATTTAAGTGATAGATGTATGATTAATGAATGATAGCAATCCACCCAACTTTAAGTATGACAACATAACTCTTGTAACATCATTGCCAATTAAAGTTCAATAATTTTGTTAAAATATAACAAAATAAAATAAAAAGAGGAGGCATGCATATATACTGTTCTGGCCTAGAGAAATTATAGGGTCCTTTAATGGACCATGTCATTTGTACACCATTTTACTAAAAAACTTTCACTTGTTTAATATTGCTAAGTCAGCAATTAATTTCTGTTTAAAAAAATTTTCTAACTAACAATTTTAGACAAGTGGCAGTTTTTTAGTAGAATGGTGGATCGCATCACTTGTCCACCATGTGGATCTTATAATTTCTCCCGGGCCTAGGGCTCTAAGTGAAGCCATTTTTTTTAGAGCAATCTCTGTCTTTACATATGAGGTAAACTCACTGAGTCACTGGCTAAGTCTACGTTGATCTCTGCTGTCATTACACAGTTTACTCCCTATATATCTTGGTTGAAATTGCTTGGGCTAGACGACTCAAAGAATAGTTGGTAATAGTAAAACCGAAAATGCTATCATCATCTCTCAAACCCTAATATAGAGTAGCTTTACTTTGAACTTTGAAAATACCGCATACTCTGGTCACCCCCTTGAAGCCACAACAATCTTGCTAGTTTAGAATTATGCCATTTACTTCCTTCTCCAACGAACCGTCAGAACTCGTGTCTTAAGAATGCGTACCGTCTCTTAATCTCCACAACTCAATACATGCATGTTGAAGAGGCGTGGTCTTCCTTTCCTTGCATGCAGTTTCCTTCCTAACACTTTCCAAAATTCCTTTTACTCCATAGTTGCAATCTTTTTCAGCATATCTTCACCTTCTCATTCAATTGGAACATAGCGCATGCATGCCACCAATATTATGCTCCCATGCATGCTGACTTTATTAAATATAGTTTCCTCACACCCATGCATGATCCAACATCGACCCACATATTTCCTCAAAACAGAACAAAATGGTTACCGTATCATTCCACCACATCTTTATTTTTCAAACTGGCTTATCATCTAGCAATGTTATGTAGACTAGAACAGACAATATTATTTCACATTTATTGTAAATTCCGTACATCCAATTTTCATAATTTCACGAGTGATATATAAATGTTTTATTGATGTTCAAGCTTGAAAAAGAAAAAGTGATATGGGTGATATGTACTGATGATGTACATTAATGAGAGTGACAGAATAAATATCCGTACTAAAACAATTTTTGGACAACAAGAAAAGGAAATTGTTGGTCTATTTTTACCTCTGTACACTTAGATTGTTTAACCTAATTAATTAACCAAGTTGATACTTAGGTTTATTATTCAGATCTAGGTTAAACACAAACAATCATATCACAATAGCGGAAAAGTAAAGAAGACTAGCGATATTATGATTTAGGAAAACCAATGAAATTGTCCAGTCAGGTTGATACTTAGGTTTATTATTTAGATCTAAGTTAAACACAAACAATCATATCACAATAGCAGAAAAGTAAAGAAGATAAATAAGCAATATTATGACCCAGGAAAACCAATGAAACCGTCCAGTTTCAAGGTAAAAAAACTTAGGGAGGATTTAACCTAAACAATCCACAAAGCAACAAATTCACCATATAGAATGGAAGATTTACAATTTTGATCATTGTACACTCAAATTGTTTAACCTAATTATTTAACCAAGTTGATACTTAAGTTTATCATTTAGATCTAGGTTAAATACAAACAATCATATTACAATAGCAGAACAGTAAAGAAGACAAGAAATATGATGACTCTGGAAAATAAAAGAAACCATCCAGTTTTTCAAGGTAAAAAACCCGTAGAGGATTTAACCTAAAAAATCCACAAGGCAACAAATTCACTATATAGAATGGAAGTTTTGCAATATATTTTTCTCCACATCTAAAGCTACCTCTTATAGTACTTACTCACGTGACTACATGCAATTCCGAATTCATGGACTCTTCTATATGAATTTGTTGCGCACAAACACCCTCGTTTGTGACTCTAAGATCCCACTCAAAACTTTAGATCATTAGCAGTAGTTGATCTTGTGATGGCAACAACTTCTACAGTACTAAATCTTAAGTTTCTTCAAACAATAACACTGTTAGAAGATTTTAGAGAGTTTTGGGTACAGAAACCCTAGATTTACAATAGGAGGCATAAAAAGAACTCTTCTCTCTCTAAAACCTCTTTAAAACATGTCTTAGGATTTTCTTTATATACTAGGAGAATTAGATATGAAACCCTAATCACTTAATGGACTTAATGGGTTGATGGGCTTTAATTAAATTTTGCAGAAACACATCTCGATTGGTTGAACCTTCTTCCTAATTGGTCGAACCTGGCATGTTTCAAATTTCCTAAACTTGCAGCTTGTTTTTGTATTTTGACTTGCAGCACCTTGAGCATTGCCTAATATACCTTATAGACTCTATGATCTAATTTTATACAAGTTCGTGCTCACAGTTTGCCAATTGTTCTAAATATTTAGAACCTAACAATCTCCCTGTTTTGCAATCTGTGACAAAACTTACATACATAATGAAATGCTCAAATACAAGAACAACCTTATTAGAATAAAATACCTAAATACATCACAAATCTCAATCTAATACTTCTAACCCAAAAGTTGCAAGAAGAGGAAAAAGGTCTTGATCAGAATGTACCTGTCTTTCTTGAAACACTCAAAATAGCACATCAACTCATGTGTGGAAACAAAGACAGATAAACAAAATAAGTGACGCATTGTGAATCATAAAGCAAATTGTTAGGTTCTAAAGACTTAGGAACTAATGTATTTAGAACTCTAATGTGTAATGTTGGCAAACCATGATCAAAACAGGTGTTTAATCTTGTTTTAGACTTGCTTAAAGTATGTTGTTTATGTAAAGTTGGAATCGAGCGGCTGCAGAAGTATTAGTGACTTTCTGTTTGGCTCGATCGATCGAATATCGGGCAAATCGTTTTTCTGCAAAATTTTCCAACTCAGCCCAAGCCCATTAAGGATTAGGGTTTCAGATCTACTTCTCCCACTATATAAAGGAAACCCTAACCACATTTTTAGAGTAGCTCTAGTTGCTCAGATTGCTGTTTGTGTGAATCTCTTGTGAGACCTTTGAGGAGCTTTCCTTCACGTAGACTTAAGGTTATCAAGAAGGAGATTACTCCAAGACCTTGATGATCATTCAGTTGCTGCCATAAGAGCTTAACGATACATAAGCGGGGGTGCTTGTACTTGCTGGAGAATCTAAGAAAGAAGGAGTCTGTGGATTCGGAGCTTACACGTGGTCGTGTCAGTAAGTTCTACCAGTGGATAGCAATAGGAAGTCAAGCGTGGGTGCTTGTAAGTCTTATTGTATGAACTTCGATTCTTTCACATAGTGGATTCAAGTTTACCTTGAGGATAGCTAGGTCAAATCCTTCTTAGGTTTTTTACTGGTTTGGTTTTCCTGGGTGATCATATCTTTGTGTTCTTTATATTTCCGTTGCTTTATATGTTTGATATGATTATATGATTGTGTTAACCTAGATTTGCATAAATTGACTAAGTTAATCACTTGGCTAATTAACTAAGTTAATCCAATTATGGTTTAAGGGGTCTAAAAACCTATCACAAATAATTTGATATCAACTTTGTTGAACACAACTAAGGAAATATAAAACCATAAGCAAACTAAAGCAAACTAACTCTTCCCCTAAGTTAGACACATCAAAATATTTTATTTTCTCCACCTTTCAAAAATAGTTTCATCTCCCCCTAAACAAAAATAGTTTAAAACATTTTCAACATGATTCCTAAATTTCATCTATTTCTCCCCCTTTTTGTCACGTATTGACAAAGACAGCCCACTCAGAAGGTAGACAGAAAACATACACAACAAAAGTCAAGAGAAAGTAAAGAATCAAGGAAACATAAAACAAATAAGCTCTATAGAAAATAAAGGCAACTCACCCATGAAGAGCAACAACTCTCCCTAAGAACACCATAGGTTTAAAAAAAACAGCTTTCTCCTCCTATAAAAATAGGGAAAACAAAACAAGTTTTGGGAAAATTTTAGGAGGTGGGGAAAAATAAAGAGAAACACAAACCAAACTAAAAAAGAAAAAAAGAAAAAAGTTGAGGATATACATGAATATGAATATTCTCTCTTTCAATATATGCAAACTTGACACTATGTGACCCATAAACAAATGCATGCAAACACTTTAGGCATATCAGTTAAGACTATACAATATAAATCTCAATGATATAAAAATTCAGCATGCAAAGTGTTCTCATTTGTCAAGGTATTTTGAAAACTCAAATCAAACTCAAGAGTAGAGAAAATATTTGCAAATTTATTATCTACCATATCTCTTAAAAAAATATCCCAATTTTTAGCAATTCACACATAAAGAAAAATAGCATATACTAAAATGTACGAAACTAAAAAATTAATCAATCAATTTTTTAAATCAAGTTGAGTACCCGATTTAGCAAAGTGTATGAGTGTTGTGTGTGAAAACAATGTATGAAAAATATTACTGCACAAATGCAAGACAGGCAAAGTAAACAATGCAATGCATGTCCTAATATATATGTGCAATGCATGTGAATCCAATCACAAATGATGCATGACAAGATTAATCAGTCAAGAACCTAAAAACTAAAATTTTCTAGTGTCGATTGGTCAAAAATCAATCAAGTATCAATCGAATCAGGTATAGAATTTTGGCCTAAAAAATTGAATTTTTTGATTGGTCAAGGGAATTGTTCGATTGATTGAATAGTGAAAATTTTTTTAACTTGAAAAATCTAGAAATTTTTGCAGAAAAAACAACTTGAAAGCAACTTTTATGATATGTAATGCACATGAACAAGATCCAATATGTTTCAAAAACATAAGCCACTCAAATCCTCACTTTAAAACCAATCAAGAAGTTAAAGTCACAAAATTAAAACTTATAAAACAAATTTTTCTTTAAATTCCCAACCAAAAAAAAAAAAAAAATTTGTATATGCACAATATACTTTATGCAATTAAAGATGACCAGACTAGACAACACACACAATCTCATATACAGAGTTTAGCATAGATTTGCTTGTAGTGTGTGCAAACAATAAGTGTACAAAACACAAAATATGTGATATATAGATAGTATTCAATCAAATTTTCTACATTATCAATTACATTGGTTTGAAAGTGACTATCACCATTAGAGTTACACCCTATAACTCCCACATCTCCTAGAACACACGTTTGCAATAATTTAAAAGCTTTTTGATTCTTTTTGCTTTTTCTTTTTCTCTTTTTTTTTTTTTCTTTTTTTTCTTTTTGAGCATAATTAAAGATATCATGCATGAGCATATAGGAGAAAGAAAAGAAATAACCTTGTTACGTATTGTGAGTGTGTGTGTGTGTATTTCAAATACCTTGTTTTTTCTTACTGTGCAAGTGCTACACCTTATTGAGTATGACTTTTATGATTTGCACACAGGTGTTCATGATTGACAAGTTACAGTGGTGAGATGGTTATTTATGTCATTCCCCTAGGATTTTCTATCCTTACAATCAAAATATATGACATCAAAATCAACATCTTGTTTAAAGACTATAAACAACACACACAATTAAGCATTAAATAACACAAATTAGTAAAGTGCAAAAAGTAGCTCATAAAAGCTAAGCAAGGTACACAGTCATGAAATGTAAAATTTCATTAGCCAACCTTAATTACATACTTAGTGGCATGCAATAAAAAAAAAAAAAAAATAAAATCTTTTTGTGTTTTTTAAAATATGACCAAGAATAAAAAAGCACACATTATGCTAAATGAATAAAAAATGCAAAAGCAATGCATGACAACATGTAATGCATAAACAGTGCTCAACTAAGCTATAGAGTTTACAAAAACAAGAAATATCAATTTCTTAATTAACCCATAAGTACATGTACAAGCTAGTATATACTCATACAAAATCAAAAATAGCTCATGCACTCAGTTATGCAACACATACTTTCTATATTTCTCCACAATATCAAGCATGTTCTACGTCAAGAAAAAGATATAATAATTCATGTAATCCTCAAGAAAAAATAAAACTAGACACAAAATAAAATAATTTTTTCTTTTTGAAAGTTTTCAATGTTTTTGGAATTTTTTTAATAATCAAAACAAACTAAGAAAATAAAATAACCAAAAAAATGAAAGAAAACATGTCCATAAATAATTGAAATAATTAAATTAAGGACAAGCAAACAACACTCACCTTAGCAAATCTTTTCTCACCCATACAGCACGAGTCTTTGGCTTTGTGGGTGAAAATCCATGAAAACCAGAGTGTATTTGAGGGATTACACACTTCTTCTGAGAGAAACTAAAATCCTGCAATTTCCTTTCACAAGCCAACAAACTTAAATTTTTCAAAAGCATATAAAACAATTTATTAAGACTTGTAGTAGGAGATATATCATCACATATCCTAGACTGACTCAAAATGCTTAAATTTTAATTTATGATAGTTAGGATGAATGTGACCACAAACACCACAAAAGTGACAAACATAAATAAATTTAGGAACATCAATAATCCTAGAAACAGATTTAGTCTCAATTTTTGGTTCATGCCTCAACAAAGAACAATTTGGTCTAATGTGACCAACAACACCACAAAGGTGATAGGTAGACACTTGTTGAGGTCCAAAATATAATGAGGAGCCAAATCCACAAAAGCAAGAAAGATCCAACCCACATAAATGAGAATAGAAAGAGGGCTTGGGCTTTAAGATGAAAGAGGAGAGAGCCTGACCTATAAGGAGAAGAAAAGTATGTCTTGGGCACTAGAAATGGAGGGATGAGGAAGGCTTGGCACAAGGATATAAGGAAGTCATGAGACTTAAGAAGGCCCGAAGGGACGAGTAGGATCCGGGCCCATATTGCATAGGATCCGGTAGTCTCAGAGAGTAGATCCTCCGGAAAATCTAAAAAGCGCCAACTATAATGTGGACAGCTTAGGATATGGCATGCTCATGTAAAAAGGAACACGAAGGGTGAAAGAGGTCCTGTCAAAATCAACTTCATATGACCTAAAAGAGAGTGATAGAGATAGATGGTGATTTCGGGGTCAACACCTGTTGAAGGAAGCTAGGACCTCGGGTAAGGCATAAAAGGTGAATGAAGAAGGAAGATGGCCAGGAGCCTTTTCAGCTACACCATTAGCAAGAAGGAATCTGCCCTATTGTAGTGAAAGAAACAAGTTATGAGTAGTCAACATCAAAACCTTAGAACTTTGAGGTGTCCTTTTAAAGACTTTAGGGAAACAATGAGAAGTCTTGACTTTAGAGAAGAGTTTGGACTTACTCAGAAAGGATCTCCCATAAGAGGAAAGTCAACAGGTGGACTTTTAGCTATCAGCCCCCCAAGAAAGTGAAGTAAGAGAAGGAAGGAAAAAGGACCAGCCACCAATGTTTTAGACATAACATTGGTTCTGGTACCCAGGGCACAAAAAGAATGGATTGTTGATATGAAAGAATCTTCAAATAGCACTATAAAAGGGGGTAAGGCCCAAGCTAAGATAGGGCATTCAGCAACAAACATTCAAAACACAAAGAAAGCACCAGAAAGAGAGCCAAAAGCTTTTACTTAAGTCTTGGAATCCCAAGGAGAGTTATCCAAGTCTGTGATTTTTGAACTTTATTAAGCCTTGTGATACATCCCAGCAAAATAGGACTTAATGTACTCAAATACTTAAAATTTTTTTTTTTTTTTGAGAGAGTTTCAACCTATGGTGTCCTCTTCTAAAAATGCTCTTTATCATTAGATCAAGACGCCCATTGGTTTTTAGTGTAGGCAGGGATTGAATCCTAGATCTCTTATTTAATCATCAGAGACTTTACCAGTTGAGCTAATTGGAACATACAAATAATAATCTCACTCTATTTAAGAGGACCTTTGCCATTATACCTATTTTGTACCTTATTTGTTGTTCCTTGATTATTCATTCAACCAATAATATATATGTATATATGTATATGTATATTTGCGTTGTGGGATTCATGTCTTATGCACAGATTGGCTTGTAAAATGGCCCAACAAGGCCATAATGAGTCAATCCCAGTCCAACCAACAATCGAACATCCATCTTTGGAGGCCCAGGATCCTTTGCCATCATTGGGCCTAGGTACCATCCTAAGCAAGAACCTACAACACCAAAATAGATCTCTTTTGCAATTTATTTATAGGTTTATGCACAGGTTTAGAAACTTCAGCATCTACATTAGAACTTTTACCTTTGTCTAACATAGCAAAATAAGCATTTTCTTTATAATTCCTCTTCAAAGGGGGATATAAACTTTGTCATCTTTAGCCTTAAGAGGAACATAAATAGAAACAAATTTGTTATCAACAAGAAGTTTGGTATTAGACAAAATTTTCAAGTTTAGCTTCAGACTCAGCTAACTTTTGTTCCAAAATTTTCATCTTTTCATCTTGAGAAGAAATTGGTTTCTTAAAAATTCTTTTTTTTTTATAGGATTCATACAATCTCAAAATCAATTCTTCATTTTCAAGTTTAGCTATTTTTAACTCTTCCTTGAATTTCATAGCAATTTTCATAGATTTAGATAATTCCTTATAGAGAGTTTCATAGGCATCAATAAAATCAACAGAAGCATTAGTGTCTTCTTTATTCAAATTTTCATAGCTAAAAGAAATAAGACACTTAAAGCTATCCATGATTGCAGGAATCAAGGATCTCACTCAGGATGTTAATCCAATCAGAGTGAACTCACTCTGATATCATTTGTTGGTTTGTTTAGACCACTGTACACTCAGATTGTTTAACCTGATTAATTAACCAAGTTGATACTTAGATTTATTATTCAGATTTAGGTAAAACACAAACAATCATATAACAATACAAGAAAAGTAAAAAAGACCAACGATATAATGACTTAAGAAAACCAATGAAACCGTGCAGTTTTAAGGAAAAAAACTTGGGAGGATTTAACCGAAACAATCCACAAGGAAAAAAATTCACTACATAGAATGGAAGTTTTACAATAGATTTCTCGCTAAATCTAAAACTACCTCTTGTACTATTTACTCATGTGACCACACATAGCTCTGAATCCACAGACTCTTCTATCTGAATTTATTGTGCACAAACACTCTCATTTGTGACTCTGAGATCCCAGTCAAAGCTTTAGATTATCAGCAGTAGTTGATCTTGTGATGGCAGCAACTTCTACAGTACCAGATCTTTAGTTTTTCAAAGAATAACACTGGTAGAAGATTTTAGAGAGCATTGGGTACAGAAACCCTAGATCTACAATAGGAGGCACAAGAAGCACTCTTCTCTTGCTAAAACCTTTTTAAAACGTGTTTTAGGGTTTCCTTTAAATAGTAGGAGAATTAGATCTAAAACCCTAATCACTTAATGGGCTTAATGGGCTGATGGGCTTTAATTAAATTCTGCAAAAATGCATCTCGATTAGTTGAACTTGGCATGTTTCAAATTTCCTAAACCTGCAGCTTCCTTGTTATTGTATTCTGACTTGCAGCACCTTAAGCATTATCTAATATATCTAATAGACTCTATGATCTATATCTAGACAAGTTTGTGCTCACCGTTTGCCAACTATTCTAAACTTTTAGAACCTAACAGAATTTGCATTTAAAGAAGCATAATTACAAACTTTAACAAGTCAGCCTCCTACACTCACTAAAAGACCTACAAAAATAACAGGAAACCAAAAGAAGATATATAGCTAGTGTTTCAACTATATGAGCAAGACACTCACAGCATATGAGCCCCATTAGTGTGCAGGGCTCACAAGTTGTGAGAGGCTTGTTGCGTACACCTGAAAATGCAATATGTCTTATCTTTGCAAAGAAATGAACTAATAATGCGTGCACAAAAGTCTAGGAGTGACTATATCCTATATAGAGACATAAATACCATGTAATTTCGGTGGTTGAAAAAAGAAGGATGAGAAACAAAAGTGTTCTTGAACGAGAATATATATAGCATTTGGCTGAACAAGAAAGAGGACATCGAGAAGTGCTTCCTAAACCACCTCACTCTCCTACTCATACAACCTAACAATATGGAGGTCACAACAACACAAAGGTAGTTAAAGACTTTTAACATAAGCCGTTGATTTAATCTAACGGTTATAAAACTGAGTCACGTTAGTGATTTGTGTGCTCATCTCTTCGCCAATCCAATTTGATCTCTCCTCACCACTTGGTGGTAGCTCGGTGGGATTGCATTTGGTCTCATTCTCTACTTGTAAATTCTCAAAAAAGAAAAAAAAAATTTATTTGTTATAGGAATAGTGGTTGGACAAACTAAAATTGAGAATTTCTAGATAACAATTTAAATAATTTTTAGTATTTGTTTCAAATAAACTTTAATTTATTTTATTAGTAGATATTTTATATTTTCAAATATACATACATTATATATAAACTTTTAATACACATGTTTGCAAATAGTTTAAAGAATAAATATTACTAAGGATAACTATTTCTCATCATAAGGAGTAATTCATTGTATCGTTTGAAACTAAATAGCTAATGAGTAATGCTACATATACACAAAAAATTGAAAACTTTTTTCATATCTGTTGAGTTGGCAAAGTTTTCACGAGTTCTCATCTAGACACACTACTAACATCAATTTTTTACCCACCACTAACAAATTGCCACTTCAACAAATGTCAAATTGTTTGTGTATGTAGACCATTTCATAGCCAATACACCTCTTTGAGGAAAAAAAAAAAGGTGCAGTAGCCTATTGGGTACTACAGGTGTGTTATGCTGATGGTAATTGTTTGCCTAATTGGTGATAGAAAACTTTGGCATTTCATTGTGTACATTTTTAAACCCCTTAAAACACGATCAGATTAACCTAGTTAATTAGCCAAGTGATTATTTAGTCGAATTATCAGATCTAGGTTAACACAAATATATCATATCAATGTAAAGTGTGGAAAATAAAGAACACAAAGATATGATGACCTAGGAAAACCAAACTGGTAAAAAACCTGGGGAGGATTTAACCTAGCTATCTTCAAGTTAAATTGAATCCACTATGAAAGAATTGAAGTTTACACAATAGCAACTTAGACCACTAATATCCTATTACTACCTCGAGTAGGAAACTTACTACCACGACCACGTGATAGCTTCGAGTCCACGGACTACTTCTTTCTTGGATTCCCATCAAGTACAAGCACTGCCACTTGTGTATCTTTAAGCTCTTGAATTTGCAACTGAATTGATCACCAAGCTCTTGACATCAATCTTGATATTAGAAACCCTAAGTGTATATGAAGGCAAACACCTCTAGATCTCACAAGAGATTCACACACACAGCATAATAAGCAACCTCAAAACGTGGCTAGGGTTTACCCTTTTATATCTAGGGCAAAACATAAAACCCTACACTTCAAATGAGCTTGGGTTGAGTTGGAAAATTCTGCAGAAAAATAATCTGCACGACTTTCGATCGATCATGCCTAATTTTCGATCGATTGAGCCAGGCAGATTTACATAGTAAATCCTACAGAACACTTGATTCTAACTTTACATATAATTACACTTTAAGCAAGTCTAAACAAGACTAAAACATTTTGATCATGGTTTTCCAACATTACAAATTGAAGTTCTAATACATTAGTTCCTAATTCGTTAGAATCTAACAAACTCCCCCTTTGGCAATCCATGACAAAACGCAAACTTAACAAAGTGCGCAAAGTTTACATAAAAATAGCCCATTACAAAAACATAGCCCAAAATAGCAAATTCAACCTAACTACTATCTATCAGTTGTAAATATAGACAGCAACATGACTAAATCAACCTGTATATTTCTTGAAACACTCAACAAATGCATAAATGCATGTGTGGAAAATACAAGTAAAACAAAATAACTTTTTGATTTCACATAACAGAAAAATAAAGACAAAATATCATGAATAACCTCATAATATAAATCAATAAGTAATGTGAAACAAGAAACATATACAATCAATGTGTCTCCCCTATCATGGACAACCTAAACAAAATACATCATGAGCCAAAAATGATAAATACAAAATGAAGCACCTAGATACAATCTATAGCTCCACAACTCCAAACTAACAAAATCTCCCCCTAACAACAAAAACCCCTACAAATGTACTCCCCTTTTTTGTGACAAATTGCCAAATGGCACTCACTCATCATAAAAAGGAGGTGGTGGAGGCGACTGTCTAATATGCTCCAAATCCGCTCGAAAAGCACAAAGCTCATCAAGCATGTCCACCAAAAACTGACCATGAGCCGCTTAAACGGTCATGATAGTCTCCAACATACGACGAATGTCTGAATCATCTAAAGTAAATGGTGGAGGAACAGCAGCAGTAGCAGCAATCGGATTTATAGACGCCTCAGCTGAAGTATCACCTGTAGAAGAGGGAGGAGGAGGTGCGACACTGGAAGGCTTAACCCTAGGATGTTTAGAGCTCTCTCTCATCTGAGCAGCCCTCTACCTAAGAAAGGTGGCACCTATAAGAGCGATAATATGAACAGGCTTAGACGCGGGAAAGTCCTCTAACCCTAAATGCAAAAGAATCTAATGAATAAAAACTGGAAAGAAAAGAGCATGAGCAGTAGAACTACTCTTATGAACATCAATCAAAGAACAAATGAAAAGATGAGGAAAGCTCATAGGAGCATTAGAGACAAGGGCATACAAAAATGCACATCTCTCCAAAGGAATGGTGTGCAGATGAGAGATGGGCCAGATGGAATGGCAAGAAATCCAGAAAAAGAGATAATGAGTCTCGGTCAACTCGTGAGAGGTGATCTGAGGATCAGAACCCCACTAGATAGTAGTACCAGTAGTAAATGACATAATGTCATCTAGGGGTGGAGACTCATCGTACGGATAAACAGGATGCTGAACCAATGGCACCCTAAGAGCATCAACCATTACCGAAGGAGTAATGGTGTACTCATCACCCCGTATCCAACTCATCACGAGAGTGTTGGAATCATAGGCGTGGACCGAGAGATTCGAATAGAACTCTCTGATCAAGGTAGCCAAAGGAGGATGATCAACATCCAACAAAGGAAGCCAACCCCTATAGTCAAAGTTTCTCCTAATCTCACCATCCAACTCATCTAACAAAACCTTCCTCTCAGCCCAAATATTCCTACGAAGGTTAAGCTTCTCATATGCTTCCTGGTTTTTCTCACTCAGAAATCTCTCACTATCGAATGTGGGGGCAGAAGAAGAAGAAAAGGATTTCCTATTAGCTTTATTCTTCCTAGACATAATGCTAAAGAGCAGAAGGACAGACACAGAAGAGATAGAAAAAAAAATAGAAAAACCAAGGGCAGACTGCAAGTCAGTACAGAAAAATATAGAAATAACAATTCTATATGATGCATGAACAATATCAACACATGATGCATGCTCTAATACAGTGAGAATAACTTCAATTTCACTCCAAGATCACAAAATTGGCTTAAGCATAGAGTTTACATCAAAAACCCAAAATTTGAAAAACCCATTTTCACAAAACCCAACAAATTGATCAATTGACCATTACATAAGAGAGATAACACATTATAATGATTAATTGAATCAATCTACCAAGCCAATTTCATCAAATTAAGCACAATTGAACAAAATCCCCCAATCGGGTAGTTTCAAGCCCTAGAAATTTCAATTTTCCTCAAAGCAACAAATTGATCAAATTAATTCACACAGAATAGTTGTACATCATCCCACAACAAAAACCCATTGACCAATTTCCAAAGAAAAGGCTTAATCAACAAAAATCCCTATTTTCCTTAGGTTAAAAAATATCTCCAAAATGCATGAAAAAAATGCATGAATCATGAAAATAAATGAAAAAGGAGGGGTATAAAGGTCTTATTGGCCTTAGATGACAAAAACCCTTGAAGAAATTTGGGCGAAAATGACAAAAATCTTGCTTGGAATCTTAGACCGACCGAATAGAGAGAGAAAAGCTTTTGAAAGTTTTGAAATAGTGTTTGAACACGTGAGAAACAAAGGTTTTAAAAAACTCTCTATATGATTTTCGATTGATCGAAAATTAGATTCGATTGATCGAAAATCACTTTCGATTGATCCAACAATGATCGAGTAGGTCAGATTCAAAACGAAACTTTCATCGCATTTTCGATCGGTTGAAAAACAGATTCGATCGACCGAAAATCTGGAAAACACAAATTTTTGAAAAATAGAGCAATTTTATGTAGAAACACCTCAATGCATGAGTATGTGATGAAATGCTCTTTAAAAAACACTTGTATTGAACCCAGATTCTCAAAAATAAGATTTTCATCAATTATCCTTAAATTTTCAAATAGCAAACATGTTTTGTATAAAACTCAAGAAATTTTCAAACTTGGTTAGTTAAACCAAAATCACACACAATAACATGTACAAAGTTTAGCAAAGAATAATTTGTATAGTGTGTGCAACTAGCCAAAACTTGAGATACATGTGAGGTGATATGTGAATAGTAATCAACCACAATTTCTACAAAATTCATTACATAAATTTGAAAGAGACTATCACCTAAAGAGTTACATCATATAACCCCCACATCTCCTAGAATAAAAGTTTGCAATCATGTAAGTTTCTTGATTTGCCTTATATTGTACACACCAATTTTATTTGATCAGAAACTTATTAAAGATAGTCGGGATAATGTACACACCAATTTTATTTGATTTAAAGTTGTTATAGCCCAATAATATACACACCAATTTTATCATTTAAACTGAGGCTACACCTTATGCTCTTTTTGTGCATGTGCTACACTTTCTCGAGCACAAAATCTTATGATATGCACTAAGGTGTTCATGATTGGGTAGTAAACAGTAGTGAGATGGTTATTTATGCCTTTCTCAATAAGTTCAAAACTGTCAATCAAAGGCATGTGACTTCAAGATCAAGATCATATGATCAAAAACTATAAACAACTCCCACATAACATGCACTACAAAACTCAAACTAGTAAAGTGTAAGAAATAAGCTTATCAAAGCTAAACAAAGTTCACACACATGTTATGTAAAAATAAATTGGCGAACCTTGATTTCAAAACCAAGAAAAATAATACAAAACACATTTAGCTTCCTTTTTCCTTTTTTTTATTTATTAATATTTTTGAAAAAATAACAAAAACAATCCTAGAATGAAATGCATGAATGTTATGCAATGCAAATCCTAGAAAAAACAAAGAAAACAAAATAGAAAAGAACAATAGTCGCAAAGAGTAGAGTGATAAAGCACAAAGACCATGTCAAAAAGACTTAATTAGATTGAGTCTTTTGCATCCAAAGCTTTTTAGATGCAACTCTAGCATTGGAGTTCTTATTCACATTAGAATAATGACCAACTCTAGGATTGGAATAAAAGTTTAGAGCCTTTACCAATTCACCAATAAGTACCATAGGATCTTCTGCTTGAGGCATATGTACTTTTGGCTTATTTGCTTGCTTAGCAGCTTGCAACTTGAAACAGTTTGGACGAATCCACAAAAATGACAAACCCATGCAGGCTTATCATGCAACTTTCCCTTAGGAAGGTTAGGAGCCTTAGGTTTAGATTCTTGAAGATTAACCCTAATTTTCTTAGGAGGTGTAACTTTAGCAGGTTTGACAATCTCACTCACAGGGGGCTCAGAAGAAGGAACAAAATTTGTGGAGTTAGTTTCAGGCACATAGATGCTTTCTACAAAACCTAAACCAGTTTTGTTAGATGGAGACTTTTGAACACTCAGCATGTGATCAAGTTTAGAGCTTGCAGATCTATTAGATTGTTCTCTAGCAATAGATAATTCAAGTTCCAAATTCTTAACTTTATCAAACAAAAACATGTTCTCAGTCTTCACATTATTCAACAATTCATTAGCATCAAACAGTTTCACAAGCAAAATTTTCTTTTCAAGTTCAAGAGATGCAATTTTCTCTAAGCCTAGATTAACATTCATAGCATCCTTTGTAGCAACTTTGCAAAGTTTATTGTAGACTTCTTGTAAATCTGCATTCTCAGAGAGTTCCCCATTAAAAGGGTTCTCTTCAACAACTAAACTTTCATCAACTACATCAGTAGCAGTGAAAGCAATGAAGTTTCCATCCTCATCACTACCAGACTCATTGTCAGAAACTTCATCATCACTAAGGGTTACAGTCATAGCCTTACCCTTAGACCTCAAGAATGTTGGACATTCAGATTTCACATGACCATACCCTTGACACCCAAAACATTGTTGACCCATAGAAATATTGGAAGGTTGACCTACTTTCTCTTTAGGTTTTTTAGTGTTGTTCACCTTAGTGGGATCATTCCTCCTAACATTTCTAGATTCAATATTGTTGACCCATAGAATTATTGGAAGGTTTACCTACTTTCTCTTCAGGTTTTTAAGTTTTGTTCACCTTAGTGGGATCATTCCTCCTAAAATTTCTAGGTTTAGCATTGTTTTTACCTCTTGCCCATCTGTTGTTGTTCCTAAGAAAGTTTCTAAAGTTCTTGGCAAGATAAGCAATCTCTGTAGCAAAGAGCTCATCATTAAATCCATTCACATCAACATCATCAACAGACTTAAGAGCCATTGATTTGGATTTGCTAGTCTTAGGTAGGTCCAACTCATAGGATTGAAGAGATCCTACAAGTTCATCAACAGGGATGGAGTCCATATCCTTACTTTCAGTGATGGCAGTCACTTTGGGCCTAAAATTCTCTGTCAAAGATCTAAGAATCTTCCTAACAATTTTAGGTTGATCATAGATTTCACCCAAATTTTATGCAGAATTAACAAGATCATTAAGCTTAGCATAGAATTCATCATCAAACATCCTAATGCCTTCAAATCTAGTTGTTAATTGCTACAACTTAATGATTTTAACTGCCTTTGTACCTTCATGCACAATCTAGAGGATATTCTAAGCAGTATGAGCAATCTCAACATTAGAAATTCTCTTAAATTCCTCCATAGAAACAACATTAAAGTTAGCACTCATAACTTTGCTATTAAAAGCGGATGCTTCTTTCTGAGAAATTTGTCACTCACTCACAGGAGTAATGGGCTTCTCCCATCCGTATTCAACGGAGTTCCAGACTCTCTCATCAATAGATTTCAAAAATGCTTTCATCCTTACTTTCCAATAAGCATAATTATTCCCATCAAAGTGAGGTGGAATAACAAGAGAGTGTCCGTGTTCCATGACAGCTAGGGTCAAGGATCAGCTTTTAGATCAAAGGATCTACAACAAGAGAGCTACTTGCTCTGATACCACTTGTACATTTTTAGACCCCTTAAAACACAACTAGATTAACCTAGTTAATTAGCCAAGTGATTACTTAGTCAAATTATCAAAACTATGTTAACAAAAATATATCATATATATGTAAAGTGCGGAAAATAAAGAATACAATGATATGATGACCCAGGAAAACCAAACCGGTAAAAAACCTGGGGAGGATTTAACCTAGCTATCCTTAAGATAAACCAAATCCACTATGAAAGAATTGAAATTTACACAATAGCGACTTAGACTACTAACATCTTATTGCTACCTTGAGTAGGAAACTGACTACCACAACCACGTGACAGCTCCGAGTCCACGGACTACTTTTTTCTTAGATTCCTATCAAGTGCAAGCACTCCCACTTGTGTATCTTTAAGCTCTTGAATATGCAACTGAATTGATCACCAAGCTCTTGACATCAATCTTGAGATTGGAAATCCTAAGTGTATGTGAAGGAAAACACCTCTAGATCTCACAAGAGATTCACACACACAGCATAATGAGCAACCTCAAAAAATAACTAGGGTTTGCCCTTTTATACCTAGGGCAAAACATAAAACCCTACACGTCAAACGGGCTTGGGTTGATTTGGAAAATTCTACAGAAAAACAATCTGCACGACTTTCGATCAATCGAGCCAGGTAGATTTACATAGTAAATCCTATAGAACACTTGATTCTAACTTTACTTATAATTACACTTTGAGAAAGACTAAACAAGACTAAAACGTTTTGATCATGGTTTGCAACAATACAAATTGAAGTTCTAATACATTAGTTATTAATTCCTTAGAACCTAACACATTGCACTACAAACTTCTAAATTAGTGAAAAATCCTTAAGCATTTTTGTCAGCCTACCAGCTTAGTATATAAGATTATACCAGCTCGGTTTGATAGGATGCATATGTGCAAGTTTCACCTTTTTTTTTTTTTTTTTTTTTCATAAACTCAAGTTTCACAATTGTGCTTGATTATTGATTTCAATTCTTTGAGATGCATAGCTCCACCATTACCACTGTACTTTCAAGTTTCAACCCTGAAACTATTCTACTAAAGCTTTGTAGGAGTCACTAAAAGTGAGACCAGGTTGGTTTTCTTAAAAATTTTCCTACAAAAGTTATTTAGTTTTAGATCAATATTCCAAAATCACATAGCTTTGGTTAGCATACCTTAAGTACTTTGCTTAAAACTGAGCATTCTATACAAGTATACACCAATATGCTAAGCTATATTACAAAAACAATAATAAATCAACATATAAACAAATCTTTACAAGCATCCCAACTGATACAATTAGCAGACAATACTTAATTTCATCAACTTTGGCTGAACTTGCATTGAGAAACTTCTTCCAAGTTCCAAATTTTGAGCTGAAGCTCCCCCCCACCACTTTGCTGGGCATGGTCAGAGATAATTGCTCTAACACAAAGATCCCACATCATAGCTATGAGTAGGCAGAAGGCAACAAATATCCATGAAATGTGAATGTCTCTCATTTTCAAATTTTGGGAATAAGCCAAAGATTATAAGCAGTTCAGGAAACACTTTAAGATCATATTGAGATCTTTACATATTTACCAATTTCTTATTAAGATATTTCAACACTAAAGGTGCGTTTGGGATAGCGGCTGCGTTTACATTTATGTAGATTGCCTCTTTTTTTTTTTTTTTTGGTCCATGGCACTGTTCATGGACCAGCCAAGTGATAAAAAAAATGTGAATAGTAATTTGCAACAATAAAAAATATTTTGCTATAGTGTTTTCAGCAGTAAGTTTTCAGTTTTCAGCAAAATAAGCGGTATCCAAATACACACCAAATATTTATCACTTTAAGGCCAATTTGTTGGGAAATTTAGACCCTGATTGTTAGAATTAACAAGTTTTAAACCGAAGTTGTTAATTAGATTTATTATGAATAAAACTTGTTAAAACAAACAAACATCAATATCATGTCAAAATCATATGCAGCGGAAAAATAAATAAGACAAGATATGATGACCCAGGAAAGCCAATGAAATAAACTAGTTTCACAGTAAAAAACCTGGGGGGGAAACCTTTCCAAAAAGCAATCCACTATAGTAAAGATAAGTTTTAAATCTAGTACAAAACCTTTGTCCCTAAACTCTACAATCCCTGTAGATGAACTTACAGTAGAAACCTTCTACCGCTTCAGAACCTTTGAACTCTTCAATATATGAATGCCACCCTTTGATGCATAGATCACAGTACGTGACTAACTCTTTTGCATGAATCCCAATATGTGACTCACTGACCAACTTGAGGAAAAAGAATGTTAGCTGCAAAGTTTTTTACTTCATCAACAATGAAGATCAAGAAGCACTTGATTACAAAACCCTAAGATGCAAGGACACAGTAGCTTCTTTCAGAGAGAATAAGGCATTGGTCACCTTTTACATTCGTTCTCCTTGTATTCTCTTATGTGACGGCCTTGAAAATAAGCCTCATATAAGTCTAGGGTTGTGAGAAAAGAAACCTACACATACACGTTAGCATGGGCCAAAAATCAGATCTGAAAATCTGAATTTCCGTAACCTCGATAGATACCTCGATAGCTATTTGTCGAGTAGCTGTCGAGCTTTAATGAATCAGCACTTCTTCACTTGTTTCTTGGACAGACTTGCATGACTTCAATACTAGACTAGAACTCTTGTTCTTTGGAGTATTAAACACATCCTAGATCTATCCAATTACAAGTAAAGTGCACTTTGTCAAATGATTAGCCAATTACATAAAGTAGTGACATATGTTCCTAACAAGTGAATCACATATGTCCTAACACAATTCAACAAATGAACCATCCCCTGTAGACTCTTCAAGAATACTTTTTTTTCCCACTTAATTAAAACCTTATCCATCTTCGGTTTTAGAAATGGATACTTCATATGATTAGATATAAATATTAGATGAGGTTTGATATCATGTTTATATTCCTATTCAAAAAAAAAAAAAAAAAAAAACTCACTCAAAAAATTAATAAAAGTTGGCCACTCTTCTGTTGCCCATTAACTTGGTCAAAAACCAATTTCTTACTTCAAATATAGTGTTATACAGAGAACTTTATCATAAACTTTTTTACTGGATGAGTACTAAAATGTTTTGATTCAATCGATTGAGAACTTCATCATAAAATTTAGTAAAATCAAGGTAAGCAATTCTGAGCTCGATTTCCGTCATTCAGAAAAGTTTGGATTTGCATAAAAAAATGTAAAGAAAATTGAACAAAACTAAAACACACAGGTCAACAATATCAAATCAATTTCAGATCTAGTGCAGTTACATTTCTTTAGGATTTCTTCTCTGAACTACAATCTTCATTCTTTTAATTTCATTGTTAAATAGCATTTAGTTTTATCTTATCACCAACTCATCTAGTTCCTTGGCATTGGCACATATTGCTGTCTGTCTGACTCTTTACCCTACTGTATACATTCCCCAGAACTATCAATGCATCTGTATCCTCAAAATATCACTATCTTGTGCATTGCTAGAATCCTACATTTGTCTTTTATCCTAAGGCAAGATTATGTCTCTGAGCTCTATCTAAAATGACAGCTCATATTTATCCATCCCAAAGCATTTTTTTCCATTCTCTATAGTGGATACTAAGCATTAAATAGATGCTTGCATGTTTAGAGATGGATACAGTTTAATTTTTCATGGACATAGGAATATAATCATAAATATTACAAGTGAATTAGTATGGGAGAAATATGGTGCATTTACTCTGGTTCCTTCTTTATGTTATTTTTGGGTTTCTTTCTTTCTTTTTTGGGGGCATGGATTGTTATATTCTTAAATTCTTTGCATATAGTTGAGCAACAAACTTGATAAATGGTGAAAAATAGGTCTCAATTCCACCTAAAAATTGGTGAGACTAAAATAAGAAAGTTGAGCTTTTAAGAGAGAGAGAGAGAGAGAGAGAGAGAGAGAGAGAGAGAGAGAGAGACTGAGACTGTATCTTGCAAAATATTTGGAATAAATAAAATTGGGAACTTTGATCCAGGCCAGGCCAGTAGTCACATGGAATGAAAAAAAGATTGCTTGAAAGTTGTGATGTAAACTATTGTGGATTATGCATAGTAACAACTAGGTGGCACAATGCATATCACTTTTCCAAAATATGCATATTCAAAATGAAAATAAAGAGGCTTGTTCTCTTACCTGGCTTCCACTGGCATTTTGTCTAGGAATATAGGAGAAGTATATGGATAATTTGCAGGAAAAAGCAATCTTAAGGGCTCAATAGGTGATTGCATAGCCAGAAAACACAAAGTCAATACGAGAGATAGAAAAAGTAATGCATATAGTTGATGAATAATTTGGACTGGAATGCTTGAAAACGTACTATCGGAGCTAAAAGCTGCTGTAACTTATAGTTTGGACTTAAAGACACAGAGCACTTGACAATGTTACCTTCACCACCAGCAGTTGTAGCTGCAGCTGCAGTTGGAATGGTATCTTCATCACTAAGAACTACCACGGCATCTATCAGTTGCTGGTTTATCTCCTTAATTTCTTCAAATAAAGCATGTTTAGCCTACAAATGGAAAACATAAGTTCTTACATTCACATACAAGGGAAATTCTGATTCAATGGTCAAATTGTTGAGAGATGGAAGCAGAGGAGGAAGACTTTCATTTTAGCTTCACACATGGTTGACTAAAGGCTCTAAGTGGCGAGTCAAAATGATTGTGTATTTGGTGGCTCCCAAAGTTGTGCAAGGAAGACTCCCATCTTTGCTCACCCATGGTTGAGTAAAGACATTCTATTGGTGAGCACATTAGACTTGATGGTAATGCATGCCATATAGATTGTTAAGAAAAAGGCTTCAGCTCAAGGTGGGGATTATCTGAGGTGTAACTACAAGTGGCTTGGTTGAAGAAACACGTGAAGGAGGAGATTTTTTTTTTTTTTTGGAAAATGAAGGAAGAAAAATGGAGAAGATTTATTAGAATATTCACGTGTAAGTGGTGTGGTAGTGTAGTTTTTTAAGTGGTAAATTCCCACATTGGATAATCATGATAAAAGTGAGTGGTTAATATAACATAAATTGGCCAAAACCCATGAAGTTTAAGCTTTTGGGTTAAGTGGTATCCTATTATATATATAGGTATGTACATGAATAGGTTGTAATAATGATATTTGAATTTGGAGAATATTGTTTCATAAAATGAAAATTTAAGTTCTGAAATTTCTAAGTGAAATTAGAAACTCTGTATTTTCGACTGATCGAAACTTTTTCTCGATCGATCGAAATGATGGAGAAAATAATTTGGAAGTCACTAGATGGTTCAATCCCTATTAGATTCCTGTTCAATCGATCAAAAAGTACATTTGATTAATGCTCGATTCCTCTTGACCGATCAGAACTCATAAAACTAAGGGTATGTTTGGTAAATGTTTTTCCCCCTTATTTTATGTTTTTAAAAACAATTTTCTATTTTTGAGACTAAAAAACTTGTTTGGCAACCCAAAATGGACAGAAAACAAAAATTGTTCTCAAAACTCAATTTGTGAAGAAAACTAAAAACATGCAAAAGGCTGTTTTCAATTTCTAATCTTCAAAAGTTAATAAAAAATGTATTTAATTTAATGAATCTGTCTCATTTAATGAATTAGTATTAGAGTTCAAATCCTAATAGCACCATATTTTAGTATTTTCTATTTTTTTTTCTTCAAAAAACTATTTTTTTTTAATTTCAACTAACCAAACAAGTTTTTGATTTCAAAAATACAAGAAAATTGTTTTTTCTTTATATTCCTAAAAACAATTTTTTGAAAATAGAAAACAAAAACTGTTTCCAAACATAACCTAAATTTTTTACCAAATTTTCTGGTAGCTGTTCTAAATGTTTGAAAAGGTTTCAAGTTTTGTGAATAGTTTTATGAAACATTTTAACTCTTCATACGTGCTTTTTGATGAAATATAACCCTATGGGTATAAATTGAGGATTATGTTCACTTGAAAATAGTAAGTTAGAGAGAAACACAAGAAATCCTGTGGTCATTCTCTGGAATTGCTACCAGTAGAACCCAACAACTTGGTTGTATCCTAGGTACAAATTTGCGATAACCCTTACCAACAAGTGTGGGGGCAAATATTGTATAAGGAGAACAATTTTGTGCCTCCTAGTTATCTATTTCTATTTATCTTTGTGTTATCCTTGTTCTTCTTTTATTACTTTTTGTATTATCCCTAACAATCTTAGACAATATTTACTATGATGGAAGGAGCAAGTGATGTTTCAGCACTGAAGATGTTGAATCATAAGTTGGTGAAATTGGATCACTTTGATGGAACCAATTTCTCTTGATGGAAATACAAGATGAAATTCTTACTTATTGCACTAAAACTTTTCTATGTCTTGGACTCGAATTTGATGCCTTTCCCTACTGCAAGTGATAAAGTCATTGATGAGATAAAGGCATAAATAACGAAATAGGAGGAAGACGAACTGATTTACAGAGGGCACATTTTCAATACTCTTTCAGATCGTCTCTATGATCTCTATACATCAATGAATTCACTGAAGTAGGTACGAACAATTGTATTATTCAAAAGTACTTTGATTATAAAATGCTTGATAATATTTCAGTTTTGGATCAAGTGCATGAGTTACAGATATTGGTCAATAAACTTTGTGATTTGTCAATCAATATTCCTGAATCATTCCAAGTAGGAGCAATTATTGCAAAACTCCCACCAAGTTGGAATAATTTTAGAAAGAAGCTTTTGCATATGTCAGAAGATCTCACTTTAGAACAATTCAGACATCATCTCCAAATTGAAGAGGAAAGTTAGGTTAGAGATGGGACTAACACCGATTCTAAAGTGAATGTGAACAATGTGAGCAATGTTCAAAGTGGGAGTTCGAGTAAGACCGATAAGCACTTGAAGGTGAACAAGAGTGGGAGTGGTTTCAAGAAGAACAACTCTAAGAATCCCAGCAAGGGCAAGAAGAACCAGGCTTGTTTCCATTGTGGAAAGATAGGTCATTACATTTGCAAATGTAAACTCTTAAAGAACAAGAAAAAGGATGAAAAAGGCAAAGCCAATGAAACAAATGCCATTTAGGACATTGTTGCTATGATAAGTGGCATACATATTGTTATGATCACTGAAGTTCATATGGCTGTTATTGCAAATCCTTTTGATTGGTGGTTCAATTCGGGTGCAACGGTGCATGTGTGCAATAACAAGGAGCAATTCAAGACTTATGATGAGTCTTCTATAGAACAACAAGTGCTGATGGGCAACCACAATAAAGCAAAAATTTTTGGAAAGGGCACCATTAAAGTGAAAATGAGTTCCGACAGGATGCTGATCTTAACCAATGTTTTTTATGTCCCTGATATCAAGAAGAATCTTGTATCTGCCAATTTGTTATGTAAGAGTGGTGTAAAAGCTGTACTTGAATCGCACAAGTTAATTTTGTCCAAGAATGGGATATTTTAGGAAAGGGATATGCTACTGATGGCATGTACAAACTAAGTATTATTAATAAAAAAGTTTCTAGATGTGCTTATATTGTTGATTCTTCGTATTTGTTACATGCTAGATTAGGACATTTAAATTTCAAATACTTGAAATTTTTGTCAAAGCATGGTATGATTTCATATAAGCATGATGGTGAAAAGAAGTGTGAGATTTGTATTCAAGCAAAGATGACAAAGAAACATTTTTCTAAGTCAAATAGAAATTTTATTATGCTTAAACTTCTACATTCTGATGTATGTGAATTGAATGGTGTATTCACTAGAGACTAGAGAAGGTAAAATAAAATTATTTTACAAAATTTAAACCTCATATATTCTCACTTCCCACTACCGCCAGCCTGTTTGTTTTGTTGTTAATTTTTTCTAGAAAATAAGCCATCTTTCAAAAAGTATTTTCTATAAAACTATCTAATTGTCCTATGTTTGGTTGCAACCTTAAATGTGTTTGAAAAAGATCTCCGAATTTCCCTCATTTAGCTTGCCATGAAATTCATGTTGTTTTCCACCAATACAAAATAGTGGAAAATAATCTCTAAAAATGAGGCATACTTTTGGTATTGACCAAAGATCTTTCTTTTGACTCATTTTTCTTATGCTAACAACCATTGGAAAACATGGAAAACTATTTTCACACAAGGTTTTCTATCAAAACAAACAAACATTCTTATCTCTCCTTCTTCTTCAAATTGAAAAAAATAAAAAAGAGATTCTCTCACACTTTCTACCTCAAAACTAGCCCATAAGTTTTATACCTCCAAAATTGTTGAGAAACAATCCTAAAATTAAATTATTAAAAAATTTCTCATTTATCTCAAATTCTCTAATTTCAACTTAAAACAACAAAGTTTCAAAATTTTTAGCTTGTGGAACTGTTCAAAGAGGATGAATTATTTCCCTTAAATTTTGACCAATCCTATAAAAAGACAAAGAAACAAAAGAATCGTAGTTGTCAATAGGAAATTAAATAGGATGTTTGTACTTAAAATAGGGTGATCTTTATTATAAAAGTTTGTATGTGTATATATATTGATAAATAGGATGTGAAACAGTTCAAAGAGGATGAACAAATGCATGTTTAAGTATTGCAAAGGGGACAACCAAAGATAGCTATTACATCTCACGTTTAAGTATTGCATAGGGGATGATCAAAGCTAGCTATTACATCTTTGTACACCGCAAACCCACCACTTGATTCTAATATTAGCTAGTCACTCATGGCTCCGCCTTGTGGAAGTGGGAGGAGGTGGTGGAGGGCAGTAAAGATGACCTTTTACTTGTTCTTTCTCATACCAATGTCATCAGCTGGAAATAGAAACACTAACACCGTATTTGGTAAGAAACAAAAACTGGAGGTTCAGCAGCAATTAAAGCGCCTTAACAAGCCCGCTGTTAAATCCATCAAGGTTATTAATCAATTCATTGAACATGTTTGTGTTCTAGTATTTTCTACTTTAGTCTTAGAAGAGTCATTCACTTTTGTGGGTAATGGTGTCTACATGACAGCCATGTACAATAGCAGTGTAATTTTATTACAACACTGAGAATTCAGACTAATATCTGTGTGTGTGTGTGATGGGAAAATGTATCTGATACAGAGCCCGGATGGAGATATAATTGACTGTGTAGATATCTACAAGCAGCCAGCTTTTGATCATCCATTGTTAAAAAATCACACAATTCAGGTAACTAGTTTAATTAACTAAATTTCATTTGGTAATCACGAATAATCTGATACTTATTGTATGTATGGTATGGACCGGGTTTGCATTGGTATCTATGCCAAATGCAATAGATGAGACCAAGTTCTTACCCAGAAGGGTTTTCATTTGATGAAATCAGCGACGTCTCTTCAAACTCCGAGGCCGAATTTACTCAGCCATGGCACTTGAATGGAAGGTGCCCAGACGGAACTATTCCCATAAGAAGAACTAAAGAAGAAGATTTATTAAGGGCAGGCTCTGTAGCAAATTTTGGAAGGAAAAAATACCATACCATCCCTCATGCTCCGAATAATAATGATTTAACTGTCCATGAGGTACAACTTAATTTTTAACCAATATTATTAATAGGTTTGAGCTCAATGGTATCTACTATAACGAAGGACACAAATCGACATTCATAACCTTTATTTTTCTTGTTGAGTTTCTAGTATGCAACGTATGGTGAGGCTGGAGATAAGTATTATGGAACGATGGCAGAGATTAACCTGTGGAACCCCCATACCCAGGCAGCAAATGAGTTGAGCTTATCTCAATTCTGGCTGGTAAATGGTGATTATGGTCAAGATCTTGATTCCATTGAAGCCGGCGGGATGGTATATATAATTTCATCATCATCTTTTCTTTTAGGCGCATGCTAAATAATTAATTACTAATAATTTTTCATTTTTTTACAAAATTATTTTGTGGAAAACCAGGTTTACGAAGATTTATACGGAGACAAAAACACTAGAATCTTCCTATTTTGGACTGTACGTGTTTTAATATTTGACTTCCCTGCCAGCACTAGCCATGTTTACGTATACTATTTCTTTTTTGAAAACGTCTTTTTTTTAATCATGGCTACAGGATGATGCATATCAAAGAACAGGTTGCTACAATCTGTTGTGCCCTGGCTTTGTTCAACTTGACAAACAGATTGCGATGGGTGCAAGAGTCACCCCTTATTCCAAGTATGATGGTGACCAATTTGCACTCAAGTTCTATGTTTGGAAGGTATAGTACAATATTTCAATTTAATTACTTTATTAAATAATTCTAATTTTTGAATAGACATGTATGATCATATCATATGTACTTTTTTTTTCCTCAAGAAAATTCACAGTAACAAATGTTATAGATATGTTTGAAATTCTTCTAATTTTAGTTAAAACAGTGTATGTTTTAAATTATTTTTTCCCGGTTAATGTATTTTTATATAAAACTTTTTAAATTTAAAGTTTTTTTTTTTTTTCTATGCGAAATTTCTTTTTACCTAATTTATATTTTAAGACGGTGAATTTAAGCTGTTATTCTACCAAAAAAGATTCATTTGTTTTCTCTTTCATTAGTCTTTATACCTTTATTTATCATTCAAAATATTACAAACTGATTTGCATGACATGTGCAATGAGGTAGGACGTTAATGCAGGGGGAGACTGGTGGTTGAAAATTAATAACAGAGACTTTGGATATTGGCCATCTTCCATATTCTCGATCCTGTCTGATAGTGCTTCGAGTGTTAGATGGGGAGGAGAGGTGATAAATTATAATTCAGGAGGGCAGCACACCACAACACAAATGGGCAGTGGCCATTTCGCAGAAGAAGGGGCCGGCAAGGCTAGTTTCTTCAAAAATCTCAATGTCATTGATGGTTTACAAATTCTCAGGGGTCCCCGGGACACTACGACAACAATGTCGAAACCCAATTGCTATAATATCCTAGATTATGGAGGCTTTTTTTATTATGGTGGTCCGGGTAGAAACCCCAATTGTCCATGATCATTTAGATAATAGTTTCAAAATAAAGGAGAAAGAGGGAAATACAACAAGAGGAGAATTATTTTCTTCTTCTCTCCATGTCACGCCAAATGTACCCACAAGCCATATGTCATATAAAACTCTCTGATTCATTAATATAAAAAAAAAAATTAAAAAATAAAAAGTTTTCAATGGAGTAGTTAAAATTTGAAATTATGTAATTTAATATTGCGGAAGTTAAGATTGTATGGTATAGTATATATACGCATGCTTTCCTCCATTCTAAACAAAGAGTTCTCATCCTCTTCTCCATTCATTCTACCTTCCTTGGTGTGCTTTGAGAGTGTGTGTCTCTTCCATTATATGTGGTGTATTAGTATTTGGGAATGTGATTATGTAAAGACCCACCAACTTCAAAAACATGGTATCAAAGCTAGTAGATTCGTGGTGAGAACGACATTTTTCCAACTAGATGGCAACATTTTTAATTTTCATGGGTTACCAATTTTTTATATTTGTTTATAATTGGAATATCTGAATGAAGGTGTTTCTCAAATCCCAACATGTATGGTAGATAGTGGTAAGTGGTAACATGACCAAAAGAATGTTAAAGAGCATGAGAATATCCAAAGAAGTTTGGGATGAACCCGCTCATGCAGTCTATTTGACTAATTTTTGTCTCACATAAGGATTGTATGAGGAAGAACCCCACATAGCAAGCTTGGAGATGAAAGAATCCTACAATTTCTCACTTATGTTTGTTTGGAAGCATTGCATATATGCATGTACCGGATCAAGAAAGGTCCAAGCTAGATAACAATAGTGAGAAGTATGTGTTTATAGGTATGATCCAAGTTCTAAGGGTTATAAGTTGTGAAATTCAAGTACCATAAATCAATTGGGATGTGGAATTTGATGAAGAATGCATATGGATTAATTGGAGCACCCCAAAAGAAGAAAAATATAATTTTTTTTTTCCATTTATTTAATGAAGATAAGCAGAGGAATAAAGTTCTAGATGAGCTTCCACTCCACCTTCTTCACTAGCATCCCTTATTTATGAAAGTTCATCTTCAAGATCACCACTAGATGGATTCTAGTGAAAGACTAAGGAAATTGGGAATTTTCAAGGATATCTATGAGTCAATGGAGAATATAGATGATATCACTCTCTTTCTAATAAGTTGTGCAAGATTTGAAATAGAAAAATACAATATATATATATATATATATTATAAAAGGTTACAGGATGTTTATTTGAACCTTCACTTTAGTTTTCTAGTTTCAAAATTCATTGTTACTGATGATGCAAAAAATCCTCAGTCGAACTCCTTATCTATATGGATGGACGACATTAACACAGTAGCCATGAGATCCTGCAAAAAAGGATAAGGTTTTCAAAGCATACTGGTGTGGTGTGTGTCACGCCCCAAACCTAAAAAGGTCCAAAGCGTGAGGGAACATCCTAAGGGTACCTATAGATTTTTCCTTTCTTTTCCATAGGATAAAAATAAATAACCATACTAAAATCTTTATATTACAAGTCAAAGCTATATAACACAATTACAAACAATAACTCAAGTCATGTGCCTCCAAATAATACATGAATATACTTCAAAGCTCCAAATGGATAACACAAAACCACAATCCCTTTTAGAATACACAACCTCAACATTGAAGTTAGGCCTACAAAGCCTAAGGCTAACAAACCTCAAGTATCCAACCTCCAATATAATTAATTATGATCTCGTTAAACTTTGCAAGACTAAGTCACCAACCAATCATAGCATAAATCTCTCACTTAGCATAATGCTTCGATCACCACCAATAAAACAAGCTCCATGCCCGAGGTATAGCAAATTTATCTGAAAAACTGTTGGAGGATGGGATGAGCTAAAGCCCAGTAAGTAGCATAATTAGTGGGGGTGAGGGAAATGCAAGTTTCATCTTCAATAATAATAATATGACAAAAATGATTTAATAATGAAACACAAAGTTTCTCAAAATAAATACCTTGAAACTACATACTATAATTTGTGAGCACCAACAATATAATTTCCCAAGCCATAATACCTAACATAAGGTAAATTATCACAAATATACCACACTACTACATAGACCGGTCAAGGGATCCACCCATTCACAACGGGCATGATATTGTCCTATTTGGTATGTAGACTCTTGGCCCCATGGACAGTAGCCTCACCCATACCCTCAAGGTTTTCCTATCCCCCCATGGGCAGCAGAGAGAGCGCGTCAAATAGGACCTCTCTTGCATGTGGTCTCTTGGCCCCATGGGCAGTAGCCTCATCCACACACAATCAAGGAACCTTTTCCCCCCATAGGTAGCAGGGAAGAACACATCATCCAAAGTGAAAGGGCACTGACCTAGACTTGATTTCGTTGTCACAAAGACTACGGAAACCAAATCAGGTGATCACCAGGAAATCACACATGGCATGGTGTTAAAACCCCATAAGCTCACAGGTTACATTACTTTGAAACACATAGTTCATATCCAGGTAGTTTTAGAAAGACCTTAAATAATCTAACTTCCACAAAGTTTATAAGGTTTTCAACTTCATTCTTGTGAAAAAGATTTTCTATCAATTTCCCACATAACAAAATGAGACAAGCATCTTTAAATTCTCTAATATACCATAAAATCAATGATTTTCTTATCAAAGATTAAATAAAAGATGCTAATTTTTCCATATCCACAATTCATACATTTCCCCAAATGCAATACCAAATATGATGCATTTTCATATATAAAAATATATAATAGGGTCACAACACCACACTTTTAAGAAAACACATATCCATATATAATTTTCCAAAATGTGTTTGACCTAAAAACAATATTTATGAAACATGGTTATTTTCCAAAAATCCCATTAAAAAAAACTACTTACCTCAGAAGGCCAACCAATTTTTCCTCAACCGGGCACCACAAAATCACAACGGGCATGATATTGTCCTATTTGGTATGCAGACTCTTGGCCCCATGGACAGCAGCCTCACCCATACCCTCAAGGTTTTCCTCTCCGCATGGGCAGCAGAGAGAGCGCATCAAATAGGACCTCTCTTGCATGTGGTCTCTTGGCCCCATGGGCAGTAGCTTCACCCACACACAATCAAGGAACCTTTTCCCCTCATAGGTAGCAGGGAAGAACGCGTCATCCAAAGTGAAAGGGCACTGACCTAGACTTGATTTCGTTGTCACAAAGACTACGGAAACCAAATCGGGTGATCACCAGGAAATCACACATGGCATGGTGTTAAAACCCCATAAGCTCACAGGTTATATTACTTTGAAACACATAGTTTATATCCAGGTAGTTTCAGAAAGACCTTAAATAATCTAACTTCCACAAAGTTTATAAGGTTTTCAACTTCATTCTTGTGAAAAAGATTTTCTATCAATTTCCCACATAACAAAATGAGACAAGCATCTTTAAATTCTCTAATATACCATAAAATCAATGATTTTCTTATCAAAGATTAAATAAAAGATGCTAATTTTTCCATATCCACAATTCATACATTTCCCCAAATGCAATACCAAATATGATGCATTTTCATATATAAAAATATATAATAGGGTCACAACACCACACTTTTAAGAAAACACATATCCATATATAATTTTCCAAAATGTGTTTGACCTAAAAACAATATTTATGAAACATGGTTATTTTCCAAAAATCCCATTAAAAAAAAACTACTTACCTCAGAAGGCCAACCAATTTTCCCTCAACCGGGCACTACAAAATCAACTAATCCAGTCATTAAGTCCATCAACAAGAATATCGAAACCTAGAAACACAATGATCAAACCTATAAATAACAAGGCCTTTCACAAAGTACCATCACACTTATCTCCATAAATCGTAACAATACCCTAAAATCAAACCAAATGCCCTAAAGTCTAGCTTGCCTATCCTAATACAAGTACCCTTCTCATGCAGGAGCCAAACAAGCATCCAAGAAACTCATAGTGCTAACACAACCAAAACATTTTAAATTCACTACTGCAAAAATGTACATCATAAGATAATATGACATACTCATGAATCTCTTTAGTACTAAATAATATATTTAAGCCAAGATAAGATCACCTGAGGTTTGGGATTAATTCCACAATTTCTCAGCATTTTAGTCTTGCTTTCAGATTCAGCACATAACAGGGCAGCCTTTTGTAAAAATTATTTGGTCAATGAAAAGTTATCCGATTAATTTAAAACTTTAAGGGAACATTCCCCTACATGTATACAATGTACCACAGAAAATTCAGCCCAAAACGATTTTTCTATAATTTATTAAAAATCATGCATTGTGGCTGACTCAAACTTGTCATGACAGCTTTAGAAAATTGTTATAGTTGTAAGACTAGCCCAAATTATTTGAGAATTTACTCTCACATTAAAACCACCAGATTTAAAGCATATTAAAAACAAGGAATTAAACCCAAAATCTCATATAAACAACTTATAAAACACATGGTATGCAAAGGCACATGCTCACACATAACTTGCATAAATTCGTAGTTATCACTCCACTCACACCCACACATGCCAAAGTCATTTAAAATGCAAAGAACACACTTCCAAAAATCAGCCCAAACTTCCACAAAAATCAACCCACACGATTGCTCAAGGAACCCAAATTTTAACCATGGAGAAACCCCAAATGATCACCATTTGTAAAAACCCTTAACCATATAACAATTAAGCCCACCAAATCAAAAACCCATATACATAATTACAAGAACATCACCCAAGAAGCTCATAAACCTCATGAACATCATTATCAAAGCTTAGATTAAAATAACCTTAAGCAAAAGTATAAAACCCACTAATAGATTAGAAATTTTTACCTTAAATCAAAAGAGATGAATATGCCTTAGAGGTTCCTAGAGAGCTTTGTGGTGATCTTGCTGGAAATGATGGTTGGGAAGGAGGTACACGGTGGGAGAGAGGACGGAGGAGTGCTTGTTATGTTTGAGGAAAAATGAACAGAAGAAAAGTGTAGAGAGACACTTACTTTGACCAGCCAAAGAGGGAGGGAGGGAGATATTTTGAGAGAATGTCTGTGGTAAGTGGGGTCACACGTGTGGCTCCTTAAAAATCTTATCCCTTTTTTTTTTTGGCCTGGGTTGTTATAGTGTGTGCCAAAAGGCCTTCAACAAGCTAGTCAACAAGATCGGAGCTTAATTGTACAGAGGAATTGCTATGTGGCTAGAGAATTGTAGTGCGTATGTTACACAATAGTTGCATACCTTTGTTCTGGTTGTTTGTGCCTTTTTATAGGCCTTTCTCCCTCATTATGGGGACAAATGCTGATCTTAATGGTCTTGTATCCGTTGGGAAAAAATGTTGGGGCATTGTAGGATTTAATGTCCTTTTGCACGTTGGTCCGTCCGTTACGCTTTTGCTTGTCTCTCAAGTGAGTTGTTACCCATGTTATTTATGGGAAACTCTTTTAATGCTGACCACCCATGTTCATGTGGACACAAGCACCCGTGACGAGTCTTTCAGGGTTCCCCCAAAATCCGTGGTGTCGATGCCCTACAGTGGCCAACCACCCATCACGGTGACACTCAATCCCTTATTTATGAAAGTTTGAGCTCAGGTACTATGAAATAAGGGTGAAAAGGGTACCTCTAGTTTGTGACTTGAATTGAGTCAATTTTAACCTATAATTAACAAAGGTAAGTGAAGTCGCCACCAATCATTGGATTTTTTCTAAAGTATGATTGGTCACCTGACTCTATTTGATTTTATTACTAATCCTAGGCTACGAAAAAGTTGTTTTTACTAATCTAATACAGACGAGTAAAAAATCTTGATTCTTGATTTTCAAAAATTCGATTACGTGTAGGGAAGGTGTTAGGCACCCCGCAACGCCTATCCAAAGACAATCCTTTGTTTTTGTAAAATCTTAATTTTCAGACATTGGCAATTAAAAGAAGCTATTGGTATTAGCTCACGAGGCTTCAAAGAATTGGGCTTCGAGGTTTGATTTTGGAAGGGTGTGGTCTCTATCAATGTTTTACTAGTACATTTGGAATTATTGCCAAATATCCATGATGAAAATCCAGCAACATCTAGCCTTATTTTCGTAGAGAAAATTTAGCAGCATTTCGCCTCTAGTGCGTTATAGCACACAAAATGCTATCCTCACTAAGCTTTCGCTGTAAGAATACGACAACAAAGGTGCCCCATTTTCGTGGCAAAAATTCGGTAGAGTTTCGCATTTGGTGTGCTATGGCGCACCGGCAGAGTTTCATGCCTATGTATACGACATATGTCAGCATGTTCATAAGGGGGCAAGCTAAAGCTCTCCAAAGCATCAAGCATGTTGATGCATGTTGCATATATAGGAAAACCGATGTCACTAGTTGACATGGATCGAGACAAACACACCGTCATGATCATGCACATGATGTAGTACGAATATGCGCCTACAACAGTCGCCTTAAGTGCATACCCACACCACAAGGTTAAGAGCACCTATGATCACGAGAGGGCTACTCTCCTAACCATGGGAGTCCATCATAAAAAGTGCATAACCACCCACAAAAAACAAACATAAATATATATATATATACACACACACATATACATCATGCACAATGTAAGCACACAAAGTAGGGAACATTGTGATTAATTTCGTTCTGTACTGGCCGAAATGGCCTGAAAATTTCATTCCAGTCACTTAGTCGGTACGAATCACCCCCTCGTTCCACCTCAAATTGAATTTTGATTCATTCCAGCCTGTTTCGACCATTCCAGCCTGTTTCGTTGAATTTTGGCCGATATATCAATTCTAGGCGGTACTAAAAAGAACATACCTTTTTACGTTTTAAATGATTTTTGCTGAATGAAATGATCCTGTGGTAGCAGCCACCAACACGTTGTTGGTTTCTTGAAGGAACCCACCTCCTCGTAACTGGTAGCTTCTCCTTTTTTTTTTTGCTACTTCTTCTGCGTTTTTGTGTTCTTTGCTTCTTCTCTTCTTCTTTTTCAGTCCTTTGCATGTAGTCTGCCTTCACTGCCTTGTATTGATTTATTGTTTAATAGTTGATACTTTAATTTCTTTTAGTTTTGTGAGCCCTTCACATGTGAGTCACTTGGGAAAGCTGAAAGTTTCAGCCTTTAGTCATTTGTGTTGACTTCTAAGACACCCCACTGCATGTGGCTAACCTATGTCTCACCATTTTTATTTTTTTTTTCCTCTTTTAATTTTAATTTTATCATTACTCTTGTTATAATCTAAAAAATAATTATTAATTTATTATTGTTATTATTATTATTATTATTATTATTATTATTATTATTATTGAGTGATATTTGGGATTTGGGTTTAATAAGTTTGACATATTAGTTGAAATATGAACTTATAATTATAAAATTCTTAAAAATTTATATGGATTTTGATGAATAACCTACAATATATAAAAAATAGCTATAACCCGAAATGACATACCAAAATAGACCAATACCGAAATATTCCATTCCAATTGATAAACCGAAACGGGTTCCGAAACGGTATTCAAAACATTGGTAGGGATCCGAACTAGACATTGCCAATGCTCTAAAGGTATGCCCAGCAAGGTAAGGGAAATGTAAATCAAACAATGCCATGCTCAAGGAATGCGGCCCAAGCAAGGTACAAGAAAGATAAAGCATACATGCCTACATCCAAAGGGTTTGGCCCAACAAGGTATTGGAAAGATAAAATAGACATTGCCATACCCTAGGAATGTGACCCAAGCAAGATACAAAGAGAGCAACCCTACCCTAGATACATGGTTCTAAAGAAAAAGGTTGAGAGAGGGAAAGAGATAACAATATGGAGAGACTAAGCCTCCTAATCTACTAAACATTGCCCTTTTTGGGCTTGCGTCTTCTTGCTTGATTTTTTGCCCTTCTTAACTTGCATTTTAGAAGTTGAACCAACAAAGGAAACACAAAGCTAGCAGACAAGCAAGAGAGATAACAAAGAAACAAAGAAAGCACATAAAGGGGGAAACAAGCATGTTATCTGTGGAGGGGTTTAGGCCCAGAAAATCAGTACTAACCCATTTAACTTAGGCCCAAGATCATCCTGAGTAGCCAAAACCAGCCCATAAGATGGAAGTGGACCTCGAACTCGGTTGGAGTGAGCTCAGCCCAGCAACATGTGTATTGGGACATAGAAATTATTGTTCAGGGAAATCCCACAACGCTTGGCCTACTACGATAGATGAGGTGGTGGGAAATCGATGAAGAAGTGATTAAACTAAAGTCAGTTGCTGAAAGTTGTTAGTGCCTTTGGGGAACTCTCTACCAAATGTTATTTGGCATCTGGAACAAGTTTCAAGAGAATCCTCAGAAGGTATGATGATTCCTTAGGATTCTGGCAAAAGTGGAGATGCATGAAAACTGGTGAAACAATAATGGTTAGTACCCCACTAAGGAGAGACTATATAAGGGAAGGGAAGGCAAACAAGAAGGGTTGGTTGGAAACTTGAAAAAAGGGGGAAATACTGGGAAAAGAGTGAAAACACAGAGAGAGGCAGTGTAAGCAAAGAGGGAAGAAGAAGAACTACCAGAGGGTAAGGTTTATAGGTCCAAAAGTTCACAAAAAATATACAATTTGGACCATCTAATTGGTGTTTGGAGCCCTACCTGTAGGACTATTAGGAAGCCCATTAATAAATGAATTGGGGGCCCAAATCCTTCGCCCAGGATTACAGCTCTCATAGGTTTGGAAACCACATTATTAAACAAACATATTATCACACAAAAGAGGGTGTCCTAGAAGGACAAATGCAGGTTTGGATTGGTGTCCATAGTTCCATTACATTGAAGTATGGATGACAAGTGTGCCATCAAGCAAAGTCCTAAAAGGGACTCAAGATTTCTTGTTCAAGAAAAAGGCATAAACAAGAGATATAAAGCTATAAAGCACTAGGCATAGCATCCAAACAAGGTTTTAAACACATGAACACGTAGATCCAAACACACAAAGATGGCAAGAAGAACAAACAAATATATTAAAAGCTATAAAGCACTCAAGCATTGCATATGATTAACTCATCAAAAGGTAAGCACAAAGCCATAAGCATAAACATCACACGAGTTGCAAAGCAAATAACTTAAATGAAGACAAGCAAAAAGTGTAGATTAAAAGATGATTAAAAGACCTCAAAGTTGTTTGAATGAATTCAAACAACTTTCTAAGGGTTTGGGAGCATCTTTGTAATTTTTTAAAAGATGGAGAGCTAACTACAATTTTAGAAAGGTTTAGGGCCAAAATGTAATTTTGGGAATTTTTGGGGACTAAAGTTGTCTCAGATCAACTAAACACCGAGGCAGTGTTGACGCATGGGCTTAAAAAGTAGCGTGTGTACATGTGAACATCACCAGGCAGAGGGTAAGGTGTTGATATTATGTTAGTGAGTGCCTACTGCCTAGTATTCTCTGTATGTGTCCATTGGAAAGAAATTCCTTGGGCCCTTTTTACAATTCCTTAAGGTGAATACAAAGAAATTACAATTTACAAAATGTAGAGGCTTCATTCTTAATGGCCCGGCCTTCTTGAAAAAGATCTTGAACATCTAGCAACATCCTCCTTGATGCGAAGTTCCGACTACTTGCCACTAATTTTATCTACACACATTTACATGACGGAGCTATTAGTGTATGCATGCATGCCCTTGTAGGGTATGATCTAATGTGCAAGGTATGTAGTTGCTTTTCCTTAGGGGTTGGTCACAAATACTATGCAAGTGGGATAGAAAGAAACTGTAGTAGAGCACCACCTTCCAATGAAAGCGAGAATGCATAACCTGGAAAAGGTAAACGGACACTTTCCCCTCGACTTATTTTGAAAGAAATACTAACAAGGATATCCTACCCTAGGCTTGGATGTTCACTCGTCTTGGTACTTGCTAGTCCTCACTATCATTTGACTTACTCTAGGCCAACTATATGAGATATGGCTTAACTAGTGAGTTGGTCCTAATCTTAAGGGGGACCTTGATTATCTAAGCCTTCCCTTCATAGAAGTTGTGGGATAGAGCGGATCAAGGGGGGCCTTTTCAGCTACTCCTGTACACCCATGGACCCAGAAGTGCCTACAAGTCGGTGCCCAGTAACTATCTATGGTTTGCGTGTCAGGTGGAAACCTTAAAGCACTGAGCCCGGGTTTGACTCAAAATGAGGGGTGATGTCATGCATTTTATAATGAAAGGGGAAAGACATTCCATGCACAATAGATATATAAACAAATAAAAGGGTAGCAGAAATCAAACCTTCTACCCTAAGTTCGCATATGTGAAGGAAAGCTATAAAGCATGGTTACAAAAGTAGGAAAGCTTCACACATACAAAAATACCTCAACGCCGGTTTTAAAAACCATTTAAAAATATTTTAGTAAATTTTTTTTGTCTTTTGAAAATAATTTACTAAAGATTTAGTGAAAACATTTTTCAAAAAGAAAGCCCGGAAGGCTAATGCCAATTTCAATATTGTTTTAAAGCCAATGTCCAAAGATTAAAATTTTATCAAAATTTCTAAAGGATAAACTCTCTAAGTATCCCCATTGGAGTTGCCAGTTTGTCAATGCCTTATGGCGGCCGACCACCCATCGTGGTGACGCTCGTGCCTTATGCAGGCTTTGAGCTCGGGTGCTATGAAATGAGGGTGAAAAGGGTACCTCTGGTGTGTGACTTGAATTGAGTCAATTTTAATTTATAATTACCAAAAGTAAGTGAAGTCGCCACCAATCATTGGGTTTTTTCTAAGGTGTGATTAGTCACCTGACTCTGTTGATTTTATTACCAATCCTAAGCTAAGAAGGTCATTTTTTCTAATCTAATACAGATGGGTAAAAAATCTTGATTCTTGAGTTCAGAAGCCTGATTACATGTGGGGAAGGTGTTAGGCACCCCACAACACCTGCTCAGAAACAGTCCTTTGTTTTGGTAAAATCTTAACTTTCAAACATTGGCAATTAAAACAAGCTATTGGCATTAGCTCTCAGGGCTTTAAAAGAATTGGGCTTCGAGGATTGATTTTGGAAAGGGTGTGGTCTCTATCAATGCTTTACTAGAACTTTTGGAATTATTTCCAAATTTCCTTAACAAAAATCCGGTAGCATCTCACCTTATTTTCATGACGAAAATCTAGTAGCATTTCACCTCTGGTGCGTTATAGTACACAAAATGCTATCCTCACAAAGCTTTAATTGTGAGAATACGACAACAAAGGTGCCCCTTTTTAATGCAAAATTTCAACAGAGTTTCGTGTTTAGTGTAGACATGGCATTTTGTACCCCTTACAACTCAAGACCCCGATCCCCAATGATGTAAGAATTCTAAATCTCAAGGTTGGTTTAGGAACCAATTAGATGAAAATTAACTTGAGGAAAGTGTTTATGGAAAAGAAGACTTATTTTTGGATCAAATAAACTATTTTTGGAGAAGAAAGGTTACGAAAACCCTAGGGCATGTGTGCACATTCCCACTTATGTGCACGCATGCTTAAGATTTACATGTGCATACTTCATGCATGCATACACATACACATACACGTGCACGCGTGCACATGCTAGGGTTCCAAAAACCATAAAGGAAAGGTTTTCTGCCTTAAAACTTGGTTTGCAACAATTCCCACATCGTTTGGGAGCCGCCTCAAAGACTTTTTTTTTTTTACTATATAAAGCCATAAATGGTACTTTTTCAAAGGGGGATGAACTCCAATGGTAAAACACATAAGATTCACTAGAAAATAGTGAATCAAAGAGAGGGGTTTTACAAAACATCCTCAGGTCAAATTTTATTTGATTGGAACCTTTTCTAGTCTTGATCTTTGAGTTATAAGTTTACTAACAAATTTTTGAATTATTTTTAACTAGATTGACTAAGGGGAATGGTCAAAATCAAGTTCTAGAGAGTTTTTGTGTTGAGGTAAAGGTTCTATCTTTGGCTCTTCACTTTTCTTAGATTTTCTTTGATTCCTTTGTTTATTTACATGTTTTAAAGCTTTAATGTATCTATCTAGTCTTAGTTTATTTTTTGTTTGTGTTAAAAGCATGCTAGGTTTTTATTTCTCTTGTTTCTGTTGTGTTTTCTTTGTTTTCTGCTCTGGTTTTTTGGGTTTAGGGTTTCGGGTGTGTATGCATGCGCATGCAACTTGCATGCGTATGCAAACTCGTAACGTATGAGTACGCATAGGCATACAGTTGGTATGCACACGTATGTCCTATGTATGCGCATGCATACTCAAGCCCAAAAAGTCTAATTCCATTTCTGTTTGTTTTCTTTCAGCCTGTTCACATGTTTTAGCCTCTATTTTAACCTAGCTTCCATATCTTTAAGCCTTTTCCTCTCTATTTTGTTTTAGTTTACTTGTTTCATCTCTTTGATGCTTATTAGGGTTTTAGATTCTTTGAATACCATGAACATGCACATAAATATGAACATGCATTGATGTATAGGTGTAGTGATGCAGTGAGGTAAGTGAGGTAAGTCATACATAATCATATGGACATGCATTTATTTATTTGACGAGTATGATATGGTTGAGGAACATGACTATGCTTGGATTGAATGCTATTCCTATAATGTTTAGATGTCATAAAATGCTTGTTTGATTCTGCCATATGATGTATCTGCCTTTGGAGATATGTGTTTAAATGCTATGATAGATGAGTGGTTAGGTTTGGGATGACTATGCCATGTTTGTATGTCTTAGATGCATGCTAGAGTGTGTGTGAGTTAGAATAATGTATTAAACCTGCCTTTAATGAGATTAAGATTTGGAATATAATTAGTGGAAGCCGACCCACGGGTCGGGTGGGGTTAGGTGCTTAACACCTTCCCATCCCCACACCTAAACTCCAGACACATGCTCTAGTAAAAGATCAATCCTTCCACGAAGGACGCTATATTTATGGTTCCTAGACATAATCTAGGTGCCAACTCCATTTCTCCACCATGGTGCACCCTAGGCCAAGGCGTATTCACCCAATCCAATAAGTATGACACGTCGTGAGTGCTTACACCCACGATAGCGCCTCCACTAGGGGATTGAGAGTTTGATTCCAATGTGTTCCATTTCTTAATCTTAATAAATGTGGAAGTCAAACTTTAAGGGAATGCTTCAAGCAGTTTGCAAGATCGTTTGATGATCTTGACAAGAAATTGTGACTATGCCTCTTGCTAAATCTCAAGATGATGTCAAGATGATTGTTTAGAAGTCCATTTGAAAGGGAGAGACCGTGTGAAAAAAGCTACCCTAGTGTGGCGTTTTCCATTGTCTTTCAATCACTTTCACAACTTGGTGAGATTTTTAACTAAAGAGTGTGAGGATTTACATATCAAGAAACCTAAAGACATCCCAAGATACTTGGGGTAATAGAGGATTTCATTTAGGAAGACCGGAAGGAACTACCTAGACTACCCGAAGGTGAAATAAAGCTTTTTCTGAGGAAGACCCAAAGGAAACATCTATTAAGGCAAGCTAAAGAAAACCAAGTTTGAGCTGGTTGATCTTGCTTGAGAGATGTTGAGTTCCTTTTACCCTTTTGGGATGCATTGACAGAAGAGCTTACAAGCTGTACAAATCGACTCCAACTTCTAGTTGAATTCTGCTCCTAGACTTACAGTAGTTGGCCCTCATGGATAATGTGAGGGCTACACAAGATGGATTTTTAGTGGTCTTATGGGAATGAGACCACTAAAAATATGCCCCTGTATCATATCGAGAGCACTTAAAGGCTTGGCCTTCTTCCAGTCCCTATGGACACCTTGTGGATCACTGATCTCACCAATTGCTCATTTAATGCCTCAGTAGAATTGGCTACTACTCATGTTTGAGATAAGGAATCTGGGACGCTTGGTAGCTTCCATGAAGGAAATCAGTGGACATTATTGGAGTAGACAACTCAAGTTGTGCTTCTCTTGCTTGATATTTGATAGGCCGAAGCAAATTCCTGAAAAGGAAATTCAAAAGAACAGATGTTAGATAGGAATCTTGGCCCTAAAAGTATCAGACAAAATTGGATATACCTAGGCCCTCCTCCAATAGAGTGGCCTCATGCATCCGTTTAATTTTCCATTCTTATATTCAATATAGGTGTCTCGTGTTGATTGATCGAAATGTTGCAACCACAAGGTAACCTAAAGTAGGTTTATTTCAATCTTCAACTCCTTGGAATGAGTTCTTGAATGAGCTACTCATGGTTTGTGTATTTAGAAATGGTTCTACAAGTTTCTATCATGACCACAACGACTGAGGTGAATTTGAAGAACATGGATGACCCATCGGTCTCGTGGAGACAGTCCTATGTGGGATTTGCACGGAAATTCATGATGCTTTCCTGACCATCGACTTCATCCCTTTTTTACACAGAAGAAGAATCGAGAAATATTCTACCCTAGTATGGCATTTTTTTTATTATTCGTCCATTTAAACGACCTCTTGAAGATTCTTAATGGAGACAAGCCAAGACTTGCTTGGTCTATTTGAGCCTAGCACTGATAATACATTCTCTCTAAAGGATGTTAGAACATATGTGAATCATGTTAGGAACATATGTTAATGTATAATTGGCTAATCATTTGACAAAACACACCTTACTTGTAATTGGGTAGATCTAGGATGTGTTTAATACTTCAAGGAACAAGGTTTCAAGTCCAAGTGTTAAAGCCATGCAAATCTGTCCAAGAATCAAGTGAAGAATTGCTGGATTTTAAAGCTTGACAGCTAGCTCGACAGATTGAATCTATCGAGGTTTAACATTCTATGTAAACTCGATGCTCAACAGCTGCTCGATAGATAAGTTATCTATCGAGATTTACGAAAATCAGATTTTCAGTTTTGATTTTACTCCAATTCGTGTATATTTGTTTAGGCTTTTTATTCTCACAACCCTAAACATATATAAGAATTATTTTAAGGGCCGTTACAGATAATGGAACTAAATGCAAAAGTTTTTCACAAGCATATTGTGACCGAAGACATATGCCCTAGTTCATTTTTCTTTTAAAGAAGATGCTGTGTTTGTATGTCGTAAGGTTTTGTAACCAAGGAGTTTCATCGTGTAGATGAACTGAAGAACTTTGCAGCCAACATCCTTCTCAAGTTTGTGGTTAGTCACGTACTTAGATCCGTGCATCGATTGGTTAGTCATGTACTGGGAGCAGTGCATTGAAAGGAGAGACTGTCACTACAGAACAAGTCCAATTGGGTATTGGGGTAAGGGTTCAACTGTAGGTTGGTATAAGATACTAAGATTCCTTTACTTGTAACCACTTGTTGTGATAATAGTGGATTCTTGGGAGTGGTGACCTTAAAATCACCCGGTGGGGTTTTTGCCTTGGGGGTTTTGCCTATTCGTAAACAAATCACCGTGTCAACTTTATTTTCCGTTGCATATTAACTTAATTGGTGATTTGTTGGTGCTACCACAAGTATTGCATGTTAATCAGATTAATTAATTAACTTGGCTAATTAATTGGCTAATTCATCATAAGGGGTCAATATATTCTTGGCCTATTAAAGGAGATCTTGATCCCACAAAAGTATTTAGATTGGTCCGAGCTTCAGCATCCTCCCTATTCTTAGGGTTTCTTCAGAATCTCGTGTAACTGGTTGACAACATCAACTAGATCGTCAGGGTCCCTTAAGAAGCACTATAAGGAAAGATTGGCTACATATTAGCTTGATCTTGAGAGCCCACCATCGAGTCTTAATTCCCACGCTTGGAAGTAATGTCAAGGAAGTTCCATAGATTTTTCTTTGAAATAGTACTGAAAAGGAAATCCTTTTAAGATGAATAACCCAGATTTTATCCTAAGATCATTTCTCTTCAACATGTGATTAACAAGACTTGATAAAGTTCTCCTTACAAGGCACGGAGCCCAACAAAAACTATCTTGGTATAGGGGTGTGCCAAACCTAATTCATCTATTCTTACCCCCTTAGGTTCGATGTGACCTCTTGGTTGAGACTTTGTGAGTTTCAGTGTGTGTGCCCAAAGGGCTAATTTTGAAAGTCCATTCTTTAATGCCATGCATAGTTGAATCCATACTAGACATGAAATCATCTTGACAAGCAGTAGGAGGGTTAGGCACCCTTAGGAGTTTATGCCATTGATAGCCATTTCAAAATAACTAACTCCAAAGACATTGCTAACATCTATCTTGACGGTATGGATCAATTAGTTTTGATTGCAAAAGACCAATCAAGGGTCTTCTTGGTAGCACTAACCATTTCAGTCTATCACTTGAAGTGTGACATACAAGAGGACATCTCCCTAAGCTTTTTGCTCTTCAGACTATCTTTGGTTCATCCCCTTAGGGTTATAAGATTGGCAAAAGCCATGGACCTGGGCCCTATTGATCTTCTTGTAGGCTGGAGCCTTAGACATTTCTAGGAATGTCTCGATCATCTCATTTTCCAATTCTAGAGAATGCACTCGATTTCCCCTTTCTCTTTTCATCTGTAAGTACTTCCTTTGAAAGTTTCCCCATCCTTGTCTTCCATTTTCTATCAACTGGAATGTCAAGGAGCTACCATAATTTCAAGACAAAGATGGTACTAGCATTCAATAGCAATTCATGCTCATTCCTTTCTAGTTTCAAATGCCATGTGGAAGCCGGTCCGACCAAATCATTTTGAAGAGCCCATACATGAACTAAGACTTTGGTTTGCAACTAGATGACAGAAACCAGTTTCAATTTTTTAATCCCCCAAAGGACGTTGGCTTTCAACTGAAATGGTTCATTGATTTTGTTCAATATTCTACTCACTCTTCATTCTTGCCACATCTCTTTTGTGCAAGCTTGGAGATGCAAGGACCTTGAACTTCCCGCATTTTGCCTCACACCTTGAGAAAGAATGGGATAGCAAGGAGTCGGGATTATAGTTTAGATATTTTCATGGTGGAAACAAGAAACCAAATCCTATGTTAGTTTTAAGCCCAAATGCTTTAAGCATGCTCCTACTTCATTTTGCAATTAAGGGGGAGAAGTTCCATAATTTGGACTTCTTGTAATTAAATGGGTTTCTTAAGTGATACAAAATTTAACATAACCTCTTTGCGGCAAGCGACTGAACATTTGCATAGATTTTGAAAAATCTTGGGATGAACCCCTTCTTCACAATGAAAAATTTAAGGTACAACACCATGTCCTTTTTGGGAAAAATTTTGCATAATTTGTATAGCAAAGGTTTTTGCAACAATCAAAGCAAATACGAAGCTCCCTTTCTGATACAATATTCATAATGACCCTTGGACTAGAGATCGATTTTGATACAAAGGCCTTTAATACAAGGAAAACAATGCTTGATCCCTTTGGCAATTTTGAAGAAAAACTTGGCCTTTTGCCTGTCTCTGTGGAAAGATCTGGTTTCTTGTCACCTAATTTATCATCTATACAAATAGGTGAAAGATATTATAAGGTACATGCATGCCTTCATAGGGTCGAGGACCCTTTTAGGACCGTCCCTCCTAGGGTTTCTCAATGTTATGCAAGCAAGCAAAGATCATACCTTCATTTGAGAATTGTTCCCTTGCAATCGAAATGCTTAAGGACATGCCCCTATCATTTATAGAAATTTGGCTTAAACCCGCTTGAGCAGGTTTTTATAATGGTGAGTTTCTATAGTAATGCGGAATTAATGCATAAGCTTGGCAAGTAGCTGGAACTTTCATATCATGCTTGAAATTGCAGGATGGCCCCTTTTCTTTTGATTTACAAATAAAAGCAATACTTTACAAGACTTTGGCTTTCTACAATGCTCTCAAAATGTGGGCTATATACAATGGATCCAACAATGGGCCTTTTACAATATATTATTTGCACAATATAGAGGCTTCATTTTGGACGGGCTCTCCTTCTCGGAGAAGATCTTGGACTCTTGGCAATGTCCTCCTTGATGTGAAGTTTTGGCTACTTGCCACAAATTTTATCTATACACATTTACATGACAGAGCCATTAGTGTATGCATGCATGCCCTTGTAGGGTTGAAAACCCTTAGGGTTTGGGTATGATCTAATGTGTAAGCAACGTGGTTGCTTTTCCCTAGGGGTTAATCACAGATGCTATGTAAACAAGATAGATAGAACCTGGAGTAGTGCATAAATATTTGACGTAAGCTAAAAGGGCAAACCTGCAAATGGAAACTAGACACTTTCCCCTTGATTCGTTTTGAAAGCAAACCTAAGAAGGATATCCTACCCTAGGCTTGGATGTTCACTTAACTTTGGCTCTTCCTAGTCCTCATAGGTTTTGACTTAGTCTAGGCCAACTATATGAGACACAACTTAACTAGTAAGTTGGTCCTATTCTTAAGGGGGACCTCGATCATCTAGTCCTTCCCTTCATGGAAGTTATGGGATAGAGCGAATCAAGGGGGCCCATTTCAACTACTCCTGTCCACCCATGAACCCAAAAGTTCCTACAAGTCGGTGCCCAATAACTATCTAAGGTATGCGTATCTAGTATTTGCCTTCAACACTGAGTCCAGGTTCGACCCAATATGAGGGGTGATGTCATGCATTTTGAAATGAAAGGGGAAAGACTTTCCAAGCACAACAGATATATGAACAGATAAAGGTGTAGCAGAAATTAAATCTTACTACCCTAGGTTCGCACATGTGAAGGAAAGCTGTAAAGCATGCTGAAGAAAGTAGGAAAGCTTCACACATACGAAAATACCTCAAAGCTGGTTTTTGTAAAACCATTTGAAAAAATTTTTGAAAAATATTTTTGAATTTTGAAAATAGTTTACTAAGGATATAGTAAAAGAATTTTTCAATAAAAAGCCCCAAAGGCTAATGCCAATTTCAATGTTTTTGAAAGCCAATGTCCAACGATTAATGTTAGGTTTTTAGACCCCTTAAACAACAATTGGATTAACCTAGTGAATTAGCGAAGTGATTAACTTAGTCAAATTATGTAAATCTAGGTTAACACAATCAAATAATCATATCAAGCATAAAGCAGCAGAAATATAAATAACATAATGATAAGATCACCCAGGAAAACCAAACCGATAAAAAACCTGAGAAGGATTTGACCTAGCTATCCTCAAGGTAAACTTGAATCCATTATATGAAAGAATCGAAGTTCATACAATAAGACTTACAAGCCCCCACGCTCGACTTCCTATTGCCACCCATCTGTAGAACTTACTGACATGACCACGTGCAAGCTTCGAATCCATAGATTCCTTCTTTCTTGGATTCTCCACAAGCACAAGCGCTCCCACTTGTGTTTCTTTAAGCTCCTAGAGCAACAACTAAATGATCATCAAGATATTGAAGTAATCTCCTTCTTGATAACCCTAAGTTTATGTGAAGGAAAGCTTCTTAAGGATCTCACAAGAGATTCACACAAACCGCAAATATGAGCAACAAGAGCATCACAAAAAACATGGCTAGGGTTTGTCTTATATACCTAGGGCAAAAACATAAAAACCTAAACATTTCAGGAGTTAGGGCTGAGTTGGAAATTCTGCAGAAAAAACAATCTGGCCGACTTTCGATCGATCGAGTCTAAGCTTCGATTGATCGAGCTAGGCCGAGAGTAACAAATACTTCTGCAGCCTCTCGATTCCAACTTTACATAAAAAATACAACTTTGAGCAAGCTTAAACAAGACTAAACAAACTATTTTGATCATGGTTTGCCAACATTACACATTAGAGTTCTAAATACATAAAATCCTAAGTCTTTAGAACCTAACAAACTCCCCCTTTGGTAATCCGTGACAAAACACAAATTAAAAGCTCAAAGTTTACAAATAAAAAGCCCTTTACAAAAATAATGCTCATAACAACAAATTCAATCCTAACTACTATCCATCAGTTGCAAGTGTAGACAGCAGCTCAATTGAATCAACCTGTATATTCCTAAAACACTAAAAAAACACATAAACGCATGTGTGACAGAAAAACAGTAAATCAACAAGTATGTAAACTAACTCTCCCCCTAAGTTAGATACATCAAAAACAATGTTAACTCCCCTTTAAACAAAGCATTCTTGTATTATTCACACAACACACAATAAAGACATATATCAATGAATAACTCATAAATATAAATCAATAAGTAGTGAACACAAGAATCAAAAATCATATATATCAAAATAAATGTATCTCCCCTAACATGAGTAGCCCAAAAAAAAACAAATGAAAGAATACACAGTGAAGCACCTAGATACAATCTAATATCTCCACTAGCTCCGCAAAACACAAAAGAAATCTCCCCCTAACTACAAAATCTCCACTACAAGTGACAAAACTCTACTCCTCCTTTTTGTCATAGAATGCCAAAGGGCAATCATAAGCCATCATCAAAAGAAGGTGGTGAGAGTGAACGACAAAAATGCGCCAAATCGGCTCGCAACACATGTAGCTCATCAAGCAAGTCCACCAAAATCTGACCATGAGCCGCCTAAACGGTCATGACAGTCTCTAAGGTATGACGAATATTGAAGTCATCCGAAGGAGGTGGAGGAACATCAGCAGCAGCAACATCACCAACAGGATCAACAACATCCTCACCAGAAAGACCTTGAGGATAGCTAAGTCAAATCCTCCTCAAGTTTTTTACCAATTTGGTTTTCCTGGGTGATCACATCATTGTGTTATTTATATTTCCGATGCTATATGCTTGATATGATTATTTGATTATGTTAACCTAGATTTGCATAATTTGACTAAGTTAATCACTTGGCTAATTCACTAGGTTAATCCAATTGTTGTTTAAGGGGTCTAAAAACCTAACAATTAAGATTTTATCAAAAGCTCTAAAGGCTAAACTCTCTAAGTATCCCTAGTCGTTCAACCACCCATCGTAGTGATGCTCATGCGCGCATTAGACAATTGCAAGCTCTAGAGCTTGGGTGCTATGGATGAGGGTTTTACCTCTAGTGTGTGACCGAAAAAGGTGTCAATTTTTATTGAGTTACCAAAGGTAAGTGAAGTTGCCAACAATCATTGTGTTTTTTCTAAGGTGTGATTGGTCACCTAACTTTATTTGATTTTATTACCAATCCTAGGCTAAGAAAAGGTCGTTTTTCCTAATCTAATGCAGATGGGTAAAAAATCTTGATTCTTGAGTTTGAAAGTCTGGTTGCATGCAGGGAAAGTGTTAGCTACCCCACAACACCTGTTCATTAACAATCCTTTGTTTTGGTAAAATCTTAATTTAAAGTCATTGGCAATTAAAAACGAGTTATTGGCATTAGCTTTCAGGGCGTTAATCGAATTAGGCTTTGAGATTTAGTTTCAAAAAGGGTGTGCTCTTGAACGATACTTCCCTAATGTGTTTAGAATCAGTGCCAAATTTCCATGACAAAAATCCGACAGAATTTTGCCTTATTTTCATGGTGAAAATCTGGCAGCGCTTCGCCTCAAGTGCATCAGAGCTCACAAAACACTATTCTCACCAAGTTTTCACTGTGATAATACAGCAATGGAGGTGCCCTATTTTCACAGCAAAAATCCAGTAGAGTTTCGTGTTTGGTGCGTTATGGCGCACTAGCAGGGTTTCATGCCTATGTATATGGCACGTGCCAACATGCTCGTGCTAGGATAAGCTGGAGCCCTTCAGAGCATCAAGCATATTAACGTGTGTAGCATACACAGGGAAACCAATGTCACTTGGTGACGTGGATCGGGACAATCACACCACGATGATTGTGCACATAATATAGCGTAAGTGTGCACCTATAGCAAATGTCTTGGGCACATACCACAATACAAGGTCAAGAGCAATCATGGCAAAAGAGGGTCGCTCATGTAGCCATGAGAGTCCATCATAAAAAGTGCACGATCACCCATATACAAGCATATATAGATATACATACATCATGCATAATGCTATCACACAATGGGAAAATAAACAAACATTGCCAACATTCTAAGGGTATGGCCCAATAAGGTACAAGAAATGTAAAACAGACATTACCATACCCAGGGAACGCGGCCCAAGCAAAGAGTAAGAAAAATAAAGAGTACAAGGAGAAGGGGAACCCTAATATATGCTCTAGAGAAGAGGCTAAGAGAGAGAGAGAGAGATGTTACCACTTAGGAAGGCTAGGCCTCCTAATCTACTGAACATTGCCCTTTGTGGGCTTGCATCTTCTTGCTTACATCCTTACCCTTATTGATTCCGTCTAAGAGGTCACACCCTTGCTCCAAGTGTCCATGCTCCGAGCGTGTACATGCAATGACAATGGAAATGAGCTAGCAGACAAGTAAAGAAATAACTGGAAGGAAAGCATGCTAAAGGACAAAATATGAAAGAGAGCCAAGCAGGGGGCAAACAAACATGTTATTTAAAAAAAAAAGGGTGTCTTAGGAGGAAAAATGTAGGTTTGGATCGGGTGTCCATAGTTCCATGAGATTGAAGCATGGATGACACACAGACTCATGCATGAACTTGTAGGTAAGCATGTAAAAAATGCAAAGTAGCAAAGAAGGCCAAATGGGTGGCACAAAGCAAGCAAGGCAAGCATAACATCGCACGGAGTGGAGAAAGGGTATGCATCAAGCAAACCGACATCACGGGGATGTGTTCTCACAAGTAGTTATATCCAAACAACCCACAAGAGAGATGGATGCAACCACACAAGCAAGTGGCCCCAAAAACCAATAAGCATAAGGCCACAAAGGGCAAAAAGCATGGCAAAGCCTAGATCTAGACAGGCAAACATGGATACAAAGCATAGAAGCAAGCAAGCATACACATGCATAAAGGAAATGATCCAAACCCTTTGATATAGGCCTAAGTGTATAGATGTAGGCCTAGACCAAAAGACCTATATCTACACCTTACCTAAAGGGCCAAAACACAAGAAAAAGGCATAACAAGAGATAAAAAGTCTTTAGAAGCTCATGTTATAGCAATCAACATGTAGATCTAGACACATGAACATGGCATAGAGCACACAAAGATATAGATCTAAGCATAAACATGGCAAGGAGCACATAAACAAGTAGATCTAGGCATAAACATGGTAAGGAGCACATAAACATGTGGATCTAAGCACAAACATAGTATTTAGGCATATCCTAGCCCAAGAAGGCTAGGCCAACATTGTTAAGGTAATAAAACATGATAAGAAGCAAGGTGACATGCTAGGAAAGCTATAAAACATGCTAGGAAGTAAGACATGCTAGGAAGTAAGATAAAGCAAGAGCTATACTATGGAAAGCAATAAAGCATATTACAAAGTAAGATAAAGCAAAAGGTGTAGATAGTAGCTAAAAAGCAACATCTACACCCTTAAAACCTCAAATCCAAGGTCCTAAGACCAAGGAGAGGAAAAAGAGTGCAAGAACAATACCTCTTGATTGTTGAGAAAATAGAGAAATTAAAGGTTTTTTATTTTTTTATTTTTTTATGTATTTAGGAGAGGATTTAAAGAGGAAAAGTGAGAGAATATGCTCAAAAAAGAGCTCCAAAATGCCCAAAATCCATTCTTTTTGAAATTTGAGGGTCTAGGGGGGGTTAAATAGAGGCTTGGAAAACTTCCCAAGGCTCGACACACCTTTAAGGTGCGCCGAGTCGGGCAAGCGGCCCTTTAGTGGCCGCTGGGTGAAAACTACTAACGTCAGCAATTTTGTCCTTTTCCTCCAGCCTTTTGGTTCTTACTTCAATCACATATTTTAAGGCCTTACCGAACTCCGATTGAGCTGTACTTAGTGTCACTAGAAATAACTAGATGTCTAGTTTTCATAACACTAAATAAATTAAAAATCCAACAATTAGATCAAAAGTTATGGCTTCGGAAAGCGAACTGACATGCCTATCACAGTTTTCAAGATATCTCAACCATTTTAAGTCCGATTTTGACCCATGAATAGTCGTTGAAAAGGTAATTTAATAATATTTGTAATGACACTAGTTTCAACCCATTTCGATGGTCGGATCAAAATTAGGGTTTTTGGTACCTCTAGGAGTCAACCTTGAGTTAAAGTTGACAAAAAATCTCCGAGTAGCTCAGCTTTTATGTAGAAGCATGAAAAATGTTGTTTTGGGATGATTTTGGCCAATTTTGACTTTCAATCAACCCAAGATTGATCAATGGCATTTTGGTCATTTTAACCTAAAATGGCACTTTGGGTGCTTTGGCGCCCAAACGAGTTGTACCATGTCAATCTAGATGTTTCTGTGGCCCCATTGAGAAAAATTAATATTTGTTTTGAGCTTTTGGTGCCCAACATGCAAATCGAGGGCAGACAAAATACGGTATCTACAATGGTTATTTTTATTTTTTATTTTTAAAAAAATTTCATGCCCCATATATATATATATATATATACACGTACATCGGGCACAAGTTAGTTCATAACAGGTTCAAAGATTATCATATTCATGTTGACAAATGTTATTCCTTTTACACTTCTAAATTGGAACCCAAGATTTACAATGTCAACACTATTACTAGTTACTAGGGGAATTTTGATGCAAAGAAATAATTGAATCAAAGACAAAAATAGTGGCTATAAGTCTGTAACAGCAAGAAATAGTTTCATTTTTCAATCTACAAAGAGTTATGGCAATGCAGATCACAAGACCGAATATCCAAACTTATCAAAAGAGAGAGAAAATAATATTAAAAAAAGAAAGAAAAGAAAGAAAGATTGCAACTTAAAAAGGTTAAAATATTATTATTATTATTATTTCTTTTTTTTTTTTTTGAGAAACAAAAAGTTTCAAATTAATATGTATGCAGATTTATTACTTTTTGGTTTGAGATAAGGCTTCGCATTTAAATTGTGTCCTTTTAATTGAATAAATGTATCATTCCCCATATAGATGTGGCACGTAGGCACAAGTTGGTACATAACAAATACTATTCCTTTTCCACTTATAAATTGGGTCCCAAGATTTACTATGTCAACGTTGTTGGACTAACCACTGTTAGGTCCTAAGACTTTAGGAACTAAATGTATTAGAACTTCATTTTGTATATGTTGGTAAACCATGATCAAAACAATGAGTCTAGGTTTGGGCTTGCTCAAAGTTTGTTTAAGTGTAAGTTTGAATCGAGTGTTTTGCAGGAATTTACTGTGTAAAATTGCAAGACTCGATTGATTGAGAATCGTAGACCAGAAAATTCTACAAAAATTTCAAACGCAGCCCAAGCCCATATGACGTGTAGGGTTAAGTGTTTCACTCCTAGTATAAAAGGAAAATCCCTAACTATGTTTTAGAAGTCCTTGTTGAGTTGTGCATTGAATCTTTTGTGAAATCTGAGAGGTTTGTACCTTTAAACACACACATAGATATATCAAGATCAAGATTCACATCAAGAACTTGATGGTTGTTTCAGTTGCTGCATAAAGAACATTCAAGGAACAACAAAACCTTTGAGTGGAGTCTCAAAGTCACAAGTAGGAGAACTTGTGGTTGCTGCAGATCCAAGAAAGAAGTAGTTCGTGGATTCAGAGCTTACATGTGGACATGTCAGTAAGTTCTAATAGCATTAGGATGTTAGTAGTCTAAGTCCTTTTGTAAACTTCAATTTTTTCTATAGTAGATTTGTTTTTACCTTGAGGATAGCTAATTCAAATCCTCCCCAGGTTTTTTATCAATTTGGTTTTCCTAGGTCATCAGTTCTTTGTGTTCTTTATATTTTCTGCTTTATGTTTATTTGTGTTTAACCTAATCTTGAATAACAATCTTGTTAATCAATTTAGTTTAATATTAGGTTAAACATATTGTTACGAGGGCTCTAAAAACCTAACAAGTGATATCAGAGTAGGTTAACTCTTGTATTAGATCTTTTGATCTACGAGTTGATTCTTGACCCCTATTTTCATGGAAAACGGTCACTCTCTTGTGATCCCTCCACACTTTGATGGAAATAACTATGACTATTGAAAGGTTAGGATGAAATACTTCTTGAAATCTTTATATGAGAAAGTGTGGAACTTTGTTTAATACGAATGGGAGAAACCGGCTACTCCTATTAGTGAGTGGTTAACAGCCCAAAAAGAAGCAGCCGCTTTTAATAGCAAAGCTATGAATGCTATTTTTAATGTTGTTTCTATGGAGGAGTTTAGGAGAATCTCAAATGTTAAGGTTGCTCATACTGCTTGGAAAATTCTCCAAACTATGCATGAAGGCATAAAGGCAGTCAAAATAAACAAGTTGCAGCAGTTGACTACTAGGTTTGAAAGCATTAGAATGTCTGAGGATAAAAGTTTTGATGAATTCTATGCTAAACTAAATGATATTGTTAATTTTACATATAATTTGGGTGAAATTTATAATCAACCTAAAATAGTTAGGAAGATTCTTAGATCCTTAACTGAGGACTTTAGATCCAAAGAAACTGCCATTACTGAAAGCAATGATATGGACTCTATCCCTGTTGATGAACTTGTAGGATCTCTACATTCTTATGAGTTAGATCTACCCAAAATTAACAAATCCAAATCAATGGCTCTTAAGTCAATTGATGATATTGATGATAATGGATTTGATGATGAACTCTCTTCAACAGAGATTGCATATCTTGCCAAGAACTTTAGAAACTTTCTCAGGAATAATAATAGAAGTGCAAGAAGTGAAAAAAATGTTGAACCTAAGAACTCTAAGAAAAATAAGCCAACTAAAATCAATAATACTGAAAAATCAAAAGAAAAAGTTGGTCAATCTTCTAGTAATTCTCTAGGTCAACAATGTTTTGGTTGTCAAAGGTATGGTCATGTGAAATCAGAATGTCTAACATTCTTGATAACAAAGGGTAAAGCTATGGCTGTAACCTTTAGTGATGGTGAAGTTTCTGATCATGAGTCTGGAAGTGATGAAGATGGAAACTTCTTTGCTTTCAAAGCTACTGCTATAGTTAATGAAAGTGATTCGGTTGATGAGAACCTTTCTGATGGGAAACTCTCTGGGAGTGTTGACTTGCAAGAAGCTTATAATAAGCTATGCAAGGTTGCTGTAAAGGATGCAATGAGTGTGGATTTAGGAATAAAGAAGATGGCCATTCTTGAACAAGAAAAGAAAAACTTGTTGCTGAATTTGTTTGATGCTAATGAACTGGTAAATATGGTGAAGGCTGAAAAAATTAAGAACCTAGAACTAGAAATGTTTGTTGCTAGAGAGCAGTCAAATAGGTCTGATAGTTCTAAACTTAATCACATGTTAAGTATTCAGAAGTCTCCTTTAGACGAATCAGGTTTAGGTTTTATTGATAGCATCTCTGAGTCCAAAACTCATTCCACAAACTTTGTTCCTTCTTCTGAACCATCTAAGATAGAAATTGTAAAGCCAAAAGAAGAAGTTCCTGCTCCTAGGAAGATTAGGGTAGATCTTAAAGAGTCAGTCTAAGCCTAAGAGTCCTAACTTACCTAAGGGTAAGAAGCATGATAGGCCTCTGTGGGTTTGTCATTTTTGTGGAAAAGTTGGGCATACTCGCCCAAATTATTTCAAGTTGCAAGCTGCTAAGCAAGCAACTAAGCAAAAAGTACTTGTGCCTCAAGCACAAGATCCTATGGAACTTATTGGTGAATTGGTAAAGGATTTAAACCTTTATACCAATACTGGAGTTGCTCATCATTCTAATTTGAATAATAACTCCAAAACCAAAGTTGCATCTAAAAAGTTATGGATGCAAAAGGCTCAATCTAATTGAGTCTTTCTGACATGGTCCTTGCACTTCATCTCAAAATCCTTTGTGATCATTTTTTTTTTCTTTCTTGTTTTCTTTTGTTTCTAGGATTTGCATTGCATTACATTCATGCATTTCATATTAGGTTGTTTTCGTTTTCTTTAAAAAAAAAAAAAAAAAAAAAAAAAAAGGAGGAAAGAGGAAAGTGGAAGGATGTGTTTTGTATTACACATCATGGATGTGTAGTTAAGGTTGGCCATATTATCTTTGCATAACATGCCTATGTACCTTGTTTAGCTTAGATGAACTTATTTTTCTGCACTTTGCTAGTTTTAGCTATGTAGTGCATGTTTGTGTGAGTGTTTATAGCTTTTGAACATATGCTCTTGATTTTGAAGTTACATGCTTTTGATTGTAAGGGCTAAAAAATCCTAAAAGAAAGGCATAAATAACCATCTCACCACTGTTTACTAGCCAATCATGAACACCTTAGTGCATATCATAAGATTTCATGCTCGAGAAAGTATAGCACATGCACAAAAAGAAAATAAGGTGTAACCTTAAAAAAAAAAAAAAAGAATAAATAAAAAAAATGCCTGCATACAATAAGGCAAAGTATATATATATATATATATATGCATGATTGCAAGCTTGTTTTTTAGGAGATTTGGGAGTTATATGATGTAACTCTTTAGGTGATAGTCACTTTCAAATTTATGTGATGAATAATGTAGAAATTGTGATTGATTACTATCTACATATCACCCCACATGTATCTCATGTTGTTACTAGTTGCACACACTTTACAAGTTATTATTTGCTAAACTTAGTACATGAAAAGTGTGAATTTGGTTTGGCCATCCAAGATTATATATTCTATAATTTTGATACAAAATATGTTCAAGGGTTGAAAATTTTGGGGTAAGAGTTTGAAAATCTTGTTTTGAAGTTCTGGATTAAAATCTCATGTTTTTTAAAAACATTTAAACTCATTCTCATGCATTTCATTCATGAAATTACTTGGGTTGAGTTGGTTCTGCATAATCTTCTGCAGTTTTTTGACCGATTGAAAATCCCTTGATTCTTACAGCTTGGTCTCAGATTGGTTCATTGCTCTTCGATTGATTCTCGATCAGTTGAATCTATTTTATTTAGATTTAGGAACTCTCTGTCTCGCTCGATCGATACCTGATTGGTACTTAATCAATCGAAAATCGTGGAGAAGGAAAAATAAAAAGAACACTCAGCATGAGTTCTTCATTATTTTAAAAAAAAAAAACACTTTTCTCCTTGTCCTTTTCTATCTCAACCGATCCAAAGATTCAAGATTTTTGTTGTTTTTCTTCTAAAATCTTCAAGGGTTTTCTTCCTAAGGTCTTGATAAGACTCTTTTACCCTTTCTTTTTCATTTATTTTCAATTTTCATGCATTTTCCTCATAATTTTTTAACAAAGGAATTTTTAGGGTTCTTGATTTTCTAGTTGTTTTTAATCAAATTTGATCAATGGGTTTTTGTTCCTATATACAGTTATCATGATTCCTATGCATTAATTTGATTAATTTTGTGTTTTGAAAAGAATTGGAAATTCTAGGGCTTGAAATTTTTCAAAATTGGGGTTTTTTTTTCAATTGGACTTGGTTAAAATTGACTTGTGATTTTGGTTAATTAATACATTATAAAATGTTTTCTAACTGATATAATGTTTAATTGATCAATATGATTGGTTTTTTGAAAAATGGATTTTCAAAATTTGGGATTTTTGGTTAAAACTCTTAAGTTTGGGTCGATTGTTGGTGAAATTTGAAAATTGAACAAATTTTATGCATTAAAGCATGCATCATATGTGCATTCATTACATGAATCATATAGTTTGTCAATTTCTTGACATATATTTTGCTTTAACCCTTTCTAATGCAATCTACCCTTGGTTTTTGTGTTGTGTTTTGTGTTTTTATTTTCCTTCCTATTCTTAGAGTCATGGCTAGGAAAACTAAAGCAAAGAAAAACACTACCTCCTTCTCCTCTTCTAATTTTGAAAGGACTAGATTTCAGTTTAAGTCTAATCAAGATGCCAATGAGAAGTTAAACATCTTTAGGTCTATTTGGGCTGAAAGAAAGGTTATTCTAGATGAGGTGAATCCTGAAATACATAGGAATTTTAAGAGTCAAGGTTGGTTATCTCTTCTAGATGTAGAACGTCCTCCTTTTGCTGCATTGATTAGAGAGTTTTTCTCAAACCTCTCTATTCACACTGATGACTCCAATATTCACTTTATGAAGACTTGGATAAGAGGTGAAGAGTTTGTCATTACCAGTGGGGTAGTGGCTACAGCTCTCAAAGTACCTTTGGTACAGCAGCCTGTGTATCCTTACACAGAAATTCCTCACATTGATGACGTCATGTCACTTCTCACCGATACTACCATTAGTTGGGGTACTGATCCTAGGATTACTACTTATGAGCTTACTAAGCTCAATTATCCGTTCTTTAGGATTTCTTGTCATAGTATCTTGCCTATCTCTCATATACATATGATTCCCATTGAGAGATGTGCGTTTTTGTACGCTTTCATCACTGATGCTCTTATGAGTTTTCCTACTCTTTCTATTCGTTCTCTTGTAGAGGTCCATAGGAGTAGTGCTAAATCACATGGTTTGCTCTTCCAAGTTTTTATTCATAGGATCCTCCTAGATTTAGGTTTAGAGGAATTTCTCGCTTCTGAGCCTTTACATATCATAGCTCCTATAGGTGCCACCTTTCGTAGGCAAAGAGTAGCTCAGTTAAAAGCTAGCTCAAAACGCTCTAGAGTTAAGTCTTCTAACTGTGACACATCTAGAGGTCCTCCTTCTGGTGATCCTACTACTGAGGAGTTTGTGGATCCTACACTGTCTACATCTTTGTCTTCTTCTATACGCACCATGCTAGAGATGTGTCTCACAATTCAAGCAGCACATGGATAGCTTTTATTGGATTTGCTCAATGAGCTTGCGGCCTTATGAGCTGAGCTTACTGCCACTGGAGGTGCCTCTCCATCGGCTCCACCCTCGAATCAACCATGATTGCCCTTTAGCAATACGTTACAAAAAGGGGCAGTACATAGTGATAGGGGGAGATATTTTTTGTTCTAGATTGTATTTAGAGGGAGACAAGCTACTTTGATGATTTGTTTGTACATGTTAACGGGAGCTATAGATATACATTTTTGTTGGGATATGGGATATATGTTTTTGTATTTCTCTTTATTTATTTATTTATTTATTTTTATGTTCTTGTTTCACAAACTATGATATATTGATTATGATTTATATTATGAGGTTATTCATTTATTTTATGTTTTGTGAAAACAAGAAATTTATTTTGGTTTACTTGTATTTTCCACACATGCGTTTATGGCTTGTTTAGTGTTTCAGGAATTTACAGGTTGATTCATTTAAAGCTACTGTCTACACTTGCAACTGATAGATAGTGGTTAGTTTGAATTGTAAAGATTGGGCAATATTGTGTATTTGAGCTTTTTACATTTTGAGCAATTTATTTTTATGAATTGTGTTTTGTTATAGATTGCCAAAAGGGGAGTTTGTAAGGTTCTAAGACATTAGGAACTAAATGTATTAGAACTTCATTTTGTATATGTTGGGAAACCATGATCAAAACAATGAGTCTAGGTTTAGGCTTGCTCAAAGTTTGTTTAAGTGTAAGTTTGAATCAAGTGTTTTGCAGGTATTTACTGTGTAAAACTACTAGACTCGATCAATCAAAAATAAGGCTCGACGGATCAAGAATCGCATACCAGAAAATTCTACAAAAAGTTTCAAACGCAGCCTAAGCCCATATGATGTGTAGAGTTAAGTGTTTCACTCCTAGTATAAAAGAAAAAAACCCTAGCTATGTTTTAGAAGTCTTTATTGAGTTGTGTGTTGAGTCTTTTGCTAGACCTAAGAGATTCGTACCTTCAAACACACACATAAAGCTATCAAGATCAAGATTCACATCAAGAACTTGATGATTGTTTTAGTTGCTGAATAAAGAATGTTCAAGGAACAACAAAACCTTTGAGTGGAGTCTCAAAGTCACAAGTAGGAGAACTTGTGGTTGCTGCAGATCCAAGAAAGAAGTAGTTCGTGGATTCGGAGTTTGCACATGGTTGTGTTAGTAAGTTTTACGTGTAGTAGCATTAGGATGTTAGTGGTCTAAGTCCTTTTATAAACTTCAATTCTTTCTATAGTATATTTGTTTTTACCTTGAGGATAGATAGGCCAAATCCTCCCCAGGTTATTTATTGGTTTGGTTTTCCTAGGTCATCAGTTCTTTGTGTTCTTTATATTTTTCGCTTTATGTTTATTTGTGTTGTTTATTTGTGTTTATATAACCTAATCTTGAATAACAATCTTGTTAATCAATTTACTTTAATATTAGGTTAAACATATTATGAAGAGGGGTCTAAAAGCCTAACAACCCCAGTATGGAAGATTCCATGTTTGTAAAAGCTACTTTTTTTAAAGTGGATATTAAATGTAAACCAAACTTAATAACATTATACAAAAAATGATGTGCACATATAATACATTAAAGCTAACATTATTATTGTCGTGGGCCTGAGAACCTTCGTATAGAGAAGGATCTTAGTGTTTTAGTCCTAGCAAAAGATCCATCTGCCTTGTTCTTAGCCAAAATTTGGGTGTATGAAGCAAGGATTTAAAATTAAAAAAATAAAAAATAAAAAATAAAAAAGAGAGAGAGAGAGAGAGAGAGAGAGAGAGACTTATTTTTTGTTGAAATGAATAACAGAGGTGGAGGTTAGCTTTATACAGGAAGAATTCAATTGTTGTTGATGTTGATAATTTCTCAAAAAAATCACATTGATGCTATTGTCAACAAAGGGAAGGAGGAAGCATGGAGGTTGACCGGTTTTTGTGGGGAACTTATGACCCACAAGAGGTTTGAGTCATGGAGTTTACTTCACCAACTCATCAACCAGATGTCTCTCCCTTGGATCTGTACTGGGGATTTCAACGAATTACTCAAAAGTTCTAAAAAATTGAGAGGTAGTACAAAAGGACAGTCTCAAATGTAGTTATTTAGAGATGTCATTAATGAAGGTAGATTCCTGGATCTGGGTTTTATACGCCCCCAGTTTACTTGGCAAAAGCACTTTGCAAATGGTCATTCTATATGGGAAAGATTGGATTGGGCCTTTGCTAATAATGATTGGTTTCTCAGATTCACTAGAACGAGGGAGCATCATCTCAATGCTAAATCTTCTAATCATTGTCCACTTTGGATAATACTAGACGGGTTAGACCATTCCTGTATTTCTAAACCATTTAGATTTTAGGAGGTGTGGCTCTCCGACAAGGGCTGTACAAAGACTGTGAAAGCCGTTTGGTTGTCGCCTGACTATCTTGATCCTTCTAAGCGAGCTGTCCAGCTAAAGATTGAGTAGGTTGAGCTGAAAAATTTTGGGAATATTAGACGAAAGGTGGAGACAAAAAAGAAACAGCTTGCTGAGGCCGAGAAGGAAGCTCAACGCCCTGGTATTAATTTTCAGGTTCGAGAATTAAAGATTGAACTTACTAACCTTCTGGATAAGGACACGCAGATGTGGTCTCAACGTTCCAAATCCTTATGGGCTACCCATGGAGATTAAAATTCTACGTATTTCCAAAGCCGAGCAACTCAAAGACACCATAAGAATACCATCTCCAATATGATTCATCAGGCCAATGGTGCTTGAATTCCGTAGATGTGGCAGCAGTTGTCCTAAACTATTATTTAAATCTTTTCTGCTCAGAACCAATCCGACAACATAAAGAAATAGTCAGCTCTATCCATGGTATCATTACTGCAGAAATGAATGACCAACTCTCAACACAATTCTTGGCTTGGGAGGTTCAAAAAGCAATTAATCAAATGGCCCCTCTTAAAGCCCCAAGTTTAGATGGTATGCCCCCTATCTTTTTCCAAAATTACTGGAATTTAATTGGGAATGATATCACTCAATCTATTCTTCAATTCCTAAATAATGCTTCTCTACCTCCACATCTTAACCATAATTTTGTTAATTTAATTCGCATGATTACATAGCTCTTGTAACATCATTGCCAATTAAATTTGAATAACTTTGATAAATAAATAAAAAATAAAAGAGGAGTCATGCATGTATAATGTCCGAGCCTAGGACTTTAAGTGGAGCTATCTGTTTTAGAGCAACCTCCATCTCATATGAAGGAACTCACTGATTAAGTCTACGTTGATCTTCGCTGCCATTTCACAGTTTACTCCCTGTATAGCTTGGTTGAAATTGCTTGGGCTAGACACCTCAAAGAATCGTTGGTAAATGGTAATCGTCTAGTAGAAAACCAAAAATGATATCTCCATCTCTCAACCCTAATATAGAATTATGCCATTGGCGTCGAGTAGCTTTACTTTGAAATTTGAAAATACCGCATATTATATATGGTCAACCCCTCGAAGCCACAACAATCTTGCTAGTTTAGAATTATGCCATTTTCTTCCTTCTCCAATAAACGGTGTTCTTGTCTTAAAATTCCCATTGTCTCATAATCTCCACCACTTAATACACGCCAATTGAAGAAGAATAGTCTTCCTTCCTAACACTACCAAATTTCCTTTCACTCCATAGTTGCAGTCTTTTTCGGCATACCTTCACCTTCTCTTTCAATTGGAAAATAGCGCATGCATGCCATCAGTATTATGCTCCCATTCATGCTGACTTTATAGTTTCCTCACACCCATGCATGATCCGACATCTTAGTCTTTCAAACCGGCTTTCATCCAGCCATGTTAATCGATTAGGAACACAACAACATGCAGTGGGTCTTTATTTTCTCACTATAAACATGAGTTTCCAAACTATATTCTCAGTTCCCAAGCTAGCCTATGACAGTTCTAAATTATGCAACTCATTGTTCTCAGTGTGTGGCTGGAAACCAGCCTTCTTCATTGGACGGAAGATCTTATCGTGCAACTGCTTGCTTCTTCCACACCAGTCCCTCTCCATCTCTCCCTTAGCTTCCTGGGAAGCTCTACGCTCATAGAGGCGGATTCTGGGCTTGTACTGTACTGACCAGCTAATATTACTTCTTGCTAGATTCAGTTTGGCCCACTATGCTATTGGAATTTGAAATCTCTTTCAGCACACAGCGTGGGTTTTCTTGGGCCCATAACGTGATTAAAGTGGGCTTGTGGATTTTCACCACAGGCTGAGATAAACCATACTTGGCCCACCAATATGCTTATCGAGTTGTGCTAGAGTCACCGGAATGTCCACAGAATTTTTTACTCCCAACTCAAATGTGAGTAAAAACACTCTGAAATTTTTTGGTGCCATTTATTTATTTTATTTTTCCAATTTAAGCATAAAAGTCCCGTTTCCTCAAAAAATAATAAAAAATAAAAAGCATAGAAGTCCCTTCCTCTAAAAAAAAAATGTAATGGTTCGCTTGTAGCTTAATGGTTAGGGCCTCAACGTAGAGAGTAGCTTTGTTTATGACTATGAGGACTTGGATGAGTTTCTTAAAGAATGCTCTGATTGGGTCTATCTATGTTTACCTTTTTTAGGTCATGGTAAATATATGAGTGAAGTTTTTAATACTATACCCTCCCCCTTTTGGACTTTTTCCCTAGTGTCAATCTCAATTCTCAATTCTCAATCAACACCCCCCCCCCCCCCCTTAAACTTTCACATAAAGCAATTTTCCTTCCAACTTTCATCCTATTATGAATTTATTTCTTCATGGATTTTTTATTTTTTATTGTGACATCAAACATGAGAGAAAAGAGTATCTGGCATGCATATGGGAAAAAATTGCCAAATGCCCTTTTCGGGAAAAAATAGCAGCTCTTTGCCCCCCTTTCACAAACTAATTAAGGCAATGCCCCTGTTTTGTAACTCGACAATACCAAAGTCAATATTTATTGAAAAACTCGATGCTACTATAGTCGAGTTTGGTATGAGCTTTGTACCACGCAGGCAAAGCAGACGTTGCTTTTTCCAATTAAAAAATGGTCGTGTATGCATACATAACTCGGTAACACTTAAATCGAGTTTTCCTTAACCATTTCAAACCCCAACATCTCAGAACCTGTTCACGCTCTCCTGTTTTCCTTAACCATTTCAAACCCAACGTCTCAGAACTTGTTCACTCTCTCCTGTATTCTCTCCCTCGCTCTGCCATCACTCTCTCCTGTATACTCTCCTGTACTCTGCCATCAGTCTCACTCTCTGTTAGTCTCGCTTGGCCATCACTCTTCCTCTACACTTTCCCTCATCGTCTCACTCTCCCTGGTGCTTCCATCGAACCCTCACCACCGCTGTTGATTACAGGTACGTTGCTCTTCTCTTTCTCTTGTTTTGTGTATCACTACTGATCTAGGTTAGCCTTGCATGCATCTTGTTGGTTTAGAAAAAAGTCTTCTGGAAATCTCTTTTTCACACATACGAAGCAAAATTTTTTTTTTTGGTGTGGGTATTTTGGGCTTTCAATCTTGTGTGTGTGTGCACGTGTAGAGACCATATAAACAACTCCAACTCCAATCAATGGCTACCTACGTCGTCCTGATTCATTTACAATTTCCTGTTTATATGGGTCATGCTCATTTACAGTTTCCTGTGATCTCTGTGTTTTTGGGTTCATGAATTTTAGGTTCAAGTAGAGATTTTTGGATGATGATGGTGAAAGATGTTTTTTGTTCGTGTCTGTTGGCAAAGTTCATTCTTTGAAACTTACTTAAAAGTAGTAAATTTAATAATAAAGATGAGAATTTTGTTGTCTTTTATATGCTGCAATGTTGATATTATAAATGTAATGTGATTGTTTTGTTTAAACACTGTGTATAGTGTGTAAAAATTAACTTGTAAAAATTCCCTTCTCATTCCTAAATCTAACTGCTTAGGGAACCTAGGTGTGATTGCCTATACTTTATCTTTATCTGTTCCTTGTTCTATTCACTATTTTAACATCAAATAGGCAAACAATCATCAGACTCATTCAAGATCCAATATTTTTATTACCTAACCTACCTAAACCCTTAAACATCAAAACCCTATTCAAGAACCTTAATTGAATGCTGAGTTTTTAAAATTCCTGCATCAAAATTTGTATCAAATCCATTAAGGCTTCTATCCTGTATTAGATTCATTAAATTATAGTTGTCACAATTGTTTTTTGTGTTAGAGTGAAGTTATAGCAGTCTTAAATCATGCATCACCTCTATCTCTATTGTTAAAAGAGGAAGTTTGGCAATAATTTTTGACAAAGGAATCCTATGTATAATTGTATATTCAATCCCTATTATCAAAAAAATTATCTTTGCTTGTTATTGTCTTGTTGTTTTTTAATTAAGCCTTTCTGAACAATTGTCAGTTTTCATCTAATTCACCTCTATGCATTATACGATTTCATCTTTTGATAAGGTTGTACAAATTTGACTGCTCCTTTTGTGCACATTGAATCCTATGGCCCTCTTTCCCTTTTTCTTAATTCCTTTATTTAAACTCTTCGAGCATTATATGTTTGATTTGGGATTAGTGCCTCAATTTTTTCTTCATCTTGGCATCTTGGGTTCAAATAACTGTTGGGCATCTTGGGTTTAAATAACTGTTGGGATGATTTGTTAATAAATAAACTATTGAGATGATATGTCAATATAGCAATAACTTGTGTGAGTTGCCTTAAATCAAACCCCCCATCGCTTCCCTTCTTTTCTCTTCAATTGATTGATTTAAACTGGGAGAGGCAGTAGTTTGGTACAGAGGCCAATGGCTTATGGTTGAGTTTTGTGATTTGAACTAAAAATTCATTATATTGGTGATAGAACGTATAAGACCATCCCCATAGTTGCAATTTAATAAAAGACAGTCAAGGAAGTCTTTAAAGTAGTTTATAACACTAAAATATGAAAGGTCATCCTTGTCTATCTAAATGTTTTGTTTCTTGATTCTTTTTTAATTTCTTTGATTCTTATTTCTATTTTAACTAGTCGATAACCCTTACCAAAGGAGAGTTTTACTGAATGCTACTTTTTCTCTCCTTTAAATTTTGTCCAAATATGAAATTGGATAATTATGATAGTTATTAATATGCATTTATTTGATAGTTGGGGGATAGGGGTTTTGAACTCTGGAATCTGAACTGTAAACTCTAGGAGGTACCAATTGAGCTACAAACCTCTTAGCATTATTCTACCATTTAAAGAAAATATGATGCGTGAAGTAAAACCAAACAAATAGAGTAAATGATTTTCCTTAAAACAAACAAAGTAATCATTACTTTTAGGGGGAAAAAAACTCATTATTCAAAATGTTGTGTTTGCTTTATTCTACGTGTTACCTTGTCATCATTATTTGCGTGTTACGCTTGTAATTATCAACAAAAGAAGGAAAAAAGAAAAAAAAAAACCTGCTTGTGGTGCTTGTGGAACTAATTTTTCTTTCTCTATGCTAATTCATTATATGGTCATCTTTCATTTACTTGATCATGAGTTTGCTAGTTATCCAATTCTGGCAATACCTAATTGTTATATGGTCATCTTTCTTTTTTATATGGTATATACTGTTTCTTTAAATTTGTAAAGAACATTGGATGACACCATTTCATATGTGAATTTTGAGTTTTGACCCACAATTTGATTACTATATGGTTATGCCGAACTGCATGATTTGCTATTGTACTTACATCCTGTCAGAGAGTAAATCATGAATAATTGCTAACAATCTATTTGCTACCATGTCAGATATGTAGGCACTAGATAGAGTGGAGCCTGGACCCGACGATCATACCCAGTTGAACCGGTAGCTGGATCATCGGTCAACTCCGCTTTGGAGGCACGCCGCCGACGTATGTACTTGTATTATTAATACATCTCCATTTTTATAATTACCTCGTGTGTACTACCTAACACAATGCTCGCCTGTGTGCAGGAGGTGGCTGGCATCGTAAAGGTTCGACGCCGTAAATGTGTACTACTGCGGGGTGGGCTAGACCCACATAAGTGCAACAGGCTTCACTGGGTTGTTCAGGTTCTCGATATGGAAATCAACCACGCCTTGATCACGGCCTTGGTCAAGTGGTGGCGTCCGAAGACGCACACGTTCCACTTACCCCATGGAGAAATGGGTATCACCTTGCAAGATATAGAGGTGATGCTGGGGATTCCAGTGGATGGGTTGCCTGTCACTGGAAGGACAGGCATGAACTGGAGTCTACTGTGCCAAGAGTTGTTGGGCCATCAACCTCCGCCTTCAATACCCAACTCAAACACGTCTACCCTTGTTGGGGCGAGGATAAGATACAAGTGGCTTGTGCACGGTTTGCCGCTTCCCCAACTGTGGATGCCGATGATGAAGTAGTGCAACAACATGCCCACTACAACCTACTTATTTGGATGAGGGCCTTGTTGTTCATGGACAAGTCAGCGGACCGGGTCTCACTCCTGCCTCTGCAGTTCCTCAACCCAATCAGCAATGCAAGACAATATAGCTGGGGTAATGCAGCGTTGACTTGGCTCTACAAGCACCTTTGTAGTGCATCGAAGAAGGATGCGATGTCGATTAGAGGAGCACTGTTGTTGGTGCAACTATGGGCCTATTCAAGGTTCCCACAAATATGCCCAATTGCGATTTACCGCCAGTGCACTCAGAGACCCTTGCCATTAGGTACATTCATCGGGTTCTCATTATTTATGTGTAATAGTATATTATATATAATTTTTCTCTTTGATATAATTAAAAATATGCCAAACTAACAAACAAACGAAACTTATAAATGCTTATATGGATGTGAAATATAAAAGCAAAGTTTGTTAATTGCAAAGGAAAAGAGAGTTCACTAACAACATTGTTCAAAGTTCATCACATGAAAGTTTACTAACGAGCATTTGTCGAAACCCCATGTTTGCTAGGTGGAGTAGGCCAAAGAGCACCACACAGCATGCCACACACTTCCTTGCTGCGTACCGAATGTCGTTGGCTACACTTCAGGTAGAGCAAGTATTCGTATTTAGTTAATTTACATCCTCAATTCGCCACAATTTGAGGTTTTTATTTTTGTTTCCCTCAATTGAGTTGATTTAAGCATTTTGGTTCCTTTCTAGGTTGGTTGTGCTGGACCAAAATATCTAAACTTGAGCATGAAAAATTTTTACGACCATGCTCCATTTATGTTCTACATTCTCAACTAGTTGGACAGGAGACACACCTGCCATAACACTGCATATTAAGAAGTCAACCCTTAAATTTTGCTTGTGATGCATGATTGAATTGTGCCCAACTTTCACATCTCAATTACATAGATGTTGCAATAAAATAGAGTTTGCTAATACTAATAAATAAATAAATAAACCTTGATGACAAAAAACTCAATATCCTTGTATATTGAGACTATAGTAGTTTTAAGACATTCGTTACTCTCAATTTCTTCCAAATTCTTTAGGAACTGAATCTTGAAATAAAAAGCCAGAACATCTAGTAAAATTAATTGGTTAGATGATACCGCTAGGATATTGGCCAAAAACAAAAAAAAAAAAATTGGATTTGGTTGCTATCTGAGTTAAGTTCCAAAGGACATTTGGACATTCATTTTCAAATGCAATCTGCCCTAACCCCACTAGACTTGGACTCAGATACCAGTACCATCAGCTACAAAACCATATCCAACTGACCAAAATTTAATTCATTATGCACACAAAAACAAAGAACAAGTGCAATTAATAGAGGTAGAGGGGGTGGGGTATCTATGATGCAGCCAGATAAGATTTATTTAATACTACTTTGCTATTTTGTCTATTCAAGATTTAATTGGGGTTCAAGTATGAAGTCCAATGGAACTAAAAATTGAGTGGTTTAAAGGTCCAGTTATATTTGTCTAAGGGTTAAAAAAGAAATTTAATTTGGGTTTGTATTTTAAAAGTTATGGTAAATTTTGTATTTAGTAGACAAATTGTAGTTTCTGCAATCCTTGTGGATTAGGGATATTTTGGTAATTTAGTTGAGTCAAGGATTTTCTAGGAGATCCTAAGTATCTTAGGTTTTATTTTCTTACGAGTCCTAGTAAGTCTTTTATTAGTTATTACCTTATTAGGCTTTTAGTTTATTAGTCAATGCACCGACTCCTATTACTATTGCTCCTATTGCCATTAGTACAAGAATAAGTCCTTATAGACTCATTTTTTGCTCAAAGTACTTGAAAATTTGAAAAATAGTTGGAGTTGAAAAAAAAATACTGAGTGTTTGATTATTAAGGCACATTCGCCTTATTGTTCTTTTTCCTACCGTTCTTTCATTCTGCTCTTTACTGTGTACTGTTCACTATCTTTTTCATAGGTACTATGCATTTGCACAGTTCAAGGTAACAGTTCATGTGCACTGTTCACATATGTGGAGCAATTTGATTTCCATTTCTTCTTACATCTTTCAAACTTAGATAAGATATTATTTTCTCTTCTTTACTAAACCTTTCTTTTAAAAAGATATAAAATTTTCCAAACTCTAGATCCACCAATCCTCCTAAATCATAACCCAGACAAGCACACATGCAAACTTGAAATCATTATGCACATTGGATACCAGGACTAAGAACAAGTGATAATAGAATGGGTATCCATGTCAATACATGCAACATCATCCCTTGCACTGGTTGCATCTAACGGTTCCAAGCACACTTTGGTTTTTAGTATTGATAAATTACACATACACCTTGCTCTCACAATCTATGAGAAGCCAAAATATAGAATCAAGAACAACAAAACAAAACTACAAAAACATACCATGCTAGGTGTAATGTCCTCATCAATTGTTCCAACAGGAACAATTGTGCTTTGGATCAAAAATTTGTCTTTGCACACCATATCAGGCGGAGCTGTCCGTTGAGCTTGCATTGTAACTACATGGACACATAAGGCAATAAAGATAGATATGGTATAACAACATAAGGAAATAGAATGCCAAAAACTGAAGAGCCAAATCATTTGGTGAAAGATCATATCTAGAACAAAATTTTCAAGTATATATCAGCAAAAAATTTTAATCACACCATAACCTCATGACATATCAATGGTTTTTTATTTAAAAACTTCCCTATGAAATCCATATCAAATTATGGAGCAACCAAATTTCTTCCCCCAAAACCACAAAACCTGTGTATGTGTCCCTGACTATGTTTATGTGTGTGCGTGACTGTGTGCAATATTATACGTACAGATGGAAAGATAATAACAAAATTAAATTAAAAAACTACCAAAGAGCAACAAATGCATCTGAGACAAATCTTCCCTTGCCAGGCTCAAAACCATGTTTGTGCTTATTATAATTTAAGCATCATTTTGATTGCAGGGCTGTGTTGATGGCCTTTGTCAAGCCTTTGATTTTATGATTTGACTTTGTTTCTAAAAGTGTATGTGTCGGTCCATTTTGCCTCAATGAAGAGAAAATATTTCCTTATCAAAGGTGGTTCTTTAATACCAATGGTAACTACGTTAATTGCTCTACATCAATTATCAATATGAATACCAAATAACAACTAAATCAATGGAGAGAATATCAATATCCTAACTGTGATTAAGAGAAAAAAAGTTATCCTAGTTACGAAACAATGAAACTGAAACTAACAATGCTATTATCAATGCAAAAAAGTATAGAGTGCACCAACACCTACACATACACCTAGAGGGTTTTGCACCAACAACCTTACCCTCCACCTTGCTCTTACAAGAGGAGGTGTCAGTAACTTTTATATGTATATAATTCCACAGTTAAAATAATGGAAAGAATAAATTTTAACCTTTTAAACACCTAAAATTTCAATTAGTTACAAAGCTATTAAGGTTAGTGTATGTATGGTGTCAATGAAACAAGGGAAAATATTAGTGTGTTTGTGTATGGTTAGAATGTCAATGAAACCCAATTAAAATATTAGTATGTTTGGCTCTAACCTATTTCCTTTTTTTTATTTATTTATTTTTTTAATTTTTGTGCTTTTTATCTCAACCTTTTGGTAATAAACTAGATTTTAGTGTTTTGTATCTTATATATCACATTTATAATTTCCTAATTTTGAGGTCTCCGCAATGATTGATTCTGCACAACAACTAGTTGCACAGTAGCATTTTTCTAGTGTGCATTTTAGGGGGAATAGCTCGATGTTGTCATAAACCTGCTTATGTTTAAATATTTCAAATCCCAAACCGTAGTATACTAGTAATCAAATTGCTGATAAATACTCTTAAGTTCTATTACAAATGACAACCATCCATCTTCACATAATCACTAAACTAACAATCCATTTATGCAGATTATGTGGGAGCCATACATGCATGCACTGGGCTCCCTGCTTGCATATTGCATTGCCGACCATCATATTTGGAGGGCCGAGGTGCCATTGATATACTTTTGGATTGTGGAGGGGCATCATCCCGAGTGGGTCCTCCGTCAATTTGGGATGAAGCAACCGGTTCCAAAGGTCGTGGATACGTCGATCGACCTTCACAAGATATCCCTCCAGGGTTAATGGGACAAGGATTGGGTGGCAAAACATGATGCCCATATTCAGCAATGGGGCAACCGAGGGAAACTTCTTCGCTACCCCTCTCCTAGAGACGGTGATACGACGTACCTCGTTGAGTACATAAAATGGTACAATGGCAGCACAAGGAGGTACATAACAGTAGAGTCTGCATACTAGGAACTCATGGTGAGGCAACAATTCTTGAACCTTTGTTGAAACCATTGTTTGATTAAATATCTTCAGCATGTTTATCATGTATGCAAAACTTCACAATAATTGTTTTCGTTAAATCTCTATGAGTTTATCTTTCATTATATTTTAAAGTGAGAAAGATGCTATGATTTAAGTTCTTTATAAATAAGTGAATGTGTAGTATCCAAATTCCAAATCACCTTGATATCTGTAATATCCAAAAATTACATTATGGGAAAAAACTGTCAAGTACTATAAGTTTGAATAATAAATTACCGTAAATGTAATGCGGTAACGCCTATTGCAATTCCTATCAAATATTTGCCTTGCCTTATATTAAAAATTTGTAAGGATTCATCCTTGCTTGGGATTTGAGGAAGACATTAGAAAGAACTTGGAATTACTTGACTGTTGAGAAAGCATATGAATTGTACACTTTTGACATTTTAAGTTTAAAGTTATTTGATTTTTGACCTTTTCAAACCCTTCAAGCTTCATTACGTTTTAACCAAAATTACTTTTAAGTTAATAAAAAGATAATTTCACATGACCCCCTATTATTGTTTTGCATCATACCTGCGTTCCTCCTTTCATGACGCCTTTGTTTTGCAGGTTCGGACGATGCTTAGGTCTCTACAGAGGTGTGACCGAGGGTCCGACATGTACAATGACCTTAAGTTTACACTAGAGGTTGTGGACAGGCTAGGCTAACTTAAATTGACGGATGCGCTCACGGAAGTAGCCGACATTCAAACATAGGCCCTAGGTCACGGCGGGTGAAGTGGTGGATCTCGAGGGGGTGGATGCCGTGGAGGTGGTTGAGTTGGTCCCGAATGTGCGATTGAGCTGGAACCCATCTATGAGGAAGGGGATGAGTCTGGTGCAAAAGAATCACGGCTTCAGGGTGATTAGGTATTCTCTGATGTTGGCGCCAAGCCATCCCACACTATGTCCCGTGGTGCTAGCCAGGAGTATGAGGCCCCTCGATAGTCCCCTTGTATGTCGCCCCCAATGTTCAGTAGATTCGCCCATGATGGCGGATGCATATTTGTCCCTACACCAGGCATGCCCACCCCACGTCTAGTGCATGCAGAGCCCGCCATGGGACCTTCACCTCCAACACCCCACGAAGAGGCTATACAAATTGAGCATATACCGAGTGAGGACATTCAGCCGGTGGAGGTTTTTTGAAGATCACGACGCCCTCCTGCACACGCTCCCGATTGCCAGACCGGTGATGGTATGTAATTTGTCTACATTGCCCATTGTCTTAAGCTAATTGTATTGTGCATTTGATTGAATATGTTCATTTAATTAAGTTGTTGTGTCAGATGAAATAGGTAAGATGAGACTTGTGAGGGCATATGGGCAGAAACCAAAAGGCCATTGAGCCTGAAGTGGCCTTAGCAACTGAAGAAGCAGAAGTTGATCACAATCCGAAGGTTGTTAGCTACAATACACTATTGCAAGTCATAGAGGACACTGGATTTGTTAGCTACAATACACCATGAAAATGATTGAAAAGTTTCTCCAATTGATTCCAGGGGTTCAAGAGATAGTCATATACCCTGAATGTAACAAAGTTTCCATTTCTTATGAACCAGATATGGCAGGACCAAGAACTTTCATCAGCATCGTTGAATCAACTGGGAGTAGACATTTTAAAGCAAAAATATATCCTAGAGAAGGAAGAGAAGCTCGTAGAAAGGCAGAAATTAAGCAATATTATAGATTCTTTTCATGGAGTTTGCTTTTTACAATTCCCGTGTTTCTAACATCCATGGTTTTCATGTATCTCCCTGGAATTAGGATTCTGTTAGATAAAAAACTATACAACATGATGACTGCTGGTATGCTCTTGAGGTAGGAGCTATCTACTCCAGTGCAATTCATCATAGGCAGTAGATTCTACATAGGGTCCTATAAAGCTTTGTGCCATGGTTCTGCTAATATGGATGTTCTTATTGCCTTGGGAACAAATTCGGCCTACTTCTATTCTGTCTATTCACTATTTAGGGCTGCTTACTCTAGAGATTTCAAGGGTACAGATTTCTTTCAGACTAGCTCAATGCTTATTTCATTTATTCTATTAGGAAAGTATTTAGAAGCTTTGGCAAAGGGAAGATATCAGAGGCCATTGCCAAGCTTATGGACTTTGGCGCCTGAAACAACAATATTGTTAACTCTGGACCATGAAGGAAATGAGCTAAGTGAACAAGAAATTGATAGCCGGTTAGTACAAAAGAATGATGTGATTAAAATTATCCCAGGGGCCAAAGTTGCTGCAGATGGCTATGTTCTGTGGGGGGAAAGCCATGTAAATGAGAGCATGATAACAGGAGAAGCAAAAGCAGTGGCAAAAAGGAACGGAGAAAAAGTGATTGGAGGAACTGTGAATGAGAATGGGGTGTTGCACATCAAAGCAACTCAAGTAGGATCAGAGAAGTTCCCTTTCACAGATTGTTCGACTTGTTGAGTCAGCATAGATGGCTAAAGCTCTAGTCCAGAAGTTTGCTGACCACATGGAGGAAAAAAATTTTGTGCCTCTAGTATGTATTACAAATGCTCTATCCTTCTACTGATTTTCTTTTTGGTTAAAGTTTGTACTTACTATTGTTTTGTTTAGGGAAGCCTTTGTTAACAATTAACGTTCTTTTGCAGGTCATTATACTTTCATTTTCAACTTGGTTTGCCTGGTTTTTGGCTGGAAGTTTCCACAGCTACCCAAAATATTGTACACCATCTTCCATGAGTAGCTTTGAGCTTGCAGTTTCGGATCTTTGTCATGGTTATAGCATGCCCTTGTGCTCTAGGCCTAGCAACCCCAACTGCTGTTATGGTTGGTACTGGAGTTGGTGCATCTCAAGGGGTACTAGTTAAAGGTGGTCAAGCTTTAGATAGTATACATAAGGTAGCAATGTGAAATTCATCTTCGAATTTGCTAATTTATATGAAAATTACAGATATTGCTCTCTATCCACTTTACTTAGTATTGAATTGCTTAATATTAATTCTGCCAATCAACTTAAATCTGAATTTGTTTGAACTGCAGATTTTCTGTAGGAGACTGCCAGTTACTTAACTTGAGGAAACCTGAGGAAATTATCTTTCCTATTCCTCAGAAACTTATGTCTTCCACTTATCATTCTAAGGTTTACATCCTTTGTATCTGTTTATTCTTGTAGGTGAACTGCATTATGTTTGACAAGACTGGGACTCTTACAGTTGGGAAACCAGTTGCAGTTAACACACAAATTTTGAATAATATGGAACTTCGAGAATTCTATAAGCTCATTGCTGCAACTGAGGTACGCCTCTTTTTTTTTTTTTTTTTCCTGTGGAATGCCTTTTTCTTTTAGGGACTTTATCTTTGTAGCAAAAATGACATTATGCAACTCTGGAATTGATAATGTTGGCTTGAAATGTCTATCTTAGGTAAATAGTGAGCATCCACTAGCCAAGGCCATTGTGGAATATGCCAAGAAATTAACAGAAGATAAAGAGAAACCTGTATGGCCAGAAGCACAAGACTTTGTCTCCATTACCGGCAATGGACTGAAAGCTATTGTTGAGAACAAGGAAATAATTGTGGGCAACATGAGCTTCATGTTGGACCAGAACATTGCCATTCCAGTTGGTGCTGAAGACATGCTTGCACAAGCTGAAGGCATGGCTCAAACTGGGATTCTAGCATGTATAGTATGTATAGATAAGGAAGTCGCCGGAGTTGTGGTCATATCTGACCCACTTAAACCAGGTGCTAAAGATGTCATTTCCATTCTAAAGTCAAGACTTGCAGAAGCAAATAGGATGCATGAGCCAATGCTTCAACTCTTTGATCGTCCCAATGCCCTCACTGGTAGGCGCATTAGCCACAAGAGGCTTCCTCCATTTCTGCAGGTTTCAACATTCTAACGCTTTCTTTTCTTAGTTATAAGTGAAAAAATCGGGAAATATATTTAGTGGTATTGTTACTAATTTATGGCTTTTCTTTGCAGATTCTTCATATATCAGATGTTGAAGTTAGGGAGACTTCCTCCCACTCATTTCATGTTGTAGAGAGGGAAAATTCCCGACCTATCATAAGCTAACACGTCACACTACCAAGTCCACAAAATATAGTCAATTACAAAGTGCCACGTATTGCTGTTAGGTTTTGCTATAACTGCTCAGAAGCCAACAGAAATTTTCCAAGTGTCATGCAAGAACCAATCACACATCAGTGCATGTGTAAGCGATGACATAATCAGCCTCGCACGTGTAAGCGATGACACAATCAGCCTCGCACGTGTAAGCGATGACATAGGCGGACCAATCAGACCGTGACATGTGTCACCAATCAAACTCCGCCACGTGTCGCTCACCCACCTCCAAACTCCTATAAATAGAAGCCTTCCTAAGGCATTTTAAGGGATCAAAGGGATCTGGATCAAGATCTGAAGGGCGGAAGGAGGACACACCAAGCCATCTGAAGCACTCAGAAGTCCAAAAGCTCTGCTGGAATCAAGCCTTGAAGCCTCCAGCAACTTCAAGAACTTCAAACTCAAAATCGAAGAACATTTGAAGCAGAATCATCCAAATTATCTGCCTAGATCTCAAAGTTCACTGGAATCAAGCTCAAAAGCCTCCAGAAACCTCACAAACCACAAATCAGTGAAGTTCAACGGATTCAAGCCTCTAAAGCACCGAAGAACTTCCACCACAAACCTTCAAATACGAAGAACATTCAAAGAGGAATCATCCAAATCATATTCCTAGATCTCGAAGCTCACTGGAATCAAGCTCAAAAGCCTCCAGAAACCTCACCAAATCACAAATCAGCGAAGCTCTACGGATTCAAGCCTCTAAAGCCCCGAAGAACTTCCACCACAAACCTTCGAAGACGAAGAACACACCAAGAACACGAAGAACACACGAAGAACGCAAAGAACGTGAAGAACAAAGGATTTCTAACAAGCTCATAGCCAGAGATTCATTGTAATTCTGTTTCAAAGATCTTCGATCCATTCTTCAGCCAAATTGAAGGATATCTTGTGTTCAAATCAAAATCACATTGCCACAAATCCAATCAACAAATCTTTTAAGGAGATCGAATCAGAGGATCACACTTTTGTAAACACAGAGAATTATACCACAATCATCAATACAAATTCGTATTTGTGCAACTATTTTACTTGTTTGATTTATTTCGAACTAAGAAATTTAGTCGTCCACATATTCTGGCACGCCCGGTGGGACCTCTCTGCCTCTCATCTCATTCTCCTTCAAAGAAAGAAAGAAATCATCATCTTGCTACCAACTTCAATGGCCACTAGCAAGAACATCCAAGCTTCAACAGCTACTTCAACTAAACTTGGTACAACTACCACCAACAACTACATTGGTGCAATTAATTGTAGCCAACCCAAAGCAAACAATCAACTTCAATCAACCAAGGAAGCCAAGGTCCAGACAATCATCTCCTTAGACCCTCTCATAAGAAACAAGGTCATCAATAAGGACATCTCCACCTTGGAACACCTCAAGTATGGGGGCAAATCCCCTCCTTCCTTCATAAGAAGTTGTTCGCACGATTTCTCTCCCATCAAAGGGAACCCAAAAAATGAGATTTCACGTGCTCACTTCAATTCACTTCCTTCTCCATCATCTTGGGAAGTTGTGTCAATCATGATGACTAACACCACTACCATGGAAGAAAAGATGGTTGAAATGGAACAAAGAGTCGTCCTTCTCACAAAAGCACTTGAAGATAAGGACCTCCAAATTGCAACTTTAATGAACAAACTCGAAGTACAAGATCTTGGTGAATCAAGCCATGGTCATAAATTCACATCCGCAAAGGATGACGAAGGGAGAGAAATTGAAAACACTCCCCGACAAGAACAATCTACTTCGGTTGCTTCGTTGTCAGTCCAACAAATACAAGATATGATAGCAAATACCATCCGAGCACAATATGGAGGTTCTTCTACAAGTTCTCTCACATATTCAAAACCCTACACAAAACGCATCAACAACATGAGGATGCCAAATGGGTATCAACCCCCCAAGTTCTTGCAGTTCGATGGCAATGGAAATCCTAAGCAACACATTGCTCATTTTGTAGAAACTTGTGAGAACGCAGGGACTCAAGGAGGCCTCCTTGTAAAGCAATTTGTCCGTTCACTCAAAGGGAATGCCTTTGACTGGTATACAGACTTAGAACCCGAGTCAATCGATAGCTGGCAACAACTCGAAAGAGAGTTTCTTGACCGATTCTATAGCACGCGTCGTACAGTGAGCATGATGGAGCTTACTAATACCAAGCAATGGGAAAATGAGCCGGTGGTCGATTATATCAATCGATGGCGTTCTTTGAGTTTGAATTGCAAGGATAGACTTTCTGAAATATCTGCTGTAGAGATGTGCATTCAAGGCATGCATTGGGGACTTCTTTACATCCTACAAGGGATAAAGCCCCGAACGTTTGAAGAGCTAGCAACTCGTGCGCATGACATGGAGCTGAGCATTGCTAGCCATGGAAATACAAAACCTCCCATACCTGAGGAAAGCGTAAAGGAAGTAAGGAGGAATGATAGAAATGCAAAAGTCAGCCTCAAAAACCCAATGGTGGTTAACACTACCAAAGTCAAGGTTCCAAGAAGAGAAGCAAAGGCAAATGAAAAACTGCTTGAAGGATGGCAAAAGAACGAAATGCGTCGTCTGACTTTTAAGGAACGTGAGCAAAAAGCATATCCGTTCCCTGATGAAGATGTGCCAAACATCTTAGAACAACTACTGCAGTTGAAGCTAATTGAATTGCCAGAATGCAAGCGGCCAGAAGACATGGTGAAAGTTGATGACCCTAACTACTGCAAATATCATCGCATCATTGGCCACCCAATCCAAAAATGCTTCGTCTTCAAAGAACAAATCATGAAGCTTGCCAAAGAAAACAAGATTGATCTAGACTTCAATGAAGTTGTCGGGTCAAACCATGTGACTATTGCTTGTGATGGACTTCCAACTCTCAAGCAGGGGGCAAACACCCACGAAGCTTACAAATTAATTGACAATGATGATGAAAGGATCAGCCCCATCAATGGGAAGTTCCTTAGACACTCCTATGCTTGAACATCGAGGATTGCTCCTCAGCAAGAGCTTAAACTGCCCACTGTAACGCTTCAAGAGTATATGATGTCTTCCCAGTACCTTTGACAGCGTACCAATAAGGAGAAATTAATCTCACTCTATATCACCAATTGCTAGTGTGGCGTGGTGGTTGGATGCCCATGTCACCCTTGAGGGATCTCGGGTTCGATTAGTGGTGATACCCACTATTACACACTAAGCCCTCCTTTTTGCACAAAACAAAAAAAAAAAACAACAAAACAAAAAAAAAAAAAATTTACACCAAACAAAAAAAAAAAAAAAAAAAAAAATATGTTGAACTACGTGATGACTTGATCCCTCTCCGGGGTACGTAGGCAGCTTAGTACTTTTCACTAAGTTCAGTCACATGAAAAAAAGAAGGATTGTCAGTCTGGCTTGAAGAGTTTTGCAACGATTGTCAATATGCTTTTAAGGTCTCTTAGGTTGGCAAGGCATTGCTTAAAGACAGTCAACTGCTCAATAGGATGATCGAAGGTCGTTGTAGTCGAAGATGAAGGCTGTAAGGCGTTGATTTTTGGTTGTGGAGCAAAATAAAATCTTCAACATCTTTTGCAAGAAATGAAGTCTACATGGCATTGGCCATCTTCTATGGACATTCTCCCACGTCTCTGAAGTATACTTTGCATCACTTATCTGCTGGGGGCATCTTCTTGTACCTTGCAAGTCTAAGCTACATCGTCTCTCTTCTAGGTTGTGCCACTTCATAGCTCTGAAATTTGAACCACATCATCTCCCTTCTGAGTGGTGTCGTTTTACATCATGTCTCTGAAATTTGGATGACGTCAACTTCCTCCAAAATGATGATAGATTATATATATATTCGAAGTAGGTGTTGCATCATCTCCCCTCTATGGGCATGTTTATGCAGCGTCAAATTCTTGGTAGCATGTTCTGACATCTTCAAAGTATTGGCATCATTCTTTCCTTCATCTTCAAGGTTTTGTTGGCCTTTCCTTGCATCTTCAACTTCTTGTTGGCATCTTTGAAATCCTGATGTCTAGCTACAGTGCTATGCACCTCGATGTTTGAGCTATGTTGCCTCTGAAAATTGATGCTGTTGTAGCTTTATTATGAAGGCAAATATGGGTGCAACTTCAATGCAAGGTGCAAGTGCTAGTGTGGAGTGTTGTCGCAGCTCCATGGCAAAGATGAGTATTGACACGACTTCAGTGCTAATGTGGAGTGTTGTCATAACTTCATGGCAGATATTGGTGCAAGTTCAATACAAGTGCAAGTACTAGTGTGGAGTGTTGTCGTGGCTTCATGACAAAGATGAGCGTTGGCACGGCTTCGATGCGAATAAAGTGTTGACGCAGCTTCATGACAAAGATGAGCGTTGGCACAGCTTCGATGCGAATAAAGTGTTGGCATGGCTTCGGTGCAAATGAAGTGTTGACGTGGTTGCATGGCAAAGATGAACGTTGACACAGCTTCAGTGCAAATGATGGTGCGACTTCATGACATATGTAAGTGCAAATATTGCTTCATGGCAAAGATGAATGTTGGCATGGCTTTAGTACAAGGACAAATGTTGGCATATCTTCATGGTAAAGACTTTTGACGTGGCTACGTTGCAAAGACTCTTGAGATGGCTGCGTTGAAAAAAAAAAACAAGTATTGGTGCGGCTTAATTGCCAAAGAAAGCATGCTGCAGGACAAAAACAAGCAACAACAAAGAACTTGTTAGTAGAAAATCTCATGGCATGTCTCAACCCAAAAAAAAAAAAAAAAAAAAAAATCGATAAAAAGAGAGCTTCAATTTTAATCTCTAGCCTGTCAAAAAAAAAAAAAAAATGGTTAGTACAAACCAAGCATGTAAAAAAAAAAAAAAAGAGATTAAAAAAAAAAATAAAAAATAAAAATAAAAAATAAAAAGAAGAAAGAAAGATAGGAAAAAGAAGCATAATTTCTCTACGTATCATGTTGCCTACTGGAAACTCTTTGTACAGATTAATGCATACCCCGGTGGCTTTATATAGAAAATTTTTGAGATAACAGACAAAAAAGAAAGAGGAAAAATGCTGCCACCAGTGTTTAAGGTCAGACTTTGCAACTCATACAGTCATAGTCAAAGAAAATTGCACCAACCTTGAATGCAGAAACAATTGCAGATTAACCAATGTCAAGCACTGTCAGGGCCGCCCAAGACCATAAATCCATGAAACCGACATTACAGGAGACTTCTACGACCTTCGATTCACCAAACGTGAAAATGCCAGACCCAGATATCCGGCCACGCGCCACCACGCGCCGCCATAAGCTCTCAATGAACCGCGGCCTAGTCCTTCAAATCTGTGCAAATCAGGCCACCAATTCAGAAAACAGACCATACCACTAGATCCAACGGCCTTTACTCTACAAAACCTGAAAATTTCAGGCCCAAAAGACGAGCCACGCGCTGCCACGCGCCGCCTGAAGCTCCGGCGTTCACAGCGTCAAGTTCACGCGCTTACACGCGCCTCCCTCAGTCCTCACGCGCTAACACGCGCTGGCTGATGTACACGCGCTGACACGAGCTCCTCTGACGTCAGGGATGACGTCATCCTTTAGTACCCGGTCTGACCCATTTGACCCGGTCCGACCCGGAAATCTGACCCGGTCCGAACCGAAAAAAAAAAAAAAAAAAAAAAAAAAAAAAAAAAAGGCTTTGACCAAATTTGACCTTTGACTTTGACCAAAAAATAAAAATTTTGAAAAGGGGCCTGTCCCACTCAGTTTTTCGAGTACATTCCGATTTTGGGATCCGTTTCTTTATTCGAAGCTTGAAAATTGTGCTATCGTCCAATTTCCAAAAAAGTTGACTTTTGCGTAAATGTTGACCAAAAGTCAAAATTTTTAAGATGGACCTATCTTGCTCAATTTTTCGCGTACATTCCAATTTTGGAGTCTATTCCATCATTTGAGACTCGAAAATTGCACAAATGAACCAATTCCAAGATAGTTGTCTTTTATGTTGAAATCAACCCAAAGTCAAGATTTTCAAGCCAGACTTGTCTTGCATAGTTTTTCGTGACTTGGAAAATCACCAATCTAACTCACGTCTTCGAAGCATTGACAATGTCCAAAACTAAAGCTCTCAATATCAAAATTTGAGATTCATCCACTTGGTTTGGACCCTTTCAAGGTTATTCTCCAGACTCCATCAGGGCTTCCCTTTCAAAGTACAGATGGACTCTCACAAGTGTGTCTCGAACTTGAAATTACATCGGGTCACCAGCTCTACCTACCATTCCCCCTTTCGGTGCCAAACAGTCTCACCTACCGTTCGGTGCCTACCGGTCGGGAATCTACCATTCTCACCAAAAATTCTCAACCACCATTCTCAACTACCAACCTACCATTCTTCATTTCTCCACTATAAATAGAAGGGCCGGGTTCAAAAAAAAAAAAACTCATCAAAAGAAAAAAAAAAAAAAAAAAAAAAAAAAAAAAAAAAAAAAAAAAAAAAAGAAAAGAAGAAAAAAAAACACACTGAGTCATGAAATGAAGATTTGTTTCTTTCAAATTTTCAAGTCCTCCTTTTCACAGCCATTTCTCACTATGGCCTCATCATTCTCAACACTTAGCAACCAATATTGCTTTGTAATTCGTTTGGAACCTACCCTTTCATGGTTCGGTAGAAACCCTCTTCACAACATCATTGTAGTTTTGAGATCCAAACAAATTTTGTTTCTTCACTTAACGACCACATTTGTTCATAAAATTACTCATAACATGGTCTGCATTGTGGTTCCATGCTTCCTCGGACTTGGTTGGCCAAGGAATCCAAGTCTAGCAGAAGCACCTGTTCCTAACCTCAGCTCTCCTGTAGTCTCTTTCCAATTGCTTGGTCTTCCAGCAGAGGCAACGGTTCGGAACAAACAGCAAATTGTCTGGTTTTCAGGACCAGAATCACAAGTTAGCTCCATCTTTCATTTTTTTGTGCTTTTCCAACAAGAAGCAGTAAATGAAGATGGTAAAAAGTGTTGGGGTATCCTACAAATTGTCTTTCATCCAACACTTGAAACAACCTCCAAGGCGCCAGCTCATCAGAATTCAACCTTTGGAGCCGGTAAATGGTCACCAAAGCCTTATTCTGTGTCCCCACCACTATGGGACTCAAAGGTCATCTTTGCTGGTACCTCAAAACACATTTTCTGGAATTACTCCAACTTAAAGCTAGCTTGAAGTATTTTAGAAGATACTCTTCTGAAATTACTTCAACTTAATGTCTGTCGGTTTTGTCCCATTACAGACGCACATTCAATGACTTACTGTCAGACCCCAAGCAACATACAGGGCCAGCACCATGGTGGTGTGTGTTTCACCCATTCGCTTTGCTTCATCCCCGTCTTCTTCACCACCAACACCATCATCCCCAAAATCCATAAGCTTCTGAAATTACCTCAACTTAACTTGAGTGAAACAATTACACATGTGCATTCAATCACTTTCCCACATGGCCTCACCATAATCCGAAGTACACTCTTCTGAGATAACTTCACCAGCAGTTCTTAAAAACACGAGGCTAGCCCCATGACTCTGCATGCTGTACCCAGCCACCATCCTCTCATCTTCCCCATCTTCCACACCCTGTGATCGCCGCCAACGATCCAAAACACTCTTCTGAAGTTACTTCAACTTAACCTCAGCTGAGAAGGCTTGGTCATGCAGGAACATTCAAATACTGGCAGACCCCTTTTCGGTCTCATCAAAACCTTTCATATGGGTGGGTCTACTCCTCGGAAATTATCCCATCCTGCTGAAAGCTCCACCACCTTCAATTACTTCATTTGAAGAGCCAAATATAAAAATCTATTTTCGAAACTCATTTACACACCACACTCTGAAACTGTGTGTGTAAACGAGTCTCGAGGGGGCATTTGTAGAGAGGGAAAATTCCCGACCTATCATAAGCTGACACGTCACACTACCAAGTCCACAAAATATAGTCAATTACAAAGTGCCACGTATTGCTGTTAGGTTTTGCTATAACTGCTCAGAAGCCAACAGAAATTTTCCAAGTGTCATGCAAGAACCAATCACACATCAGTGCATGTGTAAGCGATGACATAATCAGCCTCGCACGTGTAAGCGATGACACAATCAGCCTCGCACGTGTAAGCGATGACATAGGCGGACCAATCAGACCGTGACATGTGTCACCAATCAAACTCCGCCACGTGTCGCTCACCCACCTCCAAACTCCTATAAATAGAAGCCTTCCTAAGGCATTTTAAGGGATCAAAGGGATCTGGATCAAGATCTGAAGGGCGGAAGGAGGACACACCAAGCCATCTGAAGCACTCAGAAGTCCAAAAGCTCTGCTGGAATCAAGCCTTGAAGCCTCCAGCAACTTCAAGAACTTCAAACTCAAAATCGAAGAACATTTGAAGCAGAATCATCCAAATTATCTGCCTAGATCTCAAAGTTCACTGGAATCAAGCTCAAAAGCCTCCAGAAACCTCACAAACCACAAATCAGTGAAGTTCAACGGATTCAAGCCTCTAAAGCACCGAAGAACTTCCACCACAAACCTTCAAATACGAAGAACATTCAAAGAGGAATCATCCAAATCATATTCCTAGATCTCGAAGCTCACTGGAATCAAGCTCAAAAGCCTCCAGAAACCTCACCAAATCACAAATCAGCGAAGCTCTACGGATTCAAGCCTCTAAAGCCCCGAAGAACTTCCACCACAAACCTTCGAAGACGAAGAACACACCAAGAACACACGAAGAACGCAAAGAACGTGAAGAACAAAGGATTTCTAACAAGCTCATAGCCAGAGATTCATTGTAATTCTGTTTCAAAGATCTTCGATCCATTCTTCAGCCAAATTGAAGGATATCTTGTGTTCAAATCAAAATCACATTGCCACAAATCCAATCAACAAATCTTTTAAGGAGATCGAATCAGAGGATCACACTTTTGTAAACACAGAGAATTATACCACAATCATCAATACAAATTCGTATTTGTGCAACTATTTTACTTGTTTGATTTATTTCGAACTAAGAAATTTAGTCGTCCACACATGTATTCATTATCTTCACCCTTTCTGTCTGGAACAAATTTAGATTTTGGTCTGAATATTTTATCTGATGTTTCAGGTAGACTTGCTTCTTTCTTTCTGCTCAGAGATGGGGTTTACTTCGGTAATTCTTGTTGGTCATGGTGATGGAGGCCTACTTGCTTTAAGGGCTGCACAAAGGGTTCAAACATCAATGAATTCTTACAACGTAATTGATTGCGTATATCGTAATTGATTGCACCTTGAATTTAACATATGCTGTGATTATTAGATTACCAATGTCTTCAATTTTTTTTCATTTCTCTCTCTGATTTTTAATTCAGTTACTTCTTCATTCTGTAACCTTTGAAATGATTTGGTTTTGCTTGGACCAATTTGGATTCATATTTTTAGGGTACTCCAAACTTATAACTCAAAGGCTACAATATTTACGTTGTTTTAATAGTTGGGCTTCTAATTGATATACAACAGATTTATCTTAACTGTGTTAACAGTGTAAGGAATACATTTATGGACACTGTGGGACAATTTATTCATTTTTGTTATTTTTTGTATTGATAAAGTCCAATTGAAATAGAATTGATGTGTGATTTGTGGAAGCAAAATTGACTAGCTACTTAAGTGATAATGGCTAGTTTTAAATTTCCCTAGAAGATGGTTATTGTTAATGTCCCTTGGGTTCCATGGTCAAAGATCTAATTATATGGAAAAAGATATATGTTGCTGGACACAATATTGTTGGAAAAGGATATATGCTGTTGACTTAGTTAATTGGGATGAAAGCTTAGTTTAGTTGAACTGAGAACAAAATTGATCTTTAAAAGTACTTGTGCGAAAAATGTGTAAAGATTGGACTATTTGCATTTATCCACCAAAAAAGAAAAAGTGTGAAGATTGGACTATTTGCAATTGGTACCATATTTTAGCTTTATTGCTTTCAGTTGATTCATAATGTAGTATAGTAGTAGACAAAATAAATTTGTCAACGGAAAGCCTTTTTATTTTAATTTTTTCCATGCTGGGGCTTAGGAGAAAGAGGTTGAGATAAAACCTACTGGTCTTTGTAAAATTGATAATGATTTTATTGTTTTAATCCTGTTATGAGTAAATGCAACTCACCTTTGCATCTGTCACTGTGTGCAGCTGGTCTTGTTAGGTGATTCTAGTGTTCGTAAAAGCTGTATTGTTCTTCGCTTTGTTCGTGGTCGGTTTGACCCAACTTCTAAGGTAAGCAATTTGTAGTGGAGTAAACTACATAGAAAAAAAGGTAGCTTTATTTATTTATAATGTTCTATGTGAATGGATATGGGTGTCTATCCTTCCACCTAGCCCTAGAATTTAATTTATGATACACTTACAATTGGTGGTTTAAATAATTTCAGGTTCCTGTTGGAGCTTCATTCTTATCACAGACAATAGCTTTACAAGACTACAACAATTAAGTTTGAAATATGGGACACTGCCGGCCAAGAGAGGTATGGTGGTCAATTAATCATGCTTGAATATATAAAAAGTTTAAGATTTATATATCATACCACAAGCTCATCTTATAAGTTCCTTGTTTCTATTGGACGTCTACCCCATCTCCCTTACCCATGCATGCCACTTTTTGCAGGAGAAGTGTGTTGCTAATGCTGCTGGTTTTACTAGACCAAAATTGCAAATTAAGGGTGGGAAAAACAAGTCTACTAGTAGCAATAGGAAGGGGAAGGAGAAGGTGTGTGATGATGTTGTAAGTGCTGTGGGAAGAGATGCCAATGACAACATGTACCCCATTGCTATGGCTATTGTAGAAACTGAGAGGAAGGACAATTGGTCTTGGTTCCTTGATTGCTTATTGAAGGATCTCGGCCCAATTGAACATGGATGGGCATATATTTCAGATAGACAAAAGGCATGGGCAATTTTCATTATTTTCATTTATTTAAATTTGACCTTTATATATTTTGTTATTTTTATTAAAGTATTTGTCTTTTTTATGCAGGGCTTGATCCAAAGCTTTGACGTGGTATGTCCTATGGCAGATCATAGGTCATGTGTGAGGCATTTGTATGCCAATTATAGTGATAAACGCCACAAAGGGAAAGCACTTAAGGACAAGTTGTGGGCTGCAGCTACAGCATATACAGAGCATGAGTTTCTTGAACAAATGCTTTGTTGCTTAAGAAATTGTGCCCAAAAGCTTATGAAGAAGAAAAACCTTGGGTTTGAGAAAATTTAATTAGTTTGTGTTGGGTTGTGCAAGCTTTTTGTATTAGGCATTAACAACATGTAATCCTTACATTTGGGTTTTTTTTTTTTTTTTTTTCGTTGTCAATGTGTGAACAATGATTTTTACTAGGCATTAACAATTTTATGTTCTACGTAATCCATACGTTAGGATTATTTTGTGTCATTGTCATATGTGAACAATGAGTAAAGCTATTAATGTCAAAGCACTTTATTTTGTGTCATCATCTTGTGGAATTCATACAATGTAGCATCATGGTGGTTTAGTACCAGGTACCCTGTGAGTTCAAAAATATTTTGCTTTCCAGCAATGATTTGCAAGGTATTTTTACACTTGTTAAGGCCATGGTATTGTATCACACAATTTAGTAATTTGTGACAAGTGGTAAATTCTCAGATATTTGATTTGCAATTTGTGGAATTCAATGGTTTAGGTAGTATGATCAAATATTACATTTTATTTTTTATTATTATGTTTTCCCTTATTATTTATTTGGTGGTGGTGGCCTTGGTGGGGGAGAATTATGGTAAAGCAATCATGGGTACTGAAATTGTATTTCTCATTTCATTTCCACTTTAAGAAGAATAATCTGATGAATTCAACTACGTTAATTATCAAAATCGTTTGAAGGAGAGAATTAAAATAAAATAAAAAAATAAAAAAAATAAAAAAATAAAAAACCAATCAAGAATTACATCCATGAATTTGGGACTTTGTGTTTCTCAAAATCACATCCATGCATTTTGATTTTGCTAACCAGTAATAGAATATTTGAACTTTGTCAATGGCCAAGTTAGATACAAGATACACTCTGAATGCTGCGTGAAGCTGCATGCTTTTTTTTTTTTTTTTTTAGAAACATTGCAAATGAACAGGATGGCCCCACGTGAGATAGAGGGAGATGTAGAAAAATTTAGGTTTTATTTTAATTAATTTTGAGGAAGGGTGCTTCAGTCTTTTAATTTTGTTCCACCTAAGTAAGAAGCATGTGCTTGTCACATGCAATAAGATTACTCTCAAATATAACAGTAAAAATAACACTAGAGTGCAAAGCATGATAGGTGTGATAGTTTAGGGTGCAAAGTGTGCAGTCAGATAGTTTAGAGTGCAAAGTGTAATATAGTGGATAGTTTAGGGTGGTAAAGTGTAATTTCCTCATGCTTTCCCCATGGAGTTTAAGTTGCACCACTGCTATGGTCCTGCTACCGCTGTACAAGTCTATCATATTAGATTGTTGCATTGTTCAAGAGCTACTGTTGCATTAAGGCTGCATCAATCAAGTATTGCTGTTGTATTTAATGATGAAATACTCATTGACATACTATAATAATTAATCAGCATTTGAAATTTGCAAGAGATGTGAAATGATTCTTATTTTGTCTTTTTCTTTTTTTCTTTCTACACATTGTATAATACATTTGATTAATCAAATTTATAATTATTCTCTTTTTTTTCTTATTATTTCTTCCTTCTCTCTGGTTAAGTTACTCTTTTAGGAAAACATTTAAAGAATATAAGTTGCTTTGTAAGGAATACATTTAAAGATATAACATAACAAATAAATAAAATAAAAAATTCCCACACATGGACTAAATAGATCTCATACGATTGAAGCTGACTGAATAGGATAAAATGGAGAGAATAGAACATACTAGACCGAATAGGACCAAAGTGGACCAAATAAGACCAAAGTAGTGCTGAAACAAAAATATAAGGTTACTTCCCATATATACATATATGCCAGTCAAACAGCTAGAAAATGATGACACTTCTAGTTAAACCTTTTGCAACAAGCGAAACTAGTTACTTGGCATTTGCATCATATCTTACTGAATACCACAACAAGAAGTCATACTTTTGCGCTTATTTACCCATACGTTGTCTCGTAGGTGCATCTACTGCATCATCCCCCACAACATGGGCCACCACTTCATTCAACATGTTCGCACTCAAGGTTGCAATCCTCCTTGCATGGTCACGCTCCTCAATGGCAACTTCCAATTGATACCTTAACAATGTGTTCGTAATGTCTCCATTGCGGTAGTTGGTTCCTTCGCTTGGAGAAGTGCTCGATTGAGTTGAGGTTGACACGTTCGAAGTTGCCCACGATGTGGACACACCACCCAGCACGTCCATACCATCACAATTCAAATATTCTGTGTATGCAGGTTCTGCTTCCCTTTGATCTTTATATGATTTGTGATTAGCGTTTGGGAACTTATGAACTTGTTTGCTTGCATCTAACCAACTGTTGTATATGCCTGGAACACGACTGTTAAACACAACATAAGTACGTCCCATCCCGCTCGACAAACACGCAATGGTAGTAAACTATTGCACTAGAATGGTGGATGCATACCTTCTTACCACCAGAGCAGGTCTGGGTTTTTATAGGAAAAATGGACACAGAAACTCGATTATCCTGAAGGCGAGTTAAAGAATAACTCGAATTCCATGTGATCGAGTTATTTAAAGAAAACTCGATTTATCAATTGTTAAGTTTTTGAATTGCCATCACATCAGTAATTGCATCAACAGTAACTCGACCACCAATATGTTGAGTTTTTAAGTAACTTGACTACCTGGATATCAAGTTACGATTCACCCCCTCACCCCATATCAAAACCCATGCACGTGTTTGGTTCTTTCTTTAGTGTGGGTTCTGAAAAAAAAAAAAAAAAAAAAAGGCCTACGAGGTGAACAAGTTTTGCTGACCTTATTGGCATTTTCTTCCTCCCTATTGCATCCTCACCAAGCATGCTACAGCTATGGTCCCCTTCTTTTTTGTTGTGGCACATCTCCCCTGACAGGTATATCTTGACTTCTGGAAAAAATGTGATTACACTTGGATTGACACTTTAGTATAAATGTGATTACCTTCTTAGCTTCTGTATGTGTCACTATGTCTGTGTATATATATATATATATGTGTATGTATGGATGTATGTATAGATATATCTATATATAGACAAACCTACCTACCCATATACGATTAGATGTGTGTGTGTGTGTGTGTGTACACACACACACACACACACATATATGTATGCATGTGTAGATATACCTATATATAAACATATAGGTATTGTTGTTGTATATAATGTGTGCCCTATTAAGCCATCCATTTTTGGAAACATTTTGTTTGGAATTGCAAAAACTGTCAATACTTTTTGAATTCCTGATAATAATTTTCCCAAAAATGATCAATTATTGTGTGCCCTTAAGACCCACATTAGCAAAATCAGTAGTGTGTGTGTGTGTGTGTGTGTGTGTGTGTGATAGTGACACTGTATACATATATATATATATATATATATCTAAAGTAATGTATGTATAGATACCTAGGAACATATATATAAACAAACATTGTAGGGTGAATTCCTATGAGGATGATATATGCATTCATCCATAGGTATCAACAATAATGTAACAAGCAATCATAGGTTTAAATTGTATGGCTCTTTCAGTTCTGAAAGGCTTTAGTGTGTGGGTTCTAAAAAAGAAAGCCTACGAGGTGAACAAGTTTTGCTGACCGTGTTGGCATTTTCCTCCTCACTATTGCATACTCACCAAGTGTGCAACAGCTGTGGTTCCCTTCTTCTTTGTTATGGCACATCTCCCCTAAAAGGCCAATGTTTGTGTACAAATGAATCAAGTTTGTTATGAATACTTAGGATATGATTATAGTGTGCCTGTAAAAGTTCTATTGTACGTTCACGTGCATACCGATTAATTACTGTTGTGTTAACATAACCCCCTATCTTCTGCATGATAACCACAATTATATCTCCTTATCCAGGTATGCCATAGGTCGTCATTGCTTCTACGTTTACTATGATGGGGAGCAATATTTCCATGACTTGCATGGGCTATCCTATAGAGGCGAGTTAGTGAAGTAGAAGTTCATTGAGTTGAAATGTGGAACACACTTGAGAAAAATGCACCGAAAGATAATGGAAGCTCTAGGGTTGGACAGGGAGTCACATAAGATATCCATCGTGTACCGTGCCCCTCAGCTACTTGTGAATACTCAGGTTATCTACTACTCAAATCCATTGGGTTGCGATGCTAACGTGGACATGATGTGGACAGTGAGTAAGCAGACCCCCTAGTTCATAGCGTCCGACTTGTATATAACTTTTAAGGCTATTGGGTTCCATGCTGGTGCAAGTTCGCAACATGGCAGTGGGGTGGAAGAGCTACGCTCAGGATATCTTGACGTGCAACCTTCCTTTGTCGATGCCATGCCTTTGCCCTACAATACTCAACCATGCAGTGCAGTTGATGATTTGGACAACACCGAAGTGTTGGGCGCCACCCAGACACATGACTTGGGAGGGTCTAGTCACGCATATGAACATGTCCAAGCCTATATGGACGGGGGAATTGATATTGATGCCAGCCGAGATGTGTACAAAGAGTTCATTAATACTGATGGACGGTGGACAAAGCAGAGGTCTCAAATGGAACACGGATCGAAGACAACGAGGAGGATTGCCCTATTATAGTTATCCGAGAATGGTTCACATCAAACACATAGGACAATATTAATGACCCATCACCTGCATTGGGTACAGGACAGCTTACAAGTTGGCATAAAGGTGACCAGCCGGCAAAGGGGATGCTATTCAAGAATAAAGCCTTCGTTCAGTATGTGTTGACCCTCTACTCTGTGGAGCATAACAAGCAATACAGGTCATCAAGTCTAACACCAATAGGTTAGTAGTGCGGTGCATACATGATGCATATTCATGGTCAATTCAGGCTATTTTCAGCAAAAAGCACAAGCTATGGCTAATTAGTAAATGTATAGGTCCCCATAGTTGCACATCCCTCCAAGTAGCGACTAATGGACGAATGATGGATTCAAGGTTCATTTCCATTGCACTTGAGCAATATGTACTAGAGGACATAACCCGATCCATAAAGGACCTGCGTAGTATTCTATATGCGAAGCACGATCATGATGTAACTATGTACAAGGTTTGGGAAGCCAAATAAAATGCAGTTGGGCGTATTTACGAGGATTTTGATGAGTCGTACACAGAATTGCCATGGTTTCTAGTGGCATTGGATGATGCAGATTTGGACACTGTAACTTTGCTAAAGTATGAACCCCGTGTCCCGGAGACCTGTATATTCAACTTTGCGTTTTGAGCTTTCGGTCGATGTATAAGAGGGTTCAAGCATTTCAAGCCAGTGATAAGCATAGATGCAATGCACCTTTATGGCAAGTACAAAGGGAAGTTGTTGACAGCAATGGCAACAGATGGTAACAATGAGGTTTATCCATTTGCGTTTGTCGTTGTTAAAAGCGAGAGCATGGAGACATGGAGATGGTTCTTGGCATGCCTGCTGAGTAGAGTTACAGATCAAGCCAATTTGTGTATAATCTCTGACAGGCATCATGGGATACAATCATGCTTCGATGACACCACTAGGGGCTATTTGCAAGTGCCCTTAACCCATCACCAGTATTGCCTCGGCCATTTAGTAAGCAATGTTAACACTAACTTCAATAGTGTGGTGTTGAAGAACTTGGTATGGAAGGCAGCAACTGCGAATCAAGTAAGGAAGTTTGAAAACACCATGGATTGCATCAAGAATGTCAATCCAGATGCATACGACTATCTGAAGGATGTAGGTCAAGATAAGTGGACACTTGCACATGACCATGGGCACCGATATGGGGCAATGACAACCTACTTGTCAAAGTGCTTTAATGGGGTGCTTAAGGGCGCACATAGCTTGCCCATTACCACAATGGTGAAGTTCACATTTTACAAGGTGAAGTCATACTTTGACGACCATCAAAACAAAACCCTAGCATAATTGGAAGAAGGGCAAGAGTGGTGCAAATATGCCTATGACAAGTTCGAGACAAATTAAGAGAAGGCGAAGCTCCATATGGTTAGAAGGATAAGCACGCAACATCGCTTATATACAATGGAGACACAGTCTTCATTTTTGTCTAATGGTGGGGGAGTTCACACCTATAGGGTTTCTCTCATGGACAGGACATGCACGTGCACGAAATGGGAATCAAACAAGATCCCCTGTTCACACTTGATAACAGTTTGTGCCAAGTACAACCACGATGCGACGAAGTTTATGGATTGTTTCTACCATGTGTACGAATGGTATCAGAGCTACGAGCCAATATTCCAACCATTGAAAGATAGGTTAGAATGGCCGGAGCCGGCAGAAAGGAGAAAAGTGATGCCGAACCCGTGGTTGATTCAAGAGAAAGGGCGGCCTAAGTCCACGAGAATCCACAATGAGATAGATGACGAGGATAGGGAGTTGCCAACCTCGTTGTGGATTGAGAAAGGACCAAAGTCAAAGTGTGGGTTGTGTCACCAAGAGGATCATAACCGTCGTAGATGTCCAACTCGAACTGTGGAATTAACAAGCTGTGGTGCTACATAGCAGGTAACAATTACAAGTCACAGTAACAAGAGACAATTGTATATCATAACTTATTCTTCTTTACTGTTGTCAATTATTCTTACAAGTCATAAGTTATTCTTACAACTCATGTATTGCCAACCTCTTTGTGGATTAAGATTCCTGTAGTAATGTGCAGATTGGAACCATGATACTAAAAGATGGTTCTTAAAGATGAGTAAAAGATGCGGTATTGATGTATTTTCATTGTACTTGTGCAGATATGGGATTCGTCCTGGATAAAGACAGTTGTTGTGGTGCTAGTTGAACTCAAATCTCTTTTTGTAAACTATAAGGAAACATCATTTATATGTAAATGGTTTTACTTACGTTGTGAACAACTTAACCTACTAGTTTTAAATGTACAATGGCTCCTTCTGTCCTTTTTAGATTATATGGATGTTTTTAGATATTCAGTCCGAATTTAATGAAGGGATGATTTGGTTATGGATGTTTACGAAATTGTATGGATGATTTGATCATGGAAGTGGTTGGAACTATATGAATGAGTTGTTGATGGAAGTGGTTATGATCAAGTTCAATATAACGATGAATAACCAGGGGAAATCATGCATGGGGTGAACAGTCACTGCATGAGTTAGTTTAAGGTTCAGTGTGCATGTGTTACAAGTTAAAGAATAACTCGACATATATGTAATCGAGTTATGTGACATGTAACTCAATTACTTACATGTTGAGATATTTGAAGCACCCTTCTGGACACTTGGATTCCTCCTGGATCGCACCTAGATCAGTCCAAAATTGTGGACTGGACGTAAAGGGGCATTTCCAAGTAACTCGATACAAAAATAATCGAGTTATACATCAAGAAACCTGATTTTCAAATGATTGAGTTACATTGGTCTTTGATTGAAATTTCATTCATGTAACTCGATTAGTTATATGTCGAGTTATTAGAAGCACCCTTCTAGACACTTGGATTCCTCCTGGATCGCACCTAGATCAGTCCAAAATTGTGGACTGGACGTAAAGGGGCATTTCCAAGTAACTCGATACATAAATAATCAAGTTATACATCAAGTAACCCAATTTTCAAATGATCGAGTTACATTGGTTTTTGATTGAAATTTCATTCATGTAACTCGATTAGTTATATGTCGAGTTATTAGAAGCACCCTTCTGGACACTTGGATTCCTCCTGGATTGCACCTGGATCAGTCCAAAATTGTGGACTGGACATAAAGGGGCATTTTCACGTAACTCGATAGGTAAATAATCGAGTTACTCATCAAGTAACCCGATTTTGTACTAATCGAGTTACATTGGTCTTTGATTGAAACTTTATTTGCACGTAACTCGATTATTTATATGTCGAGTTATTTGAAGCACCCTTCTGGACACTTGGATTCCTTCTGGATCAGTCCAAAATTGTGGGCTGGATGCGTAGGGGAATTTTCACGTAACTCGATTAGTCCAAAATCGGGTTACACATAAAGTTACTTGATTTTGGATTAATCAAGTTACATTGATCATTTGATTCCTCCTTGCACATGGGCCAGTCCAAAAAAGTTGTTGATGGGCTTGGACGTGCATAACTCGATTTTCCAGAAATTGAGTTACAATACATGTAACTCAATTATGTAAACATCGAGTTATGTGGAAACAAAATCTGGACACCAGGATTCCTCCTGGATTGCACTTGGACCAATCCAAAAATATCTGGACTGTCCTGTAGACAGTGCAGGTAACTCGATCTTTTTACTATCAAGTTTCTTATTTACTTGATTTCTCACTAATCGAGTTTCATGTTGTACCCACTATTATAAATTTCCCTTTTCTACAAAAATAGCAATGGCAATCCGAAATTGACATTTTTTATTGCTCTCGACGCATCCGGCTAGAATTGACAATTTCCTACATAAACTCTTCGAGGATTTTATGTAGTAAGACTCTTTTAACCGTTATTGTCTTTAAAATTACACTTGGTGATGCATTATTCTCCAATTTTTGTTCTCTGCTTCAAATTTCATTGTCTATGTAAATTGTGATGAAATTGGGTGTTTAGCTAGTCAAATGCTTTGTTGTTAGTAAGGTTACTTGCTTATCTAATAGGTTGTCTTCGCCTAGTCTCGTTTCACAAAATGAACTTGCTAGTGACTTCATATGTGTGTGTTACTGTTTGAATGTCTAAACTGTACATTATGCAATTTAATGTTTTTTGTACAAGTTGGTGAAACTTACTACATGTAACTAGGAATTTAGAAAATGTGTCAGGTCATACATCCACTTGTACGTTTCCTGTAGAATATTATTGCTGATAGAATTCGAGAAGCTATCGGTGTGTGACATTATTAATCATTTTGACAAAATTCAATATGTTAACAAATTGCATGTTGGCTCGTTGAGTTCAACTACAGTTTATAATCAGCTATATCTTCAAATTATTGACTCGGACCAAAATGTATTACAATTATTTCACCAACCTGTGAATCGGAATATTGTTTTTTCATTGTATTATTGTAAACTGCTGATATCTGTACATTGTTCTTTGCTTCAAACTTCATTGTCTATGTAGATTGCGATGAAATGATTTGTTTGGCTATGAAAATATCAATGGGTTAGGTAGTATGAATGTTGTGTTTATCTCTTCGTAATGCGTCTTTGGTTTTGTGTTTTGTGAGCTAATCGTAATTCCACTGTGTCACATCAGTTAGTTATGGCTCCGAGGAGGGCTAAGAGGGGAAAATCCAAAGCTGCATCCGAACCTGAAGTGGTGTTTGATTGATTAAGGTTCCTCATGCGCGTAACTGAGCAAACCTTTGAAACCTTGATAAAGAATAGGCATATTTGGGGAGAAAGGCAAATCAATCTATATGAATTACATCCTTCTGTTCGTGAGAATCTACAGTCTAGGCATTGGCTGTCTCTGTGTACAAACATACAACTCCCTCCAACTAACTTGAAAAGAGAATTTTATTTGAATTTCGCAGTGCATGAGGATGTTTGCAATGGTTATTACTTAACATCGTGGGTACGTGGTGTAACGGTTACAATAAATAGGGACATAGTATCCAATGCTCTTGATGTACCGAGGGTTTGTAGACCCACTTATCCTATCCATACTCTAAGTCTCCTCATATTGATGATGTTATGGATGTTCTTTGTGGAAGATCAGTTGCTTGAGGTTCTAACCCAAGTATTAGCTCAAGTGAGTTAACTGACTTAATTATATCTTCTTTAGGATAGCTTGTCACAACATCTTCCCTATCTCTCATGTCCATACAATCCCTATAGAAAGGTGTTTCTTTCTTTATGCCCTCGTCACCGATTGTTCCATTTGTTTTCCTTCCCTTTTCATTGAAACCATTGTAGACGTGTGTAGGAGCAAGTATAAAAGGCATTGTCTGTTCTTTCCAGTTTTCATCCATAGGATCCTCAAATACTTAGGATTAGAGAACTTTCCTTCCCAAGAGTTGGTCCACATCCAAGCCCCCAGAAGAGCCAGATTTCTGAAATAGCGAAGTGTCCAAAAGAAGTTTGTCGACCCCAGTGTTGGTTCATCCAAGAGACCACAAGTACAGTCTACTACTGGAGATGTTCTAGATGAGGACATGCATGGGGATCCCACAACCGCTGTTGCCCAAAATGGTGATGATGAGGTAGATGTTGACACTGCCGCTACATCACATACAGGCCCTCCTTCTCCCTCAGTTCATGCTATGATTGAGACCTTTATGATGACTCAAGCAGCTCATGGATAGCTTTTAGATGGGCTTATTGTTGAGGTTACTGCTTTGAGAGTGAATTTTCCAAAGTATAGGAGTGCTTTTCCACCTCCTCCACCCTCTGACTCTTGATGATTGCCTTTGGTAATACATAACAGACAGGGGAAGTAGGGATTATAGCTTAGGGGGGAGAGTAGTTTTTGTTGCTTCCGTAGATTATATGAAAGTTATTTAAAGTGATTTTCTAGTATTTGTATATTATTATATGTACTCTTCAAGGTCCACAAACATGGTTTTAATTTTATGATAATATGACCATATTCACAACACGTGATGACTTTTATATTGAATGATCATTTTCTTTATTTTTTTCCTTCAACTGGAATGTGGATAAGGTAACCTCACTGATAACATATGCATATTTGAAGAAAAACTATAGTCATTGAAATGATAACAGAAAGGAACCTACCTCATCAAATGCATCATCGATTACCTTTACAATGGCTATACCAAAAAAAGTAAAAAGAGATCATAAAAGTAGATTAAACAAATACCAGCCTTTGAGCATGCACATGCTCAAAGGCTCTTCTATTTTTTGGGGTGAGCGTTAAAATTGACAAATGGATACATGGGACATACTGATACATGGCTTGCATTTTTGGATTGGGATTTGGATACTTCTACTAATTTTAACAATAGTGAGTATCCAATGACTTTAAAATTGACAAACTTATCAATACTTATATTGTATTTTATAAGGTATATAACCGTTTTTATGGAGTAGTAAATTAAAGCCGACTTTTGTTAAAAGAAATGCTCCTGAAAAGATCCTAATAAAGGTGAATTAGGCATTAAATTTCAAATATATTTATTTTACGGTGAAATGACCAATAATGGTTAGCCACTTACTACACATCCATAACAAAAGTTAAAAAGAGGTTAATTTTCAAAGATATCAATTACCCTTAAAACTGAGAAAATGTATGTGACATTTTTTATGGAGTAGTAAATTAATAATTATAAAAAAAAATGTAAATTGAATTTCACATAAAATTATACAAATGATAAATATAATTTATGATACAACATAAATTTGTTTACAAGGATGATAGATAACAACCACTTCATGTGACATTTCAATTAGGTAGCTACTAACACAATACATCAAATATATAATAATACCCTCTAAAAAAAAGTGGCATAAATTACATTTATAGAAATAGCGTAAATTACATGGAAAAACTTGTTTACATAATACCCTCTAGAAAAGGTTCATTAGCATAAATTATAGTAGAAAAAAAGTAGCATAAATTATACTCATATCCTTGATTTCATGGTGGATATCATAGAGGCTTCATGTATTTATAGCAATGCTATGTGAGTTGTCTTTTATATTTTTGCAAATTTGTGATCTCCACCTGCCATTAAAGGATGATCACAAAAGATAGGAACATAACTTTTCTTATCAAAAAATAAGGATAAGATTTCCTTAATTGAAAAGAAAGAAAATAATGTATTCATCACAGTTATAATGCATGGTATTTAGCAGCCTGCAACTATTATGTGGTTGAAAAAGAGAGTGCAATTTTGTGGACACCAAATATGTCAAGTACAAAATACTTCGTGTTTACCTTTCATGTACACTGCACTACATTGGCTGTTGCCTCATTGGCTACTTTTATGGTATTGGCCAGTATGTAAAACAGAGAGAGATTCTGATGGTTATTCGTCACCCTCTTTTTTACAGCATGGCCTAATTTTATCACTCTTAAAAATTATCTAACCAATCATGGTTAAGAAATATGTTAATTGGGATAAATTATGATGTGAGAAACTAAAAGCTGAAGAATTCCTTAGATTTCAGTAACATTAGGTTGAACATTCCTATATGTGCATCTTACTATATCCGGCACCAAAGTTGTCACAAGGTAATTTTCAAGTTTCCAATATACTTGGCTGTGAATTTTATTTAAATTCTAAAATCAAAAGCTCTAATTGAAACATACAAAAACATGATCGCTTGAGCTTTACATGATAAAGGGAAAAATCTAGTTGACCTCTTATATTATCAAGATTAAGCTTTAAGTAATGAAAAATAGGATATTGGGTGTTGGTCTCATTTTATATCTGCACGTGCTGCTCAACAGCTCAACACTGTTTCACACCCACACTCACATGAATACATAGTTGTGCAATTGGATGCACAGATGTCCTATTTACATCTAATGTTGCAACTATTGCCTACCTTTCATGTGACACTGGGAACATTTAAAATCCTATTCATATAGTGTTTTTCCAACCTGTATTGACATGACAAGCCCTAATAACTAAAATTGTAATGCTTAGACCATGGAATGAGGTCATAAATGCACCACAATAATGATCTTCTTTCTACCCCCATTAACTTTGTAGATTGACTAAGCTATAAGTCGCAATGCCTCAACATCAAATCGTACAATGTGAAACAAGTTTGGATCTACTTCAACAAATGGATCATCACAAGTTCCAACAGATCAATATACACGTATGAGAGTCTTAAAGCGTCGGGCACATCATGGTCGACAAACCTACAAAACTTAGTACAGAGACCACCACAATAGAGTTCACCATAGCAAAACCACCATGGTCAACCCTATACGAGAAAAGGTGTAAGTTGGAGATGTATTGTCGATAGCACGGGTTACGAGTTCCTAAGGCACACTCAGCCGAGTTACCTAGAGATGAACCTGCCAATATACTTGCTTGTCTTGAACAAGAGAACAATCAAATGCAAAGGCAACTAGACTATTTTCACGCAATCCAAAAAGCTAGGAAGCATCTAAAGGGGAAGGCACAAAAGTGAGCCATCCAGTCTATTAATGAAATTACTGCGTTAGATGATGAAAGAAATATTTCAAACTTCACAAATTCAAGCAATGATAATTTTCAAAAATTTCTACCTACGAACATTAGACGTTGTTGTTAATGTCTACACATTATGTGCAATACAGAATGTTGTTGTTAATGTCTGACAAATGATGATTATGTACATTCAACTTTTGCAGCTCTACAGATTAACTATTCATTACTTTTGGCTAAGTTTAAATGAAATTAGTTTCTCATTTTGTCCCTGATGTTATTTGTTGCTACATATGATTCAAAAGCTTTGGTTGGAGTTTTTCCTCTGCTTTGTAATGTAGGAAAAACCTTAGGAAGTGAAATGCCTCCAGTTAGATATGTTGATGTTTCCAATATTCTGTCAGTGTTCAGTTCTAAAAAGTTACACATGTAACACCCATCACCCAAATTAGATTTATTGCATATTACTTGTAGGAAAATTTAATAGATTCAATACATACAAACTCATCCAAACCACACAGACCAACCACACATATGATTCAATAATACGAATCATTTATATGAGTTATTTGAGTCGCTGTATCATATACCCGTATCCATGTATCTTAGTTCTGCTAGTGTATTACTTTATATAGATACATTGCATACAGACTCATCCAAATCAAACTAACCACTCATTCACTGAAAATCCATATGGCTCACACAACACACTGTCACAATGATATTTGGTTTACTTAGAAATAGGACAAAAGCCTAAAAGCCTGAACAACCTCTAAAATTTTTCATTGTTTGGTTATTGGTTTGCAGTAGCATTGCTCCAAACCTCCCTAATGTTGCAATTGTGATGATCGGAAGCCATTGATGTAAACCTTGGAAGCATAGTTTCCTTCATGTGATTTTACATTGATGTTGAGAAAATGTAACTAAATTTTGTACCTGCAAAGACTCCCTGAAAAGTTTGTAAAGGAATATGGGGATAAATTTTGTACCCGCAAAGACTCACTGCTCATAATAGTAGTATTTGGCAAGTGGGGTTGGAGAAGGCTAACACAGCTCGGCATTGTTCAATCAAGTCATGTTCGCAATTCTGCATCTACTGCTCAATAGCTTGACACTGTTGAACCCTGTCCAGTCATATCATCCACACTCACGTGAATACACAGACATGCAACCTTTTGCAATGCACTGTTTTCAAGGATGTAGAGGATCCCTCAAAACTTTAAGCAAAATTTTGGGGGTGAACGGTTCACCATTACTACATTGATGTTCGCAGTGCTGCATGTGCTGCTCAAGAGCTTCGCATTGTTGAGCCCTGTCCAGTCATATCACCTACACACACGTCAATACACAAATATGCATCCTTTTGCAATGCACCATTTTCAAGGATGCAGAGCATCCCTGAAAATTTTATGATACATTTAACACACCTCCGCACTGTTTCATCAAGTCAGGCTAAATGAAGCACAGGAAAGCTGAGTAGTCTTCACATGAATAAATACACAACCTCTTTTGCAGTACACAACAGAAGAGCCCGTTATTGTAGCACAAGCTATAGCCATAATCAAACAATTGCCTCAACAAACCACATGTGCCAACAGACGCCACTGTTTAGCCAAGTCAGGTTCACAGTCTGCATCTGCTACTCAACAATTTACCACTGTTGAACCCTATCCAGTCATATCATCCACGCTTACGTGAATACACATACATGCAACCTTTTGCAATGCACTATTTTCAAGGATGTAAAGGATCCCTCAAAAGTTTAAGCAAAATTTTAGGGGTGAGTTGTCCACCATTGCTACACTAATGTTCGCAGTTCTGCATATGCTGCTCAACAGCTCAGCACTATTGAACCCTTACCACAAGTATCTATCCACACTTGTGTGAATACACAGAGCATCCCTAAAAAGTTTATGCATCAATTTTGGAGGTGAGCTGTCCACTATTGCTACACTGATGTTCACAGTGCTGCATGTGCTGATTAATAGCTTCGCATTGTTGAACCTTGTCTAGTCATATCACCTACACACATGTCAATACAAAGATATGCATCCTTTTGCAATGCACCGTTTTCAAGGATGTAGAGCATCCCTGAAAAGTTTATAATACATTTAACACAGCTCGGCATTGTCTCGTCAAGTCACGTCAGATGAAGCATAGGAATGTTGAATAGTCTTCACGTGAATAAATATGCAACCTCTTTTGCAGTACACATCACCAGCTCGCTAGTGTAGCCCAAGCTATATCCATATCAAACAGCTGCCTCAGCAAACCACATGCACCAATAGATGCCACTGTATAGTCAAGTCAAGTTCGCAGTTCTGCATGTGATCCTCATAATCTCACCACTGAACAATACACTATCTAGTTATATCATCTTTATTCACGTGAATACTTACCCTTCCATATAGTCACATTCATGTGAATACTTGCCCTTGCAAAACTCCTATATAAAGTCCCATTTACATCTACCCTTGCAAAACGTCTATGCATACCGAAGTCCCATTTACATCTACCCTTGCAAAACATCTACACATACCAATCTAAAGTCACATTATGCGCAATTGGATGCTACCTCATTTTCCAAATAACTATAAGAGGAAGAGAGACTTTGACAGAAGGGAATATTATGCTGGACTACGGCGGGAGTGGGACTTTCGCGCGCACACTGCCACGGTGAAAAATGCACCAACATGAGCGTGCAGTGACTAAAATAAAAAAGAGAACAATTTGATGATACTCTATAGGTCCAGGTATCATATGCTACAACTAGCGGAAGAGTTGGCCACCACAACAAATAGGCAACTCACTCCGGCAGAACGTAACAATGTCCTCAACTACAAGGACTAATGAATGCCTATGTGGTGTGTGTCTTATGTCTATGGATTAAGTTAATAATGTTAGTAGCGTTAGTGTTCGATATGCAATGCATGCATATTGGTGGTATCGTGTAAGAATATTTAAGTTTTTTGTGTTATGCCATAGGTGCAGCCGCTACAACCAACAAGCAACTCACTCCGGCGAAACGTAACAATATCCTCAACTACGAGGATTACTTTTCTGAGTGAATGCCTATGTGGTGTATGTGTGTGTTATGTCTAGGGTTAAGTTAATAATGATAGTAGCTTTAGTGTTCAATATGCAATGCATGCATATTGGAGGCATTGTGTAAGTTATTTTATGTTTTTTGTGTTATGTCGTAGGTGTTTATTGAAAAACATCATATGTGGGAATATTTAACTTTTATGCGTTATGTGGGCATTATCTAGATTACGAATAACATGCATGCTCCGTATAATCAATAATAAGGTTTACGTAGTATAAATGCAACAACAGTGACACACATATATATAATAAGGTTTGCATGAATTGTGCGTGCTCATACCACCCTCCCTCCACTGACTCTCGAATCTCGAATTGGGTCCAATATCGATTAAGACGTATCATCATTCGATTATTTTTTTCTCTTATGCAATTCAATGCTTTACGAAGTTCGTCGATCGTGTCTTTAGGCATCTGCAATGTGAGTCGCTGATGCATTGGCAACTTAAAACTAACCAACTCATCATAAAACATTTGCTATTCACGAAATAACCAAGCCCACTCCTGTCTCATGGTATTGTGAACGTAAGCACTATTTCGCAGATTTGGATTGATTAGATAGCTGAACTTATCTTCTAATACTGTTAAGGACATATTTTGTGTAATTGGTTAATCCTTTGACAAGACGCACTTTACTTGTATTAGGGTAGATCTAGAATGTGTTTAATACTTCAAGAAACATGTTGTTCAAGTCTAGTATTAAGGCCATGAAGATTGGACCAAGAAACAAGTGAAGAAAAGGTGTTCACTAAAGCTGGACAGATAGCTCAACACCTACGAACAGATATCTCGACAGCTGCTCGACACCTCTCGACAGCTGGCTATCTATCGAGCTCTTCAGTTGATTGTTATCGTAATCTCAACACCTGGTGGATCAATCAAGAAAATTCCTGCCTCCTCGATAGCTTTTCAACAACTAGGTCGATCGATCAAGCTTCTGTTCTTCATTTGGTGTTTTGTTCCTCGACAGCTCCTTGTCAGCTTCTCAATAGCTATATCTATTGAAGTTTAAAGCTCGACACCTCCTCGACACCTCTCGATCTATCAAGGTTACGAAAATTACAATTTGCAAATCTGATTTTTGGGCCAGGTTTATGTATTTGTATAAGGTTTCTTTTCTCACAACCCTAGACCTATATAAGGCTTATTTTAGAGGCCGTCACATGAGAGAATACAAGGAATACATATGCAAAAGGTGACCGATGCCTTATTCTCTTTTAAAGAAGCTACTGCGTCTTTACGCCTTAGGGTTTTGTAACCAAATGCTTCTTGATCTTCATTCTTGATGAAGTGAAGAACTTTGTAGCCAACAATCTTCTTCTAATTAGTGATTAAGTCGCATACTGGGATCCGCACAATTGGTTAGTCACGTATTGGGATTCGTGCATCAAAGGGTGGCATTCATATATTGAAGAGTTCAGAGGTTCTGAAGCGGTAGAAGGTTTCTGCTGTGAGTTCATCTACAGGGATTATAGAGTCTAGGGATAAAGGTTTTGTACTATATCTGAAACTTCTCTTTGCTATAGTGGATTACTTTTCGAGAAGGTTTCCTCCCAAGTTTTTTACTGTGAAACTAATTTGTTTCATTGGTTTTTCTGGGTCATCATATCTTGTTTTATTTACTTTTCCACTGCATTCATTATTGACTTGATATTGATGTTTGTTTGTTTTAACAAGTTTTATTCAGAATAAATCTAATTAACAACTTGGGTTTAAAATTTGTTAATTATATCAATCGAGGTCTAATTTCCCAATAAATACCCAGCAACGACCCATGGCAGTGAACACATCGTGAGGCCTATAGAGTTGTGGGTTGCCAGAACCAAACATTGACGCTGAATACAATAATATCAAATAATCAAGTTAATAGTGTATATCAACTATTGGTAAATAATGTATGTTGCATAAGATGGTATATGACAAAGACATACATAAATTTGTGTACTATTACATGCTAAGAATGAAATACTAACACTAATATTTGACCATAAACAGTAGGCATTGTTGTTAATGTCTTCACATTGTGTGTAATACAAAATTTTGTTGTTAATGTCTAACCAATGATGATTATGTACACGCCCCTATATGATTATGACCAACCAATGATGATTATGTGCAATACAAAATGTTGCTATAGTAAAGATTTCATTCTCTTGTGACCAACATTTACTATAACAAACAACCAAAATCACACCAATGTACTTACTTCACACCCATTCAACCAAAAAAAATAAAAATTCAGTACAATATCAAATGAAAATACCATTGCAATAAAATTCTAGCCTGAGTTTTTTACCTGAGGTGATATAAATTTTAGTTGAATCTGGAAGCAACTGTGGATCTGTGGAGCAGAGTAAAATTCAGTTCAGACGAAAAGCAAGACACTCTAGATGGGAGGGGATGTATAGTAATTATACGAGAATAACTCCATTTTAAGGAGTTTGAGTTTCCTTTATAACTTGCCGCTCAAGTAATCGAGTTACATTAATACAAGTGCACCCATACACCTGACACCAAGACAGTCTGAAAATAGCTTTAACATAACTCGATTTTGAAATAATTGAGTCTGAATTTAACATAACTCGATTTTCCTATAATCGAGTTATTCAGGGATTATAAAAAAAATAAAAAAATGCCATGCTGGCTGGCCAGCTTGGCACAAAGCTGAAGATAACTCGATTCATCAATTGTCGAGTTCTTTACGAAACTCAACTTTGGTATTATCGAGTTACAAAAGATAGGCATTTCCCTAATTAGTTTGGGAAATGGGGCAAAGAGCTGCTATTTTTGTGCCAAAAGGACATATGTCCATTTTGGCCCATGCATATGTTATGAATCTCAAATTATGTTCAAAACTATGAAATAATACCAATCCTTGATAACTGGTTTATAATCAAAAACAAAATCATTATATTTTATGTTAAATAAATTATTTATAACTCAATTTTCTTAAAACAGTTTTATATGATTATATAGATTCTAAAAGGAGAGACAAATGATACCCTTTTGGTTGACATGTGGAAATGTAATGAAATAGACTAAATTGAAAGTTCAGGGGCAAAATACCTCAACTAGAAGTGCAATGGATAATTGATACAAGGAACTAAGATATTTCCCATCTTATTGATGGATTTCTTCAAATGACATGAACGCATAGTTTAAAAACAAAACAAAAAAAAAAGTCCTTACCCCTCTATTGGCTCTCTATATGGCTTAAATTTACATGGCAAAGCAAGGCGGCCCAACATAATTTGGAGCCTAAGACAAAATTTTTATGCAAGACCTTTAATATGTAAATATTAATTAAAAAAATTATTTAATACTAATCAAATCAAGGTTAATTTGATACATTAAATACATAATTTAATAAATAATACCAACTAAACTAATATTAATTTCATATAGTGAATTGAATATCATAGTTGAACCATGAATATTAATAAAAAGATATAGAAATATGTGGGAGGAAACTTAGTCTCAGACCTCAAGAAGGACTTGTCCTCTTCGGAAATGGCATTGAGCTTAATCCTCAAGGCTTTGCTCAATCCCACATTGGGGAGAGATGCTTCCCACCCATGCCTTATAAGCCTAAGCCCAAGACATTGTTGGTTAAATCTAGTTTTGTATCTCATACAAAACACATAGCGGAAGCAACAAACAAAGATCTATTTCATTCATGATCGATAACTTGCACTATATAAATTTCAGAATTTAAGAACAAGATAGCGTACCTTGATGCGGTGAAATTCAAAACAAAAGATTAGAAGTACTTGGGAACACTTTTAATCTTCACTCCAATTCCACTTTACACCCGAGAAGTGTGGTCTCTCAATCAATTTCTAAGGGAGAATAACGAGTGGCTTCACTCACACATACACACCACTTCACAATGGTGTCTCTCTTTTTTCTAATCAAAATTCTGTATGTCTCTCCCTTTATATATAACTGATTATCTAATTGGGCTGGCCTATTGGGCCTTTCCAATTGGGCTTTAATGTGTGGCTTGGAGTGGGACCAAAAGGACCAATAAGACACTAGTTCCAATGGGCCTTGGGCTTTTTTGTCAACTCTCGAAAAGTCCAAAGTTACCATTAATTATATTTAATACCACTATATAAATATAATTGCACTCTAGGCCTTATTAATAAATTATATCCCAAGACTTTATTATACATGCAACCCCTTCATAAAATATTCGTAGTAATTCAAAGTCATGAATATAGATTGCCACTTTGAAGATTACTATATCTTAATCCTTGAGTACCCGGTTTAATCCTTTTAAGTTATTCATCATATATTTATGAAATCCAATTTCATAAATATATACTTTAGTAATTTCTTACCAAAGTGGTTAGGCTTAACTCTCTGAATAACTAAACCCATTAAACTTATCTCAAAGGAATATTCTATATCTCCGTTAAGAGACTATGAATTCCATCTTGAGAATATATGTTCCATCAACACGAAATATGGCTACCCAACATACTGAGATTTTGACCGTTACTTTAGATCTCACTCCTGATATATCAAAGCAACCTATTCTTCATGATCAGGTCCATTATTCTCTCAGGATTAAGAGTTCATGCAAATATAAGTCGTGAGATTTATTATTCAATTGACAGTCATTAGAAGAATAATAAATCTCACAGCGGTCCAGTTCAATATGTCTTAACTCTTAAAACATATCAACATATCAACTAGAAGTCACCACTTCCATGATCAAGACAAATCATCTTAGTTAATATGTTATAGTCTTCGCAGATGAAATGCCCAATTTCATCACCGACTACGAACCAAATTCTGAGTTTACAAAGAACTTGTGACTTATATCTTCTGTGACTAAATCATATAAATCACATACTATGCATCTCATGGACTATATGATAATGTCCAAATATTCATGTTACCATTATTTCAGATAATAATAAAACAACTTTATTAATTTCAATATTAAGTCATACATCATGTCATACATAATGTCATACATAATATAATACATAGCATCATACAATAGGATTTTAGGGCACAAATCCCAACAGACATGAGTGTACCACTACTACACATGCGTAGTAGTGGTACACTCATGTTTTGGGCTCAGGCTTATAAGGTGTAAAGTTGTAATTTACAACTATATATTTTGTTGGCTTTTATTCCATGCCAAATTTGATTGTCATTCTATTCAATCTTTTGTACCCTGATTTTAATGTGGGATTTAATTGTAAGGGTTGTATGATAGAGAGAGAGAGTGTGTGTGAAGACTCAAGCTATTGAAGACAAAAGGGTTTTCAAGGGTATCTCACGACTAAGCATCCAGCGAAATGACACATGTTCCTTGCACATGACTGGAATGCGAAGAGTCAGGACAGGATGGAGACAGCTGTGTTTCGCGAGTAGCTTGCGGGTAAGGCCTTCCTGCAAGACATTCACGAAACATTCTGTTTTGCTAGACTGTACTATTTGATACATACTTTCTGTACCCACACTATATATACCTACATTACCCATAGATGTTGATGAGTGCTTCTGAGAGAAAACCCTAGCCAAACACCTTGAGAGTTAGAGATTGTTATACCCACAATTCTCTATACAATTGCTTGTGGATTTTCCTCAACTCCTACCTCTCCATTTCCATACCATTGAGAGGTTGATAGCCCAAACACTTACCACACCCTTTTAGAGTGTCAAGTGAGGTTTTGGTAATACTCGGAAGCATAGGAAGAAGCCAAGGATGGCAGATGCAACATGGAGCTTGTTGCAGGATCCGGAGAGCTAGACAAGACATGGTTCCGAGAAGCCTTGTTGGAGTAGGAGCTTGGAGGGCTTAGGTACATTGGGTAGATTAGGCTTGGAGGGTCTTTTACTAACCCATGTATCCTAACTGATTGTCTAGTGGACCGATTACTGCTTGGAGGGCAGCGGAGAGGTTTTTTGCCTAGTTCTTCGATTTCCTCTTCGATAACACATCAACGTGTTATCTTATGTTTGCATCTTTCTTCCCTACTCTTTCACATTCTATTTTACTGCTATGTTGTTTTGATTATGAATTAGAGTAGCTTGTTTGTTTATCCGCTCACATTTACACTATTCTGCACTTAGTATTAAGTTAATGTAAAATCTATCGAGCCGTAACTTTAATTTGGGGGTCTAAACAACTCTTATTTTTTTCAACAGATTTTCGAGCTTTCAATTGGTATCAAAGCAAGTACACTCACTGTGGTTTCAATACCTAAGTGTGATCCTTGACCCTTTGTGATGGACTGATCACAATCTCTTAATGCTCCACCATTCTTTGATGGAAGCAACTATGCATTTTGGAAGGTCCGTATGAGGGCTTTCTTGTGTGCTATAGAGGAGTCTGTATGGGATTCAATTGAAAATGGGTATGTTAAACCCACAGCAACCAAGTCCGAGTGGGACAAGCCAACTCTTGCTTTAGCCAATGCAAATAGTAAAGCTATTAATGTTATATTCTGTGGTGTGTCTACTGATGAGTTTCACAGGATATCACATGTGGAGATAGCCAAGGAAGCTTGGACTATTCTTGAGACCACCTATGAGGGTACTAAGAAAGTCAAGGACATAAAGCTCCAGATGCTTACCACTAAATTTGAAAAGCTCAAGATGGGTGATGATGAACCTTTTGATTTATTATATAGGAAGCTCAACAAAATTGTAATTGCTAAGCTCAATCTCGGTGAGAAGATTGAAGATGCTAAAGTGGTGAGAAAAAATTTTGAGGTCCTTATTGAAAAGCTTTCAAGCAAAAGTCACTGGTATAGAAGAGAGTAAAGACTTGGATGAGATCAAAATCCAAGAGCTCATTGGGCCTTTCCAAACATATGAGCTGGGACTGCCTTCTTATAAGTCAAGTAAATCTCTTGCTCTTAAAACCATTACTGAAAGAATGGATGATTCCTCTGAAGAAGATGGTCTGTAGAAGGAAGTTGCATTTTTTGCAAAGAACTTCCAAAAATTTCTGAAGATGAAGAACAATGGGAAACCGTTCAACAGAGGGAAGTTTTCATCCTCCAAAGGTGATAGGAAAGAGTTTAAGAAGAAAGATAGGAAGGATTCTCAATCCCCTCAAGGCATTGTGTGTTATAAATGCAATGGCCATGGACATCTTAAGAAGGAGTGTCCTAACTATCTAAGAAGGAAGGGCAAGGCGTATGCCACAACACTTAGTGATTCGGATTCTTCCAATTCAGATTCAGAAGAGAGCTATGATGGAGAAGGGAATTACTTCGGATTTATGACTATTACTCATGTTGAGTCCTCGGAGGACTTGAGTTTACTAGTGGAAGAGCTCGGTGAACATAGTGAAGTGGAGTCAATGGGAGTTGTAGAAGAATCTGATGCTGAAGAAGTTGAAAGTGCAATGGGACTTCAAGAAAACAACAATTCCTTCCTTGAGAAGTCAGGAGAATATACAATGGTGGCCAAGACAGCCGTTAAAAAGATGAAGAAGGTAGAGGAGGATTATAGAAGTCTCTTAGTGCGATATAAGGAGGCCAAGTGTGAGATAGAGAAGCTGAATGGAGAGTTGCCAGAGGCTTACACAAAGGTGAGATTCCTTGAGCTTGAGGTGGTTCAAGCAAATTCCAAGATAAAGAGGGTTTCCACCAAGAAGCTAGATGATGTCATTTTCTCACAAAAACATTTCTCAGACAAATCCGAGTTGGGATATACCGGAGAAAGTAGTTCAGCTATCAAAATCACCTAGGAAGTGAAGTTTGTGAAAGCCAAAGAACTAGTGGCTGCCTCTACTCCTGAGAAAGTAGAGAATGAAAAGAAGAAGAATGTGGCTGATCAACGGGTATTGAATAAGCCCCGTAACCAATCAGTGGTCAAACTTAAAGCTAGAGGGAAATCACTTCCAAGATCACAAAGAGGTCCGAGAATGAACCATTTTTGCCATCATTGTGGGCTCAAGGACACACCAGACCAAATTGTCATAAGTTAAGGGCATTGAAGAATGCAAGTGATCTGAAGGCAAGAGGACCAAGAAATGACAAGAGGACTTGGGTTGTTGAGCAATCAAAAGGTCGAGATGGTAATTCTGGGGTGATGGATGTGATGAAAATGATTAATGCATTCACCACTTGTTTGGCAAGCTTCTCCAGAAGGTTTGAAGTTCACAACACTCGTACCCAATCCTATAGGGATATCACCCCAAATGCACGTGACGTATGGGTGAAGAAGGGTACTCATGCATGATCACCTTCCATGTCCATGCTGATAGGCCACAAACTGAATGACCCCTTGTGATTTAAACTAATTAATTAATTTAGCCAAGTTATTAATTAATCAATTTAACATGCAAATACGTGGCAGCACAAACAAATCACCGAATAACAAAATATGCAGCGGAAAATAAATAACACGGTGATTTGTTCACGAATGGGGAAAACCCTAACGGCAAAAACCCCACCGGGTGATTTTCAGGTCACCACTCCCGAAACTCCACTATTATCAAATCAAGCAGTTACAAATAAGGAATCCCAAGTACCTTATCAACCTACAGTTGAACTCTTACCCCAATACCCAATCGGACTTGATCTGTAGTGACAGTTCCCCCTTTTGATGCACGGCTCCCAAGTACGTGACTAACCAGATGCGCGGATCCCAGTACGCGACTTCAATCACCAACTTTAGAATGAGAGGTTGGCTGCAGAGTTCTTCAGATCATCCTATGCATGAAGATCAGGAAGATGCTTGGTCACAAAACCCTAAGGTGCACAATACACAGCAACTTCTTGAAGAAGATGATCCTAGGTTAAGAACTTTGTCTTTAGAGCACAATTTGCTTGAACAAGGATTGCTCAATGCTTATGCAACTTGTGTCTCTGTTGACGGCTCTTAAAACACTCCTTAAATATGTTTAGGGTTAGAAGAAAAGAAGGCCCAAAAACACATTCACGGATCCCAAGAAAATCAGATTAGAATTCTGACTTTTGTAAATCTCGACAGCTAGCAGGTGTCGAGGTAGGTGTCGAGATTTAAAAATTCTGCACTTCAATTTGCTTTTTCTTGGACAGACTTGATGACTTCAACACTTGATCTTGAAACATAGTTTCTTGAAGTATTAAATACACCTAGAATTACCCAATTACAAGTAGAGTGCGTTTTGTCAAAGGATTAGCCAATTTACATAAAATGTGACATATGTTCCTAACATGTAAACACATATGTCCTAACACATGCATTAATTCTTTCGATGTTTAAGGGCATATGTTCATGCATCATACCATGCATTGATTTCAGTTTATAGCATGTTTCTTTTACTTGTTTTGGTTTGTACTTGTTTTTGTTGATCTTACTTTATCTGGCTTGTATTTGAGTGTGTTCAAAAAATTCAAAAACCCATAAAAATTGAAAAATCTTCAAAAAGTTTGATCACTTGTGCTGTGTATATCACATATGAGTTTGGCCTAATACCTTCGTACTAAAGGCGTAATGCATTTTCAAGCTTAGCTTGTTTAGTATGCACATATATGTGTGGAAGAAATCTTGAAAACTATGTGTGATTGTTGTAAATAGATCTTCAAGCTTGACATGAATGATTGGTCAATAGTCTTGATGATCTTGATACTTGCATAGACTTGTGCCTATATATCTTCTCACTTTATTTTTATGTTTTTGCAATTGAGCTCACCAAATGTAAATCTCCAAATGAAAAGAGATATTGAGCTGCAAAAGCCTGTTGCACGTGCTAGTATTTGACTAGGAAAAAGGGAAAGCAACTTTTCTAATATATTGTATGGTGCTCAAAAAGCCAAAGGCTAACTCTCAATGTTGAAATATCAAAAATTTCAAGCACCGATCTCAGAAAGAGACGTTTTTATCCAAAAAGGATCAAATGTATGATTTGTGCAGAAGCCAAGTGAAAAGCTTCTAAGTTTTGTAATCATTCTTTGTAGGAGGTCATATATGCTCATTTCTATAATTGAGATAGTCCATTTGATTTAGTACCATTTATGCATGACTTGATTGAATTGATCATTAAAGCTTCACTCTAGTCTAAGGACTATTCCACATTTAATACTCACACACAACACACAAGACTTTGATTCAATTAATGCTTATCTCATTTGTGTGATTGTACATGTTCAAATATGATGTGTATGCTCAAATTACTTGTCAATCAAACCCAAAAAGATTTTTGAGTGTTTTATATGTTTTTGAAAGTGTTTTTATACTTTCGTGTTTATAGTTATTGTTCAAAATGCATTTTTGTGTTTTTCTTCAAAAACTGGTTCAAAGGTTGTTTCACGAGAAGCTTGCGACTTAGAGCTTCCCACGAAAAGTGCTTAAGGGAAATTAATTTTTTTGTCATTTCACACAGAGACTCTTGCTACTGTCTTGCGAGTATTTCGCGACTAACAGCTACTCGCGAAATGTTTTTAGGCCAAAACTGAATTTTTTTTCAATTCATACAGAAGCTATCCGACTGTCTCGCGACTTATTCACGACTCAAAGCTTTTCGTGAAAACTTTTGAGCTTTAGTGGCCATTCTTGCGACTGTCACGCTACAGTATAACTCGTGAAAAACGCGTTTTTTCAGTTTTATAAGGCAGATGTGACAAGTTTTCAAAACATTTTCATCTCCTTCGCACTGCCTCTCTCGAACCTTGTCCAAGCCAAAATCATTTTTCTCTCAAACCCCATCATTTTCAAGCAAAATCTCTACAAAATCACTTCAAGGTATGTCTTCCTAAACATTATCTTCATTTTATCTTAGATTATATAGATTTTAGATTAGGGTTTTAAAAATTGGGTATTTTCAAAAATTGGGTTGGGGTTCTTAAATTTGTGAAATTTTTTTCCAAAATCTTGTTGGGCAAAGTCCCATTTGTTATGATTGTTCTTGTGTTGGCCCCATGTGGCAATTTTAGCTTGTATTGAGGCAAGTTTTCACCATTTTCATGCATTGTTCATAGTTGGAATGCATTGTTGCACATTAGGTGTTTGACAGAATGTTCTAGTGACATTTCTATGCTGAATTGGACTAAAATGAGTTCCAATACTTGGGTTTCCTTTTGATTGATCATGTTTACCATGTTTTGGTCAATGTCTATGTGTTTTACACACTTTGTCCATTTTGTGCATCAATGTTTTGCCATGCACACACTAGGCACCCTCTAGGCATACCTCATGCATCTCATGCTACATTCACATGCATCAGCACATGCACAGCACAGACACACACATGCACAGTGATTCACTTCATGCATTCTATTTTTGTTTACATGGTTAAACACTTATAGCATACTATTTTGTGTCTGCTTGCTCTGTTTTGAGTTTCTTATACTCTGTTTTAGGTAGTTTTACCTTTGATTTGGACTAACTTGAATCTAATCAAGTTTTGTGTTCTGTTTTGTGTGTTTGCACTAGTTTCTTTACTATTCTGTGTTCCCTTGTCCAGATGTCTCCTACTAAGCATACAGCTACTAAGAGATCATCCTCCAAACGTTCACACACTAATTCTGATAATTTCAGGTTTACTAAGGCTGATATGAAGTATAATGACTATTACAAGGACAAAACGATCATCATGGAAAGGGTCGTACAAATGGAATCACTTGAGGACACCTTCATCCCTGCGGTGTTCAAAGAAAGGACCTGGACTAAGCTACTAGACCCGGTTAGGGTTGTTTATTCAAAGATCATAAGAGAATTTTTCTCAGATGCTACTGTGGAATGAGACCGTATAGATTGCTAGGTAAGGCACAAAGAGTTTGTCATCACTAGGGATAGCATTCAAGAATTCTTAGAATTTTGCCCTCCCTCATAGCCAATTACAATGATATGAGGATTGTCTGGGCTCTACTGAGGAGATGGTTGTTAGGTTTTAAGACTTTAAGAACTTATGTATTAGAACTCTAATGTGTATTGTTGGCAAACCATGATCAAAACATGTTGTTTAGTCTTGTTTAGACTTACTCAAAGTTGTGTCTTTTATGTAAAGTTGGAATCAAGCTGATGTAGAAGTAATAGTGCATTTCAGCCTGGCTTGATCAATCAAAGCTTAGGCTTGATCAATCGAATCTCGAGAAGAATGCGTTTTTCTACAGAATTCCAACTCAGCCCTATCTCATTAAAACGTTTAGGGTTTTATGTTTTTGCCCTATGTATATAAGTCAAACCCTAGCCACGTTTTTATGTTGCTCATATTACTGTTTGTGTGAATCTTTTATGAGATCTGAGAGGAGCTTTCCTTTACATAAGCTTAGGATTATCAAGGAAGAGTTTTCTTCAAGAACTTGATGATCATTCAAGTTACTACCATAGGAGCTTAAAGATACACAAGCGAGTGTGCTTGTACTTGTTCAAGAATCTAAGAAAGAAGGAGTCCATGGATTTGGATCTTGCACATGGTCGTGTCAGTAAGTTTTACTGGTGGGTAACAATAGAATGTTAGCGATATAAGTTCTATTGTACAAACTTTGATTCTTTCATATAGTGGATTCAAGTTTACCTTGAGGATAGCTAGGTTAAAACATCCCCAGGTTTTTTACCGGTTTGGTTTTCCTAGGTCATCATATCATTGTGTTATTTATATTTTCACTGCTATGCTTGATATGATTATATGATTGTGTTAACCTAGAATTGCATAATTTACCTAAGTTAATCACTTGGTTAAATAACTAGGTTAATCAAATTGTTGTTTAAGGGGTCTAAAAAATAAACAAGTGGTATCAGAGCAGGTGGCTTTCTGTTTGAAGATCTTTTGATCTTTGAGTTGATCCTTGACCCCTGTTGTCATGGATTCTTGGAGAATCTTTTTGCTTATATGTCAACATGCCTACTTGTTGCTTATGTCTCATGTTGCTTTTACTAAATCTTTCCTTGAGCATCTTGGTCTAATCACATGTGATGATAATTATTTGTGTTATACTGCTTTAATCGCCTTAAAGGCACGTGATTCCTGTCTTTGGTATTTGGATAGTGGTTGTTCTAGGCATATGACAGGAAACAAAGGTTTGTTCAAGACACTCTTTGAAGGAAAGATTGGGACAGTCATTTTTGGAGATAGAAGCAAATATGTGATCAGAGGCATTAGAACTATGGACATTCCAGGGTTGCCAGTCTTTGAAGATGTTTGGTATGTTGATGGATTGAAGGCCAACTTACTCAGCATCAGTCAGATTTGCGACAATGGACTGAATGTTCTCTTCACTAAGTATGAATGTGAGATACTTGATGGAGGAGGTGACTGTATGTGTGTTGGTGTAAGGACAGCTGACAACTGTTATGGTATAACACCAAGTATAAACAACAAATGTTTTAGTGCAAAGATCAATCAAGTTGATTTGTGGTATCAACGGTTAGGGCACGTAAGTCATAAGCAATTAGAAAATATTTCCAAGTGTGATGCAATTATTGGTTTACCTAAGTTTAAAAAGATAGATAGGTGCATTTGTGGACCATGTCAGATAAGTAAACAAGTGAAATCCAAACATCCATCTGTAGCTAATGTTCAAACTTCATGATCTCTAGAGTTACTGCACATTGATCTTATGGGTCCTGCTAGAGTTCAGAGTTTAGGTGGAAAGAAGTATATTCTAGTTGTTGTGGATAACTTTACTAGATATACTTGGGTTGTGCTTTTGAAAGATAAAGTTGAGGCTTCTGAGAAGATGATACATCTATGCAAGAAATTGCAGGTTGAAAAAGATACTGTGATAGCCAGAATCAGAAGTGATCATGGAAGGGAATTTGAGAATACCAAGCTGGCTACCTTTTGCAATGATCAAGGCACACATCAAGAGTTCTCTTCACCCAAGACACCTCAATAGAATAGAATAGTGGAATGGAAGAATAGGGTTGTTCAGGAGATGGCGCGTGTAATGTTACACAATAACAAATTGCCAAAATCCTTCTGGGGAGAAGCAATTAACACTGCTTGTCATACACTCAACCAGGTGTACTTCAAACCTGATTCCAAGAAGGCTCCCTATGTACTCTGGACAGGGAAGAAGCCTATTGTCAAATATTTTAGGATATTTGGCAGTGACTGTTACATTCTACGTGATAGAGAGAATCTAGAAAAATTTGATGCAAAAAGTGATAAAGGATAATTTCTAGGATACTCTTCCACTAGTAGAGCTTATAGAGTGTACAATCTGAGAACTAAAATAGTCATGGAATCTTCCAATGTTGTGATCAATGATCAAGTATGTTTAGAAGCGCATTCAAAAAACACTACTCCAGTTCAAGATAAGTCTATAGAAGTTGATGATTTACTTCCTGCTGATTATGTGGGGTAGCATAGTGAGGAAGAGCTGTTGTTGTTGAATGATACAGTTTTAATACCATCAAGTTCAAAACCATCCACACCGGTTCATGAAACTCGACAAGCACAAACTAAGCTTAGTCCTCCATCTGAACAGAAAGGTACCTCCACATCTCTAGTTAAAGGTCCATCTTCTAGAGTTAAGTTGAATCATCCTACCACAAATATATTGGGTAGTCTGAATGATAACATGAGATTAAGATCAAAAGCCTTGAATGTGAGTACTCACTCATGCTATCTATCCCAATTTGGACCGAAAAAGATGGATGAAGCACTTCAAGATGCCAATTGGGTTAATTCCATGCATGAAGAACTTCATCAATTTGTTTGGAATGATGTGTGGGAATTAGCTCCTAGACCAAAAGGAGTAAATGTGATTGGAACTAAATGGATCTTTAAGAACAAGTTAGATGAACATGGCACTGTTTTCAGGAATAAATCAAGACTTGTTGCTCAAGGATACACATAAGTGGAAGGGATTGATTTTGATGAGACCTTTGCACCAGTAGCAAGACTGGAATCCATCAGGATACTTTTAGCCATAGCAAGCCATTTGAATTTCAAATTGTATCAAATGGATGTCAAAAGTACTTCCTTGAATGGGATGCTGCAAGAAGAGCTATATGTTGAACAACCAAAGGGTTTTATTGATCCTCATAGACCGGATGATGTCTATAAGTTGAAGAGAGCCCTCTATGGTTTGAAACAAGCTCTTAGGGCTTGGTATGATAGATTGACTACATATCTCACTGAGCATTAATTCAAAAGGGGATCTGCAAATAATACTCTCTTCATAAGAAAGGATAAGACTAGTTTTGTTGTAGCTCAAATTTATGTTGATGATATTGTCTTTGGTGCTACTAATGATTCTCTTGCTCATTCTTTTGCAGATGAAATGAAGGCAATGTTTGAAATGGGTATGGTTGGTGAACTAACTTATTTCTTGGGAGGTCAAGCAAATAGACTTAGGAATTTACATCAACTAAGCAAAGTACACAAGAAATCTAGTCAAGAGATTTGGAATGGACAAGGCTGCCCATGCTATAACACCTATGGCTGCAAATGCAAAATTAACAAATGATCCATCAGGTAAGTCTGTTGATGTTACATTATATAGAAGCATGATTGGATGTCTTTTGTATTTGACTACTAGTCGGCCTAATATTGCCTTTAGTGTTGGTGTCTATTCTAGATTTCAATCTAATCATAAGGTTTCACATTTGAATGCTGTTAAAAGAATCATAAAATATGTAGGTGGAACTTGTGACTATGGATTATTTTATAGCAAAGAGTCTAATCTATCTCTTGCTCGATTTTCTGATTCTAATTGGGCTGGTAATGCTGATGTAGAAAAAGCACCACGAGTGGGTGTTTTTATGTAGGAGCCAATCTTGTTGCTTGGATGAGTAAAAAGAAAAATTCGGTGTCTTTGTCTATTGTAGAGGCAGAATATATTGCTGCTGGAAGTTGTTGTTCATAGCTTCTTTGGATGAAAAAGCTTTTGAGTGATTATGGGATATCACAAGACACCATGGTTGTTTATTATGATAATTCTAGTGCTATTGATATCTCTAAGAACCCTGTTCAGCACTCTAAGACTAAACACATAGAGATTAGATATCACTTTATTAGAGATCTGGTTGAAAGAAAAATTGTGGCTCTTGAGTATATCCCTATAGAATGTCAGAATGCTGACATCTTCACCAAGCCTCTTGATAGAAGTAAGTTTGAGACTCTTCATCAAGTCATTGGTGTGATTCTATGTCCCACATCACCTTTAGCTTTCATGGTCCTTGTGCTTCATTGCTCTACTCTTTGTGACCATTGTTATTTGGTTTTCGCTTTCTTTGTTTCTAGGATTTGCATTGCATAACATTCATGCATTTTATTCTAGGACTATTTTTGTTTTTTCTTTTCAAAATAAATAAATAAATAAATAAAAAGGAAAGGGATGCAAATTGTGTTTTTGTGTTTATTTTCTTGGTTTTGAAAACAAGGTTGGTCAATTTATTTTCACATAACATGTCTTTATACTTTGTTTAGCTTGGATGATTTTTTTATTGTACTTTACTAGTGGAAGCTTTGTAGTGCATGTTGTATGAGAAAGATGTTTATGGTTTTTGATCACTTTGTCTTGATCTTGAAGTCACATGTCTTTGACTGTCGGACTTGAATCTTTTGAGAAAGGCATAAATAACCATCTCACCACTATTTACTAGCCAATCATGAACACCTTAGTGCATATCGTAAGATTTTGTGCTCGAGAAAGTGAAGTACATGCACAAAAAGAACATAAGGTGTAGCCTCGGTTTAATTGCTTAAAATTGGTGTGTACATTATTGGACTTAAAGCTAAATCAAATAAATAAAATTGGTGTGTACATTATCCCGGCTATTTAATAAGTTTCTGAACAATTAAAATTGGTGTATACATTATGAGGCAAATCAAGAAACTTACATGATTGCAAGCTTATGTTCTAGGAGATGTGGGAGTTATATGATGTAACTTTTTAGGTGATAGTCTCTTTCAAATTCTATGTGATGAATTCTGTAGACTTTATGTTTGATTTCTATTCACATATCACCTCACATGTATCTCAAGTTTTTGCTAGTTGCACACACTATACAAGTTACTCTTTGCTAAACTTTGTACATGTTATTGTGTGTGTTTTTGTTTTGACCAAACAAGTTTGAAAATACCTTGAGTTTTATGCAAAACATATTTGTTGCTTGAGAATTTAAAAGAAGAATGTTTGAAAATCTAAATTTTGGGCAATCTGGGTTTATAACTTGTATTTTTTGAAAAGCATTTCATCTCATACTCATGCATTTTATTCATAAAATTCAATGCTTTAAGGAGTTTCTGCACAAAAATTGCTATGTTTTTCAAAAATGTGTTTTTTTTTTCTTAATTTCGATCGATCGAGGCTGTTTTTCGATCAATCGAAATTGCGATTAAAAATTTAGGTGAGCCACTGTCTGTTTCGATCAATCGAAACTGATTTTTGATTAATCAAAAATCGTGAATTAGGTTTTTTAAAAATCAGATGTTGACTTCTTCAACTCATCTTTTTCAAAACTTTCTCAAACTTTTTCTTCTCTCTCCGACTCGGACAAGCTCCATCATCAAATTTTTGTCATTTTCTACCATTCTTTTTGCAAGGTTTTCCTCTCCCAAGGTCGGTAAGACATTTATACCCTTCCTTTTGCATTTATTTTCATGTTTCATGCATAAATTCATGCATTAATTTGGGATTTTTGGACCTATGCATATTTTGGGGTTTTTGATGATTCAAGCTTTTTTTTGTGAAATTGATCATTGGGTTTTTGTCATACAATGTTATAAACTTAATCTTGATGGTTTAATTTGATCAATTTGCTAAATTTTGAGAAATTGAAATTTCTAGGGCTTGTATTTACTCGAATTGGGGATTTTGTTCAATTTGAGTTTAATTGATAAAATTGGCTTGTTAGATTGATGAAATTGATCATTATAATCTGTATTCTAGCTTGTGTGTTGGTCAATTGGTAAATTTATTAAAAAATTAAACAAGTGGTTTTTCAAATTTTGGGGTTTTTTGTTAAAAACTCAATGCTCAAGCCAATTTTGTGAATTTGAACTTCAATTGAACCTATTCTCACTGCATTAGAGCATGCATCATGACATTTAACTGTTCATGCATCATATAGATTTTTGTTCTATATTTTTTTTGTGCTAACTTGCAGTCTGCCCTTGGTTTTTCTTTTTGCTCTTGTTGGTTCTAGTTTGTGTCTTTGTCCTTACCCTAGCACCATGCCTAGGAAGACTAGAGCCCGCAGGACACCCTCCACTTCTTCTATGTCTCCCTCTAGGAGTGAGTTGTTTCGGAGTGACAAAAGCAGAGAGGCATATGAGATGCTAAACAGTAAGAGAAAGATTTGGACTAAGCGAAAGGTTGTGTTAGATGAGTTAGATCCTGCCATTAGGGCAAATTTTGAGAGTCGAGACTAGTTGTCTTTGTTGGAGATAGATCATCCACCCCCGACTGCCCTGATTAGAGAGTTCTACTCAAACCTCTCTTGCCACATCTATGATTCCAACACCCTTGTTAGGAGTTGGATACGAGGTGTTGAGTTCACCATTACCCTAGGGTAGTGGCTGAAGCTCTTGGGGTTCTAGTTGTTAGGCAGCTCGACTATCCTTATAAAGAGTCTCCACCCCTTGATGAGGTCATGTCATACATCACTGAGTCTTCTATCTAATGGGGTTCTGATCCTCGGATCATGTCTGCTGAGCTTCTTGAGACTACCTATCTCTTTCTTCAGATAGCATGTCATTCTTTGTGGCCTATTTCTCATCTCCATACCATCCCTATTGAGCGATGTGTGTTTTTGTATGCACTTGTTTTTGGTGCTTCTATTTCTTTCCCCCATTCATTTCTTCGTTCTTTGAACGAGATTCATAGAAGTAGCGTTGTTGGTCACGCTCTTGTTTACCCTATTTTCATTCATAAGATTTTGTTACATTTACGTTTAGCTTGTTTCCCTGCATCTGAGCCCGTTCATATTACTGGTCCTATAGGTGCCTCTTTCCTTAGGCAGAGGGATGCTCATTTAAGAGCTAGAATTGAGTCTTCTGGTGCTGTACCCCTTCCTCCCTCTTCTACAGGTGATGCACAGGCTGAGGCATCTGGTGCTACTGCTGATGCTGATGTTCCTCCACTGACTACTTCGGATGATTCAGACATTCAACGTACGTTGGATCATGTCTTGACCGTTCAGGCGGCTCATGGACAAATTTTGGTGGACGTGCTCGATGAGATTAATGCCTTGTGAGTAGAGTTGGCATAGTTTCGATGATCCTACCCGCCACCTCCTTTTGATGATGGATTTTGAGTGCCCTTTGGCATTTCGTCACAAAAAGGGGGAGTAGCATTTATGTAGCTTGTAGAGGTTGTTTTGAGGATGTTTTTGTTGATAGGGGCAGTTTTGATTGATTTGGAGCCTATGGTAATTAGATTGTATCTAAGAGCTGTACCTTGTATTTACCTTTTTGGCTCTTGATGCATTTTTGTTGGGATATTCATGATAGGGGGAGTTACATTTATTTTGTTATATATGTTTCTTGTTTCACTGCTTATTGATTTATATTTATGAGTTATTCATTAATATATGTCTTTATTTTGTGCTTTGTGAAATCAAGAATTTATTTTGTTTACTTGTATTTTCCACACATGCGTTTATGCGTCTTGTTTAGTGTTTCAGGAAATATACAAGTTGATTCAATTAAGCTGTTGTCTACACTTGCAACTGATGGATAGTAGTTAGGATTGGATTTGTTGAAATGAGCATTTTTTTGTAAAGGGCTTTTCTTTGTAAACTTTGAGCTTTTAGTTTTGTTTTGTCACGGATTGCCAAAATGGGAGTTTGATAGGTTCTAAGACTTTAGGAACTTATGTATTAGAACTCTAATGTGTATTGTTGGCAAACCATGATCAAAACATGTTGTTTAGTCTTGTTTAGACTTGCTCAAAGTTGTGTCTTTTATGTAAAGTTGGAATCAAGCTGATGCAGAAGTAATAGTGCATTTCGGCCTGGCTCGATTAATCGAAGCTTAGGCTCAATCAATCGAATCTCGGGCAGAATGCGTTTTTCTGCAAAATTCCAACTCAACCCTATCTCATTAAAACGTTTAGGGTTTTATGTTTTTGGTCTATGTATATAAGGCAAACCCTAGCCACGTTTTTATGTTGCTCATATTGCTATTTGTGTGAATCTCTTGTGAGATCTGAGAGGAGCTTTCCTTCACATAAACTTAGGATTATCAAGGAGGAGTTTTCTTCAAAAACTTGACGATCATTCAGTTGCTGCCATAGAAGCTTAAAGATACACAAGCGGGTGTACTTGTACTTGCTGGAGAATCCAAGAAAGAAGGAGTCTATGGATTCGGAGCTTGCACATGGTCGTGTCAGTAAGTTTTACTGGTGGGTAGCAATAGAATGTTAGCGATCTAAGTTCTCTTGTACAAACTTCGATTCTTTCATATAGTGGATTCAAGTTTACCTTGAGGATAGCTAGGTTAAAACCTCCCCAAGTGTTTTACCAGTTTGGTTTTCCTGGGTCATCATATCATTCTGTTATTTATATTTCCGCTGCTATGCTTGATATGATTATATGATTGTGTTAACCTAGAATTGCATAATTTACCTAAGTTAATCACTTGGCTAAATAACTAGGTTAATCCAATTGTTGTTTAAGGGGTCTAAAAGACAAACAATGGTGAAGATACTTAGTGGTAATTCTAAGAGAACCTCCATGAATACAATCCCATTTTCACTAGAGATGAGGGCATTGGCATATGTGATGATCCATAACTTGTACCCGTTCACCAACCTCACTACGCTGTCAGCTCCAAGGACAAGGTTTCTGTACGATCTCTTCACCCACAAGGAGATAGATATTTGTGGACATATTTTCCACATTCTGAAGAAGAGCATTGAAAAGCAAAATTCCAAAACAATTATGCCTTGTCCCTCACTGATTATAGGTCTAATTGCTAAGGCAAAGCTCAAACTTTCGAATGGCCTCACAGTGGTTCAGAGGGACCATCCCATTGGTGCACACACAGTGACTAGAAGCACAGCTCATATCAAAGGCTCCAAAACCGATGTGCATACGATACCACAAGATCGTGTTGAGGACGAGGGTGGCGATACAGAGAAGGAGATTGATAGATTCACTTCTGCCCTAGAGACTTTAGCATAACCATCCTCTTCAGCACCTACTCAAGGACCTAACAGACTTGATCGTCTTCTTGATAGAGTGGATTAGATGTTTACCATGCTAAACTCCCATGTGCAACACACCGCGACCTAATTTGCATACGTTCAGGGATAGATCACTGCATTGTCTTCACAGATCGACCACTTGGCCATGGCGCGGGGATTAGATTTAGAGTCTGATAAGTTTTAGCCTCTTTGGCCATTCCGGTCAAAAGGGGGAGAAAATTTTAAGGGGGAGCAGAGCATAGACATAGCTTAGGCGTAGAAACTTTGGTTCATACAGGCAATTCAACTTTATTTATGTTTTGGTTTAAACTGTTTTAGCATTTATAACTCTTGGATAATTGTTTTTACTGCTTTTGTTTAAAGCTTTAATACTTTGTTCTTAATTTCAGTTTTTTATTCAGTATTTATCTTTACCTTACTGCTTTGTAGCATCTTTTTGTGTACTTTTAGATGTTGATTATATATCTTAAGTACCTCACTCTTGTACCCTAGTAAGATCTTGTATCCTAGATGCATATACTTCACGTATTTTGCATTAGTTGAGTGTTGGACATGCAATTGATCCTTTGGATTGTTCTTAATTGCATTGCGTGTCCGGATGAGCATTTACTAACTAAATGTTCATTGTAGTCATACTTTAATGACTGTTTCTGTATGATCAAGATTTGCTTACATGTTTTATAGTGTTTACAAACTTGATCACACTTTACTTGCTTATGTAAATACCTTGTATTCAACTTGTCATAAGCTTAATAAAATTTTTGTTTGTGTGCAAGTGTTTCAGGTTACAAGTATATACGTGCAAGTGTTTCACAGCTTCTAGATTAGGTGTGAATGAGTTTTGCCACTATTCCCAAACTCATGTTTAAGTCTAAAGTCTGTTTTAGGGGTTTTGTCACGGAATAACCAAAGGGGGAGATTGTAAAGTTGTAATTTACAACTATATATTTTGTTGGCTTTTATTCCATACCAAATTTGATTATAATTCTATTCAATCTTTTGTACCATGTATTTAAGGTGGGATTTAATTGTAAGGGTTATGTGATAGAGAGAAAGAGTGTGTGAAGACTCAAGCTATTGAAGACATAAAGGTTTTCGCGAGTATCTTACGACTAAGCATCCCGGGAAATGATGCATGTAAAGCCCTACATATGACTGGAATGCGAAGAGTTAGGACATAATGGAGACAACTATGTTTCGTGGGTAGCTCACGGGTAAGGCCTTCCCTTGAGACACTTTCGAAACACTCTATTCCGCCAGATTGTACTATTTGATACACACTTTTTGTACCCACACTATATATACCCACATTACCCACAGATGTTGAGGAGTGCCTCTAAGAGAAAACCCCAGCCAAACACCTTGAGAGTTAGAGATTGTTATACCCATAATTCTCTATACAATTGCTTGTGGATTTTCCTTAACTCCTACCTCTCCATTTTCATACCATTGAGAGGTTGATAGCCCAAAAACTTACCACACCCTTTCAAAGTGTCAAGTGAGGTTTTGGTGTTGCTAGGAAGCATTGGAAGAAGCCAAGGATGGCAGATGCAACATGGCGCTTGTTACGGGATCCGGAGAGTTAGACAAGACACGATTCTGAGAAGTCTTGTTGGAGTAGGAGCTTAGAGGGCTTAAGTACATCGAGTAGATTAGGCTTGGAGGATCTCTTACTAACCCATATATCCCAACTGATTGTCTAGTGGATCGATTATTGCTTGGAGGGCGGTTGAGAGGTTTTTCGCCTAGTTCTTCGGTTTCCTCTTCGATAACACATCGACGTGTTATCTTGTGTTTGCATCTTTCTTCCCTACTCTTTTACATTCCATTTTACTACTGTGTTGTCTTGATTATGGATTAGAGTAGCTTGTTTGTTTATCTGCTCGCATTTACACTATTCCGCACTTAGTATTAAGTTAGTGTAAAGTCTATTGAGCCGTAACTTTAATTTGGGGGTCTAAACAGCTCTTGTGTTTTTCAACACATTTTCGAGCTTTCATAAGGCATGGGTGGGAGGCGTCTCTCCCCAATGTGGGATTGAGCAAAACCTTAAGGATTAAGGCTCAACGCCATTTCCGAAGAGGACAATTCCTTCTTGAGGTCTGAGACTAAGTTTCCTCCCACAAAATATATTACAATTAAAAAATATATTTTATTTTGGATATATGACAATGCATGGTTAAGAAAGGTTGTGATATAATTTTTAATTTTATATCTTGTTTTTAAGAGAGAGAGAGATAGATATTATTTGGTGTGTGGTTTTGTAGGATGTCAATTTACAAAAATTAAAGTCTCAAACTATTAGGGGAGATTAATCTATAATTGATGATTTAACACATTTGCAACATTTTTTTGAAACATTTTAGAGTTTTATTGGTCTCGTACTTTGAGAGTCTTAATAGAAATGAAATGGAAAAATGCGCTAAAAGCATTATAAAAATAACCTTTAAAAAATTTGTATTATCCTTAATATCACTAATTAAAAAAAATGCACAGCCATTAAATATATATATAATTTTATAAAAATTTGGATCTTTAACTATAGAAACTGGGGCCTTTTTTCCACAGGGGAATTTTGTTTTTTTTGGTGGGGCCTTAGGCCTAGGCCTTGGGTTGGCCCTATGGCAAAGGCAGCAAAACAATCTTGTTCTCAAATTTTGAAACAAAATGAAAATGGTTCCATTTTCACCCATTTAAAAGGAATCCGTTAATTGGAGCAGAAAATATATTTGCGTTTTCTATTAGAGAGAGGGAGAGAGAGAGGAACACCAACAAAATGGCATTTTCAATGGTAAACTACAAGAAATTGAAAATGAGCTTTGTTTTATCATTTTATGCACTGCTTTCTTTTGCAAATATATTCTCTAATTCTATAAATTGTTTGTGAAAGTTCAAATGAACACAACCCTGACAAGGAATTGAAAAAACAAAAGAGAGAGAGAGAGAGAGAAACAAAAACACATGAACAAATTAGTAGCATTTTCATGGCATGCATTTTCCTTTCTTTAGTTTTGTCATCATTCCCTCTCTCTTCTGTTAACTGGTACGTCCAATAATCCATTTTGATGTGCATGACACCTAGGTGAATGGTGTAAGGGATCAAGAATTGAAATCCTAAATTGGATTCAAACAAATATCTTAATTAAAGACCCTTTCACAAGAATTTTCAAGATGTGCACTCTAAAGCATTTGTGTCTTGCCTTTTGTGCTAGTGAAAGTGAACACGGGATAAGTCATGCCGGCTTCGTATTCTTGATTCCATCACTGATTAAACTACTCCAACAAAAGGATCAAAGCAAAAATGTGTTCCCATTTGACACGCCCTATAAACACATGATCAATCTTCTTTACAGACTTGTGCATATATTCCTTGTCACTTGCAACCAAGATGGAGATTCAGACTCATTGGGCAAGTTACTCTCAAATCCTTGCCAATGTTCTTCTCATTTCAGGAGCACTCGCATCAGTGTCACTGGCTTCAATCTTTCTGCCACAATTTCTTGGCTGGTTATTTCTCATCATCTGGGCTTTTCTGCCTATTATTATTGCAAGCCACTTTCTTATGTTTACATACAGGTGGATTTTCCTAATAAGAATTATGGAGGCTATTTACTCCATACGTAACATTACAAGTAGACTCATGGGGCACATAACAGTGCAGCAAAGAAGTTTGTCTATGTGATATTAGGCTATTAGGGAGGGTGTAGACATCAAATTTTTTATAATGTATCCACAACCGTCCAATTGATCATGATCAAATATTATTGATTAAATTAATTTCCAATTGATGATGTGGACAATATCAATAAATGAAATCAAGCCATGTGGCAACATTAAATGAAGAAAGACATGTGGCAACGTCAAAAGAAAAGACTTATATGAAAGGTTCTTATAAAATGGAAAACCAAATTAAATTCATAATTCATAATTAACTCTCAATAAATACTGAAAGAAAATTCCAAATCAAATGCTATTGAATTACCTATAAATAGAGGGTTCTCATATGAGAAAATTAGACAAAGAAATAGAGAGAGAGAAACCCTGCTAACACTCTGCCAAAATAGAGAGTCATCTCTAAGTCCAAAGAGCACCCTTGCCCCCTCAAATCAAAGTAGCTAGGGATTTTCCTTCAATTTTGTTCAAGATCAAGCCAACGGCCCTTGACTTCAAATCAAATACATCCCCACACATCCAACTTAGAGACATCAAAGCACAATTCAAGATCAAGCTTCATAGCCCTTTGGATCGTAAAGTTTCTTAGAGATCAAATCAGAGGAGTTCTATTATATTCTTTCATTGTAAAAAGCCATACAGAGGATTGTACTCACATATATACAAATCAATATAAATTGATAATTTGTTACACTATTTTGTGACCATATGATTTATCTTTTTACGAATTTTGTGTGTACAGAGGGTCTTATATAATATAGTTTTAGTTGAATTGTACATCTTTAGCAATTGTATTATACTAGTCTTTCGTGCTGGTATATCTTGTAAACTTGTATTGTACTATGTTTGGAGATCCACTAGCTAAGTAAGTTCTAATCTGAATGTAAAGTCTCCCTGAATTTTTTAGCATATATATGTATCCATGCAATATAACAATGCCCTTTAAGGGGCAATTAGGTCTAAAATCTAAATGAAATGTATATAAGTTTCACGCTATATAACTTCTTTTTTTTTTTTTTTTTTTTGGGATAGACATGCTATAAGCCTATAACATATTGAACCAAAAGTTGCTAGAATGTGCAAATCATATAACATAGCGTTTGATATATAGTTGAAACTTAATTGAAACAGCACAACACAAATATACAAGTGTTTGAAAACCATTAGGTCATGTTATCCCTGGTATGTAATTTATAATTGGTTCATGAAATCATCTCAACTATAATTTGACTAATAATGGGCCAATATCTTTAAACTTCGATAGTATGGATACTTACTACTACATTATTATTAACAGGAAAAAATAAAAAGTTACTTTGATAACGGGAACTCACAGCTATTGTACTTACACTATTTGATGTATCAAAAGGACTCTGTATTGGCAACTTCAATCACATCCTAACCTGTGAAGACAAGCTCTCGTTCGAAGACTCTCCCACTCTAGGTAGTAGGTACACAAGAATAACAAAATTTAATTAGTTTTGAATTGGGACTCATTGTTATTGAAGCCAAAGGCCTTTTGTAGACTTGGGATGAATAAAAGTCTGGGAGCTAATTTTGTAATGGAGCTTTTAGCAACCTTGAATGGATGGAATACTACCCACATTGTATAGTAAAAAACTAAAGTATTATTTGCTCAACTTATAGGACAAAAGGGGCTTCTACCCTTTTTGGGCAAATTAAATAGGAAAATGCCCCCCTTCCCAAGCTAAATAGGGAAATGCCCCTCTTTTGAAAATTGAGTTTCTCAAAATCGATTTAGGCCTTATAGCGGCGTTTTTAAGGAGTCTATAGTGACGTTTTAAGGACCTATAGTGAGGTTTTTGAACCCGACTTTAAAGAAATCGAGTTATAGGTAAAAAAAAGGCCACTATAGGTTGATTTCATTGCCTATAACTCGTTTTTATTGAAGTCGAGTTAAAAAATATCACTATAGGTTTTTAAAACGTCACTGTAGGCTCTTTAAAAACGCCGCTATAAGACCTAAATCGATTTTGAGAAACTCGATTTTCAAAAGAGGGGCATTTCCCTAATTAGTTTGAGAAGGGGGGCATTTTCCTATTTAATTTTCCTGAAAATGGTAGAAGCCCCTTTTGTCCCAACTTATAAACTAAACCATTATTTGCTCAAATTATGGACTGAACCTTTTGGAAACCGAATGGGGGCCTCCTTTTCGCCACAAGCCCTTCAGATAATGTCATAATGAAATGATTGAACACTCACCTAGAATGGAAGACTGTTGTTCAAGAAGCATGGGAATGAAGATAGAGCTTCTACGCTTTCAACCTAATGAGTAAACTACGTAAAGTCAAAGGAAAATTAGAATGGACAATATTGTTTCATATTTAGGGTCTGTTTGGATACAACTTATTTTTGCTGAAACTGAAAATACTGCAGCAAAATAATTTTTAAATGTGTGAATAGTACCGTGGGACCCATTTAAAAATTTTTTTTTTGAATAAAGTGACTGTGGGTCCCATGAACAGTACTAAAACAGTGCGTGAACAGTGAAAGTTGTCTCATGAACAGGAAATTCTGTCTCCCTAAACATGTGAAAGCAAAAAAAAAAAAAAAAAAAGTGCGACGCAAGATTTAGCGGAAACACTGAATCCAAACCCACACTTAATGTACTTCCACAATACAATGTCCATAATTACACGAGCGATATACACATATTTTATTATGTCCATACAAGCATAAAAAAAATGATATGGATGATATGTAGAAATGATGTACATTAATAAGCTTAAGAGAATTAATACCCGGAATAAATAGTTTTTAGATTACTAGAGAAGGAAATTGCCTTTAAGAAAGCATAATTACAAAAATTACAAGACAACCTACGCTCACTAGAAGACCTAAAAAAATCATAGAAGAAGGTATATAATGTTTCAACTACACGAGTAAGACACTCACAACATGTAGACTCCATTGGTGTGTGAAACTTACGAGTTTTGAGATGCACGTTACATACACTTGAAATACAATATGCCTTTTCCTTTCAAAGAATGAAACTAATAATGTGGGGACAAAAGTCTAGGAGTGACTAGATCCTAATTGAAGACATTAATACCATGTAATTTCAAGTAGTGGCTGAAAAAAGAAGTATGATAATAAAACAGAAGTGTTTAACTCAAAGAGCATTTGGCAAAACAAAGGTATGGACATTGAGGAGTAGTGCTTCCAAAACCATTTCACTCACCTATTCATACAACCTAACAATATGGTGGTCACAACAATACAAAAACAACTTAAAGAGGTCCTTAACTTTATAGAAGAACAAAAAGTAATGTTGGACAAACCCCTTTTAATGAAAAGGTAGTACAAGCAGCCTTTCAACTAGCGTCTCTAAAATCCACCGAGGGGTGTGTTGTTGTCTTGGGTGATGCACAAGATGCGCTAATTGTGAGGTTCAAGGTTGGAGTCCGAATATGGACTCACTTGGGTTACCTCCCGCAGCAACTCAAGGTTCACTAGTATTGCTCGTAAGGCTAGAAAGTTATGGCTGACTGTGGTTCTCTTGCACCCTTGCAGGGCCCTAGACCTAGTGGGTAGGGTGTAACTATGGTCACGCTTAGGTAGGATTGCCATGTTGGTCGCCCCTCACCCATTTTCGTTCGTAAAAATAAATAATAATAATAATAATAAAATTTAAAAAAAAAAAAAAAAAAAAAAAAAAAAAAAACTAGCGTCTCTAAAAGCCATTGGATATGATGGCCTACCTGTGGCATTCTATCAAAAGTTTTAGTTCATGCTTAAGCTAAATGTCATTCTAACTATGTTTCTACTTAAGAGTTTGCTTGGAATGAAGAGAAAAAAAGAGAAGAGGGGAGGGAGTCGAAAAATCGCCGCTCTTCTCCCCCCATCTACCTCTATCCAAATATAACGTAAATCCTTAAATATAGTTTATAATCCTAGTACTAGTACTTAAACTATCTACTTCCAAAGAAGCGTAACATTTTATACCAATAAGTTTTTACAATGTCTCTTATAAAATCATCTAAAAAAATACTTGCCAATAGACTTAAGCCCATCGTGGACAAATTGATTACCAATTTCTACAATGCCTTCATAGCAAATAACTCACAAGATCATCTTAGCCCATAAAATCTTTAAAAACCTAAAAAAAAGTGGGGATAAAAGAAAATAACAAAAGAAAGTGAGAGTACTGGGGTCTTGAAACTAAATATGAATAAAGTATACGATAGAATTAGTTTGAATCTCTTAAGGGTTGTCCCACAAATAATGGGGTTTAATTTAACAACAAAAGGGTTAAGCTTAGGCACGTTATGTAATGTGTGACAGTTCACAGTAGTTTCCTACCATCCTAATAAATAGAAGTCTTTCAAAGTTCAAACATTTTCAAAACTACTTGGAGATTGAGACGAGAAGACCCTTTTCCTCTCATTTTGTAATTTGTTCCTTCTTTTGTGCAAATATCTTATCCTATTCTTTTTTCTTTTTTTTGAGAGAGATCTTTTTCTTTTCTTTTTCTTTTTTTTTTTCTTTTTTAACTAACAGAGGACAGAGGACAAAAAAAGAAACTAGGGAATTGATTACTTATTATTATTCTAAGTAAATGTTCAAATAGTGTGTAAAACACCTTGAACATTTAGACCCCCAAATAACAAATTATCAATTCAAGCTTATTATCAAACAATGTATGTGCGGAATATGAAGATAAGCTAAAGTAGAATTGATAGAACAATCTATACCAAATAAAATCACAACCACGCAGAAATTAAATGGTAAAGATTAAGGGAAGAGAGATGCAAATACAAAGACAACACAACAATGTGTTATCGAAGAGGAAACCGAAGTCCTCGGCGTAAAATCTCTCCGCCGCCCCCCAAGCGGTCAATAATCCACTAGAGAATCAAGTTGGGATATATGAACAGCAGAAGACCCTTCAAGCCTAATCTTCCCAATGTACCTAAACCCTCCAAGCTTCTTGCTCCAACGATGTTGCGTCGAACCTTTGTCTTCTCTAGCTTACCGGATTCCACTATAGCCCATAGCATCAACCAATATCAATTGGTCCCTTCCTAACTACTTCCCAAGCACCAAATAGCCTCCTCACAGATATGGTTATGATGAGAAAAGGTTTTGGCTAATGTACCTCTCAAGTATGTAACAATGGAGAGGGTGAGAGTAAAGGAATTTGGAGAAACAATGATGAAAATTGTGGATGAGTCAATCTTGTTTTTCTCTAGGGTTTCTCTCTCAAAATTCTCTCTAGAAGCTCTCTACAATACGTGGGTATAAGGGGTATTTATACTGGTGTGTGTTTGGAATGCGAAAGGTCAGTTTTTCCCAAACAGAGTGAACTGACAACTTGTCCACGCGACTTGATTGAGTCGCGAGATAACGGTCTGACTAGCCTAGGACTTTTATCCTGCAGTGCAACAGCTGGCGTGACTCTTCAGCTCCTTTGCATGCTTCGCACGTGCGCCTGCTTTGGCGACTTGCCAGCCACGAGCTAGTCGCGAGATCCAGTCGTGAGCCCCTACATGTGTGCACACTCTTAAGCATTTCTTCACACTCTCTCACACACTACTCTTACATGATTCCCACCTAAATACAAGGTTTCTAAATGCTAAATTAGAAGCAAATTGGCATGGAATAAAGCCAACAAGATAGTTGATTAAATTCAACCTTACATTAAGCTAGGAAGATCCGGTCCTCCTTTTTTATATATAGTCACCTAGCAATCAAAAAAGAATGAACATTTGGGGGGCATTTTGGAATATAACATTGATAGGTTAAGAATGTATTGACCCCTTGGTAATATTAATCAATTAATTAACCAAGTGAATTAATTAGATTCAATTACATGCAATAAGCATGGTAGCACAAATAAATCACCAACTAAGTTAAATGCAGCAGAAAATAAATTTGACACAGGTGATTTGTTTACGAATAGGAAAAACCACCGAGGCAAAACCCCACCGGGTGAATTTAAGGTCACCGCTCCCAAGAATCCACTATTATCAAAACAAGCAATTACAATTAAAAGAAATCCGAGTACCTAATACCAACCTACAGTTGAACCCTTATCCCAATATCCAATTAGACTTGCGATGTAGCAGCAATCTCTCCTTTCAATGCACGGCTTCCAGTACGTGACTAACCAATGATGCACGAATCTCAGTACATGACTAACACACCAACTTAAGGAAGATGTTGGCTGCAAAGTTCTTCAGTTCATCCAATAATGAATATCAAGAAGCTCCTTGATTACAACACCCTTGGCGCAAGGACGCAATAGCTTCTAGAGAAAATATGATGAACTAGGGCAAATTCTATCTCCGATCACAATTTGCATGCACAATGACTTTGCATCAAGTTACATCACCTTGCATTATCAGAGACGGCTCTTAAAATAATCCTTATATATGTCTTGGGTTATTATAAAAGAAACCCTATACAAATACCATAGATATGCGTGAAATCAGATCTGGGAATCTAAAATTCATAATTCTCGATAGATACAGCTTCTGTCGAGCTACTATCAAGCATCAACATTAAACCTCGATAGATATCATTTGTCGAGCTATCTGTCAAGATTTAATGAACATCACTTCTTCACTTGTTTCTTGGACAGATTTGCATGGCCTCAATACTAAATTTGAACTCTTGTTACTTGAAGTACTAAACCTATCATAGATCTACCCAATTACAAGTAAAGTGTGTTTTGTCAAAAGATTAGCCAATTTACATAACATATGTCTCTAACAATATCCACATATGTCTTAACAATATTCCCCTTTGGCAATCTGTGACAAAATCACAACAAACAAATGAATTATGAGAGAAGTCGTAAATCACTAAACTCATAACCACTTGTTGAATACAATAAAATATAACCTTAACACAAACTCTTGAAAATTTTTGGAAGAAGAGTGTTCATGGCACGATAGATTTTCACAACATATCTTTCTGAAATACTTTAAATAAAACTCATCAAGGCATCTTAGCATGAAATAGAAATAAAGATTGCATACATAAAGAAACATGTGTATATAGAGAGAAAAGAAACAACACATGGAGAGATAGGTGAAAAACAACATACATCATCATATATATATATATATATATATATAAGTAAATACAATGTTTGTCATAAATAAATGGTCATAAGACTAATGTACAAGAGGATAATGTAACTGCAAAGAAAGAAAAGAAAAGTACATAAGATCCTTGCTACATCCCTCAAAGTATGGACACTTCCCCTAACAAAAATGTCTTATGCTAACTTTCCCCCTAGATAAAAGACTACTTTCATCAACCCAAAACTACTCTCCCTTTTTGTTGCAAATGACAAAGGGTAAGTCACTGAAAGGTTGTCATCTCATCATCGCTAGAAGAGCAAGCATCCTCATCCTCATCATCATCATCAACACCATCATTGCTATCCTCATCTGTCGAAACCATCGAGGCAAGCTTGTCATCATGCAATATGACCAACACGGGTGTTCACCTGACATAACTCATCATTGAGAGTATCAAGCCAAGCATCTATGCACTGAAGCTACGCCATGATGGCCTCAAGAATCACACCACCACACAAAGAAGAAGGAGTGGAGGTGGAAGGAATGGTGGGAGCTGGAGGATTAGTCGTCTCCGTCAGTGGCCACTTCGGTCAAAATTGGGCCTCGATCCGCCAAACAAAAGCTGCGCTGATGGCACCCATGACTATAAAGTAGGGAGAATCAAGAACAAGGATAGAAAAATGGAGAAGAATCCACGTGATAGTCGATAGAAAAATGAGCTTATCACGGGTCGCCATATCCCTATAGACATTTATGATGAAGATAATGAAATGAAAGGGGAAATCTATGGAAAGATCCTTTAAGAGGAATAAAAAAAATTGAGCACGAGGCTCTGTGATGGAGTTATAGTGAGATAGTGGAGTAAGAACAAATGTCATCACCATATTAAGGAATCCTGGACCTTTTGTAAAGCGCAAGCATGTGGTGTTTTAATGCTCACCCCATATGGAGGGTGTCTCACAGAAGTGAGACAGAAGCTTGTCTTTGGACACAATCCTCAGATGCTGACAACCAGGGTAATCAGGATGTGATACCCTCAGGACATGTAGTATCTCAGATATAAGATCTGGAGTGACTACGATACGTGTACCTCTAAGTGTCATAGCAAACTGAGGTACAGGGATATCGATACCGTGCATATTGGAGTAAAACTCCTCTGTGAACACGATAGGACACCTCAAGGGTATCTCACAAAGAGATTCCCATCCCCGAGTGTGAATGACATTGAGTAAAGGAGTGTCCACAAAGTCCAAAAGAATCACATGGCGCTCAGGATGAACGCCACATTTAGAAAAGTTCTCAGAGAAGTCCTGATGGGCCTTCTCATCAAGGAACCGAACGTGAAGAGGGGGAACGAGAAGATCAGAAGACGAAGAAGTCCCGGAACGAAATGGGTTCCAAATCGGATTAGATTTGTGCTTGGGTACCATGAGTAGTCTATCCGAGAGAGAGAGAGAGAGAGAGAGAGAGAGAGAGAGAGAGAGAGAGAGAGAGAGAAAGAAAGAGACAGAACACAATCACAATAGAGTACAAAGAAAGAAAAGAAAAGGTATGTATGCATGAAATATGCATGAACATGTGATGTGCAATAAATAATTGCATCATGGGTTGAAACCCAATCCAAACCTACCAGCGCACAATTTTCAATAAACAAGCACACATCTAAATGCATGAAACATTGTGAAAAATGCTAATGGGATGCAATGCATGATCATAAATCATTAAATAAACAACACCTAACCCAAAAATTTTCAAAAACCCCCAAAACCTAGGTCTAATACGTGAAATGTATGAGAAAAGAGGGATTCATGACACTTACCAAGTGACTGGATCTTGGTAGGGGTCGAAAATGCAGTGGGTGTGAAGATTTTGGTGAAGGAAAAGTGTTTGAAGGGAGAGAAAATATTTTTGGTCGAGAGAGAAGTGAGAAAAGTGAATCTAATTTCGCGCTCAGTATATATATATATAGAAAACGCAGCTCGATGGATCGAAGTATCTGTCAAGAACTGTCGAGCACTAATTCTCGACAGATATGAATCTACCATGGTGCTGTTGAAGATCATTCATATATAGCATAGTCCAAGCGGACCCACTTAGAATCTTTACTAAACTATGACCGGCCATCATATTAGCAAATAAACATCTTCCTAAGCTTAATGCGTGAAAACAATAAGGGATTAGCTTAAGGAGTACTAAAAAAGGTGCTAACGGTAGTGGGACTCCTGCGGGTAATGAGAAGATTAAAAAATGAAGCCCATTTCTTTGAAATCCCACTATAGTAATGTAATGTCCTAGCCAACCCAAAAAAAAAAAAAAAATGGTCAAAATCAGATATTTTGTGTTCCCACTTGCCAAGCCCCACCTAACCCCACTACCCACTCCCTCTTATCTCTTCTTTTGGCCGGCTCCCTCTTTTCTTTCTTTCATTTTTCTTTCTTTTCTCTTTACTGAAACACACACACACTCCCAAACTCACCCGCCGGCCTCCACTCCAAACCACACCATTTCACCATCATTTTTCCAGCAAGATCACCGGAAAAATACTTTGAAACCCCAAAGCATCTTCATCACTTTTTTTGAGGTAAAAATTTCTCATTATTTTGGTGGGTTTTGCACTTTTTCTTGAGGTTATTTTTATCTAAGTTTTAATAATAATGTCATGTGATTTATGAGCATTGAAAGTGATATTTATGTGTTTCATGTATGGGTTTTGTATTGGTGGAATTAATTGATGAGTGGGTATAAATTTTGTGCTATTGATGACTACTTAAGGTTTATGTATGATGGAAAAATTTAGGGGTTTTAAGTTATAACATGTGATGGTTGGTGAATTTAATTTTTCCATTGCCATTGGGTTTATTTGGAGTTAGTTGAAGTTCTAAATTTCTTGTCTTGGAGGATATTATGATTTTGCTTTCATGGGTCTCATAATGATGTAGTGTAAATTTTATGGAAGCTAGTCATAATGTTGGAGATGATATTAAATGGCTTAACTCTATAAGTTGGAGTTTATGCCTTGTGAATTAATTTGTTGAGGAACTATGGAAGTGGAATATATTATTATTGATAAGGTTAAATACTAGGTTTGCCTAATTAAGTGATTATCTCGCAATTCCTAAATTGTGGCTAGATGCAATTTCAAGCTCTATATTGATTGTGATAGGTTTACTTGATATTGTTTAGGTTCTAGCTAATCTCCTTGGAGCTTGGAGAATTAGGATTTTTGCGGTTGCGAGGTAAGTAGCTTTTTAATGGGATTTTGAAAGATAACCATGCTGTGTGAATGTTTTTGGGTTAGACACGCTTTTGGAAACTAACTATGGAAACTCTATTTTTTCTAAAAACTATTGTGTCGTAACCTTAATGTATATATATGATTATATATGAAAAATGCATCATATTTGGTATTGCATTTGGAGAAATGTATGAATTGTTGATATAGAAAAATGAGCATCTTTTATTTAATCTTAGATAAGGAAATCTTAGATTTTATGGTATATTAGAAAATTTAAAGATGTTTATCTTATCTTATTATGTGGAAAATTGATAGAAAATCTCTTGACAAGAATGAAGTTGAAAATCTTACAAACTTTGTAGAAGTTAGATTATTTAAGGTTTTCTGAAACTACCTAGATATGAACTATGTGTTTCAAAGTAATATAACCTGTGAGTTTATGTTGTTGTAACATCATGCCATGTGTGATTTCCTGGTGATCACTCGATTTGGTTTTCGTGGTCTTTGTGACAACGAAATCAAGTTTAGGTCAGTGCCCTTTTACTTTGGATAACGCGTTCTTCCCTGCTATCCATGAGGGGAAGAGGATTCCTTAATTGTGTGTGGGTGAGGCTGCTGCCCATGGGGCCAAGAGTCCATATGCAAGAGAGAACCTATTTGACGCGCTCTCTCTGCTGCCCATGGGGGGAGAGAAAAACCTTGAGGGTATGGGTGAGGCTGCTGTCCATGGGGCCAAGAGTCTGCATACTAGAAAGGACAATATCATGCCAGTTGTGAATGAGTGGATCCCCTGACCGATCTATGTGGTAGTATGGTATATTTGTAATAAATTACCGTCTGTTAGATTTTATGGTTTTGGAAACTATATTATTAGTGCTCACAGATTATACTATATAGTTTTAAGGTATTTACTTTGAGAAACTTTGTGCTTCATTATTAAATCATTCTTGTCCTATTATTATTATTGAAGATGAAACTTGCATTTCCCCCACCCCCATTAAATATGCTACTTATTGGGCTCTGTCTCATTCCATTATTTTATAATCTTTTCAGAGTATGCAACAGTCTTTTGAGACAGCTTTTTGGTGGCTAATAGTAGTTAGACTAACTACTGATGGAGGCTGAACTTTTGTAATGGGTATATTAGATGGTGTAAATCTTAGAATAGGCTTGACTCATTCTTTTGTATATTAAAGTAGTTGTGATATTTTCCCACTGATGGGACAAGCTGATGATATGTAATTAAAACTCAGACCTCTATTCTTTTGTGGCCAATGTTCCTTGTAACTATTGCTTAGAGATCTAACTTACTTTTAGAGTATATTCAATGGAATTATTATGATAACTCTTAATGTTGGTACTTGTTATGATTTTGTGGATTGGTTTGTCAAAAAGGAAAGATCTACAGGTACTTTGAGACAACGTTCTCATGCTTTGGACCCTTTTGGGTTCGGGGTGTGACAAGTAATGCCAATAAAAATAGAAAATGAGAGACCCAAAGTAATGAGAAAATGACTTGTAACTGTGAAGCTGTAAGTTATCATACATAACTTAGTTGGTAATTTGTTTGTGCTACCACGCTTATTGCATATAATTGAATCTAATTAATTCACTTGATTAATTAATTGGTTAATATTACCAAAGGGGTCAATACATTCTTGGCCTATCAAACATAAACCCAAGGATTCATTAGAAATATATATCTTTGATAAATTAAAATCCATAAAAACAAATAAGTGAGGTGGGGCATATGTTCTATTATTGTTGTAGCCAAGCCATCCACATCCACACCATTCATTCATTGGATTCATATTTTAGGCTATAATTTCCACTCTCAACACCATCCATCCTGATATTTTTCCACAACCAAAACGCAAACCAAGAAGATCAACAACAACAAAGAAAGAAGAATCTTAAAACATCAACTGCAACACCCCAACCTTTATAAATTAAAATAAATAAATAAATAAATAAGGTTTTGGCAATATAATTTAAGTGACAGTAGTTTTGTAAATCTAGTCCTAAGATATTTGTATTGAGGCTCTGTTTGGGAGTTCACAAGGGAATGGAATGGAATGGTCATTAAAGGAATGGAATGGAATGGAATTAAAAAATCTTGTTTTGATGTTTTAAAATAAAGGAAATTGTTGAAGGTTTCAATCCTTAATGGAAGTGTCATGGGAGGTGGGGCAGGGGCTTCAATACATGGTAGATTCCGGGTTGCAACAGAAAATTCTGTATTTATCTCTCTTCATCTCCAGTTTTAAGTCATACAGAATTTTACTTTCTCCTAGTAGGTGATTATGAATTGCACACTTCCCTGAGATTTTATACAGCAGGAATGTATTTCCATTATTTTGTCCCATTCAATAGATGATGGTCAATTTGAATGTCCAAAGCAGGGAATTGAATATGGTTGTTTATCTCATGGTTCACTACTCTCTCCCTCCACCCCTTTTATTTTAATTGTTGCAAATGTTCTTCTTTAATTAATATGTACAGTTGCAGGTACTATAGTTTCTAAATTTGGCTAGGAACCTTGTAGTTCAACTGGTACCTCTCAGTGCTTCTAATGGAGACATTTTGGGTTCAAATAAAAATGAAAAAAGATGCTAAACTTAATTTGTGGCAACACTTCTTATTTTTGTTTTGTGGGTCCTAAAATAATCTTAATGCTTCCTGTATCAATAAGAAAAGAAGAAGAAGAAGAAGAAGAAGAAGAATTGTATTGTAAAACCTGAACAAGCAAAAAGTGCTGATGCTGTTCATCACTTGTGTTTTGAACTCCTTAAAAGGTTCTTAAATATGGTTTTAGGTCGCTCCTCTTTGGTCTGCGTACACTAAATTGCAGTGTCCTAATGCAACTCCAGGCACTTGGGGCTAGCCATTCTATACCATATTTATGTGTGAGAAGTTGTCAGATGATGCTCAAGTTCAAATGGTCCATAAATGACTTAGCCTTTCCTCTGGCAATGGCAATTAGAATTTCTTCTCGTTTTGCAGATGAGAATTTTAAATGCTTTGGCAATTATGGTGCCATGTGTTCCATATGGATACATAAGTTGTATTTAATTTATAATGGAATGACACTTTGTTGTGGCTTCATCTTCGTTATGACTTAATTTTCTGTTTTTCTTTCCCCTTTTTTTCTTCAATGCTGTATTATTCATTTGTCTTAAAGTGGTATGTAATTTTGGTTCCATATGAATACATGAGATGTATTTACATATAAAAAGAAGGATTGAACTGCTCTCCTTTTTTCTTTTTTTCTTTTTTTTTTTTTGAGCAGTATTGTTTTAATTTAGTAGTTCTAGTTTTTTTTTTAGCTTGATCATAACAGCACTAAAGCACCAAATCACATCAAAACTCCAAAACGCTGGGCAATATTAGTACTAAGCAAATGACTTCCTGGGATGGGAAGTCCTAGTGTTACACTTAGATCTAGGTTTCTTGGATAACTTGCATTTTGGTAGTGGACTTTTTGCAGGTCTTTGCAATGCCAGAAACAGCTTTGGGACACTTCTCAGATGTGGGTGCCTCTTATTTCTTGTCAAGACTCCTTGGATTCTTCGGTAATGGCAATTACATCATTGACGTATATAGTAACTCTTTGGATAAAAAATCTTTCCTAAAAAGGGGGTGAATTTCATTTTCTTCTGTAGTTTGTAGGAGTCTGGTTGGTATATTTCTTTAGCACTTTAATTTTCTTGAGTTTGTTCAATTCTATTTTTAGGTATTAATGTATATGACAGACTGATACTATTGCAAACTGCAGTATTGGTGAGAGTATTATACGTGCTTGTTATCATGATATGGGACATGTGACTGATAGAGGTGCTTAATCTGTAGGTTGGGAGAGTCATTGGGATTAAGGTGTCAGTTTGTAAAGCCCAAGCTATCAATTCCTAGCACAAAAATTTATATAAAAAAAAAAATCCAGGGACCAAAGTAGTTAAGAATAAACCAAATCTTAGAATGAAAAATGGTTCAACAGAAAACAAACCATAATTGGTGTTGGTTCTTTGTACCATGCAATTAATCTACTAGAAAACTTATGTTTTATTAATTCTTCAGCAATTATGAACAGATTACAAGGTATTTTGACTTGCAATTTTGTCGCTGTCACCAATGATTTCTACTAGTGCTTTTGTATTTCTTGAATTTCCCTTGCGCTAACTTATGGTGGTCTCTCTGCTCAAATAAAATCTCTACTGTCTGTTCTACTCCACATTTATTTCTTACTAGATTTTTTTTTTTTTAATGTTTTTTTATTTGTTCATATTTTTAGATTTATTTATTACATAAAATTTGGAATTATAACAAATCTATGTTTCTTTGTTCCAAAGCTTAAAAGTGTTCAGAAGTGGTCTTCTCTTTTTTTGCATTGTTTTGTCAGTATAATGGTCTTTGTTGGTAACTCCCCTCCCATTTCCCATCTTCTACTCGTTATAATTTCAAATCTTGGGCAGGAGAATATCTTGGTCTTATAGGCACTAGGTTGGATGGTGCTGAAATGCTTGTATGTGGGCTTGCAACTCACTTCGTCCCCTCAGAGGTAGTATTACATTCTACTTTAATTATTTGATTTTAGGCATAGTGCTCAAAATTCTAATGAAGGAAAAAGATACATCTTGTGTGGTTGATGAATAGTTGGAAGCAGTAACATGCATAAGCATGGTTTTTAGTGCACATTATGAATTATTGTATATTTTTCGAAAGATCTCTTTTTTCCATTCCCTACTTGGTTTAAACTGAAAGGCAAAGTAGTAGAGTAGACGGGAGGAGGATACATAGGATACATAGCACAAATTAGACCATTAGACCAACCTTTGGGGTTAAGTCTACCATATACTTGCAATCCCTACTTTCTATTTACGATATTTTTCTAAAATATTTATCCTCATGCCATTAAGATGAAATGCCATGCATGGTCATCACCATGATGTTTACCTGCCAAATTTTTTTAAAAAATTTTGTAATACATTGCCATTTGAATTCATTATGTGTTTTTAATTGTTGCCCAGAGATTGTCTTTGTTGGAAGAAGCACTGTGCAAGGTAGATTCAAGTGATCCCGCCATAATCTCCGCAGTTATTAATGAGTACTCAAAGCAACCTTATATGAAAGAGAAAAGTGCATATCACAGGTTATTTTTGCATTCATAATTATAAAGATTTTACTTCTTGTTCTAATTAAACGGCCTTTATGTATGCCAAGGATTTTTAATACTTATGACGTCAAGGATAATCAATCATGAAATAAACTTCTCTCAGTGAATGCACATATGAAAAAGCTCTGTTAGTTTATTAGCTAACTGTATGCATCATCTTAACATACAGTGATAAATGAACCTAATGGTAAGATGAGCTACTTTTATGGTCTGATGGCAAAGATCCTCTTAGATAACCCAGGCTTCACTTTCTAGAGGTACCAAACTACATAGCATGGTCTCAATTTCAAGTACATGGATAAAGCCCAAACTAAATAGCAGTACTCTTAATTTCACTCATATGAGTAACTCTAAGAAATCTTATGCTATAGATGTAGAGTGACATTTCATATACTGTTATAGTTGATACCACTCCTAGGAAAGTATAGCCCTTATGGTTGGAACCCCATTTATATCCCAAATCAATTGCTGTCTTGGCTTAATGATAAAAATCAATTATCATAGAGTAGACCATTGGGTTAAAATGCTAACCTATCTTAAAAAGAAGTTTAAAAGCATAGCCGTTTATTATGGACCAAAAGAAGAGAGAGGCCTTATAATGGGGTATTTTGTTGGACACCGTACACAATGTCCTAGTGCTAGAAGGTTCTATCAGAGTTGATTTTGTATTAAATAACTAATGTTTTCATTTTCTGAAATGCAAACCTATCTTTCTGTCATCCAAGATCCTCAAATATATTTTTTATATATTTTTTTAATCTTTTCTCAATAAACTCAAAATCCTTATTATTTTTCACTGTCACTTGGCTACAGATTGAATGTCATTGATAGGTGCTTTTCTCGAAGAACAGTGGAAGAAATTATATCTGCCCTTGTAAGTTCAATGATATTGAATTTTATCCATGATATAAATATTAATTTGTTGTCCTCTTTGTCAGATGTCTTTGAAACGTTTGCTAGTGCTATGAATAATATTCTTTTATTTTTGGTGTTTTCATGTTTACCACTTACCTGACCATGATCTTGTGCTGGAAATTTTAGGAGAGAGAGGCCTTGAATAAGAAGGATGATTGGATCTCTGAAACAATCCAGTCACGGAAGAGAGCATCACCAACAAGCCTTAAAATTTCTCTGAGATCGGTAAGGGAGCAGCAAGCCTTAATACTGCCATTCCAATCAACATTTAACTGCTTAAGACTGATTGGCTTGTGGTTAAGACATTCATGAAATCTTCTGTTGAAATTTAGCTCCGTAGGATTTAACTGCTTAAGACTGATTATGTGCTCTAATCATGTGAGGCTACAGAAATCTCTTTTTCTTTCTTTAGCAGAAGTATCATTTATTATTCTCTCTTTTGCTTCAAAGGCCTATATGAGTTTTATCTTGATCAAAAATAAATAATGCCCTTGTACTTCCTGGCTTCCTTTTTTCATAAAGGGCATAGAACAGATTTTTTTATAAGCCTGGTGAATTTCCATTTTTTTTGTATATATGCGAAGTCATAGTTGTAATAGTAGTACAAAAAATTTTATCACTATGTGCAAGAAAGCGTATCATTTGAGGTATGAAGATGAATGTGGGGATTGTGTGTCACTTGGTATCCAAGCTTGGCTTGGTTATCTGACATATGATCCACTCTGTTGTATGGATGCCACCATAATAGAAATATGATATTTAGTTACCTCAATAAATTTATAACTAAAGACAAAACTAAGCAGCCATCCAATTTGTCTAAATCTTTTGAGATTGTTTTTACTTTTTAACGTTTATTCTCCTCTTGCAAACAGATTAGACAAGGACGGCTCCAAGGTGTTGGTCAATGTCTTGTTCGTGAGTATAGAATTGCTTGTCATGTCATGCACGGAAAACTCAGCAGGGATCACTTTGAGGTTTCAGCTTACTCAAATATTTATCTTCTCCTAATTTCTTCTTTTGACGATTATTTTAAGACTTCCCCTTTTACTGTAGGGCTTTAGAGCTATGCTATTGGATAAGGATAAGAACCCAAAGGTAGACATGCATCTTTTTCTATATCTTTGCCATTTAGATTTTTCAGTCCCAGTGATTTTCATAAATATAGATTTCTGTTGGTTTATTTTTCTTATTTCATCTTTGGCTTCCTATCTCTCCCAGTGGGAGCCCTCTAAATTGGAGCTTGTTAGTGACGATATGGTTAACTCATACTTCTCTATGATGGATGATGAAGGCTGGGAAGATCTAAAGCTCCCTGCAAGATCTAATTTGGCTGCATATGCCATTGCAAAGCTTTAATGCGTGAAGGTGAAAAATGGGGAAATTGTTGCACTTTTTAAATTATAATAAAAGGGATATCAACACATTGTGTGGAGACATATATGATATATGACCACAATGATATTCTCATTATCTTTGTGCTATTAGTCAATCCTTGTTAAAGGGTGCCAATTTTAGCTGATGCTATAATTATAGTATATAGAACATAAATTTCCAGCGTATGCTTCAAATTATTTTCTCTGGTAATCTTTGCAAGAAAAGGAACCATCTTTGACATGATGTAAATGACCCCTTGCAGAATGACAGTCTGAGCAGACCCCGAGGTTCTTTAAAATAAGATTCTTGGCCCCTGGTTGTGTTTTCAACAAACCATAAGAAATTTCCCGTCTTTCTTCTTTATGTTCGTCAACACTTCTGAAGTTTTTGCAACATAGCTAATCAGATCAACTTTGGAGTCATTTGATTTAGCATCAAGTAAATTTATGTAGTTTCTGGATGAGAATGATGTTAGACGAGGAATAAATGAGAAACTCGATTTATGACAATTGAGTTGCAACCCGGTGTCTTTCGAATACATTTTTTGTGCATAATTTTTCTCACTCTTTTTATTTCTTCCCACTTTCATAGATGTTCGAAAGAAAAACATAGATTCCGTCATTTTCTGGTTCAAGATTTAGCAAGTGTCTTGCTGCTTCCTCCCCTAAATTGTTTTTTATAAACAATCTGCTGCACTAAGCACAACCCCCCAAATTGCTCCATCTGGTTCCATGTGCATTTTTTTAAATAAAAAATCTACAGTTCCTCCAAAAGTACTATAAAAGATCAATCATAGTGCTCCAACTTAGGGCTTATTCTATATTTAGCCAATTGAAATGTTGTCTACTTTCTTGAATCACTTATCACCCCTGCACAACTAAAAGCCAACAATAGTAAAAATAGTATAATACTCCAATGAAGCTGATATCATATGGTTGAATGCATGTCCTTATCATCAAATGTAATTGAGCCAAAGCCTCCTCACCAAGGCCATGAAGAGCAGGCACTTGGATCATATCATTCCAAGAGACAGCATCTTTTGGATATGTCGTCAAATACTCCAAGAGCAATGTCCGTATCTCCACATTTAGAGTACATTTTCAACTAGTGAATTCTTCAAACTTGTAGAATGCTCTAGTCTAACCATCTTGATATATTCATGGATCCAACTCCCCAAATCTAAATCACCAAGTTGGGCACAAGCTGAATGTGCTGCCAAAATGTCGATATGATGCGTATTTGAAAACAATCTAGGTATGAGTGCATATGTGCATGTGGAAACTATGCATGTAGCCTTCCAACAAGGGATGGAAGCGGATGGAAATATAGATCTATACCTCCTACTAGGGATAGAAAAATATGTGAATGCGAGAACTTACATTAAATAAAAATAAAAAAATAAAAAACCTACTGAGTAAATAGGAATTTACATCAAGAAAGGGAACTCACTACATGAGAATTTATACTAGATGGAACTACTTTCTACGATAGAAAGTATGTCATTGAAAATCCCACTTGAATAAATTTACACCACCACCACCCATGCATGATAATCTACACAAAAAAGACCAACCAAAAGAATTTACGGCATGAAAAAGGTGCTTAAGGGCATTCACATCAGATTTCAGCAAGTCAACCTCTAAAAACACACACATCAGTTTATATATCCATTGTGTAAAATGAGATTTCGTTACAGTGCTTGTGTAAATATACTTAGGGAAATGTTAATTAGCACTGTGCGGTGCTGGTTAACATTTCCCAAATTGGGTTTGATTTATTAAAGGTGATAAAAAGTTATTAAAAAAAATGCCAAAAAAGATAAACAATTACCAAAAAGCTAAAAAAGTAGAATAAATGCAGCAAAAAGTTGCAAAAGATTGTTGTTAACGGGCATCGTAAGGTGCCCGTTAACAAAACCCATATACTTAAGCATAGTAGCTTATGCAAAAAAAAACTTATTTGCGATTCCTGATTGTGAAGGAAGAGAATGAAAGGCATTTGCTGTGTGAAGGGAGATAAACAATTAAAAAAATAAAGAAAAATCAACATTTTAATAAAAAATTATTTTTTTAGGATATTATTTTAGAATGGAGAGAATGGAATAGAAAGGAATGAAAAAAATAATTTTAAGATATTCTTCCCTTTCTTTGTTTGGGAGTTTAAGTGGGAGGGAATGGAATGGGTAGGAGTGAACACTCATTTCTCTTTTATTCCCTTAAAATCTCAAATTTTCATTCCTCCGAAATTGAGAGGATTGGGAGGAAATTAAATTAGATTTAATGATTTTTTTACTAAAATTTTCAAAATACCCCTTATATATTCAATCATTTATTTTGAAATAGAGGTCTAATAATAATATTGTCATAAAATGATTCAATTCCATTCCTTCTATGTTACTTTTAAACAAGATTACTTGCATTCCATTTATTTTCATTACTTTACATTTCTTTATTTTAAAATATCCAATCAAAGTTACTTAATTTCATCTCATTCCATTCTTTTCCATTATTTTCTCTTACTTAAATATATTTTATTCCATTCCATACCTTTCCATTCCCTTTATGATCATTCAATTCCATTCCATTCTCTTATGAACTCTCAAACGAAACCTAAGTATTTTTAACATACACACAAAAGAGAAGGAAGAATGTCTTAAAGAAACAGCAGTATATATCCAAAATGACCTAAATAATCATATGTGAGTATTTTGTAAAATAATTAATTAAATTTTATCTTATTAAAAAGAATTCTTATTTAAGAATTGACCTAAAATAGACCGTTATATTTGCATAAACAGATGTAAAAGTAAAATGAATTCTCATTTAGGTCTGTTTGGAGTTCACTTATTTTGCTGAAACTAAAAATTTTTTACTAAAATTATTATAAATAAAGGTAAAAATTAGCTAAAATAAGTGACCTAAATAATCATATGTGAGTATTTTGTAAAATAATTAATTAAATTTTATCTTATTAAAAAGAATTCTTATTTAAGAATTGACCTAAAATAGACCGTTATATTTGCATAAACAGATGTAAAAGTAAAATGAATTCTCATTTAGGTCTGTTTGGAGTTCACTTATTTTGCTGAAACTGAAAATTTTTTACTAAAATTATTATAAATAAAGGTAAAAATTAGTTAAAATAGTATAGTGGAATCTATATATAGTACCAAAAAGTACGACCGGTCTCATAAATAATAATAAAGATAAGTTAAATAGTAAAATAAGTTGGCAAAATTAATCTAAAAAAAATTAAAATAAAATGTAGGATTTAAAAGTCCTCTCTCAAGTTGTCGTTTCTATATATATAGGTGAGCTTTAATTGGCAAAATCCCGACCGTGAAAGCAACGAACCCCCCATACCATACCACCGAGCTTATCAGCACAACAATCAGCACGAAATCACTTAGAGAAAAAACCATGGCTCCGCTCAATTCTACCAAACCCGACAACCCTCAGGTCTCTCTCTCTCATTTCATTTCCATGCTCTGTTTGGTTGCTGAGAAAAAAATATACAATAATTGAGGAGCGGGGCTCTGAAAATTTCTCTAACGAGCCAAAGTCTCGGCAACCAAACAGAGTCTTAGCTTTTGAATATTATAGAAAACATGGGTTTTTTTTTTTTTTTTTTTTTTCCTGGGATAATATGGTTTTAATGATTTTATTTTTATTTTTAATTTTAATGAATTGATGAAATTGTAGTGTTCAAATAATTTTAAGTTATGCTGTTAATCCGATAATGGGGTGTGAGGAATTTGATTGATTTTATGGAAATATTGACATTGAACAGGCCTAAGCAATTGAATGCCCTCTCATTTCAAATCGTATCACGCCTAACTTACTTTTCGATCATGTGTTTTTCTTGCACTATCATTTATATTATGCTTTTTCATTGAAATATACGTATGTATGTATGCGTATAAGTTTTCCTTTGTGCTTTTCTGGTTGTGTATATGCTTTTATTTGTTGCTGGCTACACTACTTTATATGAGAGGATCTAGTTTATGATAGCAAAACGGCATTTACAAATGTACTGTCTTCTCTTAAATCACCCCATAATTATTCATTCCAGGTCTTTATATTATTTCAAATAATAAATGATGTTCTACTTGAATTTATTGAATACCCCCACTCAAGTCCTACCAGTTGAGGCTATTACCCTCTTAATCAAAAGAAAAAATATCCCACACTCTTGCACATTGCAACTGTAGGAACGAGAAAAAAAAGAAAAAGAAAAAAAGAAGAAGTTGGAGTGGGGTTTATACTATGAACATCGCGTATCGTTTCTTTTCAGGAAAATTTCCTTTAAATAATCATGCAAACATAGGTTGGTTTTTTCTTTTGTTTGGAGAAACAGACGTATGGTTGAATGGCATTATTTGGTGCAATTATTTTTCTTCAGGAAAAAAAATGTAAAATTTTACAGTGGATATTGTTATTTTTGGCATTTTCTTTCTATCAATTCTGGCGAGGATTGTCTTGCAAACCAACCCTTGTTATTCTTATTAACTACAAGCTCAGCTTGTGGTTGGTGCAGACAGAAGTAACTTTATTTTAGATAAAAACTATTCACTCTCTAATCCAATTTATGCATTAGTTTCAAAAGGCAACCTTTGAAGGGGGTCAGTAATGTGAACATTTATCTCTACACATGGTTTTAGTTTCCAGCCACAGCTATAAGTCTGGTTGGTTTTGTCAGGTTTAGTTGACATGTCGGAAAGCATGTATTATAGGAAAACTATGCAAGCTTCACTTTTCGGACCCTATTCTTTCATATGCCCTAGATTTAGATTTTATTATATAATTCTTCTAGTCAATTATAAATAATGACATAAAATAAATGAAATACAATGGTAGTGTGCAAAGCTCTGTCTGCAATATGTGATTCTGTTTCCTTGTTTGAAAATTGATGGACTCGTTAATCTATTGAATTAATTTCTGGAATATGGATGATTCCCATTTCTAGTCCTTTGGGTGGATCAACCTTATTCTGTTTCTTTGTTCTTTTAAATATAAATGCCCTTTCTTACTTTTTGGTATGTCAACCACAACTTTACCTGGGAAGTTTTTGCCATTTTCAAATCTTGTTATTTTGGTTTCTCTCATCCCATTTAGGGTCATGATACTCTGTTTTTGTAAGATAATTTTATGCATAACTATTTCAATATGGCAATACTTGTGCATGCATGTGATAGTGCAAATGAAGTAACCAATTTGCTATAACATTTTATCTGGAACTTGTGTTTAATGCAAAATTCTAGATTTCTCTGCTATTGGAGCTTTTTGTTGCATATGAGGAGGATTCTAATGTGAAGTTGGTAATTGTCAAGGTATGTCCATTCTTAAGAGACAATCTTCATATCTTACCTTCAAATTGCATTGGAAATAAATCAAAAAGAAAGTCATATATCTTTCTGACAATTTATTTTGGCTGATCCTTGCAAATGAATGTGTGGGTACATGGCAGTGGATATTACACTTAATTTTCTTTATTCAGGTAGTGCTAACGAATCATTGTGATTGCTGTTTTGTTATGCAGGTTGTAAGGATTTTGTTGTAAAATTAACTGCTAAGATTCAACTGCTTATGTGGAGTCTTTCAGTCATCAATGCTAATCCTGTAATACTTCCCCCCGTCCCCCCAATATTTTTATGTATTAGGTACCTGGAGATTAGGTGCAAAATTGTATTGGATGCAGTTCACCTTAACTTACATTTTGGCAACATATCGTAAACCCCAGGTGACCCTGTTCACCATGAATTGTAAATTTTCATTATCTTTTGTTTATGTTGACTTTTGACTGTGGAGGCATTCTCGGTCAAGTTAGTTTCATAAATATATTCTTTCTTACTATTAGCATGCAAATATTGTTGAAGGTTTCAATCCTTAATGGAATTGTCATGGGAGGTGGGGCAGGGGCTTCAATACATGGTAGATTCCAGGTTGCAACAGAAAATTCGGTATTTATCTCTCTTTATCTCCAGTTTTAAGCAACAGAATTTTACTTTCCTTTGGCGGTGGCAATTAGAATTTCTTCTCATTTTGCAGATGAGAATTTTAAATGCATTGGCAATTATGGTGCCATGTGTTCCATATGGATACATGAGTTGTATTTAATTTTCAATGGAATGACCAATTGTTGTAGCTTCATCTTTGCTATGACTTAATATTCTGTTTTTCTGTCCCCTTTTCTTCTTCAATGCTATATTATTCATTTGTCTTAAAGTGGTATGGAATTTTGGTTCCATATGGATACATGAGATGTATTTACATATAAAAAGAAGGATTGAACTGCTCTCCTTTTTTTTCTAGGTGTATTTTAGCAGTATTGTTTTAATTTAGTAGTTCTAGTTTTTTTGAGTTTGATCATAACAGCACTTAAGTGTAAAATCACATCAACGTCGTCCACCACAAGATTGGGAGGAAGAAGCTTTTGACCAATTTATGGGGTTGGTCTATTCTTCGACAGTGCGAGGGTTTGGTCTAGACAAGGTTTGTTGGAAACCTACAAGGAGTAGATGTTTTGAGGTTAGAGGTTATTATAGCTCATTCTACCCTCCTACTTTTGTTTCCTTTCCATCGCGAATGATTTGACAATTGAAGGTTCCTCCAAGGGTAGTTTTCTTTTCTTGGTCTACTTCTTTAGGAAAGATCTTAACAATAGATCATCTTCGTAAAAGAAGAGTGATAGTGCTTGACTGGTGTTATATGTGTAAGAGGTGTGGGGAGTCGGTGGATCATCTTCTTCTTCATTGCTCCATAGCTTGGGAGTTGTGGTCCTTGGTTTTCTGCTTGTTTGGTATTCAATGGGTTATGCCTTGCACTGTTCTTGAGTTGTTTGAGGCTTGGCAAGGAAATTTTGCACGCCATCGTCACATTGATGTTTAGAGATTAGTGCCTCATTGCTTGATTTGGTGCATTTGGCGTGAAAGGAATGCTAGAAGCTTTAAGGGTTGTGAACGACATTTGCTGGAGATTAAGTCTTTTTTCTTACACACTCTCTTTGAATGGAATGTGGTTTTTTCTCATTTTTCTTGTTCTTTTTTTTCTTTTTTTCTTGACCGTTGTTCTTTTGTTTTCTGATTTGTGCCTCCATAGTACATCCCCCAATGTACTCGATTTGACAATCTTTTTATTATTAATAATATTCTTACGTTATTTATCAAAAAAAAAAAAAAAAATCACATCAAAACTCCAAAAGAAGTGTGCTGGGCAATATTAGTACTAAGCAAGTGACCTCCTGGGATGGGAAGTCCTAGTGTTACACTCATTTAAAAAAAAAAAAAAAAAAATTGTAAATCTAGGTTTCTTGGATAACTTGCATTTTGATAGTGGACTTTTTGCAGGTCTTTGCAATGCCAGAAACAGCTTTGGGATTCTTCCCAGACAGGGGTGCCTCTTATTTCTGGTCAAGACTCCCTAGATTCTTTGGTAATGGCAATTACATCATTAATCTATTTATGGCAATTACATCATTAATCTATATAGTCTCAGTCTTCAAAAATCGACTTCCGATCGAACCGATTTAAGGTATGATTTCTTTTCTCTTAGTATTGCTTCTACTAGTACTACTGTTTTTGTTCTTCTTGTTAATAAAGTTGAAACTAAGAATAATGATGTTAAAAATGAATTAGTTAGTGAGAACATAGATAAGGGTAAATCTATCTTAAGAGCACCCCCTAAGCAAGATAAAAAAGAAGTTAAAAACCTCAGGGCTAAGAAGAGTAACTCTCAAAAGCCTAAACAGAAGAAGCAGTATTTCTGTCATCACTGTGGCGTAGTTGGACATACTCGACCGAATTGCTACAAGTGGCTAGCCACTCAAAAAAGCAATAGTATGATCGCATCGGGAGATCAAAATCAGCTTCCAGCCTCTTTTGCTCCTCTTGGAGATCTTCTCAAATCCCTCATGTTCCTTTCGAACTTGAACGGTTTTAACTCTTCTCCTTCACCGTCGGATTAAGGTTCACTAATCGGAAAGGTTCTTCTAAGGTATGGAAAGAAAAGGGCTCCAAGCGATTTTGTCACTTTTTCTCTCTCATCTTCTTGTTTTTGTTTACATTACTTGTATGTTTTGCTTTATTGTTTTGAGTCAGTCTAGTTTTATGCATTACTTTGTTTAATTTATTTTTGTTTTTTTTTTCTTTTCAGTTTTGGTTTGTTTTTTTTTTTTCATATAAAAATAAAAAAAAATTGAAAAATTAGAAAAATACAAAAATAATGTGTGTTTGTGTACATTGGTACTTGTGTACCTTGAATAGCCATTGAAACAAAGTTTTCTAAACTTTGTATCTCTTGTAGTTTAAATGAGCATCTCTATGCACAACTAAACAAATGAGTTTTGTGGCTCGTGTTTGTGATGAGTAAGATTAAGTGATCTCTTGTACTTAACACTAATATCATTATTTTTGACAAGAAAGATTAAAAAAATCCTAAGAGAAAGGCATAAATAATCATCTTACCACTGTTGCCCGTCAATCATAAAATGACATTTGTATGCTTCGGCATAGCAAAAGTGGAATGTCAAATGCTTAACATAATTGAGTTTTTCTTTTGTATCTCTTATATACCCATGCATGGTTTGCTTAAAAGAAAAATATGCAAAGAAAAAAATAAAAGCAAAAAGATCAAAATGCTTTATATATGATTGCAAGCTTGTATTCTAAGAGATGTGGGAGTAATAGGATATACCTCGAAGGTGATAGTCCCCATCAAACAGTTATGATTGTATATGAGTTAAATTGATTTTCTCATATCTCAAATCGTCATAACATGTAGACGCTTATGCAATATTGCGATATTTTTTACACATAACACGTAATATTTTTTGCTACTTTTGATACATGTGCAGGTACAATGTGATTTGGCCATCACAAGGTTTACATGTGTTAACGTATGCTCACTAAACTGTCTTGACTTGTTTTTGAAAAACAAAATTGGTTAGACTTGTTGTGTGTGTGTGTGTGTGTGTGTGTGTGTTTTGAGATCTAAATGCTTATCATTTTTCTTGTTGAGAGATAATTTTGAGAGATTAAAATGTTGTTTGGATCCTTGGTTGAGTTGTATGTTTGATTGCATTCATATTTGTGTTTTTCTCTTCTTGAAAAACTATTTTTAAGCAATCTCGACAACTCCTCAACACCTCTCGATACCTGGCTTATCTATCGAGCTCTTTAGCTTATTTTTTATCGCAATCTCGACAGCTTCTCAATAGCTCCTCAATCCATTAAGAAAGTTTATGTCTCCTCGATAGCTTCTCGATCCATCGAGCTTCTTTTTTACTGTGGACACTTCTGAACACCTACTCGATAGCTGCATCTGTCAACACTTTTAAAGCTTGATACCTCTCGACACCTATCTATCTGTCGAGAATTATTGAGCTCCTATATATAGGGTCAACGCGATCCGGAACTCATTTTGCTTGATCTCTCTAGACTCTTCACCTCCTAAAACCTCTCTTCCTCACTCTAGACTTCATCCTCAAGGATTTTTCGGCCTATATCAAGATTTTCTTCACTTGGTGAGGGTCCTAATCCTTTCTTTTTCATGCATTTCATGCATTTGACCTAACTTTTTGAGATTTTTTGAAAATTTTGTGATTTTTCAAAATTGATGAAGTTATTGTGAAATTTTTGGGATGGGTTTTGTATTTTTGATCTTAAAACATCATGCATTGCATCTCATTTGCATTATAACAATGTTTCATGCATTCTTAGATGTGTGTTTACTTTGTTGCAAACATGTGTGCTAGTAGGATTGGATTAGGCTAAGTCCATGATGATTTTACTATTGCATATCACATACTTATGCATTTTCATGCATACATCCTTTACATTCTATATATTCTTATATATTGAACTGTTTTGGGACTTTTTTTTTTTTTTTTGTCTCTTTCTCCTCCCCTCATTCTCTAGTTATGCGTCATGGTACCTAAACGTAAGTCTGTTTCATCCCAAAACCCTCTTCGTTCCGAGGCATCCATTTCTTCTTAGGAGTGTTAATTCGGGTTAGTGTGTCGTGTTCGTGTCGTGTCGAGGTAGGGACATTCGACTAAATGGCTCAACCATAACCCAACCCATTTAATATTCGTGTCATGATCCTTTAACCCTAATTCGACCTGTTAATAAGGCGGGTTGACCTGACCCAACCCATTGGATATGCTTAATAAACGAGTCGTGCTGGGTTGACACGAATGTAGCACAACTCATTTCAACCTGCATAATATTAAATATAATATCTATCTAGAAATAATTTTTTTTTTTTACATCTCAAAAGCAGTGCATACACTTCAAGTCTCCAACTCACATTCAAAATGATATAGTTCAACAAAAATATAATATTCATCTAGAAATAAGTTTTTACACTCCAAAAGAAGTGCATACACTTCAACCTAAATTCAAAATAACATAGTTTAACAAAAATAAAATAACATAGTTCAACAAAAATATAATATCTTTAGAACTCACCAAATGCTAAGTGTCAATATTGAAATAATTTGAGCTAACAGTAGACTAAAGTTTATAGAACAAAAACATTATGTAGAAAAAATTACTGCAAAATTTTGAAACACCAAGAAAATAGTTTTCTTTAATTCTAGATCTCACTACACACATGACAAAGAGAGCAATAACTAGTTTGAGAATTTGAGTTTGAGAATTGGCTATAAGACTATAAGATAGTAGAGTGAGTATTACGGCTAAAAAAAAAAAAAGATATTTATAAGATGGTTTAGAGATTTAGGGTTTGAAGGGCTTAGAGATCTAGGATTTGTAAAGTTTCAATTTCCAATATATTCCTTGTAAGTTTTTGTAATTACTCACTTTTCTTTTTAAATATAAAATATATGTTGGATATAAAAGGTATTTGACAAATCTAAAATAAAATGAATATTTATTTGTTATACGAGTTAAACGAGTTGTATTAAATGGGTCATTTCGGGTTGACACAAATAAATTGGCGTGTCAAATGTGTCTATTGCGAGTTACGCGGGTTGACCCGTCTATGACACATTTCTTATCGTGTTACTTTTGGGTCGACCCGTTTATAACCCAAATCTATTAATGCCCAACCCTAACCAGAAAAAACCCGTGTCGAGTTCATGTCGTGTTCACGGGTTGGGTCGAACATTGACACCTCTACTTCTTCTAATCCCACTCCATCTTCTGTTCGGTTCCGTGATGAGAACGCCCGAAAGGACTTTTTGGAGAACTTTTCTAGACGAGGTGTTCATTCGAAACGCCAAGTCATTTTGTTGGATTTCTCTGACACTGACCTACCTACTGTCATTCACCGTCGGGGTTGGGAGTCACTGTGTGACGTGCCGGTCACTTGTCCATCCGTGCTGATCTAGGAGTTCTACTCCAACATGCATGGATTTGATTATTCAATACCTCTTTTTGTTACTTACGTTTGAGGTACGCGCATTGTGGTTACATCGAATGTTATATCCGATGTGCTCCGTGTCTCGAGGGTAGAGCATTTTGACAACCCCGATTGTGAGCATCTGAGGACTGTGTCCAAAGACAAGTTTATTTCCGCTTTTTATGAGCGTCCATTCGATTGGGGTGATTGTCAGTTCTCCTTATACATCCTTTGCTAAAGGCCCTCATTTTCTTAACATGGTCATGACTTTTGTTTTGCATCCTCTTTCTCATTATAACTCTATTACCGAGCTCTGTGCTTGATTTTTACTTTCTTTGTTATAGCATTTTACTATATATTTTTCCTTTCATTTCATTCTTTCTATTCTAGACATATATAGGGCTACGACGTCCCATGATAAGCTCATCTTCTCTTCTGCTATCACGAGGATTTTATGTCATTTTTCTGTTCCCTTTCCCATTTCCGACCACTTCCACGTTATGTGTGCCATTGATGCCGCTACTGTTAAATTGAGCGAGGCGCAGTTTCATTCGAGGCGGTCTAGGTCGGCAGCTGCTCCCACTCCTTCAGCTCCATCCAACTCCACTCCCTCTACTTCTGCGGGAGGTGTGACTCTGGATGTGATCATGGCGCAATTTCAGTGCATGGATGCTCGCCTTGATACATTCTCTACTGAGTTGTATCAGGTGAACACTTGTGTCGGCCGTATTGCTAGATGGCAGGCTCGCCTTGGTGGCTTTGTGGAATCTCCCTCTCCTCCTCCCGAGGCATCTAAGGCATTTAAGGACGATGATGACTCCGACGACAACGATGATGATGGGGATGGAGATGGTAGCTCTTCCAGTGCTAACGAGATGTCTGCTTGATATTTTTACCCTTTGTTACTCATGACAAAAAAGGGGAGTAGTTTTGGATATGAGAGTAGTCATACTCGTAGAGGGAGGGTTAGTAATATATGAGATTTTTGTTAGGGGGAGTGTACATTGAGGGATGTAGTGAGCATTTGATGTATTTTTTTCTCTACATTTCAGATACATCACATCTTGTATATTGATCTTGTGATCATTTTGACTTACAATGTACTTATATTTGCTTTATATATTATTGATGTATGTTCTTTCACCTATCTCTCCATGTGTTATTTATTTTCTATCTTTATACACATGTTTCTTATATTATGTATGCAATCTATTATTTTTATTTCACACTAAAATGTCTTGATGAGTTTTGTTTAAAGTATCTCAGAAATACAGGTTGTCAAAGTCTTCTTGCCATAAACTCTCTTCTTGCAAAGTTTTTTAAGAATTTGTGTTAGGATAAATTTTATTGTGTTCAACAAGTGAATATGAATTGAGTGATTTATGACTTCTCTCATATGTTCATTTGTTTGTAGTGGTTTTGTCACGGATTGCCAAAGGGGGAGATTGTTAAGACATATGTGATTCAATGATAGGAACATATGTCACTATTTTATTTAATTGGCTAATCCTTTGACAAAACGCACTTTACTTGTAATTGGGTAGATCTAGGATGTGTTTAACACTGTTATTAATTTCGTTTCGTTACGGCTGGAATGGCCAGAATTTCTCATGCCAGTGTGCAATCCGGAATGGTACTACCATCCATTCCACCTCAAGTCAAATTCCAGCTTGTTTCGGGGTGTTTGGGCCGTTCCGGTCAATTCTGGCCAATTTCGGGTGGAATGAGAATTTCGGCCGATACTGGTTTTGCCTTGAAATATATATATATATATATCCTGCAACTATGTTGTTTTACATCTCAAATTAGATGTTCACAGATCCATTCAAACATGCAAAGCTTCTATTTTGACAATATCTAAAGGTTTAAATTCATAAGAAAATAATCACAACCCAAAAAGAAATTAAAAAGAGAGAAGGAAATTAACAACAATGGCAGTGTCCAACCTTCATCTGCATGCTCTATCTCTTCTTTTCCCTTTTCATTTTTGGCTTTATTTTCCTTCTGCACTACATTTTTTCGCTTGCTTGTCTTCACGTTTCGTCAAACCTTTAGAGTGCTAAGAGCTTGAGACTTTTTTCTTAGTTAAGCTGAATGCTAAAAGCCTGAGACTTGTTATTTCTGAATGGCTCTTACTTCCAAGATATAATTGTCTTTTAGTGAATTTGAAAATTATTATTTTATTTAATTTTTGAATGGTGTGATGGACTGATGGGTTATTACTTATTAGTATCTACTTGCCTATTGAAGTACATTGGATATAGAGTGTAGGCATGGAGTTTTCTTTACCACACAATGTGAGGGAATTAATTTATTATAATAATAAGTATGAAAAAAAATTATACTCTATATATATATATGTTTAATTTTTTTTTTAAAACTCGAAACATCTTGAAACGGTATGCCGAAATTGGCCGATACCGAAATATTCTGTTTCACTGGACAAACTGAAACGGGGTTCGAAATGGAATTAATAACATTGGTGTTTAATGTTTCAAGAAACAAGGTTTCAAGTTCAAGTGTTAAAGCCATGCAAGTCTATCTAAGGACCAAGTCAGAAAGTGCTGTTCATTAAAGCTCGACAGCTAGCATCTATTGAGGTTTAAAAGCTGCTGAAGCTCGTGACTCGACAACTAGCTCGATAGATGGCTATCTATTGAGATTTATGAAGTTCAATTTTTCAGGACTGTTTTTTATCCAATCTGTGAATATATATTTGGGCTTTCTTTTCTCACAACCCTAAACATATGTAAAGATTATTTTAGGGGCCATAAATGGTTACGCACAATTGCACAAGAGCAAATTTCACAAGAGTGAAGAAGAGTGTGACTGGAAACCTAGTTTGCCCTAATTCTTCAAGAAGTTATTGTATTTGTACACCATAGAGTTTTTCGACCAAGCAACTTCATGATTTTCATCATGTGATGAACAGAAGAACTTTGCAACCAATCTAGTTGGTGATTGAAGTCGCGTACTGAGATTCGCACAATTGGTTAGTCACGTACTGTGAGCCGTGCATTGAAAAGTTGAGATTGTCATTGCAGAACAAATCCAATTGGTTATTAGGGTAAGCGTTCAACTGTAAGTTAGTATAAGGTACTGGGATTCATTTACTTGTAATCACTTGTTTTGATAATAGTGGATTTTCAGGAATGGTGACCTTAAAATCACCCGATGGGGTTTTGCCATGTAGGTTTTTCTCATTCGTAAACAAATCACCGTGTCAATTTAATTTCCACTGTATACTTAGATTAATTAGTGATTTCTTTTTGCTACCACGCGTTTTGCATGTTAATTTTATTAATTAATAAACTAAACTAATTAATCAATTAATTCATCACAAGGAGTCAATACGTTTTTTGGCCTATCAGTACAGAAAAAAGTTACAGTGAAACATCCTTCATCCATACTAAAAATTTGGAGATATTAACATTACATTGAGCCAGACTATGAGCTACTAAAAAACTTGAGATATTAACGTCATATCGAGCCAAACTATGAGCAACTTTGTTACCTTCCCACTTAGTATGAGAGTAACGTAACTAAGAAAAAGATTTAGAAATAAACCTAGCATCATTCAATAGGTTTGCATAAGAGGCCATAGAAGAATCATGGTCACCCAATGCCTTAATCACCATCTCATAATCATGATTTTTAAACTCGGGATCATACTGTCCGACCCGATTAACCGGGAACCTTTTACTATTATGGTTTTTTAACCCTAGAAACCATTCTAGGTAAGAAAAGAAGGGATCCGTTCAAACCATAGTTGAACTGCCTCGGTTTAAAAACTGTGGACAGTTTTCACAGTTCAAGTCAGAGTTATTTTTATTTTAAAAAAACTAAAAACATTACTGACTCACAGCACCAAATCACCATAGTTGAAGCTTCAACCATAAGATTCTGTCAAACGTTGAACTCGCATCAACATTTTGGTCAGTTTCAAGCGAAAAATTCTTTCTGGTAGTGAATGCTTTTGTGAGATTTTTTTGACAAAACAAAGAGAGAGAGAGAGAGAGAGAGAGAGAGAGGGAAAACCTAAAGAAACGTGTAGGCATTGGGAAAGAAAAAGAGGCATTGGGTGGATGAGAAAAATTTAAGATAGTAGTAAAAAAAAAAAAAAAAAAAAAAAAAAAAAAAAAGAGAGATAAAGATGTAGAATTATAAACAGTGGAGGAGACAAATCAATCAATCAAACGTTGGAGAAGAAGGGGAGAAAAAAAAAACAAAAAAGGAAAAACAAATTGGACTTAGCTTAGGCAATTTGAGAAGAATAAGAAATTTAAAAAGACCCATTGTCACATCATTTCCTCTTCAATAGTTATCATTGACTAATTTTTTTTATTAATTATAAAATGGACTAAGTCCTATTGGATTATATATAACTTATAATCGAGGATTAAAAAAAATGGAATTCTTGATAATTTATAGGAATTTTTACCAAATAATTAAATTTATATATATGAAAATAATATATATTCTCAATGTTTTACTAATTTAATTATTTTTTTATATTTTAAATAATTATTAATTTAATTATGACATCATCCCGATTCAAGCTCAGTTCGAATTTGGTATGACCTCAAAAACCTTGAACATCTCTCTTGCCAAGTTTTTTGAACCGTCTGAATTTCAAAACCATGCTCAGAATCTCCTTCTAATATAGCATATATTATGCCGATCTCTAGAGCAAACTCCAGTGCACGGATGATTTTAAAAAAGGTCATCCAATTTTTTTTTTTTTTCCCACAATCAGCCATGCATGAGAATTTAACCAAAAAACATCAATAAAAGGAATTTAAATCATGAAATGGGTACCGAAGGTAATTTACGTTTTAAGAAAAAAAAAATCTATGATTTTAAAAATTTTAAAAACTACAATTTACGTTTTAATAAAACTAGTTGCTAACCCGTGCGATGCACGAGAATAAAACTGAATAAGTTTCATGAAAAAAAAAATTATTATTTTTGAGTTGGAGTAGTAAGCAAAAATGCATGAAATTAAAAAAAAAAAAATGATATTGAATGAAAAAAACACAATTTTATTAGTTAGGCAAAAGAAAGTAATTTTGTTTTATTTATTATATTTTTGTGAGAATGAATAAGAGATAGAATGTTGCATCTCTAGTTTAGTTTGTGTTGCATATATAGGTATATATAAGATTTGTTGTAATATATATGGCAAAAGATATCTATTGAAAGGCCATAGTCCTTTGAATTTGATATACCAAAAGGTGTTTATTGAAAGGTCATAACCCTTCATATTAGACATTCCAAAAGATGCCTATTGATCCAAAAAGTGCCTATTAAATGAAAATGTGCATATTGACCAAAAATGTGCCTATTGAATGAAAAAGTTCCCATTGAAAAATAAAAACCTAAAATAAAAAGACACAATTGTTCGATATCCAAACACAAACAAACAAACAAAAAAATAAAGTCTCATATTTACAATGACAATTCAAATATATTAGGAATTGAATTTTTAAAGAATAACACTAATCTTTTAATTAAGGAATTGAATTTTTGTTGTTGAGTATAAAGCTTGATTGGTACTGGTTACTAAACAATTAATATTGAAAAGGGTTCTTGTTCAGCTATCAAGAAAATATCCTATTCCTTGCTAGTGAATATAAGATAACCAAAAAATTAAATAAAAACTTATTCTTCACCATGACACCAAACCCCCTAGCCACAATCATGGTTCTCGCAATTTAATTCCCATTGTCCATGACAAGGTATCCCCATTACTCACTCACCTATATTAGTGCATCTATATTCACTTCATTAGTAACTTACAACTGCTCCATGTTGCCTTAATATGTGAACTTTAAGTTCAAAGAAATGATAACTTCAACATGTGGCGTTTTGCTAGGCCACACATTTATCTAGCTGCTATTATTAATCAATACAAAGGCAAGGAAATCAACAATGTTATGGTACAAACAGCTTTGTAACACAGCCTGAGTCCTCAAACAAAGCATACAATATTGATAGACATTATAATGAATAGAAACTGCACTTGATGTGGCTCACTACATAAGTGACAACATATTAATGCCTGTCCAAATCAAGCTTCAATGCAGTTTCTTCAACTTGCTTAAACTAAAAAACGTATCCATTTGCAATCAATTAGTCTTAGCGCAAAAAAACTTGGTAGAAAGTCAATAAATAAGCCAGACAAAATTAAAAAAAAAAAAAAAAAATCATAACTGCTCTGGAGTTTCAATCTTGTATCTCCCACTGCAAATCATATCAAATCCTCCCTGATAAAAAGAAAAGGCAAGCAAATTATTTAAAAAAAAAAAAAACTTGAAATACAACTTATATTTAAAATGACATATATAAAGAAACAAATTGATGAGTAGAATATTGTAAAATACCTCAGGTGGTGTGGCACATAGGAGGTAAAAGCAATGGTATTTTCTTTCAGATTTGGTAATCTAGCAAACAGGAGAACTTTCTAGCAGATTCCTTCTAATTTCTGCCCCACTATAACTATTCACTATGACCTTTTCAAGAAAAAAAAATGTCACTATGATTAAACAGATACACCTAAAAGATATGCATAATTAAGAAATATATATGCAATATGCATAATTGAAATGATAGGAATAAAAGTGTAAAGATAGTCTTCGTTGAAAAGCAAACCATGGAAAACTAATAAAAACCTTGAGTTGTTGTTTCGAATTGTTTTGGCATTGTTAAAGGCCTCAAGAACTGGGTTGGACTGTGATATTAAAGGTCAATGTGGTCATAAACCTTGATTTTTACTTAATTCTTCCAATAATATGCCAAGCACATACTCATAGGAAAATTTGAAATCCAACTATGCGTACTTCTACTCCAGATTGCTCGCCTAAGTGTGCAAGATATCTCATGAGCATCTTTGTTGTCTCAATTTTACCAGCACCTCTATCTCCACTAACCAAAATTGAATTGTCTTTTCCTTCATTAATCATTGCCCTATTTTCTTAAACAACACATCAAATAAGAAACTACCACATAAGTAAACAAAAAAACTATCACATCCAAGAAGTGATATGAATTGCATACATTTGAAATGTAATTAATTTGACTTAGATATTTAGGAAAGATGCAGGCCACTAATAGTACTATGAGGTCTAAGAATGGCTACATATAATTAGATGTAATTTTTTGTTTCACTTTACTGCAATTAATTTATAAAACATGCCTATCTAGATTATCTCAATTAAATTTAAAGCTGTAGCTGTTTAGTTATATACATATATTAATAAAGAAGGTATAGTCCAGAATTCATTTTCATTCCCATTTAAGAAGATTATTAAATTTTCTAATGTTGCAACTTGGGTTTTGATGATGGAAAGTTCTAGTGTATAGAGTACTAAATTGCCACTTATGTTAATGACATAGTATGCCTAAATGCACATTAGAAAAAATGCAATGACCAATGGCAACTAAAACCAACAGGTACAAACCATGAAGTGGATATAAACTAATGCAAGAATAAGTGAGACATTTTGTCAAACACATGGTGTGCACAAAATTTCAACATTAGAATGTACCATAAAACCGATAATGAACAATCCTAAGTGTGGGATGAGTACATTAAATAGTTCAAACAATCAAAGCTAAGTCAGAAATCCACACCTCATGTATCAATGTCTAAGATATAGGATTTTTTTTCTTCTGAATAATGTGTAAGATATTAACAATTGTTATTACAAAAATAAAAGAAATTAATAGTTTAAAATAGAAATATACAGCTTATTTACACATTGAACAATTCCTGTAACACAACAAACAACAACAATAACACAACAAACAGACAGAACAAACAAATTGAAGTGTATCAAATATACGAAACTACATAACTAATTAAATTATTCCATGAACAGTGTAAAGCCAAAAACCCAACTCTTCCATGGCTTTTATATCGTAAGAAAGCACATGATATCTGTCTTAATTGATGTTAAACCTTCCAATTTGCAAAATAAAATATAGAACCCAGAATTCAAAATCATACTGTTGGTTTTTTGGGACAGTGAGAAACTAACCAGCAAGTGAAAAAAATCAGATTAATAAGAAAGAAGCAAAATTAAGAAGAAGCCACACACTATGTGTTCAACTGGGTTTGGTTTATTGCAAATGCATATTATATAACAACAATCAAATGAAAATAGTGTTTGAAAAAATCAAAAAAGAGAAGAACGAACAAGTTATGGAAGAGTATAAAAGAGAAGAAAAAGAATCTGTCCAATACCAAAACAATCTCATAGACAAAACATTTGACTCCATGCTTCATCCGGTTTTGTCAAATCAGCAATTGATGCAACAATCTCTTCATCAGTATCAGAGGGGACTAGTCTGACAGTAGTGAAGGGCCTCCCAAAGATCTTTCTCTCCTACTCTCTCTGCACAACACATTTATTAAAGAAAAAAGGAAATCAAAATTAAATTGCTAAAAACTATAACAGAACAAAAAGGCTCGATACAAAATTGGAATAGAAAATTAATAATTCTATTGATTCAGTGATTACCCAAAACTGTAACCATTTAAAAAAAAAATCATAATTAATAATTCTGTTGATTCAATGAATATATTGAATTGATAAGGATTATTATACATTAAATTGAGCAAACAAACATTTCGAGAGAAAACCAAAAGCCCAAAACAGAACTGAATCTACACAAATACCTAAACCTAAACAAATCCATAAAAAATACCCAAAACTGAGTTGCACTTAATACCCAAGTATTAATAAGTTTTTCTCTCTGTGTTTGCCTACTGTTCTAGCAGTCTAAGGCTGGTGTTATAGTGAAAATTGATGGTCATAGTGGCCCTTCAATATTTCTTCCAAACTGTCTCTCAGTTTCTTTATTTGCACCTTTCAAATTGTCTCTCAATCTCTCTCTTATCTAAATTCATTTGTATGTTTTTTAAACCATATACATTTATTAAGAAACCTTTAAATGGCTTTGAAATTTAAACAGTGTATTAGCATTCCCAGAACCGGTGTAGCCTTTCGCTTTTAAAATGTACATGTGTGTGATTGAAGAGCGTATAAAGAGAAAGAAACGATGTAATATTTGTAACTACCGAATGAACCCTAAATCAAAATCAAGCCAATTGAAATACCAAAAGCCTAAATCATATTTAACTGGCAAGTAAAAAAAACAAAATTGGAAACTTCACTGGTAAAGCTTTTGGAGAAAGACCGATCCGATCACAATAAACATGTTCTTGTTGTCGAACTGTAAGGCAGCGACTCCGAAAAGACGGTAGCAAGACGCAATACAATGGGAGGAAGTTCTAATTTTAAGGGAGGAAGTTCTGATTTTTGTGAGAAGTTAGGCTGATTTTAAGGGACCTAAGAAGTTCTTCATCGTTGTAGAGAGAAGGATTTGGTAAATTAGAGAAAAGAAAGAGAGGGGGAAACAGCTTTGGTGAGGGTAGCAAATTGATGACTAAAGGTAGTGACAGAGAGGGTTGGGGAAAACGATGGAGACTATATTGGGGGTCAAAGGTTGAGAAAAGGCGAAAAAACTGTTTTTGAAAAAAGAGTCAAATAAGAGAGGCTTTTATAAAATAATATATATATATATATATATATAAGAGGTTTTGGTGAGAAATTCATAACTACTTAGTGAATTGGCGCAACCAAACACCAAACAGTAGCAACTAAAACGGTTTGCTTAAGCAGGCCTAACGACCAGACACATCTTTTTGTGTTTTAAAATATATAAACGTGGCACAAATTTATATAACCACATGGCGTAATGAGAAGTGGTCAACGAAAAGTCAAACATTTCGGCTATTAGTAGATATTTTAAGAATAAAATATTTTATTTATAAGTGCTATCATGCATAGAAGTCCTTACTTCTTAACAAGACAATTGTTTAATTTGTTTTCCACAATTTTTTTAAAAAATCCCTATTGGTTTTGATGGCGATTATTTTATTTGGTGGAAAAAAAAAAAAAAAAAGCATATGTCGGCATTCAATTCAATTCAATACATGTGTGATTTTGTAATAAATGTTGGCATTCGATGCAAGCTGTGGTGTACGTTTGCATGTTTCCTTACGTGTTTTTGCAATGGTGTACGTGCTATTGCTTGTTACGTGCTTATGTAGTATTCTTAGCACGTGATACAGACTGTTCTGATGGGATTCTTAACTAGTGCAGCAGGAACAGCAGGATCACCAATTAGCTTAGTACGTGATACACAAATGTGCAATTTGTCATTACTTTTTCATGTCTTTATAAGAGTACCAATGTACCAGGCTTATCAGAACAGCAATCAACAGAGACTCTCAGTTCACAATTCCCTTAGCGCAGAGAGAGAGAGAGAGAGAGGCATGGATGCACTCAATTCTACTAAACCCGACGACCACCAGGTAGTCTCTCCAACCAGAGTCTTGCTTCACTTATCAATCTTATCTATTAATATTGGTTTCACACTTTCTTCATAACCAAACAGAGTATTAGTTGGTTCATGTCATTTCTTTTATAATTTTTTACTAGAGGTGGCAGGTTGGCACACACATTTATATTATAATACAATAAATGATTAATTTTTTTTTTAATAATTTCCAGGGATATTATAGTTGCATTGATTTATATATATCTTTTGATGAATTCATGAAATAGTATGATGCAGTTTCAAATAATTTAATTAAAAAAATTAATTAGTTAATTGGTTTGAATATGCTTGATTTATGATTAAAAAAAAAAAAAAAAAATCTAATATGAATACAAGTGTGCAATAATATGTTTGTTTCGGTGAAAATGTTTTATAGAAAATGAGTCATTTTTTCAAATAGTGTTTTCTATAAAACTATTTCTTTTTTTTTTTCTTTTTTCTTTTTTTTAATGTTTGATATCAACTTTAAATGAGTTGAGAAACAATGTCCTAGCTTCTCTTATTTAGCGTACTGTGAAATTGAATTGTTTTCCAAAAAAATTTAGTGGAAGACAATCTCTAAAAATAAGTCATACTTTTTATGTTGCCTAAAAATAGTTTTCTTTTAACTCATTTTTTATGATACTACCAAATATTGAAAAACACGAAAAACTATTTTTACATAAGATTTTCCATCGAAATAGACAAAGGACAAAGTTTAGTTACAATATCTTTACACAAGATAATTAGACGAAGGACAAAGTTTAGCTACAAAAATTGGTTGTAACTTTAAGATACAACCTTATTCAATATCTTTTTATTGTGAGTGAACTTTGAAAAATTCACCATTGGATTACATCTTCTTCTTATATCTTCCACATTTGCAAAATTTCTAAAAAATTAAAAATCAATATCTATGTCATTAATAAATTATTTAAATTGCAAATTTTTGTAGTTTAAAATTATGCATAAAATATAAGCTTATAGATCATATAGTAAATAATTTCCGATTGACACAAAATTTGACATGTATGTTAAGAGAGTAAAGAACTTGTAATTCAACGGTTAAATTTTCAAAACATATAGTAATGTTTATTTTATTGAGTAAGGTTGTAACTTTATGTTATAACTAATTTTGTAGTTAAACTTTTTCTACGTAGGAATTATCATTAGCAAAACTATGCAAATAAGTTGCCAAAAATAAGCAATTCCAAAAGAGACATGCTATTTGAATGCTTGAATAAATTACCTTTAAATTTGCAATTATGACAGGAATTTTCATTTGCAGAAGAACTAAGAAGATCGTGACCAATTCATGCCGTAGAGACATCGTAAAGTGCATTGTGTTTGGTCGTTTTCAGTTTCTTATATATATTCCTTTCTTGTTTGACAGATTTTGGTTGAAGAGAAGTTGTCTGCAAGAATATTGACATTGAATAGGCCTAAGCAACTGAATGCCCTTTTATTTCAAATGGTATCACACCTAACTTATTGAATACTTTTGATGTGTTTTCTTGCATTCTCTTTTATATTATACTACCACGTTACGGTATCAAATACCTCAGTTATCTTATGTTTTTAAATTGATATATATATATATATATATGAAATCAAATGAAATGCAATGGCAAGGTGCAAAGCTATGTCTGCTATATGTGGTGTTGTTTCTTAGTTTCAAAATGGATGGACTCAATAATCTATTGAGTATAATTTCTGGAATATGGATGATTTTGTATTTCTAGTCCTTTAAGTGGATTAACCTTATTCTGTTTCTTTGTTCTTTTAAATATACATTCCCTTTTGTTACATTTTGTAATGTCTGAAAGTTTAAATAGCGTGTAGAACAATATGAATGTTTAGACCACAATTACAACTTTATCAATTCAAGTTTAATGTCAAACAATATATGTGTGAAAAATGAACATAGGCTAATAACAGAATTGATAGACAATCTAAACCAATTAAAATCACATTCACAGCAGAAATTAAATGACAAAAATTAAGGGAAGAGAGATGCAAACACAATGACAACACAACAATGTGTTATCGAAGAGGAAATTGAAGCCTTCGGCATAAAACTTCTCTGCCGCCCTTCAAGCGGTCAATAATCCACTAGAAAATGTAGTTGGGATATATGAACAACAATAGACCCTCCAAGCCTAATCTACCCAGTGTACCTAAGCCCTCTAAGCTTCTTGCTTTAACGAGATTACGCCGAACCTTTGTCTTTTCTAGTTTACCGGATTCCGCTATAGCCCATAGCATCAACCAATAACCATTGGTCCCTTCCTAACTACTTCCCAAAGCACCAAAAAGCATTCTCACAGATGTGGATATGGTGAGAAAAGGATTTGACAAAGAACCTCTCAAGAATGTAACAATAGAGAGGATGAGAGTAGAGGAATTTGAAGAGTCTCTATGTAAAGATTGTGGATGAGTCAATCTTGTTTTTCTCTAGGGTTTCTCTCTCAAAATTCTCTCTAAAAACTCTCTACATTTCGTGAGTATAAGGGTCTATATACAGTGGTGTGTATTTGGAATGCAAAGAGTCATTTTTTTCCCAAAACAGAGCTGGTTGGCGACTTGGCCTTGCGACTTGACTAAGTCGTGAGTTCAAGCTGTGAGCTAACTGAATGGCTAGTCTGAACTTTTTGTCCTGTAGTGCTACAGCTGGCACGACGATTTAGCTATCTGCACGCTTCACTCGTGTGCAACTTCTGGCGGCTTACCAGTCGCAAGCCACCCGCAAGATTCAGTTGCGAGTCCCTGCTTCACTGCACAATCTTGAGCATTTCTTCACACTCTCTCACACACTACCTTTACAAAATTCCCACCTAAATACAGGTTTATAAATACTGAATTACAAGAAAATTTGGCATGGAATAAAGCCAACAAAATGATTAATTAAATTCAACCTTACAATGTCAATCACAATTTTACTTAGGGAATTTTTGCCATTTTGTAATGTCAATGTGGTTTCTTGCATTCCATTTACCGGTCATGATATTCTGCTTTGTGTAAGGTAATGTTATGCATGTTGGGGATAATACACAAAGTAATCAAGAAAGAAAAAAATGAACATAAAAGACAAATAGAAAAATAGATAACTTTGATGCACAAAATTGTTATCCTTAGACAAGATTTGTCATCACTAGTGTTGCTAAAGAGTTATCACAAATTCGTCTCCTAGATACAACCAAGTTTGTTGGGTTCTACAAATAGGAATTTTGGAAAATACCTATAGGATTTTTTATGTTTTTTAGAAACTGATTTTGGGAGAGAAAAGAATTAGTTTTCAAGTGAACACGAACCACTATTTATAACCATAAGGTTATAATCCTTTAAAAGACACAAATGGAAAGTTTAAATGTTTAATAAAACCATTCACAAAGCTTAAAACATTTTCAAACATTCAAAACAGTTACCAAAAAAACTCTACAAAAATTCAGTTTTTATAAGTCTCGAAAGATCGAGAGGAATTGAGTATTGAATGCTCGAAAATGTGTTAAAAACACAAGAGCTGTTTGGACTCCCAAATTAAAGTGACAGCTCGATTGATTTTATATTAACTTAATACTAAGTGCGGAATAGTGTAAATGCGAGTAGATAAACAAACAAGCTACTGTAATCCATAATCATGACAACACAGCAGTAAAATGGAATGTAAAAAAGTAGGGAAGAGAGATGCAAATACAAGATAACACGCCGATGTGTCATCGAAGAGGAAACCGAAGAACTCAGCGAAAAACCTCTCTGCCGCCCTCCAAGCGGTAATCGATCCACTAGACAAACAGTTGGGATACATGGATTAGCAAGAGACCCTCCAAGCCTAATCTACCCGATGTATCTAAGCCCTCCAAGCTCCTACTCTAACAAGGCTTCTCAGAACTGTGTTTTGTCTAGTTCTCTAGATCCCGCAACAAGCTCCATGTTGCATCTACCATCCTTGGCTTCTTCTAATACTTCTCAGCAGCACCAAAACCTCACTTGACACTCTAAAAGGGTGTGGTAAGTGTTTGGGCTATCAACCTCTCAATGGTATGGAAATGGAGAGATAGGAGTTGAGAAAAATCCACAAGCAATTGTGTAGAAAAATGTGGGTATAACAATTTCTAACTCTCAAGGTTTGTGGTTAGGGTTTTCTCTCAGAAGCACTTCTCAACATTTGTGGGTAATGTTGGAATATATAGTGTAGGTATAAAAAGTGTGTATCAGATAGCACAGTCTGGCAAAACAAAATGTTTTGCGTGTGTCTCGCGGGAAGGCCTTACCCATGAGCTACTCACGAAACACAACTGTCTCCATCCTGTACTGACTCTTCACATTCCAGCATGTGCAGGTCACATGGCGCACTTCGCGGGATGCTTAGTAGCGAGCTACCTGCGAGAAATCTTTTGTCTTCAATTGCTTGAGTCTTCACACAGACTCTCTCTCTAACACAACTCTTACAATTAAATCCCACAATAAATACAGGGTACAAAAGATTGAATAAAATTACAATCAAATTTAGCACGGAATTAAAGCCAACAAAACACATAGTTGTAAATTACAACTTTACAAGCATCAATCAAAGGCTCTTCTCAATCAATCGAATAGGAATCAAACATCAATCGAGAGAGGCAAAAACTCTAGATCAAATTTCTTGATCATTTCAATCGATCGAGAAAAATCTCAACAGATCAAAAATTCCTAGACTTGAATTTTCACATAGAAAATTCTAGAACTTGAATTTTCATTTTATCATCTTTATTAATCAATACTCTCTAATCTTAAATATCATGATTACAACATTTCCACGTATATACCTATATATACAACAATGCATACTATGCAATACTTATGCATGCATGTCATAGTGCAAATGAAGTAAACAATTTGCTATAACATGTTATCTGGAACTTGTGTTTAATGCAAAATTCTAGATTTCTTGGCTATTGGAGCTTTTCCTTGCATATGAGGAGGATTCTAATGTGAAGTTGGTAATTGTCAAGGTATGTCCATTCCTAAGAGACAATCTTCATATCTTACCTTCAAATTGCATTGGAAATAAATCAAAAAGAAAGTCGTATCTTTCTGACACTTTATTTTGGCTGATCCTCGCAAATGAATGTGTGGGTACATGGCAGTGGATATTACATTTAATTTTCTTAATTTAGGTAGTGCTAATGAATCATTGTGATTGCTGTTTTGTTATGCAGGTTGTAAGGATTTTGTTGTAAAATTAACCCTTAGTTATTTATGTTGGTTCTAAATGAAAAGCTAGTTTTATGGTGAGGGAGGAATTTATTTTATTTTGGCTAAATAAAACAGATTATCTTCTTTAATCCTCAAAAAAAAAAAAAAAAAAAAAGCAACCTTCTTAAGGTTGTTAACTTGTAAACTTCATCTAGTTCAATTGTAAATTTACTTAGTATAGCTAGTAAAGGCTGTTCATATGGAGGAGTCTCAAGACATTTTCTTGTGCATATATGATAGATAGTGTTAGGACATATGCGGTTCACATGTTAAGAATATATGTCATACTTTTATATAATTAGCTAATCGTTTGACAAAATGCACTTTACTTGTATTTGGGTAGATTTAGGATGTGTTGAAATACTTCAAGAAACCATGTTTTAAGATCAAATATTGAAGCCTTCAAGTCTGTTCAAGAAAACAAGTTGAAAGTGGAGATTCATTAAAGCTCGACAGCTGGCTCGACAATTGCATCTATCGAGCTTTAGTAAGCTGTTCATGTCCGTAGCTCGACACCTGCTCAACAGCTTCTCGATAGCTTCTATCTGTCGAGGTTTATAAAATCAGAATTTCTAATTTGATTTCTTGGGATCCGTGAATGTGTCTTTAGGCCTTCTTTTCTCCTAACCCTAGACATATAAAAGGATTTTTTTAAGAGTCATCTAAGAGTTCACAAGTTGCACAAGCATTAAGCGAAATCTGTTCAAGCAAATTGTGACCGAAGACGAAGTTCTTAACCTAATTCATCTCTTCTGAAGAAGTTGTTGTGTATGTGCACCTTTGGGTTTTGTGACCAAGCATCTTTTTGATCTTCATCATGTGTATGAACTGAAGAACTTTGCAGCCAACCTTTCTTTCTAGTTGGTGATTGAAGTCACGTACTGGGATCCGAGCAAACTGGTTAATCACGTACTTGGGAGCCGTGCATCAAAAAGTGGGAACTGTCACTATAGAACAAGTCCTATTGGGTATTGGGGTAAGAGTTCAACTGTAGGTTGGTAAAGTACTTGGGATTCCTTTACTTATAACCACTTATTGTGATAATAGTGGAGTTTCAAGAGTGGTGACCTAAAAATCACCCGGTAGGGTTTTTGCCGTTAGAGTTTTCCCCATTCGTAAACAAATCACCATGTTATTTATTTTCCACTGCATATTTAGTTTATTAGTGATTTGTTTGTGCTGCTACGCAATTATATGTTAATTAACTTAATTAATCAACTTGGTTAAATTAATTGGTTAATTAATCACAGGGGTCAATTCGTTTGTAGCCTATCAGATAGGCATTTTAATTTGTTTAACTAAAGCTTATAAGTAAAGAATTGGGCACGTTTTCGATTGTTTCAGCCTTGCAGAGAATGCAAACTGATTGCATGTCCTCTGTGGTCAATTTTTTAGGGAAAGGGAAGAGCATTTTGTGCTGGAGGTGATGTTGCAGCAGGGATTCGGGATATTAATGAAGGTGTAGGCTCTTTTTATTACTCATTGGACCACCCTCACTGGTCCTCAACATCTAGATTATTCATGACCTACCACCACAGATAAGATTCAACTGCTAATGTGGAGTCTTTCAGTCATCTCTTCTTTACAAGATGCTCAATTATGCGAATTTCAAGAATTTATTTTTTAAGAAGTAAAGGACATCAATGCTAATCCTGTAATACTTCCCCTCGTCCCCCCAATATTTTTATGTATTAGGTACCTGGAGATTAGGTGCAAAAAATTTTTGGATGCAGTACACCTTAAATTACATTTTGGCAACAAATCGTAAACCCCAGGTGACCACGTTCACCATGAATAGTAAATTTTCATTATCTTTTATTTCTATTGACTTTTGACAGTAGAGGCATTCTTGGTCAAGTTAGTTATATGAATATATTCTTTCTTACTATTAGTATGCAAATATTGTTGAAGGTTTCAATCCTTAATGGAATTGTCATGGGAGGTGGGGCAGGGGCTTCAATACATGGTAGATTCCGGGTTGCAACAGAAAATTCGGTATTTATCTCTCTTCATCTCCAGTTTTAAGTCACAGAATTTTACTTTCCCCTAGTAGATGATTATGAATTACACACTTCCCTGAGATTTTATACAACAGGAATGTATTTCCATTATTTTGTCCAATTCAATAGATGATGGTCAGTTTGAATGTCCAAAGCAAGGAATTGAATATGGTTGTTTATCTCATGGTTCACTACTCTCTCCCCCCACCCGTTTTATTTTAATCGTTGCAAATGTTCTTCTTTAATTAATATGTATAGTTGCAGGTACTATAGTTGCTAAATTTGGCTAGGAACCTAGTAGTTCCACTGGTACCTCTCAATGCATCTAATGGAGACATTTTGGGTTCAAATAAAAATGAAAAAAGATGCTAAACTTAATTTGTGACAACACTTCTTATTTTTGTTTTTTGGGTCCTAAAATAATCTTAATGCTTCCTGTATCAATAAGAAAGGAAGAAGAAGAAGAAGAAGAAGAAGAAGAAGAAGAAGAAGAATTGTATTGTTAAACCTGATCAAGCAAAAAATGCTGATGCTGTCCACTATCATCACTTGCGTTTTGAACTCCTTAAAAGGTTCTTAAATTGGGTTTTAGGTCGCTCCTCTTTCGTCTGTGTACACTAAATTGCAGTGTCCTAATGCAACTCCAGGCACTTGGGGCTAGCCATTCTAAACCATATTTATGTGCGAGAAGTTGTCAGATGATGCTCAAGTTCAAATGGTCCATAAATGACTTAGCCTTTCCTCTGGCAGTGGCAATTAGAATTTCTTCTTGTTTTGCAGATGAGAATTTTAAATGCATTGGCAATTATGGTGCCATGTGTTCCATATGGATACATGAGTTGTATTTAATTTATAATGGAATGACCAATTGTTGTAGCTTCATCTTTGTTATGACTTAATTTTCTGTTTTTCTTTCCCCTTTTTTTCTTCAATGCTATATTATTCATTTGTCTTAAAGTGGTATGTAATTTTGGTTCCATATGGATACATGAGATGTATTTCATATAAAAAGAAGGATTGAACTGCTCTCCTTTTTTTTTTTTTCTATTTTTTTGAGCAGTATTGTTTTAATTTAGTAGTTCTAGTTTTTTTTTAGTTTGATCATAACAGCACTAAAGCACCAAATCACATCAAAACTCCAAAACAAGTGTGCTGGGCAATATTAGTACTAAGCAAGTGACTTCCTGGGATGGGAAGTCCTAGTGTTACACTTAGATCTAGGTTTCTTGGATAACTTGCATTTTGATAGTGGACTTTTTGCAGATCTTTGCAATGCCAGAAACAGCTTTGGGACACTTCCCAGATGTGGGTGCCTCTTATTTCTTGTCAAGACTCCCTGGATTCTTTGGTAATGGCAATTACATCATTGACGTATATGGTAACTCTTTGGATAAAAAATCTTTCCTAAAAAGGGGGTGAAGTTCATTTTCTTCTGTAGTTTGTAGAAGTCTGGTTGGTATATATATTTCTTTAGCACTTTAATTTTCTTGATTTTGTTCAATTCTATTTTTAGGTATTAATGTATATAACTGACTGATACTATTGCAAACTAGCAGTATTGGTGAGAGTATTATATGTGCTTGTTATCATGATATGGGACATGTGACCGATAGAGGTGCATAATCTGTAGGTTGGGAGAGTCATTGGGATTAAGGTGTCAGTTTGTAAAGCCCAAGCTATCAATTCCTAGCACAGAAATTAAAAAAATAAAAAAATAAAAGAAAAACAAGTGACCAAAGTAGTTAACAATAAACCAAATCTTAGAATGAAAAATGGTTCAACAGAAAACAAAACATAATTGGTGTTGGTTCTTTGTACCATGCAATTAATCTACTAGAAAACTTATGTTTTATTAATTCTTCAGCAATTATGAACAAATTACAAGGTATTTTTACTTGCAATTTTGTCGCTGTCACCAATGATTTCTACTAGTGCTTTTGTATTTCTTGAATTTCCCTTGCGCTAACTTATGGCGGTCTCTCTACTCAAAGAAAATCTCTACTGTCTGTTCTACTCCATATTTATTTCTTACTAGATTTTTTTTTTTTTTTTTTATGTTTTTTTATTTGTTCATATTTTTAGATTTATTTATTACATAAAAATTGGAATTATAACAAATCTATGTTTCTTTGTTCCAAAGCTTAAAAGTGTTCAGAAGTGGTCTTCTCTTTTTTTGCATTGTTTTGTTATTATAATGGTCTTTGTTGGTAACCCCCCTCCCATTTCCCATCTTCTACTCGTTATAATTTCAAATCTTTGGCAGGAGAATATCTTGGTCTTATAGGCACCAGGTTGGATGGTGCTGAAATGCTTGTATGTGGGCTTGCAACTCACTTTGTCCCCTCAGAGGTAGTATTACATTCTACTTTAATTATTTGATTTTAGGCATAGTGCTCAAAATTCTAATGAAGGAAAAAGATACATCTTGTATGGTTGATGAATAGTTGGAAGCAATAACATGCATAAGGATGGTTTTAGTGCACATTATGAATTATTGTATATTTTTCGAAAGACTTCTTTTTTCCATTCCCTACTTGGTTTAAACTGAAAGGCAAAGTAGTGGAGTAGGCGGAAGGAGGATACATAGGTCATTTGATTTGAAGAAAGTGGGAAATTATGGTAAAAACAGAAATTGAAAGGAGGAATTAATTAGGTAGTTCAATAGCACAAATTAGACCAGTAGACCAACCCTTGGGGTTAAGTCTAGGATATACATGCAATCCCTACTTTCTATTTACAATATTTTTCTAAAATATTATCCTCATGCCATTAAAATCAAATGCCATGCATGGTCATCACCATGATGTTTACCTGCCAAATTTTTTTTTTAAATTTTGTAATACATTGCCATTTAAATTCCTTATGTGTTTTTAATTATTGGCCAGAGATTGTCTTTGTTGGAAGAAGCACTGTGCAAGGTAGATTCAAGTGATCCGGCCATTATCTCCTCAGTTATTAATGAGTACTCAAAGCAACCTTATATGAAAGAGAAAAGTGCATATCACAGGTTATTTTTGCATTCATAATTATAAAGATTTTACTTCTTGTTCTAATTAAACAGCCTTTTTGCATGCCAAGGATTTTTAGTACTTATGACGTCAAGGATAATCAATCATGAAATAAACTTCTCTCAGTGAATGCACATATGAAAAAGCTCTGTTAGTTTATTAGCTAACTGTATGCATCATCTTAACATACAGTGATAAATGAACCTACTGGTAAGATGAGCTACTTTTATGGTCTGATGGCGAAGACCTTTTAGATAACCCAGGCTTCACTTTCTAGAGCTACCAAACTACATAGCAGTGGTCTCAATTTCAAGTACATGGATAAAGCCCAAACTAAATAGCAGTACTCTTAATTTCACTCATATGAGTAACTCTAAGAAATCTTATGCTATAGATGGAGAGTGTCATTTCATATATTGTTATAGATGATACCACTCCTAGGAAAGTATAGCCCTTATGGTTGGAACCCCATTTACATCCCAAATCAATTGATGTCTTGGCTTAATAATAAAAATCAATCATCATAGAGTAGACCATCGGGTTAAAATGCCAACCTATCTTAGCCGTTTATTATGGACCAAAAGAAGGAAGAAGAGAGAGGCCTTATAATGGGGTATTTTGTTGGACACCGTACACAAATGTCCTAGTGCTAGAAGGCTCTATCAGAGTTGATTTTGTATTAAATAACTAATGTTTTCATTTTCTGAAATGCAAACCTATCTTTCTGTCATCCAAGATCCTCAAATATATTTTTTTTATATATTTTGTTAATCTTTTCTCAATAAACTCAAAATCCTTATTATTTTTCACTGTCACTTGGCTACAGATTGAATGTCATTGATAGGTGCTTTTCTCGAAGAACAGTGGAAGAAATTATATCTGCCCTTGTAAGTTCAATGATATTGAATTTTATCCATGACATAAATATTAATTTGTTGTCCTCTTTGTCAGATGTCTTCGAAAAGTTTGCTAGTGCTTTGAGTAATATTCTTTTATTTTTGGTGTTTACATGTTTACCACTTACCTGACCATGATCTTGTGCTGGCAATTTTAGGAGAGAGAGGCCTTGAATAAGAAGGATGATTGGATCTCTGAAACAATCCAGTCACTGAAGAGAGCATCACCAACAAGCCTTAAAATTTCTCTGAGATCGGTAAGGGAGCAGCAAGCCTTAATACTGCCATTCCAATCAACATTTAACTGCTTAAGACTGATTGGCTTGTGGTTAAGATATTCATGACATCTTCTGTTGAAATTTAGCTCCATAGTATTTAACTGCTTAAGACTGATTATGTGCTCTAATCATGTGAGGCTACAGAAATCTCTTTTTCTTTCTTTAGCAGAAGAATCATTTATTCCAGTTTCTGAAGGTTAGAAATTCAATTTCCAGAATTATAAACTGGTAAAAGTGGTTGACAACTGAAAACAGTGTCCTTTTTCAGGGCATTTTTATAATGAGCTCTAAGGTTTCAAGTTATCAAAAAGGGGATATGGTGGCATCTATTTTCTATTGGACACTAAAATGTTTGAAGTGCCGATGTTAGATGCAACATTGACTCTTGTCAGCAAGTGTTATGCTTTCAATGACCAGACTTTAAACATGTAACTACCTCTTAATAACCTAAGGAATGAACAGAATTGAATGCTCAAATAAATCAGGTGTTTTCGTTTCTCTCTAGAACAATCAATTAAAAAAAATAGAAAAGGCTTCATTTCTGAGTAACGGGTATGAAATTGGTTTGATGCCTAGATACACATCTGCACCCAGCACATGCTACTCTGTCCTTGCGAATTGTGACATAGGTTGGTACTGGTCCATTGGGAATCAAGATGTGCTATGGACATTGGAGAGGCGATTGTGGTAGAATTTGAAGGAGCATCCAAATATGTCTAGAGAATTAAGTTGGATCCAAAGAAAGAGAATGTCCTGATATTATTATTCTCTTTTGTTTCAAAGGCCAATATGAGTTTTATCTTTGATCAAAAATAAATAATGCCCTTGTACTTTCTGGCTTCCATTTTTCATAAAGGGCATAGAACAGATTTTTTTATAAGCATGGTGAATTTCCCTATTTTTGTAGCTGTATATATGTGAAGTCATAGTTGTAATAGTAGTACAATTTTTTTTTTTTCACTATGTGCAAGAAGCATATCATTTGAGGTATGAAGATGAATGTGGGGATTGTGTGTCACTTAGGATCCCCTCTGTTCTATGGATACCACCATAATAAAAATATGATATTTAGTTACCTCAATAAATTTATAACTAAAGACAAAACTAAGCAGCCATCCAATTTGTCTAAATCTTTTGAGATTGTTTTTACTTTTTAACGTTTATTCTCCTCTTGCAAACAGATTAGACAAGGACGGCTCCAAGGTGTTGGTCAATGTCTTGTTCGTGAGTATAGAATTGCTTGTCATGTCATGCACGGAAAACTCAGCAGGGATCACTTTGAGGTTTCAGCTTACTCAAATATTTATCTTCTCCTAATTTCTTCTTTTGACAATTATTTTAAGACTTCCCCTTTTACTGTAGGGCTTTAGAGCTATGCTATTGGATAAGGATAAGAACCCAAAGGTAGACATGCATCTTTTTCTATATCTTTGCCATTTAGATTTTTCAGTCCCAGTGATTTTCATCAATATAGATTTCTGTTGGTTTATTTTTCTTATTTCATCTTTGGCTTCCTATCTCTCCCAGTGGGAGCCTTCTAAATTGGAGCTTGTTAGTGACGATATGGTTAACTCATACTTCTCTATGATGGATGATGAAGGCTGGGAAGATCTAAAGCTCCCTGCAAGATCTAATTTGGCTGCATATGCCATTGCAAAGCTTTAATGCGTGAAGGTGAAAAATGGGGAAATTGTTGCACTTTTTAAATTATAATAAAAGGGATATCAACACATTGTGTGGAGACATATATGATATATGACCACAATGATATTCTCATTATCTTTGTGCTATTAGTCAATCCTTGTTAAAGGGTGCCAATTTTAGCTGATGCTATAATTATAGTATATAGAACATAAATTTCCAGCGTATGCTTCAAATTATTTTCTCTGGTAATCTTTGCAAGAAAAGGAACCATCTTTGACATGATGTAAATGACCCCTTGACTTTTACTTTTCGTTTGTAAATCTTGGAAATAAGGTTAAATGCAGAATGACAGTCTGAGCAGACCTTGAGTTTCTTTAAAATAAGATTCTTGGCCCCTGGTTGTGTTTTCAACCAACCATAAGAAATTTCCCGTCTTTCTTCCTTGTGTTCGTCAACACTTCTGAAGTTTTTGCAACATAGCTAATCAGGTCAACTTTGGAGTTATTTGATTTAGCATCAAGTAAATTTATGTAGTTTCTGGATGAGAATGATGTTAGACGAGGAATAAATGAGAAACTCGATTTATGACAATTGAGTTGCAACCCAGTGTCTTTCGAATACATTTTTTGTGCATAATTTTTCTCACTCTTTTTACTTCTTCCCACTTTCATAGAAGAAGAGGGAAAAATCTGCGTATGTATCTAACAAACTGTTCTCCTGACGGTCCATCTTCCTGACGGGCCGGCGTCCTGACGGGCCATCTCTTGTGGGCCGAGTTTGGGTGGGCCAGTTAAGCCGTAAAGCCCATAAGTGGAATTCTAGCACAAATAAAGTTCTAGAAGATATGCTCATTAATGAGTTCTCTCCACAAGGAAAAACCTTGTCCATCAAGTCTAGGATTCTACAAAGAAGAGTCCTATAAGGAAAGGGTTTCGCAATCTACGCTCATAAGGATTCCTATATGGAAAAGACTTCTACTCCAAGAAAGAGAGGTCAACCCTCTACTACTATAAAAGCCCCAATATCCTCACAAATCAAGGTACGCATAATTAACCCCTCTCTAGCACTCTAGAGTTGAAAGAAGTTCTAACTTGACCTTCGGAGGGTATTTGGCCGGCACCACACCGGTGCTCTCTATTAGGTCTTCTCTTTTTTGTTGTGCAGGTGTCGTTTCGAGCATACAAGCATTGTGCAACTCACTGGTGAAATTTTTGGCATCATCAGTTAACGCAGTCTTTGGGAATCGAAAGATTAAGCCATACTATTGTTTCTCGGACTGAAGGGTTGCATAGTACTCACTCGCTCGATGGCAACCACTAACGATGTTCAAGGAAAGGAGCCACCCACGACTGCCCTCGGGAGACAAGTTCGGACTCTTGGTGCCGCCGTGGAGCGTCTCACCAAACAAAACCACGACTTGGAAGAACAGCTGCGCCAGAAGAATACAGCACTAAACAACCAACAAGAGGATCAGGAAGGGACCAGCACTCCAAAGAAAAATCAGGAGAAATTTGAAGGCAGCCACACCCCAAGCAAACCGGAGAGGCAAAACTTGAGCATACCATCCCTCATGGATGCGACTTCACCACATATTATTGCAGAGATGTAGGCGATAAGGGAACAGATAGAGGTTATGATGAACGCGCTTAAGGGACAAGTTTCAAGTGATCTTGACGACTTAGTCAACCACACCGACTCGCCCTTCACTGTGGCCATGAACTCCTTCCCCCTACCCCACAAATTCCGCATGCCGCATATCGACAGCTATGACGGAGTAAAGGATCCTCTGGACGATCTAGAAACTTTCAAGACCCTAATGCATCTTCAGGGGGTAACAGACGAGATCATATGCAGGGCCTTCCCCACAACACTCAAAGGCCCTGCAAGGGTATGGTTCAGCCGACTAACGCCCAACTCCATCAGCACCTTCAAGAAACTAAGCGCTCAGTTCACCACACACTTCATTGGGGGCCACAGGTATAAGAAGTCCACAGCATGCTTGATGAGTATCAAGCAACGAGAGGACGAGACGCTGAGATCCTACATAACGCGCTTCAATAAGGAAGCGCTATCGATTGAGGAGGCCGACGACAAAATACTTGTAGCAGCCTTCACAAATGGGTTGCGAAAGGGTAAGTTTTTGTTCTCCCTATACAAAAACGACCCGAAGACCATGTCGAAAGTACTTTACAGGGCTACTAAGTATATGAATGCTGAGGACGCGCTGCACGCCCGAGAAGAGAAACCAAGAAAAAGGGAAAGGCAAAAAGATGCACGACAAGATCAAGGGCAGAAGAGGCCGAGAACAGGAGATCGAAGGGACGAGAGGCATTCTAAACCTCCGGGAGGAAGGTTTACAAGCTTCACCCCGCTAACCACCCAGATAGATCAAGTCCTAATGCAAATCAAGGACGAAGGGGCTTTGACCTTCCCTGGAAAGCTAAAGGGAGATCCTAGCAGGCGTTCTAGAGACAAATACTGCCGCTTCCACCGAGATCACGGCCATGACACAGTCGATTGTTACGACTTGAAGCAGCAGATTAAGGCCTTTAGACGACAAGGAAAATTGCAGAAGTTTGTAAACAAGGAAAGAACGGATCCACCACCTCAGGAACAGCCCCCCCGACGGGACAATGACCGCCATAGACCGCCCATTGGCGACATCAGGATGATTGTAGGAGGGACGGCTACCAAGTCATCCAAAAAGGCTCGAAAGACGTACCTCAGGATGGTCCAAAATGTCCAGCTAATGGGCTCAGTACCAAAAATAGCACGGAGAGAAAGCTCCGTCATTGGGTTCTCCGAAGAAGATGCGCAACGTCTTCACCATCCACACGACGATGCGCTTGTTATCAGTTTGCAAGTGGGGGACTACAACTTGCACCAGGTGTTGATCGACAATGGGAGCTCGGTGGACATCTTGTACTACCTGACATTCCAGCAGATGGGAATTAGCAGAGAACAATTGATTCCGACAAATGCCCCACTCATCGGTTTTGGAGGAACGAGGGTGTTTCCCCTCGGCGCGGTCACATTGTCTGTAACGGCAGGCGACTATCCTCAGCAAATCACAAAGGACGTGATGTTCCTCGTGGTCAATTGTTCGTTCGCCTACAATGCTATCTTAGAGCAACCCACCCTCAATTCATGGAAGGCGGCAACATCGACTTATCACTTGATGATCAAGTTCCCTACTGAATACGAGATAAGTGAACTACGTGGAAATCAGGTGGCCGCACGCGAATGCTATGTGGCTATGATGGAAATGGATGATCAACTCTAAGCCATGAGCATAGAAGAACATCGAAGTGCGACGGAATCAGTCGAGAAGCCTGAAGAAATATCCCTTGACGACTCCAGACCTGACCAAACAACAAAGATTAGGACCCTTACAAGTCCCATGATCCGACAAACACTTGTAGCCTTCCTCAAAGAAAATCGGGATGTATTCGCCTGGAGTCACGAGGACATACCAGGGATAGACCCTTCAGTCATGGTACATAAGCTGAATGTATCACCTTCCTTTTTACCCATCAGGCAAAAGAAGCGGGTGTTTGCCCCCGAACAGGATCGAGCCATAGCTGAAGAAGTTCGCAAGCTGCAGGAGGCAAACTTTATTAGAGAAGTTTGTTACCCCGACTGGCTAGCCAACGTAGTGATGGTCAAGAAAGCTAGCGGGAAGTGGAGGATGTGTGTAGACTTCACCGATCTAAATAGAGTGTGCCCCAAAGACAGCTATCCCCTCCCGAGGGTCGACACTTTAGTAGACTCTACAGCTCAACACTAACTATTAAGTTTTATGGACGCTTTCTCCGGTTACAACCAAATCAAGATGCACGAAGCTGATCAAGAGAAAACGTCGTTCGTGACCAGCCAAGGCCTCTTCTGTTACAAGGTAATGCCATTTGGTCTAAAAAATGCGGGCGCAACATACCAGAAACTTATGAACAAAATGTTCGCACCACAAATCAGGAGAAATGTCCAAGTCTACGTAGATGATATGCTGGTGAAAAGCCGAAGGGAGGAAGATCACTTGGAAGACCTCAGGGAAACATTCGACACTCTTCGCTCTTACAACATGAAGCTGAATCCAGGAAAGTGCGCCTTCGGGGTGACGGTAAGAAAATTCCTAGGATTCATGGTTTCCCAAAGGGGCATCGAAGCCAATCCGGACAAGATTTGAGCTATAATAGAGATGGCACCACCAAAAAATGTGAAGGAAGTACAAAGCCTTAATGGCAAGATAGCAGCACTAAATAGGTTCGTCTTGAGGGCAAGGGACAAGTGCTTACCCTTCTTTCGTACATTGAAGAGATCTTTCGAATGGACTGTCGAGTGCCAACAAGCGTTTGAAGAATTGAAAACTTATCTCTCTTCCCCCCCATTGCTGAGTCCCTCGCAACCGGGTGAAGAACTTTTTCTCTATCTTACTGTCTCACCAGCCACCGTTAGCGTCACCTTGATCAAAGAAGAAGAGAGAGTGCAGAAACCTGTGTACTACACCAGTCAGGCGCTACGCAGGGCCGAAGAAAGACATTCGCCCATGGAAAAACTTGCATTTGCACTAGTTGTAGCAGCGCGCAAACTAAAGCCATACTTTCAAGCCCACACGATGATCGTCCTAACTAACAAGCCTTTGCGACAGGCAATGAGCAACCCTAAAGCTGCTGGGCGATTGGCACTATGGGCTATAGAATTAAGCGAATTTGACATCCAATACCGCCCGCGAACCACCATTAAAGGACAGGTCGTTGCAGATTTCATAGCTGAGTTCACAAATGGCGAGAACGGGGGGGCAAAAGAATCTCCCTAATAGAGCATACATGTTAACGGATCCTCCAACAAGCAGGCTGGGGGGGCCGGCGTCGTGCTGCACTCACCCGAAGGAGACATGGTCGAATGTATGATCCGTCTTGAGTTCCCTACCACCAACAACAAGGCGGAGTACGAAGCTCTGATAGCAGGGCTTGACCTCGCCAAAGCTGCAGGACCCGAAAGAGTAATCATTCACTGCGACTCTCAAGTTGTGGTCAACCAGATAAATGGGGATTATGAGTGTAAAGGCGAAATGATGAAAAAATATTTAGACCAGGCAAGGTGGAGGGTGAACGAGCTGAAGGCCGAAATTACACAGATCCCTCGAAGAGAAAACGAGCAAGCTGATCACCTAGCCAAAGCCGCTTCAGCTGAACATATGGCCACCCTTGGTAACGTACTCTCTTTCGTTCAGCTCACTCCACTTATAAATTCTGTCAATGTACAGGAGCTTGGTTTCGAAAGTAATTGGACTACGCCAATAGTTTCCTACTTGAAGAACGGCGTATTACAGGACGGAAATGAGGTTACACGAAAGCTGAAGGTCCAAGCAGCGAGGTTCGTCTTGATAAGAGACGCCTTGTACAAAAGAGGCTTCTCCCGCCCCTACCTACGATGCTTAGGTCCTGAAGAAGCAGATTACGTCATGAGGGAAGTGCACGAAGGAATATGTGGAAACCACTCAGGGTCAAGGTCATTAATACACAAGCTAGTACGAACGGGGTACTTTTGGCCAACTATGCAGAAGGATGCCGAGGCCTATGTAAAGAAATGCGACAAGTGCCAAAGGTTCAGTAATGTCGTCAGACAACCACCTGAAGAACTTACCCCGATGACAGCGCTGTGGCCGTTTGCTCAATAGGGACTGGACATCATGGGACCGTTTCCTACGACAATATGACAACTGAAGTTTCTAATAGTAGGCATCGACTACTTTACGAAATGGGTAGAAGCTGAAGCCTTGGCCACTATTACGGAGAAGAACGTACGCAATTTTTTTTGGAGATGCATCATATACAGATTTGGCATCCTTAGAGTCTTAGTCTCGGACAACGGGAAGCAATTCGACAACGATGCCTTCCGAGACTTCTACTCGTAATTAGCGATACGGAACCACTACTCCTCCCCCGCCCACCCTCAAGCCAACGGACAGGTCGAAGTCACGAACCGATCCTTACTGAAGATTATCAAGACTTGGCTTGAGGGGGCAAAGGGAATATGGGCTGAAGAGTTGCCGAGCATACTTTGGGCCTACAGGACGACAGTAAGGACACCAACATGGGAGACACCATTCCGGCTAACATACGGGAGCGAGGCTGTCATCCCAGCCGAAGTCGGCTTCACAAGCTATAGGGTGCACAACCATGACGAAGGGAAAAATGATGAAGCCATACGTCTACAGCTCGATCTAGTGGACGAATTCAGGACAGCGACAAAGCAAAGGCTCGCACGATACCAGGACCGCATGGCCAAGCACTACAACTCCCAGGTCAGGCGTAGAGACTTCCAGGTTGGAGACCTCGTTCTAAGGAAAGTTATGGGAGTAGCAAGAGACCCAACCCAAGGAAAACTCGGCCCAAATTGGGAAGGACCTTACCGAGTCACGACGTGGCAGAGGAAGGGCACCTATCATCTAGAAACACTAGACGGACGGAAGCTACCGCATCCTTAGAATGCTGAACACTTGCGAAAGTACTACCAGTAGAGGCAATGACATGAAGAACAACACCTGTCTTTTTATTCATAGATTTACTGTTTATTTTTAAGTATCTGCTACAATAAGCCCAACGGGCATGTTTTTTACTTTGGTTTTGCTACAATATGTTTTTAAGCCCAAGGGGGCACGTACCCTTTTACGAATGCATGATTTTTTCAGATTCAACTATGTTTCCCTATATGTACTCTTAAAAGTCTTAGTCCGCAATGTAGACGAACAACCCCAAGAGGGTTAAAAATTTATCGAGTCCATAAAGTGGACGGACAAAGTCCATAAAGTGGACGGATCTCCCCAAGAGGCATAAAATCTTAAGTCCGCAAAGTAGACGGACGACCCCAAGAGGGTTAAAAATTTATCGAGTCCGTTAAATGGACGGACAAAGTGCACAAAGTGGACGGATCTCCCCAGGAGGCATAAAATCTTAAATCCGCAAAGTAGACGGACAACCCCAATAGGGTTAAAAATTTATCAAGTCCGTTAAATGGACGGATAAAATGCACAAAGTGGACGAATCTCCCCACGAAGTGGACAGTCTACTTCCAAAGAAAGCTAGAAACTACACAAAATCATAGAATGGACAAAGTCCACAACTAGGACGGATCATCCTAAGAGGATGAAAATCCTAAGTCCTATGGAGGACGGATAAAAACTAAAGTCCATAAGGTGGACGGATAATCTCATGAAGGTTAAAGTCTAAAGTCCACCAGGTGGACGGATCTCCTCAAAGAAGATTAAAATAAAACCATAGGTTGAACGGATCCCCCTAGTACGGCTAATATCCAAAATAGACGGATTAAGGAAAACACCTCGAATCAAATAAGACGGTGTTTCCTTTTGTCTGACGGGCCCAAAGGCGAGCGATAAAATTCATTAACCCAATCAATGAAGTCAACAGATAAAGCAACAGAGTATATATAAGCAAATAAGAAAATATTGACGGACAAAGTACCCATAAGAGGGAAATGTTTAATAGTAAAAAGAGGACGGAATCATAAATTGTTCTCCAAATATCTTTACATATCAAAAATTAAAATAAAAAAGCGAAATAAAATTTAAACTAGAAACGGGCGCTTACTTCTCTTCATCACGACGGGATTAGCCATGCTTAGGATCGCTCTCAACAACTGGCTAATCTTCAAGAGCACTTTTACAGTCCTTAGAATCGCTAGCAATAATTTGTTGATCTCCAGGGGCACTGACGGGTGGGTTCTCTCCAAAGAGCTTTTCCGTGTCCTCAGAGTGGGCTGGACGGGTGAAGGTAAGTTCTTGAGCATTAACATTGATGGATGACAAATCGAAGTCCGGATATAATGCCTTTACTTGACGGATAGCTTCATCAAAACCATCATTAAAAGAATCTCCAAGCTCTGACAATAGGGCGTCGGAATCACGGTATTCTTGGATAGCAGCACTGTTTGCCAGACGGAGCTCTTTTTCTTTATCTTCGAGGACTTTCCTCAGCTCCTCCGTCAACTTATAGTGCTTGTCCCTATCCGTCTCAAGCAACTTAAACTTTTTCTCCTGGACGACCCTTCAAGCCTTCAGCTCTGCAAGCTCTTCCTCCGTCAACTTGGCTTTCTCCCGAACACGGCCTAAGGTCGTCTCATGATTGAGACACCGTCCCATAAGGCCCTTCACCATGACCATGGTCTGGAATGTGAAATAATTCATAAATCAAAAGCAGTAGTAAGACGGATAAAGAATAAACGGATATGAGTCGGACGAGGCTTACCTGAGCTATGCTGAATAAACTTGTCTCACCCATGGCCTCCGTCGAGTGATTACTCAGGTCTTCGTAATCCTCAGAGGTCATAATGGAAGATAGCTTTTCCAAAGCATAACTGGGGTCGTCCCGGAGAAGGGGAGGTGGTTTCTTAAGGCTGGAAGACGGATCCTTCATCAGTCCTTTGCCAGCCCCATGCTTGGGTGGGGTGGCCGTCTTGGCCCCTTCAGCCATAAGCCCCACGACGGGCTCCAAGGGGACCTTTGGCTTCTTAGGGAGACAGTCTCCCTTGGACGGCTACTTTCGTTTCGTAGAGACCGTCGCCTCCTTCGGATCTGAAACATTGGCCGTCCTATTTTTTGTGGCGTTAGTCCGTATAAGTGCCCTTCTCTTGGCAATATCCATCTCTGTAAAAATGAACGGATAAAGTTAGCTTTATAAAACAGAACCTATTATTCAAGCAAGAAGTTAATGACGGACATACGCTGACGGATCCTTTTTTTGTATTTAATTGCTTGGGGTGAAGGTACAGGTCCGTCACAGTACCAACAAATTGTATCGAGGTTGACCAATTTCGCCCAAGTCCTTTCCTTAGGCGTGGTCTTGTTGAAAATTCTTTCAAGAAAACTAAACTCCTCAATACTAACTTGTGGGTGCCGTCGGACTGCAAATAAAGAGAACGGTTAGAAAAGTTTTGAAATAAACTGAATGGTTAAAAAAAAGGTTTCTCACACACTAGGACGGACACATACCATTCTCAGATAGTATACCCCATGTTGTATCGACAGGCATGTGGCCTGTCTCTCCTGGATGGCACATCCATCTGTCACCCTCTAAGAAAAAGTAACGACTCTTCCAATCTCTGTTAGAGTCTGGGGTTTCATATATTACCTTTAGCAGCGAACTCCTAGGTACAAAACTGTATATACCCCTAGATTTGTCGATTTCATCTGGATGGTAGCAGTGTAAAAACTCTCTTACCGTCAAACTCCTAGCTCCGTCCGACCAAGCCCCGTACAGAATCTCCATTGCTATGAAGACTCTCCAGGCATTGGGGGATATTTGGTTGACAGACAAACCCAAATACTTTAACAGCTCACGGTGAAGGGAGCTCAGTGGGAATCTGAGTCCAGCCTTCAACATTTGCTCATATACTCCGACACTGTCTACCTCCTCATAATAACATTTCTCCGATTTGTAAGACAGACGGATTGGAATATGATCCGGAATCTGATAATTGGCCCTAAGAGTTTTGAAGTGGCTCTCCTTAATGGTTGATGTAAAATCATTAACCGTCCACTCTGGAAGCATGATGAACTCCTTTGGTCCATCGGCCCCTATAACGGGTCCTAATTGTTCTTCGTTATCATCAAATTCTACTTGTTCAACCAATTCCATATCCTCATTTGTTGACGACGGAGAAGAGGCGGACAGACTCCTATCGTCACTGGACTGTCCAGGTCTTTATGACCTGACGGTATACCTCCTCATAATCCGCCCCGTCATGGACAAACGATTGATTACTCGACGCACTAGACATTGCCTAACTTAAGACTGACGACTTTATGGAAAAGGTGACGAATGTATGGAGAGGTATAAAAAATCTGACAGAAAAATGAAATGGCAAAAAGTACTTACCAGTCAGTATAATGTGAACGGAGAAAATTTGATGGTGACGGATGCAAATAACTAGGCAATGAAGTCTGACAAAGATGATGGATTGCGCTTTGATCAAAGTATTTTTTAGCAAAAGTGGGAAATGAGAGGTGAAGGCTTGATATTTATAAAGAGATTACACGGGAGACGAGGCGACGCCTCGATCCATGACAACGCCTAATAGCACAGTGACGCGTGTCATAATATTAGGTTGAAATTATGCCTGTATGTGGAAACCGTCGATCCACAAATATCTTACCCGTCATACCTCTTACCCGTCATGATTCTTGACCGTCATGCCTTAGCCATCTATTATCACCCCATGAACCCTATAAACACTGACGGACTCACGATGTAAGGGGGCAACTGAAGAGGGAAAAATTTGCATAAGTATGTATCTGACGAACTGTTCTCCTGACGGTCCATCTTCCTGACAGGCTAGTGTCCTGACGGGCCATCTCTTGTGGGCCGAGTTTGGGTGGGCCAGTTAAGCCGTAAAGCCCATAAGTGGAATTCTAGCACAAATAAAGTTCTAGAAGATACGCTCATTAATGAGTTCTCTTCACAAGGAAAAACCTTATCCATCAAGTCTAGGATTCTACAAAGAAGAGTCCTATAAGGAAAGGGTTCCGCAATCTACGCTCATAAGGATTCCTATATGGAAAAGACTTCTACTCCAAGAAAGAGAGGTCAACCCTCTACTACAAGAAAGAGAGGTCAACCCTCTACTACTATAAAAGTCACAATACCCTCACAAATCAAGGTACGCATAATTAACCCCTCTCTAGAACTCTAGAATTGAAAGAAGTTCTAACTTGACCTTCGGAGGGTATTTGGCCGGCACCACACCGGTGCTCTCTGTTAGGTCTTCTCCTTTTTGTTGTGCAGGTGTCGTTTCGAGCATACAAGCATTGTGCAACTCACTGGTGAGATTTTTGGCATCATCAATAGATGTTTGAAAGAAAGACATAGATTCCGTCATTTTCTGGTTTAAGATTTAGCAAGTGTCTTGCTGCTTCCTCCCCTAAATTGTTTTTTATAAACAATCTGCTGCACTAAGCACAGCCCCCCAAATTGCTCCATTTGGTTCCATGTGCATTTTTTTTTATAAAAAATCTACAGTTCCTCCAAAAGTACTATAAAAGATCAATCATAGTGCTCCAACTTAGGCTTATTCCATATTTAGCCAATTGAAATGTTGTCTACTTTCTTGAATCACTTATCACCCTTGCACAACTAAAAGCCAATAATAGTAAAAATAGTATAATACTCCAATGAAGTTGATATCATATGGTTGAATGCATGTCCTTATCATCAAATGTAATTGAGCCAAAGCCTCCTCACCAAGGCCATGAAGAGCAGGCACTTGGATCATATCATTCCAAGAGACAGCATCTTTTGGATATGTCGTCAAATACTCCAAGAGAAATGTCCATATCTCCACATTTAGAGTACATTTTCAACTAGTGAATTCTTCAAACTTGTAGAATGCTCTAGTCTAACCATCTTGATATATTCATGGATCCAACTCCCCAAATCTAAATCACCAAGTTGGGCACAAGCTGAATGTGCTGCCAAAATGTCGATATGATGCGTATTTGAAAACAATGTAGGTATGAGTGCATATGTGCATGTGGAAACTGTGCATATAGCCTTCCAACAAGGGATAGAAGTGGATGGAAATATAGATATATACCTCCTACTAGGGATAGAAAAATATGTGAATGTGAGAACTTACATTTAAAAAAAAAAAAAAAAAAAAAACCCACTGAGTATATAGGAATTTACATCAAGAAAGGGAACTCACTACATGAGAATTTATACTAGATGGAACTACTTGCTACGATAGAAATTATGTCATGGAAAATCCCACTTGAATAAATTTACTCCACCACCACCACCACCCATGCATGATAATCTACACAAAAAAGACCAACCAAAGGAATTTACGGCATGAAAAAGGTGCTTAAGGGCATTCACATCAAATTTCAACAAATCAACCTCTAAAAACACACACATCGGTTTATATATCCATTGTGTAAAATGAGATTTTGTTACAGTGCTTGTGTAAATATACTTAGGGAAATGTTAATCAGCACTGTGCGGTGCTTGTTAATGTATCCCAAATTGGGTTTGATTTATTAAAGGTGATAAAAAGTTATTAAAAAAAATGCCAAAAAAGATAAACAATTACCAAAAAGCTGAAAAAGTAGAATAAATGCAACAAAAAGTTGCAAAAGATTGTTGTTAACGGGCACCGTAAGGTGCCCGTTAACAAAACCCATATACTTAAGCATAGTAGCTTATGCAAAAAAAAAAAAAACTTCTTTGCGATTCGCGATTGTGAAGGAAGAGAATGAAAGGCATTTGCTGTGTGAAGGGAGACAAACAATTAAAAAAATAAAGAAAAATCAACATTTTAATAAAAAATTATTTTTTTAGGATATTATTTTAGAATGGAGAGAATGGAATGGAAAGGAATGAAAAGAATAATTTTAGAATATTCTTCCCTTCCTTTGTTTGGGAGTTTAAGCGGGAGGAAATAGAATATGGGTAGGAGTGAACACTCATTTCTCTTTTATTCCCTTAAAATCTTAAATTTTCATTCCTCTGAAATTAAGAGGATTGGGAGGAAATTGAATTAGATTTAATGATTTTTTTACTAAAATTTTCAAAATACCCCTTATATATTCAACAATTTATTTTAAAATAAGGGTCTAATAATAATATTGTCATAAAATGATTCAATTTCATTCCTTCTATGTTACTTTCAAACAAGATTACTTGCATTCCATTTATTTTCATTGCTTTACATTTCTTTATTTTAAAATTTCCAATCAAAGTTACTTAATTTCATCTCATTCTATTCTTTTCCATTATTTTCTCTTACTTAAATATATTTTATTCCATTCCATACCTTTCCATTCCCTTTATGATCATTCAATTTCATTCCATTCTCTTATGAATTCTCAAAAAAAACCTAAGTATTTTTAACATACACACAAAAGAGAAGAGAGAATGTCTTAAAGAAACAGCAACATATATCCAAAATGACCTAAATAATCATATGTGAGTATTTTGTAAAATAATTAATTAAATTTTATCTTATTAAAAGAATTCTTATTTAAGAATTGACCTAAAATAGACCGTTATTTTTGCATAAACAGATGTAAAAGCAAAATGAATTCTCATTTAGGTCTGTTTGGAGTTCACTTATTTTGCTGAAACTGAAAATTTTTTACTAAAATTATTGTAGATAAAGGTAAAAGTTAGCTAAAATAGTATAGTGGGATTCATGAATAGTATCAAAAAGTATGATGAGACTCATATATAGTAACAAAGGTAAGTTGAATAGTAAAATAAAATGATAAAATTAATATTAAAAAAAAAGGAAAAAAAAAAAAAAAAAGTTAGGATTTGAAAAGTCCCCTGTCAAGTTGTCGTTTCTATATATGTAGGTGAGCTTTAATTGGCAAAATCCCAACCGTGAAAGCAACGAACCCCCCATACCATACCACCGAGCCTATCAGCACAGCAATCAGCACGAAATCACTGAGAGAAAAAGCCATGGCTCCGCTCAATTCTACCAGACCCGACGACCCTCAGGTCTCTCTCTCTCATTTCATTTCCATGCTCTGTTTGGTTGCTGAGGAAAAAAATATACAATAATTGAGGAGCAGGGCTCTGAAAACTTCTCTAACGAGCCAAAGTCTCGGCAACCAAACAGAGTCTTAGCTTTTGAATATTATAGAAAACATGGGTTTTTTTTTTTTTTTTTTTTTTTCCTGGGATAATATGGTTTTAATGATTTTATTTTTATTTTTTAATTTTAATGAATTGATGAAATTGTAGTGTTCAAATAATTTTAAGTTATGCTGTTAATCCGATAATGGGGTGTGAGGAATTTGATTGATTTTATGGAAATAGTTAGTTTCCTACTGAGTAATAGTAACTGGAATCCTTGAAATTTGAATAAATTACCTTAATAATCGCGGCGGCGTTGGAGATGTCTTAGAGGGCATTTTGATTGTTAAGTTTGCGCGTGTTTCGATTCTTATATGTTGTTTTTTGATTGATTGTTTTGACAGGTTCTGGTTGAAGAGAAGTTGTCTGCAAGAATATTGACATTGAACAGGCCTAAGCAATTGAATGCCCTCTCATTTCAAATCGTATCACGCCTAACTTGCTTTTCGATCATGTGTTTTTCTTGCACTATCATTTATATTATGCTTTTTCATTGAAATAAATGTATGTGTGTATGTATGCGTATAAGTTTTCCTTTGTGCTTTTCTGCTTGTGTATATGCTTTTATTTGTTGCTGGCTACACTACTTTATATGAGAGGATCTAGTTTATGATAGCAAAATGGCATTTACAAATGTACTGTCTTCTCTTAAATCACCCCATAACTATTCATTCCGGGTCTTTATATTATTTCGAATAATAATTGATGTTCCACTTGAATTTATTGAATACCCCCACTCGAGTCCTACCAGTTGAGGCTTTTACCCTCTTAATCAATAAAAAAAATATCCCACACTCTTGCACATTGTATCTGTAGGAATGAGAGAAAAAAAAAAAAGTTGGACTGTTGGAGTGGGGTTTATACTATGAACATCGGGTATGTTTCTTTTCAAGAAAATTTCCTTTAAATAATCATGCAAACATAGGTTGGTTTTTTCTTTTGTTTGGCGAAACAGACATATGGTTGAATGGCATTATTTGGTGCAATTATTTTTCTTCAGGAAAAAAAATGTAAAAAAATAATAGTGGATATTGTTATTTTTGGCGTTTTTCTTTCTATCAATTCTGGCAAGGATTGTCTTGCAAACCAACCCTTGTTATTCTTATTAACTACAAGCTCAGCTTGTGGTTGGTGCAGAAGTAACTTTATTTTAGATAAAAAATTATTCACTCTCTAACCCAATATATGCATTAGTTTCAAAAGGAAACCTTGGTCAGTACTGTGAATATTTATCTCAACACATTGTTTTTAGTTGCCAGCCACAGCTATAAGTCTGATTGGTTTTATCAGGTTTGGTTGACATGTCGGAAAGCATGTATTAGGAAAACTATGCAAGCTTTGCTTTTCAGACCCTATACTTTCAGTTCATAATACATATGCCCTGGATTTAGATTTTATAATATAATTTTATAGTCAATTATAAATAACAACATAAAATGAATTAAATGAGGTGGTAGGGGGCAAAGTTCTGACTGCAAATTTTGATGCTGTTTCCTTGTTTCAAAATTGATGGACTTATTAATCTATTGAATTAATTTTTGTAATATGGATGATTCCTATTTCTAGTCCTTCAGGTGGATCAACCTTGTTCTGTTTCTTTGTTCATTTGAATATACATGCCCTTTTATTACATTTTGTTATGTCAACCACAACTTTACCTGGGAAGTTTCTGCCATTTTCAGCTCTTGTTATTTTGGTTTCTCTCATCCCATTTAGCGGTCATGATACTCTGCTTTTGTAAGATAATGTTATGCATAGCTAATTCAATACAGCAATACTTGTGTATGCATGTGATATTGTAAATGAAGCAACCAATTTGCTATAAAATTTTATCCGGAACTCTGTGTTTAATGCTTCTTCTTGTTCTTTAATAAACATTCTAGATTTCTCAGCTATTGGATCTTTTCATTGCCTACGAGGAGGATCCTAATGTGAAGTTGATAATACTCAAGGTATGTCCATTCTAAGAGACTATCTTCATGTCTTTTATTCAAATTGCATTGGAAATAAATCAGAAAGAAAGTTGCATCTTTTTGACACCTTATTTTGGCAGAACTTCACAAATGTATATGTGGGTACATGACAGTGCATATTACATTTAATTTCTTAATTCAGATTGTGCTAATGAATCATTTTGATTGTTGTTTTGTTAGGCATGTTGTAAGGATTTTGTCCTTAAACCTTTTTTTTTTTTTTTTTTTAATTAAATTTTTTTTTTTAAGCAACCTTCTTAAGGTTGTTAACTTGCAAAAGTTGAAGAAGTTAAACTTCATTTAGTTTAGTTGTAAATTCACCTTATAAAAAAATTTGCAAATTTACTTAGTAGTGTTCATATGCACAAATTTTATGAAAATTTATTGTGCATATATGATGCATAGGTGTTTTAATTGTTTAACTAAAGCTTATATTTCAAAAATTGGACATGCTTTCTGTTGTTTCAGACTTGCAGAGAAAGAAAACTGACTTCATGTTCTCTGTGGTCATATTTTTTAGGGAAAGGGAAGAGCATTTTGTGCTGGGGGTGATGTTTCAGCTGTTGTTCGGGATATTGGTGCAGGTATAGGCTCTTGTTATTTCTCATTGGACCACCTTGCTGATCCTTAACATCTAGATTTTTAATGACCTACCACCCAGATAAGGTTCACTCTTGGTTGATATGGAATCATCTTCTTGTTAAATTTTCTGCTAATGTTCTTTTCCCTTCAATGGTTCTGTGGAGTGTTTCAGTCATCTCTTCTTTAGAAGATGCTCAAATTTTTATGCATTTGTCAAGTATTTATTTTTTTAAGATGTAAATGACATCAATGAAAATGCTGTAATACTTCCCCCTCATATATGTATGTATTAGGTAACTGGAGATTAGGTGCAAATTTTTTTTGGAAGGAGTTTCTCTTAATTTACATAATGGCAACATATCGTAAACCCCAGGTGACCCAGTTCACTATGAAGTGTAAATTTTAATGTATTTTTAGCATTTGATATCTGCGTGTATGTATTCTTTCTAACTGTTAGCATGAAAACATTGTTGAAGGTTTCAATCCTTAATGGAATTGTCATGGGAGGTGGGGCTGGGGTTTCCATACATGGTAGATTCCGGGTTGCAACAGAGAATTCGGTATTTATCTCTATTGATCTCTAGTTTAAATTTATATAGAAATTTAATTTCTCCCTGCTGATGATTATGAATTACACACTTTCCTGAGACTTTAGTCAGCAGTAATGTATTTTAATTATTTTATCTCATTCAATTGATTATTTTCGGTTTTGAATGCACAAAGTATGGAATTATATGTGGTTGTTTATCTCATGGTTCACTACTCCCCCCCCCCCCCCCCCCCCTTTATATTTAATTGTTGCCTGCCATGTTGTTCTTAACTTATTATGTATAATTGTAAGTACAATATTTGCTAAATATGGGTTGTTATACCACTTTTCATCTTACTTTTTTGGGTACTTAAATAATCTTAATGCTTCCTGAGTCAATTACAAAAAATTGTTGTGTTAAACTGATCAAGAAAAGAAAAAGCTGAGGCAAATGGTGAATCAATAGATCATGTAGAATGCTGCAGGGGGTTGACCTGCAGATGAAAGTCCTGCCAGGGGGCATCCAATTTTTTAGCAGATCAAATGGGCACCTTGAGAATCTTATTTGAAGACATTGTGCATACAACAAAGCACTGTTTGGCCTTAACCTTGTGTTTCTAATTTTTGGAATGTATTCATGATATATTCTATGAGAATTCACCACTCATCCACCCAAAAGGACATTGCATTGTCTACCACTTAAAATTTTCAAATTTTTTACCAAGGTCTGTAATGACATAGTTTACTTATAGGGAAAAGGTCCATAAATGACTTAGCCTTTCCTTTGGTTGTGGCAATTAGAGTTTCCTTAAGTTTTCTCTTCGTAGATGAGAATTTTAAATGATGGTGTCCAAAATCTTCATTCTGCTCAACAATAAGAAATCTTGTTTGATTTTTTGAATTATTGGCAGAGATGCTTGAATAGTAAACAGAGTTTGTAAAAGTTTGACAAACTGGAGATGTGTAATATACAGAAGTGTTCAATTTGATCTGATTTTGATATTTTTCTGGTCCTGCTTGGGATCTACTATGTGTTTTTATTTTGGAGGTAAAACATTTAGCTAGGTAATTTTCATTGTAATGACCAATTGTTGCAGCTTAATCTTTGCTATGGCTTAAGTTTCTGGTTTCCTTTCCCCTTTTTTTCTTCAATGCTATCAATTGAAATGTTATCAGTCATTTGTCTTAAAGTGGTATGTAACTTTGGTTTGTACATTCTATTTATTGTTGATGTGTTCCATATGGATACATGATTTGTATTTACATATAAAAAGAAGGATTGAGCAGTATTATTTTAATTTAGTAGTTCTAGTTTTCTTGCATGTGATCATAATGGCACTAAAGCATTGAATCACATTAAAACTCCAAAACAAATGTGCTTGGGCAATATTAGTGTTTGAATAATTGACCTCCTAGGAAGTACTAGTGTTACACCCTTTTACTTTTGATACCTTTTTACTTAACCAAAAAAAAGTCCTAGTGTTACACACCTTCCTTTAAAAAAAAAAAAATTGAAGAAAGAAATTGTAGACCTAGGTTTCTTGGTTAACACGCATTTTGATATTGCAGGTCTTTGCAATGCCAGAAACAGCTTTGGGGCTCTTCCCCGACGTAGGTGCCTCATATTACTTGTCAAGACTCCCTGGATTCTTTGGTAATGGCAGTTACATCATTGATATATATATAGTAACTCTTTGGATACCAAATCTTCCCCGAAAAAGGGGTGAAGTTCGTTTTCAGTAGGATTTTGGTTGTCATATTTCTTTAGCACTAAATTTTCTTGAGTGGTTCAATTCCTATTTGTAGGTTTTAATATGTATGACTGACTGATACTATTGTGAACTAGCAGTATTGGTGAGAGTATTATATGTGCTTGTTATCATGGTATGGCACAAGTGACTGAGAGAGGTGCATAATCTGTAGGTTGGGAGACTCATGGGGCACAAAGAGTAAAAGAAAATTAATAAAGAAAGAACGGGGAAAAAAGGGATCAGGCACTTAAAGGGTGTTTACAGATGAGTATTAGAATTGATTGGGTGTGATTGTGTCTATTCTTTAATATGTGATTTGATGATGTGTAATGTTGGGATTGGAGGGTGTAAAACTTGAGTTTTATACCACATCCTTATAGAATTTAATCTCATTTATTATATTGTAATTTTTTTTATTAGAATATATATAAGTTGTTGGTATAGGAATTCTATGTTTCTAAAGAAAGATTAGCAGCAGGTTGCATCTAAGCTTAAAAGTGTCACAAAGTGGTCTTTACATATTTTTATGCTTGTATTCTACCCTCTAATTTATGAAATATTTTGCATTATTTTGTTATTCTCATGGCCTTTTTTTTGGTAACCTTTTCTCCCCTTTCCCCTTTCTTTCCCCTTCCCTTCTTCTACATGTTTATCTTTTAGCTTATGTTCTAGCTACTTTCATGAAGTTATAGATTTAGGTCTCATTTTCACTCGGATATTCATTATAATTCTAAATCATTGACAGGAGAATATGTTGGTCTTACTGGCACTAGGTTGGATGGTGCTGAAATGCTTGCATGTGGGCTTGCAACTCACTTTGTCCCCTCAGAGGTAGTGCTCCATCCTACTTTACATATTTGATTTTAGGTATAGTGCTCAAAATTATAATGAAGGAAAAAGATACACTTGTTTGGTTGAGGAATAGTTGGAAGCAGTAATATGCATCGGCATGGTTTTGCTGGCATGTGGAGCACATTATGAAAGATTGTATCTTTTTCTAAGGACTATTTTTTAAGGGTTTTTTTTTTGGGGGGGAGGGGGGGGGGGGGGGGTTGAGGTGCAAAGTACATTAGTGATATACATTATACATACATATCTGTACTATGCTTTTCTATGACATGAGTGCACATCCTTTCTTATTAAAGGTGAGGGTGTCAGTTACTAGAAACATCAAAAATCAAATTTGCCAATGAGCTCTAACTTACATGGCAGCTCCTTTTTCTGTAAGGACGGTATGGATCACAATGCAGGGTTCGAGACCCACTTCTCCACCCCTCATTCTCTCCTCTTTTTTGTTTCTCAATATTAACATCACTAAAAAAGCCACAACCAGGCCTCTAGTTTGGCACATTCCCCTAATTCTTGATACTCCAAATCTATTCTCTCCATTAAATGCGAGTTTTAATGTGAAATTTGTCATGATTTCTCATTGATTATTATATGCACATATGAAGTTCTTGTAGATAAGAGGCACAAGGTTGAAATGATTGTGTTGTAAATGACAACATATGGCACAAGCATTTTAGGTTGTAATGGTAGCAAGCTTTATATTTAAAGCTCTTGCAAAGTTCCAGACGCCATTCTTGTAGGATCGCACAAGCTTCCTATGTAATGTGCTTACAAGAGACTTCTTGTTTATATATGTGTATATGTGTGACATACTTTGCATTTTATATAGTATTAATTTTTCAAATAGTTGCTTCTTTTAATATGGCATGGAGCTTTCAAATTAATATTCAAGGAAATGTCATTTTTAATAGTAATTGATTTGCAGTTGATTGAAAAATCAGGTTTTCAAAGATACTAAATAAAATTATATGTGCTGAAAAGTAGACAATGGGTTTTTTAAGTCTAGGTACTCTTTTTAGCTAACTTGGGTCTCCAAAGCTCTTAGAGCCCCTAACTATTTTCCTGGGTGTGTGTAGTCCCTTGTCCCACGCATACTAAGTAATTAGAGGGAGGAATCTCTTGTGAGTGATCCCAAGATGCTAGCTAGGAGTTTTAAACCTAGGACCTCATAGATCTCATGAGGACTTGAGAACCACTAGATCAAACCCTTGGGGTTAAGTGTAGGATATACTTACAAGTTACAATACCTACTTTCTCTTTAAGAGTTGTCTTCTAAAATCTTTTGACTCATGCCATTAACATGAAATACTATGCATGTGTAGTCCTCACCTTTCTGTTTCTCTGCCAAATGTTTTATTTTTAATTTGCAATACTGTGGCATTTGAATGCCTTATGTGTTTTTGATTATTGGCCAGAGATTGTCTTTGTTGGAAGAAGCACTGTGCAAAGTAGATTCAAGTGATCCAGCCATAATCTCCACAGTTATTGATGAGTACTCACAGCAACCTTATATGAAAGAGCAAACTGCATATCACAGGTTATTGCTGCATTCATAATTGTAAATATTATTCTTTTTGTAATGACCTCTACAGTTTTTATTCACTTAAATGCATTGCTCTAGTTAATGGCCTCTACAGTTTTTATTCATTAAACTGCATTCCATGCATGCCAAGGATTTTTAATAATTATGATGTCAAGGAACTGAATTAACTCCTCTCAATGAATGTTCATATGAAAAAAGCTTAATTGATTTATTTTCTATATGTATCATCTTAACATACATCGATAAATGAACTATATCTCACAGATTAAGTGCTAGACAATTCTATCAGAATAATTTTTGTATTAAAGAACTAATGTTTTCATTTTTGAAATGCAAACCTATGCTTCTGTCCAAGATCCTCAAATTTCGAATATTTTTAAATATTTTCTTGATTAATTCCAATCCTCAGTTTTTCTGTGGTCACTTGGCTACAGATTGAATGTCATTGATAGGTGCTTCTCTCGAAGAACAGTTGAAGAAATTATATCTTCCCTTGTAAGTTAATAATATTAAATTTTATGTGTGTTGATAAAATGAATTTGTTGTTCTCTTTGTAAGATGTCTTCTAATAGTTTACAAGTGCTTTGAGTAATATTCTTTTACTTTTGGCATTTGCATGTTACCACTTGCTGATAATGATCTTGTGCTTGCTGTTTTAGGAAAAAGAGACCTTGAATAAGAAGGATGATTGGATCTCTGCAACACTCCAGTCACTGAAGGGAGCATCTCCAACAAGCCTTAAAATTTCTCTGAGATCGGTAAGGGAGCAGCAAGCATTAATACTGCCATTCCAGTCAGCATTTAATTGTTATAGAATGATTAACTTGTGTAGCTGTGTTTAAGATATTCATTATGTGACACAATGCATGTATATTCTTATCTACAACCTCTGATTGGTTAACTTAGATACTGTTGTTAGCATCAGATAAAAAGGTTTAATGATCTCATGGAAAAGGGGGCCTGCTTAAAATGACAGATAGGATGATGGAGTGATTCTCATTGTATAAGTAGGTTAGAAGATATGTTACCATGTGCCCCACTTGGGACTGCAAAAGAAGCAACCAATAATGCCTTTGAGTTCTATCTGTTGCTATTTGTCATCCATGGAGACGAGACATGTTTAGTTGAGTCTAGAATTTTCTAGGAGATCCCAAGTATCATGTTTCATTTCTCTCTAGAACAATCAATTGAAAAAAAAAATAGATAAGGCTTTGTTTCCATGTATTGTTTATGAAATTAGTTTGACACCTAGATTGTCATCTGCACCTAGCACATGGGACTTGTGACATAATTTGGCACTGGTTAATCAGGAAAAAAGATGTGCTATGGCCATTGGAGAGCATTTGAGTTAAATACTTTAGTCACTGTGGGGTGGGGATTGTGGTAGAATTTGAAGGAGCAACCAGAAATGTTAGAGGATCAAGTTGGATCCTAAGAAAGAGAATGTCCTGCACTCCTGCTATTATGATTCCTTTTTTTTTTTTTTTTTTTTTTTTTTTTTTTTAATTTTTAAAATTTTTTTTTTTATAGGCCAATATAAGTTTTGTTTAAAAAATAATAATAATAATAATAATGGCCTTGTACCTTTTGCCTGCTTTTTTTTTTGCTTAAAGAGAAAGACGCAGATTGGTTGATATGCACAATGCTTTTTTTTTTTCCCCGTAAATATGTGAAATCATAGTTGTAATAATAGTACACAAAATTTTATTAATATGTGCAAGAGAGCATATCATTTGAAGTATGAAGATGGAATGTGGGGGTTATCTGACATATGATGTCTTCTGTTGTATGGTTACCACCAATAAAGAAATACGATACACCTGGATCTATATAAATGTATGGCCCTGTTGAAAATAGCTAGTGGAACATTTGCAAGAATATTTATTTCCCTCAATAACTTTATAAATGTAGACAAAACTAAGTTGTCTCATGAGATTGTTTCCAGTTAATGTTTATTCTCTTCTTGCAAACAGATTAGACAAGGAAGGCTCCAAGGTGTTGGTCAATGCCTTGTTTGTGACTATAGAATGGTGTGTCATGTCATTCAAGGAAAACTCAGCAGGGATTTCTTTGAGGTTTCATCTTACTCACATATTTTTCTTCTCCTAATTTCTTCTTTTGAGGATGATTTAAGACCTCCCCTTTTACTGTAGGGCTGCAGAGCTATACTGTGGGATAAGGATAAGAACCCAAAGGTAGATGCATTCTTTTTCTGTATCTTTGGTATTTTAGATTTCTCACTCAATGATTTTCATAAATATAGATTGCTGTTGGTTTATTTTTCTTATTTCATCTTATGCTCTCTCTCTCTCTCTCACAGTGGGAACCCTCTAAATTGGAGTTTGTTAGTGACCGTATGGTTGACTCATACTTCTCTAAAGTGGATGATGAGGGCTGGGAAGATCTAAAGTTCCCTGCAAGATCTAATTTGCCTGTATATGCCATTGCAAAGCTTTAATGCATGAAGGCAAAAAATGGGGAAATTGATGTACTTTTTGAATCATAATAAAATGGATATCAACCTAATGTGTAGAGACATTTATTTGACAACAATAATAATCTCATTAACTTTGTCTTTTTGGTCAACCCTTGTTCATAATGCCAATTTTAGTTGAAATGATGGAAACGATTTCGGTCCCTTACTGTAATTTTTTGTTTGTAAATCTTGGAAATAAGTTTAAATGCATAATGTCAATTGGAGCAGACCATGAGGTTCTTTAGAATACGTATCTTGGCCCCTGGTTGTGTTTTCAACAAACCGTAAGAAATTGCCATTCTTTCACAATGCAGAGAAATTGAATTTTCCTTCTCTACCTCATCTATGTTCACTAGAACTTCTGAAGTTTCTACAACATAGCCAGCCAGTTTCAACTTCTGAGTCATTTGATTTAGCATTAGGATCTGTAGATTCTGGATGAGAACGATCTTCAACCAGATGTATGGGACACTCCATTTACGACATTGAGCTGTAACTACCTTTTTCATGCATAAGTTTTCTCATTCTTCTAACTTCTTCCCCACTTTTGCGTTCTAGCATGGATGTATGAAAGCAAAACATAGATTCCATCATTTTCTGGTTCAAAAATATAGCTAGTGTTTGGCTGCTTCCTCCCTAACTTGACATTTTTAAACTCTGCATGCACCAAATTGCCCCATTTGGTTCCATGGGCATTTTTTTGATGAGATCTATAGCTTCCTTCAAAAGTCCTGCCCTACATAAAAGATCAAACATGCGTCCATAGTACTCCAACATAAGGCTTATTCCATATCGTGTCCTCTTAAAGGTTATATAATTTGGCTGTCTAGCATCTGATGGAATTGAGCCAAAGCCCCCTCACCAAGGCCATGAAGAGCAAGTCCTTGGATCAGTGCATTCTAATAAGAGACTCCACAAGCATCGTCTATATCTCCAGGTTTTGAGTACATTACAATTAATGAATTCTTGAAATTTGTTGAATGCTCTAGTTTAACCATCTTGATATATTTCATGAATCCAACTCCCCAAATCTAAAAAACCAAGAGCTACTCATTTTCGATTCTTTGTCCAATCTAGTTTTTAAAACTATAATAAATTCTTATAGTAACTATTGACTTTAATTTGATTTGTAGATTATGGGAAAGTATAGTTTTTTTCAGAAAAAAAAAAATTTTTGAAAAACCAATAACGATATTGTCACCTCGCCTTCTCTAGCATTGTCCCAATTTCTAAAATCCTCAAACAAAAGACTTTGGACCCCCCCACCCCCCCAAGTTTGAGTCCTGGTTTCGTCCCTACACCAAATTGAGCACAAGCTGAAGGTGCTGCCAAAATGTAGATATGGTGTTTGTTGAAAACAATGTAGATACAAGTGCATGTGTGTATGTAGAAAAGTACGTGTATCTATCCCTAATCCTTACTTGACGTCTTATGTGTTGAGTGCCACTTTTGCTTTTCTAATGAGTCTTCGTCTTTGACACTGAAATGGTTTTTCACTTCAAAAATTATTCTCATTTGAGTTGGACCTCGTGTCGTGTTCTACAATGATTCTATGAATAGTCTTTTTTTAAATCTCATTTAAATAATCATTTTATTTTTTTGGGAAAAGGTTAGAAATGAAACTAAACTTTAACAAACACAAAATACTTAAGTTAAAAGAATAATGTACAAACAAAATAGCTTTTACAGTAAGTTTCTCAATTGTTGAGTTGGCCGATTATTATTGATTTTTATATGTACCCATCATTATTTTTTTTATCATCCATCATTAATAACTTGTCACCTCAAAAAATTGTGAAATTTATTGTTTTACTAAATTTATTAAACTTAAAATGAATGCTTCATGGTCGTTGGATTGAGTTGGACTTGCTTGACATGGAGGTATTTTTTCTCTTCCATTTGGATGGTGTTCATTTCTAAATTCTAAATTTTTAATCAATCACTCTACGTGTGCTTATTGTCAAAGTTCATTATGGTCACTGAGGACCATATCTTTTTCAATCAACTAGCAATGAAACTTCTCACTATCTTCATCGTTGCGTAGAACAAATGAAATGCCATCTTGTAAAACTTGTTTTAGCAAATTTACTAGTCTTGTTAATCTATTTTTATTTTGAGCAATTCAACTTAAATTTACTAGTCTTGTTAATCTATTTTTATTTTGAGAGATTCAACTTATGATGTCTGTTTCTGGTAATAGCTTTTTATTTTTAGACCAATCTTGATAAACTTGAACATAAATCTTCTGTCCCATAACACATTATATATCTTCTTTAAACTTTGCATATTGCAATTGGACACCCGTACTTGAATAGCTACACGGTCAAATTGATTGTTTTTATATACAACTATGTGCTGTGTATATGCTCTAATTATCTAGGGTAAAATTAGCAACTTCAAAAGGATTTATAGGAATCATGAAAAGAAAGAAAGAATTATCCTACATGTTTACTTCAACTGAATTGGCTAATTAAGTATTTTTTTAAAAAAATTTAAAAACAAAGGTAATTATTGTTAAAATATTTTGTGTTGATTGTTTATGTGATAAAGGGTGTGAGTTTGTGTTTTTAGACTTGTTTCATATCGAAAGTTTTCAAAGTCTTTTGAAAATATAAAGCAACACAAATGCTAAAAAATATAATAATTTTGAAAATTTTTGGACACGTTTTCTAAAACACTTTTAATTTTAGAAAATTATGGACATTCTAAAACATGTGCGCGCGTGTAGTGTACTACATGTGTGCATAATTTTTTTTTCCTTAAATAATTGGATAACAAACTCCTTAGGATAGAATAATTATCAATTTAAAGAAATAGCTTTTAACATGCCTCAAAGTTACATTATTTTTTGAATAATTATCAAAGTTACATTAAAATGTCACTAGATCCCATGCTGTGCACGGCATTGACTAAAACTTCATGGAGTCCATTAAAATTTAAGATATGAACATGGAATGAACATTTTGGCCACTTTGTCATGTTCAATTGATTTCATACTAGCACCTCTTCTTCTCTTTCTTTTATCTCCTCCTCGTGGAATTTCATACTATATATCTATTGGTTTCCCTAGAAACAACGTTATCAAAATTGAATAAATGAAACTTCCTTATCTTTTTCCAAAATCCCAAACTTGATATGGACCAAATTTAAAGATGAATTTATTAATCTTTTTTTTTTTTTTTTTTTTTTTTTTTGGGTGGCAAAATGATAGATACTATAGGATCATAAAAAAGACACCAAATTGTTTTGGTATAAGTGGGATTCAAATTGAAGCCGCTTATTTGAAAATATGAATTCTTTCCAATTAAACTAACGGTAACTTGTTATTATTATTATTTTTTTCTTTTCAAAATTTGATAAGGTGATGGGAAGGGATTTAAATCTCTAGATATTTTATTCAGGCCAACTTTTTGTTCAAAATTTTTTTAAACTACTTGATTTCAATTGATGGATCTTGATTTCTCTTTACCGAAAATCTCTATACTTGCATAGTGATAGCATTTATCAAACTTTAACTTTGATTTCACCACATGATTACAAATGACATTGAAAATAATAACATTAAAACTGTGTCATTACAGGTAAACTTGTGTAGAGATTACAAGCAAATTTGTTGAGGAATTAGCCAATACCTAAAATTCCTAAAACTTTCCCATGTAAATCAGCTGAATAATTAACATATAACATGCTTTTCATTTAAAATTGACCAGATTGACTTGATACACCTGATTGAATTGATGAGCAAGTTGGATATAAGTTGCCTCCTACATCCCCTAGTGATGATAGGGAAGGCTTGGAAGGTATTCATGAGCATTCAACTTCTCCTTCAAGCATTTCAACAACTCTATTCATTATGAGTTATTGAGTTATGTAAAAATGGCCATAATGATCATTATTGCTTAGAAGTTAATCAATATCTAATATAAATTTTAGTTGATTTAAGAATCATCAAGATCTATTATTGCTTAAATTCTATGAATTTTTAATGCTTTTGGATAGTGCCTTTTGTATGGATGCTTGACTTTTATACCAATCTTTAATGCCTACATTATAATGATTCTTAGTTATTTAAGTTGAGTACCTCTATTTATCCTAGCCAAGGACTGATGATTTATTATTTAAGGATAGCAACATATTGGTAATTTATTCAAAAATTGGCATGCATGATTTACATAAATTAAACAAGCGTTAGATTTAACAGATGACTTGGTCAATTAGGAATAATAACACCAAAGCTCTAGATGGAGTAAGAGTCACTGCTCACACTAGGTGAATATTGATTATAATTCAAATTATTCTTATGTTTGTTTATTACATTGTTATCTCAACATTTTATAGCAGCAACATGCTTATAGCAGAGTTATTTTTGGGTTTGATTTACTTAAAAGATATGTAACTATAAATCTCTCTCTTAGAAAAAGAAGGATTTCAAATGGGGTGTTATGCATGTGGCTGAATGAGCAAGGATACAAGGAGGAAAGCTTTTTTAGACAAACAACTCAAACTCAACAACAACAAAAAAGATGGAATCCAGAATCTCGCCTTTTGTTTAGGGTACTTTCGATATATATAATTTTCTTTTAACATTCATTCTTATTTCATGAAGTCCTTATGTCTCTCATTCTCTTTAGTGAATGATGTGAATGCGATGTACTTTTGTTAAGATTGAATGCTGGTATTTTCTTTTGGAATGTTTGGAATTATTATGTTGGACATTGAGGTGATTTTGATTGAATTTTCCCAATATCATTTTTAAAGTATATTTCAGATTCCACTTGCTTCTTCCCAACAATCCTACTCCTTCAATTCTTTTTTCCTTCTAAGTAGGACCAAGGTTGTTTGTATATTTGACGTTTTGACCCTATATGTTAATACTGTAATTCAATATCTCATAAATCTACTATATGCTATTTCTAGAAAACCAAGCAATCTAATTTTATAGAGTAAGTGAATATATCCAATCCCATTCCATTAGATCACTACATAATCAATATTTTATTATTTTAAAGTTTAAACACTAATTTTTTTTTTAGCTTAATCAATATATTAATAATATTATAATAATTGATAATTATACAAAAAATGAAAAAAAACAAAAAAAAAAAAAACAAAAATTAAATGTGATTCAACTATTTCTCAATAGATTTTCTTTCTGCATGTAAGGTTTTGTCCGTTTTAATGAGTTGATGTTTATGTGTTGTATTTTGAAAATAGGTTAATGACAAATGCTGCTGAAAAAAAAAATTAAAATGAGGAATGAAAGACATTGCTCCAACTTCTTCAATATAGCCTCAATAAATTGTAAATGGTTTTTTTTAACAATATTTCTAATGTAGTGACTATTTATTCAATTTTTGATATGATCTATGTAATCAAGAACCTCATTAGTGAGGATGTTTCTTTCTCCACTTTTGGTCATATTCTTGCCTCGGCTAAAGCCATCACAGATTCCATCAGTCACAACTTAGCTAAATATGTTAGACATATTAGAGGTTCTTGGTGTGGAAGGAGAATGTTCATTCACACCTTCAATCTATACTTTCAACCAATTACAGCTAATTTTTCTTTAATGAAATTTCATGATATTCTTTCTTAAAAAAAAAAAAAAAAATCTTCATAATATCTATCATAAATATTTGCACATGCAATTTGAAATAGTTTATTATGTATCGAGTTATTTTAAAAATTGACTTGATGTAAACTTTTAAGACTTAGTTTGATGCTCAAAATGATGGTAATCCAAAAAAAGTATAATCAATTTATTACAAGAGGGCAAACAAATGGATGTGCAACACTACCCAAATGAATTTTAATGTATTTTATTATATTTTTATGTGAAGTTGATTGAATTTTAATTATGTAAAATGTTCCCGCGCATTGCGCGGGTTAAATGATAGTTTTTTTAATGATTGATAAATTTTTTTTTGGGGGGGGGGGGGGGGGGGGGGAGATATAGGTTCATAAAAAAGACACCAATTTGTTTGGTGTAAGCAAGATTCAAATTTAAGTCGCTTATTTGAGAATATGAATTCTTTCCAATTAAGCTAATTGGAACCTTTTTTTTTTTTTCAAAATTTGATAAGGTGATGGGAAGGGAATTAATACTCTAGATATTTTCATTGGATTTAATGAATTTAATAACTATTTAGAAAGCTATTTGAGGGTGAAAGGAAGTATCATAAGAACATCAGGCGAACTTTTGGTTCATCAAAATTTTAAACTACTTGATTTCAATTGATCAATCTTGATTTCTTTTTACCAAAAATCTCTAGACTTGCATAGTGATAGTATTTATCTGACTTTATCTTTGATTACACCACATGATTACAAATGACATTAAAAACAATAACCTTAAAACTTTGTCATTACAAGTAAACTTTTGTAGAGATTACAAGAAAATTTCATGAGGAATCAGCCAACAACTAAAATTCCTAAAACTTTCCCATGTAAATCAGTCGACTGACATATCAAATGCTTTGCATTTAAATTGAGCTGATTGACATGATTCACCTAATTGAACTGATGAGCAAGTTGGATTTAAGTTGTCTCCTACATCCCCTAGTGATGATAGGAAAGGCTTGGAAGGCATTTGTGAGTATTCCACTCCTCCTTCAGGCATTTCTACAACTTTATTCATTGAAGGTCGATCACTAGGCTTCATTTGTATGCACCATAATGCAACTATGATCATCTTATTAATTTTTTCCTTCTCCCCCTCCATTGCATTTTCCATTACTATGTCATTTCCTTCGCAAACTTGGGCATAGACCCAAGTTGGAAAGTAAATTTGGCTTGAGTGGTTGGCAAATGCATTAAAGTTCTTTCTTCTGTTTGCCATTTGCAATAATAACATGTTGAAACTCTAAACATCAGCTTTATAGGAGACGCCTCCAATGTTCTTATAGAACAACTCTGGGGCCATATATCCTAGTGTTTCTATTGCAGCAGTCAAAGAAACTATGCTATAATCTGGAGGATACATTTTTGCTAGCCTAAAATCAGAAACTTTTGGGATGAAGTTCTCATCAAGAAGAATATTACGAGGCTTGATGTCGAAATGTAGAATTTGCTTGTCACATCCTTGATGTAGATATTCAATCCCATGACCTACTCCAAGAGAAATCTTATATATTTTCTCAATACTTAAGGGGATACTTCTTTCTTGAGAAAAAATGTATTTGTCGAGAGAACCATTAGGCATAAATTCATATATAAGAGTATGCTTTAGTCCCTCAACACAAAAGCCAATGAGTTGCATAACATTTGTGTGGTGAATCCTTCCAATTGTTGCAACTTCACTAATAAAATCTTGGCCATTGGCTTTGGATTTATCCAACATCTTTATAGCTACAAGATGATCCTTTATATACTGCCTGCCATGGCTGTTTTTTACCATTTTTGCCTTTAACTGCTTTTGTTTAATTTGGGGCGTTCTTCTTGACCACCCACTAGGTTGTTAGCTATCCAACCACCACCACTTACCTGTCCTGGCTGTGCTATTCCCCATTACCAGACAAATAAGATAGTTTTATTTGTTTGCTCACTGTGGCATTCTTATCCATCACAGTGTGTGTATTTTCTCTTACTATCCCTCATGACATGTACCTAGTGATTCCAATTCATCATTCCTTCTTTTGGGTGGTATGTCATCCCAGCAGGACATCACCTCCAAAAGAATTTGAGTAGGAACTTCAGAATAGACTTTCCATTCTCCCCACCACCAGACCATACCCTCTCTTACCAATGACCTATGACCCACCACTTTTGTATTGGTTGGGTATAGGTTGGTAGTGCCTGGACCTTTCTAGTGCTTCATTTCCTATGTACGTCAAAAGCTTGTCTGTTGCTCATGTGTTTGCCATGATCTAGAGGCTTATCTGTGCATTCTGCCACTCATCTTTGACCTTTTATGGCATGAACTATTTTTTTGATTTTCCCTTCTTTATTGGCTTGTTCCTTTTAAGGGTTGGGCCTTACTTGATTGTGGGTTTTCCCATCTTTAGCCCATTCTTTGCTCCTTCCGTAATCTTGTTGCCATTTCTGCCATACCACTCTGCTATTCCTGCTGTGATGTTATTTGACCTGTGCTTGCTGGGCCTCTTTTAGGCCTGCTGTTGGTTCTTCTCTCAATGACTCAATATGGTCATTAGATTTATACTCATACTACTTTGGGCTTTCTTGACCCATTACATTGCTTATGGGCTCCCTTGTCCCTTTTCTTCCTTCTTGGGCATCCTTGGCCCATTTGCTTTCCTTGGGTATCCTTGGCCCATTTTCTAATTCTACATTCCCATGGGCTTTTATTAACTCTTTTGGGCTTCCCTTGCCCAATTACCTTATCTTTCATCCTTGGGACTCATGGGCTTTCCATCAACCCCTTACTTTCTTACTTCATTACTTTGGGCTTGCTGTGGCCTATTCTTACTCTTCTACGTCACATAATGCCCATATGTTTACTACTTCTCTCTCTTGACTCCTTTATGCCCATTTGCTCTCCTTAAGGCCCATTCATTTACTTTATGGGCCTATAATCCATTGTTCTTGCCATTTGAGTTTAATGGTTTTTCTACCAATCTACTAACTCTTCTCTGCTCATATTGTTGGACTTTTTCCTGCTATTGGGCTTCCAAAATGAGCATCAACAACATTCAAGAACATGTGTGCGTGTGTAGTGTACTTGACCATGTGGGCGTGATTTTATTTATTTATTTATTTATTTCTTAAATAGTTGGATAACAAACTCCTTAAGGCAGGAAAATTATTAATTTAAAGAAATAATTTTTAACATGCCACAAAGTTACATTATTTTTTGAATAATTATCAAAGTTACATTAAAATGTCACTAGATTCCATGATGTGCATGGTATTGACTAAAACTTTTTGCTAAGAAAACATTAAGAATGCCCACCGCGGTGCTCAAACCCACGACCACATGGTTAAGAGCCTTGCACTCTACCAACTGAGCTAGACGGGCTTGGTTCGTCATTGACTAAAACTAAGATATGACAAATGGAGCGGGAACATTTTGGCCACTTTCTCATGTTTAGTCAATTTCGAACTAGCTCTTTTTCTTCTCTTGCTTTTTTCCTCCTCATGGAATTTCATATTACCTATTGGATTTCCATGAAAACATGTTATCAGAATTGCATAAATGAAACCTTCCTCATCTTTTTCCAAAGTCCCTAACTTGATATGAATCAAATTTAAAGATTAATTTATTAATCTAATTTTATAATGATAGATACTTTTTTTTGGGGGGGGGGGGGGGGTGTAAAATTATAGATGCTATAGGTTCATAAAAAAGAAACCAAATTGTTTTAATGTAAGCGAGATTCAAATTTATGTTGCTTATTTGAGAATACGAATTTTTCCCAATTAAGCTAATTGAAACTTTTTTTTTTCTTTTCAAAATTTGATAAAGGTTATGGGAAGGGATTTAAAACTCTACATATTTTCGTTGGTAATGCAAGAAAATATCAATTAAGTAACAAAGTTTTTAATTAATTTAATAACTATTTAGAAAGCTATTTAAGGGTGAAAGGAAGTATCATAAGAACATTAGGCTAACTTTTTGTTCTACAAATTTTTGAACTAATTGATTTCAATTGATCGATCTTGATTTCTCTTTACCAAAAATCTCTAGACTTGCATAGTGATAGCATTTATCAGACTTTGTCTTTGATTACACCACATGATTACAAATGACATTGAAAACAATAACATTAAAACTTTGTCATTACAAGTAAACTTTTGTAGAGATTACAAGCAAACTTGTTGAGGAATTAGCCAACACCTAAAATTCCTAAAACTTTCACATGTAAATCAGCCTACTGACATATCGAATTCTTTGCATTTAAAGTTGAGATGATTCACTAGATAGAATTGATGAGCAAGTTGGATATAAGTTGTCTCTTACATCCCCTAGAGATGATAGGAAAGGCTTGGAAGGCATTTGTGAGCATTCAACTTCTCCTTCAAGCATTTTTACAACTCTATTCATTGAAGGTCGATCGCTAGGCTTCATTTGTATGCACCATAATGCAACTTTGATCATCTTCTTAATTTTTTCCTTCTCCCCCTCTGTGGCATCTTCCATTACTATGTCATTTTCTTTGCAAACTTGGTCATAGACCCAAGTTGGGAAGTAAATTTGGCTTGAGTGGTCTGCAAATGCATTGAAGTTCTTTCTTTTGCTTGCCATTTCCAACAATAACATGCCGAAACTATAAACATCAGCTTTATAAGATATGCCTCCAATGTTCTTATAGAACAACTCTGGAGCCATATATCCTAGTGTTCCTCTTGCAGCAGTCAAAAAAACTCTGCTATCATCTAGAGGATAAAGTTTGGCAAGCCCAAAATCAGAAACTTTTGGGGTGAAGTTCTCATCAAGAAGAATGTTATGAGGCTTGATATCAAAATGAAGAATTTGCATGTCACATCCTTGATGTAGATATTCAATTCCACGGCCTATTCCAAGAGAAATCTCATATATTTTCTCAATACTTAAGGGGATACTTCCTTCTTGAGAAAAAATGTATTTGTCGAGAGAACCATTAGGCATGAATTCATATATAAGTGCACGCTTTGGTCCCTCAACACAAAAGCCAATGAGTTGCACAACATTTGTGTGGTGAATCCTTCCAATTGTTGCAACTTCACTAATAAAGTCTTGGACATTGGCTTTGAATGTATCCAGCATCTTTATAGCCACAAGATGACCACTTCGAAGCTTTCCTTTAAATAGAGTGGCAAAGCCTCCTTCTCCCAATTTCTCTGTGAAACCGTTGGTCATCTTCCTAATTTCTGGGTAGGAGTACCTTATGGGCATGAGGTTATTATGGCGTTGCAAAAAATCTTCGATTGTGTCATACATTGACAAATTCCTCCTACGCCATTTATAAATTAAAAATGCAACCACAAATGGAGTCCCAAATAAAAATTTGATTGCAAGGTGTATCACTGCAGGATCATCATCGAAAAACCCATTAGAAACGAGTGATGTTGCTACACCGTTACCAACTAGTTGAATAGGCTTTCGTTTCAAGTGTAGTATCTTTATCTTGTCTCCATTACCAAATTATTTATGATAACTTACATAATTTCTCCTATTTTTGGGGTTGGTTTCAAATTAAATATACAAAATTTAAAATTGAAATTGAAATAATAAAAACTCTTTAAATCAATTCATTCAGCCCCCTCATTGAATTATTATTAACAAAAACTAATGGAAATTCATCTAAGTATATATATATATATATATATATATCACAAATGCTTCCATGTCAATCATATAAAACATTTAGCACAAAAGATCTTTCAATATTATTTTCAATAATCCTAGCAAATAAATACAATCTAATGACAATCTGATCATTTTGTGAGGGTTTTTTTTTTTACCTGGTAATAAAATATCACTTTGTGTTGATGTGTGACGGGTCTCTGTGCGCAATTTATTTGATTCTTTAGAACATTTAGTGGACAATGATCTTTTTGAGGGACAAATTGAAACAATTAAAAAAATGTAGGACTTTAATTGAAACTTTTCAAACAATAGGATTAAATCTAAATTCACACTGATTTGAACTATAATGAGAATTGTGTAAAGGTTGGCCAATTATCTCTTCAAAAAAAAAAAAAAAAAGTTGGCCAATTATTCTTCGTCCTTCTTTTTAAAAGAAATGATCTTGCAAAAAGAAAGAGGAAGGTAAGAAGTTCTTACAGATGAGGTAGATCGAATCAAAACTAATATAACTGGAATCCACAGCTGAAAAGGAAAAAAATGAAAATCCATTAAAATCAAAAGAAGTTAAAGGCTAGATTAGAAACTGTAAATAAACAGCTAAACTCTTAACATTATCAATTGTGCCATGCTTACATTTTTTTTTTCTGCACCTCTATGCATGGTAGATGAGAAATAATCTCATGCATCAACATCCTTCTCTCATAGTAATAAGTTCAACGACTCTGTGGTTCACATACTATATATATGGCAAGGATTATACATATATTCAATAATTCTGATAATTTTTGCTAGTAATTTTTGCTTCAACTTGGCTTGAGCTTTTGATTAAAGCCGTATCAACAAACAAGAGTTTCAATAGGGGTAAAAGTTGGAGATCAAGCACACATAACTCGTGCAATTGCGTTGTGGAAAAAAAAAATAATAAAAAAAGGAAAAAATAAAAACAACTTGTGCCGATACCTTACCATCGCATAAAAAGGTTCCATGTTTCGAGCAAAAGCTGATCAGTATGACCTGGAATGCTGTTTTGACAAAGAATAAGAATATCATCAGCTATTGGGGAAGAAAAAAAAAATTGGGAAAATACAACGATTAGTGAGAGTGTGAGAGATGTGCAAAAGGAAAATAATGGCGGAACATGCATATTTAAATTAGAAAAAGGAAAGTATTATGGCCTTTATCGCATTATTTACCCACCATTGAGCTTGCCGGAGCATTGAACATGGTTCGTGTCATTGAGGTAGCATTCGGTGAACTTTCTTCCGCAAAAACTTTGACAATTACCTCGGAGCCATGAAATCTCAAAACCATATACCAATTCATTGTGGACATCTTTACAGGATACATTTGGGTCATCATTTCTTGGCCACGATGTCTGAGTTATCTTCTCTACTCGATACAAGTCTGCCACTTCAGCTGCATTCGTTTTTCCAACTTTAACATAGCTATACCTCTTGGAATGAGATATATAATTAGAAGAGTTGTGAATGCAAGTAGAAGTGTCCAAACAGTACGGAGAATTCACTGGTTTTTCACAGCTCATGAAAACCACAATCCTTGATAGTTCAGGATTCCCAGCCGGCTGAAACTGATCATAAGGCTCCAACTTTGTTAACTTCGGCAGCAGATATGCGAATCCGTAATATGCTCTGTCATATGGATTACTGAAATTATAGCGGTATAAGGAATAACTCGGGGTGGAGAAGTAATTGTCATTGTGTATACCAGAGTCTGCAACCCTGATTGTGTAGTTATTGTAATTGATTTTTTGTACATAGTATTTTCCAGCAAACAAGTGTAAGACCGTTCGATTGTTCTCACATGACAGTTCATACCTTGGGTCCCCGCAGCTTTCTGGATCGCTCTTCAATCGGAAGGGAAAGCTTATGTTGGGGATATTGCCACAGGAAGAAGGGGGACAGTAATGATCATTAGCACTGAGTGTTTCATGGACTAGTGCAAGAGCAATAAGGGCTGTGAGTCCTGCACTGAATGTCAATCCTCTTTCCATTGGAGGTAGAGAGGAATTTTTTGCACTAGTACATACTAGAAAACTTCCCCAGCTGGCTGTGGATGAAGATAATATGAACTTGTTTTTGTGGTCTTGATGAAAAGTATTATCTTCTACAAGAAAGTAACAAGTAGTTTCCACTCAAAAAGATGAACGAAAATTCGTGGCAGTGGGACAATATCACCATCAAGAACACAACAAAAATTTATTAATTGCGTATAAGATAGGTTTTTTTTTTTTGGTTTACATTATTTCAAACGTCAAGGGTCACTGTTGTCACCGAGGACTATATCTTTCTCAATCAACTAGAAAGGGAAACTTCTTACCATCTTCACAGTTGGCGTAGAACGAATGAAATGGCAGCATGTAAATCTAGTTTTAGCAAATTTACTAGTCTTGTTTAACTAGAACATAAAAATCTTTTATCCCAACCACCTTATATAATATATCTCCTCTAAATTCTGAAAATTGCAATTGGACACCAGTACTTGAATAGTCGCACTGTAAAATTGGTTGTTTTTATACTCCACTCAGTTGCTCTGCAACTGAATAGGCTAGAAAGTTTCTTTGGTTTTTAATTTTTTTTTTAATTTATAAAGTAGTTAATAATTGTTAAAATATTTTCTGTAGTTTGTGCACGTTAGAAAGGGTGTGACTTATTGGTGGGCTAGTGGCTGAGACCTTGGGACAACAAAACTTCGTTATGCAGAGTGTCTTGGGTTTGAGTTCCCACCCCTACTAGCATTGTGTTGGTGTTCTTTATATTTCATCAAATTAAATTAGGTCTTAGCATAAGAACGGTTAGGAGTTACTATGGCTATGCCCAGATATGTAAGTTACACTGATCACTCACTCTTAGCAACATCTATATTTCAGTGGTTGAATTACTGTGTGATAATTTACATTAGAAAAAGGCCATTGAAAATGTATATACATTGTATGTAATAGGCAATGTGTAATAGACGCTATCTGAGATAATTTATATAACGAAAAAAGGTCACCTGAATAAATTTACACCACAAACACCCGTGCATGTGAATCTACACAGAAAAGACCAACCAAGGGATTTTTTTTTTTTTTTTTTTTTTTTTTTTTTTGGGGTAGAAAAAGGAAATTTCATGCATGAAAAAGGTACTTAAGGAATTTTCATTTTCACTAAAAATAAAAGTACGATTTAAAAAATTCTTTCAATAGTTGTCATTTCTATTTATAGGTGATATCATAGATGCTTTTAGTACGAACCAGCTTAGGTCCAAAGCTCTTGTGCAATGGACTTGTTGGGATTTGGACAATTGTGGACTCCATGTTATAGTTTGCTCATATATTCTAACTATTATTTGAATGATATTATGTTTTTTTATAATAATTAATAAAAACCAATTTAAACCTAAAAACATTTTTTTTCCTAATATAATGGAGAGCATTCAATTGATTGTCATTTAAAGTGATAAAAATAATAAAGATATCAGATACTCATATAACCATATGTATGTATTACCTTGAAGAAAAAAAAAGAGTTAGTATGATTCTTTGTTTGTCAGGGTAATACAATTAGATATATAGTTAGATATCAATGAAAAACATAGCAATACTAGAAAAAATCCATTGAGTTAAATAGAGGACACTTTGCTCCCCAAAATTGCTTGACGGTTTGAGTTTTAGAGATTTGTGGAAGTTCATGATGCTTTACTAGGGAAGCAAGTATGGCGATTGGTTCACTACTAAGTCTTCCCTATTCCATAAAGTCTTTGGGGATAAATATTTTCCCTACGGTGATATATTTGCAGCACAAAGTAAGCCAAGTAGCTCCTATGTATGGAAAAGCTGTGTAGTTGAACAGGGGGCTATATGGAGAATAGGTGATGGGAGTAAGGTTAATATTTGGGGACAAAATTGGTTACCACAGTTCCCTAATTCCAGAAGTTCTTCTCCACGAAACAACCCCTTTATCTCTATTGTTAGTGATTTAGTTTTTAATGGGTCAAAGACCTGAAGCTTTCAAATGGATTCTGGTTTGTAGGTTCTGGAAAGAGACGGATCCAATATTTTAAGCTTTTATATATATCTATATATATATATATATTAAACTCCAAATAAGAGATCATTTAGTATTCACAATCTACAAACAAAGACAAAGAAACAAAATCATTGATCCAAATTCCAATGATCCTTAATATATTACTTACCAACCAATTATTCAACTCCATACACACTTCTCGTAACATTGCCAATTATTATTTATTAAATTAGTGCATTGCCAACACACTTTGCCACTGTATGTTGCCCGTCAAACAAGTTCTCTCTCTCTCTCTCTCTCTCTCTCTCTATATATATATATATATATATAATATAACTTTACTCTCACTACTCACATATTTGATATCTAATTCTCATCCCATAATCCTCAACTCACATCTAGTAAAAATGCCAAAAAATATAATAGCATCTGAGATGAAGACTCACAATCACAATCATTAACACACAAAAAATCAAAGGAGTCAATATCATACCTAATGTCGTTTTAGTTTAGTTATGGGTATAATATATTTTGGTACCAGTTAATACTAGTTTCCCATTTCAAGATTACTATAAAACTATATAAAATATATTTAGTATTCTTTTAATAATTAGAATAGTATTTTTAAAAAAATTAAATATGCTAGGTTTTTATAAAAATAATTAAGATAAAAATAAGATAAGATGAAAATTAATAAGAATTAATAAATATGAGTAGTGACATGTTGGTGTAAGGAACAAGGAAGTCAATTCCGTACCGTATCAGCCGGTATCGTCAGTATATATCGTACTGGCTAGTGCACGGGTACAGATAACCCCCTTGTTTCGTACCGGAAAAAATACTGGCGTTATCGGCCTCGTACCGGCCGTACCAGCGAAATCCGGCTATTTTGGCTGATAAATGAATACTGGGTAAAGATAGAGAAATCCCAAAGAAAAATTCTCTCGAATTTTCAGAACTTACCCAAAGCTGCTGCACTTGGCCTGAGCCAGAGCTGATGCTAGCCCGCCGGTAAACCTCTTCTCGTTCTTGGTTTGTCTTCCCCCTCTCTCGACATCCCTCTATCTCGATTTCTTTGCTCATCAGTGTGCTGCGTGCAGTGGCATACCCCTCTCTTTCTCTGTGTTTATATTTGAAATGTAAAAGTAATTGAGTCTACTGAGGAGAAATTATAAGATCCACGTGATGCACAAGTGATGTGGTCCACTATTCCATTAAAAAATTGCCACTTGTTTAAAATTGTTAGTTAGAAAATTTTTTTAAACAGAAATTAATTACTGACTTAGTAATTTTAAACAAGTGGAAGTTTTTTAGTAGAATGGTGGACAAGTAACATGGTCCATCAGAGGACTCTATAATTTCTAGTCTACTGAGAACCATATTCGTATAACTAAGTCTATTGAGACTTTTGACAGCTGAGTACATATTTAGTGGTTTACAGCTCAAATGTAATATTATTTTATTATTTTGAGAATAAATTTTATTTTATATTTTATTATACTTCACTTTTAGTGGCCGTTTGGGTTCGGCGTTTAGCGTCTGCGTTTTGATGAAAACGTGTTTCTGCTATTTTTTTTTTTCTTTCAGCCGCAAAGGCTGACTTTTCCACTGTGAACAGTGCATTCGTGCACTGTTCACGGACCCACAAATATCACTTTTTAACAACTTTTTCATTAAAAATTGGTCCCACAATATTATTTACATATTTAAAAATTATTTTGCTATAGTGTCTTCAGTTTTTAGTTTTCAGTTTTCAGCTGTATCCAAACGGACCCTTAATGTTTTACTATTTTATACTTTTCTTAGTTTTGATAAGAACAATATTCGTGAGCGTTTGGGTAGCAAGTCTGCGTTTTGCGTTTTGCAAGTTTTGCGTTTTTTTTTTTTTTGGTTTTCACGCGTTTCAGGTGTAATGTGGCTACTGTTTATGAACAATAGCCGCATTATTTGACATTTCAGCCAGTGAACAGTGTACTGTGCACTGTTCATAGATCCTACAAATCTCACATTTTAGCAACTTTTTCATTAAAAATGGGTCACACGACACTATTTACACATTTAAAAATTATTTTGCTACAGTGTTTTCAGTTTTCAGCTATATCCAAACGGACCCGAATTCGTATAACTAAGTCTATTGAGACTTTTCATAGCTGAGTAAATATTTAGTGGTTTACAGCTCACATGTAGTATTATTTTATTATTTTGAGAACACATTTTATTTTATATTTTATTATACTTCACTTTTAATGTTTTACTATTTTATATTATTCTTAGTTTTGATAACAATTTGATAACAATGTATTGTTATTTGTATTTGTTTATTATCATACTTATATGTTTGTTTATGTTAAATTATATTTAATAATAGTAACATGTGTAATTGTTATAATGAAGCATTGAGATAATTACAAACTCACTTTAATTGTTTGGCTTTATCTGTAAATAGAATTGTGATAGTTAGTGTACGGTTATGTGTAATACTGTGTGTGCAATAATAATTTTCTTATAAATAATTTTAGTATTATTAAATAATATATGACAAAATTTTGCTCAATTACAAAAACACTGGGTGTGTTTATGTATTTCTGTGTTGATTTGTCTGTGTGGATGTGTTTGTGTGGGTGTGTTTGTGTGTATATATACATATATTAAATATATAATATAGCAATAAATTTGAAACGGTATACCGGTATTGACCGGTATCCGAAATATATAGCACTGGTGGTCAAACCGGTATAACATTCGGTATGGTATTGACTTTCTTGATAAGGAACGTGGTTTGTAAAAAAAAAAATGAACAATTTAAAAATTAATGGGTAAATCTGTAAATGAAATAATCAAAAAGCAATTATTTTCCTCTGAACATTTCTAACAAGCTTTCACGTCTTACTATAAAAATAAATAAATAAATAAAAAATCTACACACTTTCAAACGTTTAGCTCTCCTCAAGCAGTTTCAGTTCATTGTAGCCTTATGAAGTTTCATAGCCCCTCCCACTCATATTGTTAATCATGTAGAATTTTAAAGACGTTCATGTCGCCGTTCACCACCAGTCAGCATCCAGTGAGATACTCAAAAAGTCGATTATTTGATATATATATATATATATATATCACAAATGCTTCCATGTCAATCATATAAAACATTTAGCACAAAAGAACTTTCAAAATTATTTTAAATAATCCTAGCAAATAAAGACGTTCTAATGACAATCTGATGATCATTTTGTGAGGGTTATTTTTTTTCCTGGTAATAAAATATCACTTTGTTTTGATGTGTGACGGGTCTTTATGCGCAATTTATTTGATTCTTTAGAACATTTAGTTGACAATGATCTTTTTGAGGGACAAATTGAAACAATTAAAAAAATGTAGGACTTTAATTGAAACTTTTCAAACAATAGGAAAAATCTAAATTCACACTGATTTGAACTATAATGAGAATTGTGTAAAGGTTGGCCAATTATTCTTCATCCTTCCTTTTAGAAGAAATGATCATGCAAAAGAAAGAGGAAAGTAAGAAGTTCTTACTGATGGAAAGGATCGGATAAGGACTAATAAAACTGTAAGCCACAGCTGAAAAGGAAAAAAAGAAAATACATGCAAATCAAAAGAAGTTAAAGGCCAGCTAAACTTTGGGCATGTTTGGTAGACTGTAATAGGTATTGTAATGTAATAGTTATTCCTATAGTTTATTTTTTCTTTAGTTTATTTTTTCTTTAGTTTGGTTATGTTTTTATTACAATGAATAGTCATTCTTTATGAATAGCTATTCTTCAAAATGAGGAATAACTATTCCTCTTTAAAAGGTTGTATTAGTTATTCCTTAATAAGTGCAATAATTTTAAAATTTAATATATTTCTAAATAAACAAACTTTCCATATGCATCTAACAATTATAAAAATAAAAATTCATAAAAAATAACACATATCTCTCTTAATTTTTTTTTTAAAAGAAAAACAATTTTTAAAGATATATAATTGTATGAGTAAAATATTTTCTAAAATAAATGTTAAGTTTCATTCTAATGTTATAACTCACACCCAAACTAATGAATAGGTTTATTTATTATATTACAATACACTTTATTACTAGTAATAAAGACTACAATTCCTATCATAATCCTTATTTAGTGTATCAAACGTAACCTTAACATTATCAATTGTGTCATGCTTAAATTTTTTTTCTACACCTCTATGCATGGTAGATGAGAAATAATCTCATGCACCAACATCCTCCTCTCATAGTAATAAGTTAGTTCAACGACTCTGTGGTTCACATACTATATATATGGCAAGGATTATACATATATTCAATAATTCTGATAATTTTTGCTAGTAATTTTTGCTTCAACTTGGCTTGAGCTTTTGATTAAAGCCATATCAACAAACAAGAGTTTCAATAGTAATCGTTTTTTTTTCATAGTTTCTAAGATCTAAGTGAAGGGGTAAAAGTTGGAGATCAAGCGCACACAACTCGTGCAATTGCGTTGTGGAAAAAAAAATACAAAACAAAACAAAAAAACTTGTGCCGATACCTTACCATCGCATAAAAAATATCCATGTTTCGAGCAAAAGCTGATCAGTATGACCTGGAATGCTGCTTTGACAAAGAAAAAGAATATCATCAGCTTTTGGGGAAGAAAAAAAAAAGGGAAAATACAACGATTAGTGAGTGTGTGAGAGATGTGCACAAGGAACAAGTAGAAAACTTCCACGAAAAGTAACAAGTAGTTTCCACTCAAATAGATGAAGATAAAATGAACTTGTTCTTGTGGTCTTGATGAAAAGTATTCTCTTCTACAAGAAAGTAACGAGTAGTTTCCACTCAAATAGATGAACGAAAGTTCGTGGAAGTGGGATAATATCAACATCAAGAACACAACAAAAATTTATAGGCGTTAGTACGTGCGTCATCTTGATAAATTATTTGAGAGTGATTAAGTCAAATTTGGTCTCTGACATGAACTTAGATTTAAAGACGTAACAGCATGCTTATTGTCAGTATCTATGATCCGATCTGTTAGCATACATTGTATATATCCTTGAATCACGAGAGAGTTTGGCTATATGCAGAGAAGACTGATAGAGGACTGACTTGCTATGCAGCTGCAGGGCGGTGCTGATTTTTCAGTCTTATACGACTCTCTGTAATTATTGATTTCTTGATTGCGTTGATTTTTCAGTCTTATACGACTTTCCTTAATTATTGATTTCTTGATTGCGTATAAGATAGGTTTTTTGTTTGTTTGTTTTTGGTTTACATTATCTCAAACGTCAGAGGTCATTGTAGTCACTGAGGACCATTTTTCAATCAACTAGCAAGTGAAACTTCTCAACATCTCCACACCACAGTTGGCGTAGGACGAATGAAATGGCTGCTTGTAAATCTTGTTTTAGCAATTTCACTAGTCTTGTTAAACTAGAACATAAAAATCTTTTGTCCCATACACCTTGTATATCTCCTCTAAACTCTAAATATTGCAATTGGATACCAGTACTTGAATAGCCGCCCTGTAAACTTGGATGTTTATATACTCAACTAAGTTCCTCTGTATATACCTTAGTTATATAGGGCAAAATTAGCAGCTAAAAAAGTATCTATAGAAACCATGATGACAAGAATGAAAGCATTTTCCTACATGTTCAGCTTCAACTGATGAATAGGCTAATTAAGTTTTGTTGGTTTTTTTTTTTTTTTTTTTTTTTTGAGGAATCTTTTAAATTTATGAAGTTGGTATTAACTGTTAAAATATTTTATGTAGTTTGTGCACGTTAGAATGGATGTGACTTATTGGTGGCCTAGTGGCTGAGACATTTGGACAACAAAACTCCTCTATGCAAAGTGTCTTGGGTTCGAGTTCCCACCCCTACTAGCGTCGTGTGGGTGTTCTTTATATATCATCAAAATTAGGTCTTAACCTAAGAAAGATTAGGGGGTACTATAATTACACCTAAGTATGGAAGTCACATTGACCACCCTTTCTTAGCTATTTCTATAGTTCAATGGTTGAATTACTATGTGATAATTTACACCATAAACACCCATGCATGAGAATCTATACAGAAAAGACCAACCAGAGGATTTCTTTTGGGTAGAAAAAGGAAACTTCATGCACGAAAAAGTTAGTTAAGGAAATTTCATATTTTCGCTAAAAAAGAAAAGTACGATTTAAAAAATTCTTTCGATAGTTGTCATTTTTTATTTATAGGTGATATTGTGATTAAAACAATTTAAACCTAAATATTTTTTTTTTCTAAAATAATGGAGAGCATGCAATTGATTTTTATTTAAAAAGATTAAAACAATAAAGATATCAGAGACTCATATAGCCATACGTTAGTATTACCTTGAAAAAAAAAAAAATCAATTAGATTATATGGAGTACTCTTTGCTCCAAAATTGCTTGGCGGTTTGAGTAAGGTTAATATTTGGGGACAAAAATAGTTATCACAGTTCCCTAATTCTAGAATTTCTTCTCCACGAAACAACCCCTTTATCTCTACTGTTAGTGATTTATTTTTGGATGGGTCAAAGACCTAAAGCTTTCAAACGGATTCTAATTAGTAGGTTCTTGAAAGGGACGGACCCAGCAGAAGTTGAAGCTGGGGGGCAGAGTATAAGAAAAAAAAATATTAAACTTTAAATAAGAATTTATTTAGTATTCATAAACTACAAACAAAGACAAAGAGACAAAATCATTGGTCCAATGATCCTTAATATATTACTTGCCAACCAATTATTCAACTTCTTACACACTTTTCGTAACTTTGCCAAAAGTCAGTCAACACGCAGTAAGAGGCTCAAAAAATCGATTATGTGAGAGAATAAAGAGACGGTGAGCGACGTAATGCACTGAGCGTCGCTAGTCAGCCTGGTCTAGTCATGGCTGGCTCATGGTTGTTTCATTTTTTTTTTCTTTTTTTGAATTTCAGTTGTTAATATGGCTGAATTTTTGTTTGGGTTGGTTTTTTTTGGGTATATGATTGTTGTTGTTTGGACTGGGTTGTGATATTGTTTGGGTTAGATTTGGATTAATGTTGTGTTGTTTGGGCTGGGTTTTAATTTTAATTTTCTGGAGGGAGCCGAATTCTATTTTTACTTGGGCCCAAGTTGAAAATCGGTACATACACATGTACTTTTTTTTTTCTTTTTTTCCCGCCTGGGAATTGAAGATACTCTGTGTTGGCCATTGACACAGGATGGTTATTATTTGGTCAAGAGTCAAGAGAGCGTATAATATGCTTACTGATGCAGAATTCTTAAATCTTCAAGGTGCTTCAAATAATATATGAGAGCTCTAAACTGTTGTAAAAAGGGGTTTGGAAGGTTATGGTGCCTAATAAACTCTGACACTTCATTTGGCGTTTCTGTAATGAGTCCCTTCCAACCAAATGTAGCTTGTATAGGAGGCAGGTCATTCAAGATTGTTTTCATTATTTGTGGAGCTGCGATGATGCTAAAGTGGCATGGAAGTCTGAACCATTGTTTAAGAAGTTTATGGAGTGCAACTACAGGTCTGCTGTCGATTTGATGGAGGACATTCTCATCACCAAATCCACCAAATATACCGCTGCTCTTTTTGCGACAATTGCTTGGAGCTTATGGGAACAGTGAAAAAAGCTTCGGATGAACCAACCAACTTGGGAGTTGTGGGAGCTGGGAGTTAAGGCAAAACAGTATGTTCAAGATTTTCTGGAATCCCAGAAACAACTAGCTTTGGTCAGGACTCCTTCTCAACCTGTAAAATAATCTCCACTGACCCAAGTAGAATACAAAGCCAACTTTGATGGAGCTGTATTTTCTGAGATATCTATGACAGCAGGTATTGGGGTTGCCGTTCGGGATTCCAATGGTCCTATTATTGCAGCGATAAGCCAAACAAATTCCTCTGCCACACTCTGTTGAAGCCACTGAAGCCTTTGCTGCAGTTCAATTTGCCAAGGATCTTAATATTCACAAGCTTGAATTTGAAGGGGACTCAATGTTGGTCATCTCAGCCTTGAGAGACAACAGACCTTGTTTTGCTTTGCAAGGACATATTATTAAAGAGACAAACATCCTGTTAGGTTCTTTACAAGTGGTTTAGTTTTAATCATGTTAAAAAGAGGGTAACTGTTTAGCACATGCCCATCCTAGAAGAGCAATTTTATTAGTAGGTTTAGATATTTGAATAGAAGAACTGTCATTTGATTTGGTGATTGTATTCAAAAATGATTTGAGCTAATAAAGTATTCTTATGTTTTTCTTAAAAAAATTATCAATGAAATATATTTAGAAGTTTTTTTTTTTTTTGGAGAAGAAAATCCTTTATAAGTTGTGTACTGTAATAGTATTTGTAATTTATTATGATACTTTATTACACATATTTTAGCACATTTTATAACATGTTTTTTTGGGATTCAAATTCTCTAAATTTCTTAAGGTACTCTACTAAATAAATTTCTTTAAACAGTGATCAATTAGCTATTTTACAACCAAAAATAAAATAAAATGGGTTTGTAATTTTGTATATCATTAAAAAAAAAAAAAATTTATTAAGTGTATATCACTATTTTTTTTTTTTTTTTTTGAGAGAAATGAAAGTAGCTAAAACAAAGAACCAAAGAGGAACAGAGCTACACCAGAACAGCAACAACAGCAGAACAGCAACAAGCAAATACAACAACTACACAGCATCCAACTGAATTACATCAGCCACACAAGGAGGGACCTCTTCAAGCCAAGCCAGCACTGTGTCAACCTTGATAGCATTGCGGGCCAACGTGTGAGCAACTTGGTTTGCCTCCCTCTTTGTGTGCTGGAAATCACAGCATTTCAAAGCCTTTGCCAACTACTTCACGTCCTCAATGATGTGTCCAATATGACAAGAAGAATCAACAGATTCTTGGATAGCTTTAACCACCCCAAGTGAATCACTCTCAATTATAATACAATTAAAACTAGCTTCAATTGCAAACCTGATGGCCCGTCGGATAGCCAATGTCTCAATGACCTCTACCTCTTGCTCACCTTCCACTTTCTCCGACAAAGCAGCCAGCACCCAACCTTGACTGTCACGCACCACCACACCAATGCCTGCTGAATTAGACTCTTTGAAGATAGCTCCATCTACATTAGCTTTAAACCAACCTTGGGGGGGAGGTACCTATTTCAAATTTTCCTTTGGTCTAGCAGCTTTTGTTCCTTCCTTCAAAGATTGAAATTCAAGTCTGAAATTGTTTGCCCAAGAAATCACAGCATGAGGGACTTTATCAAGCTCATTCACTCTAATTTTGTTTCGGCAAAACCATAAAGACCAAGCAAGGATTGCGAATTGCTCCTACACCTTTGGCTGATCTAATTGGAGAATAAACTTTGTCACCTCCTCGAAATTCTGATGCTGAGAATTGCAAAACAAGCCCCACAATGGGCTGCTTTCCCACACCACCCTTGCTGAAGGACAAAACCAAAGGATATGGTTTGTGTCCTCTTTGTCTGCACCACATCTATCACAAATTTCCCAAACTTGTACTCCCCGTTTCTTTAAATTCATCTTAGTGGGCAGTGAGTTAATTAGTGCTCTCCATAGAAAGTGCTTGATCTTTGAAGGGATGTTCAACTTCCATATCTTACGCCAAATAGTGTTCTCTTTGAAACAAGAGCTACTTGGTTGTTTAGCTTCCTCCCTTGCAAGTACCATTCGATAGGCACTACGGACAGTGTATTTTCCGTCCTTCGATTCAGCCCAAATCAAACGGTCAGGTGGTTTTCGTTCACTCAATGGGATTTTTTTAATAAGAGAAGCTTCCTCATGCCAGAAAATTTGGTCAATTAAATCATTTCTCCATCTCATGTTCTCCCAATCAATGAGCTCTTCAACCTTGGCATCATAAGGTAAGAGACAAACTGGGGATTGGACCTTGCGAGTGTGAGAATTTGGCAGCCATGGATCTCCCCAAATTTTCACGTTATTGCCTCTCCCAATCCGCCACTTGCTGCCCATCTCTATTATATGTTTAACGCCCTTTATACTATTCCAAGCATATGACCCCTTAGCCCGGTTGTTTAGATTAAGAATATTCTCATCCGGAAAGAATCGGTGTTGGAATACTTTGTGAGCCAAAGAGCTGCTGTTGTTTAATAGTCTCCAATATTGTTTTGCTAGGAGAGCTTCATTAAACTTTATAATGTTTCTAAATCCCAGCCCGCCTCCAAATTTGGGTTTACAAAGTCTCTCCCAATTTACCTAGTGGATCTTGTACCTCCTATCAACACCACCCCACCAAAACTTCCTTATCATAATCTCTAATTCCTTGCAAAGAGATGTGGGTAACCAGAAACAGCTCATTACATACGTGGGGATTGCTTGTACGACTGCCTTTATTAAAATTTCCTTACCAGCCTGTGACAGTAGTTTTTCACCCCACCCTTGTATCACTCACCACACCTTCTCCTTTATGTTGCTAAAGGAAACTCGTTTATTCCTCCCCACAAAAGAAGGCATGCCAAGGTATTTTTCTTACTCTTTTATCTCTAGGATACTAAGACTCGCCTGTATGGCATTCTTTGTGTCTTCCTCCACATTTTTGCTAAAGCAGATAGTAGTCTTATCTTGGTTCAATTTTTGCCCTGACTCTTCTTCATATTCCTGTAGGACTTGTTGAATATTTCTGCACTCCTCAATGTTTGCCCGGCAGAGAAGTAGGTTGTCATCTACAAAGCAAAGGTTTGTGATCTTGGGACCTCCTCGACTTATGGCCACCCCCATGATTTTTCCTTCCAACTCTGCTTCTTTCAATTTTGCTAAAAGACCTTTTGCACAAATAAGAAAAAGATATGGGGAGAGAGGGTCGCCTTGACGCAAACCTCTCTCTGGGTGAATAGAACCACAACGATCACCATTAATAAGAATAGAATATGAAACAGAGGATATACACTGCATAATCAAAGAGATCCATTTTTCCTCAAAACCCATTTTCCTCATTACTTGGCTAAGATATCCCCATTCAACTCTATCGTATACTTTACTCATGTCAAGTTTTATTGCCATAAAACCCTTTCTACCCTCACATCTAGTTTTTATGTAATGTAGTGTTTCAAACGCCACCAAAACATTATTAGTAATCAATCTGCCTGGAACAAATGCACTTTGAGTTTCAGATATGATTTTAGAAAGAATGGGTTTTAGTCTGTTGGCAATCATTTTGGACATGATTTTATATATAACATTACATAAACTAATGGGACGAAATCATACATTCTTTTAGGGCTTGAGACTTTTGGAACTAAGGTGATGAAAGTGTGGTTTATGCTTTCTGGAATTTTACATGAGTTTAGACAAGAGAGGATAGTATTAGTAACGTTAGGCCCAATAATATGTCAAAAAGAGTGATAAAAGAGTGCAGGCATACCATCCGGCCCGGGGGCCTTTAGGGGAGCCATGTGTCTCAGAGCTAGATGAACCTCCTCTGTCGTGAACTCCCGTGAAAGTTCCCTGTTCATGTCATCAGTGATGAGTTTGTGTACTCCTCTGAGAGACTGTTCACCTAGTTGCGGTCTCGTTGATGTGAATAGATTTGTGAAAAATTGTACAGCCACATCCTCAATTTTATCAACATCTTTGTGCCATACACCATCATTATCTTCAATTCCCTGAATCCAGTTGCCCCTCTTTCGCCTTGATGCGTAAGTGTGGAAGAATTTTGTATTTTGATCCCCACTTTGTAGCCAATTAATTCTGGATCTCTAATGCCACATCTTTTCTTCTTTTACCAAGAGTAAATTTACTTCTCTTCTCAATTCAGCCTCTTGTTGGGCAATGGCCTCAATTCTGGGTTCCTCTCCAAGCTTATGCAGAAACTTTTTCTTTTCTTGCAAAAGATTGGTAATCTCTCCAAAGTCCTTTCTGCTCCATTCTTCTAAATTCCGAGCGCACAACTGAATCCGTTCACAAAGATTTTCCATATCTCCATCTCTTTCCTCTTCATTCCATGAGTTTCTAACAACAGCTTCACACCCTTTTGAGCCCACCCACATCGATTCAAACCGAAATGGGCGAAACCTCCTTTTGTTTCTGTTTTTTGTTCTCAAAATAATTGGCCTGTGATCCGAGGAGGCCGCTGTTAAATGCTGAATATACCCTTCATGGAAGGTATTTATCCATGTCGGGTTTGCAACTCCACGGTCAAGTCTTTCAAAAATACTTTCTTCTTCACCATTTCTTCTGAAACAAGTAAATTTTGGACCTCTGTATCCCAAGTCCATTAATCTACAATCATCCAAGGCATCCCTGAATTGTTGAATTTGTCTTTTCAGTCTCTGATGCCCCCCCCCCCCCTCACTTCTCATCAATGCTGAGTAATTCATTAAAATCACCAATGCATACCCATGGCTCAACCTTATCTTTACTCAGGTGTCTTAGTAATTCCCAAGATTCTTGACGCTTGCAAGTTTTCGGGTGTCCGTAGAAACCCGTAAATCTCCAATTACCTTTCTTCGAGCACTGAATGGTAGCATCAATATGATTCTTTGAATAGTTATTGATGACAAGAGGAAAGTTGTTTTTTTCCAAAAAAGAACAAGTCCTCCACTGTGACCATCCCTTGGGCATACTAGTTTGTTATCAAATCGTAATTTAACTCGAATTTGTTCCAACTTAGATTCTGCCACTAATGTCTCCATGAGAAATACCACGTCTGGCCTTTCCATCCTTACCATATCAATGAGCTCTTGAGCTGTCCATTGATTGCCGATACCACGGTAGTTCCAACTTAAACAGCTCATATCCAAAAGGGAATATAAACAGAGAAGCAAGCCAACAAACCAAACAGAAAAGCAAACAAAGCAACAGGCAATCCAAAGAACAATGAAGGACCCAAATTCTAAGCCCCAATAATCTAAATTGGAAAATACGGAAGCAAAAGAACTACTCACTGCTGGGTTTCTTAGATCCTCAACTGAGGTACCATTGTTCAACAAAAGCAACTCACACCGGCATGGAGAAGCCTCCTTTGGCCGAATCACACCTGAACTAGAGGTGCCAACACAGCCGGAAATTCTTACCCCTAAAGGAACTTCTGGTTTCATCAACCACTTATACCGTTCACCCAAATCTCCACGGATGCTGTAGATGGCAGCGATTAATCGCCGTTAAACTAGCCGGTTATAGAAAGACCCACCGAACAAAGGAACCACTCCTAAAGCAACGGACCCATGGAAGGGAGGTGAAAGACCCACAAAGGGGTGATGATGGGCTGACAAAGGAACCGGAGTTCACAAGACAGCCAAAGATCTCACTCGTTCGCTAGCTGTAAGGCCAAATCGTGCGCTGAGAGGGAGAAAAGAGATAGAACTCTCTAGAAAAAGCTGGAGACCCACGGTCCAGAGAGAAAACTCCTACTTGGGAGAGAGAAGAGCGCGTCGGGTTTGACCAGGTTTCACTAATTAATATTCTCACTATTCTCCATTTTAGCATTTCGTTCCAATCTACAAGTGGAGTTGACAATCTTGAGATTATACCCAAATTGGTATCACCCGTCTAATAAGCCTTAGAGATAACCATGACTTAGTATTGCAAACGGGTAGCTTATGAGTTTTTTTTTTTTTTTTTTTTTTTTTGAGGAAAAAGCTTGTGAGTTCTTGTACTAATAACTTTTCGATATTGATATCTCCCAACAAACCTAATCAAATCAAATTCTGATGAATTTTGCTTGTAACATTTTCGTTCAATATGAAGATATTTTGCTTCTGCCAAAAAAAAAAAAAAAAGTGAAGATATTTTGCTTGTTATACAAATTATTGCTCTCACCTAGCTATAAGAATGATAAATCGGACCTTTTCTAACTGAAGTGAAATAACTTGGAATTAATCAAACTTTCCAAAGCCTTAATGAACGATCACACGCACATATATTTAGTCACCATTTACAATCTTTTTTAACCAACTACGAGGCACAATACCATCCAGTTGGTTACATGTCCATTTTGAATAAACATAAAACATGCAATCCATGAGTTAGTACACGATGTTTTATAATTCTTAAAGTTGTTCTTAGAACCAATATAACATCTATATGGATCAAACCATGAAGAAAACCATTTAAAATTTTAGGCAAGAAAATTATACTCAATCCAAATTTGAAATGACAATCTGACCCATTGTTGTGACCAATGGTCTCTCACAAAACAAAAGAGCCTTTTTACGTAACAATTCTTTAAGCTACTTATACAATTTGTTTGGCTTTTGTTTTTGGGTAAAATAAGAGATAAAAGATATAACACTCACACAGTGTTGAAGAGCCCCGCACCAATTAATTAGGACCTTAAGCTATAAATAGATAACCTCGATTACTAAGTAATGTAAGGTCAAGTTAGAGTAAACGGCATTAAGAAAACTATTAGTGTGTATAATAATTTTAAGGTATGTTAGTGTTAGGTTAGTATTGTTATACATTCTATTAACCTAAGCTAATGAAGCAGTTTAAGAATTAATGGTGCATAAGTAAATAAAATATTCTATTAGGTCTGCATGTCAATGGCCAAGTGGGCCATTTAAGAGATCGACCATAGCTCACATTAAGGATCCGGTTATGTATTTTCCCCCAAATCACAATTCCACATTCTTCTCTATGTGTAAGAGCTCTCTACTATCTTCTATCTTCTACCTTCGATTCCAGCAATATATATGCTTCATTACAAGTCACTGGAAAGGGTCCAATGCTCACAAGATCTTTTAATCAGCATTTACATATTATTTGCACCACTGCCTGGAAACTTGTTCCATGAGCAAATAGAAATGCTTGTACGTTTTAGCAAAATAAATAAATAAGCTTGTACAATAGACCCTGTCTCTAAATCCAATCCGAAGGACTTCTAAGGATTTAACAAAGGCCACAACAGCACATACTGGTGTCCCAACCAGATAGCTAGTATGCTCCAAGATAGACATAGGCTCCTCTATGTTGCTAGCCAATTCCTCCAGCGATATAAAGGAAAAATCACAGCTTCTACATTGGACTGATATACTGGTTTATTTTGAAGAAAGATATTAACAATATAATGGTTAGGCTTTAACTATCAAGTAGGCAAGTCCCAGGAAGAAGATTACATCAAGGGTGAACTTGTTTGAAGCTTTCAAAAATATCTGGGACTTTTTTATTTTAAGTACATATTCTAGAATGAAGTCTGAATTAATGCTTTTCTGATCATATTGCGTGATTGATAGAAAAAAAGTAACAGCTTTTAAACTTCTCCAAAATTCACAACTCATGCTCTCATATAGATTAACTCAAATACACTACATGAGAGAAATGTGAGACAGGTACCTGAAAGTATAGCTTGAAGGCAATCCGATAGTAGTAGCCTCAATTGAACCTAATAACTGAAACCATAAAAATCATGTTGCTTGGAAGACATTCAAGATTTCTGCAATATCTTAGATCTAATAAAGTAAGGGCAGTCAAACACTTGATTGATGAGGGTGCTACTTTCTTAGTATAAGTCCCACCCAAATTGAGTTCCGATAGGCTTTTCATAATTCCGTTAAATTTTGAAATCGAACTTATTTTGTAGCAACCATAAAGACTAAGAACCGTAAGGGACTGCATTTCAGTAGACATGGTGTGAAGATCTGTAAGATAATAGTAGCATTTCAGATTTAAATACCTAAGCCTACTGAGTTGTCCAATAGATGGGTGGATCTCAACCAATCGACCGCACCAAGAAAGATTTAGACTCTCAAGCCTCCTGAGTTTTCCAATAGATGGGTGGATCTCAACCAATCCAAAGCCCGCAGAAAGGTTTAGTTCCTCAAGACTATGAGTCTTAAAATACACAGTATACTTTAGATCCAAGGTTGCAACGTATCCAAAAACTACGAATCAAACATAAAATCGTATTAAAAAATAAAAGTCTGCTATAAAATTCTATTCAATTAATATTAAGTTTAGACTTTTTGTTTAGATAAAATTCTTCAATGTGGAGGTGTATATATATATATATATATATATATATAGGCAATCTTTTTGAAGCATGACTCTGGAAATAAAAAATATTAGAAGGTGCAAATTTTTTTTTTTTTTAAATGTTAGTATATATAATGTGTAAGGACCCTTTTTGTAGCTCAAGTCCAAAGTGTATGAGACATTGGCCTAGTGAGCCTAATACAATAAAATTTGTAGAGAGTGGGTTAGAGAACTGGGCCTTAGTGAAATTAACAATGGCTAGTATGGATTTTAAGTATGATCAAATGATAACAAAGTCAATAATATTGCATGAAAGTGATGTCCGAGGAGGCAAAATGTGTTATAAATCTAGAAAAGATGATTACAGATACTGCTTTAATTGCTACAGTGTTCCTTCTCTCTCTTTTTCGATCCCCCTCTTCGTGGAGGGGTTCTCACATTATATAGTTCTCTTGGATCATCATCACCTTACACTTGTCAATCACCGAAGCCATCACTTGAGTGTCAATCCCATCAAACACCCCTTCTGGCTTTCTGTGAATGGTTGTGGCCAAGGCGATACTGTTCAAAGGTCTTCTCCACATAATTGCGGTCAGAAAAATAGCTGCAGTGCATTAAATGCAGTGGTAGCAGCTTTTCCTCAGATATTTATTAGTTTCCATTATTCTTGTGTGTATATATATATATATATATATATATATAATGTCCGTCCTTATCACTAGAGCCTTCTAGAAGATCACGTTGGTTGTCGGGGTATAGATTTGAACTACGTTCAACATATCCGAGGGGTAGTTTCTCCTCGGACCACTCTTTGCTCATCCCCTACCTACGGGATTCTATGACTGGAGTCTTCCCTAATTGTTTTCCCCTTCTCGGACTAACTAATGCCTCTAACCTGCGAATTAAGCCCAAGGCCCATTATTTAATTTTTGGGTCTTTTATCCCTACATAATGTATTAAATTTAGCAATTTGTTTTAATAAATTTGCATCCCCCAACAATATTATTGATCTTTTTGAAAGTTATAAATAAAAAAATTTTTGATTTAAAATTTGAAATAAATTTAACAAGTTCAAGAGCGAACTTAATCACTGATAAGGATAACTATTAGACTTTTTTTTTTTTTTTTTTTTTGAGAAGGGGACAGTGATCAGACTTAAATGATGCTAGTATTTTTTTTCCATCATAAAATGTAAGTGTTTTTTTTTTTTTTTTTTCGTCAGATTACTCAGAAACAAACATAGAGTAAAAGGAAATCAAAGAATTCAACAAAATAATGAAATGAAAAGAGAGAAAAAAAACATAAGCAAATCAAAAAATGATGGAAGAAGATAGATAGATAATTAAAGCAGATTAATGGATAATAACAATAAAGCAATAGAAATTACAATAGATAAGTGTGATTAATGTTATGTACCTGATTTGAGAGAGAGAGAGATTTGATAGTTGCCCTTATTAGTGATTAATTTCGTCACCGTCAAACCTAAACCACTGTTGAACAAGATCAGCCACCACCACACAAATCAAACTAAAAAATGAATACAAATCCAAATTAAGCAACTACTGCAACCCGCAAATGAATACAAATGCAATCCACAAACTATTAAGCCATGGAACAATCAAACATAACACACAAAGGTACCGAGGAAAAACCATAAGAAAAACTTCTTTTGAAACAGAGCTGTAAAAATCTCAAACTGCCCAATTGTGCAATTGATTTTACCAATCTTGTTTTGAAACCAAAAACAAAACTCTGCCCTCAAGATGTTTGATGAAATGCCACTTTATGATGTTGTTACCTATAATATGCTGATTTCTGGTCATGCCAGATGTGGGTTTCCAAAACAGGCTCTTTACCTCTATGCTGAAATGGTTCAAGAAGGAATAAGAGAAAGTCCATCCACATTTTCCTCTGTTTTGGGTTTTTGTAGTGATGCAGGGTTTTATGCATTTTTTTTTATAAACACAATCTCATTTTAATCTATGATGTCCCTATATTATAATTGTTTTATTATTTAGTTTTTAGCGTATTCGAATTTCAAATCTCTTATCCGATATAAAAAAAAAAAAAAATTACTAATTTGTTTAATTGAAACCTATCGATCAAATTTCTATTTTGTTTAGTGGAGATGATGAGCCAAGATGATATCATGGCTCCAAGAGCCTATGTAATGTTGGTGTCATAACTAGGGGTGTCCAAGCAAACCCGGAACCCGACCAACCCGACCGACTCGGCTGAAAAACCGACCGACTCGATGCCGGCGACGGTCGGCAGCGGGTCTCTGCCCAAAAAACCCGAGATTGGCGGGTCGGTTGACGGATTTGAGCATGAAAACCCAATTTTCAACCGACCTGACCGGAAAACACATCTGAAAATGGTTACATCTGTTCTCTGTCGATTTTACACTGAGATCTCACCGAATCTCTTCAAGATTCGGCCTGATCTGGCAGAGATCCGGCCTGATCTTAGAGATCTACCAAGATCTCTTCAAGATCCGGTCAGATCTAGCAAAAACCAAAGATTTCGGCGAACTCCGGCAACGATTTCTGCAAAATTCGGCGACGCTTTACACAGTTCGAAATCGACCGATACCCGACTGGCGAACCGCTGACATCCGATCACCCGAACTGCTACCTTTAGTAGGTCAGCGATGGGTCCAGGTTTAGAAGACCCGATCTGGTCGGGTCGGTTCCGAGTTTGGCACAAGCCCGACCCGGACCGACCCGTGGACAGGCCTAGTCATAACTTATACAGTGTTTGTGGGTCCTAACCGACCAAGTAGTAATTAAAATTTAAAATTCATTCGTTTGAAAACATGTGGAGCTGAGGTAGGTAGGTCATAAATCCATAGTGGTTCTGGTTCATGTGATTGAAGTTACATGCAATGTTGTTGTCTATGTTTTTTGTTTTTAAGAAATAGTGATAATAAATGTTTGGCTATGATATTATGAACTAAGTGTGCATTTGGATATAGCTTATTTTTTTGAAAATTGAAAACTGAAAACAATAATAAAAAATAATTTTTTTTCCTGTTTATTACTGTTCAACATTGTTCATTGGCCTAAAATCACTGTTCATGGCCAATGAACAGTGCATAACGCGTTGGACTTAAAAATAAATAAACGCCCAAAATGCAGACGCAGCCATACTACCCAAACGGACCTTAAATTTAAGCTACTTAAAAGGTTCATGGAAGTTCAAGTTAAAGATTTTGTGCATTTGAATTAACTTTTATACTGAAAATTTATGTGCTTACATGTTGAATTTTTTTTAAAAAAAAAGAAGTACAAGTGTAAATTATAAATAAATAAATAAATAAAAAGCTTATATAGTCATATATATAATTTATATATATAAATCTAGTTGGGGTTCGTCAAACAGAACAAAGTTGTCTCTCAAACTGAATTCGGAAGGACCATAGGGTAGGAGTAGGAGTAATAATTATTCTCGTTAATTAATACTAATAGAGGTGGTGTGGTGTGGTGTCTTTTCCTCTTCTTCATTGTAGCAGTACTAAACCAATCCTTCCTTCTCATGACTGTCAGTTATTGTGACTACTTCTTTATTGTGTATGTCAGTGACAGTGACTGAGAATCAGAGAGAGAGAGAGAGAGAGAGAGAGAGAGGGAATCCCTTTATCAAATAAATAAGTGATATGTTAACGAGTGCTGTGGGAGCATTGGTTAAGAATCCATTTTAAGAAAGTTTTGATATCACTTTTATGGGAAATGAAAAAAGCTGTCAAAACATTAATTGCTTTTTTTCCTTTTCCCATAAAAACTTTCTTTAATTGGATTCTTAACCAATGTCCTACGGCACTCGTTAACATGACCCAATAAATAAATATACATAAACCCCACCCCATCAGTTGCACTTGTTTCTCATCTGTTGCACTTGTTTCTCAAGAGTAGTTCTGGTGACAACTATTTGCACAATTTTGTGCACAATTTGCCCACGTGGTAAGTTGTGCACAAAATTGTGCAAATAATTGTATCGCCAATATTTTCCGTATCTCAAAAGAGAGAGAGAGAGAGAGAGAGAGAGACATTTTGAATACTAGTTTTTTTTATCGTGTAAGAGAGTATTCACTTTGCATGAGTGTATTTATAATTTAGTAAGTAATTTTGTGGGATCTCTGTTTCTTTGTTCTCAAAGATCTGGTCTTGATCATCATCAAGGATAATTATATTCCTTCTGAAACTAACATATGTATTTTAATTAAAAGTGTTGTATTTTTATTTTTTCGCTAGAAAGTGTTGTAGCTGATATCTCTAGCCATTTTGGATCCATTTTCTGTGTTTGGATTCTGCACCCAACATCTCTCTTTCGCTTTCTTGCCTCCTCTGAGGTAACAATTTTCTATCTTCACATACATATGTTTTTGAATTTTCAATTCTATATAATCTTAGGGTCTGCCAATCATCCTCTAATGCAATTTGGCATTTTTGTTCAATGGCTTCTATGACTGAAAATTTTGAATGTTTTGTTCTCTACGGCGCATTGGGTGTTTTTATTTTATTTTTAATTTTTTTTTCTTTATTTATGCTTTCTGGGTTAGGCATGGGGATGATGTGTTTCAATTTATTGTGGTTGAATTGTGAGGGTAGGGTTTGCTAAAGGACGGTATCCAACTTCAGCTTCAAGATCTCGGTAGGTTTGGAAAATATAAGAGGGGACTACGTAGAGAAGAGAAGTGCAGGATATACAGTGCAATAAAATCATTAATTAACTCTTAATGTCTTTAGATATGCCTACCATTAATAATGGAATTGTTAATGTCTCTGCTCTTTCTGAGAAAAGTGACTTACAGGTCTTCATTATTCCTTCCCAAGCAATTCTTAAGTTGAATAGAATTGTCATTCTTGCTTGCTTTTAATATTTTAATTAAGAATTCTTGCTTTTCATGTATTGCGGGCCACATATAATGAGAAAGAGTTTTATTTTTTTGTCCCTACTCTTTATAACCTTGTTTAAGACAATTTGAAGGAATTCTACCTATGGCTAGAAGTGTTGGAAACAATGATGCTTTTGCAAGAGAAGAAACAACTAGAAGTGCTAGAAACTACAGAGCTATTGCAAGAAAGGAGTCAGTTGGAAGTGCTAGAAACAATGGAGCTATTGCAAGAAAAGAGTTGGCTAGAAGTGCTAGAAACTATGGAGCTATGGCAAAAGAAGAGTCTATTGGAAGTGCCAGAAACAATGGAGCTATTGTAAGAGAAGAGTCAACTAGAAGTGCTAGAGACTATGGAGCTATTGCAAGAGAAGAGTCTAGAAGAAGTGAAAGTGGTGGCTCACGAGTTGGTAACTAAAACACTACATTTTTTTACATGTCTATCAAATTACCATTCTAATATTTGCAACTATCTATGGTTGACATGTGTCTATCAATTTTTTTTACTACACAGGAAATAAGAAAGGGCGAGGGGCTACAAAGAATTTAAAACTTGCAAAACTATTTACAAAGGAAAGGTTCCCAATCATATGGAGAAGGGGAAGACCAGTAGGAAAATATTCTACGGTATTCAAATCAGAGTGTACTACCCTTGTTAAACGGATTAGTATAGTACCTTTATAAGTCAAATATTGGAGAGAGGTGCCTTATCAAAACAAAAGAAAGCTATTTGATTATATTTTGGTGCGTTATATAAAAGTGTTTGAAATAAAAGTTTTCTTTATAATGCACAAATGTAATCTTTATTAGTTTTCATTTTTTAGGAACGCTTCATTGTTGAGGGTCAAGAGACTCTTGTTTGGCGGCAAATGAATAGGTCATACAAAAATTACCGAAGCTCCTTGAAGAAAAAATGGTTTAAGCCATATGAGGAGGATCGAGAGGAGGCACTAGAAATTTTGCCACCTAACATGGCGGATGACGATTGGAACTATCTTATGAATTTATGGAGCAATAAGGACTGGAAGGTACTACTACATATGGAAATTATTATCTTGGAAAATTTTATAGAGAATTAAAAATATTTTTTAATCTAATGTATGTTTTTGAATGTAGAAAATGTGTGATAAAAACAAGTATAGTCGTTCCAAAAACTTTATCATTTACATTACTGGATCAAAAAGCTTCCAACAATATTTGTATATATCATCTATATATTACTAAAAGTTGAAATGTAGCATTTAATGATGTTGCTCTCAGTTGTGCCATATCAGCTACCACATCATTTTTAAATATATATATATAATTTGTCCTACAATTTTAAAATGGTTTTTACAATTTTCAGCCCTATAAATGCACCCCACTACTTATTTATTTACTTCCATTATCACCCTATAATAAATCTAGTCCACTACTTATTTATTTACTTCCATTATCACCCTATAATAAATCTATATAATTAATTCAGCCCACCTCTTATATATTTCATTCCACGATCAAGCCCAATCCAAAGTCTTTTCAGTTCAGTTTTAGGGTTTTGTGTGAGTCTTTTTAGCTTAAAGGAAAAAAAAAAAAAAAAAAAAAAAAAAAAAAAAAAAAAAAACAACAACAACAACAACAACGTTGAAACCTATAATTGTTTTTTTTTTTTTTTTTCCAATTTTCCTATAATTGTTTTTGACATTTATTTTTTTTAATATTTACACTTCTCCAACCTTTCTCTCTCCCTTACCATTTCATCTCCCCACTACTTCTTCAATCTTTTTCCCTCCCTTACCTTTTCATCTCCCCACTACTCTACATTAATATCATTTTTCATATTTCCCTTCATCTTCCTTTATGTTTGTCTCTTCTTATTCACACTCTCTTACTATAAATTTGTTACTATCTCTTCTATTGTATGCATAGTTTTCCCTCATGAAAAAAAAAAATGGTTCTCTCTCTCCCTCTCTCTCTCTCTCTAAATTTTTTGGTGGATTTTTTTTATTTTTCTTGCATCTCTACTTTAGGTTGATAATTTTTTATATTCTTTAAAACTTTATTTTGGGTTAATGCAATTTAGTTTTGTTTTTTAAATTGTTGTTATTGTTTTTTATTTATTTTTTATTCTCTTTGATTATTAAATGTTATCCTATTGCGCTCTAAAGAATTAAATATAGCATATAAAAATATAATATTATTCTATTACATAGCATGATTTGGATAATTTGGTATTTATTCTGTTACATAACATGATTTTTTATAGTGCTCAATTTAGATGTTAAACTGTGAGACTTTACTAATTTTTGTTTATTTCTCTAATCCTTTGTGGCAGACGAAAATAATCGGATAGGACCATATGTGACAAATTTTAACTTTTGCAATTTTATTTTTATTATTATTATTATTTTATAACAATGCATGTATAGAAATTTAATTCTTAGATTTTGCTAATAATTGTTTATTTGATAATATGTTTTGGGTGGCCAAAATTATAATTTCTACAAAGAAAATAACCTCAATATATTATCAAAAACAAAATTTTATCCTAATATTGGTTCAATTAATCATTGTTAAGTTTTATTATTTTCTTTCAGTTTAAGTTTTTTTTGATGTTTTGGATTGTTCCTTTAATACATTTATAATTGTTCCTATAATAAATAAAAATATAACTATGAAATACATTACTCATTATTAGATTAGTTTAAATTGTAAAAATAATAATAATAATAATAATAATAATAATAATAATAATAAAACCACCATAAAAATAATTATCACACGCAACACGTGGGTTCGCGGCTAGTTTTCTTAATATTTGAAACTTAATTTTTTCAAGATAAAATACTGTTGCATAGTTGTTTATGGTGCTTGACATTTTATGGAATGTCTATACTTTGTTTTTTTTAAATGATAGACATTTTATGGAATGTCTATGCTTTGTGTTGTTTAATGATAGAGGGAGAAAACTGGGGAAGATCCTAGCTGACTTCAATTATTTGAGATCACACATACGAGATCTAATGGACAAGCTACAAATGAAACTACACAGGAAGCATTGATATGGAAATTCCTAAAAATGCTTGTATAACTTGTTATTAAGATTTATTTTTATATGCTCCTAGAAAATGTATTTTTTTATTATGTGCTTTTAGCAAATGTAGTATAAAATTATAAATGCTCTTTTAATGCAGATGAAATTTAAGAGACTTACTACTGAAGTGGCTAAAGGGTCTTTGCAAATGTCCGGCGATGAAATGGTTGTAGAGGTATTTGAACCTGAATATCATGGTCATGTTCGTGGTTATGGTGATGGTATTAGTCCTGTAGAGTTATGGGGTTGAAAGAATCTGAGGAAAGACGTAAGGAGAATGATGCAAACCTTTTGAGGTAATTGAAAGAATCTGAGGAAAGAAGCAAGGAGAATGATGCTAACCTTCTAAGGAAATTGAAAGAATCCAAGGACCACTGCAAGGAGAGTGACGCTAATGTACAACTCTTGAAGGCACAAGTTAATCAGGTTGAAAGTTTGCTAGCACAAGTACTCAAAAACATGGCCTCATTTAAGCTAGCTCAATCTAATTGTTCTTCCTAACTTTACCAGTCAGATTAGTTTGTTAACTTTACTTGTTCTTTTAAGTAAAGGGTTTGTTACCTTCTTCTTTTTTTTTTCTTTTTTTTGGTGTAATCTTTGGATGGTTGGGTTTGTTTGACACTTTTCTGTTTACATTTCAAGCTGCCATTTTTTTGTTAAGAAAGGGTAAAGAGAAATGGTTTTGGGGATATGTGATGGTTCTATATCTGTCAGTTTAGTATATGTTATTGCATTTACTTGTTTATTTTGGTGAATTTGATATACTAATAGTTTATGGAACATAGTAATTAAGCAGAATGTGCTACTTTTGAATCTCCACTTGGCAGTTGAGTACAAGGTTTTAATAGCAAAATTTCTTATGCATTAATTGCCAGGGTTCAAATCCCCCTTTTCCCAACTATCAAATTATAAATATATAAAACTATGTTCTTGTCATGATGTTTAGTCATGTATAAAAAAAATAAAAATAAAATAAAAATAAAAATACACATTAGAGTTTATGATCAGTGGCAGGGATTAAGTGAGTTTATATCATGGTTAGAAGCACTTTTTTTTTCTTGATAAATTTAGAAAGAAAATTTGTTCATGCCATTTATGTAAGTGTTGCAATTTTTTACTTGGACTTGACAGTTATGTTAAAGATAGATGCTTCAATTCTTCCTTTTTTATATTTTTATCTTTTGGCCAAGTTATGATATTATTGGTGTTTAGTCTGTCTATACTCTTAATTTCAAATTTTTACCTTTGGGCCTTGACTTTTTTATCCACACAGTTAATAAAATTTAGGTAGCTCCTCACTTAAGTCTTACCCAATTTTATGTGGTTTACAGGTTGTCCTTGGGTGGATATGCACTTGTTAAAGTGGATGTATGTGCTTTATGAGTAAGGAAAATATTGGAGGGATGAGGTGTCCTCTACGGGAAGTACATGAAGAAAGGATGCATCATCTTTTTTCAATGATACTAGCTTTTGTCATTTGCCTGGCCTTTTTGTTGGGAAGAGGCACTTCTCCATAAATCTGTTACTCGAATATAATTGATTGAGCACAATGGTTTCCTCCAAATTAAACCCCAAAACTCTTTTCCTCCAAAGTTCAACCCATAGAGCCTAATTTGAGATTAACAAAAAGATCCAAACCCAATTCTTTTAAGCCTAACTCAGCCGCAAATTAAAAATATACACTCAAGCCCATTCAAATTAAGGTTATGATTATGGCTCGTAAATTATGATTGGGTTTTGCAAAACTAGTGTGATTGGAGCTCTGAAAATGGAATTGGATCAAGGAAGAAGAAATAGTGGATAGGGAGTGTTTGGTTTGAATGATATCACATTGCATTGCAATGCTAGATTAAAGTAATATGGTAAACATACTATACTTGTATTATGCATGTATTGTTCTTTCACCGTTTCCATATTTTTATGTCAAACTTTTGGAATGTGTTTTTTTTTTTTTTTTAAATATACCAAACTATACCCATAGGCATATTTACTATGTTAAACGTGTCGTAATGTGCTTTCTTCTTTCATCTTTTTAATAAAATTACTTGCTAGCTTCTAAAAAAAATTTGATTTAATGTGTAATGTGTTTTACCTTGCAAACCACACCATGACTATCTCTTTGCCATTTCCTGACTTAGCACCACCCACCTCCATGTCTCCAGCCCATGCTGTGCCAGCCACCCCCGAGTTGAGCCATCTGGTACCACCCACCCCCATGTTAAGCCATTTTGTACCACCCACTTCTACATTGCTACCTCATCATGGCCACTACACCGGGAGCCTCATTACAGGGATTGTCTTTCTGGTGGTTTTCATTGTGCTATTTGTATGGGTGTTTTTTTGCCCATGCAAACAGTGGTTGTGTACCATCTCCAGTTTGGGAGCTCGATGAGGATATGTTCGAGATATTGAGCTAGCCAACATCTCTAGTGCCTAATTTTTATTATTTCTGCACGTTAAAAATAAATATTTCCTTGTACATATAACAAATAGTTTGAGACTCGAATGTATATATATTAAATCATTAAAATACATCAATAATATCCGAAATTCAAATCACCCACTCCACCACTTTTTGTACCAATCAATTGATACCAATTATTTTTGCAATTTATTGCAATGAAAATTTCGAATTAATAGCTTATTGCAATGAAGTTACCATTGCAATAATTTGATATTAATTACTTTACAATTTATTACAATGACAAACATGAAATTGCAATGAATATATCATTGCAATAACTTGATATCAATTATTTCATAGTCTATCGCAATGACAAAATGAAGTAATTATTTCTCCAAAAAAAAAAAAAAATGAAGTAATTATCTATTGCAACATCCTGTAACAACTATTGCAATGACTCTAATATTATTGCAATGGTATTTTTATTACAATAAACACTTTTTTCTTGTAGTGTTGGTGCATATAGTGCATGATATTTCGTACATTTAAAAAATATTAGCATTGTATATACCAATTGGAATCCCAACAATGCTTGCAAAATCAATGCACAAACAATCAGGGCCGCCACCCAGGCCGAACTCTCATGGTAGCTATTGGTAGTTGGGATTGGTTGGGATGGCGGCGGTGTAGAAATGGATGCCAGAGGAGGAGGAGGCGCAGGTGGGGATGTGTGGAAGAAAGGTGGTGGGGAAGTGCTGAAGAACACTGGTGGGGGTGTGTTGATAAATATCGGATCGACCACCATGTTCGTGAATTCTGACCTGCCAAGAGAATTAATGTTCATTTCAAAAAAAAAAAAATGTACAGGTAAGAAAGGAATCAAAAACAATGCAATGGAATCATGTTTCATAGCATTAGAGCATGCATTCATATTTTACACAAACCTAGCAGTTTCTTATGCATTTCAACAATTCTTAATCACAGAAAGTTCCCTATTCACTGAAGAGTTGGAAGTTAGTTTTCATGTAGTATGCTAGCATCAAATAAAATCAAACGAGTAGGTTGCGAAACTCTTAATCTTACGGTCTTTAAACTTTCAACTATTAGTCAAAACTATCAGATAAAGAGATGTCATAGGTTGAAACTCTCTTAAAAAAAAAAAAAAAAAAAAAAAAAAAAAACTACTAGTCAAAACATTCTCAAAAAAAAAAATTTACTAGTCAAAACTCTTAATCATACAGTCTTTAAACTTTTAACTATTAGTCAAAATTATTAGATAAAGAGACGTCATAAGTTGAAACTCTCTAAAAACAAAAAAATACAGTAAACACTAGTCAAAACATTCTAAAAAAAAAATCTACTAGTCAAAAGACCCAGTTATATTAGCCAAATTTACTCCTTAAACTATTCATAACTACAAAATTAATACTCCAGTTAATTTCACGTTAAACACTAACAGAATAAGCTCTCACGTGACTTTCAAAAACAAACTCAATCATGTTGAAAGAGAGAGCAACTATTTAGCTCATGCCCTGCTAGAAGAGTGTTTCATCTACAGGTTTACGCATTTGGGTAGAAGAGCTAACATCTGATCTAGAGATTGTATTCCCAAATGACTTGAGCTAATAAAGAACACTTATCTTTTCCTAAAATATAAAAGATATCAATGAAGAAATTCTTTAAAAGTTTTTTTTTTTTTTTTGGAGAAAAAAAATCCTGTATAAGTTGTGTACTATATTAGCATTTGTAATTTATTATGATACTTTATTACACATACTTAGCACATTTTAAACATGTCATTTAAACATGCCTTCTAGGTTATCCAAAGAAAATATTGTGGAGTATTAAAAGAGCTTATAGTGGATATCAAAATATATATATATATATTTATATTAAAAACCAAAGTTTAGAGAAAATCAAACTAGAATTTAAATTAAATTTCAATTGGAGTCCAATTGTGCGTCATGTGTCCCATCTACTTTTTAATTTTTGTGCCAAGTGAATTATTGAGTGTAAAAATCGAAGAGTTCAAATCCAATTAGATTCTAAATTGGATTTCAATTGTAGTCAAATTTTGCGTCACATGTTCATCTAATTTTTTAGTTCTTGTGACAAGTGAATTATTGAATGCAAAAATCGAAGAGTCTAAATTCAATTAAATTATAAATCATATTATATATATATATATATATATACACATAAATGATAAACCATTGCACATTTTAGAAATATATAGTTTAAAAAATTTATAAGCTAATACCATGTATAATTTCAACATTTTCTATAAAACAAAATATATCATTTGAACTATATAATTGTAATTGTACTGTAATCATGTATATATACGAGTTTACACACTAGTTCTTTCTCAAAAAAAAAAAAAAAAATTACACACTAGTTTATTATAATGGTGGAATTTATAATGTGCATTTAAGGACTTTTTAAAAAAAATTATTTATTGTTGACATTACAAAAAGATTGTCATGTACTAATAATTGTCTGTCATGTAGCATTGTTTTTACTCAATATCATCCCTAATAATGAAGGAAATTACAAAATATGATGTGTCATTATTTTTTGCATTGTCATTGCGTCATTTGTCATCATTGTGTGCATCCACCAACTGTGAATTCCAACTTTTATAATACACTAGACTTACATCCACATAATGCGTGGACTTAATTTATATCATTCATTCCCATTTAGCACTTTTAACCCCTAAAAAATTCAAATTAAAAAGTTACTAAGGTTTTTAGTTCTTTAGTAAATTACAGTAATAAGTAGTCACTCAAAATTATAATTCACATACCATAGACCCAAGTCAAGGAATGGTGCATTAGGCTTGGCTTATTCTTTTGTGAGTTGTTGTTTTTGTTGGATCTAAAGGGATGTTAACTTTGGGGGAAAATGGTTAAATGACCTTAATTTTTAAACTATTAACTGTAAAAATCGAAAAGTTCAAATCCAATTAGATTCTAAATGAGATTTCAATTAAAGTTCAATTTTGCGCCATGTAGCCATCTATTTTTTATTTTTTTTTATGACAAGTGAATTATTGGATAACTGAAGAGTCTAAATCCAATTGAATTCTAAATAATATATATGTGTGTGTGTGTGTGTGTGTGTGTGTGTGTGTGTGTGTGTAAGCTAATACCATGCATAATTTAAATCTCTTCTAAAAAAATGTGTAATTTAAACTGTATAATTATGATGGACAAAACTTATGTACAGTACCTAAGGTGCTGTTATTTAGGTTTGCCTCTTAAGATTCTACCATGTAGCTACTTAACTTAAAAAATACACTTTCATCCATGAGAAAAAAGCCACATGGCAAAATTTTAAGAGAATAATATAAGGAACAACACATAAGTACTGTACCTAAGTCTTGCTCAATTGTGATTGTTTTTAATGATACCTGTGCATATGCACGAGATTATATACTAGTATAACTAATTCTCAAATCTCAAATCTCAAATATCATATTATCTATTATCTAATAAGTATTATAACTACAAAGTTAAATTTTTTAAAAACGTTTTCATATGAATTTATAATTTCTATGATAAATACAATAGGCGATGGGTCTTTAAATATAATATTCTATCCCAATTTCAAAAACCTATAAAGATCACAATTTAAATAGCAATTCAATCACCACATTCTTTAACTCTCTTACTTGCAATTTGCAAAGTTACAATATATATTAAATTTAACATAAATCATGGACTGAGTTTTTAATTTATAAACCTTATCAGAACACTGGGCGTTACAGATACGAGCCCGAAATTACAACAAAATAGCTCAAAGAACTCAATTGAGGAAGAAACAGAAAATTGAATACTGTTTTCGAAAGTGTTACCAAATAGGCCCAGGTCTCAGCTTTTACTGTTGGATTTCTTTTTTAGGTTTGGGCTAGTTTCTGGTGTAGGCTTGGGCTTATTGGTGAGTAATTTGGACTTGGTTTGGGAGAGCCTTAAATTTGTGCGCTGTGAAGAAGAATGGAGGAATTGCAGTTTAGCCGAGGATGAGAGAGAGACACAACAATGTTCAAGATTGATGGCCATGAACTCCAGCCCAATTGGATGAAGAACGCATCATTAAAATGTAGTTTTTTTTTTTTTTTTTTTTAAGAGAACGTCAATTTATAGTGGAAGTTAAATCACAAATTTCTTATTCAACTATCAGAAACTTTATTAGTTAAACTAACTAGATCACATGAAATTCTCATGTTTAAGCGTGAGACTTTTTATTTATTTATTTATGGGAAGCTTGAGACATATTGATTTTAACTTGTTGTGCATTTCTTTTATTTCAATTGTGTAAAACCAGAGTAACATAGATGGCTAGTCCGTCCACTTGGATTGGTGTTACGTCTTGGGTATCTGGTGGAGTACATGTTTGTAAATTTGTAGGTATGTATTTCTCTCAATATGGGTATCTAAGATCGATCTAGTTTTGCAAATTGAGATAAATTTCTTCTTTAGAATGAGAAATATTATTTTAGATATATATTCTTAGTTTTGAAGTTTTTAGTCACTTTATCTGTAGACTAATGTATGCATCAATTTGGCATGTATGCAAAATTTAGGGAGTAAATTGGGTTAAAATAAAAATTTTAAGGTTGTAATAATCACTATCTCAAAGTTTTAGTCTTAGTTTCTCTGAATGGATTTTCTTTTTGGAACCATGGATTTTCTTAATGTCTAAAAAGGCCTATTGTTGAAAATCGAGATGGGTTTTCACCCAAATGGAAGTAATGTTTTGGGTCAAGTAATTGGACTGTGCTTTTGGCAATCAATATAAGGCCCTTTCGGAATGTCTTGGACCCAAATTGTTTTAAACATGGCAAGCTTGAACTTAAGGCCGGAAAAATAATAAGGCCCTTTGCTATAGCAAGAAAAAGAGGCCCTTGTGCCCAAATTTTGACTGAGCCTGCTAGACATTGTCTACAGATATTTCCTCTTGACATTTGAACCCATGAGTCTATGACTTTAACTTCAAATTGATGCATACGCTAGTTTTGAAGATTCACAGCCACTCCCAATAATTATCGTTACTCATATAAAATTTCAGAGTCGTTCATGTCATCGTTCACCGCCAGTTAGCATCCAATAAGAGGCTTAAAAAGTATTTATTATTATGTGAGAGAATAAAGAGATGGTGAGCATTTTTTGAACAGAATTAGACAAAAGGTCTGAATTAAATAAATTTAAAACTTAGATGACTTAATTGAACGAATGTAAACTTAGAGGACTAAAATATGTGAAATCATAGTTGTAATAATAGCACTCAAAATTTTATCAATATGTGCGAGAGAGCATGTCATTTGAAGAATGAAGAAGGAATGTGGGGGTTATCTGACATATGATCTCCTCTGTTGTATGGTTACCATCATTAAAGAAATATGATACACCTGAATCTATATAAATGTATGGCCATATTGAAAATAGAAAGCGGAACATCTACAAGAATATTTATTTCCCTCGATAAATTTGTAAATGTAGATAAAACTAAGTTGTCTCATAAGATTGTTTCCAGTTAATGTTTATTCTCTTCTTGCAAACAGATTAGACAAGGAAGGCTCCAAGGTGTTGGTCAATGCCTTGTTCGTGAGTATAGAATGGTTTGTCATGTCATGAAAGGAAAACTCAGCAGGGATTTCTTTGAGGTTTCATCTTACTCACATATTTTTCTTCTCCTAATTTCTTCTTTTGAGGATGATTTAAGACCTCCCCTTTTACTGTAGGGCTGCAGAGCTATACTGTTGTATAAGGATAAGAACCCAAAGGTAGACATGCATTCTGTTTCTGTATCTTTGGCATTTTAGAATTTTCACTCAATGATTTTCATAAATATAGATAGCTGTTGGTTTATTTTTCTTATTTCATCTTATGCTCTCTCTCTCTCTCTCTCTCTATGTCTCTCTCTCTCTTTCTCAGTGGAATCCCTCTAAATTGGAGTTTGTTAGTGACGGTATGGTTGACTCATACTTCTCTATAGTGGATGATGAAGGCTGGGAAGTTCTAAAGCTCCCTGCAAGATCTAATTTGCATGTCTATGCCATTGCAAAGCTTTAATGCATGAAGGTGAAAAAAGGGGAAATTGTTGTACTTTTTGAACCATAATAAAATGGATATCAACCCAATGTGTAGAGACATTTATTTGACCACAATAATAATCTCATTAACTTAAAAAGTTGAAATGATGGAAACGATTTCGGTCCCTTACTGTTATTTTCGTTTGTAAATCTTGAAATAAGTTTAAATACATAATGTCAATTGGAGCAGACCCTGAGGTTCTTTAGAATAAGTATCTTGGCTCCTGGTTGTGTTTTCAACAAACCTTAAGAAATTGCCAGTCTTTCACTATGCAGAGAAATTGAATTTTCCTTCTCTACCTCATCTATGTTCACTAGAACTTCTGAAGTTTCTACAACATAGCCAGCCAGTTTCAACTTTTAAGTCATTTGATTTATTCTATATCGTGTCCTCACCACGTCCCCGAGCATTTTCTATATCTCCAGATTTTGAGTACATTTCAATTAATGAATTCTTGAAACTTGTAGAATGCTCTAGTTTGACCATCTTGATATATTTCACGGATCCAACTCTCCAAATCTAAAAATCACCAAGCTGATCACAAGCTGAAAGTGCTGCCAAAATATTGTAGATATGGTGTCAGTCGAAAACAATGTAGATACAAGTGCATTTTTGTATGTAGTGAACGTGTATCTATCCCTAATCCTTACGGGATGTCTTGTGTGTTGAGTGCTGCTTTTGCTTTTCTAATGAATCTTTGTCTCTGACAGTGAAATGGATTTTCACTTCGAAAATCAGTCTCATGTGAACTGGACCTCGTGTCACATTCTACAATGATTTTATGAATAATCCTTTTTTTAATCTCATTTAAATATTATGCTAGTTTATAATAAAATATTATATTGTTTGCATGGATGAAAATATCCCAAGAGGTATGATTGAGTGCCAATGTGGGTTCTGTTTGTGTGGATTTTTGTATGTACCATTAAAAAAAAATAAACTTATTTAAATGATTTTCTTCTTTGAGAAAAATGTTAGAAATGAAACTAAACTTTAACAAACACAAAACACATAAGTTAAAAAAATAATGTTACAAACAAGAGTTAGGCCTTTTTAAATATATACCACTATCAATTTTTTTAAAACCTTTTCCCTTCTTCCTATAAGTATGTGTTAAAATACTTAGTATTCTTAATATAAAAAAAAAAAAAAGTTTCTCAATTGTTTAGTTGATCGATTATTAGTTATTTTTATATGTACCCTGTTATTATTTTTTTTATCATCCACCATTAATAACTTGTCACCTCAGACAATTATGAAATTCATTGTTTCTCTAAATTTATTGAACTTAAAATGAATGCTTCACGCTTGTAGGATTGATTTGGACTTGCTTGGCATGGAGGCACCCAAGCTAAAAGACATCCAGTACAAATAATTGGTCGATTAAGAGCGGATTCAGATCTTTGAAACTTGATCTTCGTGGGTTAAGCGATAGGTCTCTTGTTTGAAGCCAAGTATTATTGATTTGCCTCTCTACCATTATATACTTCTAATTGAAGTAAATCTACTTTAAATCTTATATCCTTGTTTGATTATTGTGCTTCAGATTCAAAGTTAGATTTACGTTTCATTACTTCTTGGCAAAACTCTAAGGTATTTTTTTCCTTTTTTCATCTCTCATTTAATTCTTTAAAATGTTGAGTTGTCTAAGTGTCTAATCAATCACTCTCTACTTGTATACTTATTGCAATTATCGCAATTACGTTATCTCAAACGTCAAAGGTCTGTTTAAGCAAAAAAAAAAAACGTCAAAGGTCTGTGGTCACTGAGAACCATATACCTTCTTCGGCCCACTACCAACTAGAACATATTTACAAGTTTTTTTATTTGATTATTAGAACATATTTACTAGTCTTGGTAAACTAGAACATAAATCTTATGTCCCATACACCTTAAATATCTTCTTTAAACTTTGCATATTGCAATTGGACACCTGTAATTGAATAGCCGCACTGTCAAATTGGTTGTTTTTATACCCAACTATATGCTCTGTATATGCCCTAGTTATCTAGGGCAAAATTAGCAACCTAAAAAGGATATATAGGAATCATGAAAAGAAAGAAAGAATTATTCTACATGTTTTGCTTCAACTGAATTGGCTAAATAAGTAGGGAACGTATTGTTTTTTAATTAATTCTTTAAAAAAGTAATAATTGTTAAAATATTTTGTGTAGATTGTTTATGTGATAAAGGGTTTGAGTTTGTGTTTTAAGACTTGTTTCATCTTGAAAATTTTCAAAGCCTTTTGAAAATATAAAGTAACACAAACACCAACAAATAAAATAATTTTGAAAATTTATTGTCATATTTTTAAGAAATCTTTTAATTTTAGAAAATTTATGGACATTCAAGAACATGTGTGCGTTTGTATTGTACTTGACCATGTGTGCGTGATTTTTATTTATTTATTTATTTATTTCTTAAATAATTGGATAACGAATTCCTTACGATAGGAAAATTATCAATTTAAAGTAATATTTTTTAACATGCCTTAAAGTTATATTATTTTTTGAAGGATAAATTACAAAGTTAGTTCCTATCCTTTACACTAGATTTAAATTTGGTTTCTAACTTTTTAATTGTCTCAATTTGATCTTTAACATATTCAGTGTTGTGTCAATTTAGTCCCTGCTGTTATCCCATAAATAAAATAAGTTGTTGTTGTTGTTGTTGTTGTTGTTGTTTTTATTTTTTATTTTATTATTTTTTTTTTTTTTTGAGAAGGACATGGATGGAAAAAGTTAATTTGTCAAATGGAATAATAAAAAATTATTTTACATGCCAAACCAGTAGCCAATTGTACCGCCACATCATATTTTTTATAAAAAAATTAGAGCTGAGTTGTTATTACTTCCACTTGATATCCATGTGGATAACAACTCAAAACGTTCCAACAATTTCACAAACCCCAAAGTCGTATTTTTCTTTATCCTTTGGGATATGTATGCAATCATATTACTTTTTCAAATTAGATTTTTCCTCGTAAATCAAATGGATTTAATGAAGTTAAATCATATGGAAAAAGTAATGTTGTTTTTAATTATCATCGAGGTCTTCGTGTATAGGCTATGATTGCTGATTGGTAGAGCAATGATGCAATTGATTGATTCTTCTGAGTTACCATCAGAAACCTACTTCTGAAAATACAAAACCAATGATAAAAAGGAAATTCTTTTGTCTCTCAACTTAACAAGACTTTTTGAAAGTTTAGGTAAAACCAATCCAAAAAAAAAAAAAAAAGCGTTAAACATTGCCTGCAACTTCGGATCTTGAGGAGGGAGAGGAGATGGAACTATGGAAGTGAGTTTGGTTGGTGGTGACTAACAAAAGAGATTTAGGGATTTTAGGGTTTGGAAGTGGAGATGAGTTTGGTTGGTGGGATCTCAATCTTAATTGTTTTTTTTTTTTTTTTAAATCTGATGTGGAGGTACAGTTGGAGCTAAATTGATAATGGTTGGGACTAAATTGACACAGTATTAGAAATGTTAAGGACTAGATTGACACATTTGATAAGTTACAGACCAAATTGAAATCTAGTATAAAGAATGGAGACTAACTTTGTAATTTACCCTTTTTAAAATAACTATCAAAGGACATTAAAATGTCACTAGATCCCATGATGTGCACGGCATTGACTAAAACTTCACTAAGTCCATTATAATTTAAGATATGACAAATGGAATGGGAACATTTTGGCCACTTTGACATGTTCAATCAATTCATAGTAGCTCTTTTTCTTCTCTTTTGTTTTCTTCTCCTCGTGACATATCATACTATCTATTGGTTTCCCTTGAAATAATGTTAACAAGATTGAATAAATGAAGCTTCCTTATCATTTTCCAAAGTCCCAAACTTGATATGAACCAAATTTAAATATGAATTTATTCATCTAATTTTTTTAATGATTGATACTTTTTTTTGGGAGGAGGGGAGGGGAGGTAAAATGATAGATACTATAGGTTCATAAAAAACACACCAATTTGTTTTGGTGTAAGCAAGATTCAAATTCAAGTCGCTTATTTGAGAATATGAACTCTTTCTAATTAAGCTAACTGGAACTCATTATTATTATTTTTTCTCTTCTTAGAATTTGATAAGGTGATGGGAAGGGAACTAATACTCTAGATATTTTCGTTGGAAACACAAGAAAATATTAATTAAGTAACAAAGTTTTTAATGAATTTAATAACTATTTAGAAAGCTATTTGAGGGTGAAAGGAAGTATCATAAGAACAAAAGGCGAACTTTTTGTTCATCAAATTTTTGAACTACTTGAATTCAATTGATAGATCTTGATTTCTCTTTACCAAAACTCTCTAGATTTGCATAGCAATAGTATTTATCAGACTTTATCTTTGATTACACCAGATCATTACAAATGACATTGAAAACAATATCCTTAAAACTTTGTCATTACAAGTAAACTTTTGTGGAGATTACAAGAAAATTTCTTGAGGAATTAGCCAACACCTAAAATTCCTAAAACTTTCCCATGTAAATCAGCCGACTGACATATCAAATGCTTTGCATTTAAAATTAAGCCGATTGACTTGATTCACCTTATTGAACTAATGAGCAAGTTGGATTTAAGTTGTCTCCTACCTCCCCTAGTGATGATAGGAAAGGCTTGGAAGGCATTTGTGAGTATTCAACTCCTCCTTCAAGCATTTCTACAACTTTTTTCATTGAAGGTCGATCGCTAGGCTTCATTTGTATGCACCACAATGCAACTATGATCATCTTCTTAATTTTTTCCTTCTCCCCTTCCATTGCATTTTCCATTACTATGTCATTTCCTTCGCAAACTTGGTCATAGACCCAAGTTGGAAAGTAAATTTGGCTTGAGTGGTCAGCAAATGTATTAAAGTTCTTTCTTCTGCTTGCCATTTCCAATAATAACATGCCGAAACTATAAACATCAGCTTTATAAGAGATGCCTCCAATGTTCTTATAGAACAACTCTAGGGCCATATATCCCAGTGTTCCTCTTGCAGCAGTCAAAGAAATTATGCTATCATCTGGAGGATACAATTTTGCTACCCCAAAATCGGAAACTTTTGGGATGAAGTTCTCATCAAGAAGAATATTATGAGGCTTGATATCAAAATGTAGAATTTGCATGTCACATCCTTGATGTAGATATTCAATCCCACGACCTACTCCAAGAGAAATATCATATATTTTCTCAATACTTAAGGGGATACTTCTTTCTTGAGAAAAAATGTATTTGTCAAGAGAACCATTAGTCATAAATTCATATATAAGAGCATGCTTTAGTCCCTCAACACAAAAGCCAATGAGTTGCACAACATTTGTGTGGTGAATCCTTCCAATTGTTGCAACTTCACTAATAAAATCTTGGCCATTGGCTTTGGACTTATCCAACATCTTTATAGCTACAGGATGACCACTTCGAAGCTTTCCTTTAAATACAGAGCCATAGCCTCCTTCTCCCAATTTCTCAATGAAACCGTTGGTCATCTTCTTAATTTCTGAGTAAGAGTACCTTATCGGCATGAGGTTATTGTGGCTTTGCAAAAAATCTTCAATTATGTCATACATTGATAAATTCCTCTGACGCCATTTATAAATCAAAAATGCAACCACAAATGGACTCCCAAGTAAAACTTTTACTGCAGGGTGTATCACTGCAAGATCATCATCGAAAAACCCATTAGAAACGAGTGATGTTGCTACATCGTTATCAACTAGTTAATTCAAGTCCTTTTGCTGCAAGGTGTATCACTGCTTGCTAAATTCTTTTTATTAAACATAAATAGGCTTCGTTTCAAGTGTAGTATCTTTATCTTGTCTCCACCACTAAATTATTTATGATAACTTACATAATTTCTCATATTTTTGGGGGTTGGTTTCAAATTATATATACAAAATTTAAAATTGTAATTGAAACAATAAACTTTGTAAATAAATTCACTCTGCCCCCTCATTGAATTATTATTAACAAAAACTAATGGAAATTCATCTAATTTATATTTAAAACGTATATGGATATCACAAATGCTTCCATGTGAATCATATAAAACATTTTGCACAAAAGAACTTTCAAAATTATTTTAAATAATCCTAGCAAATAAATACAATCTCATGACGATTTGATCATTTTGTGATTTTTTTTTTTCTGGTAATAAAATATCACTTTGTGTTGATGTGTGACGGGTCTTTATGCACAATTTATTTGATTCAGAACATTTAATTGACAATGATCTTTTTGAGGGAGAAATTGAAACAATTTAAAAAATGTAGGACTTTAATGGAAAATTTTCAAACAATAGGATTAAATCTAAATTCACACTGATTTGAACTATAAAGAGAATTGTGTAAAGGTTGACCAATTATTCCTTCATCCTTCTTTTTAGAAGAAATGATCATGCAAAAAGAAAGAGGAAAGTAAGAAGTTCTTACTGATGAGGAGGATCAATGTATCATCATAAGAAAAGAAATACACAGCTGAAAAGGAAAAAAAGAAAATTCATTAAAATCAAAAGAAGTAAAAGGCCAGATTAGAAACCGTACATAAACGGCTAAACTCTTAACATTATCAATTTTTGTCTACAGCTCTATGCATGGTAGAGGAGAAATAATCTCATGCATCAACATCCTCCTCTAATAGTAATAAGTGTTGGAAAATATGGCTAAATAAACAAATTTTGATTCAACAATACAAACCTTAAAAAATTAGCAATGACAAAAATAAATAGATAAAGTTAGAAAGATCTCACAAACTATAGAATCATGCAAAATACGTTGTTTTTAAAGGTTGATTCGTACCACCTGGAGTAGAACTCGATGTGAATGACTCTCTAGGCCGAACAACCCCCAAGATTAGACTATAGTAATATTTTCAAGTTGATCACACACTCAAGCAAGAAGAACTAGGAACAACCTTACCTGCCTTTCCTTTCCTTAAATCTATTGAAGCTGAAATTTTTCTGTGCAATAAAAAAAAAAAACAGAGCAAAACAAAGGGATGCGGCTGGAGAAGATGAGAAAAATATGAGTATTGAATAGTGTGAGTTGTAGGGTTTATAAGCTAACTGATGTGAGGCTTGAAGGGTTGCACCAACGGTTACTGTGCATACCAACAGGCAGCACATTAAATGCCCCAACGGGCTGCTTGTTTAATGCCCAACGGGCTGAACCAAATTGGACTAAGTAAAAGAAAAGGAAAAGGAATGAGGCCCAAGAGAGATAGAGTCAAGTTTAAGTCCAACAAAAACCCATTATCTTTCAATCTACCACCTAAGTGGTGCTATGGTTTATAAACCTACACGAGAACTTATCTCTAACCAATGTAGGACACAAGCATAGTTTAATGGTTTGAAACACACATACTTCAACAATAAGTAAGTTCAACGAGTCTGTGGTTCACATACTATATATATGGCAAGGATTATACATATATTCAATAATTCTGATAATTTTTGCTAGTAATTTTTGCTTCAACTTGGCTTGAGCTTTTGATTAAAGCCCTATCAACAAACAATAGTTTCAATAGTAATCGTTTTTTCCATAGTTTCTAAGATCTAAGTGAAGGGGTAAAAGTTGCAGATCAAGCACACACAACTCGTGCAATTGCGTTGTGGAAAAAAAAAAAAAAAAATACAAAAACAACTTGTACCGATACCTTACCATCGCATAAAAAATTTCCATGTTTCGAGCAAAAGCTGTTCAGTATGACCTGGATTACTGCTTTGACAAAGAAAAAGAATATCATCAGCTTTTGGGGAAGAAAAAAAAATTGGGAAAATACAACGATTAGTGAGAGTGTGAGAGATGTGCATAAGGAAAATAATGGTGGAACATGCATATTTAAATTAGAAAAAGGAAAGTATTATGGCCTTTATTGCATTATTTACCCACCATTGAGCTTGCCGTAGCATTGAACATGATTCGTGTCATTGAGGTAGCAATACTCGAACTTTCTTCCGCAAATACTTTTACAATTACCTCCGAACCATGAAATCTCAAAACCATATACCAATTCATTGTGGACATCTTTACAGGATACATTATGGTCATCATTTCTTGGCCACGATGTCCGAGTTATCTTCTCTACTCGGCACGAGTCAACCACTTCGGTTGCATTCGTTTTACCAACTTTAACATATCTATACCTCTTGGAATGGGATATATAGTTAGAAGAGTTGTCAATGCAAGTAGAAGTGTCCAAATTGTACGGAGAATGCACTGGTTTTTCACAGCTCATGAAAACCACAATCCATGATAGTTCAGGATTCAAGTACTCCATATTTGAATACTTCCACAGATACTCATACGGCTCCGACTTTGTTAACTTCGGCTGAAATGTGGTATATGCCGATTCATATTGAGGAATGAAATTATAGCGAGATAAGGAATAACTCGGGGTGGTGGAGAAGTAATGGTCATTGTGTATACCAGAGTCTGCAACCTTGATTGTGTAGTTATTGTAATTGATTTTTTGTACGTAGTATTTTCCAGCAAATAAGAGTAACACCGTTCGATTGTTCTCACATGACAGTTCATACCTTGAGTCCCCGCAGCTTTCTGGATCGCTCTTCAATCGAAAGGGAAAGCTTATGTTGGGGATATTGCCACAGGAAGAAGGGGGACAGTAATGATCATTAGCACTGAGTGTTTCATGGACTAGTGCAAGAGCAATAAGGGCTGTGAGTCCTGCACTGAATGTCAATCCTCTTGCCATTGGAGGTAGAGAGGAATTTTTTGCACTAGTACATACTTGAAAACTTCCACAGCTAGCAGTGGATGAAGATAATATGAACTTGTTTTTGTGGTCTTGATGAAAAATATTATCTTCTACAAGAAAGTAACAAGTAGTTTCCACTCAAAAAGATGAATGAAAATTCGTGGCAGTGTGACAATATCAACATCAAGAACACAACAAAAATTTCTTCATTGCGTATGAGATAGGTTTTTTTTTTTAATTTTGGTTTACATTATTTCAAAAGTCAAAGGTCACTGTGGTCACCAAGGATCATATCTTTTTCAATCAACTGGCAAGGGAAACTTCTCATCACAATCTTCACAGTTGGCGTAAAACGAATGAAATGGCAGCTTGTAAACCTTGTTTTAGCAAATTTACTAGTCTTGTTAAACTAGAACATAAAAGTAGTTTCCACTCAAAAAGATGAATGAAAATTCGTAGCAGTGTGACAATATCAACATCAAGAACACAACAAAAATTTCTTCATTGCGTATGAGATAGGTTTTTTTTTTTAATTTTGGTTTACATTATTTCAAAAGTCAAAGGTCACTGTGGTCACCAAGGATCATATCTTTTTCAATCAACTGGCAAGGGAAACTTCTCATCACAATCTTCACAGTTGGCGTAAAACGAATGAAATGGCAGCTTGTAAACCTTGTTTTAGCAAATTTACTAGTCTGGTTAAACTAGAACATAAAAATCTTTTGTCCCATACACCTTTTATATCTCCTCTAAATTCTGAAAATTGCAATTGGACACCAGTGCTTGAATAGTCGCGCTTTAAAATTGGTTGTTTTTATACTCCACTAAGTTGCTTTGTAACTGAATAGGCTAATCAAGTTTTGTTGGTTTTATTTTTATTTTTATTTTTAAATTTATAAAGTAGGTGATCATTGTTAAAATACTGTGTAGTTTGTGCACGTCAGAAAGGGTGTGAGTTATTGGTGGCCTAGTGGCTAAGACCTAATTGGGAGAACAAAACTTCGTTATGCAGAGTGTCTTGCGTTCGGGTTCCCACTCCTACCAGCGTCGTATTGGCGTTCTTTATATTTCATCAAATTAAATTAAGTCTTAGCTTAAGAACGGTTACGGGTTATTATGATTATGCGCAGGTACAGAAGTCACACTGATTACTGACTCTTAGCAGTTTCTATATTTCAGTGGTTGAATTGCTATGTGATAATTTACATTATAAAAAGGCCATTGAAAATGTATATACGTTTTATGTAATAGGCAGTGTGTAATAGACACTATCTGAGAGAATTTATATAACAAAAAAAAGTCACTTGAGAATCTACACAGAAAAGACCAACCAAAGGATTTTTTTTTTTTTTTTTTTTTTTGGGTAGAAAAAGGAAATTTCATGCATGAAAAAGTTACTTAAGGAATTTTCATTTTGACTAAAAAATAAAAGTACGATTTAAAAAATTCTTTCAATAGTTGTCGTTTTTATTTATAGGTGATATCATAGATGCTTTTAGTACGAATAGCTTAGGTCCAATGCTCTTGTACAGTGGACTTGTTGGGTTTTGGACAATTGTAGACTCCCTTTTATGGTTTGCTCATTTATTGTAACTATTTTTTGAATGATATTATGATTTATTTATAATAATTAATAATAAAAACAATTTAAACCTAAAAACATTTTTTTTTTCCTAATATAATGGAGAGCATGCAATTGATTGTCATTTAAAGTGATAAAAACAATAAAGATATCAGATACTCATATAGCCATACATTTGTATTACCTTGAAAAAAAAAAAAAAAAAAAGAGAGTTAGTTTGACTCTTTGTTTGCCAGAGTAATAGAATTAGATATATAGTTAGATTCCTCTCAAAAAAAAAAAAAAGATATATAGTTAGATATGAATGAAAAACAAAGGAACACCAGAAAAAATCCATTGGATTAAATGAAGTACTCTTTGCTCCTCAAAATTGCTTGACGGTTTGAGTTTTAGAGATTTGTGGAAGTTCAATGATGCTTTTTTGGGGAAGCAAGTACGGCAATTGGTTCACTGCTAAGTCTTCCCTATTCCATCAAGTCTCTAAGGATAAATATATGCCTTATGGTGATATATTTGCAGCACAAAGTAAGCCAAGTAGCTCCTATGCATGGAAAAGCTTAATAAATGCAAGCTATGTAGTTGAACAAGGGGCTATATGGAGAATAGGTGATGGGAGTAAGGTTAAAATTTGGGGACAAAATTGGTTACCACAGTTCCCTAATTCCAGAATTTCTTCTCAATGAAACAACCCCTTTATCTCTTTTGTTAGTGATTTGTTTTTGGATGGGTCAAAGACCTGAAGCTTTCAAAATTTCAAATGGATTTGGGTTAGTAGGTTCTAGCATGGTTTTAAAAACCGAACCGGGCATCAAACCGTTTTTTTTTTCAATTTCCGGTTCAACTCCAGTTTTTGGCCGGTTTTCGGTTGTTGACTGGTTATTGACCGGTTTTTAGGCTTTTAATCGAACCGGATTGACTCCCGGTTCTCGGTTGAACCGATCAGACTGGTCGGTCCGGTCCGATTTTTAAAACAGTGGGTTCTAGGAAGGAACGGACCTAGGAATTTAAACTTGCGGGGCCGAGGTATAAGCAAAAAATAATAATAATAATAATATATATATATATATATTAAACTCCAAATAAGAATTTATTTAGTATTCACAAACTACAAACAAAGACAAAGAGACAAAATCATTGATCCAAATTCCAATGATCCTTGATATATTACTTACCAACTAATTATTCAACTCCTTACACACTTGCGTAACTTTTCCAATTATTTTTTATTAAATTACTACATTGCCAACACACTTTGCGATTGTATGTTGCTCGTCAAACAAGTTCTCTCTCTCTCTCTCTCTCTCTCTTTAAATATATATATATATATAAGTAATATAACTTTACTCTCACTACTCACATATTTGATATCTCATTCTCATCCCATAATCCTCAACTCACATCTAGTAAAAACACCAAAAAATATAATAGCCTCTGATACAAAGACTCACAATTACAATCATTAACACAAAAAATCAAGGGATTCAATACCATACCCAGGGTCTATTTGGGATCCACTTATATTGTTGAAGCTGAAAACTTTTTGCTAAAAGTACTGTAAATAAAGGTAAAAGTTAGTTGAAATAGTGCAGTGGGACCTATGAATAATAGCAAAAATAAGCTGAATAGTAAAATAAGTTAGCAAAAATAATTTTTGCCAAACACACATCTAATGTCGTTTTAGTTTAGTCACGAGTACAATATATTTTGGTATTGGTTAATGCCAGTTTACCATTTCAGGATTACTACGGAACTATAGATAAATATATTTAGTATTCTTTTAATAATTAGAATAGTATTTTCCTAATTAATTATGCTAGTTTTTTATTAGAATAATTAAGATGAAAATAAGATAAGATTAAAATTAATAAGAAGTAATAAATATGAGGTAGTGACATGTTGGGGTAAGGAAAGTGTTTTGTAAAAAAAAAAAAAAAAAAATTGAACAATTTAAAAACTAATGGGTAAATCTGTAAATGAAATAATCAAAAAGCAATTATTTTTCCTCCACACGTTTCTAACAAGTGCTTTCACATCTTACTATAAAAAAAATCTACACACTTTCAAACGTTTAGCTTTCCTCAAACAGTTTCAGTTCATTTTAGCCTTATGAAGTTTCACAGCCACTCCCACTCATATCATTACTCATATAAAATTTCAGAGTGGTTCATGTCATCGTTCACTGCCAGTTAGCATCCAGTGAGTGGCTCAAAAATCCGATTATTGTGTGAGAGAATAAAGAGATGGGGGGCATTTTTTTAACAGAATTAGACAAAAAGCCTGAATTAAATAAATTTGAAATTTAAATAACTTAATTAAATAAATGTAAAGTTAGAGGACTAATATGAATTTCAGTCAAACTTAAAAGGTGAAAATTTTTTTTTTTTTTGAATTTCAGTTGTTAATATGGCTGAATTTTTGTTTGGGTTGGTTTTTTTTGGGTATATGATTGTTGTTGTTTGTTTGGGCTGAGTTTTAATTTTAATTTTGTGGAGGTAGCCGAACTCTATATATTTTTACTTGGGCCCATTTTGAAAATGGGTATTCTACATATACTTTTCTTTTTTTTTTTGGTAGAGTCCCCCTTGGGGCCCCTACTGGTTCCGCCCTGGGATGAAGATACTCTATGTTGGCCATTGACACAAGATGGTGATTATTCGGTCAAGACAGCGTATAATATGCTTGCTGATGCTGAATTCTCAAATCTTCCAGGTGCTTGTAACAGTGAGAGCTCTAAACTGTTGTGGAAAGGGGTTTGGAAGCTTATGTAATGAGTCCCTTCCAACCAAAAGTAGCTTGTATAGGATGCAGGTCATTCAAGATCCATGTTGTTCTTAATGTGATGCTCAGGTTTAAGATTGTATTCATTCTTTGTGGAGCTGCAATGATGCTAAAGTAGTATGGAAGTCTGAACCGCTGTTTAAGAAGCTTTTGGAGTGCAAATACAGGTTTGGTGTCGATTTGATGGAGGACATTCTCACCAAATCCTCCAGATATACAGCTGCTCTTTTTGCGACAATTGCTTGGAGCTTATAGGAATGGTGAAACAAGCTTTGGATGAACCAACTATTGATGCCCACTTTGGACAAAAGGGCCCAATGACAGAAGAAGCCCAAAAATATGAAAAAGATGGAGAAAGAAAATGGTAAAATAAGGACCAATAGGCTAGAATGGCAAGTTTAATTGTTAACAAGCCCACAAAAATAGTAAGTGGCCATGGAGAAAGCAAATGGGTCGAGGAAGTCCAAGGAATGCAGTAATAAGCTCATGGGAATTGTAAGAGATGGGAAGATTAAATATGGGCCGGGAAAACCTAGGAAAGGAATTAATAAATTTATAGGGTTGGCACAAAGGCCAATAAACTCGAAAGGTAAGGATATGATAATTGGGTCGGGAAAGCCCAAAGGATTTAGCAAAAACCCATGGGAGTGAAAGAGGTAAGGAATGATGAAATGGGCCGAGTATGCCCAATGAATGAAATGGGCCAAGGAATAAAATGGGCCAAAGAAGCCTAAAGGATGGAATGGGCTAACTTAGCAGGAATGCTGGACAATAAAGTCCAAAAAAAGAAATAATATAAGAAATTGACATGGTAGGAACTTTAGCTCGTAAGCCCAGAAGTAACAACAAGGTAAAAGGATAAGTGATATCATAGCAGGAGCAATGCAATGGCATGGCAGGAGCGCTAGCCAGCCCACAAATGTGGGATGAAAGGGGACATTGGCCAAGTAAAAGGAAGAGAGAACTCACACCCAAGCAATGCCCAGTCCAAAGAGGAAATAGGATGCAGAGAAAGAAGCCCAAGAGTCCATGTGCCTTTAATGCCACAAGAGTAAAGCAGATATCATAACGTATAGCAGAATCAGACAAACCTGGAGGCAATGGCAAATGCGTGAAAGCCAGAAAAGCAATGGACTTAGACGGAAGTAGAGCATGCACACAAGGCCTAGACACCACCTATTTGTACCCAGCCAATACAGAGGAGGTGGGCCACGAGTCAAAGGTATGAGAAGGTGTGGTCTGGTGGTGGGGAGAAAAGGGAGCCTATTTTGGGGTTTCCACTCAAGCTCTTTTGGGAGAAATGTCCTGCTGTGATGACATCTCACCCAAAAGAAGTAAACATGAGCTAGAATCATTAAATGCATGCTATAGAGGTTGGGAAATAAGAGGTTTAACTCTTATCCGGATGGGAGTGTTAAGGAAGGTAAGAGACAAAACAAAACCATTTTTATTCAAAATGAGGTGTGGCATAACCAGCACAATGTAGTGGTGGTGGCTGGGCAGTCGGCGGGTCAGTGGACAGTCTTGGAAGGACACCCACAACGAGCCAAAAGTGATTGAGGGATAAAAATGGCAAAACCTGTCACGGCAGGTAGTATAAAAGGCCATAGACATGCACAGTGAGAAAATTAGGGGAAAGAGAACGGCAAAAAAAATGGAGAGATAGAAAGAAAGAAAAGAAAATTGAGCAAACAAAGAAGGAAAGAAAGTACACGGAAAACCAAAAATAGATGGAAAAACATGACTGATGGAGCAAAAGCATGCATCAGTAGGCTACCCATTTCTCTCCCTCTCAATAAGCCCACTCTCTAATGAACTAAGAATTCAAGATTAAGTCATCTAGGTCCTTTTTCCAAAGTGCGTAATTTCTACAGCGGGAGCTACCTCTGAGGTTACCCACACTGGAGATTGGTTCCCTTTTTGAACTTGAATCTACTAAGAGCATCCACAATGGTGATGCTAAAATGCTAGAAAGCTATTTTTAGCACTACCATATACAAAAAAAGGTGCTACATTGGTGGTGGTATAGGTAAAATTTTTACCTACACAGCTACAGTGCATAGCTATATATGACTATGCATTAGAACTGAAAGCTAAACTGAATATTAATTTTTTATTCCCACCCACTATTAAAATATTATTTCTTTGTTTTGTTTTTTTGTTTTTGTTTTTTTTTTTTTCATCCTATTTTGATTCAATTGAGATCTTACCTCTCTCTCAACTCTCACCTTTGCTGAGTTCATCGTCCTCTCACCACCACCGAAGCTCAACTCTCACCGGCCAACTCTCGTGCCCCACGCTGTCGACCCACATCATGTCCCATCTCGCCCTCACTGCCGAACCATCTCTCAACTCTCACCTCTGTTGAGATTGTTCTTCCACTCCTCACCAGCCCACTTCCCTACCCCACTCTGCCGACCCTCGCCTATGGTTGTGTGGGTAGTTCGGCTTGCTTGGTTTTTTTTTTTTTTTTTTTTTTTTTTTTTTTTTTTTTTTTTTTTTTTTTTTTGCTGTAGGCTATTGTGGTGGTGGTTGTGTGGGTAGATCAGGCTGCTTGGTTGCATTTTTTTTTTTTTTTTTTTTTTCTGTTGTGGATTGGTGGCGATGGTGGTGATGGTTTTGGGTGTGGTGGAGGTGGAGGTGGTTGTGGTTGGTTATTGAAGTTTGTGGTGATGTTTTTATTATTATTCTAATGAGTTATTTGTATTATTTTAATCAAATAACTAAAAATATAGATCCATTAATATTGAGTGTATTGTAAAGTGAAGAGGTAAAATAGATAAAGTACCTTTTGTAGGTGCCAAATAGCTAAATTTTTAGCTCTACCAATGTGGATGCTCTAAAGAGCTAAGTCCATTCCTTTGGCAGACGAGTCTTCCCTTTTTTATTTTGGTTGATCAATGACTAACTTATTATCTTACTGTTAATTTCTTTTTGCCGTGACCTTGTCACTTGTAATCATATTGTGATATCTTCCTTCGTGGAGTTATTCATGCATTATTGTTTGTAGTAGAAAATGTTATAGTTAAAATGTTTTAGTTATCCTGCTACATCGTGTTTCCTGCTATAACATCTGCAACAGTCTTTCTTGCCGTGAGCACGTGGTACGTTCAAGGTTCCTGTTAGGACACGTTTGTGAGAGATCGCGCCCCCAGCCCTTTTTTAGGTATTGGGCCAAACCCACGTGAATGGGTGGAGTTATATTATTGCCTCTCAAAATGGAGGTTCAACTAGTTATATTTTCTCTTTTGGGTTTTACAATAGAAAGTTATTAGGCATCCATCTTGCTCGATGAAACTCGTATTCTAGATTATGATGGCCAACATTCATATCATATCATCTAATATATCAATCAATTTGTACGTTGAATTTAATGTATGTGCGTGTGATAAATCCTAATTCAATTTATTAAGTATTGCATTTGAAATGAAAAATAAATTCTAGTGAATGTGTGTGGATGGTGATATCCTAGATTCAAAGACTTGAAAGAAATATTAAACAAGCATCTTTTTCATATTTTTTATGCAGATTTAAGATCAAACCTAGTGTTATGCATGAACATGTAATGAACAACCAAGAATATGTGAAGAACACATAAGAACATTTAAGAACATTCAAACAAATTCAAGAAATTTAAATAAACACTAGCATGCTCTAATCTTAAATTAACATTATAGCAACATGAAAAACGAGTTAAGGATAGAGATTATACTTGCATGCAAGATCCACACGGTGGAGGAGGAGGTTCTTGATGGAAGTCCTAAGGGTAGAGTAAAAAAGAAGAACTAGAAGAGGGAGAGTAAGTTTCACTCAATACCTTGAGTCTTAGGAGGACCAAGATATGACAAAACTACTCAACTTCATTAGAATTCAAGAGAGGAGAAGAGAGGGTGTTTCTCTATATCTTGGAATGGAGGAGAGGGGAGTTTATATAGTAGTGGTGGAGAAAATATGAATGAAAGATCATTTAATAAGGGTTTGACAAATGATCAAAAAGAATCATGAACCTAGACCTTATTTTAGACTTTGGGGAAATCTGGTGCATTAAATATAGAGATTGGTGGGAGTGATGAGCAAGCAAAATTCGGTTTTCCTGTAACTATTGTAATAGCCTGCAGAGCCAAATGCAAAAAATCATATCTTACTCAATTCTAATCGGAATTGTCTTGTTCTTGTGTTTAAATTGAAGCCTCGAATGTCTAGTTTCTGGGAAAATTAACCTCATTCACAGATTCAACATATTCTGAGAGATATCAACGAAATGGTGAGCAGAGGTTATTTGTTAGAAAATAATTTCAGCATAATTAACATTAATAGGTCCTAAATTAGTTTCCAATTAACATTAACAGACTTCAATCACTCTCATTTCAAACCTAATTAGTTCCAAATTTATCCTAATTAAAAAGATAATTGCACAAATTACTTATATAATAATTAATGTTTAACTATCTAATTAATTAAGTGCGTACAATCTTATCATAAAATGTAGTCATATCCAATCAAATTATGACACGTTATTAATATCAAATTGATTATAATTATAATCAATTGGCATTAATTGTTGATAATCACATATAGTTGGACTCAATTTGTGATAGCGCATCTCGACCATTAAAACTTAATTTGATGATAACTTTCAATCTGATGGCCTGATTAGGGCTTATGACCAGTCGATTTGATCGTTACTACATCAAGGTCATTTTGATTAAATGAAATTAAGGATCTAATGGCCACAATTAAGATGCATATATCCAAGGTGAAATTACCTTTTTACCTTCCATGTAAGGTTAAATGCGGGTTGCAAAATGGGGTGTCAACAGCTTCAGCATAGGGAGGGCCCAACTTGTGCACAAGCTAGCCTAAGGTGTGTTTCAGTTAGGCCAGTCTCGACTCTCTTACCCCAGAATCACGGGCCATGGTACAATAGGAGCAATCTAGCCCAAAACACAAAAAAAGGCCCACCACACCAACAAACTTAGGAAATATAGGAGTTGGGACTTAAGGCAAAATAGTATCTTCTAGATTTTCTAAAAGCCCAGAAACAGCCAGCCTCAGGGAGGGCTCCTTCTCAACCTATAAAATGGTCTCCACTAACCCAAGTAGTATACAAAGCCAATTTTGATAGGGCTGTATTTTTTTATGTATCTATGGCAGGTATCCAATGGTCTTAATATTACAACAATGAGCCAAAAAAATTCCTCTCCCTCACTCTGTTGAAAAAGAGAGCAACTAATTTCAACATTTTCTATATAAAAAAATGTATAATTTGAACTGTATAATTTTAATTATTTTTAATTGTATTCATGTATATGCATGAAGTTACACACTAGATTATTATAATGGTGGAATTTATAGTGTGCATTTAAGGACTTTTTAAAATTTTTATTTATTGTTGACATTACAAAAATATTGACATGTACTAATAATTGTTTGTCATGTAGCATTGTTTCTTTCAATATCATCCCTAATAGATGATGTGTCATTATTTTTTGCATTGTCATTGCGTTATTTGTCATCGTTGTGTGCATCCACTAGCTGTGAAATCCAACGTTTATAATATACTAGATTTGCATCCACACAATGCATGGACTTTATATCATTCATTCCCATTTACCACTTTTAACCCCTAAAAAAATTCAAAATAAAAAGTTACTAAGGTTTTTAGTACTTTAGTAAATTACAGTACTAAGTAGTCGCTCAAAATTATAATTCACATACCATAGACCCAAGTCAAGGAATGGTGCATTAGGTTTGGCTTATTCTTTTGTGAGTTGTTGTTTTTGTTGGATCTAAAGGGATGTTAACTTTGGGGGAAAATGGTTAAATGGCCTTAATTTTTAAACTATTGAGTGTAAAAATCGAAAAGTTCAAATCCAATTAGATTCTAAATTAGATTTCAATTAAAGTTCAATTTTGCACCATGTGTCTATCTATTTTTTTTTTTTTTTTTTATGGCAAGTGAATTATTGGATAACCGAAGAGTTTAAATCCAATTAAATTTTAAATCCTATACACATACACACACAAGACTCATTACACACGCTAGCTTTACGTGTGCAACAAGGCTCTTTTTTATTTATTTGTTTTTTTGGTTTAGTGTTTAAAAGTGATATATAAATAACCTTTTTTTTTTTTTTTTTTTTTTTTTTAAAGAAAGAGGTAAGATAATGTGAAATAATGTTTAAAAATGAGATAAAGATAGTATCCTAAGTTTTAGGCAGAATGGAGAAGATAAAGGAAAAAGCCTAAAACTTAAGAACAGTAAATTACTCTTTTAACCGATTTGTGTTTCTTAATTTAAAACTGTTTAACTTAAAGATAGGGGTATTTTAGGGAGTTTAAGAATTTGTGTGAGAGTATTTTAGTATGCAAAATGCTGAAAGCCAAACAGAGAATCTTGTTGTTAATAGAAACCATTATATATTTTAGAAATGTATAGTCTAAAAAATGTGTAAACAAATACCATATATAATTTAAACCTCTTCTAAAAAAATGTATAATTTAAACTGTGTAATTGTGATTTTTTTTTAATAATACTTATGCATATGCATGAGGTTAAACACTAGTATAACTAATTCTCAAATCTCAAATATTATACTATCTAATAAGTATTATAACTATAAAGTTAAATTTTTAAAAAAAGTTTTCATATGAATTTATAATTTCTAGATTTTATACAATAGGCGATGGGTCTTTAATCAAATATAATATTCTATCCCAATTTCAAAAACTTATAAAGATTATAATTTAAATAGCAATTCAATCACCACATTCTTTAACTCTCCTACTTGCAAAGTTGCAATATATATTAAATTTAACATAAATCATAGACTGAGTTTTTAATTTATAAACCATAGCAGAACAATCTCTGGGCCGCTTGGCGTTACAGCTACGAGCCCAAAATTGTAACAATAAAGCTCAAAGAGCTCAATTGAGGAAGAAACAGAAAATTGAATACTGTTTTTTAAACCGTTACCAAACAGGCCCAGGTTTGAGCTTTTACTGTTGGACTTCAGTTGGATTTCTTTTCTAGGTTTGGGCTAGTTTCTGGTGTAGGCTTGGGCTGATTAGTGAGTAATTCTTTTTTTTTTTTTTGACTGTGAAGATAGAATTAGTGAGTAATTTGGACTTGGTTTGGGAGAACCTTAAATTTGTGCGCTGTGAAGAAGAATGGAGGAAATGCAGTTTAGCCGACGATGAGAGAGAAGGGGACACAAACAGTGTTCAAGATTGATGGCCTTGTACTCCGGCCCAATTTTGAGCTTTTACTGTTGGCCTTCGTTATTTAGTTTTGGCTGATAATTCTTTTATTATCAGACTAAGACATTGGTAAGATTTTGGTCATTTGGTGTTAACGGAAATTGAACAGCGGATCTTTTTTTTTTAGGAAACCATGGATTTCTTATTTAACCATTAAAAACTTTATTAGTTGAGCTAATTAGAACTCACATGAAATGTTTAAGCGTGGGAATTTTATTTATTTATTTATGGGAAGCTTGAGACATGTTGATTATTAACTTTTTGCACATTTCTTTTATTTCAATTTATATTGTTGAGTTTTCAAACAATGATCTGTAAAACCAAAGTAACATAGATGGCTATTCCGTCCACTTGGATTGGTGTTACGTCTTGGGTATTTGGTGGAGTACGTGATTGTAAATTTGTAGTTATGTATTTCTCTCAATATGGGTATCTAAGATAAATCTTTTTTTTATTATTATTATTTTATCTAAGATAAATAGAGATAAATTTATCTTAGAATGAGATAAACTTCTTCTTTTTAGAATGATAAATATTGTTATAGAAATATATTCTTTTTTTTATAATCACAATTATATTCTTAGTTTTGAAGTTTTTAGTCACTTTATTTGTAGACTAATGTATGCATCAATTTGGCATATATGCAAAGTTTAGAGAAGCAAGAAAGAGAATTTCCTACACTCCTGCTATTATGATTCCTTTTTTGTTTTATAGGCCAAAATAAGTTTTGTTTTGATAAAAAATAAATAATGGCCTTGTACCTTTTGCCTGCTTTTTTGCATAAAGAGAATGACGCAGATTGGTTGATATGCACAATGCTTTTTTTTTTCCCGTTAATATGTGAAATCATAGTTGTAAAAATAGTATATATACAAACTTTTATCAATATGTGCAAGAGAGCATATCATTTGACGTATGAAGATGGAATGTGGGGGTTATCTGACATATGATCTCCTCTGTTGTATGGTTATCACCATCAAAAGAAATATGATACACTTGGATCTATATAAATGTATGGTCCTGTTGAAAATAGCAAGTGGAACATCTGCAAGAAAATTTATTTCCCTCAATAACTTTATAAATGTAGATAAAACTAGCAAGTGGAACATCTGCATATCATTTGAGGTTTCATCTTACTCACATATTTTTCTTCTCCTAATTTCTTCTTTTGAGGATGATTTAAGACCTCCCCTTTTACTGTAGAGCTATACTATTGGATGAGGATAAGAATCCAAAGGTAGACAGGCATTCTGTATCTGTATCTTTGGCATTTTAGATTTTTCACTCAATGATTTTCATAAATATAGATAGCTGTTGGTTTATTTTTCTTATTTCATCTCATTCTCTCTCTCTGTCTCTCTCAGTGGGATCCCTCTAAATTGGAGTTTGTTAGTGACGGTATGGTTGACTCATACTTCTCTATAGTGGATGATGAAGGCTGGGAAGATCTAAAGCTCCCTGCAGGATCTAATTTGCATGTATGTGCCATTGCAAAGCTTTAATTCATTAAGGTGAAAAAAGGGGAAATTGTTGTATTTTTGAATCATAATAAAATGGATATCAACCCAATGTGTAGAGACATTTATTTGACCACAATAATAATCTCAATAACTTTGTCTTTTTGGTCAATCCTTGTTCATAATGCCAATTTTAGTTGAAATGATGGAAACAATTTTGGTCCCTTACTGTTATTTTTCGTTTGTAAATCTTAGAAATAAGTTTAAATACATAATGTCAATTGGAGCAGACCCTGAGGTTCTTTAGAATAAGTATCTTGGCCCCTGGTTGTATTTTAACAAACCATAAGAAATTGCCAGTCTTTCACTATGCAAAGAAATTGAATTTTCCTTCTCTACCTCATCTATGTAACTATGTTCACTAGAACTACTGAAGTTTCTGCGACATAGCCAGCCAGTTTCAACTTTTGAGTCATTTGATTTAGCATTAGTTTCTGTAGATTCTGGATGAGAATGATCTTCAACCAGATGTATGGGACACTCCATTTACGACATTGAGCTGCAACTACGTTTTCTCATTCTTTAACTTCTTCCCCACTTTTACGTTCTAGCATAGATGTTTGAAAGCAAAACATAGATTCCATCATTTTCTGGTTCAGAAATATAGCAAGTGTCTGCATGCTTCCTCCATGGGCTTTTTTTTTTTTTTTTTTTTTTTTTCTTGTATGAGATCTGTAGCTTCCTTCAAAAGCTCTGCTCTACATAAAAGATCAAACATGCATCCATATTACTCCAACATAGGGCTTATTCCATATATTGTCCTCATAAAGGTTATATAATCTGGCTGTCTAGCATCTGATGGAATTGAGCCAAAGCCCCCTAACCAAGGCCATGTAGAGCAAGTCCTTGGATCATTGCATTCTAAGAGACTAGAGGGTGTTTGGTAGTGTATTTTGAACAACAGTTTTCAATGTTTAAACAACATTGCACGTATTTTCACACACTTTTTTACCCACACGTATTTCCAAAAAATACAAATAACGTTGTTAGAACAACATTATCAAACGGACATCTTTTGCTTATATATTTGTCATCAAATACTCCACGAGCATTGTCTATATCTCCATATTTTGAGTACATTTCAATTAATGCATTCTTGAAACTTGTAGGATGCTCTAGTTTATCCATCTTGATATATTTCATGGATCCAACTCCCCAAATCTAAAAATTACCAAGTTGGGCACAAGCTGAAAGTGCTGCTAAAATGTAGATATGGTGTCCGTTGAAAACAATGTAGATACGAGTGCATGTGTGTATGTAGAAAACACATGTATCTATCCATAATCCTTACGTGACATCTTATGTGTTGAGTTGCGTGTTGCTTTTGCTTTTCTTATGAGTCTTTATCTTTGACATTGAAATGGTTTTTCACTTCGTAAATCAATCTCCTTTGAGTTGGACCTCGTGTCGTGTTCTACAATGATTCTTTTTTTTTTTAATCTCATTTATTTAAATATTATCCTAGTTTATATTATAATATTATATTGTTTTGCATGGATGAAAATATCCCAAGAGGTATGATTGGGTGCCAATGTGGGGTTCTTTCTTTTTTGTGTGGGTTTTTGTATGTACCATTAAACAAATAAACTTATTTAAATGATTTCTTTTTCTTTTTTTTTTGGAGAAAATGTTAGAAATGAAACTAAACTTTAACAAACACAAAACACCTAAGTTAAAAGAATAATGCTACAAACAAAATAGCTTTTACAGTAAATTTCTCAGTTGTTGAGTTAAGCGATTATTATTGATTTTTATATGTACCCGTCATTATTTTTTTATCGTCTACTATTAATAACTTGTCACCTCAGACAATTATGAAATTTATTACCTCAGACAATTATGAAATTTATTGTTTCTCTAAATTTATTGAACTTACAATGAATGCTTAATGGTCATTGGATTAAGTTGGACTTGCTTGACTTGGAGGCACCCGAGCTAAAAGACATCCAGTACAAATAATTGGTCAATTAAGAGCGAATTCAGATCTTTGAAACCTAGTATTCGTAGGTCAATCGATAGGCTTCTCATTTGAAGCCTAGTATTATTGATTCACCTCTCTGCCATTATATACTTCTAATTGAAGTAAATCTGCTTCAAATCTTTTATCTTTGTTTGATTATTTTGCTTCATATCCAAAGTTAGATTTACATTTCATTAATTCTTGGCAAAACTCCAAGGTATTTTTTCCTTTTTTGTCTCTCATTTTAATTCTTTAAAATGTTTTGTTGTCTACAACATCAATAATACTGTTACAATTGAACATCTCCGTGCGTGAGCACAAGTTAGTTCCACTATAATTGCACCATGCAATTATTGATTGATATCTAAATCCAATTATTAATTATGCTATATGCGAAATTAAATAGACGACTCATGACTTGCTAGCTACGAGGCAGTGCTGATTTTTCTAGTCTAACAAATAATTTTTCTCTTCTATTTGGACGATGGCCCTTTCTAAATTCTAAGTGTCTAATCAATTAGTCTCTACTTGTACACTTATTGCAATTATATTATCTCAAATGTCAAAGGTCATTGTGGTCACTGAGAACAATATCTTCTTCAACCAACTACCAACTAGACCATATTTACTAGTCTTGCTAAACTAGAACATAAATCTTATGTCCCATACACCTTAAAAATCTTCTCTAAACTCTAAATATTGAAATTGGACACCTGTAATTGAATAGCCGCACTGTCAAATTGGTTGTTTTTATATCCAACTAAGTGCTCTGTATATGCCCTAGTTATCTAGGGCAAAATTAGCAACATAAAAGAATATATAGAAATCATAAAAAGAAAGAAAGAATTATCCTACATGTTCTGCTTCAACTGAAATGGCTAAATAAGTATTGTTCTTTATTTAAATTTTTTTAAAAAGTAATAATGGTTAAAATATTTTGTGTAGATTGTTTATGTGATAAAGGGTGTGAGTTTGTGTTTCAAGACTTGTTTCATCTTGAAAATTTTCAAAGTCTTTTGAAAATATAAAGTAACACAAACGCCAACAAATAAAACAATTTTGAAAATTTATCGACATGTTTTTTAGAACACTTTAAATTTTAAAAAATTTATGGACATTCAAGAACATGTGCGCATGTGTAGTGTACTTGACCATGTGTGCATGATTTTTTTTTTATAATTATTTCTTAAATAATTGGATAACAAACTCCTTAGGGTAGGAAAATTATCAATTTAAAGAAATAGTTTTTAACATGCCTCAAAGTTACATTATTTTTTGAATAATTATCAAAGTTACATTAAAATGTCACTAGATCCCATGATGTGCACAGTATTGACTAAAACTTTTTGCTAAGAAAACATTAAGAACGCCCATTGTGGGGCTTGAACCCAGGACCACAAGGTTAAGAGCCTTGCACTCTATGAACTAAGCTAGGCAGGCTTGGTTCGTCTTTGATTAAAAATAAGGTATGACAAATGGAGCGGGAACATTTTGGCCACTTTCTCATATTTAGTCAATTTTATACTAGCTCTTTTTCTTCTCTTCTTTTTTTCCTCCTCGTGGAATTTCATATTACCAATTGGATTCCCTTGAAAACATGTTATCAGAATTGAATAAATGAAACTTCCTTATCTTTTTCCAAAGTCCCTTAACTTGATATGAATCAAATTTAAAGATTAATTTATTAATCTAATTTTTTTAATGATAGATACTTTTTTTGGGGGGTGTAAAATGATAGATGCTATGGGTTCATAAAAAAGACACCAATTTGTACCTCCGCTGTTTTCCTATACATCAGAAACAGCGGAAACATGTAACATGCACCGAAAACATGTAATACCTTCTCCTCTTAAGCACACAAGCATACGACAAACCACAAACCACACAACGCAAGGCAACACTACCTAACCCTACCCAAAAGTTCCCACTCGTCTCTCTTTTTGGTATTTTTCCCCAAAAGAGGCAGAGTCGACAGTCACAAGTTACCTCTATATATAGCTAATAACGAATAAGCACACAAGCCTGTAACAAACCACACAACACAACCCAGAAGTTCCCACCCGTCTCTTTTTTTGAGCACCCTAAGCTAACTTAACACGGCTCCTCTTCCTGCCACTCCGTCCTCTTTGTCTTCTCCTCTTTGTCTTCTCTGCTGCTGGGAGATATTATAAGCGAAGCGAACTTTGCTATCAATTTGGAGTCACGGTTAGTTTCTTTCCGTTCTTTGAAGTTTAAACAGAGTATTTTTTTTTAGGAGTAATTACAGAAAATCATATGTGGTCTGACCCAAATTCACATTCTATCTCTGTTACAAACATGAATGCTTATCTGTGTAGGAGACCTATTTAAGATATAAACAGCAGTGTTAACTGCTTCAGCCCAAAAATTATTTGATAATGGCACCAACAGTGTCTTTTATTTTTTGTTGTACCAGTTATCAAACAATGAGATTATCAATATTGAAGACTTCAAATTCTTTTTATTTTCTCCCCCTACATTTTTTCTTGGCAACCAAACAAGCTGAGGATGAAAATAAGAAAAAAATCTGTAAATTGAAGTGATCATATCATACACTGATAAAGAAAGCGTTTACCTTGCAAACTTTTGGTTTCAAAACAATGAGAGTTTCAAAATGTTAGATTTCTCCTCAGTTACTAAGATTATTGAATTTTAACAAACAATGAGAGTATCAATATTTCAAAAGACTGAATTCGAACTTTTTTTTTCTATCGCTGTCCTCCCACATTTTTTTCATGGCAGCTAAACAAGCTGATAAAGAACACAAAAATTGAAAATTGAAGCGATCATCATCATCATACATTGATAAAGAAAGCCTTTAACTTGCAAACTTTTGGTTTCAAAATTAACAATGAGTGTTTCAAAATGTCAGAATTCTCCTTGGTTACCAAAAAAATTGAATTTTAACAAACAATGAGAGTGTATCAATATTTCAAAACACTGAATTACTACCTTTTTTTTCTTTATTGTTGTCCTCCTACATTTTTTTTCTTGGCAACCAAACAAGATAATAAAGAACACAAAAATTGAAAATTGAAGTGATCGTCATACATTGATAAAGAAAGCAACATATTAGGGTTTTTTGTTTAAGATATATTAGTTGAATGATATTTGTGTGTAGAGAAATTTTTGGTTGAATTTTTGTAGTTGGTTTTTTTTTTTTTTTTTTTGGAAATAATCTATATAGAAATTTTGTATTAAGATAACAAACTTTGATTAAAGAGTTCAAATGTTCAAGATTACAAATTATGTTCTTCCTGTTTATTTTTTGTGTTCTTGATTGAATATAAAATTAATTTTTATTTATGAAATGTTTTTTTCTTTTTGATGAGTGCGTTGATGATGGGTATTTAAGAGATAGAGAGATTTGTAATGGTGGTGGGTAGGGGTGCCAAATAGGCAGATTGGGTCATAAATGGATTAGGTATGTAATTATCAATTTATTCATTTATAACCCGTTTATATATAAATTAATTACTCACATTACCAACCCAACCCATTTAATTAGTAACCCACCCATTTTAACTCAATATGACTCAAATACTTCTGAAACTACTTGAATACCTTCTTTATGAGAAGTAAGAAGGAGGAGAGAGAAGCAAGGAGAAGAGAGAAGAGTGTTGAATTTGTTGATGATGAGTTTTGAAGAGAGATAGAGATTCGTATTTTGATTTGGTTTTTGTAGAGAGAGAGAGAGAGAGAGAGAGAGAGAAATGTTAACATTGTTAACAGATGTTTCTCATTGTAAACAGATGTTTCTCATTGTATTTCCCGGGTAGGTGAAATCTTAAATGGGTATTAACCTAGGTCTAAATCCGTTAAGCCCAATATCCTTCAACCCAATCCAAAACAAACCCAATTTAATCTTGTATAAATCCAAACACACGCCCATCAGTTTTGTTTAAACCAACTCACAACAAGGCAGCCCACCACAAATAATCCAAACCCACTTGAGCCCGACCCTAAAGTCTAGTTCACATTCAGGCCCTTCCTTTTAAAACCTATTCAAGTCAAACCTCAACAAACCCATTAAAATCCAACCGAGTCCCAAAAAACCTACATATCAAGCCCAAGTCAAATTAAACCCCAAAACTCTTTTACTCCAAAGTTCAACTCATAGAGCCTAATCTGAGAATAACAAAAAGATCCAAACCCAATTCTTTTAAGCCTAACTAAACCCCAAAATAAAAATCTCCACTCAAGCCCATTCAAATTAAGTGTTTATAGTTATTGCCAGTGGAGACGGAGATCCGAAAATGGAATTGGATCCGACAGTGTGAGAGGAAGAAGAAATAGTAGGAGGGTTAGGTGTGAATAGTGTACTATAGAGGGCGTTTGGTATGAATGATGTCACATTACGTTTTAATGCTAGATCAAAAGTAATATGATAAACATACCATACTTGTTCTATGCGCGTATTGTTCATTCACCATTTTCTTACTTTTATGTTGAACTTTTGGAACATATTTTTTTGAAATGTATTGAACTATACCCATAGGCATATTTACCGTATTAAACGCGTTGTAATGTGCTTTCTTCTTTCATCTTTTTAATAAAATTACTTGCCAGCTTGTAAAAAAATTTGGTTTAATGTGTAATGTGTTTTACCTGGCAGATTACACCATGTCTGACTTTTTGCCATTTCCCGACACAGTGCCACCCACCTCCATGTCTCCAGCCCATGCTGTACCAGCCACCCCCATGTTGGGCCATTTGGTACCATCCACCCCCATGTCGAGCCATTTTGTACCACCCACCTCTGCATTGCTATCTCATCATGGCCACCACACCGGGAGCCTCATCTTGGGGATTGTCCTTCTTGTGGTTTTGGTTGTGTTATTTTTATGGGTGTTTTTTCGCCCATGCAAACAATGGTTGCGCACCATCTTCAGTCGTGGAGCTCGACTAGGATATGTTCGACATATCGAGCTAGCCAACATCTCCTGTGCCTGATTTTTAGTATTTGTACATATTAAAAATAAATATTTCATTGTACATATAACAAAAAGTTTGAGACTTCAATGTATTTATATTAAATAATTAAAATACATCTATCTAAGAATTTAAACATGTCCATTTATATATTTTTTGTTATTATTTATTTAAGTTCAGGCCCCCAAGTTTTTGTTGATGTTATCTTACAGGAGGTTTGGTTTGGTTCTAATATGGGCTCCTAAGTTGTGTAGTTTTTTAGTTCAATAAAATTTTTACATATTATCAAAAAAAAAAAAAAAGCAACTTGGCATGGTTTGAATGTGTAGAAAGGAAGAGAGGGGAGTGGTGGGTTTTGAATAGACATATTTCTGCTGGCTTTGTTAATTGGTTAGTTGAATTATATTCTGAGCAGTGGCAACTCCATAATTTTTTTTCTAGGGGGTTAATAATGGCGTAGTTAAGAATTTGTTGGTGGGGGATAGGCAAATAAAAAATAACATAAATATATATATATATATATATATTTTTTTTTTTTCTGTATATACAACTTCCACATTATATTCAATACAACTATATTGTACAATAGTCTATAAAGTTATTAACAGTTTAAAGATTGTTATGGAACATCCTAATTGTTGTTGCATGTCTGAGTTACCTAATTAGTTCTTCGTTGGGTTGGGACTTGACTGAGATTTTTTATGCTTTCTAAAGCTTAATTAAAGAGAGATTGTGTTTCAACCAAATTCATTGGATAAAACTAAATAGTGTATCCACCTTCTTTTACTTTCAACCGAATTCAGTATGCTAAATAATGAGTTCACATTTATGAGCATTAGTATTTTTATTTGTAACCAACATTGGTGTTTGACTGTGTGCTCTCAGCCTCTAACCAAGGCATATGATTTACTTCTTGTCACTTGTAGCTATGAGGATTATTCTTAAATCAAAATTGGTCACGATGCCTACAATAAAATTTGATATCAAATATACTTTGATAGATTAGTCTCTTTGTGACAAATGTATATTTACTAATTTAGCATCTGCTGTTATTTGATGTATTTGTTCTCAGGGATGCAGGTTATGAAATAATTGCAAGGTGGATTTGCATGGGATAGTGTTAATTTTACAAATGTCTTGTTGGTTTGCTTTGTACTCCAGGTTAAGCCAATCTGGAAAGTAGTGCTGAGATAGATAATGTGGCAATCCTGACCCTGACCCTGGGGCCAATGTCCCTGTCTTCCCTCATCCTCCTTGAAGCATTACTATCTTTCCTTGAAAAAATTCTTCCTCTTCTCTTGTTTATCTTAACTTTTGCAATTATATTAAATAATTAATATATGTACTCTTCTCTTTCAATCTGTGCAACTTTCAATTGATTTTAAAGTTAAAACAACTTCAATCAAAACCAAAAGTGTCAGTTCCACCAATATAACCTTCCCCTATTGCTTATTACAGTATTACTAACTAGTATCATATTGATGTTTTCAGGGAGAAAATGATGGAGAAAGAGTTAAAGAGGTAAACACTAATTTAATAAAAGTGGCAGGGAAAAGTCCTAGGAAAGGCCATGATGCAAATGAACTAGCTACTGCAGTTTTAACTAATATTCAATTAATCGGATAGAATTCTTATAGTCCCACCAGCATTGTGTTGAAACCATATACATATATGCATAATTTAAATAGGCAGATGAGTAGTGGAAATTCCCCAATATTGAAGTTCCATTCACCGGGAAACAAAAAATTTGGTTGGCAGGTGGTGTGACACATAGATGTATGGGTTGGTATTACACCTCTCTCTCTCTCTCTCTCTCTCTCTCTCTCTCTCTCTCTCTCTCTCTCCGCTTTATAATAGTTGAAACCTATTAGGTAATTGGGATCATAACAAGGAAATGTCTGGAAAATGTCAAGATAGAATGATAGATACCATAAATGGTGCATCTTGAGACAAATAATGATTAAATCTTAATTTGTCAATATTGGATTCCAATATATTAAGAAGCCAAAAGTAATCTGTTTCTCATCTGTAATTTGGACTTATCCAAAAAAAAAAAAATTCTATTTCTCATCTGTGATTTGGATTTTAATTTCAGGTAAGTAAAGAACCTGACCTACAAGAAAGACATTTGGCTTTGGGGGATCTTCAAGGCCTTGTACTGTGTGAAGCAGCCAAAGTTAGTACTAAGGCTTACCAGGCTTTTCTATCCCACAGCACAGATTAAGAAATCCACGTAAGTACTCTTTACTTAATAGTTGCAATAACCTATTGGAGAATCTTATGGCCTGTAAAGAAAGGAGAGCTTTCTTGCTGAATCTGAATCTTATTGATTAGAAAATGAAAAAATGAGAAAGCTCAATTAACAAAATGTACAGGCTCTGTTTTATATACAATTAACAGCTCTAACAAACTAACAGAAAAAGGAATAGACCAATTGATACAAGACACGTGGCTTAATGACGTGTTTAAGACTTTCAACACTCCCCCTCAAGTCTTGAACTTCAGGCTTTAAGACTTGATATTCCAAACAAGTATCTTTAGCAGTTGGAGCAAATATGTCAATCATGCCCAACTTATTCATCTATCTAAAAAAGGATGGTAAACCCAAAGCCTCGGTGAAACATGGAAAGTCCTTATTACTCCTTCTGCTATTTTCTCTCTCACAAGGTGGAAATCCACCTCTATGTGCTTCATTCTCTTGTGAAATACTGGGTTAGCTGCAATGTGTAAGGTAGCTTGGTTATCACAAAATAGCATAGCACTTTCAGAGTGATCAATTCTCAAATCTCTAAGCAGTTGTAGTATCCAAATTATCTCACAAGTTGTGGTTGCCATAGCTCTGTACTCTACCTCAACAAATGAACTTGAAACTGTGCTTTGTTTTTTTGATCTCCAAGACACTGACTTTCCCAAGAATACACGATACCCTGATAAAAACCTTCTAATATTTGGGCAACCAGCCCAATCTGCATCACAAAAGGCCTTAACTTGCAAGCCTGACTTAGTAGGAAAGAAAAGTCCTTTGCCAGGAGAACCCTTTACATATTGAAGAACTCTATGAGCAGCTTTCAAATGTGGTTCTCTAGGCTCAAAAGGGAACTGACTTAATCTGTGCACTGCATATGTAATATCTGGCCTCATTAAAGTCAAATATAGAAGCCTACCAGTCAATTTTCTATATTGACTTGAATCTGCAATTGTCCTTCCTTCTTCCTTGGAGAGATGAAGATTCTACTTCATTGGAGTGTTGACTAGTTTAGAACCAATCAAACCTGTGTCTTGTAGAATCTCCAATGCATATTGTGGACGACTAAATTTCTTAGTTCGAAATAAATCAAACAAGTAAAATAGTTTCACAAATGCGAATTTGTATTGAATATGTGGTACAATTCTCTGTGATTACAAAAGAGTGATCCTCTGATTCGATCTCCTTGCAAGACTTATTGATTTGGATATATGGTAATGTGATTTTGACTTGAACACAAAATACCCTTCAATTTGGTTGAGGGATGAATCGAAGATTGCTGAAACGGAATTTCAATGAATCTCTGGCTATGAGCTTATTAGAAATCCTTTGTTCTTCACGTTCTTTGTGTTCTTCGTGTGTTCTTCGTGTGTTCTTCATCTTCGAAGGTTTGTGGTGGAAGTTCTTCGGGGCTTTTTGAAGCTTGGATCCGTAGACCTTCACTGATTTATGATTTGTTGATGTTTTCGGACACTTTAGGCTTGATTCCCATAAACTTTTGGATCTAGGCAGATAGTTTGGATGATTCTGCTTCGAATGTTCTTCGATTTTGAGGTTGAAGTTCTTGAAGTTCTCGAAGGCTTTGAGGCTTGATTCCTGCAGAGCTTCTATACTTCTGATGCTTTTGAATCTTCTCTAATGCTGCTTGTGCTTTAGATGGCTTGGTGTCCTCCTCAAGCTCTCCTCAAATGCCTTAGGAAGGCTTCTATTTATAGGAGTTTAGGGGTGGGTGAGTGACATGTGGCGGAGTCTGATTGGTGACATATGTCACAGCCTGATTGGTCCACTTATGTTATCGCTTACACGTGCGAGACTGCTTATGTCATCGCTTACACGCATTGATGCGTGATTAGTCTTTGCATGACATTTGGCAAATTTCTGTTGGTTTCTGAATAGTGATTGTAAAACCCATGGTTTTGAAACCCGAACCGAACCGTACGATCTAACCAGAAAAACCGTGAACCTCTCACAATCACGGTTCTTTTAAGCTTAAGAACCGGACTATGTCAAAAAATTCGGAAACCATTCAAACCGCGGTTCAACCGCACGGTTCTGAGAACCGTGATCAGACCGCTCCTCACGGTTACCTTTGAATATGAACTAAAAAAAAAAAAAAAAAAAGAAACACAACTGCCGAGAAGAATAAGCCGATCTAACTTTGCTTCACTCTCAAAAAAACGTCTCAAATAATCCAAACACAAAACACAAAACAAAATCCAATTCTTACAATAAAGTTGAATCAGAACAAGCAAATATGGGGGAAAAAAAAAAAAAAAAAAGCCGATTTGACCCAGTCTGGCGGTGTGGTGGCGGACGAGGTAGTGCTGGTGAACGCTTCATCCTTTGCTGCTGTTTCTTCTTCTTCTTTTTCTTATTCTTCTTCTTCTTCTTCTTTCTTCTTTTTCTCCTTCTCTTTCTTTTGTCCGTCTCCACTTTCTCTCTTTTAGTTTTTGTATTATTTTTTTTGTTTGTGTTTTGCTAAAGCCCCTCCACGTGATTACATTGGAAAGGTAGAAGAGTTTCAGCCATTCAATTTTTTCACCTTCCCAACATGATGTGACAACTCTCTTAATTCAGAATTAAGTACTTTTAATTAATATTTACAATTTTTTTTAAAATAAATATCTAATACCGAAATTTGTCTTAGCTTTTTTTTGGTTGTAATTGATGTGACAACTCTCTTCATTCTTAGTACTTTTAATTAATATTTACAATTTTTTTTAAAGAAAAATTCTAATACCGAAATTTGTCTTAGTTTTGTTTTTGTTGTAATTCTGACGGGATAAAGAGTAGCTAGTAGAGAAAAAGCAATGGGTTTATATATAAATGATAAGTATTCAAATTTACAATTGTGTGATTCTTAAATTATTTTAATTTAAAACTATTAAATAATCTAAAATTTTTATTTTATTTAATATAATATAAGTGTCCTTCTAATTAGTATATTATTGTTGCTATCACAAATTTAACTAATCAACATATAAAGAATACCATATCTACCTTTACTTAGTGTTTAATATTTCTTATTTGTTTTGAGAAAGTTATGATATAAAAAAATACATTTGAAAGATAGATTTCTATAATTTATTTAATTATTTTAATTAATTTTTATATTTATACTAATTTAATATAATTATTTATATTTAAATAATTATTAAATTAATTATGACGTCATCACGGTTCAACTCCGATTCGACCTCGGTCTAACCTTAAAAACCTTGAACCTCTCCCTTTTACGATTCATTAAACGATCCGGGTTTCAAAACCCTGGTAAAACCTAGCAGCAATATGTGGCACTTTGTAATTGGTTGTATTTTGTGGACTTTGTAGTGTGACGTGTCAGTTTGTGATAGGTCAAGAATTTTCCTTTTCTACAAATGCCCCCTCGAGACTCGTTCACGCACATAGTTTTAGAGTGTGGTGTGGGAATGAGTTTCGAAAACGGATTTTTACACTTGACTCTTCAAGTGAAGTAGTTGAAGGTGGTGGAGCTTTTAGCAGGATGAGATAATTTCCGAGGAGTAGACCCACCCATACGAAATGATTTGATGAGACCGAAAAGGGGTCTGCTAGTATTTGAATGTACTTGCATGACCGAGCCTTCTCAGCAAAAGTTAAGTCGAAGTAATTTCAAAAAGAGTGTTCCATGGTATTTGAAGTGGGTTGGTGAGGGGGAAAGTTATTTGCAAGAAGTTGGATGTACTTGCAAGACTGACTCATTTCGGTAGAGGTTAAGCTGAGGTAATTTCAGAAGAGTATTTTGAATCGTTGGCGGCGATCACAGGGTGTAGAAGATGGGGAAGATGCGAGGATGGTGGCTGGGTACAGCATGCAGAGTCATGGGGCTAGCCTCGTGTTTTTAAGAACTTCTGGTGAAGTTATCTCAGAAGAGTATACTTCGGATTACGGCGAGGACATGTGGGAAAGTGGTTGAATGCGCATGCGTTATTGCATCATTCAGGTTAAGTTGAGGTAATTTCAGAAGCTTAGGGATTCTAGGGATGTTGATGGTTGTGAGAAGAAGACGATGGAGATGAAGTGGAGATGGTGACTGTGTGAAGAAGATGAGGATGAAGCAAAACGAATGGGTAAAACATACGCCACCATGGCGCTGGCCCTGTACGTCGAGGATCCTCTGGTGTAGATGTTTCTGGAAAGTACAACTTTAGATCTGAGACTGACTGCATGCTGAATGAGGTCCGGCAGCAAGTCGTAGAATGCGCCTGTGTGATGAGACCATGCCGACGGATGTTAAGTTGAAGTAATTTCAGAAGTATGTTTTCTGAAATACTTCAAGCTAAATTTAAGTTGGAGTAATTCCAGAAAGTGTGTTTTAAGGTACCAGCAATAATGACCTTTGGGTCCCACACTGGTGGGGATATGGAATATGACTTTGGTGACCATTTACCAGCTCCAAAGGCTGAATTCTGATGAGCTGGTGCCTTAAAGGTTGTTTTAAGTATTGGATGGAAGACAATTTGTAGGATACCCCAACACTTTTCACCATCTTCACTTACTGCCACTTGTTGGAAAAGCACAAAAAAAATGAAAGATTAAGCTAACTTGTGATTCTGGTCTTAGAAACCAACCAAGTTGCTGTTTGTTCCGAACCTCTACCTTTGTTGTAAGACCAAACAACTTGAGAAGGACTATGGAGTTCTCAAAGCAATTTGGAAGCTCCTTAAGCTAGGGTACAGGAGATTCAGTTGGCCTTAGATCTCCTGATTAGGTAGATCTGAGACTACAAGGAACAATGATACGGGCTATGTTATGAGAAATTTTATGGACAAATGTAGTCGTTAAGTGGAGAAACAAAGTTTGTTTGGATCTCAAAACTACAATGATGTTGTGAGGAGGTTTTTTACTAAACCATGAGAAGGTTAAGTTCAAGATGATTATGAAGCAATATTGGTTGCTAGGTATTGAGGATGATGAAGCTATAGTGAGAAGTGGTTGTGAGAAGGAGGGCTTGAAAATTTAAAGGAAGCAAATCTTCATTTCATGATTCGATATGTTTTTCTTGATGAGTTTTCAATGGACCCGACCCTTCTATTTATAGCAGAGAGATGAAGAACGGTAGATGGGTAGTTGAGAATTGCGGTTGAGAATTTTTTGTGAGAATGGTAGATTCCCGACTGGTAGGCATCGAATGGTAGGTGGGAACGGTAGGCACCAAACAAGAATGGTAGGTTGGAGACTGGTAGGCACCGAATAGGAATGGTAGGTTGAACTAGTGACCCAGTGTGATTTCAAGTTCAAGACACACTTGTGAAAGTTCATTTGTACTTTGGAAGGGAAGCCTTGCTGAAGTCTAGAGAATAACCTTGAGGGAATTTAGACTAAGTGGATGAATCTCAAATTTTGATCTTGAGAATTTAAGTTTTGGCCACTGTCAGTACTTCAGAGATGTGGATCAGATTGGTGATTTCCAAGTCGCAAAAAACTGAGCAAGACAAGTCTAGCTTGAAAATCTTGACTCTGGGTAGACCTCAACACAAAAGTCAACTACCTTGGAATTGAGTCATTTATGCAATTTCTGAGTCTCAAATGATGGAACGGACTCCAAAATTGGAATGTACGCAAAAAATTGGGCAAGATAGGTCCATCTTAAAAATTTTGACTTTTGGTCAACATTTACGCAAAAATCAACTTTCTGGAAATTGGACATTTACGCAATTTCCGAGCTTCGAATGAAAAAACGGATCCCAAAATCATAATGTACTCGAAAAACTGAGTGGGACAGGCCCCTTTGGAAAATTTTGACTTTTTCGTCAAAATCAAAGTTCAACTTAGTCAAAGCATTTTCTATTCTTTTTTTTTTTTTTTTTCCTTTTAGTTTCAGGCGGTTCGGACCGGGTTAGGATCAACGGGTCAAACTAGTTAGTGGAGGATGACGTCATGCTCTGAGGGCGCGTGTACGCATATGGAGTGTGTGGCGCATGTATGCATGTGAGAGAAATGTCGGCGCGTGAGCGTATGGGGCAGCGCGTGTTGCTGAAGGCAGCCACTGCCGGATCTTTTGGCGGCGCGTGGCCGCGCGTGCTTGAGTTTTTGGGCCTGAAATTTTTAGGTTTTGTAGTTTTAAGGCCATACAAGACCCCTGTAGTGTCATTTTTGTGAGATTATGAACAGATTTACACAGGTTTGAAGAATTAGGCCGTCAGTCATCACAAGATTATGGCGGCGCGTGGAGGCGCATGAAGGCTCTATTGTTGATGAGCTTTCTGGGTTTTGCACATCGAGGGCTGCTGGATCGAGTGGTAATTCCATTTCCTTGAAATGAAGTCTGGATTTGTACGAATATGAAGGAGTAGGCTGCGATCCTCTGAAGCTTTTGGCGACGCATGGCAGCGCGTGGCCGGGCATCTGGACCTGGATTTTTCAGGTTAGGTAAATCGAAGGTTGTAGAAGATTTCTGTGAGTTGAATTTTGTGAAATCTTGTCAGAAGTTTTATAAATCTAGAAGAGGAGACCGCAGGCATTGCTGGACTTATTGCCATTTTAGTCTACTTTGGCAGTGGCCATCCTGACAAAGTTTGACAACCCAGGCAAAGAGTGGTTTCAGGGTAATTACTGAGCGTCTCTGCTATTCTCAAGGGCTGGTGACACATAAGAACAAGATACTCCCCTTTGCCGAGCTAGGACCTCATCCAAAGTCAGTGCCATAATTTTTCCTAGAGGACACGTTACCCTCTGCAGACCCATAGGTTCTTTGTGTGACAATTTCTTTCTGACAACACGGTTCTTTTATGGAAATTTACTCTCTCCTTTTTTTTTCAAGGTTTAGTGCAGTTTTCTTTGAAAATCTTTTTAACCATTCACACACTTCTTTCCTTTTGTCTATTAGCTTCCAAGTATCCCTATATAAAGCCATCTGGAGCATGCACTAAGTTTGTACAAGCAATCTTTGGTGGGTAGCATGATAAGAGAAATGCTTCTTCTTCTTTTTTTCTTTTTTCTTTTCTTTCTTCTTCTTCTTCTTTTTTTTTTTTTTTTTTTTTTTACAGGCTAGAGATTAAAATTGAAGCTCTCTCTTTATCGATTTTTTTTTTTTTTTTGGACATGCCATGAGATTTTCTTCTAACAAGTTCTTTTGTTATTGCTTGTTTTTGTTATGCAGTATGCTTTTCTTGTTCTTTGGGTTTTGACATCAAACTTTACGCTGACGTTCTCATAGAAGTATTTGCCTTCATTTGGTGGCTTTGTATTTCATTGATAGCAACGTTCTTGCAGTGACGTATGCCTTCATGTTGTTACATTCTTTTCCTGCAACAACAATCTTTTAGTGATATTCGTCTTTGCAACGACGTTTCTATAAGGATATTTAGCTAGGAAACAATGCTATCGCTAGTACTTGTCTTTGAAGTAGTATTGGCTCTGGTGTTGGCAATGAAGCAATACTAGTGCTAGTCGTTAATGGAACTATGCTAACACTTGTTTTTGCATGAACGTGTTCCACACTTGTCTTTGCAACATAGCTACACTAATTGTTCTTATCATGAAGCTGCGCAAAGTTTGCATTTGCATTGAGGTTGCATCCATATCTTTCTTTGCGTCGAAGTCGCGTCACCACTTATCTTTGTCATGAAACTGTGCCCACTCTTGCATTTGCATTGAAGCATCACCATTACTTTGTCTACTGAAGCGAATTTGTGCTTGTCTTTTTTAATGAAGCCTTTTCAACATGAAGCCACATCAACACTTCACTTGCACCGCAGCCGCACCAACATTCATTTTTTTCATGAAGCCATATTGACACTTGCACTTGCACTATAGTTGCATCCGCATTGGCCTTTATAATGAAGCTGCATTAGCACTAATTTTCAAAAGCAACATAGCTCAGACATCGAGGGTACATAGCATTATTGCCAGATATCAAGATTTCAGAGATGCCATCAAGACTTTGAAGATGCAAGGATTTCTCATTAAGACTTTGAAGATGCAAGAAGATACCAACAAAACCTTGAAGTTTCAAGAAGCTCCCATCAAGACTTTGAGGATGCAAAGAGGTGCTGTCAAAACCTTGAAGATGCAAGGAGCCTATATTAAGACTTTGAACATGCCATCAAGAATTTGACATTGCACGAATATGCTCTTAAAGGCAAGATGAAGTAACACCATCTTTAGATGTTGGAGGAAGGTGATGTTGACCAAATTTCAGAGACATGATGTGAAACGGCACCACTCAGAAAGGAGATGATGTGGTTCAAATTTGTGAAGTGGCACAACTTAGAAAAGAGACGATGTAGCTTAGACTTGCAATGTACAAGAAGATGCCCCCAGGAGATAAGTGATGCAAAGCATACTTTAGAGACATGGGAGGATGTCCACAGAAGAGGGGCAATGCCATGAAGACTTCATTCTTTACAAAAGAGATTGAAGATTTTATTTCACTCCATAACCAAGAACTAACTTATGTTTATCATTAGTTCAAGGAAAGCTAAGTAACACCAATTCTTTGCAGCTGTCATTTTCTACCACAATGATCATTGAGGATCATGTAGTGAGCAATTGACTGATCCCAAGCAACACCTGGATCTCAAAAGCATATTGACGACCTTTGAAAAATTCCTTAAGCTAGACTGGCAATCCTTCTTCTTTTTAATGTGATTGAACTTAGTGACAAGTATTAAGCTGCCTACGTACCCCGGAGAGGAATCAAGTCATCACATAGTTCAACAGATTTTTTTTTTAATGATTTTTTTTAATAATTTTTTTTTTTTGGTTGTTTTTTGCAAAAAAGGAGGGCTCAGTGTGTAATAGTGGGTATCACCACTAATCGAACCCGAGACCTCAGCCTCAAGGGCGACATGGGCATCCAACCACTACGCCACACTAGCAATTAGTGACATAGAGTGGGATTAATTTCTCCTTATTGATATGCTTTCAAAGGTAATTGGAAGACATCATGTACCCTTGCAGCGCTGCAGTGGATAGTTTAAGCTCTTACCGAGGAGCAATCTTCGATTTTCAAGCATAGAAGTGTTTGAGGAACTTCCCACTGATAGGGTCGATCCTTACGCTATCATTGTCAATCAATTTGTAAGCTTTGTTGGTGTTTGCCCCCTGCTTGAGAGTTGGAAGTACATCACAAGCAACGGTCACATGGTTTGACCCAACAACTTTATCAAGGTCTAGATCAATCTTGTTTTCTTTGGCAAGTTTCATGATTTGTTCTTTAAAGACAAAGCATTTTTGGATTGGGTGCCCAATGATGCGATGATATTTGCAGTAGTTAGGGCCATCAACTTTCCCCATGTCTTCTGGTCGCTTTCATTCTGGCAATTCAATCAGCTTCAATTGCAGTAGTTGTTCAAAGATGTTTGGCACATCTTCATCGGGGAACAGATATACTTTTGGTTCTCGCTCCTTTAAAGTTAGACGATGCACTTCGTTCTTTGCCATCCTTCAAGTCGTTTTTCATTTTCATTTGCATTTGCTCCTCTTTTTGGAACCTTGACTATGGCAATGTTAACAGCCATTAGGTCTTCAAGGTTAACTTTTGCATTCCTATCATTCCTCTTTACTTCCTTTCTACTTTCCTCAGGTATGGGAGGTTTTGTATTTCCGTGGCTGGCAATGCTCAACTCCATGTCGTGCGCACGAGTTGCTAACTCTTCAAATGTTCGAGACTTTATCCCTTGAAGGATGTAAAGAAGTCCCCAATGCATGCCTTGGATGCACATCTCTACAGCAGAAATTTCAGAAAGTCTATTCTTACAATCCAAGTTCAAAGAACACCACCGATTGATATAATCAACGACGGGCTCATCTTTCCACTGTTTGATATTAGTAAGCTCCATCATGCCTACCGCACGCCGTGTACTGTAGAATCGGTTGAAAAACTCTCTTTCAAGTTATTCCCAATTATCGACTGACTCAGGTTCTAAGTCTGTATACCAATCAAAGGCATTCCCTTTTAGTGAACGGACGGACTGCTTTACAAAGAGGCCTCCTTGAGTCCCTGCATTCTCACAAGTTTCTACAAAGTGAGCAATGTGTTGCTTAGGATTTCCTTTGCCATTAAACTGCAAGAACTTTGGGGGTTGATACCCATTTGGCATCCTTATGTTATCAATGCGCTTTGTATAAGGTTTCGAATATATGAGAGAACTTGTAGAAGAACCTCCATATTGTGCTCGAATGGTATTCGTTATCATATCCTGCAATTGTTGGACAGATAACGAGGCCATTGAGGTGGAATGTCCGTGTTGAGAAGTGCCTTCACATCCTTTTCCTTTATCAACCCTGGGGTTTTCTCCTTTCAAAGTAAAGCTAGGTGGGTACTCAGGGTTAAGACTTGATTCACCCGAATCTTGTACCTCCAGCTTGTTCATTAGGATTGCAATTTTGACGTCCTTTTCTTCAAGTGCTTTGGTGAGAATGACGACCATTTGTTCCATTTTAGCCATCTTTTTCTTCTATGGTAGAGGTATTAGTCATCATAACTGACACAACTTCTAAAGATGATAGAGAAGGAAGTGAATTGAAGTGAGCACGTGAAATCTATCTTTTGGGTTCCCTTTGATGGGGGAGCAATCGTGCGACCAACTTCTTGTGAAGGAAGAAGGGGATTTGCCCCCATACTTGAGGTGTTCCAAGGTGGAGATGTCCTTGTTGATGACCTTGTTTCCTGTAAGAGGGTTTAAGGAGATGATTGTTTGGACCTTGGCTTCCTTTGTTGATTGATATTAAAGTTGATTGTTTTCTTTGGGTTGGCTACAATTGATTACACCAATGCAATTGTAGGTGATAGCCGTACCAAGTCTAGTTCAAGTAGCTATTGTTGAAGCTTGAATGTTCTCCATTGAAATTGGTAGTAAGATGATGAAGATTTCTTTCTTTGAAGAAGAGTGAGATGAGAGGTAGAGAGGTCCCACTAGGCATGCCAGAATTATGTGGACAACTAAATTTCTTAGTTCGAAATAAATCAAACAAGTAAAATAGTTTCACAAATGCGAATTTGTATTGAATATGTGGTACAATTCTCTGTAATTACAAAAGAGTGATCCTTTGATTCGATCTCCTTGCAAGATTTATTGATTTGGATTTATGGTAATGTGATTTTGACTTGAACACAAAATACCCTTCAATTTGGTTGAGGGATGGATCAAAGATTGCTGAAACGAAATTTCAATGAATCTCTGGCTATGAGCTTGTTAGAAATCCTTTGTTCTTCACATTCTTCGTGTTCTTTATGTGTTCTTCGTCTTCGAAGGTTTGTGGTGGAAGTTCTTCAGGGCTTTAGAAGCTTGGATCCATAGAGCTTCACTGATTTGTAATTTGTTGATGTTTTCGGACACTTTAGGCTTGATTCTCGCAAACTTTTGGATCTAGGCAGATAGTTTGGATGATTCTGCTTCGAATATTCTTCAATTTTGGGGTTGAAGTTCTTGAAATTCTCGAAGGCTTTGAGACTTGATTCCTGTAGAGCTTCTATACTTCTGATGCTTATGAATCTTCTCTGATGCTGCTTGTGCTTCAGATGGCTTGGTGTCCTCCTCAAGCTCTCCTCAAATGCCTTAGGAAGGCTTCTATTTATAGGAGTTTAGGGGTGGGTGAGTGACATGTGGCGGAGTCTGATTGGTGACATATGTCACAGCCTGATTGGTCCGCTTATGTCATCGCTTATACGTGCGAGGCTGCTTATGTCGCTTACACGCACTGATGCGTGATTGATCTTTGCATGACACTTGGCAAATTTTTGTTGGTTTCTGAGTAATGATAGTAAAACCTAGCAGCAATATGTGGCGCTTTGTAATTTGCTGTATTTTGTGGACTTTGTAGTGTGACGTGTCAGCTTGTGATAGGTCAAAAATTTTCCTTCTCTACACATATTTTCTCTGATTTAAGCCAAAATTCTGGTCAAGTACTCGCTTTAGATCAACTATACAAACAAGATCATTCCCTGTTAGAAATATGTCATCCACATACATGAATAGCACTGTAAAGGATGATCCTTTAGTATATGTAAAGAGTGAATAATTAGCTTTAGATTGGATAAAACCAAAATTCAAAATGATATAGGAGAACTTGGCAAACCATTGCCTAGAAGTTTGTTTTAAACCATATAAACTCTTGTTAAACTTGTAAACTAACACATTGTCACTACTGGAAACATGCTTCCCTTGCTGTGAAAGCCAAGAGGAAGGGACCTGTAAACTTCATCCAAATTCCCATGAAGAAAGGCATTATTAACATCCATCTTATGTAAACACCAGCCTTTCATAGCAGCCATAGAAAGAACAATTCTAATTGAGACAGACTTTGCTATAGGAGAAAAAGTATCTGTGTAATCCAAGCCCTCTCTTTGTGTGTAACCCTTAGCCACAAGACGAGCCTTATACCTCTTGATAGAACCATCAAAATGATATTTGATTATGTATACCCTCTTACAACCAATAGGAATCTTACTAAGAGGTAAAGAAGTCAAGGTCCAAGTGTTGTTAAGTTCTAAAGCATGGATTTCTTTGGAAGAAAATGGGCAAATGCCCTTTTCGCGTAAACAATCCAGCATTTTGCCTCATTTTCCAAACTAATTAGGGAAATACCCCTGTTTTGAAACTCGATTATCTCAAAATCAAGTTAAGCCCTATAATGGTGTTTTTAAGGAGCCTATAGTGACGTTTTAAGGACCTATAGTGGCGTTTTGGAACTCGAGCTCCATGAACTTGAGTTAAAGAAAAAAAAAATTAAAAAAAATTCCTATAACTCGAGTTCATGGAACTCGAGTTTTAAAACGTCACTATAGGTCCTTAAAACATCACTATAGGCTTCTTAAAACGCCACTATAGGGCTCTAGGAATTTTTTTTTAAACTCGATTTTTAGAAAATCGAGTTACAAAATAGGGGCATTTCTCTAATTAGTTTGGGAAATGGGGCAAAACGCCACTTTGTTTGCGCGAAAAGGACATTTGCCCATTTTGGCCGATTTCTTTGTCCATAGCAATTCTCCAATCTGGAGATTGGACTACTTGATGGAAAGATGTAGGTTTAATAAGGGTAGCTTAGGCAGCAAAAACAAAATGTTTTTAGTCTTTATTAAGATGAGAGTATGTAAGGAAATCTGAAATGTCATATGGCAGACCTAAAGGAAGTTTGGATAGAACAGTGTGACAAGAATAATCTTGAAGGTAAGAAGGGGTTTTGTGAGGTCTAGATGATCTTCTAATGGAAGAAATAGGCCTTTGAATAGGATTAGGAACTAAATCAAGTTCAATACTATCAGTAGTAAGTGTAAGTGTAGAAAAAGGGACAAAATCAGTACTATGAGTAACATCTGCGGAAACAGGTACCGCAAAATTAGAAGATTAGAATCTGTGGAAGTAACAAATGACGGGGAAGATGGTGAATCTAGAATGCAGTGTGGAAAAACAAAAGTGTGAAGAAGATCATAATTAGAATTGGAATTAGAAGGAGAGGAATGAATGGGGGCAAAAGGGAAAACAAATTCATAGAAATATCTCTTGAAATAAAAATAGTGTTGGATTCCAAATCCAAGATTTTGTACCTTTGATACCATGAGGTAACTAAGGAAAACACATTTTCAAGCTCCAGGAGCAAATTTATTTATGTTGTGAGAAAGAGTAGAAATAAAGCACAAGCACCCAAAAGTTCTCAAATGAGTATAAGAAGGAGGTTGGTTGAATAGAAGCTCATGGGGACTTTTATATTTCAAAACTTTTGAAGGCAGTCTGTTTATGAGATAAACAGCAGTAAGTATGCAATCACCCCTACAAGTTTAAAGGTAAGGAAGATTGAAACTTTAAGGCTCTGGCAACATTTAAGATTTGTTCATACTTCCTTTCAACAACAACATTTTGTTGAGGAGTGTCAACTCATGTTAACTAATGCAAGATACCTTTGGATTTAAAGAAATCCTTTTAGAAAAATTCTGTCTCATTATCACTTCTTATGCATTTGAGTTTGGTACTAAATTGGGTCTCAACCATAGCAGAAAACTGTGGAATTAAGAATTGAGCTTCTGATTTGGTTTTTAACAAGTAGACCCAAGTGCATTTTGAAAAATCATCAACAATGGTGAGAAAATACTAATAACCTTCAACTGCAGGAACACAAAAAGGACCCTAAAGATCAACATGAATTACTTTGTTGCAGCAGATAAAGACCTCTTGATTCCCTACCCAAACCAATTGTGTTTCAATGAACAAGGGCCTGGATGAAACAAAAGGAACCAAGAAAAATAAGACAACAAAGAGTAACTTTGGCCAATTGAGTAACTGAAATCAGATTAAAATTGAAAGATGGAACACACAAAACACCATACAAGGTTAGAGTATTAGAGACTTGAACAGTTCCTATATGAGTGAGAAGGGTCTTTTCTCCATTAGGTAGGTAAACAAAACTGTTTAAAGGGGAAGTAATAGTAGTTAGCAGGGAGTTTGTGGCTCCAGTGTTTATAATCCATTCTGAGGATTCGTAGGCTGTTCTATCAACAATATGAGCAGAAAACACTGAATGTGACATATTTGGAGGATACTAGAAAGCATTGCCTGAGAAATTGGACTCTATGGTGGATGCACCAAAGGCATTAAGGGGGCTTATGTTAGTGGATGCTGCATTGAGAGGACTCATGACAGTTGCAGCCTGATGAGCATCTTGATTACCACCAGTAGTTTCCTTGTAGGAATTGAGAAAATATAACAGTTGCTCACTCTGGGACTAACTTATTAGGCATTGAGGAACACCAAATTGTGATTGTGGCATGTTGATATGAGAGTGTGTGTGCCACTGAAATGGGACTATGGATTGATGTATTGAGGAGAGCAATTCAAAATGTCTGTTGAAACAGCTTGAGAATTGAAATTTCCAAAGCAATTGTTGCTAGTCTGATATGGCACAGAATTCCCAAACATTCCATTTGCAAAAACCTGATTAGCTGATGATTTTCCCTTTGGTTTATAATTTGGGGGATACCTATGCAATTTATAGCATTTATCTACAACATGACCAACAATTCCACAATACATGCATATAGGCCTTTCCTTCTTTCCCCTTTTTCCACCTTGTTGACCATGATTTCCTCCTTAATGATAATTATGATTTCCACCTTGATAACTCCTAGGTTGATCAGAGTTATTAGCATACAAAGCAGTGGGTTCAACAGCAACCTTAACTACTTGACCTATACTCCTCCTTTTCTCTTCTTGAAAAAATCAAAAAATACACTTTGCTAATTGAGGGTAGAGGTTCAGTCAACAAAATTTGAGTTTTAACATTTCCATAGCTATCATTTAAGCCCATAAGAAAGTGAAAAACATGATCTTTCTGTTGAGCATCTAACTAAAATTGTTTGGCACCACAAGTGCAAGCACAAGTACAAGCAGAAAAAAGGATGATGATTGACAAATTCATACCAAAGAATCTTGAACTTGGTGAAATAGGAACTTACAAAGAGTTGGCCTTGTGAAAATTTCGTAATTTCCTTCTTCAATTCAAGCAGCCTTGGAGCATTCCCCAGGGAAAACCTACTCTCCATATCAATCCAAAGATCCCTAGCAGTATTGATGTAGATCACACTTGCTGCAATGTTTTTTCTCAAAGAATTAGTTAACCATGAAAGAATGGTTGTGTTTGTTCTGTGCCAGGCATGGAACAAAGGAGATGAAGGATCAGGCATAGGAATAGCTCCATTCACAAACCAAAACTTGTTCCTTCCACTTAAAGAAAGAAACACAACTCTTGACTAGCTAGAATAATTCTCAGTACCGATAAGAGGCTGAGCAACAAGCACAACTTCAACACTAGAAAGAAAATAAGGACTCAAAGTATTTGAGTTTTCATCATTCATTGAGGTAGATATGGTATTCTGTGGAGGAACATGGTTAGCAGTACTATTTTGTGAAGAAGGAATTGGAATTTCAGAGGTTATGTTTAGGCTAGAAGCCATTGATGAGCTTCGAGCTCTGATACCATAAAAGAAAGGAGAGCTTTTTTGCTAAATCTGAATCTTATTAATTAGAAAATTAAAAAATGAGAAAGCTTAATTAACAAAATGTACAAGCTCTGTTTTATATACAGAAAAATGAATATACCAATAGATACAAGACACGTGGCTTAATGACATGTTTAAAGGCTAAACTAATAATAAAAAAAAATAACTCATGTGTTTGCCACACGAGTTTTCACTAATCCAGACGACACAGTTTTCAACCGCTTCTTCTTCTAAGTGGAATGTCGTCGTTTGCTTCTTCAAGTTTTCCCTTGTGCTTGTTAAGTTTCTGGACTTGGTTTTCATCTTGAATTTCAACAGCCTGTGAAGCATTGAAAATTTTTCTATAAATGTATGGCCAAGTAAACAATTATAGTTGCCCTCTGTTGTATATGTTTTGGCCTTCTCATATGACTCTTACACTAGTGCTACGTTGGTACCTTCTAAAGGCAATAATTTAGTGGGTCTAGATCTTAGATTGATTTAAAAGTGGCTTTTAATTTTAATTTTTATTTTTCACTGTTAAGTTATAGCTAGTGGGACTTAAATCCATGCTCACACCCTCCACAAGTCCACCCGTTCTTAAGTTAGGGGAAGAGGTGCCATGTTAGTTAGAGCCCAATACATTGTTGATTTGTTGTGATGAATTTCAAAGCTGGTTGTGCTAGTCAATACTCAATTCTGACCATGCTTTGGAAGCACAGAGTGGTTGCCCTAACTAGGAGGTACCATTAGACGGAAGAGACTCTAGAACTACAAGCTTAATTTTTTTTTTTTCAAACTTTGAAAGCACAAAGTGGTGGCCCTAGCTAGGAGGTACCATTAGGTATTGACTCTAGAATTGCAAGATTAATGTTTTTTTTTTTTTTTTTTCAAACTTTGAAAGTACAGAATGGTGGCCCTAGCTAGGAGGTACCATTAGGCAGAAAAGACTCTAGAATTGCAAGCTTAATGTTATTATTATTATTTTTTCAAACTTTGGAAGCACAGAGTGGTGGCCTTAGCTTGGAGATACCATTAGGCAGAAGAGACTCCAGAACTGCAAGCTTAAATTTTTTTTTTTTTTTTTTTTCAGACTTTGGAAGCACAAAGTGGTGGCCCTAGTTTATATACCTTACAAAGTAAAAATAAATTGAATTTCTAACTTCATGTTTTTTTTTTTTTTTCATGCTTGTTAGCATTCAATAATTAAGACTTATTGCCTTTCTTTTTAAAGTTTATCTACTTCTGTTGTAGGGTATAAGATGTAACATATTTTCTAATTATAGGTTCTTTCTTTTTTATTGTAGGCATGCAGGTACTAATGCAATTTGAGAAGTAGGAAGCATATGAGAATTAGACTGCTGTTTTAGTTTTTATTTTTATTTTTTTAATTAGTCATTTTGAAAACTTGGAACTATTTGAATACTAGACTAGTGTTTTAGTTTTTATATGAGAATCAAGTTCAATTTGGAATTGAATAATTGTGTCTATGTTTATATTTTGAATCAGGCTACTAAATTTTGATCATGTGAAAGAGTGCATCCAAATTTTTTTAAAACAAATACTTATTTCAACGGTTATAAACTGTTGAAACTTATCTTAAGACAGCCTTTATCAACTGTTCAGTGCATGTGGATAAAGGTAATAAGCAAATTTTATGTGCATATGTTTGTCAACTGTTGGGATGTTCATTTCATTCAAAGACCAAATAATTGGGAGATGGATGTTGTGGATGAATTTCTTCATACTTTGGGTTCTAATTTACCTCCGACTAAGAATGGAGACCGTATAAGATGGAAGTTGACAAAGAATGGGGATTTTGATATTCGCTTGTTTTATAATAAACTACAAGGTCCCTGCCCATTATCTTTCCTTGGAAAGGTATTTGGAAGGTTAAGGCTCCTTGGCATGTTTCTTTCTTTGTTTGGACCACCGTATGGGACAAAATTCTTACAGGTGGCAATCTGTTGGGTAGAGGGTTTGATTTTGTTGATTGGTGCATTATGTGTCGTTGTAATGGGGAGACGGTGGATTGTTAGCTACTTTATTGTGGAAATGCTTATTGGTTGTGGAGTTTAGTTTTTAGATCTTTTAGGATTTCATGGGTCTTGCCAAGATCGATTGCAGATACTCTTTTTGGTTGGTGGAATTGGTTGGAAAAGCATTCATCTAGCATTTGGAATTTGGTTCCGTTGTGCTTAATGTGGTGTACTTGGAGAGAGCAAATTGGCGGACATTTGAGGACATGGAAAGCACTGAAGACCAGCTGCTTGCTTTTTTTAGTGGCTTCCTTTTCGACTAGTCTAGGGCTTGGAGACTCACCTCTAGTGATTATTTCCCTAAGTTTCTTAGTTCTCTCTTCTGTAATTAGTATTCTCCTTGTTTTTTCTTTTCTCTTTTTGTAATATTTGATATGCCTTATGCTGTTATGCATGAGGTAGTTTTTTGAATATACATCTTTATTATTTTTATAAAAAAAAAAAAAAGTTTTAACGGTTTTTAATAATATTTTGACGTTTAATAACAATTTATAAAGGTGAACCACATTTTTCAACAGTCTCATAGGCCATAGAAAAAACTTCTCAATATAGTTTTTAGTAGTGGTTCTCGACGGTCATTTTAACTGTCGAAAATATTTTTTTCGACAGTTTCTAGTACTTTTTTCAACGGTTTATCTTAAGGTTTATTGTGGGATTAATCTAGGTGGGAAGCCTAAGCTGTCCTACATCATTTGTTTCATCATATATTTTTGTTTTTATAGATTTTCCCAACAAACTTTGTAATTTTATAGAAACTAGTGCTTACTACAGAGCTAAGAAGAAAGAAGAGAAATTTAGCTATGTGGGAATGCCTAAGGAAAAGGAGAGAAAAAAAAAAAAATTTATGCAATTGGTTATAGAACTATGAAACTATCTGGGCTATTTGGCTCCAATATCCAAAAGAAGGTTTTGGAAAATTTATCAATTAAAGAAGAAAGCCCATTTTGGCTTTGCTATAAGGCCGTACAGAGTAAGACAAAGTCTTTTATTTTATAGAAAATTTCTCATTTAAACACCCAAGTATGACAAATTTGGAGCACTAAAAGCCCATCCATTTTTTGGATGAGTAAAGCCCATCTTCTTTATAATGAAGAAGTGGTATACCCTTTGTCACTTGAATCAAACCGAAAACGTGGGTTAACCATTATTATTATTTTTATTTATTTATTTATTTTGGGTGAGAATCAAGTTTAGGATTTATGGGCTTTTTTTTTTTTTTTTGAGAAACATTCATGGGCTAAATTAATTTGTAGTAAATGAATGAAGACATCATATGTCATACTTATTTTCGCAGGGGGTGCTACACCTAATTTTTCTCATTAAGGGTATGTTTAGTATGTTGAATGTAGATTACAATAGGAATAGTAATCTTTATTACCGGGAATAAAATGTGTTATAATGGAATAACTAAACTTATTCATTAGTTTGGTTGTGAGTTATAATATTAGAATAAAACTTATGATCTATTTTAGGAAATATCTCATTCATACAATTATATTTCCTAAAAAATAATATATTTTAAATTATAGAGAGATGAGTTATTTTTTTATGATTTTTTATTTCTATAATTGTTAGGTAGATATGAAAAGTTTATTTATTTGGAAATATATTAATGTTAGAAATTATTACATCTATTAAGGAATATCTATTACAACCCTTTTAGAGATGAATAGTTATTCCTCATTTTAAATAATAGTTATTTATAAAAAATGACTATTCACTGTAATAAAAACATAACCAAACTATTGAATAGCTAAACCATAAGAATATCTGTTACATTACAGTACCTATTACAGCCTACCAAACGTGCCATAAATTTTAAAACATAAATGAAGGTAATAAGCATACTATATGTGCATGCAACTGAACAATTAAATCTTATTTTAAGACAGCCTTTGTCAATTGTTCAATGCATGTGGATAAAGGTAATAAGCATACTATATGTGCAGATTCAGTACAACAATCTTTTTTTTTTCTTTTTTTCTTTTTTTTGAGAGAAAAAATCTCTTATATCATGATTTGCCTTTCCCTTGTATAGAAATTATTGATGCCATTAGTATAATTAATTTCCATAAAATACTAGATTCACGTAATTGCACATAGTTTTTTTTTTAAGAATTTATAAGGGAATATGTTAAGTAAGAACAAATTACATCAATCTTCCTGTTAATTGTTAATTGATTTTATTTGTGCGTGTCAACCTTCCAATAAGATGTATATTGAAAGTAATTAGCAAAATTACGTCAGTCATGTCTTTTTTTATTTCCTTTTCATATTTGATCATTTATACATATTTAGAAGGTTTAAATTAGTTTGTTCAACACTTTAATTAAAATTGCTGTTTATAGCTTAGAAATTAAAAATAAAATAAAAAAGAATTAAACATGTAATTGACAACTTTTGGGTCAAGCCTGGTTTGATTTGCAAGTATTTTAGACTGACTTGGTTATGGGCCATTTAGTCTAGCTTAGGATTAATTATGAAATCTGGCCTGGCAGGGTCTTTTGATTTTTGAGTTTTGATCTAACTTAATTTGTTGCTCATTTAGCATGGCTTAGGTTCATTAAATTATTGGGCTGTATGCCCAAATCAATAAATATAGTTTAGGCATAAAGTCAAATACATGTCATTTAGTATTTGACTAGTTGATTGTCCATGCAATGCACTAATTTTTGTTTTTTAAAGCAAAATTTAATATTGTTTTTCGTTTTTATTTATTTTTATAGGGTTATAAGAACAATTTCCATTAGGTTGTTATTGATTTCACTATGCTATCCGTTCAAATAGGTAATAAATAACCAGCAGTATTAACGTTTTGGCAATAACTATGCATGTTGTCAACACACATTTTTTATGTTAACAATGGTAATGTAATGATTATTCAAGAATCATGAGTAATAGCTATTCAGTTAATCCTTAGTAATAGCAATTCCTTTAATTGAGAAATATTTATTCCCATAACAATTAATTTTATTCTAATTTTTACAACTAAGCATAGAAATGATAATAATTATTATATGGATATAAAATGATTCTTCTTATAAATAGCATTCAAGTTCATAGTAATCTTCTCAAAAAAAAAAAAAAAATTTCATAGTAATCTTTCATACATATTGACTTCAAATTGGTGAGAATGGATATTGAAAAGACAATCCTAATTGTGGTTTTGTGCTTGTTCTTGGCTAGCAGTTATAGAGTGAGTGGAGCACAAATTTTAACTGATGAAGAGGATTCATTGTTGGAAAGGCAACTCAAGCTCATCAACAAACCTCCTGTCAAGAGCATTCAGGTACTAGAATCTACCACTTTGTACATGGTTTGCACAACCAATAACAATAATTTTCAAGAATTTCATAAAGTAATTTAATTAGCCTACCACCTCATACATGGGTTGTCACAATCTGCAATTATTATTATTATTATTATTATTATTATTATTATTATTATTATTATATGGTTAATGTATGTAGTGATAGACTTTTTTTTTTCTTTAATTTTATCCTATAATTCAGTAGTTACATTGGGAGATTTGAATATTTGATATTAAACCTTAGATTTCTCCATTGTAAAAACAAAGAAATGTCAGTTGATTTATCGAACTCTAAAACTCTTAGCAATTAATGGGAGAGGAGGGAAACCAAGAAAAATCTGTTTGACCTTATACTTTGATATATCATTACTTCAAGCTAGGGGATTTAAACCTAGATGCCTCTGTTGAATACATTAAGATGTTTCAATTGAGTTACAAGACTCTTGTTGTAGTATCTCTGTTAAATAGATTAGGATTTTATATTTTAAATAAAATATTTGTTGCTAAGTGTCTTAGATCTCAATATAGGGTAGGAATTGAGAAATCAATTTTTAAAATCCTAATTATGTAGATTTTTCTATTAACTAATATGACAAACTATATATATACCAACACACACATGCTTAATGCTAACTATTATGACACACTATATAATAACTATTACGTCGGTTTTGGCACCATTTTATGTATGTTTGCTTTTATAAGTGTGTTCAACAATGGATTGAATGTTTTGAAACACTCAGTCTAATATCATGAAAAACTGTCACTTTTAAAAAAAACTTAAACTAATAATAATTAATCAATTTATTCACTTTATTATTATTCTAGTAAAAACTACAAGAAAGGTCCCAAAATATTAAAACTTTGCTATTTGTTTCTCCAATTGTTTTTAATACCATATCACCATCATCATATATATTCTTTACCTCTTTTAAATACTATTATGTAAATTGTGAAAGCTTTAATTATTTTGATACTTTGGATAGAACTTGTTTTCTTCTTGTAAGAGAATGTGTTGATATTTTATTTTGTAGATGGAGAATGGGCATATTGTTGATTGCATTAATATCAACAAGCAATTGACCTTTGACCATCCTTTATTGAAACATCACAAGATCCAGGTACTTATTTTTTTAACGTCTATAGTCTCTTTTTCATATTTTTCTTCATAGAAAATAGTTTTCCAAAATACTTATCATTTTATTTTAACATAGTAAATACTTTTTTTTTTTGTTGGTTCAATGATTTTATTCAGCAAAGCATTCATATTGGAGGTTGTAAAACCACTTAAAAGCTATTTTAGCATTTCAAATACCAAAAAATATACTACATTAGTGGTGTTATAGCTAAAAAAATTGGTTTTGCGGCTTAGCTTTTATGTTTGGGCTTGCGTGAAAAAATGGGCAGCAAGACACACACACACACATAAATAAAGGTATGAGATCAATATCAAATATTTAAAAAAAAAAAATTCATTCATGTGTATAGTGATATTTTAAAGTAAGAAAACCCACAAAATAATAACATATTCATTATATTTTGTCTATTTGTTAAGGATTTTTTTAATGAGTAAACCTTTTTTTAAGTCAAAATTTCACTTGTGAATAAAAACGTTTTTAATTTAATAGATAGATATAAAGTACAATTTACTTTCATCAATGTTATTATGTAATTATTGTAAAATGTTTTTGCTTATTACGGAGTAATTTTTTTTATGATGGAGGAAAAACTATTATGTCAAAGAATTTGAGATCCTTTTTTTTTTTTTTTAAAGGAAAATATCAATATTGTCCATATGTTTTTCCTTTTAAAACTTTAGTCTAGTTAAATATTATATTTTTCCTTTTTCCATAAATTTTATTTTTCTTTTAATGGTTTTGAACCTTTAAAATATTGATGATAAAATAGAAATCATTTTCTTTATTTTTTTTTTAAGGATTTTAGACATATGAATGACATAATAGTGTTTTGATTATTTCATGAACCTTGTAGTTTTGATCGTCACATTGCAATATTTCTATAAAAAAAAAAATTCAGAATTTAAATGGAATTATTGAAAAAAAAAAGTGTATTGAATATAAGCATGAAAAAAATATCAATAATAAATACACAAAATTATAATATAATTAGGATGTCACTCAAAAAATACATATATAATTGGGAGGGGGCAAGGTTGTTAGATATATAACTGTTAGTCCAGCCCTTTTTTTTTTTTTTTGGGAGGCCAGGGGAGCAATCCCCCTCCGCCTATGATTTTGTCCTTTTTATGGGAAGATAAAGAATGAAGATTTATAACTTGCTATGGATGTTATATCTTATTTTATTTGTTTTAAATTTTTGTTTCTTCATGGAATTCCTATTTTTTAGATGAAACAAAAAAGAGAATCCCATGAAAAAAAAAAAAAAAAAAAAAAAAAGATTTACAACTTCATTTGAACATTATATGTTATTTTATATTTTTACCTTTTCAGAGAACTCCTAGTTTTTTACGAGGAAAAAGATGGAATGTGGATCCTTCGCATGCTAGACCTTTAATGATTGGCTTAGCAAAAGCTGCTTGTCCATTAGGAACTGTTCCAATTCGCAGAGCAACAAAAGAGGACCTTATAGCATCCAAGTTTTTGTTAAATAATTTTCAACCTCAAGCAGCATCATCTTTTAATAATTCTTATGTAAGTTCTTCATTATTTATTTTTGGATGCAAAATATTGTGGTCACAGTTAGTGCAAGAAAAAAATTATAAATGTATTGTTTCACAAAAATGCAAGGGAAATAACAAATTAAGATGTTCATACATAGTTAGAGTTTAGCTTGCGAAGATGACCATTTGAACTCTTTCATTAACTAAATAAACCAAGCTTGAATTAATGTTTGAAACTTGCTTAGATTGTCAAGTAAACTAAAAAAAAAGCTTCTTTTGGTATAGTTGTGAAGGACAAAATGGGCTTCGGCCCTTTTTGGACAAATTAAATAGGAAAATACTCTCCTTCCCAAACTAAATAGGAAAATGCTCTTCTTTTAAAATTCAATTTTTTCAAAATTGAGTTATTAAAAAAAAAAAATCTGGAGCCCTATAGCGGCGTTTTTAAGAATCTATAGTGACGTTTTCAAGACCTACAGTGACGTTTTTTAACTCGACTTCCATTAAATCGAGTTATAGGCAATTTTTTTAATTTTTTTTTACCTATACTCGATTTCATATAAATCGTGTTACAAAACGCCACTATAGGTCCTAAAAACGTCACTATAGGCTTCTTAAAAACGCTGCTATAGGATCTAAATCGATTTTGAGAAACTCGATTTTCAAAAGATGGGTATTTCCCTATTTAGTTGGGGAAAAGAGGTATAAGGCTAATTAATTTGCCTAAAAAGGGAAAAAGCCCATTTTGTCCTGGTTGTGAAACTTAAGAATATAATTTTTAGGAATTACGTGTAACTTTAAAGAAAAAATGTCAATATTTGCCTATATTTTTCTTCTTTATAAAAAATTGATATTACTAATGAAATTTATATAAATTAATTAGTAAAATTTTAGCATGGAATATGATAGCTATTATGTACTCAGAAAGGGAGACACCAAGATTTTCTAAATTTCTTGGACACCATAATTTCAATTTAAGAAATGGCTACATTGTCCCATTCATCTTTCTTTTTTCTTGTTGGCCAAAAAGTAGATCACGTTCTGGCACGTGATTATTTTTAATAAGATATATTATTATTATTTTTTGAGAAAATATATTATTATTATTTTATTAGTAGTTTTGACGTTTATTTTTTGAGAGATTTTGACCAAGATTTTGAGCTTTATTTTACAAAAGGGGGCCAGGGAATGAATGTAGCTGCAGTAAAAATAAATACTAATTAAAAAAGAGATACTAGGTAACAAGGGGAGAAATAGAGACAAAATCTTAAAATTATTTTTTATTTAATTTTATTATATAGTAATAAAAAAAAATGAATTTCTATTAAAATAATTGCTCAATTGAAATATTTATTAGGAATTCTGATGAACATATCTTCCTATTTAGATGTTTGACATTTTAAATTTTTATTATACAGCGTGCATTCGTCCAAATGGAAAAGATTAAATATTACACTGGAGTAGAAGGAAGTGTCACCATATATAATCCTCAAGTTAAGGAGGGACAAACCTATGCCCAAGTATATGTACACAATGGTGATGATCTCGATTATTTTAATTTAATCGCGACAGGATGGATGGTAAAATTTCTAATTATTATCCTCATATTGACCTTTAATTGAAGCACTTCAATTGATCTTCTTAGATTTAAAATATATATATATATATATGTGTAATTATATTTCACAATTTTTACTTTTTAAAATTTTGAATATTAGAGTTTCTAAAAAAAACTTTGAATATTATAAATTTATGGGAAAATTTTACAATCATTTCATGGTGAGTTTTGTTATAAAATTATGCCTTAGTTGCAAAAATTTTTTAACTCACATTGCCTAAGCATTATAAAAAAAAAAAAAAAAAAAGTTACAAAAAGCTTTTAACTCACATTGCCTAAGATATTTGATAAACATAAGCTCATGTGAAAAATTATTTAGTTGAAAACAATCCGATACATATCAATCAAACATTTTCAGTAAACATGCACAATTTAATATCAATAGAACATTTAGTAGTTAAAATGAAATAGGTTGTCAAGAATGTTGACAATCAGCTACAAATGAAACAATGTGATAAATAATATATATATAAACTTCATATTTCGTAATGAAATTTTCCATAACCATAGGTTTTGATCCAGACTACTTATATGAGCTTTGTAACCATTTATATTTTCAGATAACATACTTGAAATAATAATACTCATTGCTTCTAACAGGTCAGTCCAGCTATATACAATGATGGGTCTTCTCATTTTTTTGCAGTTTTCACGGTAGGTTCCATTTTTACACATTTAAAAATTTGTTGAAAACCACCGCACACCCTTGATGCAATAGTCACTTCATAAATATAAGTGCTTGTGGGGTATGAGAAGGGCGAAGGGGAAGGACCGGAGTTTGAATCTCCAGAAGGGAGCTTCACACACATATACACATATATTAGGTTAGAGTAGAATTTTTATCTTATATAAAAATAAAATAAAATAAAATAAAAATTGTTGAAGGTTTTTATACCTATAGCTGTTTATATTCGTTAAAAAAGAAAAAAAGAAAGAAAAAAAAAAAAAAAAAACTTTTTGCCAGTCTTATATGTGTATTTAATGTTTATTGCAGCTGGTTTTTTCAATAGTTAATTTTGAAAAATGTTATATCCATCAAATTTTACAATACTTTAATAAGACTTGTGGAGCGAATAATATTGCAAATTTTTTATCTAAACCTTGTAGCCATATATGGTTGGAATTTAAAAGATGCATAATCGTGCAAATTAAACATCGATAATTGGTTGAAATCAATATTAATGTTTATTGTCCTCCAGCGTATATATTGAGATGTGATCCTTTCCCATTATTTAAAAAAAAAAATGTTTTCCTAAGCAAACAGGTGTCAATCCCAGGTTTTGTTTGTATAGTTATTAAAGATTTTATCTGTCAACCTAGGTTGAAAAACACAAATTTTGTTATTCAAATTATAAAGTAATTGCTAAGTCTTGTTGCACAGTGATATTATCCATCTTCCCAATTTGCTAAGTGTTGTTGCATAAAACCCACATGTAATTATGGTATGTTTGTAAAATGACACAAATGTACTTGTAAAGAAGTTGATATTTTGCTGACTGATAATGTCTTTGAAAAGTACAGAATGATAATTTCGAGCAAACAGGTTGCCTCAATAATATGTGCCCAGGATTTGTGCAAACACACAAAAGCGTTTATCTCGGGGCAACGATTACTAATGTATCTGTACCAGGTGGACCTCAATTTCAGACTACGATCTCTATCCAACGGGTAAAAGAATTTATTGTTAATCATAATTGCATTTAAAATATTTTACAATATTGGATCCACATTTTCACATTAATATAAACTGAAATATAAAGTTGAAAAAGGCATGTAAAAGTTTTAAAAGTTATTAAAACTAGCTTGTAACCTCATGCATATATATGAATACACTTAAAGACATAAAATAAGATGCATAATATAAATCATATATATATATATATAATTTAAATACTATTGATAGTCATTTTTATATTTTGTTAACTTTTTAAAAAAATTTGTATAAATATTATTAGGTATAAAATGTAAATTGTCCATTTTTTTTTTTTAATTATTGTGAAGTACTTTTTTTTTTTTTTTTTTTTATGATTCATTTATTGTAGACTCTTTGATTTTTGTACTTAATAACTTACTTGAATAAATATTTATGATGTAGTCTCACATTTAATTCTAAAATTAAGAAATAAAATTCTTTAAAAATAAGTAATTTAAGACATATGGCGTAAAATTTGAACTCTAATTTGAGTTTCTCTCAACTTCATTTATTATTATTATTATTATTATTATTATATAGATTTGAATATTGATCATATATTCTTACTTGTTTATATGGCAGGACTCAAATTACAACTGGTGGATATCAATTGAAGGTTTTGTTGTGGGATATTATCCAAAAGAAATTGTTTTTAATTTGAACCAACCACAAGGAGTTGGATGGGGAGGGGCTGCCGTTGGTCGCCCAAATGGAAATAGCGCCCCACCCATGGGATCTGGAGAATTTTCAGATGGCAATAATGCATGTGAATTTTCAAATATCAAGTATAGAAATCAAGAAAACACAACTCTTACACCTCAATCACCCCATTACCAAATCATTACTGACAACCCCAAGTGCTATGACTTGACATATGATGGATATAAAAATCCGAAGTTTGTATTCTCCTTTAAATTTGGGGGGCCTGGTGGACCGTGTGCTAATTAAAATATTTTGCGCCAATTATTTGGCATGAATAAATTGGAAAGAATTTGATTTTGTAAACTTTTTAAATCCTAGCAAATATTTTTGAAAGTTCGAATTTGTGTTGAAACACAAGATCTTGTTCAGACCCCCAAATAAAAATTACGGCTAGATTGCTTTTACTCTTACTTAATTAAAGTGCGGAACAAGAGTAAATGAAGCGCAATAAACTGAAAACTACTCTAGTACATAAACATGAACAACAAACAATAAAAGTAAAGCACAAGAGTAAGGGAAGAAAGATGCAATCACAAGATAACACCAAGACATATTATCGAAGATGAAACCGAAAAACTTGGCGAAAACCCTCTCCTCGACCCTCCAAGCCTCACTGGCTTCTTTTAGCAAATCCCCAAAACTTCCCAACCTCCAAAACACTCTCTACACTCTAAAAATGTGTGGGTTGTGTTTGGATAAAAATTTTCTCCAAATGTATGATAATGGGAGAAGGAAGGAGAAGAGGCTATAATGATTTCTCACTAAGGATGAGTAGCTCTCTCTCTAAAAGATGGATGTGTGTGTTGTAGAAAACCTATTTAGGGTTTTTCTCTCTAAATGATCTCTCATACTTTTGTGGGTAATGAGGGTATATATAATATGGGTGAAGGTAAGAAAGTTACTCTCAAAATCTTCCAGGCAGAACGTTTCGCGAGTATTTCGCGAGAAGGCCTTACTCGCGAAATCGATAGCCTGGCATGTCTTCATCTTCCAGCATGTGCTTCTCACGTGCCCTTTTAGCGAGATACTCTTCTCGAGAGTTAGTCGCAAAATTGTACTGATTCTTCATTTCATGCTTAATTCTTCACCAACTTAATACTAAACTCAATACAATAAAATCTCACAAAATACAAGGAACAAAATAAAGCAATTACAACACTTTTTGTCATGGAATAAAGCTAACATAAAACATAATTTTAAATCACAACTTTACACTTTTATATTGCAATCCTATTTTTATTTCTGCAAGTCATACAATTTTTTCATTTTTTTGTTGATAAGAAGTCATTCAATTTGTTTCTATGGGTGTCTCTCATTTTTGTTGTGTTTTGCCTTTCTTTGCTCTACTTGTTGGCTTTTCTTTTTCTTTTTCTTTTTTTTGGGGTGGGGGTGTGGTTGGGATCTACCGTGTTCTCTTTTTTTCGTTGGAATGCCAAGATTTTCGGTTCTTTTAACTCTTTTTATACAAAGGAATTGAGCTTTTGTGGAACTTGGTATGTGAAACAATTGGCCCTTAATGGTTAATGCACATTTACAGTACTACAAACATTGGGCTTGCATTTTCTACAATTAAGGCCCGAATTCATTGGGTCTTGGGCTTTCTCCAAGCTTTATTGGTTTTGGGGCTTATGTTTTATGCTTCGTTGGAACTCTTCCTCAATCAAGCTTTAATCGAGAGTCAAACGAGCTTACATAAAGCTTTTAATCTGCATTGCATAAGATATTTGAAAAACATAATTATATAGCCACACATAGAGTGATTTACAAAGGGCATATCTTTTCCACTTCATTTGCATATATTGAAGGCAAAGTAATACTATTACTATATAACAATTATGTTGTCTTTATGTGCCTAATTTCATCTTCATGGATTTTCTTAAGGTGGGTCATGACAGCAACAATGTTAAACTTATGTCAAATCTTACTCAATTTTAACGATGGCTTCGGATTTATCTATCATCTACAACATTTTAACAAAGAACAATTTTTTCTCTTGATTTCAAATCTATCGAACAATTATAAATTTGTAATTGACCAATAAACAAGCAAGAAAGTAATTAAAATGAATGGCTATAATATTAGAACTCGAGATTCTCTTTTAAAAAGTTAAAGTAAATAAGGACAAACTAATTAAGAAACATAGCTTTGCTATGGTGCAAAAGAGACACTGCTTGAATCACATATTAGAAGCAACTTCATCAATTGAACACATAGTTGCATCACAAATTAGAAACAGCTTCATGCCTTCATCAATTGAATACATAACTGGATATTGTAAAAGATATTTTTCATTTGTTTCTTGAGTTATCAAAAAATAATAGAGCATATGCAAGAGGAGAACTCATTCACTAACAATATAAGTTCTGCAATTAAAATCATCTTGGTACCATTTTGAATGGTATGATCAAAGAAGGATGTTTAAGTACTATTCCCAAGTAAATATTTGCTTGATGTTTTTTTTTTTCCTTCCAATTTTAGTGTTCCAGCAACTCCACCATTTGCTTTGGCATCATCACCCAAAAGACACCAAACAAACAAAACACCATTGTGTCTAAGACTCTAAATGTGTTCATGAACAAGAATCAGCTCAAGCAAGGCAACTTGAGTTCTTGGTGTTGCAACACATGCTTGGCATCCCTGAAAATGGCTGTTGGAATAAGGAAATGGTGCAAATTAAGATTCTGACAATCATTAAGGGCAACAAAGAGAGAGAGAGTAAAATAAAGGAAACTACTATTGCCTAACAACACCTCCAACCCTCTACAGAAGCAACTATAGGCATTTTGCAATTTTTAGTTACAATGAAATTTAATTCAAAAAGTAAAGAGTTTGTTAATAATAGGATTTTATATAAAAACCATAGAATGAATGAGCTTTTTCTGATTACTTCCACAAAAATAATGAGTTCTTGAGACCCCGAGGGTCAAAGTTGGCGAATATAGTTCCAATTGTGCTGATCACAAGATCTGATCGACCGATAGATCAAGCAGAAAAGAGAAATAGTCTGCTCAGCCCAAAAATACAACAATGAATTCTCAAGTGCAAAACCCATAACCTAAATTCTACATTAATTTCTATAACTCAACTGCACTTGTAGTTCCCTAAGCTTTCCTTTGGTAAAAAGCTTCTAAAAATTCTGTCTCTATGAACCTTTGATTGAGACTAAGGGCCCATAATTTGAATTAAGAGGGGAGGGAATGGTAGTAGAATAAAGTTGGCTGAAAAAAGATTAATTTTAGGTTAATTTTACTCTACCTTACTCTACTCCCCCTCAATTCAAACGGACCATAAAAGCTTACACTCTTTGCTGCTAAGTAGATAATCTTCAGGATTTTAATAAATAAAAATGTCAAATTTCATTTTGATACGTGATTGAGGCTTTTTTTTTTTTTTTTTTTTTTTTGGGGAGAAACCAAACCATAAGCCTGGGAAGTATTATTGTTCAATGATAAGTGAACATCAAATCAAATAAAATAAAATAAAAAATAATAGTCATTTTAATAAATGAGTTGAAATGTATTAAAAAATAATAGTTATTTTGTAAATGTCTATTCTTTTGTTTATATTTATTAATACTAAAAAAAATGCTATATTGTATTTTCATATATTAATTTAGTTTTGCATGCTAGTTTACTTTTATTCTTTAATTGTAATTTTATTTTGGTTCAGACTTTGGCTCCGTTGAAAATGAAAAACCTTATTTTGTCCCTTGTACTTGAATGGCATTACCCACTTCTTCGAGGAGAACATGGACTTGACTCACTTGAGGCGCCCTTCCCACTTATATAAGGGGGGGAGAAAAGAAAGAATGTCTATTTAACATAAATGAAATTATTTGATTCTAGGAGACTAGGCCCATAATGGGTGTTTATTGATTTTATTTTTTATTTTTTATTTTTTTTAATAATTTGATGCTTACAACAATGAGGGGAAATTTAAAATTTTAAATCTTAGATGCCTCTGTTAGTAACACCAGAAAGTGCCAATATGTTGAATTTTAGAACTATCTAATTAATTTGGACAAAATGGGTTTTTGCCCTTTTCAGCCAAATTAATTAGCTTTATGCCCCTCTTTCCAAACTAAGTAGGGAAATACATTTCTTTTAAAACTTGATTTATGATAAATTGAGTTAGAAAAAACAAAATTTTCTGAAGCCCTATAATGCAAGAAAGTCGATTTTGTACCGTACCGGCCATGTACCAAGCGTATCGGCCAATTTCAAGCAATACCGGTCGATACCGGGCGTACCGGCCGGTACTGGAAAAAAGTTTTTTTTTTTTTTTTTTTAAAGTTTTGTAATTTTTGAATTTTTGTTAGGGCAGAATGGTAACTTATTTGCATTAACTTATGAATATTATTTGTTTTCTTAGTATGTAATGGTAACTTTTAAGCTTTCTATATTTTATATTGTGTTTTTTTTTTCTTCTTTTAATTGATACTAAAATCTAAAATCATGAATAATTAGTTCTGAATTGAGGAAATATTTTATGGTAAACTTTTATATTTATTATAATACACACACACACACACATACATACATACATACATACATACATACATACATACATATATATATATATATATATAAATATAAAAAATAGCGGTAAACTCGAAACGGTACACCGGTATTGACCGGTATCCGAAATATATCGTACCGTTGGCCAAACCGGTACAGCCTTCGGTATGGTATTGACTCCCTTACTATAATGGCGTTTTAAGAAGCCTATAGTGACGTTTTAAGGAACTATAGCGACGTTTTTTTAACTCGACTTCAATGAAATCGAGTTATAGGTAAAAAAAGGCCACTATAGGTCGATTTCATTGCCTATAACTCGATTTCATTGAAGTCGAGTTAAAAAACGTCTCTATAGATCTTTAAAACATCTATAGGCTTCTTAAAAACGTTACTATAGGACCTAACTCGATTTATCATAAATTGAGTTTTAAAAGATGCGCATTTCCCTACTTAGTTTGGGAAGAAGGGCATAAAGCTAATTAATTTGGTTGAAAATGGTAAAAGCCTATTTTGTCCAATTAATTTAGGTAAAAATGTGAAACTTTTGTGGCTTTGTTTTTATGTTTGTTTGTTTGTTTTTGTTGAAACGAGACTTTGTTATTTGTTTAGAAAGAATTGCTAGCCTGCTTTAAGTGAAGTTTGGACTTTGGACAGATCTATCTAACCCCTAGACTTACAACACAGGTTGCTCGTGTTGTTTTTATCAACTCGAATTTTGAAGGTTGACAACTTGACTGGCCAACTACTACCCTCTAATGATGCAACCATACGCATTTAAACATTGTTTTTCATTCAAGGTAAGCTAACCACAAAACAATTGAACATGGTCTGGTGGGAAAATATGAGAATTTCGTATATTTTCACTATTTTCCTCTTTCTTTAGTGAAGTGGAAATTAGGAAATGAGTTGAAATTTTTCTCAAAGGTGTTTTCCATATTTGGCAACCTTTCCTGTATTACAGACAATTTATGGCAGGTTGAGCGTATCCAACTAGTAGACCCAATTTAGGACTGAATTAAATATAAAGCTAAACTTTTTAAGGTGGAACACTAAAAACATTATATAACTTCAATATATATTTTACTTTTTGGAATTTTTACAAATACATGCAACCTTTAGATTTTTAAGTTAATGTCAATTTAATCTGGTGTTTGAACTTTTAATTTAAATTAAACAATTAATCCTTAACACATAAGGTGTGGACAAATAGTCATTTGTGAAAATTTTCCATTGAAGTAAATAATTTAATTACATAATACATGATAATAATGATATTTTAAAATTATTAATAGTTTGATAAAATCATATACTCATCACATGATATTTATAAAAATCCCTTACTTTTTTGTTAGCGTATATTCATGAATTAATTAAATGGCATAAAAGAGTTGTATAGTATGCCTCTCGTTACTAATAATAATAATAATTATTATTATTATTATTATTAGAATTAACAAGATGAGAGTATAGATTAAAAAAAAAAAAAAAAAAAAGTAGCATAACAAATCAGATTTTGCAACTCGTCTCTTGGTGTCAATAGGTGAAAAGTAGCATAACAATCATCTATAGGTGATGATAATAGTCCTCGGATTAAGTTGGGGTGGGTGTGGAAAATCGAAGCTCTCCCTAGAATTAAGTCTTTCATATGGCAATGTGGCCACAACAGCATAGGGGTGAAAGGGTGTTTGGTGAAAAGGGGTATGGGGGAAGATGATTATTGTCCCATTTGCCAATTGGAGCTAGAGACTATTTTGCATGCTTTCAGGGACTGTGCTAGGGTGAAGGCCGTGTGGGGTCAACTGGGGATTGGGATTCAAAACCGAGAGTTCTGGAGGAATGATACTCAGGAGTGGTTGAGATCCAATGGGAAGGACAGCAGCATCTGAGGAGGTTTCCAGTGGAGGATTCTTTTTCCTATTGCTGTGTGGAGTATTTGGAAGAGTAGAAACCAGAGTGTATTCAATGGTAAAAGCATAAAGCCGGGGTTAGCTACATACATTTGTGCTCAAGCCTTTGAGTTTCTTTGTTGTGCAACTTCGCCGAGACATTTTGTCTGCAATGTGATAAAGCGGATCCGGTGGGAAAGACCTCCAATTGGGTGGAAGAAGCTCAATACTGATGGGTCTCACATGGGTAGTAATGGTCGTGCTGGATGTGGGGGCGTTGTGAGAGATGAGCAAGGGAGGTGGATTTCTGGGTTCACTAAGCACATCGGATCAGCTAGTAGCTTTGTAGCAGAAATGTGGGGTCTAAGAGATGGGTTAGCTCTTTGCAACAACCTGAATATTCAATGCATTTTAGTTGAAGTTGATGCTAGAGTCATCGTGGATGCTATGCTAAACTCTGACTATGTGAACATGGTAGTTTCTCCTTTGCTGGATGACTGCAGGCAATTGTTCAGCTGCTTCCAACAGGTTCAGATCAGACATTGTTATCGTCAAGCCAACCGATGTGCTGACGTTTTGGCTAGGATGGGCTCTGACCAACTAATAGATTATGTTGTTTTTCATAGTCCACCTGAGGACTTGTTGGAAGCCTTTGAGGCTGATTTTAATGGTTTGTCTTTTGACAGGCGTTGCCCTGTTCCTGCTGTAGGCCTTTAGTTGTTTTAATGAATCGTCTTTTTAATAAAAAAAAAAAAAAAAATTTCTTTCATCCAAAGGAATATCAATTTGAAAGTCCACAAGAAACCAACAAAGCCCAACTCGTTTCTCACGTATATATTAATGGCAAATTGCAATGCAGTAGACATGCACTGTTTTAAATATTAGAATCAACAAAAAACGAATAATAGTAATAAAAATTGAATGCTGTGATATGCATGGACAATTCAAATCTCGAAACGATCAAACCTGACAAACCCAGATTTTGACTTGTCTTAGTCAGACTTTGTAATAAGTTCTTATCCAGTTAATAGTTATCCCCCTTTCGGAGGGGAAAAGAAAAATGTAACCCACATATAAATTATAATTACATTTTAAGAATGCAGGGAAAACACTTTTTATTGTATATTTAAAAAATATAATTACATTTTAAGAACGTAGGGAAAACATTTTTTATTGTATATTTAAATAATATTATGAACGTAATATTTTTAAAAAACAATTAAATTCTCTTTTTTATTAGCGGGGTTTGTTGTCATCAATCAAGCATTACCATGCATTTAGCCTAAGATTTAGGGCCCGATAAGAGGGATAATGTTAATTTTTTATGTTTCATTATAAAAGATAAAAAAATTTAAAGGATAAATAATTGTATTCTTCATCCTTTGCTGGACAGGTAGCTTTTTTTTTTTTTTTTTGGAGAAACACAGGTAGCATTAAAAGATGAGAGAAAAGTAAGTACGTAAGTCGTATGTTAAGTTGCTATATAATATTGTTACAATTACAAGCTTTTCGATTGCTCAACTGCTTTTGGGTAGATCTGTTGCCTAAGCCAAGTAGTAAAGAATAAGATATCTAATATTCAACTACTCCCTTACAGATATTGTAATACAATTACAATGTGATTTGCAGGTGATCGTATGCATTCTTGAGAACTAGCCTAACTCAAATAAGTTCCAAGATATTCCATATTATACATTTCATACTCTATCTGAAAATAGTCTTATTTATTATTAAAAAAAAATTATTGGGAATTGAAATGAATGTATTCATACTCGAATTATTCAAAAAATAAAATAAAACTGTGATAAACATAACATTTTGCAATATCTACTCCTATCATCTTGGTACATATGGCATAAGCACTTTGTGAGACAAGTGAAGACTGTAACTAGTATTTTACCCGTTTTTAACTTTTTTAATTATACATATATATTATACACACATATCAATAATTGTGGTGGAGGGGCTTAAACCCCAGATATTCCCATTGAAAATACAACAAAAGAAAATATATCAACCAATTAAGCTGCAACATTTTTATCAATCTAACCATTATTTTACTTGTTTAATTCACCTATTCAAAGTAACTTTTTATATACATACATACATTGATACACACACACAAATCAATAATTGAGATAGAGGGATTTGAACTTCAAATGTTCCTATTAAAAACATTCCAAAAAAATATTCCAAACAATTGAGTTGTAAGGTTCTTGTCAATCTAACCGTTATTTTACTTGTTTAATTCAACTGCTCAAAGTAATTAGATGGTGAGACATTGTGCTATTCTATTTCTGAGGTGCATTAATGCCTGATGCTACCACCATAATATGAATATAAATTAATTTAATAAATGGCGCAATTAGAAGACTATATTCATCGATCAAGAATAGAGTAGAAATTTATTTGGACAAACAAATCTGGGTGTAAGGTATCTCTTACAAGATCAAACACACTTCCATGTAATTTAAAAAAAAAAAAAGTAAAACGCAATAAGCACAATCATGGTGATCATTATGAGAAAACAGGAACATAAGGGTGGTACGGCACCAAAATTCACACACTCCTAATACGCAATAGAAAGGGAAATTAATAACTCCAAATGTATATATTTTACTAATTCAAACTTTCTCGAGAAAATTATATATAATTGAAGATATTACATCTAAAATTTTCATCTTTTAATCTTTTAATTTTTTACCTTTAGCGAGAATCATCTACTAATGCCAAATATTCCTTCATTTCACAAGGAAAACAAGGGTAGCGCCTCCATAAATTCCCATGCAACTTGAACATCTTCAACACTTTATCCTTTGTTGAAGATCGGCAATCGATATGCAACAATGCCAAAAGCTTCTTCACGGATCCATAAACCAACATTTCCTCCAAAACTATATCAGTTGGGTGCAAGCTACAAATCAGCCACAAAATCTTCACCGCAATCTTTGTGGTGGTGTTGGAGAAATGCAACATTTTCTTGGAGATTGCAGCTATGGCCATGCCATGTTCAACCAAGGCCTGCCTTCCTTCAGCACATTCACATAATAGTTTTAACAATACCAACACTTTCTCACATTTGGATGATTGATTAGAGTCTGGAAGAAGCTCGATAAGGACACAAACTGCGCCGGCTTCTATGGCTTTCAATCGGCTTTTCTTTGAACCTCCCAATATGTCTATTAGAACATCCAAGGCACGAGAACTTGCCTTGGTGCATATCTCATCGGAAACAAGCTCTAATAATGACTTGAAGAAATCTATACCTTGATCTTGAATAACAAAGTTCCAATCATAATTACTTTTTGACATCTTTTGGAATATGGTAATAGTGTATAGCCTGCCCTCAGCACTGCCTCTTTGAAGCATGATTGCCATGGACATAATAGATTCTTGTTTGGATAACAATTCAAAGGTTCTTTCTTCCTCGGATAGAGGGAGTTGTTGCAACACTCCTAAGGCCTCCTCACAAGCTCTAAATGTAACAAAATCATGGCTCTCATAAAGAATTTGTACAATTATTTGGACTAGTACCTCGACTCCACTAGATAGAATAAAATCGGTATTTATAATCTCATCACCAATTTCAATAATTGATCGGAGTTTCTTCAAGGAACTTACCTTGAATGGCGACGACTCGATGGTTTTGAGGAGTGATAACATGTCATCATGTTTGACCGAAGGGCTTGATGATGATGATGATGCTGAACAAGATTGAGAAGCTTTATTTTGATTTTGCCATGCAAGAATGAGCCTCTTGAGGTTGTGATTAGGAGTGACATCAAAATTCTTGATGCTTTGCATGGTAGCCGGGCAGGTCTTTTTCTTGTAAGTGAAGAACCATTTCTCAATGTTCTTTCTTTCATAGCTGAGGCCTGTGGCTATGGTGACAGGGTCTTTCATGAGCTCCATGGAAATGGGGCATAGGAAATCTGGAGGAACATCCATGGTTGGATCTTGTTAAAGGTTCAGGTAACAGAAGGTATCGCTAGGTTATATATGACGATGGTGGTGTTGAATATTGAAATCTCTAATCTTCTTTATATAAGGAACAAATCAAAGTCAAAGGACAATGAGTGCCTTTGCAAGCTGTTAAACATGGAAACCACAAGGAAAGCTCATGGAAATTTTCAAAATTGTTTTTTTTGTTTGTTTGTTTGTTTTCTTTCTACTTTGTATAAATCTTAAATACTCTCTCACTACCACTTGTTTACGCTATCTGTATTGGACGCAAGCATGTACATTGAATCATTGACACTGTATATAGCATTTTACCCCCCAAGAGTTTAGGTTTATTTCATTTGAATCCCTTGTATCAGATAACAGCAATTAGTCAAAGTCTACATGTATAGCTCATAAACACAAATGGATAGTTGTAACTTACTCAAAAAAGTATTGGCTGTCCTGTTTTTTTGAGGGAAAAGTATTGGCTGTACTTGAATGAATTGTTGAACAAAATTTATGTCATTAACAAGTTTGACTTGAAAATTTATGTGATTTTATTGCCAAGGATTACTTAATTAACATTAACATAATTTCCCACAACATGAGCTGGTTGTTTAATTTATTTCTTTGCAATTAAACCAAGTCAGGCTGGATGAGGTGATTTACTTACCCAGAAAATAAAAAGGTTGATTTACTTACCAAATACTAAAAAATTAAGGTTATTTACAATAAAGGCAGTGACAGATTTTTGTTGGTTGAAGAGATATTCTTCCATGTATATATAATTGTATGTAATAAATATGCAAATAGCCAACTCATTGACACCTATAGAATGAGATAGGCAGAATTTATTTTTATTTTAATTTGTTGCCAAAGATTATAGCTAGAATTTAAATAAAATGAGTTTTACTCATATGTAGGAGTAATTTAAAATCTTAATAACTAGCACTCCATAATATATCTGGACTCTAGAGTTTTTAATTATAATTAAATTTTTTGAGAAGAATATTATAATTATAATTATAATTTTTGATACATAATTATAATTATAATTAACTACTTATATGGCACATCATTTAATAGGCTTCATTTATAGGACAACTATGTAAGAAGGAATTCTCTAAAACGAAACTATATAAAATCATCTGGCTATATTTTTTTCTTACATAGTTTTTTTTTTTTTTTTTTTTTTAACCCTTTTCTCAAATATTCATATGTCATTAGAACTGATTAAATTCATTTATTATTTAAAAAAAAAAAAACACGGAACAAAGTATTTCCCACACTTGAGATGCATTAAAGGATCAACAGGGTCTGTTCGGAGAGATCCAAGCGGTGGGTTCAATTAATGAACTTTAAACGTACCATAAATTTGAAGGTTTCAAATTTCATTCATTAAACTATCAGTACATGAGATTTTCAGAATGTCTCATAAGTTTTTTTTTTTTTTTTTTTTTAAATACAAGATACAAATTTTACTCTACTCTAATCTAACTATATATGGGTGCGAAACTCCCTTCAATAGTGCACAGTAACATATTGTCTCATAAATTGAAAATGAAATAATTGTGCAAAAACCTAAGACAACATTTCATTTATATATATTTTGTAAATTTAATAATTATAGTTATGTAAAATGGTTAAAACTTTTGAAACATGGGGTTTAATTTATAAATATGTTTATTATGGGTTTAAAATGTAAACTACATCATTATCAATATATATATATATATATATAACCTACACTTTTTATTTTAAAATAAAAATAAAAATCATATACAAAGGGGTTTTAACTAGATGAAATACATGAATCATGGCGTATATTGGGTGGACGACAAAAATAGATGGAGTTATAGGGACTTCAATTTGTAAACAGCCGACCGTTTTTGAAGGTTTGACTTTAAAAAAGGTAGCCCACTAATGTGAACAAATGAGATGAGATCTTAAGTTACGGACTGACATGCATGGCTCATAAGTTTTTGTTCAAAGTCCAAACTATTTATAGGTTTTTTTTTTTTAAAATAATGAAAATCGATTTTCAACACTTTCTAATATATTCAAACCCTACATATACAAAACATTGTCGAGGACTGCGAGGCATAATTATTTAATTTACATCTTATTATTTATTTATAATATATAACATTTTGTGAACTGTTGAACGGCCTTGTTGACTCTCTCTCTCTCTCTCTCTCTCTCTCTCTCTCTCTCTCCAGGGGAGAAATCTGATTAAAAATTAATTAAGGAAATAGAAATGGAATTGATTATGATAGTTAGCTGAATAAATATTTATTGAAGTGTGATGATCCCAATTAATAATTTATATATATACAAAGAAGTACTAGGGAGTTGATAACGATAAGGCTAATCTGCGGTGCCTAAAAAACTGACTAGCTAGTTATTATAAAATGTAATAGAAACAAAGTCCATGGCCGACCTCATCTCATATTTATTTATATCTGCATTCATATTTGCAATTTTTTTTTTCTCTTAAAACAGGTGGGAGAGAAGTTTATTTTAAAAAAGAAAAAAAAAAAAAAGTAAGAGAGAAGAATTTAAATCCCAAGTCTTCCAATTAATGGGAAAAATTAAGCAATATATATTACTACCATCACGCAACCTTGATATGATAGTCACTTCTCAAGTATAAGTGCTTGTAGAGCGTGATTCAAGTTTATTTTAAAATAATAAAAAAAAAAGTAAGAGAGAAGAATTTAAATCCAAAGTCTTCCAATGGGAAAAATTAAGCAATATTACTACCATCGCGTGAGGTGTAGGGACAAGAACCGAGATTTAAGTTTCCAATATAAAAATGCACTAGATACAAACTTTACCCTATACAATTTGAATTATATCATATGGAGTAATATTTTAGCAATATATATATATATATATATCATGATATATGATCAGAATAATAATCATAATACTGCAATTGTATGCCTTTCATTTTTTTTATTTATTTATTGGATTGTACGCCTTTCTTGGCACTAGTGCAAACACATACACGTATATTGATAATTTGTCTAGCAGTGGCGGCTCCAGGATTATTTTTTAGAGGGGTCAATAAGAAACAAAAATTATACAAAATTTAAAATAAAAGAGAACTTAAATATATCGACATCACAAAAAATATTTAGTAAAAAAAAAAAAAGACATCATAAAAAAAATACCACAAAAAAAATACATAAAGTTTTACAATTGCTTTCTATGATGTTTCATATACTGAAATTGTTAAATGATTTCTTCATTGTCAATCCTACAAGCTCCATATTTTTCAATATACACAGTCAAGTAATCATTCATTTATTGATCTCCCGTTGATCTATTGGACTTATTAATTTTTTTCCCAGATTTTAAATCAAATTGGTTTGTTATTGAGTTTTTTTTTTTTTTTTTTTTTTTTTGTGTTTAAAAATGCTAGGATATTGTTAAAAGGATCATATTCAAACTTATTTTAGTTGGGTTTAAGAAAATCCGTGATGAAGGTGTTCAAAATTTTATTTTAGGGAAATCAATATATATATATATATATGGTTGGGTTCAAGCTACACTTAGTGTAATTCTAAGCAATGTTACACCGCTTAATATTTTTTAATTGGATGCAAATTTTGACAAATCTACCGTTATATTACAATATTTTCATATATTCTCCATACTTGCAAAATTTCAAGGTGATCAAATATTAATAACTATGTCATTAATTAATTGTTTAAATTCAAATTTTTGTAGTTTAAAATTATGCATAGAAGATGAGTTTATGAATCGAATAGTAAATTACATTCAATTGGCATGAAAATTGGCATACATGTTAAGAATATATAGAACATGTAATTCAACGGTTGGATTTTCAAAATATAAATTTTATAACAAGTTATTGGGTGGTGTAACATTGTTTAGAGTTACACCAAATGTAACTTGAACCCAACCCATATATATATATATATATATGTTTTTTTTTTTTTTTTTTTTGTGACCAGTAGGGGGTTCGAACCCCCTGGGCTCCAAGTGGAGCCGTCCATGTTGTCTAGTGTATGGAAAAGTATTGTGACAAATACATATTTATATAATATATCAATAATTCAAAATTTAGTCAAAATTTGTATAGATCGAGTTAAGTTATTTTTCTCCAATAAAAATTCTGATAAGTGAAATCTAATTGGTTTCCAACTAACATGTATTATCACTCCAAATCAATGGATTGGTAGAAATATGTGGTTTTATTTAGAAAATACCAAACATAATTTAGTAATAATTTGTTTAGTGTTAGGTTACTTTATTATATATATATATATATAGATAAAACTAAACTTTAATTGGTTTTACTTTTACCTTATATGTAATAAAAATCAAATTAAAAAATTATGTTAGATTTCTACAACTACAAAGGTTGTCATTTTGTAGTTGTATTCTGGTTATGTAATGTATTATAAACCCGGTTTAAAACATTAGTATTATTATATTCGTGTGTGTTCTAATAAGTATTACTGTTTACTCTAAAAAAAAAAACTTTAAGTAACAATATAAGAGCGAGTTGACAAAATTAAAAGTCAAAAGAACCATATTATATATATATATATATATATGAACAAAGCCCTAAGAAAAGTCTAACATATCTATTTTTCTATTATACTATTTGTCAATAACCTTTGCAATATATTGAAAACTTAAAAAAAGAAATCAAAATCAAACAGTTTTCATAGTATTATTTTAGGAATTATTTTGAAAATTTGACTAGTTGAATAATATTGTGTACAATTAATTAATATGCAAATTAATAATTACTTGATAAGATCACAAGGAACTCAATAATATCATTCACTTTGAATAAGGGTGATGAGCACAAAGTCGAAGAAATTGATTTGCTCGACTAAATCATTCTGACCTAAAGCGTCACGATTGATTTCAATCAAGCGAGTAGTTGGCAGCAAGTCCAATAGTGTAAAAAAGATTGAGTTACTGGTAGGTGATGGCCAGCTTTATTCATCTATCTCTTGAATAATCCAATCAAACCCATTGAACCCCTCGCCTTTCACTAGATCTACCTTTGCCTCAGTAGATCCAATCCTCTATATTCGATGATGGACAGATGGAGGCCATAGTTGACATTAGGCCATCGTCGCCTTCTCAACAAGTCACTAGATGAACGAATCACATTGCCATTATTTACCTACCTCCGTTATCTTTGTTGAAGAGTCTCCCATGTACTTGACAATCCTGAAATTTGGTTAGAAATTAATGTAGCATTCTCAATCCACAACGGATTGGGTTTTTTGAAACCCGAGAACAACCAACCCTAGCTTTTGAGATGAGATTTTCTTAGAATAACAGTTGTTTTTCCTCTCTCTCTCTCTCTCTCTCTCTTCAAAATGCTAATACAAAGTAGTTTGTAGAGAAAACTAGAATTTATTTAAAGAAACCTAAAAATAACTTAACCAAAATTTATAATAAGTCTCTACATACTTCTTTTGAGTAAAAGGTATAAAGTTTTAGTTTTATTATATAGGTAACTGTATAAATCTCTACATACTTAATATTTTATTGCTTTGAATCAATAGAAATTTTTGGTTGGTGCGTTCAGTGGATATACAACAATTAGCATTATTTATAATTCTTAAAGTTAACATCAAATCTTAGATTTTGGTCTGGAAGTGGAAGGAAGAAAGTTCCTTCTGACATAGAAATTGTATTACAGCTGACTGACTTAGCCAATTTTTCTTAATAAAATTATGTTTTTGCTTCTAAAAATGATATTGAAAGCTAATTTGACAATAAAGGAAAAGTTTTGAAAATAATATGATGCTCTATTTCACTATTATATAGTATTATATATTATTTATACCCAAAAAAAAAAAAAAAAAGGCTTAGCCAATTGAGAATTGCTAGTATATGTTCAACATGTAGCTAGGTCAATTTGAGTGAAGCCAGCAAAACTTGACCACTTAGGAATTTTTTGGTGCTTCAGGCAACGTGATTTGGTTGTAATGATCAATTAAATAAAAATCTCTTCTATTATTATTTTTTTCACGTAACTCTTTTATTATAATATTACTTATTTACTTTCGGAATATTCATATAGCTTAGAAATAATCACACGTTTACTCATTTGTGATTATGACGATTTCATTTTGTGATATGTTGTTTAAAAAGTGCATTTTGCTCTCTTATCTCATGAGGTTATCTCCATTGTGCTTCCTTAACTTACTTCTCTTTGTTGTTAAAAAATAAAAATAACAAAGCGTGAAAATCATGAGAAAGAAACACAACTTCAATATCCAAGATTTAAAAAGAGTGGAATTCTTTGCATTTATATATATATATATATATGTGTGTGTGTGTGTGTGTGTGTGTGTTGGCTTTTATATGATGTGTAGTTGTGTTCATCTTCATTAGTTTTATCTATTTATTTATTGTTATGGTTTTGTGATTATTGGAGGATTTGTGATATATATGGCTGAGATTTGTGTATAATGACGGCGTGGCGGCTATGGAGAGAGAGAGAGAGAGAGAGAGAGAGAGAGAGAGAGATGGTCTGATTTGAGACCAACTTCGATCAATATGATGGTTTGATCGGTTCGTCGTAGTGGCTCTTTGCTGACATCAATATAAACCACTGACATGATGATATAAGTCTAACTTATTTTGATAATTATTATTGTGTAAATGATGTTAAAGATATTTATATTGATTCCTATATTAGTTTGAGTTATTATGAGTTAAATTAATTTGGATTAGAATGAGTTATGAATGTTTTGTCGATAAATTCTAGGGAATAGAAGTTTATCTTTCTGAAATTTTGTGTAATTTTGATGTAGTCAATAAATAAAGATAGTCATGATTTCCCAGGTTCCATTGTTAACTTGTCTAACTTGTAAATTTGGACACTTTTTTTTTTTTGATACAATAAATTTGGACACTTAAGGGTGATGATTTGCGTTAGCAAATCATGTGCGTGTCGTGCTAAGTTAACCCAACTCATTTAATAGTCATGTCAAAACCTCTCGACCTAACACATTTATTAAGTAACTTGACACAATAGTATCAGGATCCTGTGCAATAATACCAAGTGTATTGCATGGGGTTCAATTCCTCACATTTCTCTCCCAACAAATTTTTACTTTTTACTTTATAATTTTTTTTATTCAAGGGTTGAGATAAGTTGCATTTTGAACTCTCAATCTCAACCGTTGATAACTATTGCACTTAATCTCCATCCAACACAACACAACCCATTTCAATTCATTTAATAGACAATCTTTAAAAAGACCAAAAAAAAAAAAAAAAGACAAAAAAACTAAAAGAGATTTTTTTTGTTCTTTGTTTCAGGTAAAAAGGTTATGGATTTTAAAGTTTCAATGAAAAATTTATCAATATAACTACTAAAATTATTTTAATTACTCAATTATATTTAGAATTCAAATTTGTGTAAGATAAAATTGACATTTATTTATATGAATTGGGTTAATTGTAGTTAGACAAGTTAACACTAAATTGGCTTATTTAACAATCGTGTTAAAGCGTGTTGACAAACTTTAACATGAACCTAGTACACTAAACACTAACTTGTAGAAAACTGTTTTGTGTTCACAACTTGTGTAAAACATTGCCATCCTTAGTTTGTAAGTAACCAAAGTTGTGATCATTCAAAAAGCTTACACATCGGTATGTTATATTTTTAGTTTTAAGGTTTAATTTGTTCCTTTTTAAAATTTTAGAATTTAATTTGTTAACCCTAAACTATAGGATTTAATGTAATTTATCCAATATATATATATATATATATCAATTGCCTTTGTGTAATTAACTAGAAGAGGCAAAACTTGATCAGTTTGCCCTATACTTATGAATTAAACACATTATATTCTATCATTTATATTTAAAAGTTTAAAAGTTTCGTTTGGATCCCATTTCGTATTTGATTATTCACAATCGATTAATTATGTTTGACTCAAATGAGGTAAAACTTAAACTCAAAGTAAAAACTTAAAATTAGGTCCCCAAATTAGAGGGTCTATGTAAAAATTTTAAAATACGAAAATATGTATCCTCCGTTTCATTAGATACCATGGAATTATATTTATATATATATATATATATATATAAGAAAATTTAGTTCTAGTCTTTACGGATACTGTTTTGAGATAATATAATATGAAATTACATGATGTTTAAGGTGTTTGAATAGATTAAGATATTATTAAAAAATAATAAACATGGTTTAGTAGAATACCATGGATTAATATTGTGGTTTTGTAATATCACGCGTTACTGTGATTTTGGATTACTATACTAAGCCAAATGTTTATATATATATATATATATATATATATATTATACTTGAGTTTATTTCTAACATATGTAGCTTGGTATGTTAATTAAATATGCTTTTTGTAGTGTACATGGATCATTAGGTCAAACCGTATTAATTTCCTTGCTTTAATTTTTTATTTATATTTATTTTATTAAGCATGATTAAATTACCAAATCCATTTACATAGAATAAATCAGAAGAAAGCGAAAATCATGGGCTAGGTGGGGACAAGGGAGTGTGGTAATTGAGTTGTGAGATCATGTGGACCATGATTAGAAGTAATTAATTTGTATTTTATGGTTTGGTCACATTTTAAGAGGGATTCAGATCATCTAGAGTTCCTAAGGTACTCTACCAAGTAAATTTCTTTAAATCTTAACCGTTATTTAATGATTTAATGGTCCTAGATTTTGTCATGTCAGCATTCCATTAATAATAATCTTAATTGCTTTGTTTTCAACATTATTATATTATTTTAAGAGTATTATTAGTGAAATACTGATATGGCAAAATCTAGACCATTAAATCATTAAAGAATGGTTGAGATTTAAGGAAATCTATTGGTAGAGTACCTTAAAAACTCTAGAAGATCTGAATCCTTTTAAGAGTTAACACACCTGTGATGTGATGGTTAGAAGGAAAGAATCGTTTCAATCGCAGTCAAACTTAATTATTTTATCATTTCTTAGTTTTTTTTTCTTTTTTTTTTTTGCTGAATTTATCATTTCTTAGTTTAAAGCAAGGAATATGTCATTCATCCATGTGGAGACAGAATAAAATCAGAGATTGATGCAAAAAATAATAATTATAAGTTTCTAACAAAGACATCTCTACAGGAACTTCAACAATAACTAGATTTGCTGCATGGGCTCCCTTATCAAGAACTCTTGATTCCATCTTTGTTAACGTGTGTATCTTTTTATAGATAAAATTTAATTATAAAATTAGTTATAACTTAAGGTTATAAATTCACATAATAAAATAAATATTATTATATATTTTGAAAATTTAATTTTTGAATTGTATATTTTTTACGCTTTTAATATACATATCAAATTTTGTTTCAATCAGATATTATTAACTATATGGTCTATAAGTTTATATTTTATGTATAATTTTAAATTACAAAAACTTGCAATTTAAAAAATTTATTGATGACATAGCTAGTAATCTTTAATTTTCTTGAAATTTTGCGAGTATAGAGGATATAAAAAGAAGATGTAATCCAATTGTAAATTTGTTAAAATTTACTTCTAATAAAAAGATATTGAGTAAAGTTGTAGCCTAAAGTTACAACCAATTTTGTAACTAAATTATTTTTTTATTTTTTTTCCTTCCTTTCTTGAGAGAAATGTATAGTGAAAAATGTCATCATTGGTGAAGTCCACTTGATCCTCGGTAAGTTATAAATTTTAGTTTTTGGACATAATATGATATTAATACAACTAATAAAAATTTTCAAACACATTTGTACGAGAAAAAAGATACAAAAAACCACTAATTAATTACATTTGTACTTATTAGCACTAGGTCGCAGGCCAAAGAGAATCCCGTGATATGTTCTCTTCAGTAGGATATGATTTACCTTCATGATCCTACATTTTTTTCATTCAACCCAACAAAAAAAAAAAAAAAAAATACATTTGTACTTATACCTTAATTAAGACATTTTTTTTTTTTGGATACGTAATTAAGAGAATTAGTACAATTACATTTTGAAATTTGTCGTAATCATATATATTCTCAAGATTCATCTAATAAACGTTAAAGGTAAATACATTTGCATAACATATACTCATACAATTCAATTTGATCAAATTCATACAATTTGGGCCTCTCTCTCTCTCTCTCTCTCTCTCTTACACATACACAAACATAGGGATGGGTATTGGTGGGCCCAAAGGATGGATCTTCATCCCTGCCTTGTATGGTTTTGTCTTACTCCACTCCCACCCTGCTTGCATGATGGGAAAAATTTTCTTACCCCATCCTCAGCCTACCCCTTGGGGCCCCATGAAACCCTGCCCTACTTCGTAAAATTCTACTTCTTGTTAATTTGTCCCACAACTGCTACAATTTTAATAAAACTCGTTTCATTAATAAAAATATACTTGAAATTACAATTAAATTTATCTCATAAAATCAATTTAATTTTTAGCAAAAATTGAATAATATTATCCAACTGTTTAACAAGACAATATCACAACAAAAAGAAAACTGTCACAGTATAACACATAACAAAATAATCCAACTCCTAATACATAACAAAATAAAAATGGCTTATTTCTTCAAAAATAATTTCCACTTTCTTCTATCATGATTCAATAGTATACAAATTTGTTTCTAATAAAGACAAACGAGAACATTAAAAAATCAAAGGTTAGCAATGCCAAGAGTTCAAAATTGGTACCTTATTTCCAACCTTGCTAAATAGAAAAGAGAGACAAAGTGCCACATAGAGTAGAATAAAATAAGTTAACATTGATATGTTTATTTAAACAGTAGGGGTTTAGGATATGAAAATTTTATAATTAGCTTATGTTTATTTAAATAAGCTAATTTTTTTTTATAAGAAAATTTAGTTCTAGTCTTACATATACCGTTTTGAGATAATATAATATGAAATTACAAGATGTCTAAGGTGTTAAAATAGATTAAGATATTATTAAAAAAAATAATGAACATGTTTTGATAGAATACCATGGATTAATGTAGTTTTGTAATATCATGCGTTATTGTGATTTTTTTTTTTTTTAGAAACCAGACCACAAGTCTGGGCATTTATTCAAAAAAAAAAAAAAAATGAACATCACGAAACACAAAGGGAACAATGTCAGCTGGTAAGTCCTCCAACCAAACCTGAAGCCCTACATTAGAACTAGCTTTCTTTGCTAATGCATCCGCTACAGAATTACACACACAGCTAACATAATTAAAAGCAACACACTAATTTTGGATTACTATACTAAGCCTAACGTATTATATATATATATATATATATATATGGGTTGGGTTCAAGTTACACCTGGTGTAACTCTAAGCAATGTTACACCACTCAATATTTTTTAATTGGATGCGAATATTGACAAATCTACCGTCAAATTACATTATCTTCGTATATTCTTCATGCTTGCAAAATTTCGAGGTGATAAAAATTAATAGCCATGTCATCAATCAATTATTAAAATTCAAATTTTTGTAGTTTAAGATAATGTATAAAAAATGAGTTTATAGTTCAAATGGTAAATAGCATCTGATTGATATGAAAATTGGCATGCATGTTAAGAATATATAGAATATGTAATTCAACGATTGGATTTTCAAAATATTAATTTAATAACAAGTTATTGGGTGGTGTAACATTGCTTAGAGTTACACCAGGTGTAACTTGAACCCAACTATATATATATATATATATGAGATGGATTCAAGTTATACCTGGTGTAACTCTTGAAAAGTTACACCTTTTGTAGACCATAGATTTCTAAGAAATTTAATGGTTAGAAAATCACTATAATCAATGTAATATTTAAAATTTATTGCTTTCCATATTAGCTAACCTAATTAATTTGAGAGAATATTATATTATATTATTTTCTGCTTTCTTTCTCTCCTAATTAATTCATCCCTAATTTTGCACAAGTGCTTATTCTCGATGTTTTTGAGTTGCAGATTTTCTTTCTCATGGACAGATGAACTTATATTCTATTATTCTTATTTGGTATTACATGAAGTTTAGATAATCCTAAATTTTTTTTTATTGGATGGTGGCTCCTTAAACGTTGAGAGAGAGAGAGAGAGAGAGAGAGAGAGAGAGAGAGAGAGTGAGTTGAAACTCAAAAGGAGTCTACAACTGCTAGAATAAAGTATACCCTTATGAGATCCATGCGATTTCCACATATTTGCTCCATTTACAGTGTGAACAAGCCATGTCTTCCCTTGGTCTAAGCAAATATAAAATATTCAAGGCGGCTCCGAGAGAATGGAGAAATTGGACAAAACTTTATATGTTTGATGTACTAAATATCAATTTGTGCCAAGATTTGACATCTTAAGCCAAGGATAACTCGGAAGCATTTCATACCTGCATGTTGCTTGATAGATAGCTACGTTGTTTTTTTTTTTTTTTTTTTTGTGTGTTTGAATATTGGAGAAATTTTTGCTTTTTTTGTTTTGTTTTTTGGGTTTTGGAAATTCAAATCTATCTGTCCAGAGAAAAAAAATCTGCAACTCATAAAAATCTGCAACTCAAAAACGTTGAGAATAGGCACTTGTGCAAGGTTAGGGATGAATTAATTAGGAGAGAGAAAGAAAGTAGAAAATAATATATTATTATCTCAAATTGATTAGGTTAGCTAATATGGAAAGCAATTAATTTTGAAAATGATATTGATTATAGTGATTTTCAAACCATTAGATTTCTTAGAAATCTACGGTCTAAAAAATGTGTAACTTTTATAGAGTTACATTAGGTGTAATTTGAACTCATCTCTATATATATTATTTGAATTTATTTCTAACATATATGTAGCTTGGTATATTAAATATGCTTTTTGTAGCGTAAATGGATCATTAGGTCAAATTAACCATATTAATTTCCTTGCTTTAATTTTTTATTTAAACTACCTAATCCATTTATATTGAATAAATCGGAAGAAAGCTTAATCATGGGCTAGGTGGGGATAAGGGAGTGTGGTAATTGAGTTGTGAGATCATGTGGGCCATGATTAGAGGTAATTAATTTGTATTATGTGGTTTGGTCACATTTTAAGAGTTAACCCATCTGAGAGATGTGATGGTTAGAAGAAAAGAATCGTTTCAATCACTAGTCAAACTTTATTATTTTATCATTTCTTAGTTTAAACTAATTCATCCAAAGCAAGGAATATGTCATTCATCCATGTGGAGACAGAATAAAGTCCGAGATTGAAGCAAAAATAATAATTGTAAGTTTGTAACGAAGAAATCTCTACAGGAACTTCCACAATAACTAGATTTGCTGCATGGGCTCGCTTATCAAGAACTCTTGAATCTTAGTTAATGCGTATATATTTTCCCCCCTTCCTTTCTCGAGAGAAATGAATAGTGAAAAATGTCATTCATTGGTAAAGTTCGCTTGACCCTCAGCAAGTTATAAATTTTAGTTTTTGGACGTAATATGATATTAATACAACTAATAAAAAATTCAAACACATTTGTATGAGAAAAAATATACACAAAAACCACTATTTAGTTTCATTTGTACTTATTAGCACCGGTTTGCAAGCCAAAGAGAAACCTCTGGTATATCCTATCTAGTAGCTGTAGGGTATGATTTACCTTTATGATCCTACATTTTTTTCATTCAGCCCAAAAAAACAAAAAAAACAAAAAACAAAAATTTACATTTGTACTTATACCTTAATTAAGAGAATCAGTACAATTACATTTTGAAGTTTGTCGTAATTATATACAATTCCAAGATTCACCTAATAAACATTAAAGGTACATACGTAAATTTGCATAACATATACTCACACTATTCAATTCGATCAAATTTAGACAATTTGGGTCTCTCTCTCTCTCTCTCTCTCTCTCTCTCTCTTAGACACACACACAAACATAGGGATGGCAATGGGGCAAGCCCTGGCAGGGCCAAAGGATGGAGTCTTTGACCCTGTTTTGTATGGTTTTATCTTGCTTTATTCATGCCCCACTTGCATGATGAGGAAAATTTTCTTACCTCATCCCCAGCCTGCCCCTTAAGGCCCCACAAAGCCCGCCCCACTTTGTAAAATTCTACTTCTTGTTAATTTGTCCCATGACTACTACAATTTTTTAATAAAATCTATTTCATTAATAAAAATATACTTAAAATTACAACTAAATTTATCCCATAAAATCAATCTAATTTTTAGCAAAAACTGAATAATTTTATATAAGTGTTTAACAAGACAATATTACAACAAAAAGAAAAATCTTATAGTATAACACATAACAAAATAATCTAAACTCCTATACATAACAAAATAAAAATTGCTTAGCTCTTCAAAAATTATTTTCACTTTCTTCCATAATGATTCAATAGTATACAAATTTGTTTCTAATAAAGACAAAAGAAAACATTAAAAAATCAAAGGCTAGCCATGTACAAGAGTCCAAAATTGGTACCTTATTTCCAACCTTACTAGATAGAAAAGAGAGACAGAGAGCCACGTTTGATAGAATAAAATAAGCAAATATTGATATGTTTATTTAAATAGTAGGAGTTTAGGGTATGAAAAATTTACAATTATTACCCTTATCAACAGGGGGAGGGCAAGGTTGGTTTAAAAAGTCTAAACTCATCCTACCCCGCCTCATGGTATGGGACTAAAATTTCTCTACATCCCTGCCCCTAACACCTTTGCAGGGTAGGAAAAACTTGCGTGGGGTGAAGCAGGGGGGGGGGGGGGGTCAAGCAAGACAGGGCAAAAATTGTCATCCCTACACAAGCACACACACACACAAACACACATGTACAAAGGGTTGAGTTCAAATTATCTCTTGTAAGAAAAAACATATTTAAGAGAAAGCTATTGAGCAGTGTAACATTGACAAATGTTACATCAGGTCTAATTGAACTTGTTACATATTAAAGAAGGCAATATCATATGTTAATGTTTAATATTAGGTAGATATATGAATGGTGTATATAAAAAAAAAGGTGTGTATCTTATTTCTCCTTCAATTGATATAAAATTTGACATTCGCAATAACAATATAAAGAATATGAATCCAACAATGAGACTAAGTCCTCAAAGTTACAAATGATTCAAAGTTTAGTATGTGCAAGAGACAAATATTTCTATTAAAAATATCACCACGCGAGTAAGGCTCAATTTGACTATATGTAATATTATATATATTTATATGTATTAATGTATTAAAAATACTTATATGAGCTTGATATTGGATTGTGTAAGCTTGTTAATAATTCCATAAGATATATATCAAATTATTATTTGTAATTTATCAATAACCTAATAGTCCATGTTGTCGTAAAATTATATATAATTTTTAACAAAAAAGGTTGGTGAACCTAATTTTTATAAATTTGTAATTAGAAATTACCCTTTTTAACTAACTCAAATAATATAATTTGAAATATGATTTATTCATTAATTATTATCATAGATTTGTGATGAGATAACCAATTTTAGTCATGTTGTTTACTATAAATAGAAAAATGATAACTTTTTTCTAAGGACAAAAAAATAATAAGTTAATCAAGTATCTTGTTAACAAATTCGAATTTGTTTAAAAAGAAGGTGAACTATTAAAAAAAAAAAAATTAAATATGTAATATAATCTCGGTGGTAAACTCCAATCCAGCCCCTATTTAAAATAAATTTTATGAACTAATTCTAAAATTTTGGAGTAATGTTATACTCAGTTTCGTACATGTTCTTATAGGGTTATTTGGAAAACTTACCTAATCTATTAGGTCTTTACTTTGAGTTAACCTAAACTGTGTTGTCTTTTAGCAAAGGTTGTTTAAATAGAACACAAGTGGTATCTTCTTTATACAATGGGTATCTTCTTTATATTTTATGTATAGTGATTAGGTCAATAGGTTATACTTATAGTTTTGTTTGTTCTCGCCATTTTTTCAGTAATCAAATATGGCTGTTTCTTCCTTGTAGGTAAGACTAAGTTGTGCAGTTGGGTAGGTAGGCTATGTAGTTGGTTTTTAGAGTTATAGTTGCAGTTATGGTTACCAAAAAAAATCCAAGCTAAAATTACAAACGCAAAAAAATGGCACACAGAGCAGAACTACAACTTGGCAATGTGAGAGAAATCAGAAAATTAATTGGTCAAACCCTAAAAGGCTATCAACACCGTTTGTTGATGTGACTTGTGTGAGTGATTAATGTACATGTGAAATGGCGTACCACTACCGAAAAGCTAGGCAAAGTGCAAACTTTTTTTTTTTCTTTCTTTTTTTTTATTTATTATTATTTAAAGTAGAGTCAACAAGGATGCATTTTACTAGAAAGCAAAATGATGGGAAAGTCACATGGTTGAGATAATCAACTATATTTAGCCACTGACTTCACCATGACACCCTAAAAGAAATTTCTCAAGTCTACGTCATGCTGTATATGATCCCTTTGGATTCATACTATCAAGTAAACTAGTTGCTTGATTCTCAAAAAAAAAAAAAAAAAAAAAAAAAAAAAAAAAAAAGTAAACTAGTTGCTTTCTTTGTCTTCTCTTTTTGTCTTAGTTAAGGATAACAAAAGGAACAAGAGAGAGAGAAACACTATTACTGCATACACAATATTGTTTACAATTGTTGAGTTTGATGTTCTTATCAGTTCTTATATGAATTCCCATTACGGACTCTACTTTATTGCATATCATTAACAATTTAGGACTTCAGATGTTGTAAAATATGTTGTAATAGTGTTTTGGCATCCCTAATTTTCTAGTAACTTACTTGGTAAAAAAGGGAGACAAAATTGGTTTTAATTAAGAATATAAAGTAGTTCATTTTATAAATAAATAAAAAAATAAAACTAACTTATTTTGTTATTTATAGCCGTTGTAAAATATAATAGTCTCATAAGTGTGTTCGACTTTTGCTTAAAGCTTTTTTGTCTCAATTTTTTTTTACAAATGATATAATTTTTAACATTTTGAAAATAAACTAATTTTTAGCGTTGTGTCACACATTTAATATAAATACTCTATATAAATAAGTTATCTGAAAATAAGTAAGAGCCAAACAAACTTGTTGGAAAATCAAGAAAACACATTAAAGTGGGTTGTTCAATCTTGGGCTTTTTCAAAAGTTGTTGAGTCAAATTTCAAGGTCCATGGAAGGAAACAAAGAAAACTCTATTTTAAGTGGGTCCCTAGTCCAAAAAAACAAGTGGGCCTTATACAATGAGCCCACAATAAGCTCATATTGCTTGGAATAGCAAGGTATTTAGAATTTAGAAAAAGAAAAGCAAAACGGTTGGTTTATTGGGTCCCACTTGCCGATGATCCGGTGCTACAAGCCTGCAACGTGTCAACCATGAACGCTAGCCAAAAATAAGCAATCCAGTAACATATCTCACCTCAAAATGACGTGACAGTTCAATAGATATATGCCACGTGTTGAGATAATAAACATTTTCTCTGTCTGGTGCTGAATTGGCATCATCTGATTCGTCATTCTGGGAGCCCCAGTTGACGTGCCATGTCATCCGTCACTGCCTGAAGTATGAAGTCAAGTCTGGTCCTGCTCTCCTATGACTACAAATACAATACCATTGTCAAAAATCAACGCTACAGTCAACAGTAGATGACGTGGCAAAATTTTATTGGCTAAAAGTAAAAAATTGTAACTAGAATATTTGAATAAAACTGTAGAGTAGTAAAACCCTCCATTTATTTTGTGTTTTTTTTTTCACACAAAAATTCGAACTTTGTTAACAAAGGTGCATCTCTCAGTGGCACAGTTTCACTCTTTGAGCTCTCACTCTCTGAAACTCTCTCTCTCTCTATGAAGCAAAAGGTTAGTGTCTAAGCAACCATGAATCTTTTCTTTTATGTGGGTATTTGTTTATTTTCTTTATTACCATGCTGTTTGGTTGCTGAGAAAAAATGCAGGGTAGTGAACCGTAAGAAAAACCAGCTTAAAGTGTTTGAGAGGTTCTTTTTTTTCTTGTTTTTGCTATGAGAATTGTTTTGTTAGAACTTAGAAGAAGAAAAAATGTGTAAAGTTTGAGAAAGTCTTTAGCTTTACATTTTATTTGTAGGTAACAAGAATGAAGAAATTAAAAAAAAAAAAAAAAAAAAAAAAAAAAAAAAAAAAAAAAACTTGTCTTGTTCAGTTTTTGAGTGATTTTGATTCTGGTTTCTAAGACCCTTTTGTCTTTGGTAGATTGCACTTTCTGCAAATGGGGTTCTTTTTTCTTCTCTGTTTGGTTACTGGGAAAAAGCTCAATTGTCTGACTGTTATGATTTTTGTTCCATCTTATTTCTTTGGTTGTTTGGTTGGGATTCTCATATCATTTGTGAATTATGGAAACCTGAACCAAAAGCTTTTAGCATCTCAGAGGTGTTGTTTCTCTGTGACCAATTGATGGTTTCAGGGTGGGGGTTCTTGATTTTCATGTTTTGTCTGTGTTCTGTGCATTTCAGTGTACACAAATGGGTGACTCAGAAGAACATGAGAAAAGCAAGCAAAAACCCCAAGCAGAAAAATACAACAACCCAATAAGAACAGTGGTGTCCAATCTTGAATTGGGTCCAATCAACGCTGATAAACTTAGTGTATTGGTTAAAGCACTATATCGTTCTTCTTCAAGAAAATTTGACCCAAATCCTGAAGCGGGTCTAGTATCATGTGCTAATCCAGGCAAGGATAATGATACCAGTAATGTAACTCTTTTCCCGCGTATGAGTTCGGATTCTGATGTCAAAAATATGGACTTCTACAGTGAGGAGCGGTTACAAATGTTGCTTTTAAAGAAACTTGAAGCAATTTACAATGAAGCCTATACAATGTTAATATCATATGGTTATCAGCCTGATCATGTGCTGAAAGCAATCTTGACAAATGGCCATGTGTTTGGTAGCGGTGATATTTTGACAAACATTGTGCAAAATTCGCTTAGTTATCTTAAAACTGGCTTTATTGTTGATAGCGGAAATTATGTAGAAGGCCAACAAGTTTTTGAGGATATGGAGACATTGGTTAAAAACACACTTGCAGTAATGATTTACTTGATTATCAAAACGCGGCAGAACTTGATCAAAGGAGATGCCATGTGGTGCCTCCTGAAGGGCAATTTTAATTTGGGTGTTGCAAATTCCATAGCAGCGCCGTTTGAGACGAATGAAGATGAGAGTCAGAGGGCTGATAATAACAGTTCAGTTCTTGAATCTTCTGGGCTTTGCAAATTTGAAGGAAATAAGCTTTCTAGTGATGGCCAGGCACTTGATTTTAGCAAAAATGACTCTTCTGGGGAACTTGATGTTTTGTTTGACAAAAAATGTAGCATTGTGAATAATTTTAAGAACACACCATCTTTAAAAGCTGATTTGAAAATGAGCATCGGAAATTTTGCAGCTGCTTGCCGTGCTGGTTTTAAGATGTCTCCAGAACAATGTCAGGCTTCAAAAAACTCCTTGTCAAGAAAAAATTCTACTGATTCATTTGAATGGGAGGACTCTTGTATGGCTAACTTAGTTTTGGGAGACAATGGTAAATTCAATATTCATGAGAATAAAGTTTGTGATCCCCGCAATCCTAAGAACAAAATCCTCTCAAGTTTACTCGGTAATATTAAAGAGATCAAGCAACAGGTAAAGGAACGCGAGGGATGGGCTCAGGAGAAAGTAATTCAAGCTGCTAAAAAGCTCAGCCATGATATGTCAGAGCTTGGGAGGTTGAGACGGGAAAGGGAAGAAAAACTGAAGCTGAAGAATGGCAAAGTGGAACTTGATGAAGAGACCATGAAGAAGCTTAGGGAACTGGAGGATGCTTTAAAGAGGACAGGATGTCGTTCTGACCTTGCTAAAGCAGCTGCCCAAAAACTGGAGGTTAAAAATGCAGAATTTAGAGCGGAGGTGGAAGCTTTCAAGTTGAGAGCATCAGAGTCGGATAAAATGAGTGTGGAAGTTGTGAGGAGGGAAAAGAAGTGCCTCAAGAAGATTCAGGCCTTGGAGAAACAGAATAAAAAATATCTGGAGGAGATTGAAGAAGAGAAAAATCAGTCCTTCCAACTGCATCAAAAGTTGGACAACCTCAAGAAGGCCCAAGAGGAAATTGAGGTGAGTTACTTGCTTCTGCTATAAATTAGACCCTAACTATAAATTTTCAATTTTCCTATGCAAAAGGTCATAAATCTTCAATGTTAAGGTTAACAATGTTAACCTCCAACTCTACCCTTCCCCCTTTTTTTTAAAATACTTTTCCTATTATGTAAGTTTATCTGTCATGTCTTTCTGCACATGTTTGAGTTAGTTTTGGACAGAATGAGGGTTATAATGGAAATTTGAGTGAAGGACAACAATTATCTCATTGAGCATTCACTCTTGAACTGATCTTGATTATATGATCAGGATGTGAAAAACACATGAAACAAAGACTCCTCAATATGTTCTAGATTAATGGCTTGCGGCAACTGGCAGCATATGGGATCCATGGTCCAGTATGATCTGTAATTTAAAATAGAATAATAGAGTTAGTGGATCCTGAATTATTAATGTGAGTTATTGTGACAGCATTTGGAAAGGAAAACAACACCTTAAACCATTTTAGGCATCAGCAAATACTCGAAAGTAGGTATGAGGGACATATTGTCGACTTGGGCTGGAAAAAATAGAGGACATTATGCAGAAGCACAGTGGATGCAGTTCACTGCTTTGGAAGCTTTCATTCTCTTCTTTTGTGATAGTTCTCTAGTAATGAAAAATTGAAAATTTAGTTACCACTTACCAGGACATGACATTTCATAATGGCTGCTGTATTCATAAATATTTCATATAAGTAGAGTTTTTTATTATTATTGTTATTATTATTATTATTATTGTTATTGTTATTGTTATTGTTATTGTTATTGTTGTTATTATTATTATTATTATTATGATTTGTTTTACTCAGGCTTGATACTGAAATGACAACTATAATTGGGTTGGATTCATTACAGCACCTGTTCACATATTATAAAAAAATTCTATTTCTATATTTTTCTTCTCTTTTCGACCATAAATCCAATCTTCTCTCTCTTGAATCCTAGCTCTTCTTCTGAAAAAAGTTCTGAAAAAAGTTCTAAATCCACAAATCTTCTTAAACCTAAACCCATTACAACCTCACATAGGCAAATTCTTCAATTTGTCCTATGTCAACTGAGGCTTTAAACTACTTAGAACTTGGAAAGACAAATCAAAGTACACCAGTTCAAAATCTCTATAAAATTCTTTCCAAATAAACCAAATGATAAACAACAGTGGCACTCAAGATAACAACCATTAAATTCACAAGGAGAATTTTAGAATCCACCAGAAAAGAAAGGAGAAAAACTCTGAAATTTTTATTGATGAAAATTTGAATTCCTTGGAGGCTAGAAAGCATATAAAAAAAAATAAATAAATAAAATTAAATTAAAAAAAAAAAGCACTAAGGATTACTAGGAGACCCCTTAGGAAACTCTAAAGTACTCAAGGAAAGTCAGGAGACTTTTCTCTAATAATTGATGCACGGTCAATCTTTTCCTGCCTTTAAGTAAAGGGCAGTATGAATCCACTCTACAACTAATGAATTCAAAAATCTGAATTCGTCTTATCATAGATAGCGAAAAGTGCATTAATTGGAAATGTGGTCTCTCTGTTCGAGGAAAGTCTGTGTTGTTTATCCTACATAAACAGATTTTCTCCACTAAGCTTTCTTCATCTTCTTGAGAAGCTCCTTTGCAGACAATTTGTACCCTAGCACCAAGGCAATGTACGTTCTGTTTGTTTAACATGGATGCTCCTTGTGATTTCAAGTTTCTAATGGACTTGGAGCAAGCTATACACTACATAAATTTGTTAGGAAGACATTATTATTCGTATATATGTATTGTTGCAGTAGCAGTTGTATCACATCTATATCATGCCCCAGCTGTTGGTGACTCATGCAGGCAATTACTATCTTGTCTTTTTGGCCTAGCTATCTTACCATTCACCATTCTGAATAAAAAATTCACGAGTATTTTGTATAGACTTTATAAACCAAGGACTTGGCTTTGAATCCATGCATATTTTAATGTTTTTTAAGGAAAGCTGATCTGGTTATTCTATTATTTTTTGTAAATTTGTAAGGATATAAGATAACTTAGGTGGCTGTGATTTACATCATGGATTAAATCAAGTAATATCATTCTACAAACACACATAAGAGTGCTTAACCACTGAACCGGCACCTACAATAGCCAACCTCGTTGATCCAAAAAAGGGCAATGGCAGCTTCTGTCGAGATTGGTGCAGTAGTCGGTACCAAAATCTAAAAAACTGATGAAATTAGTCAAAAGCCTTGTAGCTTTAGTGGTGTAGCCTGCTCTCCTTTACTAGGAGAACCAGAGTTCAAATCTCCCCTCCTCCTAACTATTAAATTAAATTAACAAAAAAAAAAAAAAAAAAACCAATGAGGTCAGTGCAGTCGTCGGTGGGTAGGTTTAAAAACCAAGTGAAAGGATCACCTCCCATTTCCCCAAATTCTTCTCACAGATCTCCTTGTTCTCCTCTCAAATTGCCCTCTGCTCTTTTAAATCTCTCTTTCTGCTCTTTCACATCATTCTCATTGCCTCCGTTGTGTCCCTCATCATCTTTGCCATTCCCTGACAACTCAGACACCACCTCCGATTTGAAGGGGAGAAATTTCAAGAGCAATTGTGATAACACTCTAATTTATAACCTCTAACCTTTGAACATGGAGCATCCCTCTGTTTGGGCTCCTTCGCCAAGGCCTCCTTCTCTTACAGTGGCTAGTGAGTAACTCCCTTTCCTCCCTTTGATTTTGTGAATTCTTTTCCCACTGGCGGCAACCAACCTCATTGATAGAAAACCACCATTGGAAGTTTGCTTTCCAATCTCTATGGTATGGCATTGGTTTCCACTAGTGGAAAACAAACCGTGTTGGTGTGGCGGAAAATCTTGCCCAAAAATCAGTCAACCATACCAACGAACCACCCCCCCCACCCCCCTCCACATCTTTCTAGTACTTCTAATCATCTATATACAGTTATGGAAAAAATCTTGAAACAAAATAATAAAATAAGAATAGTTCTTTTTAAGTTTAGTAATTCTTATTAGGAGATTTGTTACCAAATCAAATTATGCATTGCAAAATTGAGCAATCCATCCATTACTAGTTGTTTTTAAAATAGACCTTTATATTATCAAAATCTTAATGTAGCTAAATATAAAACAATAGTTTTCTGACCCATGCTACTGATCAACTCCGAGGATGCATAATGCACTGGTGCTATTGCAATCCATTACAAGTAGTATGTTCTTAACAGAAGTCTTAAATCTGTATGGAATTTGGGGGAAAATTTTGAAGATTAGGTCCAATCATTAAAATATCTAGTTCTGCATAAATTTAAAATTGTAGAAACTTTCATAATGCTTAAAATTTTCGGAAAGAAAAAATATTGATCCATTAGTTTGGTTCTGTCTAGTATCAATTTATTTAAGAAAAGGCTGGAAATTTGAATGATATTGAGCACACTATGGATCTTAAATTATAATGCATTAAACATGTCTAACAGTCTATAAACTTGATGTTATGTATAAATTCATAATCTTCCATAATCTAGATGCAGAAAATGTAAGAAAAGACGTCCTTTTCAGGGGCTTCCACATCAGGAGTTATACATGAAAGTAAAATCGTCGTCTTTTAGTACTTGCTTTATTCTCTACTGATTAGTTGAAATGCAGCTTCCTGAGGCTACTACTGATAAAAAGCACATGAAAAGGGTCCAGTACATGTTGACAACTACTTAAAACTACTGCTTCAATTGCACAAATTGGATATACCCATGGGCAGATTTAAGAAAATTTCCTGAATAGTCCACAATTATCTGAATTTATTGACTTCTGATGCTGTAAAATCTATACAAGTTTCTGATAACATTGATTAATGACAAATTGGAAGAAGGGTTTTAAATTATTAGTTAAAACCTGTAAATTCAATGAAATCAATTTAAATGATCAAAATCATAAAGATGAGCCCTTCATTAGTAGCTCTCTTCTCCTCCTTTCATTATAACAAAATCTTTCTATGTTATTCCATATATTCTATAGTTTCGTACCGTACCCGTGTCGTATCCTTGTCATACCAACCATTTTATGTTAAAATTTATCAAAAAATGCTTGCCTCACGGTGTCATACCCGTGTCCGTGTTTCCTAGGCAAGGATACAATTTGTTGAAGCAAAAGATGTACTCAGCATGTGGTGATTGCGTAATTAGTACTTTCTGTTGTCTCACCTCATAAGATTGTAATATTTATTGCTGATGCCATGCATATTTGGATGATAATAAATTCCATGGTTGCAATGGTTAATATTTGAAAACATATATGGATAAGAATTTTGCGTTTAATTTGGAAGGCATCTTTTAGTCAAACGAGTAGGAACAACAATTGCTTTTGACATTCTATGTTAGGTAGATTTATATTTCAACATGTTTTTATATATTTTGGAAAAAAAATGATAACTTTTATTGTATTAAATTCTCTGCATATTTCATCATATCTATTGCTCTTCATTAATCCTGAAGTTTTATGCTTTGGGATGGATAAGCTATTTGACTGAAGATCATTACTACTACTACTACTACTATTATTTAATAATTTCTTATATATTGTTCTCTGCATGCTTCAATGAATTTCATTCTTATATTGAATTCTTTCTTTGTAAATGGTATTAAAAAAGTGTATTGATTAAACATCCCTGTTTCTTTGTTTTTTTTTTTTTTTTTTTTTTTTTTTTTTTTGTTATAGTATTTTTATTCTAAAGCTTGCATATGTTGATGCATTGATTTTTTTTTTGGTTCGCTTGGAATCATGGGGTTGAGTTAATAAATGTTATATTTTGGTGAAAGCTCTGGATAGCCAAAATGTATCCTGTCTATGAAAAATTCACACTTTCCTTAAGCTCTTAAAAAAGTTTACATGAACCAATTATAATTTTTGACGTACTTGTTAAATAGTTGACACATGGCACCAGTTTAATCTAGCTACGCGAAAATTTCGATGGATATCTTTATCATGCAAATGTCGAGTTTTTGTCTCTGTTGCTAGCAACCACGTGTCCCCCCTCCTGGTGTGCATGCTATAAGACGCGGCATTACGGCAGTGCACATTAATGCTAGAATCAAAAGGCAAGGAGCTTTTGAAGAATACAATGATGTTTAGAATAGATTGCAATGACGTAGCCAGTGGGTTATATGCTGACTCGTGGGTCTTGGCCTAGTGGGTGTGGTAGAGACTCAGTAAGACAAGAATCTGTGCACCGTTTATCTCAAAGTGGCATCTGACTTTTCTGAATTTTATCTGCTTGAGAGGAAGGGCATTAAATCTTTATAAGCTATAGCACAATGCATGATTTCTGTGGCCACCCCTTTTAATTTGTACACTGTGTAGCACAGTCACAGATACAGGACAAGAAGAGTAACAGGACATGTGTATTCTATGATATGGTAAAGGAGACATACTTGTGTAGGCATTATTATTTTACAGATAACAATTATTAGTTTATGATTAATTTATCTACACTAATATGGTAAGCAACACACCTGATTGCTGCAACTCTAACTAGTGAATTTGGAATTTCTACTTGTTACACGTGTCCTGTAGAATTCGGTCAACCTTAATGTAGGTAAGGCCTTTTATGTTGACAATTTTGAGTGTAATTATCTGTTGCTTTAGTCATTTTTATATTGGTTTATATATCAGTGTTTACTTTGGTTTTCTTAAATACTTATCTAAACTTGTCTATGAATATGATAACACCCAAATATATTATTAAATTTAAGGGGAAAAGTTCATAAGTTAGTTTTGATTACAGGAGATGTGGAGGCAGGAAGTGAAAGCGAAAGAGCTTGCCATAGCCCAGGTGCAGAAAGAACTGAGATTAAAGGATGAAGCGAAGGTCAATATAAATAGAAAGCGAGATGCCTTGCTCCGAAAGATGGAGATCAATTGTCAGCGTAATAAAGATGACAAGAAGCGACTTGAGCAGGAAATATCTCGTCTCCAATTGTCTTTGGATTCCAGACCAGATGCTTTCTACCCAGCGGGACTAGAGCACACAACACCTGAGAGGGACCCTTTTGAGATGCTTCCTTCTTTAAATGAAGCACTAGAGTACTGTGAGGAAGAAAAAATCTCTGATCGAGTATGCTTGTTCTGTCAGGAGAATGAAGCTTCTATTGTTTTCCTTCCATGTGCCCATCAAGTTCTATGTGCCAATTGCACTGAGGACCACTACAAGAATGTTGAAGCTAACTGGTGTCCATGTTGCCAGGACCGAATTGCACAGATAATCCGTGTTTATGGTACGGGCTCATAGATTCAGATTGGCTTCTGTAGTTGAATGGTAAGACCTGAACTATGCAATTGCAATACCTTCAATTTATGGTCCCATCATTATCATCATTATCATTATTTTCAGTATGGAAAAGGTTGATATTACCCTTACAAATGGTAGTGTAACGAATCCATTCATACCAATGGTAGGTTTGGCATAATATTAATCTAGTAAAGTACAAATGTCATACACAGAGTTGTAACTTGGAATAATCATTATTGTGTATATGCTTGCACTTATAGACTGTCATGAGTCTTAATATCCTTAATTTTAGTTTTGTACTGATATATCTATATTTTTCATATGTGCAGGAATTCATAAGGCTGTAGTAACTAAAGGACAATCTATGGTTGATGTCACCAAAGAATTGTACACCTTCCTATAGCATGATAAGCAAGCATTAAATATGAAAATTTTGGATATTCCATTCATTTCCTAGCCTAGTTAAGTATCTCAGTTTACTTTCCAGTATATGAATTTTGTATATGGGGATGCTTTTTCTATTAAATATGTGGTGACTATTAACTAGATTAGCTCTTTTTCCTTTTTATCCCATATGTTTTTTCCCTCATAGTGTTTAATTAAGTTCTTCATATGTAGTAACTGAGGAAAAGCTTAACCACGGTTATTTAATCCAACTTTGAAGGTTGAAAATGGTTTGATTGTTCTCATTTGCCGGTAGGAGCTAGTGTGGTTTCTCCACAAATGGTATATGTGCTGTATTGAATTGGCACTAATCTCTAATCCATCTCCAATTGGAAGTTGGTCCGTTAAGAGTTTATCATTTCATCAAAATATATAGATAGATTGTTGACAATTGTCTATTGGAAAAGACTACACCTGTGTCTCGTTTTTAATTTCTTTGGTTACGCATATTATTCGTTGAATATAAACTTGAAGCTCCACGGTTGACAATGCTAACAGTGTGGCCTAATTGTGGTTTTGATGTTTTCTTGATCATGCTTATCACGCTGATTGCAATGAGTATTGCAGCAATACTAAATCTAGGTGCGCATGTTACCTCTTCTGTGACCTAGCATCAGAATTATTTCATTTATAGGAGTAAGATGTTATATGCATGCATATATAAACTTATGATATTCATATATGAACTTATTGATATTCTATCCATGGACCATGTTGTTACTCTTTACTATCAGGCAAAACACCAATGAATTTCTTTTTTGTGTAGGCAAGATTTGACTCTAAGTACCGTATTCAATAACAAAATATTTAACTAGTTGAGCTAACTATAACATACTACCATAATTTCTTTTCAATAGCTTGAATTGAACTCCTTGTAGGTCTTCATAGACTCTCGATTCACCTAGTTTTCATGATCAATGCCTGGAACTGGTGGCACTTGAGCTTGTGAACGACGGGCTTGGGTTTGGGATGGCCCTAAACCACAGCAACTGAGCACGCACACAAACCCATTGAGCACAATGATCAAACCCCACTATGAACCACCACGGATTGGTGTGTGAGTTTGATAATGAGGGAGTGGTTTCATTGGAGGTAGTTGGAATTGGAGTGATGTTGTAAATGGGGGTGTTATTGAAGTTGAAATAAGAAGCATTTAACGTAGGTATGAATGACATGGCTGGAGAACTGAGGTTGGAGAGAGTATGGAACACAGGAACTGAGAGAAAATCCTAACACCTGTTTGAGTCTTATATAGATTTAAACTAGTGAATGAAATATTGACATCAAAAATTCTGACCAACCAATAAGGTCTGAAGTAGATGAAATAGTGAAAGTAGTAATGCCAGAATTCTATTTAACATACTCTATCCAATTCAGATGAGCAGTGACAACCATATCAAAATTGCTTTAAACTAGACACTTTTGTAGCTAATCATGATTGCTTTCTTCTTCTTCTTTTTTCCTGTTACGCTATGTTTTAATTGTTTATGTGGTCTTATTATTATTTAGTTTATTAATGTATTTCATTGTAATATTGACAAAAGCAGTAAGTTAAGATTAAGAACACAATGCTCTCTTTATAGTGCCAATAAAAATGGAGTTATAGTCTTATAGACGCAATCATTTAATCTATTAATGTCAATGGGCTAAGTGCACATGATTGTCATCATTAAATCTTTACTTAATACTATATAGAGTTTATGTTATAGCAAAGCGTGATCCAAAGACACGTTAAATTTGCTCACCTGCCTGCCTTCCTTTCATATTCAATGCCCTACCAGGTTGATAATAAGATGTTGATCGACGGTGAAAAGCTTTAAAGCATATTGATAAGCTATTTCGGATAGACTATGCCGGTATCTATTCGAAATGGTGCTCTCTACTCTCACATTCATAGTAGATTCTACCATGAATTTAATGAGTAGACTCCCGTCATGAATTTAATGAATGGACTCTATCATGAAAGTGATAGGAGGGCGTATCATTCTCTATATTCCGAAAGTATCTAAGAATTACTCTTTGTATAAAAGAAAGAGTAATGCTATAAACACATAAAATTGCATAATTTGTTTCCTTAGGGACCCACTATCACACTTTTACCATTCATAAATCGCTATGTGAGCAAGTTATGACACAAGTTATGTCATTTTATGTGTCCCTAACATTACTGGTAAAAGATATTAGTAATGTTAGGATCATAACAAAATTCACAATTTTGTCACAGTTTGTTCACGTGTTGAATTTTCGACTCATCACTTTACTATGCTTTTACCCTGCCACTCATAATTTGTCAATCGAGAAAATTGTGACAAAATGGTAGATTTACTGTGCTCTTAACATTTTTTAAAAGTTATTTATCCAAAAACTAAAAACCAAAAGAATAAGAAAGAGATTGGAATTGTGATTGTAGTCTTGTTAAAAGAGAAAAGGAATTCCAAAATCTGCTGTTTGTTGTGATGTGATTTTATTATTATATATAACTCGAAACAAAAGTGGAAACTACAAAATAATTACTGTGAAAGTAGTTGTTGCACACTAGCAGCAAATAGATATAACAAATTTTTAAGTAAAAAAGAAAAAAAGCAAAGATAAAAAAAGATAAAATATTAGTATTTTCTTTCCTAAAGTTCGTATGAATTTTGTTTATGTACCTTTAAATAATTATTTTTTATTCCATAAACTATTAAAAATGTTATACTCTTTGTCCTCAAACTTTTCAAAGACTTCCTATCATCTTTAAACTATTGAAAATAAAATAGTTTTCTCCCTATTTTCTCCCATAAATGATTGAAAAATGCTCTTGAAAAAGTTTAGGAAAAAAAAAAAAGAATTTTTTACATTTTAGGAAAAAAAAAAAAAGAAACCTATGTAAACTTTTTTTTTTTTTTGGAGAGAGTTTCAACCTATGGCGTCCGCTCCTGATAATTGCTCTTTATTATCAGACCAAGACACCAATTAATTTTTGGTGTAGGGGAGATTGAACCCCAGATCTCTTATACAACCATCAGAGACTTTATCAGTTGAGCTAACTGGAACCCACAAACCTATGTAAACTTTAAACTTTAACGATGTAAACAATATTATAGCCAAAAAATAATTTATTAACTATAGACACAGACGCACATATCAAATATGTCTTCTAATATGAATTGTTTCTCATATAACAAATGTTACATCAATATAAACCCATTGCCCCATCCCTCACTAACTATCTATAAATAAAAAATACATCAAAATAAAATTTTCAATTTTCACGACTAAAAAAAAATATTTTATTTCATAAATTAGTTTTAATTTAACATATTTTTTCATGATATAAACATCATTTATAATTAACAGTGTCAACTTTTAGCAAAATCTTTATTATATTGTACTATTATTATATCTGTGCAATGGTTATCTTAATAAAAAGTCATCATATGAAAATTAAATAAGACATTCCAATAATATAACTCAAATTGAATAATAAAATAGATAGTAACAGTAAAATAAAATTTTATTTTAAGTTGCATGACATATTTTAATTCTATATCTCCAAGCTTTTATGAAAAAAATTATATAAATTATTAAATTATTAAAATAAATAATAAAACTGATTTTCAATACCTTAAATCTTTTGATAATTGAGTTTAAATAATAGAGTTTCACTTTAAGCAAACTATATTGATAATTTTCATGTACTTACTGGGACACATAATAAAATAATGCCGGACATATTGTAATGCTTTAATTGAGTAACATAGTGAAAGCATAACATGTACGATATAATTGTTATTTCTTAAAATAAAAAATTATGGTAGATTATTAAAATAATATAGAAATAAATAAACTATTTTCTTTTAAATTTTTTACAACTATTGGCAGTAGAATTTTAAATGGAGTTGTAGTTTTTAAACTTTGGCAATATATAGAGTTCCACTCAAAGCAAGTATATCAATTATACTTTTTTTTTTTTTTTTTTTTTTTTTTGAGAAGTAAGTATATCAATTATACTTACTAGCATGTAACCCATGCATAAAAATTGTAGTGGTACTATTGATGTTAGTTTAGGTTATTGAATATTTAGAACATAGTTCAACTAGGACATTTGGAGGTACTAAAATAGTTTTTTCTTGCAATTTTCATGATATTGGTTAAACCAAATTTCTCATTACATTACTATTACGTATATAATATTGAAAAACACTATTGGATATTACGTATACAATATCAATTTACAATTATTGTTTGTGAAATTCTACTAAATATAACACGAAATAAAATAATAAATTGATCCAATAGTATCTTCTAAATTGAATGGGGATAGGTGCATGGGATCATTAAGCTTAATTACAGTTTGTTGCATTTAATATCTTTGCATACAAAATATCTAAATAGAAACAGTATAAAAAAATATGCTCATTAGTTCACAGAAAAAATAACACCAAAAATAATGATCATCCTTACCAATGCCAACTTTATCCTCTCTTCACTATAGTTTGTAACTAGTAGCAGATCTGAATCACTTTCCCCTTCTCTCTTAGTTTGGAAAGACAAATATTTTTGCTTATCATCACAGGGAAAGGGCCACTTCTTACACACCTCCATGTGGTAACATACTTGAAGTACCATTTGTCCTAGATACCATGACAATTATATTGATTTTTACACTACTTGTATTTAGACTTTGGCTTCCTAGGATCACAATTGGTCAACTTAATGAAGTGCTGCCATATTATAGATGAGTCCTTACCACCTTGTTTAAATGGCATTGGGGGAAGTGATGCACCAAGTCCAATAGGTGTTGCAGGTTTAGGTGGGTTAGGGTTAGCATTACCAAGACAAGGTGGGTTAGGGTCCCTAGGTGCACCAAATCCAGGTGGAGCATTGGCATCCATCTAATAAAAAAAATTTCCAACCAACAAAAATACAAAGTTTCTACAACAATATCAAATTATAATTTTTCTAGTAAATACAATGTCAAATAGTTCACTCCCAATCAATGAATGTTACAACCAGATCCAATAATAGCAATAACTAGTCAGTTTAGTTACAACAATGCAATAATAACATACTAACAACAATTCATGTCACTAAAAAGTCATTATGAAATCCATTAATCAATTTCTTCTCAGGATCAGATTTATTTTTTCACAACCATCCAACCAATGTATATCCCAAATTCATCCCAAATAACTAGTCAATTTAGTTACAATAAGGCAACAATAACAGACCAACAATCATTAGTCATTACTCAACAATTCATGTTACTAAAAAGTCATTATGAATTCAATCAATCAATTTCTTCTCAAGATCAAATTTATTTTTTCACAACCAGCCAACCAATGTATCATCCCAAATTCAATAAGTAAATAAAATAATTAAAAAAAAAATCAAAAGCAGAGTAAAACTAAATATTAACATCCCTATATAATTTTCGTTTACATACAAAGATAAGAACATAAAATAACAAAGAATTCATTATATTATTCTCAATATAAATATAAAATAAAAGCTAATTATAATATATATATATATATATATAAACTTAAAGCAGTTGTTACTAAGTATTAAAATCAAAACACTGAATATAGTGAGTAATTACCTCTCAGTGAAGGATTGAAAGCGAGAACTCTCTCAATCTCTATCTCCCTCAAAAATTAAAATGCTAAAGAAAAAGAAAGGGTTAGTACATAGTAGACTGTGATACACTAAGTCACTAATTAGCTAACTCATGCAATGCAACTATGCAAGTAAGTTACTTAAGGACTAAAGTGGGAGCGGACAACTATGGATGAAAGTAACAATGTAACACTCCAAACAAGTGTTGATCATCCATTTCATCCATAGTAATAGTATAAACTTAGTTTGGACTTTGGAGAGAGAGAGAGAGAGAGAGAGAGAGAGAGAATATATACTAGGGTAGAAATTAGAAAACCTAGCATAAAAGGGCACCTTTTTTTTTTTTTTTTTTTTTAAATAACACCCAATATGATGACATTTGCTTTAAAAAAATTAAAAGAAATCCCTAGTCAAACGACGCTATATCCAAACCTATAGAAAATATATGCATGTATTGCCACACATCAGTTTGATTTGGCCCTATCTTGGTTTCAGATTTCTACTCTAGTAATTGCGCCACACTGGCATCGAAAATCCCTTCGCGCTCCAATCGCCAACATCGGCTTAGTCGGTTGGTTGCATTGACAATATGGGATGATCGATGCCGGTTGGTTGGGTCGGTGGTGGTAACCTTTTGCTTACCCCTATATATATATATATATATATATATATTACCTAGTTAATAATGGATCATACATAGTCATGGTATATTATATAAATGATATATAAATTTGATTTGTTTTTAGTTATACAAAAAATAAAAGGCTCATAAATATAAAATCATTCAAACTCTCTCTTTCTCTAATTTTATATATAGTGTTAGATATATGACTATGTTTTTTATAATTTATTTATATTGGACTCTTCGTTTTCTACACTAAATTAACTTATTTGGCACAAAATAAAAAAAATAAAAAATAAAAAAGAAACTTAGATTAAATAGAACACGTGCCGTAAAATTAAATTCTAATTGAAAACCAATTTTTACACTGAATTAACTAACTTGGCACAAAAATTTTTAAATTTAGATTAGATGGAACATGCAGTGCAAAATTAAACTCTAATTGAATTCCAATTTGAAATCTAATTGGATTCTCTCTCAGCTTTACCTATTAAATTTTTTTTTTTAATGTATAATACCATACATGGTATTAAACATTAAAAAGAAAATTAATAAGCTAGGCTTCAATGGATCCATGAACACGTGCAGTGAATCAAAGATAGCAAGAAAGTAAAGAAGAACGAGCTTTATGCAAAAGAAAACCTTCCTCGGTGAAGTTCGAGGAGAATGATCCTACAACATATTTCTTTTAGATTGGGTATTATTGCAGTTCTTGTTGCTACAGTGTTTTCTTTACAGATTCTCCAATCCCTTATCCCTGGAGGGTCTCTTTCACTATATAGCTCCCTGTAAACGATCTTGGCTCTCCATTTGTTGATTATCGAGGCCACTACTAGAGTGCTTGTCCCATCAGACTTCTTCCCATACCCGTTGTGAGTTGCAGCAGCTAAGACAACATTGTTCAAAGGTCTTCTCCACATAAATGCAGCTAGGAGGTTTAGTGGGATGCATTCAATGTGGTGGCAGTCACCATTTCTTCAGTCATGTCAATGTTGACCCCTTTCCCCGAAACTCTTTCTCTGCAGTATGACTTCCTCTGGTGACGTGCTACTAACGTGGCCTTACTGACTGAGAGTGTGGCCTCCTCGGCATGATAATAGCCCCTCTCGGCTACTGGAATGACACGTGGCACAATTCCCTTATTGGGATTACTGAACCCCACAGGTATTTATAAGCTTTAGCAAGGGATTATTTTGTTCTGATGGGATCCGGTGCATTAGTGTTGGTATGATCGCACCCTATTTTGTTAAAAACTTCTCACTTTGTCCTATCAAAGCCTAGGAAGACTTCAACCTACAATTGTTGAGTTTAGCTTTATCTATTTTTGTTGGCAATTGTAATTCCTAATTGATGAGCCCTCTTGCTCAATTCTTTTTTGTCTTTGTTCAAATATACCCTATAGTATATTTTAATTTGTAATAATTTAAATTTAAAATTTTATGTCCAATGAATTTTTTGCATTGTCCTCGAATTGCAAAATTAGCCTTCTCAAACTTGAAAATTGTCCAAAGAAGCCAAAAAATAAAATATCACCTAGTTTATATATGTGGTTTGTGGCCTTTTCCCAAAACCAAAACAATAACAAAACTTTGTTTGGAATAACAAAATAAAAACAAATTTCTCTTAAAAAATATCACAACTAAGAGAGAGAAAAAAAAAAAAAAACCAAAAGTTAAAAGTTAAAATTTTTGGCTCTTTAAGATTTGGATTTAATGGTGAAATTTAGCTCTGCCTTAATTATTGTTTGGGTTTTTTTTGTCATTGATAACAATTAGATATTTTCCATGTTGTAATAAATTCTCAATTACAAGAATTAAATCATCAGTCTAGCGAGCAAGCAATGAGATATGTGGAATTTTTAGAATTGATGATATTTGTTTGTTGAAATTGGAACCTCACCATTACAAACAGAATTTAGTTCAACATCTGAATTCCAAACAAAATGTTAAATATTTATGAATTATGCCAATAGCTTGTAAGGACCAGCAAAATCAACAACCTGCTAACTTATAGGGCGGTCTTGGTGAACTTACTATTCTAATTTCTATTGCAACTATGGAATGAGAAATTTCAACTATATATATACATACATATATATATATATATATATATATGTAAAAGTAGGTTTCCCAACAAAATAGAAAATGATTGTATAAGATAAGCTTTGATTTAGTAAATTAAAAAAGGAAATTAATATGAAATTTAGTACATAACCAATCGAGTTCTTTTTGATATATTATAAATGACGAAGTTCAAATGTATTAAAAAGAAATAATTTGTATCTTTGATTTACATATTTTTAGTATTTGATTTTCAATATATTGCTTTGATTGAAAATAATTTATTATCTATTCTCAATATCTTATTATTTTATGTATTTATTTATTTTGATTTTCAATATATTATTTTTATATTCTTCATTGATAAAAAAAAAGAGTTATGCTTGTTTTTTTGGCCCCCTAAAGATAAATCATAAAATTATGATTCCATCCATGAGAAAATAGGAGGTGGTTTGGACTTTGGATGTTTTAATTATAAGTAGAATTCTTCCTGCTATTGTTTGGACTTTGGATGTTTTAATTATAAGTAGAGAAGGATTGAGAATGGATATTTAAATATTAAAATGAAAATGAGAGAAAATGATAAGACAACATCATATAAATTCACAATTATATTTCTTATTTATCAATTTAAAGAAATATATATATATATATATATAAATTGAAATAAAAAGTTAAATAACAGTTTTTTTTTTTTTCTTCTTCTTTTGATTATGATATAAAAAGATAAGAAGAGTTTAAATGAAAAGGTAAAAGAAAAGAAAATTGGAAATGGCAATAATAGTACGGCATCCCAAGCTAACACAAAAATTCGGCTTCTTTAAAAATACGGTGGTTTCGATACGTGTAGGCAAGGCTAAGGAAACATCCAGGGAAGTCGCATAAGAAAAAGATAGCTAGAAAATTGGGTCAGCTTAAAAACGAGAATGGAATAGCTGACTCTTTTTACGTTATTCGAGGCTTAGAATATATTTTAAAAAAATGTACTCTTTAACAGCCCATACCAAATCTTAACAAACCTGCCAAATTGATCCCAAAGGCCTTTTTTTTTTTTTTTTTTCTTTTTTTGGGAGGGACGATCCCAAAGGCTGAATGTAAGTGAATTGTGTTACACCAAAGAAATACAAAATTAAATTTGGATTCTATATTTTTTCTTTTTGTAAAGAAAAAAATCTTTAAAAATGAAAATTGAATGTCACATTCGTCACGGTAGTGACTTTTTTTTGTTGTGATTTAGTGATAAATAATTATAACCCATGCAATTACTTATGGGCAAAATTTATATATAATACTTTAGATGCTATCTTTTAGGTTTTTTTTTTAAGATTTTACCAAGTAGCCAGTAGCCACTTAATTAAAATATACACTTCCATCTTATGAGAAAAAAGTCACATGGTAGAATTTTAATATGGGAACTTATGGAACATCACTTAAGTACTATATTTAAATCTTGCTCATTACTTATACTATAACTAGTCTTTGAGCACGTGTGAGAGCTCTTCTATTTTTTTTGGTAAACATTAATAATTTGCATTTATTATAATTTAAAAATATTTTTTTTTCAAACAAATAAAAAGGATAAACTGTAAAAATAAGCAATAAATGTAATTTATTTTTTGAACAGAAAAAAAATCCTAAATTTTAGGAATTCTCTTTTTGAATTCAAAATGAAATCTATTATTCGACATTTATAACCCTATTTCTAAATGAATTTTTCCTTTATTAATGAGAGTATTTTTGAACTATATAAAAGTCTAGTTGAAAGAGGAGAATCCTTTTATATATAGTATAGATTAATACTCTTAAACATTCTACGTAATGTACTTTTTTTAAAGGGGACATATTACTTAAGAAAATAAGAAGTGCTATGTTGACAATATTTTCTCAACAAATTATAAGCGGTAAGTTGTTAATTTGTTCTTAGTTCTAATTTAAATTCACAATTTAAATTACTTTTCTTTTATCTAGTTGTAATAACTAATAACATTCTACTACTCAAAATCAGTTATTAAAATGTTATGAAAATAATATTTTATAAGAGAATGTAGATGACATTTTGCATTAAATAAAAGTCAATTTATGTAACAGAGTAGAGAGAGTAGCAGGCTGTGTATCAGACCATGAGACTATGACATCATAAAGAATCATAGGATACCTTAAACAAATAGACAATCATAGGAGTGGTCCGTTTCTTTCCCGAATGACTCAAAAATACTGCGAATCCATTGGGTGTACCCCCGTTTAATTCGGATTTTGTAATGTCCATTGCAGACTATGCCCAATCAAAAGGAATTTTCTATTGGTTTTCTTTGGGTGGTCCATCACATGACCAAGAAGCAATATAAATACCAACTCTGTTCAATTGCAATGGAAGCAAATACAAAAGACCAGAACACAGAGCTGATAAACCATTTCCATTTTCCTCTCCATCTCCCTCTGTTCCGAACATACCCGAATTCCTCACTCAGTTCAGGATGGACTGCAACAATTTGAGCAATCTTCTTTCAGAAAGGTTAGTATAAAGTTCTTTGCTTTAGTTTTTTTGGTTCTACATTTCTCTGTTTAGCTATGAATTCCAGTAGTACAAAGACTTGAAGCTCCATGGTTTAGTACTAATTTTTTTTAAACAAACAAGACGTTTTTAGCTCCTGAACCTACATGATCATTTTCACTTTTTAAGTGTTAAACTAAATAAGGTTGGTTGCTTATGTGCGTTCAATTAAAGCTCATTAAATTGCATTCAATGATAGATATGGAAATGAAAGAGAAGTTGGATGTAATCTTTTTATTGTTTTTCCAAGCTTTGGATTGGAGCTTCCACGTTCAAGTATAAAGAAGCCTCTGGCGTATAATCAGCTACCTAAACTTCATCTCCTCTGTTGCGTTGTGTATGTGTGGACTGGGTGTGTTTCTAAGACCTGGAGTCAAGTGTGTTTAACTACCCGGCAACCCAACCAGGCTACAAGCCTGTAACACATGGTGCATAAACTATGATCATGATGTTTTGAAGTAAATAAGCTGGGAACTTGTAGTTTAATCTTATATATTCTGGCTTTTGATGGGTTAATGCCCTGATTTTTTTTTTTTTTTTTTGGGTCATTTCCTTCAAAGTATTTTTCTTTTTGGTTCTTTCTTCTTCCCCGGTTAGAGGTTAGAAAATGTTCGAAGTATTTTTCTTTTGGGACTATACATAAAATCCAAAGATGTTACATTTGGATGTTAAGCCGGGTTAAATTTTGAGAGTCAAGCCAGAGTATTATTAATTGTTCTGTTTTCTTTTTCTTTGCCTTGTTTCTTTCTCATGACTTTTTTTGGCTGTCGATCCAAAACAAATATTAGATTTTATTGTCGAATTTCTTAATTAAGATGCAGAGAGTTTCCTTATGAATGATGGTTGGTAAAATCATCCCAATTTTTCAAGAAAATGGGATTTACTTAGCCAAGGGTTAGTTTAGACTTTTGGCACAACATTATAAGATTTTATACACTTAGAGCATCCACATCCCAATTTTACATCTCATCCTACTTTACCATCTCAAAAACCTACTTTTTCAATTATACCATACCATTTACAATATACCCAGCATCCCAAAATTCTATATCTTATCTCATTTTATTTAAATATTCTATTTTATTCTTTTTTTTACTATTTCTCTTTTTCTCTTTTTCTATTCCTCTTCCTCTCTTTCTCCCTCATTACCGGTTTCAACCCAGGCGCGCACACACACACACACATAGCCAAACCCATCACCACACACACACAGCCACACAAACAAAAACAAAAACAAAAACAAAAACAAAAACCCAAAACAAAAACAAAAACAAAACACAATCCCATCACCACACATACACAGAGCCAACCTCTAGCACCGGTTTCATCACACACAGCCACACCCATCACCACACACACACATAGAGCCACACAAACAAAAACAAAAACATAAACCCAAAACAAAAACAAAACACAATCCAAGAGTTTCAAACCCAAAAAAATTTTAAAAAAAATTTAAACCCACCACCGGAGCCCTCACGCCGATCCAAACCCATTTAGGCCACACCGATCCACCTATCCACCGGAGCCTCACGCCGATCCAAACCCAAAAAAAAAAACCCACCACCGGAGCCCTCACGCCGATCCAAACCCATTTAGGCCACACCGATCACCACACACACCGATCCACCTATCCACCGGAGCCTCACGCCGATCCAAACCCAAAAAAAAAAACCCCACCACCGGAGCCTCACGCCGATCCAAACCCATTCAGGCTCACCGATGCCCTCGCGCCGATTCAAACCCGTCGGAGCCGTCGGAGCCCTCACGCTGACCCATCCGATTCCACCGTTGAGGAAGCCATGGGGTCTTGAGTCTGAAGAGATCAGAGAGCAAATGAGAAAGAGAGAAGGAAGAGAGAGAAAAGAACAGAAATAATGAGAGATGAGAGAGAAATGCGCGGGTTAAAAACGAGGAGAGAGGATTAAAAAATTATTTTTTTTATAACATTGAGCTACAGTATCATCTTACATTTAAACATGGGATAAAGTTTTCGCAATTTTTGTCCAACTTTTAGTTAAAAATTGAGGCTATCTTGACCCTATTATATACACCAAAACATTTCCTATGTTATACATATCAAAACATGCCATGTTGCACACTTGTTACTTGTTAGCAACCAAGCCAAAAAAAAAAAATTTGGAATGTGACAAAGGTTCATTTGATTCTTATCAGCCTTTAAGAATATGATGCATATTATTTAAAATATATATATATATATATATATATGTGTGTGTGTGTGTGTGCACGCCTTTTGTACATAATCTGAGGCATTTTAATGTTTTTATGTCTAGATTTGAGCAAGAACTCTGTTTCTTCAAGCAATTTCTTGCTGTGTTCGGATTTTCCTTTTGCTTTTTGCTCACCTTGGTCGGATTGAAGTATCAAAACTCAGATGGTGCTCTATTCCACGAACACAGTGTGATCATGGTGTTATTAATAATAGATGTTTGTACCGGCACTACAGCATTGGCAATGGTGACACTACCAAATTCCCACAATAGTTCTCTCCTTCTAGTTGAATTTGTGTGTCTTATTTGTGGAGCTATTGCTTGTGACTTGCTCATTTTGATACTTGTCCCTCCCTTTGGGTGGATTATGTTCATTATATGTGCATTTGTTTTTGTATGTATACTTTATAGCTCGTACCCACAAATCCTCGAATCAATATGGCAAGCACCTTCCCAAACGCCCAATGGATCTCCCATGCCAATTCCCAACGAGGCAGAGACACAAATGGCGGAAATGGCATAATGTTTAATAGTTGATTCACCATTATTTGTCCTCTCATGAAGACTGAATGGATAGAGATTATTTCTTTATTTTGCATAGATATGTAATATGACCAATTGGATCTGAACTGATTTGTCTCTTTCATTGAGTTGATTTTGTGTTTCTCTGGCGTTTAGATTGGATGGGTTTAAGCTTTATCCATCATGAATGTTAATACAGACTCTAATGCAATTCAATTTCTCGTAATAAGTCTGCTGGCCCCAAAAGAAAATTACTGAATGAGAGATAATTGGGCTTCTTTTAAGCAAATCAGTAACATTCATGCTTAGTTTGGGCTTTAAGTCTTATTGTGATGCAGAATAAAGAATTCGTATTGTGGCCTAGCAAATTAGACTTCCGCGATTCAATGCAAAACAACCAAAAAATAACATGTCCATTCGAATTGGAAAGTCGGTTCAAATTCAAAAGAAAGTCTAAATAAGAAAAAGGGGTTGCGATCAGAATTGCACAACATCCACATGCAATAGCTTCTATTTTTCTCAGAATAATTTTTACCTTTTAACTTTTCACATTTTTAACTCTTGCCAAAAATTTTCATTCAAATGTTGTGATTAAATTATTTTTTTATTATTATTTTTTTTTTACGCTCAATCTTACTCATTAAAAGTTATTTTATGTTCAAGTACCAACTGAAAAAAGAAAAAAAGAAAAAAAGAGGGGGTCAGGCTTAAGGTCCAGTGTCCAATAGCAATAGACTTGTTGAGATGATAATATGTGTTCACTTTTAAACATGTGTCACCATCTGATCGGGTCCAATGCACTAAATGCACTGGACCTAAACCAAGTCCAAAAAAGAGTCCTTAACAGTTAGCTCGAAAACCCATATGCCTCGGCCAAGACCCTCATAAGCCAATATATATCAATAGCCAGCAGCTAATAAACATAATTATTGCCATAGGCTGAAATTTTCACAATTTAATCAATGTAGTTGGTCAATGATGATGCATGAAAGAATAGTAATTAATAGGAACATCTTTTAGTGTTGTGAAATTTTAAAGTACTCGCAAGTATACAAACCGAACCAAAGTATAGTGCAAAATGATAGACAGCTAAAAAAAGCTGGAACTTTCATTAATTGAACTGATATAACTAACTGAATTAAAATGAAACAGTACACATTATGGAGACTAAATACAAAACAAAGCAAGCCCAAAATATCCTAAACTACATGGGCACATGTGCCAGCTAATTATCTCACGTGTGAACACATTCATTCTAGTTCACGTGTGAATATATTCTAATTAAATACAATTCACTGAACTACAGGTACAATTCTACAACAACTGCACTGCTTATCTCAGACTTTACTTCTCCTCTTTCTCCTGTTTCTTCTATTGCTTCGTTCTTTTTCTTCCTTTTTGATAGTCTTCAACACTCCCCTTCAAGTCCAAAGTATTAGGCTCTAAGACTTGAACTAAAAAAGCTACCTGTAATTGCTTAGTTTGCTTCTTTAACATCTTAGGTTGAAAAATATCTTTCAATCCTAGTTTCTTTGACAATCTCACAAAAGATGAAAAACCCAAAGCTTTAGTGAAGATGTCTGCATCCTGAGAATTTGTAGCAACATGGAAAGTCTTAATCATTCCCTCCAAAATTTTATCTCTCACTAAATGGCAATCAACTTCTATTTGCTTGGTTCTTTCATGGAAGACCGGGTTTGCTGCTATGTACAGTGCAGCCTGGTTATCACAAAACAGCATAGCTGGTCTTGAATGCTCAATCCTCAAGTCCTTCAACAATTGCAAAACCCAAGTGATTTCATAGGCCACACTTGCCATAGCTCTATACTCAGCTTCAGCTGAGGACCTGGACACAACTCTTTGTTTCTTTGATCTCCATGAAATCAAGGAATCTCCCAAATATATTGCATAACCAGTGAGAGACCTCCTTGTATCTAGGCATCCAGCCCAATCCGCATCATAGAAGGACTTGATATGCAACTCTGTGTTGCTTGGGAAGAATATGCCTTTACCTGGTGACCCTTTAATGAATTGAAGCACCCTGTGAGTTGCCTGCAAGTGTGGTTCCCTTGGCTGTGAAACATACTGACTTAACATATGCACTGCATAAGTCAAGTCAGGTCTTGTCAAGGTAAGGTATAAGAGTCTTCCAATTAGTCTCCTATACTGACCTGGTTCCTCCAACAACTTGCCTTCATACTTGGATAACCTCAAGTTTTGTTCCATGCGAAACTTAACAGGTTTGTTGCCAATAAAACCAGTGTCCTTGAGAATTTCCAAAGCATATTTTCTTTGGTTAAGACTGATTCCTTCATCAGTCCTAGCCACTTCTAATCCCAGAAAATACCTTAATGAGCCTAGATCATTCAATCCAAACTTATCATCAAGAACTTTCTTGAAACTATTAACACAAGCAACATTATTTCTTGTAAAAAGTATATCATCAACATATACCAATAAAACTTTGAATGAAGCTCCTTGAGTAAGAGTGAACAAGGAATAGTCAAACTTTGATTGGACAAACCCCATTTGTATAATAGTTGAGGAAAACTTCTCAAACCATTGTCTAGATGCTTGTTTGAGACCATATAAACTCTTATTTAGTTTGCAAACCAAATGATGCTACCCCTTGCTGTGAAAGCCAGGTGGTAAACACATGTAAACATCCTCAAGCAGCTCACCATGAAGAAATGCATTATTCACATCCATTTGATGAAGAAACCACCCTTTCATAGTAGCCAATGACAAAACAATTCTAACTGACACTGATTTTACAACTGGAGAGAAAGTTTCTGAGTAATCCAGCCCATGCTTTTGAGTAAAACCCTTGGCAACAAGCCTAGCCTTATACCTCTCAATGGTGCCATCAAGTAAGAATTTCACTCTATAAACCCATTTACAGCCAATGGCAGACTTACCAAGAGGCAAAGGGGTTAAAGTCCAAGTGTTATTCACCTCTAAAGCCTCAATTTCTTTGTCCATGGCAGCTCCCCACTCAGGAAATTGAACTGCCTGGTGAAAAGAGACAGGTTCGGATGGAGTGGAAGAAACAGCCATGACAAATGAGTGAAAAGCAGGTCCAAGGTGTGAGTAACTCAAGTGATCTGAAAGATCATAAGGCATACTAGAACATGGTTTGGTACTAGCAAATTGACGAGAGTAATCAAACAAGTAGGAAGGAGGTTTGTGAGACCTAGTGGATCTTTTAAGAGGACCAAGGGAAGTGGAATCACATGGAATAGAATTAGAAGACTGTGAAGCAAGAAAGGGATCTGTAACAACAATAGGATCAGTAGAAATAGAGTCTACAGAAAGTAGTTCTACAGAAACATGGTCTGGTGAAGGACTAGGGATATTATGAATAGGATCAGATGGAGGGAAAACAAGGTCAGAATGAATATCAGAAATAGAAGCATGAGGAAAAACAAAATTATTCAAAATTGAAGTGGGAGATGGAGGACACTTAGCATAAGGAAAAATGGTTTCATAAAAGACAATGTCCCTAGAAATATAGACAGAATTAGACTGGAGATCAAGAACTTTGTAACCCTTAATGCCATGAGGATAGCCAAGAAACACACATTTTCTAGCCTTAGATGCAAACTTGTGCCTAAGGTGAGATAAAGTGGAAATAAAACACAAGCAGCCAAAATTTCTTAGATGATGATAAGGAGTAGAGTGGAAAAGGACTTCATATGGGCTTTTATTGCTTAAAGCCTTAGAAGGAATCCTGTTAATAAGATGAACTGCTGTTAAGATGCAATCACCCCAAAAACACAAAAGAAGTTTAGACTGAAATTGCAAAGCCCTTGCAACATTTAGGATGTGTTGATGCTTCCTCTCAGCAATGCCATTCTGCTGAGGAGTATCAACACATGATAACTTATGCAAAATACCATTAGAATGAAAAAAAATATTTTAAGAAAAGTTCTGTTCCATTGTCACTTCTAATGATTTTAATCTTGCAATCAAATTGAGTAGAAATCATAGTTGCAAATTTAGGAAATAGAGTTTGAGTTTCAAATTTATGTTTAAGCAAATAGACCCATGTGCATCTGGTAAAATCATCCACAATAGTCAAGAAAAACTTGTAACCATCAATAGTAGGAGTAGAAAAAGGACCCCATAGGTCACAATGAATTAATTCAAAAGGTTTAGTGGTTACATGGATGCTAGAGGGAAAAGAAAGCCTTTTCTATTTTGCAAAATGGCAAACATCACAGCAAGAAGTCTTATTAGAAACATCAATATTTACAAATGACTTCAACAATTGAAGTTTGGCTAAAGAAGGGTGACCTAATCTAGAATGCCATAAATCTGAAGAAATATGGCTAACAGTGGTGGCAAGAGTAGCTGAATTTGAAGGAGGAACAACAGCTTGAAGCAGGTATAAACCATTGCTTTCCTTACCCAGACCAATCATGCTCCATTGAGCAAGGTCCTGGATGAAACACCAATCACCAAGAAAAATAAGGCAACAATGTTTGGTCTAAGTAAGTTTGCTAACAGAAATAAGATTGAAACTAAAGGAAGGGACACACAAAACATTTGTAAGTGTAAGAGTAGAAGAAATTTGCACAGTGCCTATGTGTGTTACAACAACCTTTTTCCCATTTGGCAAATAGACACAAGATTAAACTACAGAAGTGATTGTGGTTAATTGAGAAACTAAGTGCACCATGTGATTAGTGGCCCCAGTGTCAATGACCCAAGAATTAGACTTAAAATATTGTCTATCAATGACTTGAGCAGAAAAAATAGAATGAGTCAAATTGGGAGGTATCCAAAAGGGATTACCTGAGAAATTGGAAGAAGATGATGAAGTAGAAGTAGCTGTGGAAGATGGAAGAGCAAATGCCATCACTGATGCAACCTATGATGCAGTCTGAGCACTAAGTCCATTTGAAGTACCAAAACCTGAACCTGATGCATTATGAGCTTTTAGAAAATTGAGAAACTGTTCACATTGAACCTGTGAGATTGGATATTGAGGTTGAGTGGTTTGTTGGCAAGTCTGAAAACCAAAACCACTAGGAAAACCTCCAAAACCTGACTATGAAACACTAAAAGGAGTCTGCAAGCCAATGTTGGGCTAAGTAACATCACCATACTGAGCATTAGAATGACCATCAAAACCAAAACCTCCTGTGATTTGCTTAGCCATAGCCTTAGTCCCACCTTTTGGCTTATACCCTGGGGGATATTCATGAAGCTTGCTGCATTTGTCAGCAATATGACCAGTGAAACCACAGTAAGTACAGATTGGGCTTTCCTTCTTAAAGTTACCTCCTTTTCCTCCATTGTATCGAGCATGACCTTGATTGCCTTGAAAAGGTCTAGTGCCATTCACATACATAGCAACAGGATCCAACTGCTAAACTTGTTGAACCACATTGACAGTGTTGCCTATACTTCTCCTTTTCTCTTCTTGCAAAATCAATGAACATACCTTGCTAAGAGAAGGAAAAGGCTCAATTAGCAAGATTTGCCCAATCAGAGTGCCATAACTGTCGTTCAAACCCCATTAAAAACCTAAAAACATGCTCTTTATGCTGTGCATTTAGTTGAGAAGACTTAGAACCACAAACACAAGGACAATTACAGACTGTGAAAGGCTGATTATTCACAAATTCATCCCATAAAGTCTTGAATTTGGTAAAATAGGAACTCACTGACATTGATCCTTGAACTAAATGTGAAATTTCCTTTTGAAGCTCAAATAGTCTTGGAGTGTTGTCATGAGATAACCTGTTCTTGAGATCAATCCACAAATCTTTTGCAGAATTGATGTAAATCACACTAGCTTTAAGATTAGGACCAAGTGAATTAGTTAGCCATGAAAGGATCATAGTGTTACACCTTTTTCAAGAATTGAACAAAGGAGAGGTTGAATCCGGTTTTGAAATTGAACCATTGACAAATCCAAATTTATTTCTCGAACTCAAAGTAAGAAACACAGATCTCGCTCAAGTCATGTAAAAAATAAAATAAAAAACCATAAAGAGTTGTGGTTACATAACAAAGTTTTAGGTTTTAAAAACGTTCTTTTAAGCTCTTAAAATATTTGACCAAACAGACCCTCAATTACAAAGGTCCACCTTTGTTTTTGGGCTACGTTTTTTTAATTGGACCTTTTGGCTTTGAATGGATTTTTATTGGGCTTAACTAAATGAGCTTTTGGGTTTTAATTGAGTGTCGTTTTCAAATTGGGTTTCTTATGTGTTTGGAATTTTGTTTAAAATGTGGGCTGGTTGAATCTTGTTTAGGGTGTGATAATAAATGGACCTTGTTGAGATATGGGTTGGCCATTTGGTTTAAATCTAAATGTGTGTGTGGGACTCATGGGCCAAGGCATTAAAAAAAGAATAAATCAGATGGGTTTTGTTAAAATTAGTTGGTATTATGCAAGAGTTGATTGGGTTTAATGAGTCAAGCTTAGCCCAAACCCAATTTGAGGGTCAGGCTGAAGCCCCTCAATTATTTGGCAGTGTAGATCTATAATCTATTTGGCAGTGTATGAGTTTCAGGGGGGAGTATTGTCACAAGGCTGAAACTTATAGGAATTAATAGAAGGGCATCACCAGAATTGGAGCTTGCAGCTTAATTTGACTCAACACAAGAAAACTTACTAGGTCTAGACATAGTAAATATTGACAGACTGAGAGCACATTCTTGATTCTATGGATAATGGTGCATGGCCATTCTTAGTTGGTGGAGTGATCTTGAAACTTATATTTGCTCTCAAAGTGCATATGTATTGGTAAAATGCTAGGACCACAACAAATCACATTGTGTTGTTGCTGACAGAGTGCATAACAAGTTTAAATGATTTATTAATGGGTTCTCCTCTGGTACTTTGTGTTCCAAAAAACAATCTTCTAATGCCTTAGGCACAGACAGAGAAGGTGCCTACTATAATGGCTTTGTTAGCCAAAAGGATAAAATGCAAATGTATAATATAAACAGAACCTTAGAGATTGCTTAAACAGTAATAATAATTACAATAACTATTTTTTTGAGAGATAAATACAATAACTATTAGAAAGAGAAAAAAGCACCATTGCCAAAATCAATAAAAGAAACTTTCAAAATAGTGAATATAATACAATAAAGATTCAAAAGAACAACACTAAGTGTGCCAAGGTAAAGAATCTAAAGTATAATGTCCCAATCGCCCAGTACGATAAAGATTTAGTAACTTAGTAGCAACTTTATTTTGAGCCTCCTCACCAAGTTCCACAGGAACCTGAAAAGCTTCACGCAATGAAGTAAACTGTGTCTCAATAAGCCTGCTCAAATCCTCTCCAACTTGCACATTGCCATCAAAAGATGAAATTGTCTCAAAGAGAGTCCGACGGACATCATGTACTATGAAATCCTACATCAACAATCATAATTTCATTTTAAAATAAAGAAAAAAACCAAGGAACCACAAACTTAAGATAGGGTTTAAAATGGCTATGAAAGAGCAAGACAAGAATTGATGACACAGAACAGATGAGAAATCTACTAGCAGGTGCTTATGGAATGCTTTCAGGTTCAAAAGGATTTAAAATGACAAAGAGGCATGTTTCATGAGGCAAATAGGTTTCAGAGAGCATTTCTGGCAGCAGCAGGTTTGATATTTCTTGAAGCAAAGTGGTTTATAATAAGGATTTTGGTTTAACACAGAAAAAAGCTCAATCTCTACTGAATACAAGCCCAGTATAAATAAATAACTAAATTGATTAATCAACAAAGCTTCTCGAGCTCAAATGAGATGTTTAACAACCATATAACCTGCTCAAATCAGTTTGATGCTGACATATAGGTATCCCAAACATTTGTATCCACTAAATGCATCCAGGGAAACAAGAGATTCACCAACAGCCACAAAATCATAATGGTTTCATGAATTTTGAAGTTCAGTGGTTTATCAATACCATATTGATTCATGCTTAAAGAGTTTGTAACTTGGTGAGAAAGAGTTATAGAATAACAATCAATTTCACACAGAATTCTGGTCCCAGTCCAAAAGAGAGCTCAATGCTCGTATTTTAGTTGTTTACCATATTACAAGTTTTTTTTTTTTTTTTTGGGACAAATAACCATATTACTTATTTAAATCTACATCATGAAAACTAAAATTACACCCTGAAAATAAGATCATTTCGTGATAAAATGATCTCCTATTTCAAGCTAGATAAATATTTACTAGAGTTATGTAGTTTGCATAGAAGTGCTACTGCTAGTAGAGGAATTGGTGCAGAAGAGTTGAGTGAGAGAAAAATGCGCATTTCTCTCTGAACTCCTAAAATCTGTTTTATAAGTGGAGGTTTCCCCCTCACGCTACTAAAATGAGAATTTTCTGGCCCTGTCCCTACACATGTAATGCTCGTAGCTGTTACTGTTCAGAACTATTGTTTTCTTGTGTCTTCTTACTAGAAGGTAGCTTACATAGCAATTATTGATAGTTACCAAAAAAAAAAAAAAGAAGAAGAAAAACATAAATAAATATATCTAGATGAATATAATCTACGACATGTATAATTTTTTGAGATATGATGAACAAAATACTGATACCTGTGTATGATCTGTGGGGTATTGCCTTTTCTGTTTTTTGTTCAGCTCACAGCTACTTAAACCCTCTACTTTGAGGTCTAAGAATGTTCTGTCATTCACATTCATGGACAACTTTGCCCATTTTTTGTATTCATCACTTGAATTAAGAAGAGCTAGAAAATATTGAGCAATTTCCCTTTCCCCTACTAAGCAATCTCTAATTGATCCTGCAATATAGTATAAGCGAACCTGACTTCAAAATTCAAATTTTTGAAATGGTTGGAAGTCTATATATCATCCCATACATCGTAGATATGACACTAATGTATACATGAGAGTTACTCCATTTACATACCAGAGTAACTCTAACATACTTAGACAAGCTATAGGACACATCCAAACCCATGGAAGAGCAAAATTTAGCAGGAAGAATCATACCTGTTAAAGCTAACTTGGAGTAGACCTCAGTGTCGAGAATTTTAGGAGGCAAAACACCTGGGGTGTCCAGCACATAAACATTGGGATGACTACCTATCTGAAATGAAAATGAACTTTCATTTACAAAAAATAAAAAGTAAAATAAAAAGGAAGATGAAAGGAGCAGAAATTCTAGAAAGCTAATTGATTCTCCAAGAAATATTCAAAACCAAAATAGATGGACTTACAAAAATTTATTCCCCCCCCCCCCCCCCCCCCCCCCCTCTTTTTTAATTTCTTGGCTTCCAAATAAAGTATCAAATGGAGTAAGTATAAATGACTGTTTTCTCTTTTTAGGGTTTAGGTTATGAAGGGATGCCAGAATCTTTTCAACAAGAAGCGAAATTGAACATAATATTACGTTGGTGGGGTTGTATCAAGTATGCAAATAGTTCTATGTGCCCATTATCCCACCTCTTTTTTTGGAGAGGGGGGGGGGGGGGGGGGTGTAGAGGGGGAGATATATAAATTATTTGAAGAGCTGATGCATGACCAGTAGATTTTAGCAGCACCCGTGCTATCCCGGCATGTACTTTATTTCTTGAAAAACTTCAAAGGCACACAATGTTATAATGAATGACACATACCTTCAAGCTGCTGATATCTTTTGTCTCACCCGGATTTGGACTCACTATTGCATGCTTCAACTTTCCTTTCTCTATGAGATAAGGAATATTCCAAAAATGAAGGGGGAAAAACCCAGTAAATTTATAATAAAAAATACAAATGAAAGAATAGAAGAAAATAAATTATTGTAAGATAGTATGGGCTAAAAACATTAAAAAAAAAAAAAAAAAAAAAAATTGAACTCAACAGGTGTTTAGATGGTTGAAATACCTGCAGCACTAATCCTCCCAATCTGATGCAAAGAGTTGGCAAGCGCTGACTTACCAACATTTGGAATCCCAATAAGCATTATCACTGCTGTATAATTGAAATCATTTGTCCTCTTTAATTCTCTGACTTGGGCTAGTAAAAAATTCAGTAACTGTAAGAAGTGAAAATTCCTTGAATTGGAGTAAATTTATATAAATAAAAACAAAGGCTTTATGAACAGAAACAGTATGAAAACAACAGATATGAAGAGTAAACCTATTAAATTGGTTTTTGACAAAAATTATCGTAGTATTAGAAACACATTGTGATCACTAACACATCATTCTCAAGTGAAACAAGAAAGAAGAAAGGCTAGCTTACTCCAGCTAGAGATCCAATGACAAACAATAGATTATATTTTCTTATTCTATATAATACAAGTGGCAAACATATTGATATTTGCCAATGAGTACTACCTCTAGTGGTACCTCCTTTCATAAAAATGCAGTTGAGGGTGGTTTACCAGGCAAACTTTAAAAATATATAAATAATATGTTTTAAGAAAAATCAACACAGCAATAGAGACCCACTGTGATAATCAACAGAGGTAGTTTTCAAGTAAACAGAATAGAACTAATAATTGTTTTGATCAGGTTTAGATATCTAACTATAATAAAATCACATCATTAAGTTTGTCAAACACATTTCAATAAGAAATTAGACATGCACATGCACATGCACACCCAGGGCACATGCATACCCACTTGAATGAATAGGTCATAGATAATGATAAAAAAGTACTGACACAGTGTTATTATCCATAGTACAAACATTGATCCTCACATAATATTCAACTCATTTCACACGCCGTAACAAAATGGATACATACAAAAGACTATCTAAACACACAATGGATTATGCCTAATGCTCCACAGACCTCTACACGCTTGGGAAAAGAGAAAAGAAAATTATATTTACCTCCTTTATATTTTCCTTATTATGGGAATTGACTCCATAAGAGATGCAGTTTTGCTGCTCAAAATACCTCTTCCATTCCTATAAACCAAAAAGAGAGGGGGGTGGGGAACGAAGAAGTTACAAGATAACATTATTTGAAGACAAACGAGTGAAAAAATCACTTTACAATTTCACTGTCCTGAAAGTATATAGAATTACTAGAGAAATTTATTTTGTCTATTCTGATGAAATGCATATATATAATATAAACTTTGATGATCCAGAATGACTGAGTTTTCAAAGAGCATGTTGTACTTGTTATGAAATCATCAAAGAAACAAAACAAGCCTAGGACAATTCCAAATGATAATCACTAGTACATCAACATTCAACAATGACTTTAGAATTGGAATTGTGACAAAATTTCACTAGCATTTAAAATCACACACATTATACACAATTTCAGCTGAGATATCTTTTACAATCTTGAAATAAAAAAGCAGTCAATACCAAGACTAACAAAGGCTGATATGTCGAGCACTTCTACAGAAGTGGCTAGGGAGATTTGGAGTGGAACAGGACCATCTTTTGAGGAGAGTTCCTGATCGTCTTCCTCCCAGTGTTGTTGCCTTCTAGGGGAAGGAAGGAAAGTGGGGCTTCCTTCCAGTACCTTCTGATGCAATAAGGAAGGTGAGGCTGAACAACAGAGCATATTTGGGGTGCAGATGGGGTTATCCTGTGGAAGGATATACGTGGGGGATGGGATTCTTTCTCTAAATACGTATGGTTTGAAATACAAGATGGTTCTAGAGTGAGGTTTTAGACAAATATTTGGTGTGGTGATGGCTCTCTTAAGGACTTGTTCCTATATTTTTTTGCCTTGACAATAGAGAATGAGGCTTTGGTATCATCATATCAAGAGGGAGGGGGTGTTGACATTGGAATCCCCAATTCAGCTAGTCTTATCAAGATCGAGAGATGGAATCAGTTGATTCTTTTTTTGAGATTCTTTATGCTAATCTGCCCTCCTTGTTTGGTCTTGATCGAGCTGCGTGGATACCAAAAACGAAAGGAGTGTTTGAGGTTCAACTATATTATAATGCCCCTAGAAGTATTAAAGGCTTCTTTCCCCTATAATTAGGAATCTGTTAATCATCTACTTCTCCATTGCTCTACGGCAACAGGTATTTGGTCCTGGGTCCTCACTTTGTTTGGGTTAACTTGGTAATGCCTAAATTAGTGTTTCAATTGGTAGAATATTGACAAGGAAACTTTCAACGCCATAGAGCAGCTAAGGTGTGGGGAGTCTTGCCTCCCAACTCATGTAGTGAATGAGAGTATTTCTCTGTTAACTTAAAATATGTTAGTCAAGTTTGGGATATCTTAATGCAAAGACAAGTTCATAGTTCATACTGGGGTTAAACCATTTGAATTTAAAATAGTTATGGATTTCAAAGAAGATTTCAGGCACCATAGAGCAGCTAAGGTGTGGTGAGTCTTGCCACCCAACCCATGCAGTAAATGAGAGTCTTTCTCTGTTAACTAAAAAGGATCCCCAAAATGTTTACTAATAAAAAAAAAATGTCGGTCAAGTTTGGGATATCTTAATGAAAAGACAAGTTCATAGTTCATACTGGGTTAAATCATTTGAATTTAATATAAATATGGATTTCAAAGAAGATTTCTGGCAATATCATTAATTCCTTTCACATGAAAACTATCTATCATTTTATGGCCATATAGATATTATGACAAGTGCCTTCAGAAATATAGGTTGTACTCAAGATATATTTGAACTTCCTCCATAAAGGACTGCAAGTTTCCGGACACTTTTGCTTCCCTCAAGAGGATTATCAACCCTTAGAAATTTCTTATTTAATTACTATAGAAAACAAAGAAGTGAACAAAATACCTACCTTAATTTGAGACCGATTTGCAAGGTCCATCTTGTTCATCACTATGATCCGCCTAGAGGAAGATGGGTAGTTTCTCAATTGCTCATACTCCGATGACAATGGAATCTAGAGAGCAATAGCAATAAACATTAAAATAATAAGAACTGACTTATCAAATTATCAAAAAAAATTGACTTATCAAAAAAAAAAAAAACAGTAACTGAAAATAAGCCATTAATGTTGGAGCAAATTTGGTTTATTAAGAGCTCAAATGATGGATTGAATTAGTTCTTGCCAAAGGTGTGAGTTCATGCTCCCTTGCTAAAGTTTTGACCAATTCTTGGTGGCTTTGCTTAAGTTATCTAGAATTGTATCTTACAAATTTTAAATGGAAATTCAGGAAGATTGCTTCCAAGATAATTATCTCAAAACTTACAAAATAATTTCTAAAAAAAAATATATAATTAAGAATTCATTTTTAGATAAAGCAAGCAATCACTTTTCTCTTTGTGGGTTGCTTGGGTTCATGAGAATCTACTGAGGGGCAATTGTTTTTGGTCTGTAAAGCTCCCACAGAATATTACATACGGGGGTTGGAGAACTCTTTTGAAGCAAAGAGGTCAAGCAAGACGATTTCTAAAACATGAGATTTGGGATGGTGCCAGGTCTTCTTATGGCAGGATAATTGGCATCCTGATGGTATTCTAATTCAGACCTATGGGTGTATAGACCAATATATGATGCAGCAAGCTCCATGGAAGCTAAGGTGAATAGTGACTTGAAACAAGGAGAATGGTGCCGGCCCCTTGCCAGATCAGAAGATTTGGTGAGCATTCAAAGTAAGCTCAAACTCATTTCTATTGGTAACCAAGACAAACCTTTCTGAACTGCTTCTCCATATGGCAAGTTCAGTTGTGCTGCTGCTTGGAACCAATTAAGGCATAAAGAGATGGAGGTGGTATGGTGGAAATCAGTGTGGTTACCTCAAGCAATACAAAAACATGGATTTATGGAGTGGCTTACTTTGAAAAATAGGTTGACTACAAAAAATAGACCAATCCAATGGGGTTTTTTTGGGGATAGTTATTGTGCATTCTGTAGAAATAAAATAGAGAGTAGGGAACATTTGTATTTTGAGTGCTCCTTTACCAAGAGGGATTTGGAAGCATGTGATGGGCTTCGCCTAGTAACTGATGTTCCGATTATTTGGGATGAAATAGTCCAATGGGGAGTGACTAAGTTGGAGGGAAAAAGTTTTAGAATTACCTTCTGCAAAATGGTCTGATGGGCCACAATCTATCACATATGGTAGAAATAGCAGATGTCATGGAGGAATTGTTTTGACAGAAGAACGAAGTTGTTATGAGTGAAACTGAAACATCTATTACATATCTTGCTTAATTGATCCTTAAGTATCTTCTTTAAAAATTATTTTAATAAGTATGCTTATAAACCAATTCATTTAAAACAATTTGTCTGGTTTTGAAAAATATATATATATATATATATATTTTTTCCCTTGAACAGTCCTATTCTAATTACAATTTATGGGGGATGGGGGGTAGGCTTGCAGTTAAAAGCTTTGTACACTCTCGTACCCTTTTAGCTGTATTGAGTGCTCAATGAATCCCCAGATGAGGGGTTGCTAGGTAAATTCCTAGGCATTGTTTAAATCAATATGGCTAGCTTAGATGTTCATATGGTTGAGATATGGTGCTTAAGGCTACCTAGTACATATGCATTTGTGATTGCTTTAAAAGAAAACCAAAAGTACTCCCTAGGAATTTGCGTTTGATTGTGCAATAGAAGTTGTAAGCAACACATGCTTTATAATTGGGATTTGAAGTTCTTGTGTTGTTCATTGCATCTAGCTAGCAGTCAAATTTTTTGTAATGTTTCTTCAAATTGTGGACAGTGTAACTGAACCTTATAAATTACAAATTTTTTCATCATCTTTCATATGATCTTTACTAGCTTGTCTTTTCAAATGCTCCAAATATGGATCATTTATCTCTTGTTGATTCTTTGAACATAAATTTATGTACAACCCTATTAATTGTCAGGATTTCCGAAAATATTTTGTGCTGAATGTCTTTAATTTGGAGCTGCATTATGGGGAATTTATCTTGTTGCAACAAAAGTGATGATTGGTGGTACCTAGTGATTTAATGGGTATTTGGAGCAAAAGAAGTTTGGATCACTCGTGTATGAGGTCAGTCAGTTTTGGGATTTTTATGTACATGTCACTAGAGAATATGATCAATTGATTGATTTTACAAATATATGGAAACTGAATTGTGGGTTGGTATAGTTTTCGGAAATAGCCAAACTGGAATATTGGATGGTCTTGTGTGCTTCTCTCTTCAATTTTTCTAAGACAATAATACCGATTTAGATTTCTAATTGATGTGCTTTTTCTCTTTTCATTCATAAGTGATTTGGAGTTGTGTGAGCATTACTGCAATGTAAAACACTATTTAGTGATTATGAATCCATATGACATTTAAACCTTTCATGAATTATATTTTATTGATGTAATTTTTTTTATTAGTGAGTTATACATGCACCTAGTGGGTTCTCCACTCATCTTGTGAGGGGAAAAAGTGTAATTTGAGTTAAAGTGGATTGGCTTGAGTGTTGTTAATTTCTTAAATCTATATCTGAATTAGAGCTAAAATGGGGCATGTGGTTATGGCTGGAAATATAATGCTTCTCAAAGTTCTAAGCTCTAGATGGGGCTGCTTGCACCTTGTTACCTGAGCATACCTCTTTGATATGCTAATGGCTCTTATGGCAATTATGATTACTAGTGCTTTCTGTAGATTAAGCAGTTGTTTAAGTCCTAAGCAGTTGCTTTAGTCAGTTTGTAATCGGAGTGCTAGTTGGTATTTTTGTTGCTCTCTGATATCTGCAGGTTGTAAAGTCTGCCAGAAAAGTTGGCAGTGTTTTAGCAGAATGTGTAGAATAACTGTCTTTTTTGTCAAATGAACTTACTGAATTATCCCCAAAAAAAAAAACTTTTCTCTTAAAGGCATGAAAATGAAAACAACCAGTAATGAAAAAACAGAATAGTATTACACAATAAAAGCAGAGATGAATGACAGCTTTGAATCATTAAACAAAACTGAAGCAAACCCAAATCCAGATTTCATCCACCACCCACTTCTTATTGGGTTCAACACTAATAAGAAACCCAAAACCAGATGCTAAATAAAACAAGTACATCCACACAAAGAAAATGAAACATAGATATATATGTACATGCATATGAAGACATTTTATCAAACAGTTGGTGTACAATACAGACTAAAGAAACGGAAACTGAAGAGATGAGAAGAGAAGGGTACCCTTGCATCTCTGATTTCAAGAACGAGATCAACCAATGGAAGTCGTTCGGTGATGGCACGAGAGGCCGCAGCCATGTGAGGGCCGTACCATCCTCCTCCACTCTTTGTGGCCAATGCGCCTATTTGCCTTGCCAATTTAGCCGTTGCTGCCATTTGGCTTATTGGCTCCAGTATTCAAAAAGCAGTTTATTAATTATTAGTGAGTGTGTCGGCTGATAGACCTTTGTTTGTTTTTGGGCTTGTTCAGCTGTGTTTCGGACTAAACTCATAGGCTTTGAAAGTTTTAATGGATTTTTTTATTGGGCTTAACTTGATGGGCTTTTGGGTTTTAATTTACTGTGGTTTTCAAATTGGATTTCTCATGTGTTTGGAATTTTCTTTAAAATGTGGTCTAGTTGAATCTTGTTTAGGGTGTGATTTTGAATGGACCTTATTTGAGATGTGGGTTGGCTGGATTTAAGTTTTGAGGTTGGTTGATGAGGTTCAAGTTGGGCTGCATTTTCAAATGGAATTTGGCCGTTTGGTTTAAATAGCACAACTGCACAAGCAAGTCTTTTTTTATTTTTTTATTTTTATGAATAACTGCACAAGTAAGCCACGAGCACGAATTATTATTATTATTATTATTTTAATGTTTGCTTGCTTTTCTTTTTTAAGAAGATTATTTTTGTTGATAAAATGAAATAATTTAAAATTTACCAACTTTTCTTCAAAATGAATTCGTAAAAAACTAACTACTATTTTCTTATATTAATATTTTATAATATAATTTATGAGATCAACAACTACACTTTCTTTTTGTTTTTTATTTTTTATTTTTATAATCAACAATTACAATTTGTGGGGGCCTTTTTTTCACTGTTAGGTCTCGACCCCTTCTACTGTGTTATGACCTACTAGTCTAAGGTAAGAGAGTTGGGACTAACCTTGCTAGGAATGTGCTTCAGGCCAGTTTGTGCACAAGTTAGGCTCACCCAATGAAGACGCGTCCTGGCATGAGCGATGTGGGTTGAGCGAACGGCGTGGTCACAGCAGGAATAACTATTACAAATGTTACGACAAGAATACACTACAGCAGGATAACTATGATAATGAAACATATTAAATAAAGTTAACACCGTGAAGAGAGTTAATAGAGTTATTACAGAATAATACAGCAAGTAGAAATAACAATACAATAGAAAAAGAGTAAATAACTTAGTAACTTCTAACCAAACAGTAAGAATATCATCCAAAAACATAACCAACGGAATAACTTGTCTGCTGGATTATGGGCTGAGCTTTTCAACAGAAGCAAACCCAAGAAGGGAACCAATCTCCAACATAGATAATCTCAAGAAAAGGCTCCTGTCATTAAAGTTACTCGCTCTGGAGAAAGGGCCTAAGTGGTTTGAGCTTTGATTCTCAATTTTCAGAGAGTAGGTCTGTCAAGAGGGAGAGAAAACGTGGTTTATTGATGCATGCCTCTATTCCTACTGCTTTACTTTCCCTCCGATTTTCTTTCTAACCTTTCTTCCTTTTCTTTTGTCTCTCCATGTTTTCTTTTCCCTCTATTTTTCCTTTCTACCTCTTGCCATTCTCCTCTTTTACTGTTCATGGCTACCCCTTTTTATACCGCCTGCTATTGTAGGATTTACCCCTTTTGTCCCTCAACCATTTTTGGCTCCTTGTGGGCATCTCTCCAAGACTACCCACTAGCTTGTCGACTGTCCAGCCATTACCTCTGCCTATTGTCCAAACAAAATTATTTGGCATGTTTCTAACCTCTCCCTGTTCTTGTTTTACCCTTATAGATAAGGATTAAGCTACCTCATCATCTACTTCTATGCCATGCATTAAGTGGCCCTAGCCTATATTTACCTCTTTTGGGTGAAATGTCATTCCAGCAGGACATTTCCCCAAAGAAACTTGAGTGAGAACTCCAAAATAGACCTCCATTTCTCCCTACTGCCAAACCACACTCTCTGAATACCTTAACCCATGACTTACCTCCCATGTATTTGCTGGGTACAAGTAGGTAGTGCCCTGGTCCTTTGTGCATGCTCCACTCTGTCTGTGTTTGTTCCTTTCTGGCCTTCACACCATTTCTGCTGCTCTTGCGTTGTCTGGTTCTGCTGTACATTCTAGTTTGTGTTTATCCTTTGTGGCATGAAGGATATGTGGGCTTTTGGGTTCATGTTTTCTTCCTTTTATCCCTTCCTAGGTTGGGTATTGTTCAGGCGAAAGCCTTTATCTTCATAGCCTGCTGAGCCCATGCTCTCTTCTTTATGGTCGTGGGCCTTTTGGCCATTAATCCTGTCATACTGCTTCATCGTGTTTGTTATAGCTTTTGTCTTTCCTTTATTTCTTATTTCCCCGTAGGCTTGTTGGTTGATGTTCCTACCATATCAGCCCATCGATTCATTAATTGTTTGCTTAGGGCTTCATTGGCTTATTTACCACATCTTTACCTCTCATTAGTTTATGGGCTTATTGGCCATCATTTCTACTATGTCAACCTATTTAGGTTACCACCTTATTCCTTGGGCTTCCTTGACCCATTTACTCATTCTTTACCTCTTTTTACTCCCTTGGGCTTGTTGCTTAATTCCTTGGGCTTCCTCGGCCATTTTACTACATCTTTACCTCTCATTACTCTTATGGGCTTATTTGCCATCATTTCTGCCATGTCAACCCATTGAGTTTACCACTTTATTCCTTGGGCTTCCCCGACCCATTTACTTCTTCTTTATCTTTCATTATTCTCATAGGCTTATTACTTTATTCCTTGGATATCCTCGGCCCATTTATTTCTTCTTTGCCTTTTGTTATTTTCATGGGCCTATTGGCTATCAATCTTTCCACTTCAACCCACTAGGCTTGTTTCCTAATTTCTTTACCATTTTGCCCCTCGTTTTCTTCTCATTTTTCTTATTGTTAGGCTTCATCTGCTGTTGGACCCTTTGTCAAAAATGGGCATTAACACAATTTATATCATAAAACAAAATAAAGATTTCTATACAAGCTGTCAAGATGGATAGTTGAGTACAACTTTTTAATAGTGATGGACTTCTATGCCACTAATTATTTTAATTTGTTTTAAAGATGATATTGTAATGTTAATATGTTTAGTTACATTTTTTTTTTTTTTTTGATATAAAAGGTGAAAAATCACTTAAATTTTTTTATAAAAAAAATTATTATATATTATAACAAGATATATTATTAGTCATAAATTTATTATATATTTTTATAATTTTATAATTATTAATAAAATATTTATGACATTACCAATTCGACCATCGGTCGAACCACAAAACCGATAATCACTCTATTTTTCAATTCTTTGATCGTACTGGTTTTTAAAACCATGGTTATATGTGATTAAATGATTAAATTTATCAAATCCCATAATAGCTTAAACTTTTAAGACAATCAGTAATTTAATAGGGTGGATTAGCCAATGCATAACCACCCCTCTATTTGGCAAGTCTCATTCCAAACTCAAAGAAAGCAGTAGCAGATATCAATAAAGCATATCAAGAGCAACTAGCAACTTGAACAACCCACAAATCCCCACATCTGCCAAGTGGATGACACCTCCTTTAAGCTTGGTCAAGAGTAATTATTCTACTCAAAATAAGAAAGCTATTAGGAACCGAATGGTTCCTAATGGGGATGAAAATAAGTTGTAGGGGAATGTGTGAAAATTGTATGAGAATTGAATTATTTTGAGGTAGTCCCGTAGTCATTCTTCATAGAGAAATATTAAGAGAGAGAAGAAATACATTAAGCAATCAATTGGTTTATTCTTCAATATCTAATGTTGAATTACAATCATATATTTATAGGAGATTAGCTCTAATGTCATTGGTCTATATGACCTAAGAAAATTGTGCTCTAAGAATTACGCTATGTGTTAAATGAGCTATATATGCTTCAATCCTAATTAACTCATCTTAATCTCAACTAACTAACTCATTAAAGGGATTACAATAACCATTAGGAGATTACAAGGCATATGGCATAATTTCGGGTTCCTAACAAAAGCTAGTTGTATTTACATATTTTGACAACAACAACAATGCGATCTAGTAAGCACTTGGTGGCACCTTTTTAATCGTTACTATTAAAAATTCCAACAATAAAATCTAGATTTTGATTTCGAGATTAAAAAGGAATTAAAAAGCTTTCTTTCCTCCATTGTTCCTTATGATAGGAAAAAATTGCACATATAGTTTAAAAGCAGAATTATTTATTATAAATAAATAAATTATTGAAACTAAAATCTTGCTGCCTCAAAACAAAATAAAAATAAAAAACTTGCTGCCTCACCCTTAAGAGAGAGAGATACAATTTTGTGTTAGTGGTAACTCCTCCCAAAAAAGCAAACAAAGCCATTAAAAAAACCAAAGAAAAAATTGAAAAATAATTTTGTCCCCCCTCTATGTTTAGGATAGTTCACACTTCTTCCATAAACTTTAGATTTCAGTAATTTTATTTATTTATTTATTTATTTTTTATGTTTTAGAAATAAACAAATACCCCCAAACCAGTAATTAAGCCATTATATTTAACACTAATACTTGGAATATTTTACAGTCATTACTCATCATTACTAAAATACTCTCCTGAAGTTAACAAACACCCCAAATACCTCAATTGCCAAATCACTAATCTAAAAATTAAAATTACTTAGTCTTCTTCCTTTTTTTTTTTTTTTTTTTTTTTTTTGAGAATGTAGTCTTCTTCCTTGGTAGTTGGTATTGCCAAAACCCATATCTAAATCTCATCCTTCATTCTTTAATATCATCAAAGCATTTTAAAATCTTTTATTTATTTATATCCAAATTGGTTTTGTTTATCTTTTCTCTTACAACCCTCGAATAGTCACTATGCTTTCAGGATTACTGTTACCAAACAAATTACTAAAGTTCCAGAGATCCAGTCATAGTGCAAAGCAAGAATTAATATAGACTATATAGAATTAATATAGTCGAAGGCAAGGAAAGCATTGAGCCCACAGCATTTGCCGAAACCAATTACTAGAAGGAAGAGATCCACTACATTGTGTATTAAACCAATTACTACCATGGTCATCCTTCTTTTTTTTTTTTCTTTTTTTTTCTTTTTTTTTTAATCTTCTAAAAAAAACTTTTTTTTTTTTTTTTAATCATGCCAGTTTGGTTTAGGCAAATGTCACGATAGCATTTCCAAAATGTGATTTTAGGTGGAATGAAGCGTTTGGTATTAGAGGTGAAGAAAATCGTGGCTGAGGAAGAAAAAAAAAAAAAGGGTGATAGGTTATGGTTATACGTGTGGGGTTAAAGCCTTAAAGGGTATGAACAAATTTTTCCAAAAAATTTAAACATATGATAAAAAAAATAATAAATTATATTAGAATAATGTTCACAATTTATTTTTATAACAAATTTTAGGTGACAAGTTGTTATTAATTATAATTTGAACTATCACTATCATGAACTTTTTACCCACTAATAAAATCCTGCCACCTAGAACTTATTGTAAAATTATTAGGAAAATATTGTGTATCTAGCACTACTCTCTACTCATTGTAATAGGTACAAAAAGAAAGAGAGTAGTTGTTAGGAAAAAGATATCACATTTTAAAATAATTATTGTGTATTCCATTACAAGGAAAATTAAAGAGTAACTTGTTATGGACAAGAAGTCATTAATAATCTTCTTTAAAAAAAGTCATTAATAACAATAATTTTTTCCTTTTTGGCAATGTACCCCTCAAATTGCAATTTTGATCAATGTTAGTCAAACATTTAGCTTTTAAAAAAAAAAAAAAAAAATTTGTATATAAAAAAAGAAAAGGCACTTTTAATAGCTTTAATATTTAGAAAAACTCAATTACCTACTGCACTTACCATCACCTTCTCAAAATAATAATAATAATAATAATAATAATAATAATAATAATACTGCACTTACCATCACTTCTTCAAAAAGCACAATATCCAAAATCTGAACCAAACTCCCTTGAAAACATTAAATACATTTTGAATTAATGAGTTATCTATAGTATAAGAATAATTAAAGGAAACAAAAATGAATTATTAATTATCTAAATAAACTATGACAACCTTGCAAAAATGAGTTAATATATCCCTAATTAATAATAATTAAATTTTTGATGAGACACATAAGGAATATCACACCATTCTAAAAAAAAAAAAAATTTGATTTTGACTTTGATTTATTTTCCATTTTGGGTGAAAGTTAATGCAAACATGCTTTGGTTGTTTTTCCATTAAGCGTCCGTTTGGCAAAAATTATTTTGACAACTTATTTTACTATTCAGATTATTTTTGCTACTATTCATGAGTTTCACTATACTATTTCAACTAACTTTTACCTTTATCTACAGTACTTTCAGCAAAAAGTTTTCACTTTCAGCAAAATAAGCGAATCACAAACGGACTCTAATTAAGTGAAATTAAAAATTTTGATGTAAGGGCTTTTCTTTATTAGTAGGTTAAATTGCAAATTACACCTTTAAAGTTTTGAGGTGTTTGGATTTTACACTATAAATTTTAGAATTTGGATTTCATCATCTGAAATTTGAAAGTGTTTGGATTTTTATATCACGACATTTCAGAATTTGAAATTTATCCCCTAAATTTTAGGGGTTTTTGGATTTTAATCTCCAAAATTTGAGGTGTTTGGATTTTATATCATGAAGTTTCAGAATGTGGAGGTGTTAAATCCAAACACTCCCAAACTTTAGGGGAGTAAAATCCAAATTTTAAAACGTTAAGATGTAAAATCTAAACATCCCAAATTTCAAGAAAAAAAATCCAAATTTTGCAACTTTAAGATGTAAAATTCAAACAACCCCAAACTTAGTGGTGGTAATGTTGTATAATGCAAACATATTGAATTTGACTACCACTTAGTGTGGTAATGGATTTTGAAAAAATCATCTTCATTGTGGTTTTGTGTCTGTTTATGGCCAGTAGTTATAGAGTAAAAGGAATAAGAATTATATCTAACTAGCTTGTAACTCCATGCATATACATGGATACAGTTAAAGATATACAATAAGATGCATAATATAATTTCTATATATATATATATATATATATAATTTAAATACTATTGATAGTCATTTTTATATTTTGTTAACTCTTTAAAAAAATTTGTATGGATATTATTAGGTATAAAATGTAAATTGTCCATATATATATTTTTTAATTATCGTGAAGTACTTTTTTTTTTTTTTTTTTAACAATTCATTTATTCTAAACTCTTTGGTTTTTGTATTTAATAACTCACTTGGATGAATATTTATAATGTGGTCCCACATTTGATTCTAAAATTAAGAAATAAAACTCTTTAAGAATAAATAATTTAGGACACATGGTGTAAAATTGGAATTCTAATTTAGAATCCTAATTTGAGTTTCTCTCAGTTTCACATATTATTATATATATAGATTAAGAGGATTTGGCAACTCAAGCTCATAAACAAACCTCCTGTTAAGAGCATTCGGGTATTAGAGTTATTTATTTATTTATTTTTTTAATACAAGATAGAATTTCTACTCTAACATAATTTAAGTGTATATGTGTGTGAAATTCCCTTCTGTATACTTAAACCCCGGCCCTTGCTCTCACACCTCACAAGCACTTATACTTGTGGAGTGATCATCGCACCAAGAGTATACAGTGATTTTTTTTTTTTTTTTTTTAATCTTTATAAGTTGTAATACAATAGTACTATTTATGACTTGAACTACAGCGAAGATGAAAAGATCTATTTGAACCTGACTTTTGGCTTTTTATATTTTATTTCGCTTAAACTATTTACGGAGAAGATGAAAAAAAATTGTATTAAGTTGTGTGTCATGTTAATTGCAAACCATGTAAGAACATTTGTCCAACAATATTAAGAATAAAGCATGTTTTTCTAATTTTCAATTTTTCTCTATATTCACTAACATCATCTTCTATTCCTCCACTACAAAAAACGCGCTTTAGAACTGTGTTTTGGAGCAGCGTTTTTCAAAAACATAGCTTCAGGGTACAGTTTGAGCTGCGTTTCACAAAAACGCAGCTCTAGTACTGGACTTATAGCTGCATTTGATAAACACAGCTATAGACCAGGTCTAAAGTCGCGTTTTGTGATGTTCAGGCTGCATTTAGCTGGGTAGGACTGAAACTGCGTTTTAAAGGTAGGATTGAAGCCGCGTTTTTTAAAACGCGACTATAGACCCATACAGGGATTTTTTTTTTTTTTCAAATATTTTGTAAATTATGAAAGCTTAATTCTTTTGTTACTTTCGATAGAACTTGTTTTCTTCTTGTAAGAGTATTTCTTGATCTTTGATTTTGTAGACGGAATTTGGACATATTGTTAATTGTATTGATATCGAAAAGCAATTGGCTTTTGACCATCCTTTATTGAAAGATCACAAGATTCAGGTACTTCATCTTTGTGACAACCCTAGCTTCATTCCAATATTTTCTTCCTAAAAAATGGTAATCTTAAATAATTATCACTATATTTAACATAATAAATAAATTCTTTTTGTTGTTTATGTAATTGTAATGTAGTAGTTTATTGCACTTGTTGGCACATGTCAATTGGACTCTAATGGTAATGATTAATGTTAGAGTAAAACTTAGATACAGTACCTTATATTATTCATTAGGTACATGTGAGAGAATGGCGAGTAATTTCCTTCTGCTGAGAGTCACTTGAAAGCCATTAAAAAAAAAAACTCTCTCTCTCTCTCTCTCTCTCTCTCTCTCTCTCTCTCTCTCTCTCTCTCTCTCTCTCTCTCTCTCTCTCTCTCTCTCTCTCTCTCTCTCTCTCTCTCTCTCTCTCTCTCTCTCAGGGCTTCCCTTGAAAATCCAACTTGCCAAAACCAAAATCAAAATCAACATGAATACAGTTTAATTTCTATTAAGATCTAGTTTGACAAAATGAAAAGAAAATAGAGAAAGATCATATTCTAACACCGTTTGATAAACAAGATATTGTACCTAAATTTTTGCCTTCAATGTTAACATAAACAATGATAGTACCTCCACTGCTCTTAGCAATAACATCTTGATTTTGACATGGAGCTACTTATTGTAACCAACACAAGCCACCTCAAGTTAGCATATATACTGATTCTTTAAAAACCAAAACTATTAAATTAAGTAGATCAGCTATATATCCTTAAAACTAAATGCATATAAACGATTCGATTATATAACTAAATAATTATGTACTATTCAGTCGACTCAAGTTCTACTTGGAACTCGAGTTTGATGAACTCAAGTTATTAAAAAATGCTATATAACTAAATAGTTTGATTGGATGCTTTTTTTCCTAAATATTTTCTAAAATTATGCTATTTGACAAAATAGCCTAATGAGAGATTTTTAAAAAGTTCAGAAGTTTTTTTCTTTTCTTTTTTTTTTTTCTTTTTTTGAGAAACAAAAAGTTCAAAAGTTTAATAATGAATATTGATCATATATTTTTGCTTTTTATATGGCAGGATGTAAATGACAATCGGTGGATATTTATTGACGAAAATGTTGTGAGAAATTATCCAGCAGCTCTGTTTTCTAATTTGATAAACCCTAAAACCATTGGATGGGGAGGGGTGACGAGTGTTGCCCCAAATGGGATTAGCCCACCCATGGGATCTGGATCATTTGCGGGTGACGGTGCAAGTTCATTTTCAAATATCCATTTTAGAAATCAATGGAAAATAAAAGTTGCACCTCAATCAAATGAGTATGATATCATCATTGACCGCCCCAAGTGCTATGACTTAAAAGATGATGGATATAAAGATGACAACTTGGGATTCACCTTTCAATTTGGGGGACCTGGTGGACAGTGTGCCAATTAGAATGTTTGGCACCAATTATTTGGAAGGAATAAATTCGAAAGTTTTGTCTTATTTTAATGTTTTAAAAAAAGAAAAAGAAAAAACCCTATAATGTATTGATTTTGATTTTTTGAAACCATTATGGGCCCAATCAAATCTTTTACATTGAAATTCTATTTCTTTATGACTAGTTGGATGTGCTCTTAAGTCTTTATTTTTTGTAAGCAGGAGTTTTAAAGTTGGATGTGCTCGAGCTTGAGTTTTTATTTTATATAAATAGGAGTTTTAGAGTGTAGAACTCATAATTCCTCATTTCCTTATATATATATATATATATATAAACTCTTTTTAGAATCTTAATTCTAACTCTAAGCTATATTACTGTTTCAAGACAGTCAGGCTTTCTAGTAAGAGAAAGCAGGTAGAGAAATAGATGGAATAAGGGAAAAAAATAATGAGAGAGAGAGAGAGAGAGAGAGAGAGAGAGAGAGAGAGAGAGAGAGTTTTATGGCCAAACCAGCTGGAGCCTTCTTCAATTGATGTTGCTAAATTTTTTCTTTAAATTGCTAATTTACTTAAGCTTTCATTTTATCAAGTTGGAAAGCTTACTCTCTGTAAGCATTGCAAAATGTTAAAGTTTTCATGATTAACACTAGAGTATCATTTGTCGTTTTATTTTCTTAACAAAAAAATAAAAAAGAAAAAGAAAATTATCTTGGCTGGTTTGGCCCTAAAGGTAAGATCAAGTATAATAGGACTTCCTTATTGTTCTAGTTCCTATTTTTCTTATAAAATGCTAATTCGAGAAGTTTAGGTTAAGACAAGCAGATTAGTCTGGAAGCTAAAATAAAAAGGTTTTGATTTTTTGCAAAATGTAACTTTAAAACCATAATAAATATAGAAATTGGCTTTTACTCAGCCGTTGAGTTATTGAAATGTTTTATTTTTTTATGATTTAGAATAAAAGTATGAGCCTCCTTATTTAAAAATCTCTAGGCTTATGAATACTTTTGGACTGGTAATGCCTTGTATGCCCCATATATTATCCACTTATCAAACCCTGGATTAATTGGCATTCCATTCTCCATTGTTATCACATGCTCCAATGTTGAATAGAATAAGAGGTGTTTCATGGATTGACAGCCTATATAGCACTAGTATCAAGTGTGTTAAATACTAAAATTTTAACATTTAACACACCAAACACTAAAAAACCACCTACATGAGATATGTTAAATACCAAAATAATTTGGCACAAGCTACAATGCAATTCTAATTGTAGCACAGTATGGTAAGAAAGGTTATAACTATTTGTTTGTTTTTTTGTTTTGCTTTGTTTTTTTTTTTTTTTTGTAATTGTTGGAATTCATTTATATTATTTTAACTTTCTCTATTTTAATATGTCTTCAATGCCTCTGAGAACAACAAAAAAGAAAGAATAAAAAAACATGTATTGTAAAATGTATTGTAAAGTGGCGTGTTAAAATAAATAAAGTAATTTTTTGATGAGTCAAAATATCTTTATATTTTTTAGAACATCTGATGCTAATGCTCATAAATGCCAAAGCAGCAAATTGGCTTGCAAATCAAACCAAACCTATAGCCCAAGATGCAAGTCTAATCCAAGATGAATGTGTGATTAATATTATAAGTCCTATAATTGATATGAAAGTCTTTTTGTTGATTGCAGGCCTTTTAGTTTAGCTTAGGATTCATCATGAAATCTGGCCTGGCAGTGGATCTTTTGATTTTTGAGTATTGAACGACTTAATATGTTGGTCATTTACATCATATATCAATTTGGTCATTAACCTTTTAATTGTGTCAATTTAGATCCTTACATTTTTAGTACTGGGTTAATTTAGTCTTTGCCGTTATCTTTATGACAGAAAAAGCTAACATGTCAAATGAAATAATGAAAAATTATTTTCTATACCACATCAACGGCCAATTATACCACCACATCATATTATTATTATTTTTTTAAACCCATATTAACATGTTCACAAAAGGGAACACAAAAATCAAACTCACACACACACACACACACACACACACACACACACAAAACACAAAAACCGAATTATGTTTCAATCCGTAATATTTTAATTTACCCAATTAACAAAAAAAGAAAAGAAATCAAGCTTAAATTTTTTACCAGAAAACAAACATGGCCTTATCAAATTAAAAGGCCTTATTCTTTGTGATCCCTTTGGGCTTTTCCGCTAGTATTATTCTTTTAATTTGCTTAATAGATAAACTACCAAGTCCAAGTTCTTGCCTCTTTCCATTGGCTGCATTTTCATTTTCAAATTCTTTGGTACCCAAAGTTTGGGTTTTGTTAGAATGAACTCATCATGAAGTCCGACGAAGGTCTTGATGTCCTACTAGTAAGTTTTGGTTAATTGTAATTTTATAATTCAAATCTGGGTTTTCGATTTGCAAAATCATGGATGTTTATTTGTTTTCGGCTTGAATATGGATTTTTCCATATTGCATCATTGTTAAGCGGGGTGGAGGTTTTGGGTACCTCTTGAACTTTGTGGAGGATTGGTGTAACGTCCCAGGAAAAAAAACAAAAAAAAACAAAAAAAAAAAGTTAAGATCAGATATTTTTTTGGGTTCTCACGTGCTAAAGCCCCACCTAACCCCACTACCCACCTCACAATTACTCCATTTTATCTCTTCTTTGGCCGGCTCACTCTCTGCTTTTCTTTCTTTTCATTTTTCTTTTGTTTTCTCTCATACGCTCTCCTCTCTACTCTCATCCTCTCCACCAACACTTCCACACCACCACCATCACCATTTTCACCATCATTTTTCCGGCAAGATCACGGGAAAATTTTTAGGAACCCATAAACACCTTCACATCCTTTTTTTGAGGTAAAAATTTCTCATCTTTTTGGTGGGTTTTGCACTTTTGCTTGAGGTTATTTTTATCTAAACTTTAATAATGATACCCTTGTGATTTATGAGTATTGGAAGTGATATTTATGTGTTTATATGTATGGGTTTTGTATTAGTAGAATTATTTGATGAGTAGGTATATGGTTTGTGCTAATGATGACTACCTAAGATTTATTTATGGTGGAAAATTTGGGGGTTTTGAGTTATAACATGTGATGGTGGATAAATCTAATTTTTCTATAGCCATTGTGTTTATTTGGAGTTAGTTGAAGTTCTAAATTTCTTGTCTTGGAGGATATTTTTTATTTTGCTTTTATGGGTCTCTTATTGATGTAGTGTAAATTTTATGGAAGCTAGTTATAATGTTGGAGATGATATTAAATGGGTTAACTTTATAAATTGGAGTTTATGCCTTGTGAATCAATTTGTTAAGAAACTTTGGAAGTGGAATATATTATTATTGATGAGGTTAAATACTAGGCTTGCCTAATTAAGTGCTTATTTGGCGATTCCTAAATTGTAGCTAGATACAATTTTAAGTTTTATGCTTATTGTGTTAGGTTTGCTTGATATTGTTGAAGTTCTAGCTAATCTCCTTTGGAGCTTGGAGAATTAGGCTTTTTGCGGGTTGCAAGGTAAGTAGGTTTTTTAATGGGATTTTTGAAAAATAACATAAATGTTGTTTTTGGGTTAGACACATTTTTGGAAATTACCTATGGAAACTATATTTTCCTAAAAACTACTGTGTCGTAACCTTAATATATATATATATATATATATATGATTATATATGAAAATGCATCATATTTGGTATTGCATTTGGGAAAATATATGAATTATTGATATGGAAAAATGAGCATTTTTTATTTAATCTTTGATAAAAAAATCATGGATTTTATGGTGTACTGGAAAATTAAAGATGCTTATATTCTCTTAGTACTTGGGAAATTGATTGAAAATCTTTTTGACAAGAATGAAGTTAAAAACCTTATAAACTTTGTGGAAGTTAGATTATTTAAGGTTTTTATGAAACTACCTGGTTATAAACTATGTATTTGAAAGGAAAGGTATATTTGTGAGTTTTATGTGGTTTTAACACTATGCCATGTGTGATTTCCCGGTAATCACCCGATTTGGTTTTCGTGGTTTTTGTGACAACGGAATCAAGTTTAGGTCAGTGCCCTTTCATTTTGGGTGACGCGTTCTTCCCTGCTGCCCATGGGGGGAAGAGGTTCCTTGATTGTGTGTGGGTGAGGCTGCTGCCCATGGGGCCAAGAGACCACATGCAAAAGAGGTCTTATTTGACGCGCTCTCTCTACTGCCCATGGGGGGAGAGAAAAACCTTGAAGGTATGGGTGAGGCTGCTGTCCATGGGGCCAAGAGTCTGCATACCAGAGAGGACAATATCATGCCAGTTGTGAATGGGTGAATCCCCTGACCAGTCTATGTGGTAGTGTGGTATATTTGTGATAAATTATCATATGTTGGATATTATGGTCTTGGAAATTATAGTGTTTGTACTCACAAATTATAGTATATAGTTTCAAGGTATTTACTTTGAGAAACTTTGTGTTTCATTATTAAATCATTCTTGTTATATTATTATTATTGATGATGAAACTTACATTTCCCCGCCCCCATTAATTATGCTACTTACTGGGCGTTAGCTCATCCCACCCTCTAACAGTTTTTCAGAGTAATTAGCTATACCTTGGACATGAAGCTTACTTCGTTGGTGATGATTGAAGTGCTATGTTAAATTTGGAGACTTTTGCTGTAAATGATTGGTGACTCGACTTTGCTATGTTCACCGAGACATTAATTAATTCTATTGGAGGTTGGTCACTTGAGGTTTCTTAGTCTTAGGCGTGGTAGGCCTAGACTCGATATTAAGAGTCCTTATTCTTGATAAGATTGTGACCTTGTGTAATCCAAGAGTTTTGTAATATATATTCATGTATTATGTGGAAGCATGTGATTTTTAGTTATTGTTTGTAAATGTGTTATAGAGCTCTAACTTGTAATGTGGAGATTTATGGTTATATATTCTTATCATGTGGAAATGAAAGGAAAATAAAGATCTCCTATAATTGGTTGTCCAAAAAGGAAAAATCCATGGGTACTTTAAGACGTCTTTCTCATGCTTTAGACTTTTTAGGGTTTGGGGCGTGACAACTGGGCAGGCAATTTCTAAGATAGGGTTAAGCTTGGGTGGAATGATGATGTTGTGGAGCTTGCTGGAGGAGATGCTGGACTCATGGGTGGCCGACAACCTCGTTGATAGCATTGAGCCCAGTGTTCGATAATCCCGATTGAAACTTGGATTGAATTTTTTGGGAATAAATCGAATTTTCTGACGTTAGAAGATATTTTGAATTTGATATGACTGGAGTGTTTTGTTGTGAACATGTTAATTTTGAGTTTTTTTTTTAATTATTATTTATTTTTTTTAAAGTAATATGACATGGCAATACAACTGGCAGCTGATGCGGTATGGAAAATATTTTTTTTATTATTCCATTTAACACATCAGCTTTTTCCATCCAATAGATAACGGCAAGGACTAATTTGACATAGCATTGAAAATGTTAAGGACCAAATTGACACAATTGAAAGGTTAGAGATTAAATTGAAATATAGTATAAAAGATAGGAACTAACTTTGTAATTTATCTTTATATATATATATATATATACAAGATAGAAATTCTACTTTAACTTAATCTAAATGTATATGTGTGTGAAGCTCCATTCTGGAGATTTGAACCCCTACCCTTGCCTCCCACACCCCACAAACACTTATACTGGAGTGACCACCGCACCAAGAGTGCGTAGTAGTGTTTTGGCATAAAGTTAAACACATGTCATTTAAATACTAAATTTAGTATTTTACTAGCTTTTTTTTTCTAGGGGTAGTATTTTACTAGTTTTTTCTTTTCTTTTTTTTTTTTTAGAAAAAAAAAAAAAAAAAACTAGTAAAATATTACATTGTGCATGCAATGCACTAATTTTTTTTTACATAATTTAATTTTTTTTCGTTTTTATTTATTTTTATAGGGTTATAAAAAAAAACGTTTCCATTATGGTTGTTATTGATTTCACAATGCTATCAGATCAAATAGGTAGTAAATAACCTGCAGTATTAACTGTATTATTCTTGATAATAAATGCGTTTAGGCAATAACTATGCACGTTGTCAACCCATTTTTTATGTTTACAATTGTAATGTAATGATTATTCATGAATCATGAGTAATAGCTATTCAGTTATTCTTTAGTAATAGCAATTCCTTTAATTGAGAAATATTTATTCCAAATGCATAAACTTTTCATATATACATAACAGTTGATTTTTTTCTAATTTTACAATTATGTATATGAATGGTAATAGCTAGGGTATGTTTGGTAGACTGTAATAGACACTGTAATGTAAATATGTAATAGTTATTCATATGTTTTATCTATTCAATAGTTTGGTTATATTTTTATTACAAGGAATAGTCATTCCTTATGAAGTTATGAAAAACTATTTTTTAAAATGAGGAATAATTATTCATCTCTAAAAGGGTTGTAATAGCTATTTCTCAGTAATTGAAATAATTTCTAACATTAATATATTTCCAAGTAAACAAACTTTCTACATTCATGTAACAATTATGGAATCAAAAATCACAAATCATAAAAAATAACTCATCTCTCTCTCAAATTTAAAAAAAAAAAATTTATTTTCTAGGAAATATAATTACATGAATAAGATATTTCATAAAATAGATCTTAAGTTTTATTCTAATTTTACTACTCACAAACAAACTTTAAAAAAAAAAAAATATATATATATATATAAGATAGAAATTCTACTTTAGTCTAATTTAAGTGTATATGTGTGTGAAGCTTATTCATAGAGACTTGAACCCTGGCTCTTACCCCCCATATTCCACAAGCACTTATATTTGTGGAGTAACCACCGCACCAATGGTACGCGGTGGTAAACAAACTTATTAATATGTTTAGTTATTTCATTACAACATTTCTTATTCCCAATAATAAATATTACCATTCATGTTGTAATTTCCAATCAGTGTACCAAACGTGCCCTCAGATAGTTGAGGTACTCATTCTTATAGGTATGCATTTGGGCTCATCATTTACATCATTTTTTTTTACTTTCCAATAATCACTCACCATATCAACAATTTGTAAAAATAATAATAATAAATTGTAATTCTAGCATTTTCCTTATTTTAAAGGCCATAAAAAAAAAAAAAATTTAATACATCTAAAATGTAATACACACACACACACACAAGCCCAACAAAAAAATTGCCAATAGCAAAACTAAAAAAAACTAAGTCCTATTAACCAATTTTACTCAAAGCAAACAACCCGTCCTTTATAAAATTTTAAATAAAATAATTTTTCCTTTACCCATAGAAGATGAACACATTAAAATCTCTAAAAAGAAAAAATACAGCCAGCAGTAAAATTGCCCCTTAATTCCAAGTTCTACCTCTGTCACAGTTTGCATCGAAAAAAAGGTCAGGGGAGATAAGAACACCCACGAAAGGGTAGGTTTGGGCTAGGTGAATATATATATATATATATATATAGGGCATTCAGTGGAAATTATTTGGTCAGGATTGGTGTGGTGTGAGGACAATATTCAACAAGCGAAAGACTCGGAAAATGGGGATAAGCTAGGATAAGATCGATTTTTTTATTTTTATTATAAAAGAGATCGATATTATTTATGATTATGGAGCAATGAGCCAATAAAGCATGCGCGCAAATTGAAATACCTGCATGCAGAAATACATGACGTACTCTGAACTGAAGAGATTGAAGTACATGCATGCAGAAATAACGGTGCATGCGCGCAAATTGTAATCAACGAGTGATGAACTTTTGGGCATTTGGGCCACAAAAAGAATATGAACATGTGGTCACAGCTGGGCCTTTGGGCCACAAAAATATGATAAACTTTTGGGCCCAAATGGTCAAAAGGATGTGACAGTTAATGAGTCAGAAAAAAATGAAGTATTTGATTGTGGTTTTATTAAAGGTGATGAACCAGATGAGATACAAACTAGAAAGCTGATCGAAGTTAAGCTTGAACACATTCATGAGGAATTATGGATGTCAATAATCAATATGGGACAACGATGATGTTAAGCTTGAAGCCTTGAACACATTTAGTTTGCAAACTTCACTACTTGGTATAGCAAGAAGATTCTCAAGTGATATTTTTAATGAAAACATGAAATGACTTACAATAAGGAATTAGGTTAAGAGTGGCTGAAGATTAATTAGCTAGGCCGTGCTTTAGGAGTCGATTGGGATGGTTGCTTTGGAATTTTTTTTTTTTTTTAAAACATACTAAAATCTTGACGGATTTTGATTTCACTTCGCCAGGGGGGTTTGAAGGCAATTTTGATAATCCAAAATTTTTCTACTTAAAGAGGGATTGACAATAAGATTTGCAAAATCTAACTTGATATGAGTTTGTTTAGAATTCAATATGAACTCAATATTATGTTCAAGATTCTCCGTATTTTCAATTAACTACAAATATACATCTGATCTCATTAGAATAAAGAAACAAAAATAATCAATTTATAGTTACTAACAATAAAAACAAGAGAATAATCTAAATACATAAAGTTTGTATATTTGATTTGATTCCTTAAGGGCCCGTTTGGATTGAGGGGGAAAGGTGGGAGAGGGGAGGAGAGTAGAGTAGAGTTAGCTGAAAATAGACTAATTTTTGGCAAAATCTACTCTACTCTTCTCTCTCTCCGTCTACCTCAATCCAAATAGACCATAAATTAAATTGAGAATATACGCTACCTTAATTTCTTTCAAAACATATCTAGAATTTAATGTTTTTGTTCTCTATTCTCTAATTTATTTAAATTTGGGTTCATAGCAGAAACACAAAGTTTAAACTGTTTGTCATTTTGGCCTATCATTGCCATTTTTTTTTATCTACCAATTACAGTTTGTCATCTAACTTTGTGATGCATTTGTTGTAAAAATATTGTAACTGTAGCTTTACTGTTGTGTATAAAATATAAAACCCACGAACAATTGAACTTCCATGAACAAAAAAAAGAAAAAAAAAAATAGAGGGACAAAGCATTTAAAAGGTCTATATATATACTAGACTTACTACTACTTATTCCCTCAGCTTCATCTCTGTCTATAGGTTAAACATTTGGTGGTATATCTTTCATCTAAACTAATATATAAGGTGACAAAATATCTTGTCATAACATTACCTTGTTGGGTCACGTGAGAAAACTGAATACAAGTTAAAAAAATAAAATAAAATAAAATAAAAGTTATTTGCTTTTGGAAATTAAAAATGGAAAGAGTTTTTAGTAAAAAAGTTATTTAGTGCACCACATAGATACAAGGTAGAAGTTTTTTTAAAACAAAAGTGACATTAGTATTGCTTAAAAAGTGCTCAATCCCTCACCTGTGTGTGACTTTTTCCCCTTTCTTTAATGTCAGAGCTGTTTTCTTGTATTAAGTTGTTTTATCATGGAGCAAAACAGAAGGCCAAAGCATTTTTAAAGTCTATATATACTTAGACTTACTACTTATTCCCTTGGCTCCCTGTCTACGGGTTAAAAATTCAGTGATATATCTTTCATCGAAGCTAATATATAAGGTGACAAAATATCTTGTCTAGCTAGAGAATGTCAACATTACCTTATCGGGCCACGTGAGAAAACTGAATACAAGTAAAAAGAAAAAAAAGAGGGGAGATATTTTCATTGGCGATTCCAGAATTTTTTTCAGGGTGTTCCTCAACAAGCACATATTACACAATTTAATAAAAAAAAATTTATATATTGACAACAACAATAATAAAAAAACTCGCAAATACATAAAGTTTACAATTGTTTTTTACGAGTTTTCATATTTTGAAATTGTTGCATGATAATCTTATTATCAATGTTACAAGTTATATCTTTTTTAATATACACAATCAAGCAATTATTCATCCACTAATCTCCCATTCAATTGCGCAGTTCATTCTTTATATATTTCATTTTTGAAAAACTTCTTTTTACTGTTGCAGTAGCAATAGAAAGGGTCAAAGCTAACTTCACAAGCAAAAAGACTAATGGATAAGTCTCATGCTTTTTGAATATCTCAGAGTGGATAAACTTGCAATTTTTTCAAGCTTTTTGCAACACTTCATTAATAGATTCATTGTGATCCCCCAAAAATTGTAAAAGCTCAAGGAAATTTCCTTTTATCACTTGAACCTTGAGATTCATCGTGACCACGAAAAGCTAATCCATGGCATAAAAGGAATTTTATGCAAGTAACTATTGCATTTAATTGAATTCGATTTTCAGTTTTATCTTGTTTTGATTGCTTAATCAAAACACTTTGAATGTGTTGCTTTTCCTTTAGTAGATCTTCACTCTTCTTGACAGTTTAGTTATGAGCACTATTAACTCCTCCAACATGAGAATCTAACTTCACAAGCTAATTCCAAAGTTTGAATCCCTTCGTTACAAAAGTCTCATCTCCTCCTTGCTTACCAACATCTTGCCCAAATAGATAGCAATAAAAACAAAATGCCGCATCCTTGTCTATACTATATTCCAACCATTTTCTATTTATATACCATTCGGATCTAAATTGACGGAGCTTTCCAGAAAAATATGATACAGGGTAATCATGAACAGGTGGTTGACAAGGGCCTTTTGTTAAATAATATATTCTTATTTCATCATGATTATTAGGATGATAAGATGATATCTTTTGTCATAGCCCAGGATCTGAAGGAAGATTTTCTAAGCTAAAGTCAATACGAATTCACTTAAAAGATGAAGATGAATCTTGTACAGGAGATGAATCTTGGGTACGTGGTTTTCTTATCAAATATTTGTCCATAATTCTAGCAAAAAAATAAACAATAAACTATAAGTTCATTTGAAATATTGATAAAATTATTAATTATTATTGTTTAGTTGTTTTATTAATTTGTTTTTCTTTTATAAATTATAATTTGTTATATTGTTGTTTCATTAATTATAAAATTATTAATTATTATTTAGCCTAACATAATTTAATTTATTTGTCTTTTATAATGTATTGGTTAATTTAATTATACAGCTTTAATTACTATTGTTTAGCGTAACAATAAACTATATTGCTTTAATTTGTTTGTCATTAATCATACTGCTTTAATTTGTTATATTGTTTAGCCCATTTGTGCACATTACACTAAAAGAGCCAGACATTACACATTCCATGTGCAGCACAGTAATTAAAGAAGTGTAATGTGTTGTGCATTACACTGCTTTAATTATTGTTTACCTGGCCCCCAGCCCATCAGTCCATCTACCCACTCCCACTCAATAGACAAGCACAAGCCTGATGCCCCAATCACAATAGCCTGCTAATTAGAAAATTTCACAATCACAAATCACAATACACTAAAAGACAATCAATATCTCACCAACACCAACACACTGACCAACACCAACAGTTAAGATAAAGCCAAATTCAAAAAGACAAAAAATAGTCAAAAAGCAAAATATAAATAAAGGTAATTTGGCCAGCCAATCAGAGAATTCAAAAGAGAGAGAGTTACTGAGTTAGACTATTAAAGAATAAAGAGAGAGAGAACCATACATTACTTTCATTTCATTTTTTTCATTTTAGTGAGATAAAGAGAGAGAAACTGAGAGACTGAGAGATAGTCAGAGAGAAAAAGAGAGAGAAATACCTTGAGGGAGGGAGCACCGAGCACCGGAGCAGAGCGATCTGTGATCTGCGATGAGGGGCGAGTGAGCGAGAGGCGACAAGAATGAGCGAACGACGGCGACGACGAGCGATCTGCGAGCGACGTGACCGTAGGTTTGGTTTGCTGGGGTTTGATTTTGGTTTGCTCTGTATTGAGAAGGTGCATGTCCATGGCTGGTTGTTTCAGCTGAGCTTTTACTTCCTTTTTAATCTTTCTGTGGATATTCACAAAATAAACATGACACTACCACTAGTATTGGGGTTTTTTTTTTTTTTTTTGATAAACACTAAAACACCTCTGTATTGGAGTTTGTTTTACTTTTACTTTGTATAGATTGACTGTATTGGAGTTTGGTTTTCTTTGCCAGCAAGGTGACCGTGGGTTTGATTTCTGATTCTCTGTATTGGTTTTTTTTTTTTTTTTTGCTTGAAAGTAGAACAGATATATATATATATATATATATTAATTTGAGGGTGTTCCTAATTTTGTGACTGAAGGCATTCCTAATTTTGTGATTAGGGTGTTCCTAATACAGATTAAATATAATTTTTTTTATAAATTTTTTTCAGGTTAGGGTGTTTTTGGGAACACCCTGAGTTGTACATGGCGTCGCCACTGGATATCTTACATCTTCAATACTGTTGAGTAAAAAAAGTTATTTGTGTTTGGAAATTAAAAATGGAAGGAGTTTTTAGTAAAAAAGTTATTTAGTGCACCACATAGATACTATTTTAAAAGAGAATAATGACAGTAAAATGTGGCATATTACTTGGTTTTATGGTAGTCCAAAGAGATTAAAGGTGATGAGATTCGTGGAACCTTCTATGATGGTCGAGTTCTCTCAAAGCTAGTTCTCTTGAATCATGATTGCTAATTGGTGATTTCAATGTTCTCCTATGATTTTATTTAGACTTATCTTTTTTCCTTCTATATATATATATATATATATGTATATGTATATGTATATTTATTAATAGTCAAGTGAGAGAAAATCCAATTAGATTTCAAGGATTTAATACATTATGATACAAGAGACAAAAAAAAAAAAAGATGCTGGCAGTATAAGGATTGGGTATTTTTACGGGTGTATTTGTATAAACTATTGGAAATGATGTTTGGAATTTAAAATGAATGTTTATGAAAAAAAAAAAAAAAAAAACTATACAGAGTTATGGTCACAAAACAAAGTTTTGGGTTTAAAAAAATATTATTTTAAGTTGGTAGTGTATGGGTTCTGGAGGAAGTATGGTCGCAAGGCTGAAACTTAAAGGGCACCACCAAAAGTGGAGCCTGCTTCTCAATTTGACTCAACATGAGAAAACTTACCAGGTCCAGACATAGTAAGAATTGACAGACTATAGGTAGTGGAGCATGGCTGTTTTTAGTTGGTGGAGTTATCTTAAAACTTATATTTGCATTTAGGATGTATATGTATTGGAAAAATGCTAAGACCACAATAAATCACATTGTGTTATTGCTGACAGAGTGCATAACAAGTTTAAATGATTTATTAATGGGTTCTGCTTTGGTACTATGTGTTCCAAAAACATCTATACAATACTAAAAGCAGAAGTGTAGCATTTAATATTGCTACGCTCACATTAAGTCACATCAACAATCATATCATCTCCGTTCTATTTTTTGTATTTTTCTTACAATTTTAAAATAGTTTTTATCAATTTTAAATTACTCACAAATATAAAATATTTTCCAGCCTAACTCCAACATAAAACCCACTTATAAATTTAATTTCACCATAAAGCCCAAGCACAAAGCCCTTTTCAAACTAAACCCTTTGGAGAACCTTTTGAGAAACATGGTTTACTCAAAATTTCAATTTTCCTTTTGTTGCACGTTTCAAGATCCTTCCCCTTCCCCAACGTTCACAGTTTCACTCTCTCTGTTTTCCTTTTATTGCACAGTTTCAGATTTCCTTTTGTTGCATGGTTTTAGATTCCTTCCCCTTCCCCACGTTTCTATTCTATGGTTTCACCCCTTCTAACGGTAGCCTCTCCACCTTCCTTCCTTCCTGACTTCCTCACCTCACAGTATATAAATATTGACAGAAGCTTGATGATTCAGTTTAGCTATCTCTAAATCCAGCTTATTTTGTGTTCTATTCTTTTGTTTGATTTTTTCCCCCTTTTTACATTTTGTTACTGCCTCTTTTGTTTGATGATTCAGTTCACGTTTCTGTTTTCCTTTTGTTTGATGTTGTTTTTCCCTTTTTGTACCATACATGTAGTGCAAAATAAGGGTATGTGTAAATAAAGATTTTTTTTATTACAAGTAATTGAGTTTATTCAATTTGTAAAAACATAGAGTTTAGGAAAATAAAAAGATAAAGTTATTAATTCATAAAACATTTCTCTTTAGTATTGTTTTATATACTTGCCCTTGGTTCTATTGTATTGTAAAAGAATTCTGTTACCATCGATTTTTTTTTTTTTTTTAATAACAGGCACATGTTGATTTTGAAATATTAAAGAATGAGTTTAAAAGGACCAAAGAGCTTTATGAAAGAATTTTGGACTAATTAAAGCATCTGAAGGTATGTATAAATTATACAAAGTTAGAATATAGTGTTTAAACTTCAGAATAGTTTCGTATAGTTTTTTTTTTTTTTGCTAGGTTTTATGGTTTTTGTTGTATGCTTGGGTGGTGTTATTTGATTACTATTCTTTGTTGAGAAAAAAATGTTGATGGGCTAATTACAATTTGGTATTTTTGATGCTTTTGTTTTTTTTTTTTTTTTTCTTTTTTGTTTTTGTTTTTGTTTTTGGTGTTAGCATTTGGACCCACAATAAGTATATTAGCCAGTAGTTGTCCAAATGGCCAAATTACTAATACACTAGCACTAGACTAGGTGTAGAGTAGCAACCTGTGAATAGTGCAACAACATAGCAACAACGGAACCACACATGATCAACTCTATAACACACTAAAAATAGCTTTTATATGAATTTAAAAAGATTTCACAAACAACTGTTTTAGGATAGTACAACACAAAATTCTGCTATGGACCTACATTTTATTGCTGTCATGATTTTTTATGTTACCAAATGTGAGGCTTAGGGTCTAAATTTGGTGAATTCTTTGATTAGTTACAATTGCTTTCATATTGGCTTGCTGTACTTTTTGCGTAAATTCTTCTATTTATGGATACGCTTATTTACCTATGTTGATTTCAAGAGGAGGGTGGCACTGACAAACTGTTACTTGCTAATTGGAAGAATTAAGAACATGATCATATTTGGTCAATTTTGTTTTTAGTATGTTTAGTCTTTTTAGAATATTTGAAAATGAACCAAATGCTAAAATCTTAAATCTGGGTTGCTCAGGTGTGTGTGTGTGTGTGTGTGTGTGTGTTTACATTATTCTATTTCCCCCTTCCATTACAATGTTCAAATCAAACTTTTCTTGAGTAACTGTCTTGGAGACATTGGTTTGCTGTTGCCCAAATTTCTTATTTGGAGTTTTGTTGTTTTTTAGGTAGAAGATCTGATACCCAAAATTGGCCATTATACATGTCAAAGATTTAATAATTTTGCAGGTAACTACGATTAAGCAGGAACATAATGTTTGAGCATGACATTTAACGTTATTTATGTGTTCCATTTACATTCTAGGAAACATAAGATATACTTGAATTCACAAACTTTTTTGAGAAGAGTTTCTAATTTGAAACAAACATTGAGCACTAAAATACATGTTTTATCAAACATAATAAATAAAAGACCTAAATCAAATCACATTGTGATGCTTGCATTTTGGCATCCAATTATGCCAAAGATATGTAATGATTCTGCGACTACCAAAAAAAAAAAAAAGTAATGATTATACATGTATATACAAGTTACAAGCTTAAGTATTATAGTTGAAACTATGATTTCACACTTGAAAGCCCACGAAAGTGCATTGGTTTTTGGGTTTTATTGAAAATTTAGGAGAGACCTCATGACTGTGTACCCAAAGTAAACCCCAAAGACCTCAATAAAAACTACAGCCAAATACATATCATTTGGGCCAAGGGTGTGAGACCACTCCATAAACACATTCATGCATGATAATTTAATCATTGTAATTGAGAGAACCACACTGATAAATATTTGATTGTTTCAATCCTATAAATTGCCCAAATTCCAAACATAAGGGTTGTAATGTTTAAGTTGGAGGTGATGCTTGCTATTGATACGAGTTTGAATTCTTCTAGAGGCCTTCATTTTTCTTCGTTTTAATTAGCCTTCCTCTCTCTACCTTCCTCCCTTTCAAGCCATGAAGTCATGAAGCGAGATATTTTATGACAAAATTAAGTTGGATAAAATCACATTTAGTTTTGAGCTTGAAAAATTTGTTCTAAAATTTTATTTTTCCTGGCTTCATGTCTTATATTATATTTGTTTTGACTTAGTTTTATATTCAAATAGATGTTATTTTTTCTTATTTTGTTTAAGGTTGAAACTTGAAATCCCCAAACCGATGCAATACAACCAGCAGCGTCAAGAGATAATTTTTAATAGGCTTATGGAGCACATTTCAAGTGTAGGGAGTTCTTCACAATGTTGCATTGGTATTGCCAAAGCCTTGAATGCCCCAATCCATATAAAACCTAATAATATGGAGATTGTTCATGTTTTTGAGCTTTGAATTTAGTGGCACAAGACTTTCCACTTATATGTGGTTAATTTAAACTGTTGTCATTGTTATAATATGTAAGATATTTACATACAAGAATTGTTTGATAATTAATATTCAATATGAGTTACTTCTATCGCTCTTTAGTCAAATTGTATTCTCTTGATATTTTTCCCTTCAGCTTTTATTTTTTAATTTTATTGTCCTCATGAATAATACGAGTACCATGTACTCTTTTCTAATATATTTGCTTATTAGCATTTGTATATTAGAGGAAGCTTTCAACAAATATTATGAATTCTTCTACCATTTTGCTCTATTGATGTGCCATAATTTAATTTTGTTAAACTATCCCGTGCATCGCACGGATTAGTGATTAGTTCTCCTAATGCCTTAGGCACAGACAGACAAGGTGCCCACTATAATGGCTTTGTTAGAGATTGCTTAAACAATAATAATAATTACAATAACTCTCTTCTTTTTTTTTGGAAAGATAATTACAATAACTATTAAAAAAAAAAAAAAAAAAAAAGGGAAGCTTCATTGCCAAAACCAATAAAAGATCACATTCAAAATAGCGAATATAATACAATAAAGAGGATCACTAACACTCAGTGTGCCAAGGTAAAGAAACTGAAGTATAATGTCCCAATCGCCCAGTATGATAAAGATTCAGTAAATTAGCAGCAACTTTATTTTGAGCCTCCTCACCAAGTTCCACAGGAACCCGAAAAGCTTCACGCAATGAAGCAAACTGTGTCTCAATAAGCCTGCTCAAATCCTTTCCAACTTGCACATTGCCATCAAAAGATGAAATCATCTCAAAGGGAGTCCAACGAATATCATGTACTAAGAAATCCTACACCAAAAATCATGAATGTCCTTTTAAAATAAAGAAAAGAAACCAAGGAACCACAAACTTAAGATAGGATTTAAAATGGCTAAGAAAGAGCAAGACAAGACTAGATGACAGAACAGATTTATAAATCTACTTGCAGTGCTTATGGAATGCTTTCAGGTTCAAAAGTCCTGGTTTTCGGGCTTATTGTTGATAAGATAGGATTTAAAATGGCAAAGAGGGCTGTTTCTTGAAGCAAATAGGTTTCAGAGAGCATTTCAGGCAGCAGCAGGTTTGATATTTCTATGGCTGTTCAAGGGTTGTTTTGACTGATTTTGGTGGATATGGGCAAGGGAATGTATATGGGATTTTAGGTTTTTAGTGGGTAAAGTGAAAGGGTATGCTTTTGGCATTGAAAAGAAAGAAGAAAAGAGAAGTTTGTGGCTGTTCAGGCTGTGTGAATAGTTATGTCAACCCTAGACTCCATAGCATATGATCTTCAAAACTGCATACAACTTGTCTCAATTTGATGTTGCAGGCAAGCCCCACACAATAACATATATTAAATCTTGTAATCAACAAAAGTACATAGTAGCATTAATCTTCCATGGCCGTAACAATAGAGCTGGCTCAGAATCTTATTATCCCAAATCTCACAATCTGCTTGGATACTTAACAATGCCAAACATAGATACTTGAACATTTTATACCCAAAAACACTTTTCAAGAAAAATAAGAAAAGAGACGTGAATTTAGACCGGTGCTGCGAAGACTTTGACTAGCCGGTTTTTTTTTTTTTTTTTTTTTTTTCCGCCCTCTTTGATAAGTGAAAATTTTATTTAAAAGAGAGCCGCCAGAGAGGAACCTAAGTATACAGGAAATATAAGGAGAAACTTGAGAAGCTTTTGGTTTATCGTGGCCTGGTAAATATTTACTTTGAGCCTTACTCACAAGTGATCTTATATGATCCAAGAGTTCTATGGCCTTTTGTCTAAATGCAAAAGTGGTTTATGATAAGGATTTTGGTTTAAGTCAAAAAAAATCTCAATCTTTACTGAATGCATGCCCAGTATAAAGTAATAACTAAATTGATTAATCAACAAATCTACTCAAGCTCAAATGAGATATTTAACAACCATATAATCTGCTCAATTCATTTTGATGCTAACATATTGGTATCCCAAACATTTGTACCCACTAAATGCATCTAGGGAAACAAGAAATTCACCAACAGCCACAAACACCGTAATGGTTTCATGAATTTTGAAGTTCAGTGGTTTATCAACACCATATTGATTCATGCATAAAGAGTTTGTAACTTGGTGAGAAAAAGTTATAAAATGGCAATCAATTTCACACAGAATTCTGATCCCAGTTTTCCAATCCTTTCCCATAAGAGAGCTCAATGCTCATATTTCATTTGTTTACCATATTACGAGTTTATTTTTTTTGGATAAATTACCATATTACAATCTTATTTAAATCTACATCATGAAAACTAAAAATACCCCCAGAAAAGAAGATCATGTCTTGATAGAACGATCTCCTATTTCAATCTTGATAAATATTTACTAGCTAGAGTTATGTAGTTCGCATAGAAGTGCTACTGCTAGTAGAGGGATTGGTGTAGATGAGTTGTGAGAGAGAAAAAAGCACATTTATCTCTGAACTCCTAAAGTCTGTTTTATAAGTTGAAGCTTTCCCTCTCACACTACTAAAATGAGAATTTTTTGGCCCAGTCCCTACACATGTAATGCTCATAGCTGTTACTGTTCAGAGCTATTGTTTTCTTATGTCTTCTTACTAGAAGATAGCTTAAATAGCAATTATTGATAGTTTCCAATAAAAAGAAGAAAAGCATAAATAAATAAATCTAGATGAAAATAATCTATGACATGTATAATTTTTTGAGATATGATGAACAAAATACTGACAACTGTGTGTGATCTGTGGGGTTTGCCTTTTCAGTTTTTTGTCCAACTCACAGCTACTTAAACCCTCTACTTCGAGGTCTAAGAATGTTCTGTGATTCACATTCATGGCCAACTTTTCCCATTTCTTGTGTTCATCAGTTGAATTAAGAAGCGCTAGAAAATACTGAGCAATTTCCCTTTCCCCTAATAAGAAATCTCTAATTGATCCCACAATTTGGAATAAGCAAACCTGAGTTCAAATTGTTGCAAGGGTTGGAAGTCCCAATAATCATCTCATGCATCTTAGATATGACACTGATGTATACGTGGGAGTTGCTCCATTTACATACCAGAGTAACTCTAACATGCTTAGACAAGCTATAGTACACATCCAAACCCATGGAAGAGCAACATATAGTAGGTAGAATCATACCTGTTAAAGCTAACTTGGAACAGGCCTCAGTCTCAAGAATTTTAGGAGGCAAAACACCTGGGGTGTCCAGCACATAAACATTGGGATGACTACCAATCTGAAACGAAAATGAACTTTCTTTTACCAAAAAAAATAAAATAAAAAGGAAGAAGAAATGAGCAGAATTCTAAAAAGCTAATTGATTCTCTAAGAAATACTCAAAACCAAAATAGATGGACTTCAAAAAAAAAAAAAAACCACCCCAACCCCCCCCCCCCCCCCCCTTTTTTTTTTTTAAAAATTTCTTGGCTTTCAAATGAAGTATCAAATGGAGTAAGCATAGATGAATGTTTTCTCTTTTTTAGGGTTTAGCGTATGAAGGGATGCCAAAATCTATTCAACAGGAAGCCAAATTGAACATAATATTATGTCGGTGGGGTTGTATCAAGTATGCAAATGTTATAATCAACAATACATACCTTCAAGCTGCTAATATCTTTTGTCTCACCTGGATTTGGACTCACTGTTGCATGCTTCAACTTTCCTTTCTCTATGAGACAAGGACTATTCCAAAAATGAAGGGGAAAAAACCAGTAAATTTATAATAAACAATACAATTAAAAGAATAAAAGAAAATCAATTATTATACATAGTGTTGGCTAAAACCATTAAAAAAAGAGTTGGCAAGGGCTGACTTACCAACATTCGGAATCCCAATAAGCATTATCACTGCTGTATAATTGAAATCATTTCTCCTCTTCAATTCACAGACTCGGGCTAGTAAAAAATTCAGCAACTGTAAGAAGTGAAATTCCTTGAATTGGAGTAAATTTAGATAATTAAAAACAAAGGCTTTATGAACAGAAACAGAATGAAAACAACAGATATGAAGACTAAACCTATTAAATTGGTTTTTGACAAAAATTATCATAGAAATAGAAACACATTGTGATCACTAACACATCATTCTCAAGTGAAACAAGACAGAAGAAAGGCTAGCTTAACTACAGCTAGGTATCCAATGACAAACAATAGATTATATTTTCTTATTCTATATAATACAAGTGCCAAACCTATTGATATTTGCCAATAAGTACTACCTCTAGTGGTACCTTCTCCCTTCATAACAATGCAGTAAAGGGTGGTTTATGGGTTCAAGACCCATGGGGTGCGTGCGTAAATTATCAAGCAAACTTAAATATATATAAAATAAAATGTTTTTGGAAAAATCAACACAGCAATAGAGACCCATTGTGATAATCAACGGAAGTAGTTCTCAAGTAAACAGAATAGAACTAATAATTGTTTTGATTGGGTTTAAATATTTAACTATAATGAAATCACATCATTAAGTTCCTCAAACACATTTCAATAAGAAATCAGACGTGCACATGCACATCTAGGACCCAAGCATACCCCTTTGAATGAATAGGTCATATATAATGATAAAAAAGTGCTGACACAATGTTATTACACATAGTACAAACATCGATCCTCACATAATATTCAACTCATTTCATACGCCGCAACAAAATGGATAAATACAAAAGACTATCTAAACAGACAGTGGATTATGCCTAATGCTCCACAAATCTCCACACACTTGGGAAAAGAGAGGAAAATTATATTTACCTCCTTTATATTCTCTTTATTATGGGAATTGACTCCATAAGAGATGCAGTTTTGTTGCTCAAAATACCTCTTCCATCCCTATAAACCGAAAAAGTGGGGGAAAATGAAGAAGACGTTACAAGATAACATTATTTGAAGACAAACAAGTGACAAAATCACTTTACAATTTCACTGTCCTGAAAGTAAATAGAATTACTAGAGAAAATTATTTTGTCTATTCTGATAAAACGCACGTATATAATCTAAAACTTTGATGATCCAGAACCACTGAGTTTTCAAAGAGCATGTTCTACTTGTTATGAAATCATCAAAGGAACAAAAGAAGCCTAGGAAAATTCCAAATGATGATCACTAGTATATCAACATTTAACAATGACTTTAGAGTTGGAATCATGACAAAATTTCACTAGTACTTAAAATTACACTCATTGTACACAATTTCAGTTGAGATATCTTTTATAATCTTGAAATAGCAAATTAGTCAATACCAAGACTAACATAGGCTGATATATCAAGTGCTTCTAAGGAAGTGGCTAGGGAGATTCGGAGTGGAACGGGACCATCATTAGAGGAGAGTTACTGATGCAAAATATGATTAAGGATGGTGACGCTGGACAACAAAGCATATTTGGGGTGCACATGGGTTATCCTGTGGAAGTTTATATGTGGGGGATGGGAGGGGTAGTTGACATTAGAATCCACAATTCAGCTGATCTTATCAAGATTGAGAGATGGAATTAGTTGATTCTTTGTTTGAGATTCTTTATGTTAATCTCACCCTCCTTGTTTGGTCCTGATCAAGCTGAGTGAATACCAGAAAAGAAAGGAGTGTTTGAGGTTCAATTGTATTATAAAGCCCTTGGGAGTATTAAAGGCTTCTTTCCCCTGTAACGAGGAATCTATTGATCATCTACTTCTCCATTGCTCTATGGCAATAGGTATTTGGTCTTGGGTCCTCACTTTGTTTGGGTTAACTTGGGTGATGCCTAAATTAGTGTTTCAATCGGTACAATGTTGAAAAGGAAACTTTCGGCGCCATAGAGCAGTTAAGGTGTGGTGAGTCTTGCCGTCATGGGGAATCTATGGCTCAAGAGAAACAAGGAGGCCTTTGATGGAGTGGAGCGTTCTTCTTAGTAATCAATGAGTGAGTTCTGCGAACTTTGTTTGATTGGATGTGTGCCGTAGGTGGCATCCCTTCAATGTCTTTTGTTGAATTTTTCAACTCTCATTATTTGTTGTATTCTTTGAAGGAGATCAAACACATCCTTTTATCTGTCATTCTCTTTTCCTTTTCTAATTAAATTTCTACATTAAAAAAAAAAAAAAAAAAAAAAAAAAAAAAAAAAAAAACCTTGATATAACAAATCGGTCAATACCAAGACCAACATAGGTTGATATGTCATGTGCGTACTGGTTCAATATCAACCCATGCAGAGGATGAGAGTCTTTCTCTGTTAACTACAAATATGTCGGTCAAGTTTGGGATAACTTAATGCCAAGACAGGTTCATAGTTCATACTGGGGTTAAAGCATTTGAATTTAAAATAGTTATGGATTTGAAAGAATATTTCAGGCAGTATCACTAATTCCTTTCACATGAAAACTATCTATCATTTTAGGGCCATATAGATATTATGACAAGTGCCATAAGAGATATAGGATCTGCTCAAAATATATTTGAACTTCCCCCATAAAGGACTGCAAGTTTCAGAACACTTTTGCTCCCTCAAAAGGATTATCAAACCCTTGGAAAACCCTTATTTTAGGGCCATATAGATATTAAGACAAGTGCCTTAAGAGATATAGGTTCTGCTCAAAATATATTTGAACTTCCCCCATAAAGGACTGCAAGTTTCAGAACACTTTTGCTTCCCTCAAAAGGATTATCAATCCCTTAGAAAACAAAGAAGTGAACAAAATACCTACCTTAATCTGGGAGCAGTTTGCAAGGTCCATTTTGTTCATCACTATGAGCCGCCTAGAGGAAGATGGGCAATTTCTCAATTGCTCATACTCTGATGACAATGGAATCTAGAGAGCAATAACAATAAACATTAAAATGAGAAAATTAGTGAATGTGTAGACTTACTGTCTTGTTTGTTATATGAACTCACTGAATTCTCAGAAAAGAAAAAAGAAAAAAAAGAGGTTTCTCTTAAAAGCATAAAAACGAAAACAATCAATAACGAAAAAACAGAATAGTATTACACTATAAAAGTAGAGATGAATGACAGCTTTGAATCATTAAACAAAACTGAAGCAAACCCAAATCCAGATTTCATCCACTACCCACTTCTTATTGGGTTCAACACTAACAAGAAACCCAAACCCAGATGCTAAAACAAGTACATCCACACAAAGAAAAATGAAACATAGATATACATGTACATGCATATGAAGACATTTTATCAAACAGTTGCTGTACAGTACAGACTAATGAAACAGGACTAACGAAAAATAAAAGAAGAGAAGGGTACCCTTGCATCTCTGATTTCAAGAACGAGATCAACCAATGGAAGTCGTTCAGCGATGGCACGAGAGGCCGCAGCCACGTGAGGGCCGTACCATCCTCCTCCACTCTTTGTGGCCAATGTGCCTATTTGCCTTTCCAACTTAGCCGTTGCTGCCACTTGGCTCCAATATTCAAAAAGCCGGTTTGGAAGCAAATGCAGTCTTAATCCCAAAGCCTTTAGGGTGATGGACCTTTGTTTTTGGGCTTGCTCAATCTATATGTTTTGGACTAAACTTTGAAAGTTTCAATGGATTTTTATTGGGCTTAACTTGATGGGTTTTTATGGTTTCTTATGTGTTTGGAATTTTGTTTAAATGTGGGCTGCTTGATTCTTTTTTAGAGTGTGATTTTAAGTGGATCTTATTGAGATATGGATTGGCTGGATTTAAGTTGTGAGGTTGGTCGATGTAGTTTAGGTTGGGCTGCATTTTCCAAATGGAATTAGGCCGTATTGTTTAAATTTAAATGTGTAGGACTTATGGGTCAAGGCATTGAAAAAAATCAGATGGGTTTTGTTAAAATGTCTTATGTAATTTCAATGAATCAAGCTTTACCCAAACCTAATTTGAGGGTCAGGCCGAAGCCACTCAATTATTGGCAGCGTGTAGATCTATTTGGGTTCGTCTTGAAACTTATATTTGGATTTAAGGTGTATATATGTATTGTGTGGTGTGAGTTGGGTGATTCAATGTCACCATGTGTACTACTAACCCGTTAATGGGCCTAGTGGTAAAGGGTTGGGCCAACATACCTTAGGATATGGATTTGAATTCCCTCACTAGCAACGAGTTACAGTTTGTTATGTCCCACCTACATGTTGCTCACCTCGTTCATCAGAAATTGTGGTGTGAGGTGTTAACGTAGGAATGGTTAGGATGCTACTATAGTCAGGCCCGTATAAGGAAGCTACACTAGTCACCCCCTTTAACTATTTTTGGTTCACCAAAAAAGAGTGTCAAAGTGTGTGATTCTCTCTCTCTGGTAGATTAGATCTTTTTCTTATGTTAATTTGGTGATTTTATTTTAATTTAATATTTTACTAAATAGTTAATTTGGTGACTAATCCAATCAATCTAGCTATTTTATATAATTGAATTATTCATGTAATTATTAATTAAAATAGAGTTCTTAGTTTTAAGCAAGCTTTGCTCCTTTCTCTCTTTGATTTTTTGCTCTTTTTGAACTGTTTGTTTTTTCAAGAAAGCTGGTTCAACATGGTATTAGAGCAATTTAGCTCTACCATGGCTTCTGCAAGCCACTCAAGTTCAACATCCATGAATTCTCTGGATGAACTTACTATTTGCATCACTCAGCTTTTATTCTGTGACAATTATCAAACTTGATCAAAGTATATATCAGCCCTTGAAGAAAAGAATAAGATCATAATTCATTGAATTTCTAATAAAATCTCAAGAAAACGGTATGAACATGTTGTGCATTTCTAATTTTCTCGCTTATTTATCAAGGGGAAACACAAGACATATGATATTCATCTTACCGTAGAACGTGAGAGACACGTAGCCACCTCCAGCATTAACTACAACATTGGGAAGCCGAAACATCAAGAACATGTAGAGCCAGTTGAAAAGACGTACCTACGTATGAAAGCACAAAGCAAGTGCTAGCAGCCTTACTCCTTACCAAATCCCCACATCCCCAAGTATTTAGGGAAATGGAGTTTTAGGGGGCTTTTGTGGGGGGCCGAGAAAGGCACCCTTTCCAAAATAGGCCCGAAGAGTGACCGAGCCCAATTCATCGTCAAACTAGGCTAGGCCCAGCCAAGGTACTCAATATGTCCAAAAAACCAAAAACCCGAGGAGTACTCCCCATCTAAGGAGGCCCAATAAAGGGTATCCCATGGGAGACGAGGAGGAAGCCGCTCAAACTGAAAGATAGAGAACTGAAGAAGGCCATCACCTTTGCATTAAATACACTGCAACAACTCAACCTGCCGTATTAATGACAGAATGACACCTGAACAATGTCCATACAACCTGTATCCTACTCTACCACCATCAGCCAAGCAAGGATGGGACAAGTATCTTAGAGAAGATAGGCAACCCTTCAAGTGGAAGGCTAAGATGAAAATCAAATGACTATAAAAAGGGAAAGACCTCATATGAATTGGGATCGCGAGGAGAAGAGAAATAAGCTTAGAATAGAATAAAAATTGTAAGGTTCTCTCTAGTGTAAAAGTGATTCTCGACCAGCTAGAGGAGAAAGATAAAAAATAAATTCTGTTTTCATTCAAACTTCATTGTTGTTGAGAAATCTTGGACTCATTTCTTTCACTTTATTCAAAGAGCTACTAACTTAAGAAGCCCAAGTGTTGGCCCACATACCCATCTCTATAAATTAATTATATTAAGACCAAGATCCAATCCAAGACTATCAACAGGGCTTACCTCGGTTTTTGACCCCATATATATATATATATATATATATTCACTAACAAATATGAGTTTTTTTGGTTAGTTCAGTTTGGTTCTACCTCAAGTCCTAGTTTTGGATTAATTTGAGAAAACTATCTTAGATTTTTTTTTTCTTTCCACCTTTGTTTTGTTATTCTTATTTACCTCAAGTCTTTGAATGAATTTTATAAATATAAATAGGATTGCAATATAAAAAGATTTGCTTGGATTCCAAAAGTTTACAAAATCAAATCATTTCCAATTTATTCATGCCAAAAAATTGGCTGCAACATATTTTAATTGTCACATAGTCCACCTGGCCACCCAAATTTTCAGTTGAATCCAAACTCCAGTTTCTTATATCCATCATATTTTAAGTCATAGCACTTAGGGTTGTCAGTGATGATTTGGAAATGAGGTGATTGAGGTGTAAGAGTTGTGTTTTCTAGATTTCTATATTGGATATTTGTAAATGCAACAAAACATTATTACAACAAAATAATTGTTGTAGTAGTCAATTGCCATAGACTTTATTGCAACAGTGTGCAACAAAATTTTTTTGTTGTAATAGTGGTTTGTTGCAACAATTTCAAGTTTATTGCAAACAAAAAAATTGTTGCCATAAGGTTTTTTTCTTGTAGTCCCAACCAATGAAATGTGAAAAAATAACTAATAAACAAATCGTCATTTAGCTCAACATGAGGATTTATTTCCATATATTAGATATAGTGGAAGTTTTTGTTATTTAACTATGTACAAGAGTATTTTATCTAATATATAGAAATAAATCAAACACTAAACACTAGAGAAGCTGGATAGCTCAACATGATGAACAAATCCTCATCTAGCTCCATGGTTGAAGGTGGTGCACAACCACTGTTTGCATGGGTGAAAAATAACCCATATAAATAGTGCAACCAAAATTAGCACCGATAGAACCAACGCCAAGATGAAGCCTCCATCGTAGCTAGAATGAGATGGTGGCATAGAGGTCGGTGGTACAAGGTGGCTTAATGTAGAGGTGGGTGGTGTAGCAAGGAATGGATTCACAAAGATAGGAGGCACCAAAGAGTAGGACAGCGGTGGAGATGAGCTAGCAAGTGGTATATGGTGATGATACATGATTGTGACCTGTAAAAAAAATGTAGTTTTAGTAAGGCTAAAGTTCACAACACACTCCTAAAATTCGAATATTTTTGGATTTTATACATTGAAATTTCAAAATTTAAAATTTTACATCCTAATGAAATGGTTGTTTTGAATGGTAGCCCTTCGTTAGTATCAGATGTGTTCATTAAGTGACGCATCTGCTTGTCACGTATATTAATTTTTCAATCATTTTTACTCACTACAAGAAAATAACCTTGTTGTAATGAATTTTTTTTTGCAATAAACTTCAAATTGTTGCAATAAACCCCTATTGCAACGAAAAATTTTTGTTGCTCACTGTTGCAATAAAGTATGTGGTATTAGACTATTGCAACAAAATTTCCATTGCAAAAGAGTTTTGTTGCGATAAAATATTTTTATTATTATTAAAAATACTTTATTGCAACAAAAACCATTGTTGCTATAACTTGTGGCAACAAAAGTTTTGTTGTGATAAGTTACCGCAACAATAATTTTTGTTGCAATAAATTATTATTATTATTTTTAAAATCTACTTTTTCCCCCACTAAGCACATCATATTTAACTTGTTAACAATATAAACACATTTTCACCAAAAAAAAAAAAAATCTACAAAAGATGCGAAATGTATAATTCCTCATCCATTCTTGATGTATATTTATATAAAAATACAAAATTTTGAATTTATATTCAACCACATGAATTCATTATCACAAAACCATCAATATATAACTAGTTCAACCTCCAAAAAAAAAAAAAAAAATGACTATTCATGCTTTAAATACAAATCACTTGTTCAACCTTAAAAAGCAGTGTTATCCATACCTTAATTACAAATCACTTGTTCAACCTCCAAAAAAGTGTTATCCATGCTTTAATCACAAACTACTTGATTGATTGCCACCCTAAAAACAATAAAAATTTGTAAGAAATTCATGCTATAATCATCACACAAATTTTTAGTATATGAAAACAAGAAATTTCAATTCAAAAAAATCATAATTAAGTGCCATGATGAAGAAAAACATTCACTTAAATGCTAGATTGGCTTATATTATATTTTAAATTTGTAACATAAGACCATCTAGACGTTATTGCAGCAGAACAACAAGATCTTATTTAATCAAGCTAGATCAACTGTATAGTTTGGTAAAATGCAGTAAATCTATATTTAAGTTTAAGCACAAGTAACAATCTAATCTCAATTACCAAATCAATCATAGTAATAGTAAAGCAATAAAGCGAATGACATAGCTATCTAAGTCAAATCCCTAACTATTAAGAGAGAGAGAGAGAGAGAGAGAGAGAGAGAGAGAGAGAGAGAGAGAGAAGGGGGGACCATGTGTTTAAGCCACAAGTTTGTAGCCAAAAAAAGGAGAAAATTGGAACATCCTACATTATCCATTACCAGCAAGTATGAACTAAATTATGGAGTAATGGATAGAACGACAAAAGGTGATCAAGGAATGAAAATGCACTTTTAATGGAAGATCAAGGTATTGTGTTTATAAGACTCATTATCTAAATATGATTGAATATAGGGGAATAAAAATCCTTGATATTTTTTATTTGTAATGGAGCATAAAATGAAATATTACCATATTAAAAAATCTTACCACTACTAGTTTTGTCAATGAACTCTTTGGTAGAGCTGTCAAGAAAAAGAAAAAAAAAAATAGTAAGTCATCTATATATATATAAAACTGAAACCTTTGAAACTCTCATAATTTTCCACATCAACACAATTTTGAAAAAAAAAATGTAATTTAACTTTTCTAAAACCCGACTCTACCTTTTCCTTTCACGAAGAGTCTGCCTTTACCTTTCACGATACTGTGCCTCTCTTTCCTGTCTTCCTATTCCAGCTCCTCCTTGATCAAACCCACGGCAAGCCAATAGCAAAGCATCACATCGCATCTGAAAACCCACCATACCCACCAACAGACATCTTCTTCCTTAGAATTGATCTCCTTCCTCAAACCACCCATTTGCCGCAAACCACCCACATCCAACCTCTACAACCCAGAAACAGCGCCCCATTTGCCGTAGGTCTCATCCAGCCCATGGCCAATTCCTCAATCAAAACCCACCATACCCACAAACCCACAAACACCTTCTTCCTTAAAACAAAGGTCGAGCTCCTTCCTCAGGCCACCCATTTGCCATAAACCACAGACATGCACTCTCTACAACCTAAAAATGGCACCCCATTTGCCGTGCATCTCATCCAACCCATGGCCCATCAACTATGTCTGTCGGTGATACACCCTACCTAGCCCATCGAAACCGGCCCAAAGGTATTGAGAACTCTATAACTATTATTATTATTATTATTATTATTATTATTATTATTATTATTTTAATCCAAACTCTATAACTATTAAGACTCTATAACTATTTTATAAATAGTTGATTCTTATTAGGTTTTTTTTTTTTTTTTTTTTTTTTTTTTTTTTTTTTTTTGCGGCTGTTGAATTTCTAGGTTTATTTGTATTTCCTTTCTCTTCATTATTTTCCTTCATTCGAATCAGGGTTAAAGGTATGGTATTCGTTTAGTTTGGATTTCTTAGCTTTTAATTTAGCTTTTTTTCTTACTCTTTCTAAGAATTTTTAACCCAGCTTCATTGATTTCTATTTTAGCTGTGTTTCTCTTTGTTTCTGTAATTGATTTTGGGTTTGAAACTCTATAACTGAGTTTAGTACTATGTTTTGACGATAATCAATTTGATTTTTTTTTTTTTTTTTTTTTTTGTGGAAACTGAGCTATGTGTTTGAATTTGTTAGTAGTAGTCAATGGTTGGTCTGCATTTATGCTTGCTTTCAATCAATTTGATGTTAGAATTATGACTTAGGATCTGATCTGCTTTTGTTTACTTCAAATTAATTTACATTAGTTCACTTTGATGTAGTTTACTTTGATTAAGTGCACTTTGAGTTAGTTTGTTTAGGAATAGTTCACTTCAAGTCAGTTTGTTTTGAATCAAGATATTTTGAAGCAATAGCATTGGAATATGAGTTAGACTTAGAAATTGAAAATTAGTCTCTTGAGGATTGTACACACTTTAGTTTCTTATCTATCATTGTACTTGCATTGCGACAAAAAGGTATTTTGAACTTCTGCAAAATCAAATTTTAATCTATGAATCTACTAATGCTTTCAAAAAAAAAAAAAAAAACTATGAATCTAATGATCATTTAATGCTCTCCTCTAAAAGTTATGTTTGGTATTTGTTTGTTGTTTTAAATCTGCTTTTATTTTTGGAGTTTCAATATCTTATTTTAACCATATAAATATTTATCTATCTAATAATATAGTATTTTTAATTTCCGCTGTGTATGTTTAATAGTTAGAGCAAATATATGGTTACTTTTTTAAATCTGCTTTTATGCTTGAAGTTTTTTTGTGTGGAAATTGAGCCATGGGTTTGAATTTGTTTAGTGGTAGTCTATGGTTGGTCTACATTTATGCTTGCTTTCAATCAATTTGATGTTAGAATTATGACTTAGGATCTGATATGCTTTTGTTTACTTCGAATTAGTTCACTTCAATGAAAAGAACTATTGAGATTTTAAAGATTAGGTTATGCTTGAAATAGCTGGTCTTCTTTCACTCTCAATGGAATATATATATATATATATATTTATAGATGACCCCAACAATCCAGCTTTATGGATTTCCCTTTACTTCTTCTGTTGTTTCCAATTCGAGTCTAAAATTCATTGTTCCATGGGTGGTTTGAAGGGCCACGAGAATTAGTAATTGGAGAATATCCCATTCCATGAAGCAAAGTGCTTCTAAGTGGACTCACTTTCTTAGCCACCTATGTGTCAATACTTGGTATTTCTTAAAGCACTTTATGTTCTGCCACTTTCATTATAAATATGATTACGCTAATGGAATTCTTTGTCATAATAGTTGCTCCACTTCTTTTCACTCCTTAACAAAAACACCATTATACATATACTTGGGAATTTTCTTTTGTGAAAGCATTATTGATTTGAGTAGGTGGTTTTGGGTCAATTTACTATTTTTTGCAAAATGTTTTTGAGTATATATTGATAAAATTTTCTGTATTGAGCTTTATTTTCTTTTCTGTATCGTAAATTGAAAGATGTATCTTGGAATTAAGTGGTGTGATACGTTATAACCAGTATTAGAATGTAGGGCTTTGTTGTCTTGGGCTATCCCAAAGATGGAACTCTGTGAATTGCATTTGCAACAGATGGTGAAGTAAGCTGTTTTGTAATTCTAGAGGGATTTATTCGGTTGTTTATGTGACAGTTATTGGTTTATGTAACTTCAACAATTTGCTATTGGATTATTACTTTAATATGTGCTGTTTTTGTTGTGTTTCTTTTGTATCTGTAATTGAGTTTGTGCACACACTTAGATAAGTCTTAGGTTTGGAACTCTATAATTGAGTTTAGTAGTGTGTCTTGAAGATAGTATTCTTTGAAGTGAGTTACATCTTCAATATTTTAAATAGATATTAAAATCTTGATAATGAATTTGAATTTTTTTGTGTGGAAATTGAGCTATGGGTTTTAATTTGTTTAGTAGAAACTGAGCAAGGTGGAGTTATCAGCTTGCTTTCATCACAAAAAAAGACATGGTATTGGGACATGTGCTCAATATGTGCAAATAAAAAACTGTTGGGAGGAGCTTCAGCCTAAAATAGTTGTGGCTTTGAAAGATGATAAACTATTTGGTTATGTATTAAAAAGACTAGTGTACCCAGTTGGTCCAACAGTAACACAATCAGGTAACTCGTCCAAGAATGACTTGTCATTTGATTGGCTAAACAAGCAACCAAATGATTCTGTAGTGTATGTGTCATTTGGGAGTGGTGCAACACTGTCACATGAGTAAATGACTGAGCTATTTGTGTCATTTTTTTAATCTAGAAAAATGTATATTTTGTTATTGTAGGGTTAAGGGCCCAAATGGTATATTGGGCCTTGAGCCTTGGCCGTGAGCATAGTGATTCGAGAACAAATGAATGGTGTTGGATGAGTCAAGCTTAGAATCTAATGAGCAAGATATGAATGGGAGGGTGGTCCAAGGAGCAATGTCTCCTTGGATAGGCTAAGCCCGGCTCAAATGTGTATCCTAAGGTTCAAGGTAACCTTTTATGAAGCTCCAGTGATAGGAATGTGTATCTCAAGTGTACCAGAAGGCTGGGAGCTTAGAAATATCTAAGGGAAAGCTGCTACCACTGCATTAAATGTTTTGCAGCTAACTTTCTGACTGCATTAATGAGAAGAAGACCCCTGAACAGTACTGCCTTGGCTATCTTAACTCACAGAGAACCTGAGGGGGTATCTGATGGGACAAGCACTCAAGTAGTGACTTAAATGACCAACAAGTGTAGGACCAAGATCATCTAAAGAAGACTATATAACATGAGAGACCCTCCATGAAGAGGGGATTGGAAAACTAAGAAGAAAAACACTGTAGCAATCAGGAATCAAACCTGTAACCCAGATTCAAAAGCAATACATAAGAACCAATCTCCTCGGACATTGCTGAGAACGTATTTCCTTAGTGTAAATTTGTTATGTTCATTCCTTTGCCATCAAGAACTACTTACTTGTTGCATTAATTTGTTGACGCCCAGTTTTCTAACCCATTCTTTACAAATTTATTGTTTTGGGCTCTTTGGGTCTAAGTCCATCTATTATTTGGGCTAGGAGTCCAAATCGAGTCCTTACGGTTATTATTTGATGGCTGTTACAATTCTAATGTCACATCATTTAGAGGTTCATCTTAATTTTTATTTATTTTTAATTAAAAAAATTGGTAGCATTCTCGTGCATCGCACAGGTTAACAAGTAGTTTTTTGTATAGGCAAGTATAATTGAAAAGAAAAAAGCCACGTAATATATATATATATATATATAGTGATTGAAGCATGGAAACGGGGAAATGGGGGTAGCTTACTCATGTAGCTTCGAAGTACTGACAATAGTATTTATTTAGTACAAAATTAAGGACACATCTAGTACATTGAATAGAGATTATAATAGTAATAGTAATCTTTATTTCTAATAATAAAAGATGTTGTGATAATATAATAACTATTAACATTCATATGCTTAGTTGTAAAATTAGAATAGAATTAATTGTTATATATATATATATATGAAAAGTTTATGCAATTGGAACAAATATTTCTCAATTTAAGGAATTACTTTTACTAAGAAATAATTGAATAGTTATGACTCATGATTCATGAATAATTATTCCATTGCCATTGTAAACATAAAAAATAAATTGACAACATGCATAGTTATTGCCAAAATGCATTTATTATCAAGATTAATATGTTAATGCTGTAGGTTATTTCCTACCAATAACAACCATAATGGAAATTGTTTTTATAACCCTATAAAAATAAATAAAAATAGATTATGTAAGAAAAAAAAAAGTTTGGTGCATTGCATGGACAGGTAATTCTTAGGTACTTCACAAAGAATAAAATACTCTTCTCTCATATTCATAATTGGGTTCACTCATTAATTTATGGTAGTGTCCACTATAAATATGAGAGAAGAGAATATCATTTCTCCGTACTTCAACAGTACATAAAAAGTTCTTTACATAGACAATCAACTAGTCAAATATTTGTGGATTCTAGTTAGCTCAGCTGATAAAGTCTCTGATGGTTGCACTACAAGAAATTCGGATTTAAGTGGCGTTTTTAAATCCACCACTATAAGTGGTATACTGTGACATCTTTTAAAAATGCCGCTACAGAGTATTTCTTTTTTTAGCAGCATGCTGAGTGCATTTCCTTTAATCACTACAGCAGCGTTTCTTAAAATGCCGCAACAAGTATAGTTTTAGCATCGCATATCTGGTTTATAGCAACATTTTAAGAAAATGTTGCTATAGTGATTAAAGTATGTTGCTAAAAAAAGAAATAATCTATAGCGGCATTTTAGAAAACATCGCTATAGTGATTAAAGCAAATCTACTCAAATTGTGGACCATTTGTGTCATAGTGACGTTTTTTTGAGTTTTTAGTGACGTTTTACAAATGTCATCTAAACCCGGATTTCTTGTAGTATTGTATATGAGATCTGGAGTTCAATTCCTTCCTACACCAAAAACTAATTGATGCCTTGGTCTAATGATAAAGAGCTATCATCAAGAGCGAACGCTGTTGAAACTCTCTCAAAAAACTAGTCAAATATTTCTTCTCATTAAAAAAAAAAAAAAAGAATTCTAGTCAAATACTAAATGACATGTGTTTGACTTTATGCGTAAACTATATTTATTGATTGAGAAGTATTATATTTACAATATTTTCACAACTAATTATAGGTAGTAAGTTTAAGAAAAAAAATATTGAAAAAAGAGTATGGGACACACAGACACATATGTAAACATATAAAAAGCTAAATCCAAATTACACCCTTTAAGCTTTGGCAAATTTTCATTTTTGTCGCTAAACCCATTTTAGTCCTTAATGTTCATATTTGTTGTCAACAAGGTCTTCCCATCACAACACATTGAAAATCTGCCATTAATAAACTAAAATATTTGTTACTAAAAAAAAAATACTAAGAATTCTTTTAAATAAATAAAAAATCTATATTAAAAAACCCCCTCTTAAAAACCAGTTTACAATATATCCTAATCAAAGCAGTAAACACCCAACAAATTTAAAAATTCAAGCACCCACCAAATAACCAAGCAATAAAATCCAAGCCATATAACATCAAAATGCCGAAAAGGTAAAAATTATTTTTAATTTAAAAATAGAAAGAAGGCCAAAAGGCCCAAAACTATTCTTTTTTTTTTTTCTTTTTTTTTTTTAAGAAACAAAAACTACATCATTTTGAAAGGGTTGAACGAGAAATTTTTAGCAGGAGTTGCTGAAAAGATCAACTTGGCAACCTATATGAAATTTAGGAAAGATGGTAAAAATAAAAGATTAAGGATTAAAATGACAATTGAACCAAATTAAAGGTGTAGTTTGAATTTTAGCATATTATAGGTTTATTAATATATGTGTGACATAATAAGTATATCATATCGGTTTGCTAAATTTGTAAATAAGTGCATAATATATCAAATTATAATTTTTAATTTGATAATATAAATAACCCATTTTTTAGTGAAAATATTATATAACAATAAAAGGTTGAATATCTAATTTTTAAAATTTTATACGTGAAATTTGATCTATCCAATTTACTCAAATAATATCATCTCAATTATAATTTAATTATTAATCCACTAAAATAGATTCATGAGGTGGGTGAAAAAAATTATTCATAATATTTACTTTAGACAAAGAAAGAATAAGTTTATTAAGTAAATCATACACAAGCTAAATTAATAATTGAAGACAGAAGAAGAGAGAGAACCTATAAGATTAAATGATTAAATTAATGAATTCATCATTTCTAACAACTTAATCTTATAAGAATAATTGTGTAAAGTAAATATTATGAATAATTTTTTTTACCCACCTCGTGAATAATTTTTTTCCCCGGTCCGTAGCATCAAGTTTCATACAGTCAGTTTCTGGGTTCAAGTACATGGTTTGCCCTTGAATAGGCTTAACGAGGGTACGACCTATGATATAGGAAGGAGTTAGGGTGCAGTCTCAAGGGCAGAGCAAAAGGGTGATCTCATTGGAGGTGATTTTCTACGAATTAGAGTGGGTATTAACGTTTCAAAACCACTTTGCAGGGGTTGCAAAGTCCTCCTAGGACAAGGGAAAGAGGGGTGGGTCTCGTTTAAATATGAAAAGTTGCCCAGTTTCTGTTACTGGTGTGGGTTGGTTTCCCATGATGACAAGGAGTGTAGTATCTGGTTAGCAAGCAAAGGAGAGCTAACCTCAAAACAGCAAGGATATGGTCCCTGGCTTCGGGCTTATCCTTACTCAACGGGTAAAAAGTCCTATATGTTTGTCTCAGGAATAGGTAACGATTTTTGGAGGTAATGATAGCCCAGCTAAGACAGACGGTGGAGGTGGGGCAGAAACAACGGCGGCGGAACCCCCAAGTCACTCAGGGACGAATCAAACCTTCAATAATCCAAATGTGGTAAGCACGGATTTTGTGGCTCTTGTTACGCATAATTCCCATGCAGGTATTATCTCCACCAGTTCCGAGCCTTTTCCTTGTTTAGAGTCAACTGATATGCCAACAGGGACGAATCTTTTTAAAGTTCAAATTCAAACAATTGACCAGGAAATAAATAAATATAATAATCATACTCTTATACCTTTTGACACTAGAGATTCAGATACTATTTTCTCTAGCAATATTAATGACAATGCACAGGTACAAGGCCAAAAGTCAGAAGCACTTACTATCTCTCCAAAGTCACCCATCATTTCACAAGATCAAGAGCAAAATTATGAGACACGTGACATGAATATGGTCCCACCTAATTTGAGAACTTGGAAGAGAATGGTACGTCAAAATTGCATGGCTGAGCAATCATGCATGCAGTGGCGGAGGCAGGATTTCAAGTCAGAGGGACAAGATTGAAAGTAAAATTAATCTAAGAAATATTAATCGATACTAATAGCAAAATAAATAAATGGCCATATGCCAAAGTCATTGTCATACATAATTTAATATAAAATTTTACTTTAATTCATTTTTTTTTTCATTTCTAATTAAATTTACTCAATTGCAAAATTTATTTCAGTACAAGCTTGTTTAGAATTTGACTTAGACATATTACTATGAAGTTGTATATGTTCCTTAATGCCATGAATGCTTTTAAAATGTTATGTAGACATTGAGTTTATAGCAAAAACTTTGGGTTTTTTTTTTTTTTTTTTTTTTTTTTTTAGATTAGCAAAAACTCAGGTTGTAACTGAAAATGGTTGATTACAAGAGAAAAAAATTGTAAATAAGAATTGGACTAGTGAGATGCTACAGTTTGGTATCACTATAATTTTTTTTTTTCCTAGTCCTATTCAACGAAAATTGTGTGCAAAGCCAATGTACTAGTAGGTGGGACCCATTATTTAATAAAAGTGCTGCTTCAGTGCTTTGTGAATGTAAAATTGTTTTCTTGTTGACAAGATAGCTATACATTATACTAGTAAAAACCAAAAAGTTGTTTCTGTCAGGAAGGGCAAATAAATACATAGAGAATTTCTGAGAAAGTTAGGGGGGCAGTTGCCCCCCCTCGACCCCCCTCCCTCCGCCCCTGCATGCGTGCACAAGCCACAGGGAAACGTTCAAGTGGGACTGATATAGAATTGGAAGCACCATCTAGTAAGAAACCACATGTGTTGTCTGAGGAAGGAACACCTCTTTGTGAAATGGCGGAGGCTGTGAAACAACCCCGCCAAACGCAATGAGTTGCTTATTTTGGAACTGTTGTGGGCTTGGGAACCTATGTATAGTTAGAGAGCTTGGAGATTTTATCCGAGTAAAAGATCTATCTGTCGTGTTTTTAGCCGAAATATGGGCAGATGAAGCAAGGCTAAAGGAAATAAAGAGGAATTTAAATTTTGCTCATTTACATTTTGTGGAAATAATTCACAAGGGCGATGGTTTAGCTCTGTTTTGGAGAGGCTTAATTGACATCCAGGTTGTTTCATCCTCTAAGAATCACATTGATGCTGTAATGAATAAGGGTAAAAAGGGAGCATGGAGACTCACAGGCTTCTATGGGGAGCCAATAACTCACAAACGATTTGAATCTTGGGATTTACTTAGACACCTCAATTCTTGCATGAACCTACCTTGGCTGTGTTCAAGAGATTTTAATGAGTTGGTTCGAAACTCGGAAAAATTGGGGGGTAGCAGCAGAAGCCAAGCATAGATACAACTCTTCAGAGATGTTATTGATAAGTGTGGTTTTATGGACCTTGGTTTTGTTGGGTCTTAGTTCACTTGGAAGAAGCACTTCACTGATGGGCACTCAATATAGGAAAGACTTGATAGGGGGTTGGCAAATAACAAGTGGGTTCAATAATTCACGGGGACCACTATCCATCACTTAACTTCCTTCTCTTCAGATCATTGTCCCATTTGGATTGTGCCTAGTAGACTGCTTCTGCCAGGAGTCTCAAAACCATTTTGCTTTAAAGAGATGTGGCTCTCCAAGAAAGGTTGTACTGATACTGTTTAGGCTGTTTGGGCTAATGAGGCTCCGACTGATCCATCTACCAAAGTAATTCACAAAATAGAGAAGTGTGGAGTTGAGCTGAAGAAGTGGAGTTTGAAACACTTTGGTAATGTTAGGAAGGAGATAGAGTCCAAGAAAAAGCAATTGGTACATGCCGAAAAAGAAGCTTTGAGAACTGGGGATAACAAGTGGGTCAGAGAGTTGTTGACTGCCCTTAATGATTTAATTGAAAAGGAGGCTAGAATGTGGTTACAACGGTCAAAGGTGTTGTGGGCAAAAATGAGCGACAAAAACTCTAAGTATTTTCACTTAAGAGCTACTCAAAGATTTAGAAAGAATTCTATCACAAGTCTTCGAAAAGCAAATGGCTTTTGGTGTAATGGACATGATGAAGTCTCTGCCACTATAGTGGATTATTACCAAGATTTATTGAAGTCCACTAATCCAACAAATTTTGAAGACGCCACACAGTTTATTAGTACCACCATCAATGAGGAAATGAATGCCTAGTTGGTTGCTGCCTTTAATGCTTGGGAAGTCTAGGAAGCTATCAAGCAAATGGCCCCACTCAAAGCCCCAGGCTCGGATGGTATGGCCCCCCTTTTCTACCAGAATTACTGGGATTTGGTTGGTGATGAGGTAACTTCTTCGGTCCTTCACTTTCTCAATTCTGCCTCTTTGCCTGCTAACCTTAATCATACTTTTGTTACACTCATTCCTAAGGTTAAGAATCTGGAGTATGTTTCAGAATTCTGACCTATTAGCCTTTGCAATGTGTTGTACAAAATTTTTTCAAAAGTGTTAACAAATAGGCTTAAAAGGATTTTACCAAATATTATTACTAAACATCAAAGTGCTTTTACTAAAAGTCGCTTAATTTCAGATAATATTTTGGTAGCTTTTGAATCCTTGCACAACATGCAGAGACACACAGGAAAAGATGATTATATGGCTATTAAACTTGATATGAGTAAGGCCTATGATAGAGTGGAGTGGCCATATTTGGAGGCAGTTATGAGGAAGATGGGTTTTGATGATCGATGGGTGAGATTGATGATGATTTGTGTTTCAACAGTATCTTACTCCATTTTAATCAACAGAGAACCAAAAGGCATGATCACACCATCCCGTGGTATTTGACAAGGAAACCCTTTATCTCCTTTTCTCTTCTTGCTATGCACGGAAGGGTTTCATGGCCTTATCTCACAAGCAGCTAGCCGGGGTGATATTAAGGGTTATGCTCTTTGTAGAAATGGCCCAAGACTAATGCATCTTCTGTTTGCAGACAATAGTCTCTTATTTTGTAGGGCCGTGGAATAGGAATGTTAGAAAATTTTTGATATCCTAGAAGTCTATGGCGGCTGTTCCGAACAACATATCAACGGAAACAAAACCACCATCTTCTTTAGTAAGAATACTTTTGAGGCGAAAAGAGAACACATTAAGCAGGCTTTAGGGGTGCCAGAAATAAAGCAATACGAGAAGTCTTTGGGCTTGCCATCTTTTGTGGGGAGGAGTAAAAAAGCAAGCTTTAATTTCATAAAAGAAAAAGTGTGGAGGAAGATGCAAGGGTGGGAGGAAAAATTATTATCACAAGCAGGAAGGAAGATTTTAATCAAAGCGGTGGTTCAAGCAATCCTCACTTATACGATGAGTTGCTTCAAACTTCCCTTGGGCTTGTGTAATGATATTGAAAGCCTCATTCGAAAATTTTGGTGGGGACAATGAGGAGAGAGAGGTAAGATACATTGGGTGAAATGGGACTCTCTTTGTCAATCAAAGGCTAATGGAGGTATGTGTTTTAAAGACTTGTCTCTCTTTAATGATGCACTTTTGGCCAAGCAAGCTTGGGGTCTTTTGCAAAACAAACAGTCCCTCTTTCGTAAAATATTCAAAAGTAGGTTTTTCCCCACATGTTCATTCATGGATGCCCCGGAGTGTTCTAGTGGATCGTATGCATGGCGTAGTATACTCCAAGGCAGGGAGGTCCTTAAAAAAGGGGCACGTTGAAGAGTAGGGTGGGATGATGAAATTAAAATCTGGGACACTCCATGGCTTCCTTCTTTCAACCACCCAAGAATTTTGTCACCCATTCTTGAAGGCATGCAGGAAGCTACAGTGGACACACTTATTGACCAGCAATCTAGGTCATGGGATATAGACATTCTTAAACGCTTTTTTGCCCCATTGGAGGTAGACCTTATTCTCAAGATTCCACTTAGCTCCAGCTATGTCGAGGATAAGCTTGTTTGGCCTCATACGGCTAATGGAGTCTATTCGGTAAAATCCGGATATAACTTCCTAGCTAAAGAGAAATCATCACCTTTGCTGGCTCTCTTTCAGCAAGATGATGGTCGAAGTATATGGAAAAAGTTATGGAGCCTTTCAGTGCCAAATAAGATCAAAAACATCCTGTGGAGAGCAAGTAGAGAAGCCATTCCTGTCAAGAAGAACCTGGTTGCCCGCAAGGTAATTGCAGAGGATATTTGTGATCATTGTCACGTGGTCCCTGAAGATGCCCATCATGCATTGTGGGACTGTCAAGAACTATCTGCTGTATGGGTGGCAAGCTCGATGTGGCTGTTTCGAAGAACTAAGAAATTTTCGAATTTCTTTGAGTTGGTAAGTCACGTGTTGGAGGAGAATGTTAATCCGGATCTCTTTGCTACATTGGCATGGACTATTTGGTCCCGTCGAAATACACTTCGGACCAGTACCAAGCCCTTCCCACTCTCTCAAGTGGTCCCTTCAGCCTCATAGACCCTTCAGACTTTCAAACAGGCTCTACCGATCCTAAGAACGCAGCCAGGTACCTTGCCAAAACCGCAGGTCAGATGGACCCCTCCACCGCTGACGAGCTTCAAGATCAACTTTGACGGTGCCATATTCCGAGAGACAAATGAAGCTGGTCTGGGAGTTGTTGTACGTGACCACCAAGGAAGGATGATGGCCTCTATGTCTGAAAAAATCATGCTACCATCTTCCTCAGATGAAGTGGAGTCGTTGGCAGGGTTAGAGCCATCTCTTTCGCTCTTGAACTCCATCTACCCTCTGCTATAGTCGAGGGAGATTCGGAGATGATTATTTCAGCCTTACAAAGTGAGGAGGAGTGCTTCACTTCCTTCGGCCATTTGATTTCCTCAGTTAAGCAGAATTTTGAAGTCTTTTCTTGTATTTCTTTTTCACACATCCGTAGATTGGGTAACTCTCTAACTCATAATTTAGCTCAGTACGCAAAACATATTGATGCTTTCATAGTATAGATGGAGGATGTTCCACCACAACTTCATTATGCCCTTGTAACCGACTTTGGATGAATTAATAAAGTTTTTTGGTCTTGATTCTCAAAAAAAAAAAAAAAAAAAAAAAAAGAATAATCTTTTAGGACAATATTATCATGTATACATTATGTAATTAAATTATTTACTTTAATGGAAAATTTTTTCAAAGGACTATTTGTCCACACCTTATGTGTAAAGGATTAATTGTTTAAATTAAAAGTTCAAAAACCAAATTAAGTTGACATTAACCTAAAAATCCAAAGGTTGCATGTATTTGTAAAAATTCCAAAAAATAAAATATATATTGAAGTTACATATATTTTTAGTGTTCCACTTAAAAAAGTTTAGCTATATATATTAATTCAGTCCTAAATTGGATCTATTAGTTGGATACACTTAACCTTCCATAACTTGTCTATAAAACAGGAAAGGTTGCTAAATATTGAAAGCACCATATACATGATACTACTACCTCTGAGAAAATTTTCAGCTCATTTCTTTTATTTCCACTTCACTAAAGAAAGAGGAAAATAGTGAAAATATACGAAATTCTCATATTTTCCCACCAGACCATATTCAATTGTTTTGTGGGGGTTTTTTTTTTTTTTTTTTTTTTTTAATAAGATAGAATTTCTACTTTATCTTCATCCAAATGTATATGTATGTAAAAACTCTCTTTTGGAAATTTGAATCCCGGCCCTTGGCCTCCCATATGCCACAAGCAATTATACTTATGGAGTGACCATCACATCAAAGATGTGCGATAGTATTTTATGGTTAACTTACCTTGAATGAAAGATAGTGTTTAAATACGTATGGTTGCATCATTAGAGGGTAGTAGTTGGCCAGTCAAGTTGTCAACCTTCAAAATTCGAGTTGATAAAAACAGCACGAGCAACCTGTGTTGTAAGTCTAGGGGTTAGATAGATCTGTCCAGAGACAAACTTCACTTAAATCATGCTAACAATTCTTTCTAAACAAATAACAAAGTCTTATTTCAACAAAAACAAGCAAACAAAATAACAAATAACAAAGCTCTAAAATTCAACATGTTAGCACTTCCTAGTGTTACCAACAGAGGCATCTGTGATTCAAAACTTTAAATTCTCCCTCATCATTGTAACTATCAAATTATTAATAAAATAATAATAATAAAATCAATAAACACCCATTATGGCCCAGGCTCCTAGAATCAAATAATTTCATTTATGTTATATATATAGATGTTCTTTCTTTTCTCCCCTTTATATAAGTGGGGAGGACGACTCAAGTCCATGTTCTCCTCAAAGAAGTGGGTAATGCGATTCAAGTACAAGGGACAGAATAAGGATTTTCATTTTCATTAGAGCCAAAGTATGAACCAAAATAAAGTTACAATTAAAGAATAAGTAAACTAGCATGCAAAACCAAATCAATATATGAAAATACAATCTAGCATTTTTCAATATTAATAAATATAAACAAAAGAATAGGCATATATGAACAAAATAACTATTATTTTTTAATACATTTCAACTCAGTCATGTATCAAAATGACTATTTTTTTCATTTGATGTTCATTAATCATTGAACAATAATACTTCCCAGGGCTATGGTCCGGTTTCTCAAAAAAAAAAAAAAAAAAAAAAAAAAGAAACTCAATCATGCATCAAAATGAAATTTGACATTTTTTAAATTAAAATCCTTAAGTTATCTATTTAGCAGCATATTAATAATCCACTGTAGGCAGAAGTATGACTACCTACCTGTTTGAGTGGAATGCAAAGAGTGGAAATTTTTATGGTTCTTTTGGATTGAGGGGGAATAAAGCAGAGTAGAATTGATCTAAATTTAGTCTATTTTTAGTTAACTCAACTCTACTCCCCAAATGACTCGTTTTTGACGCAGCCCCTTTTTGCTCGCAATCCGAATGACCTGACCCGACCCGACCCGAACTTGACTTAACTCGAATGACTCACGGTCAAAGCTTGATTGAGCAAGAGCTGCTTTTCAACTGTCCCAATGAAGCATAAAACCAAGAAAGTTTGGAGAAGTCAGCCCAAGACACAATGAATTCAGGCCTTAATAGTAGAAAATGCAAGCCCAGTGTATGCAGTATTGCAAATGTGCATTAAGGGCCAATTGTTTCGCATACCAAGTTCCACCAAAGCTCAATCCCTTTGTATAAAACGAGTTAGAAGAACACAAAATCTTCAACGGGCATTCCAACGAAAAAAGAGAACACGATAGAAATCCCCGCCCCCACACTTAAAAAAAAAAAAAAAAAAAAAAAAAAAAAAAAAAAAAAAAAAAAAAAGGAGAAAAGGCAATAGATAAAGCAAAGAACGGAAAAACACGACAAAAAAGAAAGAGACCCATATAAACAAATTGTATGACTTCTTATCAACAAAAATAAAAAATAAAAAACAAACAAACAAACAAATTGTATGACTTTTAGAAATAGAAATAGGATCGCAATATAAAAGATTTTCTTGGATTCCAAAAGTTTACAAATCCAAATCCTTTCCAATTTATTCATGCCAAATCATTGGCAAAAAATATTTTAATTAGAACATGGTCCACCAGGCCCCCCAAATTTAAAGGTGAATCCGACCTCTGGATTTTTATATCCATCATATTTCAAGTCATAGCACTTGGGGTTGTCAGTGGTGATTTTGTAATGGGGTGATTGTGGTGCAAGAGTTGTGTTTTCTTGATTTCTATACTGGATATTTGAAAATTCACATGCATTACTACCGTCTGAAAATTCTCCAGAACCCATGGGTGGGGCACTATTTCCATTTGGGCGACCAACAGCAACCCCTCCCCATCCAAGGCCTTGAGGTTGATTCAAATTAAAAACAATTTCGTTTGGATAATATCCCACAACAAAACCTTCAATTGATATCCACCAGTTGTAATTTGAGTCCTGCCATATAAACGAGTAAGAATATATGATCATTATTCAATTTCAATAACATTTAAAACTTTTACATGCCTTTTACAACTTTATATTTCAATTTATATTAATATGAAAATGTGGATCCAATATTGTAAAATATTATAAATGCAATTATGATTAACAACAAATTCTTTTACCCGTTGGAGAGAGATTGTAGTTTGAAATTGAGGTCCACCTGGTACAGATACATTAGTAATAGTTGCCCCGAGATATACGCTTTTGTGTGTTTGCACAAATCCTGGGCACATATTATTAAGGCAACCTGCTTGCTCGAAATTATCATTCTGTAATTTTTAAAGACATTATCAGTTAGCAAAATATCAAATTCTTGACAATTGCATCTGGGTTCTTTTACAAAATTACCATAATTACATGTGGGTTTTATGCAACAAGACTTAGCAAAGTGGGAAGATGGATAATATCACTGTGCAACAAGATTTAGCAATTACTCTTTTCTTTTTCTTTTTCTTTTTTGAGAGAGAGTAAGCAATTACTTTAGAATTTGAATAACAAATTTTGTGGTTTTTAACCTAGGTTAATGGAAAAATCTTAAATAACTATACCAACAAAACCTGGGATTGACACCTGTTTGCTTAGGAAAACATTTTTTTTGAAATAATGGGGAAGGATCACATCTCAATATATACGCTGTAGGACAATAAACAATAATATTGATTTCAATCAATTATCGATGTTTTGCACAATGATGCATCTTTTAAATTCCAACTATAGATGGGTACAAGGTTGGATAAAAAATTTGCAATATTATTAGCCCGACAAATCTTATTAAAGTGTTGTAAAAATATTATAAATATAACATTTTTCAAAATTCATCAGTTAATAAACCAGCCGCAATAAACATTAAGACAAGCAAAAAGTATAAAAAAAAAAAAAAAATTAAGAAAAGAATATAAACAGCTATAGGTATAAAAACCTTTAACAAATTTTTAAATGTGTAAAAATGGAACTTACCGTGAAAACTGCAAAAAAATGAGGAGACCCATCATGGTATATATCTGGACCGACCTGTTAGAAGCAATGAGTATTATTATTTCAAGTATGTTATCTGAAAATATAAATAGTTACAAAGCTCATATATGTAGTCTGGATCAAAACCTATGGTTATGGAAAATTTCATTACGAAATATAAAGCTCATATATATATATATATATATATTTATTTATATGTTCTATTGATATCAAATTGTGTTTACTGAAAATGTTTGGTTGATATGTATCGGATTTTTTTCAACTAAATAGTTTTTCAAATGAGTTTATGTTTATCAAATATCTTAGGCAATGTCAGTTAAAAGCTTTTGTAACTTTTTTTTTATAATGCTTTTTGTAATTAAGGCTTAATTTCATAACAAAACACACTATGAAATGATTGTAAAATTTTCTCTTAATTTATTAATATTCAAAGTTTTATTTTAGAAACTCTAATATTCAAAGTTTTAAAAAGTAAAAATTGTGAAATATAATTACACACACACACATATATATATATATATATATATATATATGTTAATATCTAAGAAGATAACTAAAGTACATCAAAGGTCAATACGTGGATAACAAGTAGAAATTTTACCATCCATCCCGTCGTGATTAAATTATAATAATCGAGATCATCACCGTTGAATACAAATACTTGGGCGTAGGTTTGTCCTTCCTTAACTTGAGGATCATATACGGTGACGGTTCCTTCTACTCCCGTGTAATATTTATTCTTTTCCATTTGGATTACTGCATTCTGTACAAATAAAAATTTTAAAGGTCAAACATACAAATAGGAAGATATGTCCATCACAATTCCTAATAAATATTTCAATTGAGAATTATTTTTATAGCAATTATTTTTTTATTACTATATAATAAAAGTAAATAAAAAATATTTTTAAGATTTTGTTTCAATTTCTCCCCTTGTAATCCAGTTATCTCCTTTTTTTTATTAGTTTTAATTTTTACTGCAGCTAAATATATTCCCTGGCCCCCTTTTGTAAAATAAAGCTCAAAATCTCTCAAAAAATAAACGTTAAAACCACTAATAAAATAATAATAATGATATATCTTATTAAAAATAATCACATGCCAGAACGTGATCTACTTTTTGGCCAATAAGAAAAAAGAAAGATGAATGGGACATGTAGCCATTTCTTAAAACCTAAAGGTGGATAACTCTTAAATTGAAATTATAGTGTCGAAAAAAAATTTAAATTTCAAGGGTCTTTTTCATTTATCTCTAAAGAAATCTTGGTGTCTACCTTTCTGAGTACATAATAGCTATCATATTTTATCCTAAAATTTTACTAATTAATTTATATATATTTCATTAGCGATATCAATTTTTTATAAGAGGAAGAGAAATATAAGCAAATTTTGACATTTTTTTTTCTTTTAAGTTACACATAATTTTGACAACCATACCAAACCAAGCATTTTTTTTTTTTTTTTGGGGAGAAAGAAGACAATTGTTTTATTGAATCAAAGAAAATGCGATATCAGCCTGAACAAAATGTGAAAAACTAATCGAGTTTCAAACATTAATTCAAGTTTGGTTCATTTAGTTAATGAATGAGTTCAAACACTCATCTTCACAAGCCAAACTCTAATTGTGTATGAACATCATAATTTGTTATATAGCCTTGCATTTTTGTGAAACAGTACATTTATAATTTTTTTTCTTGCACTAATTGTGACCACAATATTTTGCATCCAAAAATAAATAATGAAGAACTTACATAAGTATTATTAAAAGATGGTGCTGCTTGAGGTTGAAAATTATTTAACAAAAGCTTGGATGCTACGAGGTCCTCTTTTGTTGCCCTGCGAATTGGAACAGTTCCTAACGGACAAGCATCTTTTGCTAGGCCAATCATTAAGGGTCTAGAATGCGAAGGATCTACGTTCCTTGTTTTTCCTCTTAAAAAACTAGGAGTTCTCTGAAAAGTTAAAAATATAAAATAAACAAAATAACATATAATGTTCAAATGAAGTTGTAAATCTTTATTTTTGCAATAATAATAATAATAATAGAAATCTATGCACTTTTCTTTTCCTCCTTCTCTTTTCTGTTTCATCTAAAATATAGAAATTCCATGAAGAAACAAAAATTTAAAACAAATAAAATAAGATATAATATCCATAGCAAGTTATAAATCTTCATTCTTTATCTTCCCAAAGAAAAAGGACAAACTGCGGGAGGGGGATTGCCCTCCGGGCCTCCCAAAAAAAAAAAAAAAAAAAAGACTAATAGACTAACAGTAATATATCTAACAACCCTTGCACCCTCCCAATCATATATATTTTTTGAGTGACCTCCTAATTATATTATTATTTTAGTATTTATTATTGATTTTTTTGCCATGCTTATATTCAATACACATATTTTTCAATAATTCCATTTAAACTCTGAATATTTTTGTTAGAAATATTGCAATGTGACATTCCAAACTACTAGGCTCATGAAATAATCAAAACACTATTATTTCATTTATATGTCCAAAATCCTTTAAAAAATAAAGAAAATGTTTTCTATTTTATCAATATTTTAAAGGTTCAAAATCTATTCAAAGAAAAATAAATTTATGGAAAAAGGGAAAATATAAAATTTAGCTAGACTAGATTTTTAAAAGGAAAAACATATGGACAATATTGATATTTTCATTTAAAAAAAAAAAGGATATCAAATTCTTTGACATAATATTTTTTCCTCCATCATAAAAAAAAAAAATACTCCGTAATAAGCAAAAACATTTTACAATAATTATGTAATAACATTGATGGAAGTAAATCATACTTTATATCTATCTATTAATTTAAAAACATTTTTATTCACAAGTGAAATTTTGACCTTAAAAAAAAAGCTTTACTCATTAAAAAAAAAATCCTTAACAAATAGACAAATTATAATTGTAGGGGCTAAATTTGTAGTGAACCCTTAACAATAAAATTTGTAGAGATGTGGGTATAAAGGCTAAGCATTAGCAATACAAATAACGTATGATGTGAAATCAATAGGCGTAATAACAAAATAATTTTACTGAGTATTTTCTATGAGGATGGGGACCATGAATCTGGTTAGGTGTTGATAAGGATCTTGATAATGACTTCGGATAAGTGTTTGTGAGGATCTTGATGATTTTGGTTAAGTGTTTGTGAAGCGTATTCATTTTCGGATTGGTCCGAGGATCTATTTTTCTTGGAATTGATCTATATTCTGTCATTTTTCTTAGGACTGATTCATATCCGAATCCCTTTTATGTTGAGAATCCTCTTGGTTATATAGTATTGTTTTAGTTAATCTTAGCCATCCATCTGTCGGTTATCCGGTCACTGTGAATAAGGGTTTGTCCCATCATCTGCTTTTGCAGGCTTTATGTTAGTTCTCAACCGCCTTTGCAGGCTTTTTATTAGTTGGAGTGACCAAGGCACCTGGGTTCGCTAGTCACTTCACCATCAAAGCGGTCAGAATATTGGTGAAGTACATTTAATAGGTGGGAGATATTTTCCCTTCATCAACGTCGGTTCACCGAGGAGGTGGGCATCCTCGGCGAGGCCCCTTGAGGGCTTTGGGATTTTTCCTTTTTACTCTTGGTCTATAAATTCTCCTCGGCGTGGGCCTTGGGACGACTATAGAGTGGGCCGAGATTGTTTAAATATTTGGGACCCCACAATAGCCCCTCAAAATTCTGCTGCACGACCTCTAGGGCAGGGAGGAGGATTTTGACTTTCTCGGCACATTTTCATGCCCTGTTTGAGCCTTACCTCGCTATCAGTGTTACCGTTACTTCAACTGTTCTTGCAATTTGTTTCTGGCGCCGAGGGCCTGTCCGAGGAATTTTTCCTTGTTTTTACAGTGCTTTTATCTTTCTAGTTTATATTTTTTCTGCCTGAGCTTCTTATTGGTTCTTCTAGGAGGGATAGGTTTAAGTTGCTTGTGCTTTAGCACTCATTTTTTTGTGGTTTTCGTTCCTGACAGTGCTCATTATTTAGCGTCAAAAGGGTTGGCTTTGTTGTAGATTTGGGTTCGTGGTCGGTACAAGAACCCTGGTTCCGTTCAGCGCTTATATCGCCCTATAATGACCAGTTTCAACATAGGTTTGGGTCCGAAGACCATACAAGACTTTGGCTTTTCTTAGCGTTTAGTATTTGTGAGGGAGTGGTCTTCTTGTTGGCTTGAGTCTTTGGACCATATAGTGCTTAAGTTTTACCTAACACTTGGTCTTTGAAGTATCTGGTTTTCCCCAGAGGCCTGGGTTCGAGGACCATACAATACCTTGGTTCTGTTCAGTATCTAGTTTTCTCATTTTAAGTTGTTAGTTTCCCCTGAGGTTAGTGTCCGAGGACCATACAATGCCTAGGTTCTGTCTAACACTTAATTTTCTCATCTGAAGTATCTGGTTTCCCCTGAGGCTTAGGTCCAAGGACCATGCAATGCCTAAGTTCTGTTCAGTACCTAGTTTTCTCATTTTAAGTTGTTAGTTTCCCCTGAGGCTAGTGTTCGAGGACCATACAATGCCTAGGTTCTGTCTAACACTTAATTTTCTCATCTGAAGTATCTGGTTTCCCCCGAGGCTTGGGTTCGAGAACCATGCAATGCCTAAGTTCTGTCCAGTACCTAGTTTTCTCATTGTCATCTGAAGTATCTGGTTTCCCCTGAGACTTGGGTCCGAGGACCATGCAATGCCTAAGTTCTGTCCAGTACCTAGTTTTCTCATTGTCATCTGAAGTATCTGGTTTTCCCTGAGGCTTGGGTCCGAGGACCATGCAATGCCTAGGTTCTGTCCAGTACCTAGTTTTCTCATTTTAAGTTGTTAGTTTCCCCCGAGGCTAGTGTCCGAGGACCATACAATGCCTAGGTTCTGTCTAACACTTAATTTTCTCATCTGAAGTATCTGGTTTCTCCTAAGGCTTGGGTCCGAGGACCATGCAATGCCTAAGTTCTGTCCAGTACCTAGTTTTCTCATTGTCATCTGAAGTATCTGGTTTCCCCTGAGGCTTGGGTCCGAGGACCATGCAATGCCTAGGTTCTGTCCAGTACCTAGTTTTCTCATTTTAAGTTGTTAGTTTCCCCCAAGGCTAGTGTTTGAGGACCATACAATGCCTAGGTTCTGTCTAACATTTAATTTACTCATCTATTTATCCGTTGCCATTTAATTCTACATCGCTATAATCTATAATAAACATTAATTAAATACACTTTTCACACAACGTAATGACACACGCGAGCTGGAGTTGGCGTAGGATAAGACTCTGCTCTGTTCTGCCTCTTTGTTTGACGTAACCCTTCTAATCACGAAGCGTCTCTTGTGTTAATTGAGTAACGCATTCTGACGCTTCGGTGCCTCTGCATTAATGAGGCGCCTCATCATTAATGTCAGCCGTGGATTTACGAGGATCTAACGGTGGATAAGCCCCTTGGGAATTTGGGCGAAATTATTGCTTCCGGAAATCTCTCCCTTGGAATTAATGTGGATTAGCTCTCACCAACTTTTCGCCCTCTATAAAAGGCATTCTTGGGGCAACTTTTTCCTTCACACTCGACAAACATCCTTCTTAAACTTCTCCCAGTAATATTGCCTAGAGGTTCTACCAGAAATAGCGGTTTAAGCCTCTTCCAATGAATTGGCCCTTGGAAAGGGCATTCCCGAGGATGCTGAGCCCCTATTAGGAGCCGAGGATGGTACTCCGACCCTGGACGTCACATTGGGGTTGAGGTAGGAGAGGTCCGAAGATTCTCCTTCTTTTCAACCTAATCAAAGGTGGAGCCTTCCTCGCCGTTTGGAGGAGGATTCAGAAAGAACGTAACCTCCTCCCCTTGGGTATGGGCCGCTGACCCTCCAAGCCGACAACGATGGGGGTGGGAGGGAAATCAGGCAGAACCCAAAAGTGGAGCCGTCCTGTGCCGCGGCCTCTTCCGCCTCCCATGTTGCCCTCTATTTTCTTTTTTCCTTTTATCTTTTCTATTTTTGCTCCTCAACGAGCCTTCTTTTCTATCTTTTGTTCCTCTACCAGCTTTCTTTCCTCCCTTTCCTCCTCTCTTGCTTCACTTCTTTTTATCTTTTGTTCCTCTGCCAGCTTTGCTAAGCGTCTGTCTTTGTAGTCAGCTTTAGAACAAGCCCCACGGGCATCACTTGTAAAAAATGTAACTTTTTCTTCATATATTAATAAAGAAGTAGACTTGTTTTGTCTCTTTTTTACTTTTCGCATATTCTTGTTTCTTGTGATTGTAGACTTCTGAATGAATGTTGTTGCTGTAAACTGTATTGTTCTGGTGTGTTCTTTTTTTTTTAAAAGGTGTTGCTCTTGATTTTTTTTTTTTTATACCAACCGTCGCACTTGCTAGCGCACAAGTCCTCTCCACAGACGGCGCCAATTGTAGGGGCTAAATTTGTAGTGAACCCTTAACAATAAAATTTGTAGAGATGTGGGTATAAGGGCTAGGCATTAGCAATACAAATAACGGATGATCAGAAATCAATAGGCGTAATAACAAAATAATTTTACTGAGTATTTTCTATGAGGATAGGGACCATGAATCTGGTTAGGCGTTGATAAGAATCTTGATAATGACTTCGGATAAGTGTTTGTGAGGATCTTGATGATTTTGGTTAAGTGTTTGTGAAGCGTATTCATACTCGGATTGGTCCGAGGATCTATTTTTCTTGGAATTGATCTATATTCTGTCCTTTTTCTTAGGACTGATTCATATCCAAATCCCTTTTATGTTGTGAATCCTCTTGATTATATAGTATTGTTTTAGTTAATCTTAGCCATCCATCTGTCGGTTATCCGGTCACTGTGAATAAGGGTTTGTCCTATCATCTGCTTTTGCAGGTTTTATGTTAGTTCTCAACCGCCTTTGTAAGCTTTCTATTAGTTGGAGTGACCAAGGCACCTGGGTTCGCTGGTCACTTCACCATCAAAGCGGTCAGAATGTTGGTGGAGTACATTTAATGGGTGGGAGATATTTTCCTTTCATCAACGTCGGTTCGCCGAGGAGGTGGGCATCCTCGGCGAGGCCCCTTGAGGGCTTTGGGATTTTTCCTTTTTACTCTCGGTCTATAAATTCTCCTCAGCGCGGGCCTTGGGCCGGCTATAGAGTGGGCCGGGATTGTTTAAATATTTGGGACCCCACAATAATGAATATGTTATTATTTTGTGGGTTTTCTAACATTAAAATATGACTTATTATACAAATGAATGATTATATATATATATATATATTTTTTTTTTTTTTTTGATATTGATCTCATACCTTTATATATGTGTGTGTTGCTGCCCATTTTTTCATGCAAACCCAAACTCAAAAGCTAAGCCGCAAAACCAAAAAAACCAATTTTTTTAGCTATAGCACCTATATTTTTTGGTATTTGGAATGCTAAAATAGCTTTTAAGTGGTTTTACAACCTCCAATATGAATGCTCTACTAAATAAAATCATAGAACCAACAAAAAAAAATTTATTTACTATGTTAAAATCAGACAACTATTTTCTGTGAAGTAAAATATGGGAAAGAGGCTATGGACGTTAAAATAATAAGTACCTGGATCTTGTGATGTTTCAATAAGGGATGGTCAAAGGCCAATTGCTTGTTGATATCAATGCAATCAACAATATGCCCATACTCCGTCTACAAAATCAAATATCGACACATTCTTTTACAAGAAGAAAACAAGTTCTATCCAAATGTATCAAAAGAATTAAAGCTTTCATAATTTACATAATAGTATTTAAAAGAAGTAAAGACTATAATGATGTTGATCGATATGATATAAAAAATAAAAATAAAAAAAATTTAGAGAAACAAATAGCAAAGTTTTAATATTTTTGGACCTTGATTTTAGTTTTTACTAGAATAATAATAAAGTGAATAAATTGATTAATTATTATTAGTTCAAGTTTTTGAAAAAAGTGATAGTTTTTCATAATATTAGAGTGAGTGTTTCAAAATATTGAATACCATTGCTGAACTCACTTATAAAAGCAAACATATATCAAATGGTCCCAAAACCATTAAGACATAATAGTTAGTATATATCGTGTCATAATAGTTAGCATTAAGCATGTGTGTGTTGGTATATAGTTTGTCATATAAGTTAATAGAACAATCTACATAATCAGGATTTTTAAAATTGATTTCTCAATACCTACCCAATATTGAGATCTAAGACTCTTAGCAATAAATATTTTATTTAAAATATAAAATCCTGATTTATTCAACTGAGATGCTACAATAAGAGTCTTGCAACTCAATTGGAACATCTTAGTGTATTCAATGGAAACATCTAGGTTTATATCCCCCTAGCCTGAAGTAATGATATATCAAAATATAATGTCAAACAAATTTTTCATGTTTTCCTTCCTCTCCCATTAATTGCCAAGAGTCTTAGAGTATGATAAATCAACAAACATCTTTTAGTGTTTCCAATGAAGAAATCTAATGTTTAACATCAAATCTCCCAATGTAACTACCAAATTATAAATTTTTTTTTTTTTTTAAGTCTATCACTTCACACATTAACCATATAATAATAATAATAATAATAAATTGCAGATTGCGACAACCCATGTACGAAGTGGTAGGCTAATTAAATTACATTATGAAATTATTGTAAATTATTGTTATTGATTGTGGCAAACCATGTACAAAGTGGTAGATTCTAGTACCTGAATGCTCTTAACGGGAGGTTTGTTGATGAGCTTGAGTTGAATTTCCAACAATGAATCCTCTTCATGAGTTAAAATTCGTGCTCCACTCACTCTATAACTGCTGGCCAAGAACAAGTACAAAACCACAATGAGGATTGTTTTTTCAAAATCCATTATCTCACCAATTTGAAGTCAATGTGTTTGAAGATTACTACAAACTTTTTTTTGAGAGAATATTATTGTGAACTTGAATGCTATTTATAAAAAGAATCATTTTATATCCATATAATAATTATTACCATTTATATACTTAAGATACGTTTGGTAAACTGTAATATATATTGTAATGTAATAGTTATTAGTTATTACTATGGTTTAGCTATTCAATAATTTGATTATTTTTTATTACAAGAAATAGTTATTCCTTATGAATAGTTATTTTTTAAAATGAGAAAGAATTTATGTATGTATGAAAAGTTTATGTATTTGAAATAAATATTTTTCAATTAAAGAAATTGCTATTACTAAGAAATAACTAAATAGTTATTACTCATGATTCATGAATAATCATTACATTACCATTGTAAACATAAAAAATAAGTTGACAACTTGCATAGTTACTACCAAAACGTTAATACTGCAGGTTATTTACTACCTATTTGAACTGATAGCAAAGTGAAATCAATAACAACCTAATGAAAATTGTACTTATAACCCTATAAAATAAATAAAAACGAAAAACAAAATTAATTTTGTAAAAAAAAAAAAAAAAAATGGTGCCTTGCATGGACAATCAACTAGTCAAATATGGTGAATCCTAAGCTAGACTAAACGGCCCATAATCAAGTCAGTCTAAAATACTTGCAAACCAAACCAGGCTTGAATCCAAAATTTGTCAAATTTAATTGTTTTTTTTTTTTTCTAAGCTATAAACAACAATTTTAATTAAAGTGTCAAATAAACGAATTTAAACCTTCTAAATATGTATAAATGATCAAATATGTTTAGGAAATAAAAAAGATATGACTGACGTAATCTTGCTAATTACTTTCAATATACATCTTATATGAAGGTTGACATGCACATACAAAATCAATTAACAATTAATAGGAAGATTGATGTAATTCGTTCTTACTTAACATATTTCCCTATAAATTCTTTAGAAAATTTTGTGAGCAATTACGTCAATCTAGTGTTTTATGGAAATTAATTATACTGATGGCATCAATAATTTCTATACAAGGGTGTGGGAGAGAGGGACCCAAGCACAAGACAAAGCCCATGGGCCTTGTTCGCGGATGAGCTAAGGCCCATCCATGCACCAATCCCTATCCGACACGTGGACTAAGTCCAAGGAGGGAAGACATAAAGACCACACAAATTTAGACTAAACTTATGAACAGAGGTCTAAGGAAGGGAGGCTGCTGGACCCGTCGTTCAAGAGCCTGAGGAGCAAATGCATCTAGGGAATGCCTTAGTTGGCTTCTTGCACCATAAAGTAAAAAAATTGTGGAAACATCAGAGACATGCAAACAAAGAAGAAAGGAAATATTTGAGAAGGTGGCCATCACCTCCACATTTAATGCACTACACCAATTGAGCTAAGAGTCATTAAATAGCCCATGACCCACAATCCGGCCCAGAAATCCTACTGCCCATTGGGCTAATGGACAGCCCGGCCTGTTGTTATTGAGGCCCATGGGTATCCTACTAGCCCAGTGGGTCAGGCCGTGGGCTAGCCCAGTAGCCCAACCCATTGGCCCAACCCAATAACTCATAATTCATAACAAAAATATATAGGAAGTGTATAAATAATTGATCTTGAGATATTATAGAGGAATTTATTAATAGAACTCCCTCAACCACTATGATACTCAAAGTAATTGTGCTAAACTTAGTTTACTAAATATATATTTTTCTAGTAGTCTGGCAAATTTGAATTAACCATTTGACATTGTTTTTATGAAAGATAAAAATAAAAAACTATTTAAAGCCTTAATAAAATAAATAAATAGGTTTCCATCAACAAAACAAAAAATTAAATAAATTTTACTATAAACTAATTTGTAATTAAGTATTAAATTCTTTAATTCTTTTCTTTAAAAAAATAGATTGATTATTCCCTTATAAAAAAATGATTCTTTCCTTATAAAAATAATAAAATAATATGCTAACACAAGCTCATTGGTAGCCTATTAGGCCCAACTCGATGGCCCAACTCACTAAAGACAAAATAGGCATTGCCCATGAGCAGGGTCTTGGGCTGAGGTTTTCACTTTCGGCCCAGCTCGACCCGGCCTGTTAACTAGTTAATAGCCCATTATATCCAGCCCATTGTGCCCATGGGCCAAGTAAAAATGGGTCAGGCTCGCCCAACCCGGCCCATTGACGACCCTTATTGAGCTAGCCGCATTTATGAGGAAAAGACACTTGAACCGTAGCTCCACAGCTCGCAACACTTTCTACCATCTCCAGAAGGGTCTTGATGAAACAAGCATCCCAATTATTCCCCCGAGACGTACATGTGGAGGGCTGAGATGCATTAGAAAAGACTATATAAGGAAAAGGAACCCCTCTAGGGAAGGGGTTGGAAAGTAGAAACTAGAAAAGAGAGAATTAAGTATCAGATTGTAGAGAGATTGACATTAATTATATTAGAACAATCCATCCTCGGACAGGCTTGAGGAAGAGTTTATACTAAGGGTACGTTTGATACACTAAATGGGAATTACGATAGAAATTGTAATCGTTATTACTAGGAATAAAATGTGTTGTAATGTAATAACTAAACTTATTCATTAGTTTGGTTGAGTTATAATATTAGAATGAAATTTTAACATTTATTTTTGGAAATTTCTTACTCATATAATAATATTTTCTTAAAAATTGTTATTTTTAAATTTAAGAGAGATATATGTTATTTTTTATGATTTTTTTTATTTTATAATTGTTAGATGTATATGGAAAGTTTGTTTACTTGGAAATATATTAAGTTTTGAAATTATTGCACTTACTAAGAAATAGCTAATACAACCTTTTAAAGAGGAATAGTTATTCCTTATTTTGAAGAATAGCTATTCATAAGGAATGATTATTCCTTGTAATAAAAACATAACCAAACTAAAGAATAACTAAACCATAGGAATAACTATTACATTACAGTGCCTATTACAGTCTACCAAACATACCCTAAATTTTTGCTTCATTACTTCATCTCTTCGCATCAAGAGTCATTACTTTCTTAATTTCATACTTGGATCCTAATTAGCATTATAGTTGACATAGAAAGCTCACTCTCTTACAAATTAATTGTGTGGGACCAAAAATACTGAGTATCACTATTCTAAGTGAGCTTGGGTTATTCTTTTGAGCTCCTACAAAGGGAAAGTCAAATCATGATATAAGAGAATTTTCTCTCAAAAAAAATTGATCTAAGAGATTTGACTTTACAAAGAAGAAATAAATAGCAATATACTTTTCATAGAAGTGAAAGTCAAATTCATTTTTTAAATTTATGGAAATTATTTTAGCCTATGCACTAAATAATTAGGTTTCACGTTTTAAAATTTAACGAGAAAAATTAGGTGTAACACCCCCAGCAAAAATAAGTATGACATATGATGTCTTCATTCATTTACTACAAATCAATTTACCACATGAATGTTTCTCCAAAAAAAAAAAAAATTAGCCCATGAATCCTAAACTTGATTCTCAAAAATAGAAAGAAAAATAAAGTTAGCCCACGATTTTGGTTTGATTCAGTGACAAAGGGAATACCACTTCTTTATAAAGAAGATGGGCTTTAGTTTACTCATCCAAAAAATGGATGGGCTTTTAGTACTCAAAATTAGTCATACTTCGGTGATTAAATGAGAAATTTTCTATAACCTTCTTTTGGATATTGGAGCCCAATAGCCAAGATAGTTTCATTGTTCTATAACCAATTGCATAATTTCCATTTTTTTTTTCTCCTTTTCCTTCCTTTATAGAGGCATTTCCCACAGAGCTAAATTTCTCTTCTTTCTTCTTAACTCTATAGTATGCACTTGTTTCTATAAAATTACAAAGTTTGTTGGGAAAATCTAGAAAAATATATGATAACACAAAATGATGCAAGACAACTTAGGCTTCCCACCTAGATTAATCCCACAATAAACCTTAGGCTAAACTGTTGAAAAAAGTACTAGAAACCCTCGAAAAAAGTATTTCGATGGTTAAAATAACCGTTGAGAACCACTACTAAAAACTATGTTGAGAAGTTTTTCCTACGCCCTATGTGACTGTTCAAAAATGTGGTGCTTTATTCACATGCATTGAATAGCTGATAAAGGTTGTCTTAAGATAAGTTTCAACAATTTATAACCATTGAAATAAGTATTTGTTTAAAAAAAATATTGGATGAACTATTTTACATTATCAAAATTTAATAACCTGATTCAAAATATAAACATAAACACAATTGTTCAATTCCAAATTCAACTCTATTCTCATATAAAAACTAAAACTCCGATCTAGTATTCAAATAGTTCCAAGTTTTCAAAATGAATAATTAAAAAAATAAAAAAATAAAAACCTAAAACACTAGTCTAATTCTCATATGCTTCCTACTTCTCAAATTGCATTTACATTAGTACCTGCATGCCTGCAATAAAATAGAAAGGACCTATAATTAGAAAATATGTTACATCTTATCCCATACAACAGAAGTAGATAAACTTTAAAAAGAAACGCAGTATGTCTTAATTATTGAATGTTAACAAGTATGAGAAAAAAAAAAGAAGCTAGAAATTCAGTTTATTTTTACTTTCTAAGGTATATAAACTAGGGCCACTACTTTGGGCTACCAAAGTCTGAAAAAAAATAAAAATAAAATAAAATAGTCTCTTATGACTCATACACTAAGCTTGCACTTCTAGAGTCTCTCCTGCCTAATGGTACCTCCCAGTTAGAGCCACCACTCCGTGCTTCCAAAGCATGGTCAGAATTGAGTATTGACTAGCACAGCCAGCTTTGAAATTCATCACAACAAATCAACAATGTATTGGGCTCTAACTAACATGGCACCTCCTCCCCCAACTTAAGAACAAGTGGAGGGTGCGAGCGTGGATTCAAGTCCCACCAACTGTAACTTAACAGTGAAAACTAAAAATTAAAATTAAAATTAAAAATCACTTTTAAATCAATCTAAGATCTAGACCCACTATGTTACTGCCTTAAGAAGGTACCAACGCAGCACTAGTGTATGAGTCATATGAGAAGCCCAAAACATATATAATTGTTTACTTTGCCATACTTTTTTAGAAAAAAACTTCAACGCTTCACAGGCTATTGAAATTCTAGATGAAACCAAGTCCAGAAACTTAATAAGCACAAGGGAAAACTTGAAGAAGCAAGCCACGACATTCCACTTAGAAGAATGAAGAAGCAGCTAAAAACGTTGTCATCTGGATTAGTGAAAACAGGTGTGGCAAACACGTGCGTTGTTCTCTGTTATTAGTTTAGACTTTAAACACGTCATTAAGCCACATGTCTTGTATCTATAAGTATATTCTTCCTTCTGTTAGTTTGTTAGAGCTATTAGTTGTATATAAAACAGAGCTTGTACATTTTGTTAATTAAGCTTCCTCATTCTTTCATTTTCTAATCAATAAGATTCAGATTCAGCAAGAATGCTCTCCTTTCTTTTATTGTATCAGAGATCGAAGCTCACAGTGGCTTCCAGCTAAAATACTACCTCTGAAATTCCAATTCCTTCTTCACAAAACACTACTGCTAACCGTGTTCCTCCACAGAATACCACACCTACCTCAATGAATGATGAAAACTCAACCACATCTACCTCAATGAATGATGAAAACTCAAACCCTTTGAGTCCTTATTTTCTTCCAACCGTTGAAGTTGTGCTTGTTTCTCAGCCTCTTATTGGTACAGAGAATTATCCTAATTGATCAAGATCTATGTTTCTTTCTTTAAGTGGAAGGAACAAGTTTGGGTTTGTTAATTGAGCTATTCCTATGCCTAATCCTTCATCTCCTTTGTTCAATGCCTAGCACTAAACAAATACAACAATTCTTTCATGGTTAACTAATTCTTTGAGCAAAGACATTGCAGCAAGTGTGATTTACATCAACACTGCTAATGATCTTTGAATTGATATAGAGAATAGGTTTTCCCAAGGGAATGCTCCAAGGTTGCTTGAATTAAAGAAGAAAATGGCAAAATTTTCACAAGGCCAACTCTCTGTAAGCTCCCATTTGACCAGGTTCAAGATTCTTTGGGATGAATTTATCAATTATCATCCTCTTCCTGCTTGTACTTGTGCTTGCACCTGTGGTGCCAAACAATCTTAATTAGATGCCCAACAAAAAGATCATGTTTTTCACTTTCTTATGGGCTTAAATGATAGCTATGGACAAGTTAAAACTCAAATTTTGTTGACTGAACCTCTTCCCTCGATTAGCAAAGTTTATTCTTTGATTTTGCGAGAAGAGAAAAGGAGGAGTATAGGTCAAGCAGTTGAAGTTGTTGTTGAACCCACTGCTTTGTATGCTAATAACTCTAATCAGCCTACGGGTTATCAAGGTGGAAATCATAATTATCATCAAGGTGGAAAGGGGGGAAAGAAGGAAAGGCCTAATTGTTGGTTATGTTGCAAATATGTGCTATAAACTGCGTGGGTATCTCCCAAGTTATAAACCAAAGGGAAAGTCGTTAGCTAATCAGGTTTCTGCAAATGGAATGTTTGGGAATTCTGTGCCATACCAGACTAGCAACAATTGCTTTGGAAATTTCAATTCTTAAGCTATTTCAATAGACATGATGAATTGCTCTCCTCAATACATCAGTCCACAGTCCCAATTGAATAGCACACAATCTCATATCAACATGCCACAATCACAATTTGGTGTTCCTCAATACCCAATAAGTCGATCCTAGTGTGAGCAGCTTTCATCTTTTCTCAATTCCTACAAGGAAACTACTGGTGGTAATTAAGCTGCTCATCAGGTTGCAACTATCATGAGTCCTCTCAATGTAGCATCCACTGAAATACGCCCCCTCAATGCCTTTGGTGCATCCACCTCACAGTCCAATTTCTCCGATTTCTCAGGTCATCTTTTCTAGTATCATCCAAATATGTCACATTCAGTGTTTTCTGCTCAAATTGGTGATAAAACAGCCTACAAATCCTCAAACTGGTTTATAGACACTGGAGCCATAGACCAAATGGTCCACTCAATCTCCATCCTAACTACTATTACTTCCACTTTACACAGTTTTGTTAACCTACCTAATGGAGAAAAGGCCCTTGTCACTCATATAGGAACTGTTCAAGTCTCTAATACTTTAACCTTGTATGGTGTTTTGTGTGTTCCATCTTTTAGTTTTAATCTTATTTCAGTTACTCAATTTACTAGAGTTACTCTTTGTTGCCTTATTTTCTTAGTTCCTTTTGTTTCATCCAGAACCTTGTTCATTGGAACATGATTAGTCTGGGAAGGGAATCAAGAGTTCTTTATTTGCTGCAACAAAGTCAATCTATTTCTTCTACTTGTTCAGTTTTAGGTGTTTCTAATTCTGTGACTTGTAATACCTTTCATTTGTGCCATTTTCATTTGGGCCATCCCTCACATGCCAAGTTATCTTTATTGAATAAATTTGTACCTGATGTACATGTCAATAAAGAACATTGTTGTGATATCTGCCATTTATCAAAGCAAAAGAGATTGCCATTTCCTTTTAGTGTTCATGTATCTTTGTCTCCTTTTGAATTAATTCATGTTGATCTTTAGGGTCCTTTTTCTGTTCCTACAGTTGAAGGTTATAAGTATTTTCTCACCATTGTTGATGATTTTTCAAAATGCGCTTGGGTCTACTTGTTAAAAACCAAATCAGAAACTCAATTTTTAATTCCACAATTTTCTGCTATGGTTGTGACCCAATATAATACCAAACTCAAGTGTATAAGAAGTGATAATGGGACAAACTTTTTCTTGAAAGATTTCTTAAAATCCAAAGGTATCTTTCATCAGTTAACATGTGTTGACACTCCTCAACAAAATGCTATTGTTGAAAGGAAGCATTAACACATCTTAAATATTGCCAGAGCCTTGAAGTTTTAATCTTCCTTACCTTTAAACTTGTGGGGTGATTGCATACTTACTGCTGTTTATCTCATAAATAAACTTCCTTCAAAAGTTTTGAAATATAAAAGTCCTTATAAGCTTCTATTCAACCAACCTCCTTCTTATACTCATTTGAGAACCTTTGGATGCTTGTGCTTTATTTCTACTTTTTCTTAAAACAGAAATAAATTTGCTCCTAGAGCTCGAAAATGTGTTTTCCTTGATTTCCCTCATGATATCACAGGGTACAAAGTCTTGGATTTGGAATCCAACACTATTATTGTTTCTAGAGATATCTATTTCTATGAATTTGTTTTCCCCTTTGCCTCCATTCATTCCTCTCCTTCTAATTCCAATTCTAATTCTGATCTTCTTTACTCTTTTGTTTTTCCACATTGCATTCTAGATTCACCATCTTCCCCATCATTTGTTACTTCCACAGATTTTGATCTTTTTGATTCTGCAAATGTTACTCATAGTACTGATTTTGTTCCTTCTTCTACACTTACACTTGCTACTGATAGTGCTAAACTTGATTTAGTTCCTAATCCTATTCAAAGGCCTATTTCTTCCATTAGAAGATCATCTAGACCTCACAAAGCCCCTTCTTACCTTCATGATTATTCTTGTCACAAACCTCTTTCAGGTCTGCCATATGACATTTCAGATTTCCTTACTCTCATCTTAATAAAGCCTATAAACATTTTGTTTTTACTGTCCAAGCTACCCCTATTGAAACTACATCTTTCCATCAAGTAGTCCAATCTCCAGATTGGAGAAATGCTATGGACAAAGAAATTCATGCTTTAGAACTTAACAACACTTGCTGTAAGTGGGTATACATAATCAAATGTCATTCTGATGGTTCTATCGAGAGGAATAAGGCTCATCTTGTGGCCAAGGGTTACACAAAAAGAGAGGGCTTGGATTACACAGGTACTTTTTCTCCTGTAGCAAAATCTGTCTTAGTTAGAATTGTTCTTTCTATGGCTGTTGTGAAAGGTTGGTGTTTACATCAAATGAATGTTAATAATGTCTTTCTTCATGGGGATTTGGATGAAAAGTTTACATGTTTCTTCCTCCTGGCTTTCACAGCAAGGGGGAGCATGTTTCTAGTAGTAATAGTATGTTAGTTTGCAAGCTTAACAAGAGTTTATATGGTTTAAAACAATCTTCTAAGCAATGGTTCTCCTATAATATTCTGAATTTTGGTTTCATCCAATCTAAGGCTGATTATTCACTCTTTACATGTACTAAAGGAGCATCCTTTACAATGCTTTTGGTGTATGTGGATGACATACTTCTCACAAGGAATGATCCTGGTTGTACAGCTAATATAAAGCAAGTACTTGACAAGAATTTTGGCTTAAAAGATCTTGGTTCCCTCAGGTATTTTTTGGGACTTGAAGTTGCAAGGAATGAAAGAGGAATTACCTTGAATCAAAGGAAATATGCATTGGAGATTCTACAAGACATAGGTTTGATTGGTTCTAAACCAATTAATACTCCAATGGAGTAGAATCTTCATCTCTCCAAGGATGAAGGAAGGTCAATTGCAAATTCAAGTCAATATAGAAGATTGATTGGTAGGCTTCTATATTTGACTTTAATGAGGCCAAATATTACATATGTAGTGCACAAATTAAGTCCATTCCTTTCTGAGCCTAGAGAACCACATTTTAAAGTTGCTCATAGAGTTCTTCAATATGTAAAGGGTTCTCCTGGCAAAGGACTTTTCTTTCCAGCTAAGCCAGACTTGCAAGTTAAGGTTTTTTGTGATGTAGATTAGGCTGGTTTCCCGGCTACTAGAACTTTCTTAACAGGATATAGTGCATTTTTGGGAGAGTCATTAGTGTCTTGGAGATCAAAGAAACAAAGCATAGTATCAAGGTCATCTGCTGAGGTAGAGTATAAAGCTATGGCAACCACAACTTGTGAGATAATTTGGATACTATAACTGCTTAGAGATTTGAGAATTGACCACCCTAAAAGTGCTATACTATTTTGTGATAACCAAGCTACCTTACACATTGCAACTAACCCAGTATTTCATGAGAGAATGAAGCACATAGAGGTGGATTGCCACCTTGTGAGAGACCAAATAGCAGGAGAAATAACGACTTTCCGTGTTTCAAGTAATCTTCAAGTAGCAGATATTTTCACCAAGGCTTTGGGTTTACCATCCTTTTTCAAATTGATGAATAAGCTAGGCATGATTGATATGTTTGCTCCAACTGCTAAAGATACTTGTTTGGAAGATCAAGTCTTGAAACCTGAAGTTCAAGACTTGAGGGGGAGTGTTGAAATTCAAGATGAAAACCAAGTCCAGAAACTTAAGCAGAAGGGAAAACTTGAAGAAGCAAACGATGACGTTTTACTTAGAAGAAAGAAGAAGTGGTTGAAAATGGTGTCATTTGGATTAGTGAAAACATGTGTGGCAGACACGTGAGTTGTTTTCTGTTATTAGTTTAGGCTTTAAACACATCATTAAGCCACGTGTCTTGTATCTATTGGTCTATTCCTTTTTCTGTTAGTTTGTTAGAAATGTTAGTTGTATATAAAACAAAGCCTGTACATTTTGTTAATTAAGGTTTCTCATTTTTTTCATTTTCTAATCAATAAGATTCAGATTCAGCAAGAAAGCTCTCCTTCATTTACAAGCCATAAGATTCTCCAATAGGGTATTGCAACTCTAAAGTAAGGAGTGCTTACCGGGATTTCTTAATCTGTGCTGTGGGATAGAAAAGCCTGGTAAGCCTTAGAACTAACTTTGGCTGCTTCACGCAGTACAAGGCCTTGAAGATCCCCCAAAGCCAAATGTCTTTATTTACCTAAAATTAAAATCCAAATTACAGATGAGAAATAGATTTTTTTTTTTTTTTAGTTGGATAAGTCCAAATTACTGATGAGAAATAGATTACTTTTGGCTTCATAATATATTGGAAACCAATATTGACAAAGATTTAATCATTATTTGTCTCAAGATGCACCATTTATGGTACCCAATAGGTTTCAACTATTATAAAAAGGTGAGAGCGAGAGAGAGAGCGGTGTAATACCAACCCATACATCTACGTGCCACACCACATGCCAACCAAATTTTCTGATTCCCGGTGAATGGCACTTCAATATTGGGGAATTTCCACTACTCATCTGCCTATTTAAATTATGCATATATGTATATGGTTTCAACACAATGCTGGTGGGACTAAGAATTCTATCCGATTAATTGAATATTAGTTAAAACTGCAATAGCTAGTTCATTTGCATCATGGCCTTTCCTAGGACTTTTCCCTGCCACCTTTATTAAATTCCTCTTTATCTCTCTCTCCATCATTTTTCTCCCTGAAAACATCAATATGATACTAGTTAGTAATACTGTAATTAGCAAATAGGGGAAGGTTATATTGGTGGAACTGGCACTTTTGGTTTTGATTGAATTTGTTTTAACTTCAAAATCAATTGAGAGTTACACTGATTGAAAGAGAATAGTACATATATTAATTATTTAATATAACTGCAAAAGTTAAGATAAACAAGAGAAGAGGAAGAATTTTTGGAAGGAGAGATTGTAATGCTTTAAGGAGGATGAGGGAAGACAGGGATGTTGGCCCCAGGGTCAGGGTCAGGATTGCCACATTATCTATCTCAGCACTGCTTTCCAGATTAGCTTAACCAGGAGTACAAAGCAAACAAACAAGGCATTTGTAAAATTAACATTATCTCATGCAAATTCACCTTGCAGTTATTTCATAACCTACACCCCAAAGAACAAATACATCAAATAACAGCACATGCTAAATAAGAAGATATACATTTGTCACAAAGAGACTAATCTATCAAAGTATATTTTGATAAAAGACGACATCCTTCAAATAATCAAACAAGATGCTGGGATGGACACCAAACTTTATTATAGGCATCGTGACCAATTTTGATTTAAGAATAATCCTCATAGCTGCATACAAGTGATAACTTGTAAATCACATGCCTCGGTGAGAGGCTGAGAGCACACAGTCACACACCAATGTTAGTTACAAATACAAACACTAATGCTCATAAATGTGAACTAATTATTTAGCATACTGTATACGGTTGAAAGTAAAAGAAGGTGGATAAACTATTTAGTTTTATCCAATGAATTTGGTTGAAACACAAACTCTCTTTAATTAAGCTTTAGAAAGCATAGAAAATCTTAGTATCAAGTCCCAACCCAACGAAGAACTAATTAGGTAACTCAGGCATGCAACAACAATCAGGATGCTCCATTCCACCACCAACAGTCAATGCCTTGACTGACAAAATATCAAAACACAAAGACCCCATCAGCAAGAATGTATTTAATCAACAAATGTTTTCCTTGAGAATCCACTAAAGCAGATTTACTACCTCAAGAATATAAATATAATGATCAAGAACTGAGAAAACTTAAGTCAATTTAAGGCTATTATATATAGGCCACTTCTCCTTAACTACAATTGTTATATTAGTCACTTTCAACAAGACATCCATGTGCACTCCTACTGGACCCTGTTCTGACACCTATAGAACAGTCCACTTTATTTTATCCAACAAATGTGCAAAACAAAAGATGCCTTTTTGTTAAGTTATTAGCAAACAATATTTGTTTCTAAATTTACTCTTATGGATTTTCTTTAAGCACCAACCAAGAGATGCCACTTTAAAGCAAATTTAATTGACACTTAAAAAAAAGGTTTAAAGTTACTGCTAGAAGAAGTAGATTTTAGAATTGAAGTTGGTACCAAAAAAATCAATTTTTATACTCAAAGAGACCAAAGATTAGTCGAATTTGGAATTTAATAGATAAATAAAAGACTAGACTTATTTATAACAAACAGGCTGATAAAATGACCACCAGCTAGTGTGGCGTAGTGGTTGCCCCGTTCTTGATGGCTGTGCCAGGCGCAGGTTAGAGTCCTCATACCCCACGGGGTGTGGGGTTTGGACTTTGGTTTCTAAAAAAAAAAAACGAAGTGCTTGGGTGGAGTCCAAGTCGCGGGCACCATTATGTGCTGGTGGTACTCACAGGCGATGTATCTGTGAGGTGTGGTCGGCTGTGATATCACACGTGAGCCACCTTTTTTGATCCTCAAAAAAAAAAAAAAAAAAAAGGTTGATAAAATGGACTGAATGACCTTTTTTTTTGTGGGCTTAAATTCTGCTATTCCCCTGATTGAGGATGAAAAACCTGAAAATCAGCAAATGTAAAACCTCATCAAGAAACACATATGGAAAGCCATGTTCTCTCAACACAGACATACAACCCATCAAATCCATCAGATTTCATCTATAGGATCATGAAAGTAAACCTAGTGAAATGACAAGGTGAAAAGAACAATTATCAAATGGCAATTCTGCATATATCTCTAATGTGATACACTAATTGACTTGCTTTTCCTTCAAGCATATATCATGTATTAATATTAAACAAGTGCCTAAGCAGATTCGTGGACAAAGGAGTGAAAGGAAAAAGAGACCCTATAAGGTCAACTTAATTTAGAATTGTGTTGGTTTCTGCTTTGTTGTCTTTTACTGTTCTGAAACTTTTGTATGATGCTATCTCGTGGTAAAAACATGAGTCGGTTCTTATAACTGTCAATTATCTGCTTCAAAAAGGCAGTTGTAAAACTGAAATTTCAAGCTTGCCTAGGAGAGAATCTTTATGCCTTGATTGCTGAAGAAGACAGCACCAGTTCAAAAAAACTATTTTGAGGTAAAAGATAGAAATACTATTATTCCATTATTGTTTTTGAGATAAAAGATAGAAATACTTTTTTTTTTCAAGTGATCTATATTATTCAAACTTTTGTATAATGTGTTATTTTTTTTTTTCCTACAACTAAAATTTTTAAGTTCCAAAATTAATTATTTGAATTTCTCATTCTTTTAAGAAAACTATTATGATAACCAAACCTCATCACAAATTTATAATGGATATTACTCAAATAATTTATAGAAACATTCAAATACATAATCATTTCACTTTTAAAATATCTAAAAATTAATTTAAACCAAAACTATAAGAGTGATAGAGAGTACATGTAATAAATAACTCAAAAAACACACCACCAAAGTGTATCATCCAAAAGTAGAGACAAAAAAAATCATCAATTTAAATTAGAGTTGCAAGAAAAAATCTATATATAATAATAATAATAATAATAATAATAATAATAGGTGAAACAGAGAGAAACTCAAATAGAATTCCAAATTAGAGTTTCAATTTTGTGCCATGTGTCATTCCAATTTTACTATACACATGTACAAAGAAAATAATCAGAAGAATATAATATGATTTGAAGTTGTTTTCGAGAGAACCATTACTCTTATTCATTATTTTTATTTATTTTTACGTAGGTTCATTGTTCTCTTGATTCAACCTTCAAAGTACCTAGGGAACTATAACAGGAAGCCGAATATGGAAAGTGGCCATGCGAATTGGAAATAAATTTCAAAAAATTAATTAAAGATAAAAAAATGAAAGAATATTGCAAGAGATGCACCACTTGGAAAAATTGAATTCCAATTAAAATTCATTGGACTTGGTAATGAGATGAGATGAAATTAATAACACATTAAACACTCATGCTTTGGGAATCGGTAGTACTAATCTAAATCCATTGGACTTGCTTCGTGATAATACAGCTATGAAGGATGTATAAAAACACGCACAAATCCATCTCTCTATAAAAAGAGATTGGAGAGAATTTCTTTTATCAGCCATGCAACTTTAAAGGTTTTTTCTTCACACAAATGCCCATCATGTTACAAAATGACCTATCGTAAAAATACAAAATGAGTACAACTCTAAGGGTTTTTTTTTTTTTTTTTTTTTTTTTTTAATTTTAAATTTTTTAAGCTACGAAAATTTCAATCACCAATAGAGATTGAAGATTCAAAAGCGTGAATGGATCTTTTGGATAAACATCGTCACCAAGGTTCATCTTTCTGTGTAATATTTCCATTTAGTTTTGATTCTCTTAATTGATATAGTGATGGGTTTGTGTGTATGCGCATACATTGAGTCAATATTAACATTTTTTGAAATCCTTTGGTCCTTGCTTGATGATTGACTTCTCTTGCAGATATCAATCTTGCACGAAGATAGCTTTCAACCTATTTGGTGTGACCTTATTGAAAACAATATTTAGCACATGGGAAGAATATCCAATGTCTATAAATATATATATATATATACTGCTAAGTTTTGTTAATAAAATTTTATGGTTAATAATATGAATTTAGACTTAACTGAGCCTTTTAAATATGAATAAACTTATGATTAATAATATATCCATTCCCATGCGGTATCATGGGTTACATACTAGTTAATAATAATAAGAGAGAGAGAGAGAGAGAACGATCACCTTTTTTGGAAGAGAATGTGAGACAAATAACAAAATTATATAAAAGAAGATGAGTAGAAAAATATTCAAAAGAAAATGTATAGCTGTAAACATCAAATTATCTAAATCATGTTATGTAATAGAATAATATTAAATCATTTTGTAATTTCAAAGGATAGCATGTAACAAATAAAGAAAATAAAATTAAAAAGATAAAAAAAAATTAAAATATAACCAAATCATATCAACCTAAAGTAGAGTTAAACATAAAAACTCATCAATCTAAAGAATTAAACGTCCACCAAAAGAAAGAATATATATATACATATATATATGGAGAGAGAGAGAGAGAGAGAGAGAGAGAGAGAGGGTGGTTGGTTTTAATGGGCAATTGCAAATGCATAATTGAATTCAGCTTGTAAGAGTGATTTTCATTTATTAAAAAAATGGTATTTTTGTTTTTGTTTGAGGTTTTGTTGTGTAATGGATGGTTATGGATGCAGAATCATCCATTAACATCTACTTATGCTTGGTGTTCAATGTTATCCTATTAAATTCTAGGATTGTTAATTGTGAATTCAAATAGTTAGCCGGTTGGGTTTTAATGGAGTAAATGGGGAAGGTGAATAGGTTGTGGTTAGCTCAGTCTATATGGAGAGGATTCTACATAATTTATCCCAAAAAAAAAATGTGGAAGGTGAAAAATAAGAAAGCATTCAATGGATAGTTGAGAGCATTGGAAATTTATAGTGTTTAATATAGTTAATTGTAGGGGTGGCAATTAAAGGGTTTGAACTTTGAACTTGAAAAGAGATAACTGGGTTCAAAAGGGCAAATGAAGAGTTGAGAATTGTAAAATGACTAAATTAATTGTGAGTTGGATTTAATGAGTTAGAGAGTATGTGAAATTGCACTATTTATTTATATATTAATATTGTTTATAAAAATGAAAAAGAAAAGAATATGACACAGCCGATGATATAACTCAATTGGAGCGTAGCAACAATAAATACTACACTTTAACTTATTTATATATATATATATATATATTTGCTCTACAAAAGAACGGCCCATAAGTTAAAGTCTCACCTAAACTAATTTTATTATCAATGCTACTCTTCATACCAACACTATCAGTCTAAGTTATCCCTACGTAGACCAAGTTAAACCTAAACAACAAGGAACTTCACAACCCGAGCTGGACCAAAGCTCAGAATATAATTCAAATAAGCGATTAACAAAGCCAGCAAAATATGTCTATTCAAAACCTACCACTCCCCTCCCTTCCTTTCTACACATTCATACCATGCCAAGTTGCTTTTTTCTTTTTTCTTTTTTTTTTGGGGGGGGGGGGGGGGGGGGGGGGGTGTTGATAAATGTAAAACTTTTATTGAACTAGAAAAACTACACAACTTAGGAGGAGTCCATATTAGAAGTAAACCAAACCTCCTGTAAGATATTGAACTTAAATAAATAATAACAAAAAGAAAAAAAATTACAAGGACATTTTCAAATTCTTAGATAAAAGTATTTTATTTATTTAATAGATATACATTCGAGTCTCAAACTATTTGTTATATGTACAATGAATTTTTTTTTTTAACGTGCATAAATAATAAAAATCAGGCACTGGAAATGCTGGCTAGCTCGATATCTCGAACATAACCTCGTCGAGCTCCACGACTGCAGATGGTGCGCAACCACTGTTTGCATGGGCGAAAAAACACCCATACAAACAGCACAACGAAAACCACCAGAAAGACAATCCCCGTAATGAGGATCCCAGTGTAGTGGCCATGATGAGGTAGCAGCACGGAAGTGGGTGGTACAAAATGGCTCGACATGGGGGTGGGTGGTGCCAAATGGCTCAACACGGGGGTGGCTGGCACAGCATGGGCTGGAAACATGGAGGTGGGTGGTGCTGAGTTAGGAAATGGCAAAGAGAAAGTCATGGTGTGGCCTACAAGGTAAAACACATTACACATCAAACCAAAATTTTTTAGAAGCTAGCAAGTAATTTTATTAAAAGGATGAAAGAAGAAAGGACATTACGACATGTTTAATACGGTAAATATGCTTATGGGTATAGTTTGGTATATTTCAAAAAAAAAAAAAAAATACATTCCAAAAGTTCAACATAAAAATATGGAAACGGTGAAAGAACAATACGTGCATAATATAAGTATAGTATGTTTACCATATTACTTTAATCTAGCATTACAATGCAATGTGACATCATTTGAACCAAACACTCCCTATAGTGTAGTGTTTTCACCTGACCCTCCCACTATTTCTTCTTCCTCGATCCAATTCCATTTTCGGAGCTCCGATCACACTAGCTTTGCAAAACCCAATCATAATTTACGAGCCATAATCATAACCTTAATTTGAATAGGCTTGAGTGTATTTTTTTTTTTTTTTTTTTTTATTCAGCAAAAAAAAAAAAGTGTATATTTTTAATTTGCGGTTGAGTTAGGCTTACAAGAATTGGGTTTGGATCTTTTTGTTAATCTCAGGCTAGGCTCTATGGGTTGAACTTTGGAGGAAAAGAGTTTTGGGGTTTAATTTGATTTGGGCTTTGGGCTTGATGTGTAGGTTTTTTGGGACTCGGCCGGATTTTAATGGGTTTGTTGAGGTGTTTGACTTGAATGGGTTTCAAAAGGAAGGGCCTGAATGTGAACTAGAAGTGGGCTTTACAAAACGATGGGCCATGAGTTTGGATTTATACAAGTTTAAATTGGGTCTGTTTTGGATTGGGTTGAAGGAGATTAGGCTTAACGGATTTAATGTTCTTTTAACACTCTCACTAACAACCAGATGAAACCCACAAAATCTAATCCCTCAAAAGTCAAAACTCAAATCTGACCATTTCAACCGACTCAAATTTGACCATTTCAATTGACAAAATATTTGGAGCATCTCTCTTCTCACTTCAACAAGATTGGTCAAAGTCTTAAGTAAGTCTAGGGGTGTGTAGTCAACTTATCAGCCCGTCAAAATCAATTCAATCTGACCCAACCTGCTAGATTGGATCAGTTTTTAGGAGTGGGCGGATTAGTTTGAGTTATGAAATTTCTTTTAATAGTAAGTTGGATTAGGTTTGGGTTATAACAATCACAACTTGCTTAACTCGACCAAACTCATCTATATATTTAAATTTTAAATTATATATTTAAAACTATATTATAAATTTTTTATTTAATTTTTTTTTACTTATTCAGCTCTTCCTATATAAAAACTAATTATCTGTACTAATTATCTTGCAAACCCTCAGAATTTTATTTCTCTTTCTCAGTCCACTTGATCCTACTCTCTCACTCCACTCTTATTCGTTTAGTTAGGATACTAGTTCAACACCATTTGACAGCAACCGAAATTTCCCTGTGGCAACTGATGCAACTGTCACCCAATTGCCAGATGAACTAGGTTTAGTAGACCCATCAAGCTCAACTAGCATTGGGGCCCCAGCACAAGCTGTGGTCACTCATAGTCATAGCTCATCTATAAGCACCATGGCAGATGCTGGCAAGACTGATGTTCAGCCTAGCAGTGGCAGAAACAGCAAGTGGCCAGAACACAAGCTCCATAAGAATACGTCTGCCCACCCATACAGTCATTCTTCAGGGTACAATTATCGAAGAGTTGGGGTTTCTCAGAAGAATAGTTCAGGGACAAAATGGTCACATCGCCTTTCAAGGGAGGAACCAGTCTTTGGGTCCGAAAAAAGCTTTCCGTCCTCTAAGATGAAGCAAATTTATATGGCTAAACAAACTACAAGTGGGACATCAACAATGTCATGAGCATAAAAAAGATTTTGGTTTCTCAAAATGAAAATTTTGGTTACTTTTTTCAGCAACTATTGTATTGGTAGCGTCCAATTAGTGTTGAGATGTGGCTTTTTGTTCCCTAGAGTCTATAGATCTACATGGTGGTTTTCTAATTGAAGGTTGCAAAACTGGGTGATAAATACCAAGTTTTAAACTTGTAGTTGTAGGTGTTTCAGTTAGGACGGGATGGGTACAATGTGGTATATGTTGGTTCTAAGTCATGCTCCATCATGTATGTTGGCTGCAAACCACATTATCAATATCTTGGGATTGATGTATTAAATTTTTATTAATGATCCATCATGTATGTTTGTTTTTTATTCCATAGCGAAAAGACCTAGATACAAGACTTTATGGCCCTACATATGCATACAGCCATCTTGACATAAATCCAAGTATTTCCAAGCAAAACATAACTATGACAACATAGCATATACAAATTAGACGTATGAAAATTAATTATCATAAGAGAGCATTTATGATATTATATAAAAAAATATGTATAGAATTATTCATTCCAAGTGCATACACCATTTGAGCTATATGTTAAAACTACAATAGTATCCTAGATATAGCCAATCCTCTCACAAACCATAGAGCCGAGAATACTGTTAGCACGATTCACGTGCAATACTTGAGGGTTAAGAACAAGAATCCAAACATGCAAAAGCTCACATGAACTCACAATATCAAGAATTGAACTTTCTGTGAGACATAATAATACGCACGCCTCAATTCTTCCATGGAACCATGTACAGCAGTGCTAACAATACCATAAAATTGCTGATACTAATTCCCCAATAGATACTATTTAACTGGCATTCATTACTCGAAGAAGGATACGACACGAACCCAATCAAAGTTTGGATTAAGGTTTAGTTGAGTTAACCCGAGTTGAGTTCAGTCGAATAACGAAAAGAAAAACACAATGGTCAACTCTTACCTTTCCTAATCAAGCATTTTCATTTTATCCCCTAACTCACTCTATCCACATACAACCACAAACCCAATTTAAATTCAAAAAATAAAAAAACCCACAAATTTCTTCTAAACAATGGTTTCGATCCCAAATCCTTTCACATGTACATAAAGATGTAGCCAGTACACAAAGCTCCCCCAATTCTCATACACAGAAAGTAATCAAATTGATAAAATTTACAATCAACGCTATGTATCACACAATGTTTTCATAGAGGTAAAAAAACGAAGAAGAAAAAAGCACTTACAGAGTTACAGGTTCAGTTTTCTTTCTCTTGGTCTGCTCCTTTCCGTTCCTCTTTCGTTTGTAGCACTAGCAAAGTCTCTCAAATATGGATTTCTAACTAGTAGAGTCTCTTAAAGCACTTTCTTTCTCTTGGTCTGCTCCTTCTACACGGGATCCTAAATATGGATTTCTTATACAGTTACGCATGCAATATTGGTTTGTAATAAATGAAGCAAAATAGGATTGTTAAGGTTGTCAATGTGGTCCACATTAATAAAAATATTGAGTAAATTAGAGAAAAAGTATTACATGGCTTGTAAGAAAGAATTGGACATATTTGCCTTATTAATGTGTGACACGGCTGGCACTAGCAGGAGGGCATTTTTTTTCTTTGGACAAAATTGCCCTCTTGACATATTTTCTTCCCTTTCACTTTTTATTTCTCATCAAATTTTAGTTTACCAATATTTTACTATTTACTTTCTTTTACTTTACCAATATCAAACTCAATTTCTTCCCCTTTACCAATATAAAAGAGAAGAAGAGATAAAGAAATGTCAATAAAAGATTGAGGAATAATTAAACAATGTACTACTATTGTATTTTATTTGATTCATAGTTATTTTTAAATAATAGGTTAAAATTAATATGTTGTTAATTTGTATTTTTGATACATGTATATTGTAGCACTAATGGATGGAAATGTAGTTGCAAAAGATTGCTTTGACTTAAATGAAACACTTGAAGAAGGTATTATAATTTTATTTTATTTGTGATTTACATTTCATTTATTATAGAATATTTTTAAACTCTTGTTTTTATATGGCACCAAAATTAATATGACACGTTAATTTTTATTTTTAATACATGTATTATAGCATTAATGTATGAGAATGTAGTTGCAAGTTAGAGTCACTACTTTACTCCAAAAAATTGTTTTGACTTAAATGAACCCCTTCAAGAAGATATTATAGTTGTATTTTATTTGTAAATTTACATTTCATTTATCGTAGAATATGATATTTATATTTTAAAATTTTGTTTTAATATAGCACCACTGGATGATAATGTAGATGCAAGTGAGACTCATTAATTTGTTCCAATGGATTAATTGTTTTGACTTATATTTACTTCATTTTTTTTAAGAAATAATAAAAAATATTTTTCTTTATGGTATCTTATCTTTTTTTTTTTTTTTTTTTAAATAATTTGGAGAGAGAAAAAGATATGGTCCATGAAAAAATTAAAAACAAAACAGAAAAATGCTCAAAAAAATGTTATCATTCTCAGCAACAACTTGAATCACATTTTTGGTCGAGAAAACGTTGAAATTTCGTTTTCTTTATTTCTGGAAAAATTGTAGAGAATTGAATTTTCTTTCAAAAGACACCAACCCGAATCAATTGCAATTTTGAGTAGGAAGTTAGAGCCAAAATATGAAACAGGTGTAGAAGATCACACAAGTTCAGCATCATCTTCAACTTCCTTTCAAAATTCAAATGGAGATCAACACCAAATCCATTCCAACTTATCTAATCAGGTTTATCTCCTTCCTTAACTTTAAAACTAAGCCATCCCTTCCTCTATAAATAGAGGAGACCTCTTTCATTTTTTGACCTCAGATTCCCTCTAGAGAGCTAGTGAGAAAGCAGGAAAAAAAAAATGTTGTACAACCATTGTTTTTACTTTGGTTGTAGTTTAGTACTTCCTTACTTTCTCCCTAACCCTTTAAGTGATCACTTCCCCTTTTAATTTATGCTCTATGCTTGTAAGTAGTTAATTAAGTTCTTTAAGTTTCTACACATGCTTGAATAAATGCTTCCAAGTCACTTTTGGTTTCTTTCATGATATGCTTGGATGAACATGCCTATATATTTCATTGATATTCCTTTTACATGCTTAGATGAACACTTCTAGGCTAGTTTGCAGCTTTCTCTTGAATGCTTAGATGAACATGTCTAGGTAGTTGTTTTACTTTTTTTTTTTTTAAATGCTTAAACAAACATGTCTAAGTATTTTGATTTTCTCTAGATTAACATGTCTAAGGGATTTTTCTTTACTTTTTCCATAATTGCTTGAATGATCAAATATACTTTAATGTTTTGTTTTCTCTTTGCAATTGTGTGGATGACAAATAGCATGACAATTGTCTGTTTTCCTTCACATGCTTAGATGAACACTTCTAAGTTATTATTTACTTTTCATAACATGCTTAGATGAACATGTCTAAGTAGTTATTTCTCTTTTTTTTGAATGCTTAAATGAACAGGTCTAATTAACATTATGGTTTTTACTTAAATACTTGGATGAACATGTCTGGGTGATTTTCTTTGTTCTTCTCATGATTGTTTTGATGATTGGTAGGCCTAAAAATAAATTTTCTTTTGCTTGGATGACAATTTTGTTTTCCTTCACATGCTTAGATGAACATGTCAAGGCCGGGAATTCCTTGATTACATTAATTTCTTGGATGAATATGCCATTACTTTCATAACATTGTTATCTAACAAATTTCACTTTTTGTTTCTCTTTATGTTAAATTTCCCAACACATATTTGTTTACAATTCTTGCAAATTAACATGTTTATATGATATATTGTTTGTATTTGTTTAACATGACATGATATTGACCACCTTAACTTAGGAGACCGATTTTACAGGACGAGATGGGTGCTTAATCCCTTCCCATCTCAGAAATTAGCCTCCGAACCAAGATCAAGGGTTCTAGACTAGGCTCTTATATATGCAATTTTATATTTTTTAGAATGTAACTAGAAAATAAAGCAGTATAATTTACTTTCTTAGATTGTATCTAGGACCAAAAAAGTATTGTAAATTTTTGTTACAAAATTGATGTAAATTATCATATATAATAATACAACAAAAGCATTTTTTTTTTTTTTTTTTATAGAAGGTTTTCTTATTTTTCCATTTAAATTAAATAAGTAGCAACTCCATGTAAAACCTTTGATCTAGGAGGGAGTATATTTTACATTGAATTTGACATTTTGAGTATCACGATCCCACCCATTCGAGCGGGTTAGGCCTAGTTTGAAAAAAAATTGGCGGGCTGAGGTCGCGGTCGCTCACAGCTACAATGTTACATAAAGTTTAAAATTGATAATGCATGCAATTCATTTATTTTAGGAAAAGTGTAAATTTGTTAAATTGATAATGCCTGTATTTTATCTATTCAAGTAAATTTTGTAAAAGACTTAATTGGACCTGGCCTACTATTTTATTCTCATTCTACGGATTTGATCTCAGTAATTGATTTCATGTATGTTGTAAATAGTTGTTTTTCAAGGACCGCAATTTGTCATTAGAGGACAGCTTGAATGTAACTAATAGAATTTATAACTTATACCAAATTTTAATTTGTATATCTTATTCAAATGAACTACCTACTGAAAAAGGAGTACCAAAATGTTATTGCCTACTGAAAAAAGCCTGCCAAACCGATTAAGCATAACCGATAAAGATCCACATAAGAAATAATCAGAAAGATAGGAAGATATTATTGTTGTCTTATTGTAGAAACTTGAATTATATGCTATACTTGCTTTATCGAACTCATTCAATATCATAATAACATCCTAAAGAGATTTCACTTCTTCATGAATTAATATGGAATTAGGATATTTCAGCATAACTTTATCCCAATTTTGTTGAGAGAACAGCCCCATTTTTTTTTTCTTGAATTTTTGGACTAATAATTAAGCTTTGTTTGTTGTTGTAGTCATGAATTACTTTTTATAGGTCACTGGAGTCTTTATTGCCATCTTTCAAATAGAATATATATGAGTTATGGGAATAGCAAAGATCAGTCATTATCTATTTGATGAAGATAATTATATTGGAAAAATGCACTAAATCAGAGCTTGAAATTATGAAAGTAGAAGTTCTTTTCATTGACAGAGGATAGAAGTGCAATAATGAGGATGGTCAAGCTTAGAACAATGTACTGTGGAAAATGCATTTTGTAGCTTAAGCTACTGTTACTGAGCTATCATTTTGTATATGGATGACGTTGAATAAACAGAATGTCAAACTCAATCATAGGATGGTAGAATCACGATAAAAGCCTCATATTTTATATGTACAGGGTTGGAAAGAAAGAGCAAGTTTGCATTAGCCATTTAATATAAGATTTCATATTGAATCATAGAATTTATTGTGTTTTTAAATTTCAAGACTCTTATGGATTAATTTTATTAGCGTAGTTTATATTGTTGTTTTATCTTAAATTTTAGATTGCTCAAGTAATCCTCTTCGATTTTTAAAACCTTTTTTCTCTTTATTTTACTTATTTTTCACTTACAACAAGGGGCAGAGGGTTTGAATAAAAGTTTCTCTCTCTCTCTCTCTCTCTCTCTCTCTCTCAAAAGGTGTGGGTTCAAAATTTAGTTTTAATGAAAAGTTTGTGAAGCCTAGTGCACATTATTGAGGGTAGAAAAACCATAAAGACCTCCATTTTTCTACCCTCAATAGTGCACATTAAAACAAAGAGAAAAGAGAAAAGAGAAAAGAGAATATTTATTTTTTTAGAAACCCAATGTTCCCAACTTAAGTAGGACTTGACCCAAATTTTTTTAAACAAATGGACTAGTTAAACACGAAGGGAAATAAAACCCTAGCCCATAATGCCATTAGAACAAAAAATAAAACCCCTTCCGCCATTGCTTTTTTGGGGGAAATAAAGTCTAGACCCATGCTTTGTTTAGAAAAAATCCACTTTCTTTCTTTTTAGTTCCACCAAACCCCAAACCATGGGCCAATTTAATCTATAACTAAATCAAAACCAATAAATCTCCTCTGGAAAAAAAAAATGCCACACCGATCCAATAAGTCATGAGGTCTTCTCTTATATGGTGCAAAAATGTATAGTTGGGATGATTTTAGGGAGGATGAAAAAAAAAAAAAAAAAAAGAAAAAAAAAGGAGAAAATGGGTGAGAGTGGTGTTTGGTTAGGAGGGGGAGGGGGAAAGAAAATTAGTAGGGCCGGCTATTTTCTCTCTGATCCCACCAAAACTCAATCTCCCCAAATTAGAGAGAAAATAGTGCAAAAATGTTTGGACCAAATTGCCCATATGTTGCATTGTTGTTGTTGTTGTTGTTGTTGTTTTTTTTTTTTTTTTTTTTTTTTTTTTTTTTTTTTTTTTTTTTCATTAACTGGGTTTCTCTCTTTTAAACTGGACATGATTGTTTCTTTTTTGGCTTTTACTCTCTTTCATTTACAATTGTTTTCTGTTTTTTTTTTTTTTTTTTTTTTTTTGGGTTGACATGGTTTACTGGTTTTTTGCCCATACTTGTTTAGTATTAATCCCAAAGTTCTCTTCTTCTTCTTCTTCTTCTTTTTTTTTTTTTTCCCATTGTCTTATAAAGAAATAATAAATATGTTTAATGTTTTAATTTTTATAAAATGTTATTTTATTAATTTTAATTGATAAATAATAATATTATATTACGTATTAATAATAAATATGTTTAATGTTATTTTATAAAATGTTTACATTACAATGAAATTAATAAGAACGTAAAAGTAAATTTATATAAAATACTTCTTCTATCCTCACTTTTCTTTTCAACTAAACAAAAAAGCTTTCAATCGCTCTACTTTTCCATTCCTTCACATGAGGAAAAACTAAATATTTTCTATCTTCTTATTTTTTTTATTTTCTTATCATCTTCTATCTTCTCACTTTTCATCTCTTCCAACTAAACGGACTCTTAATATCAAGTTGACCCATGATTTTGAACTTAATTGAAGTGACATTTCTTCTTTATAAAAAAAGATGGGCTTTACTACTCAATCTAGATCCAACATGAACTATAATTGTAACTTACTGTTAAAGGTTATTATTCCAATTCTGCTCTCATATTGTACTCTCTCCATTTGGGTTTTTATTTTGTGTAGCTGTTGCATTTATGCTAATTGGCTCTAATATTCAAAAGCAGGTTTTGGAAAATTCATCAATTAAAGAAGAAAGCCTGTCTTTGCTCTAAGGTCGTACAGACTAAGTCCAAGTCACTTTTTTTTTTTTTTTTTGGGAGAAAATTTCCCATTTAAACCCACTAATTTTGGGTGCTAAAAGCCCATCCTTTTATCTTTTTGGATGAGTAAAGCCCATCTTTATAGAGAAGAAGTGACATGACGCAAGGAAATTTAAAAGCAAACAAGTTTAAGGACTAGGATACAGAGTGGGATAGAATCTTCCTGTGTGTGGTTGTTTCAAAAAAAAAAAAAAAAAAAAAAAAGGTTACAAAGTAGGAAGGTGTTATGCCCTTATCCAAACATTCCAAGGGTTAGTTCTTTTTTTAATATATAGAATTAAACTTCAAATTAAAATTCATTGACCTACTTTAATCCATGCAGAAGAGATTTTTATTTTTTTATTTTACTTATATATATATATATATATATAAGATAGAAATTCTACTCTAGCTTAATCTAAGTGTTTATGTATGTGAAGTTCTCTCCTAGAGACTTGAACCTTGACCCTTGCCCCCCATACTCCACAAACATTTATACTTATAGAGTGACCATTGTACCAAGGATATGCGGTGGTCAGAAGAGATTAATTTTAAAATCTATTACATGTACTAAGGAATATCTATTGCAACAATCTTTAAAATGAATAGTCATTCCTCAATTTAAAGAATATCTATTTTTATTTAATAACTAATTCATATAATAAAATACTCCACAAACATTTATACTTATAGAGTGACCATTGTACCAAGGATATGCGGTGGTCAGAAGAGATTAATTTTAAAATCTATTACATGTACTAAGGAATATCTATTGCAACAATCTTTAAAATGAATAGTCATTCCTCAATTTAAAGAATATCTATTTTTATTTAATAACTAATTCATATAATAAAGATGCAACCAAACGACTGAATCGCTATCACATGAATAACTATTCCATTCATAACTAATCCATGAAATGCTTGTAAAAGATGATGTATAAGGGAAATTTATATTTTTGAAAATATATTAATTAATTTTAAAACCTATTACATGTATTAATGAATATTTATTACAAGCATTTAATAAAGGAATAGTCATTTCTCAATTTAAAGAATAGTTATTTTATGTTATAATTAATCCATGTATAAAGATGCAACCAAATGATTGAATTACTATTACATTAATAACTATTCCATTACACTATTACAGAATAGATTATACATGTCATTCCATACACATCACTCTAGGATAGTTTGGTTCTTATTTATGGAAAACTTGTAAAAGATAATGTATAAGGAAAATTTATATTTTTTGGAAATATATTAATTAATTTTAAAACCTATTACATGCACTAAGGAATAACTATTACAACCATTTAAAAAAAAGAAGTATTACCACCACGCATCCTTGGTGCTGTGGTCACTTCACAAATATAAGTGCTTGTAGGATGTGAGGGGTAAAGGCCGGGGTTCAAGTTTCTGAGAGGGAGTTTCACACACATATACATTTAGATTAGATTAGAGTAGAATCTCTATCTTGTATATATATAAAAAAATAAAAATAAAAATAAAAAAAAGGATTAAGTTTTTCACAGTAAATTATATTTGATAAGTTGTTATTGATTGTAATTTGAATCCACAACTTAAATTACTTTTTTTTTCTCACCCATAACAATGTACCACTTACGATTTGTTGTAAAAATATTATGACAAAATTGTGAACAAAGAATTTCTCTTTAAAAAAGAATAGTCATTACTCAATTTAAAGAATAATTGTTTCTATGTAATAACTAATCTATGTTATAATGATAAAATCAAATGACCAAATTGCTATTACACATGCATAATTATTCCATTACAGAGGTTATTACAAGATAGATTATACATGTCATTCCATATATGTCATCCTAGGATAGATTATACCTATATTTCATACATGTCACTCTAGGATAGTTTGGTTGTTACATATGGGATGCTTGTAAAAGATGATGTATAAGAAAAATTTAGGGTAAATTGCAAATTACACTCCAAAAGTTTAGGGATGTTTAGATTTTACCCCCTAAAGTTTTAGAATTTGGATTTTATCTCATGAAATTTGAGAGTGTTTGAATTTTACACTTTGACATTTTAAAATTTGGAATTTACTTCCTAAATTTTAGCAGTGTCTAAAGTTTGGGGTGTTTGGATTTTACACCCTGAAGTTTAAAAATTTGGGGGTATTAAATCTAAACACTCCCAAACTTTATGGGATAAAATCCAAATTATGTAACGTTAGGGTGTAAAATCCAAATACCCCAAACTTCAGAGAGTACAATCCAAATTTTAAAACTTCGGAGTGTAAAATCCAAACACCCCCAAACTTGAGGGTGTAATTTGCAATTTAATTACCCAAAACTTTATAAGGAAATCTTGTAAAAGATGAAGTATAGTCATTCCTCAATTTAAAGAATAATTATTCATATGTAATATTTAATCCATGTAATAATGATGAAATCAAATGATCTAATCATTACACATGAATGATTATTCAATTACTAAAGTTATTACAAGATATATTATACCTGTCATTCCATATATGTCATCCTCGGATAGATTATACCTATATTCCATTTATGTCATTCTAGGATAGCCTAGTTGTTACATATGGAAAACGTGTAAAAAATGATGTATAAGGAAAATTTATACTTTTGGATATATATTAATTAATTTTAAAGCATATTACATGCATTATGGAATAGCTATTATAACCATTTAAAAATGAATAGTCATTTCTCAATTTTAAGAATAGTTATTTCTATGTAATAACTATGTGATTTATGTAATAAAGATGTAATCAAATAAATAAATTATTAGTATACATTAATAATTATTCCATTCCAGAAATTATTACATATCACTAAACATGTCTTTAATTAAATGAAACAGAAAAGGGGGCAAAATTGGAAACCCATGGGGCCATGGCCCCAGCAGGCCCAATTCCCTTTCCTCATTGTTTCTTTTATTTTAAATTTTAAATTTTAATTTTTCCTTTTGGGTTAATGTTAATGCTTGGTTTACTTTCCATTAGGTGATGGTTCCAAATTTTTTGATGTGCATATCTCTATCTAACCAGCACTTCTTTATAAATAACATTCAAGTCCGTGGTAATATTCATGCATATTTATTTCGAATTGGTGTGATAATGGATTTTGAAAAAATCATCCTAGTTGTGACTTTGTGCTTGTTTTTGGTTAGCAGTTATAGAGCGATTGTAACACGAATTTTATCTGATCTGGAGGATTTAGCCTTGAAAAGGCAACTCAAGAGCATCAACAAACTTCCTGTTAAGAGTATTCAGGTACTAGAGTAATTTTTATTATTATTATTATTATTTTTTTGAGAATCAAGTATCAGAGTAATTAATAAAGTTATAAACACAACAAAAATTTACAATAGTACGTTTTAGTTAGCTCAACTGATAAAATTTCTTATTATTACATAAAGAACTTAAGGGTTTAAACCCTTGCTACATTAAAAAATCAATTGATGTATTAGTTTAATAATAAAGAATAATTAAGAAATTTTATTATATCTGTCCCAAAATAAATTAAAATAATTTCATAAAAATCCAAAGTTAGCATATCACCTCACATATGATTCTCTATAATCTACAATTTTTTTTTTTAAGTGGTTCATGTGTGAGGTGAGATGTTTTAATTTTTTTTTTTAAATTTTATTTTATATTCGATAATTAATTAGTTACAATGTGATAGACTTTAAATAAATTTATAATTTATTGAACCTTTCAATAACTAGAAGTTTATTTCTTTTTCTTTTGTTAGTTAGAACTTCTTGTAAGAAAATTTGTTGATCTTTGATTTTGTAGACGGAGTTTGGGCATATTGTTGATTGTATTGATATCAACAAGCAACCGAGCTTTGACCATCCTTTATTGAAAGATCATAAGATTCAGGTACTTTATCCTTGTGACAAAACCTAGCCTATTTCCAATATTTTTATTCCTTAAAAATTGTGATTGGAAATACTAATCACTTTATTTCAATGTAGTAATTTTTTTTGTTGTTTATGTAATAATAATAATAATAATAATAATAATAATAATAATAATAATAATAAAATTCATAAAAAAGAAATAATAATAATAGAGTAATAATAAAAATTGTGATTGGAAATACTAATCACTTTATTTCAATGTAGTAATTTTTTTTTTTTTTTTTGGTTTATGTAATTTTATGTACTAGTAATAATAATAATAATAATAATAATAAATAAATAAATAAAATTCTAAAAAAGTAATAATAATAGTGTTTGTTTGGCAAACTTATTTTTTTTCAACTTATTTTACTATTTAGTTTATTTTTACTACTATTCATGGGTTTCATTGTACTATTTCAACTAAAATTTAGTATGCATTTGGGTTAGGATGAAAAATGAAAATTATTTTACTATTCAGCTTATTTTTGCTACTATACATAGGCTCCACTATACTATTTTAACTAACTTTTTCCTTTATCTATAATATTTTTAGTAAAAAAATTTTAGTTTCAATAAAATAAATGGATCCCAAATAGATCTTTATTATTATTAGTCGCTAACTGTATAATGCACCGAGAAGTTTGACAAAAAATATTTAGGGTAAAGTGCAAAATACAGAATAAAAGATTGTGAGTATTTAGATTTTACACCTTAAAGTTTTAGAATTTAAATTTTACACCCTAACATCATATTTTGTTTTGATTGTTACCCCTTCTGTCAATTTTTTTGTTGATGTGTCCATTAAATGACACATACGCATGCCACATGTGATAATTGCTCCAATCAAAACATGCTATCTAGTCCCATAAAAAAAAAAAAAAGAAATGCTATCTAGATTTAACAACTACACATCTAATAATATTATTAGATAACTTTAAAAGCATTAAAAATTAAAATAAATAAAATATAATATACAAATTACATTAACAAACAAAATAAAATAAAAATTCCCTCTACAATAATTTTAAACAAATATTCAAAATAAAATAAAAAACTCATATGAAAAATTCCATTGTATGCAATAGATCGCTATGCAAGATTGTTCGGGGGTGTATCATTCCAGCTAGTGCTATGAATTGAAAACCAATTAGAATTGGAGAATCAAACCTAGATTTACTGAAGTTTGTATCTGTGGCCTTAATGTAAATGAACTTTCTGTAACAGAAATGTAGTTTTATTAAGGCTAAAGTTCACAACATACTCCAAAAATTTGATTGCCTCTAGATTTTATACATTTAAATTTTAGAATTTAAATTTCACATCCTAATGTGATGGTTGTTTTGAATGTTAGTCCTTTGTTAGTGTCTAATGTGTCCGTTAAGTGACACAGACACGTTAGCTTGTCACGTGTATTAATTTACCCAATCAAATTCTATCATATTAATTAGATAATATGTTATATCACTTAAATAAATATGAAAAACCTTTTAAAAACTAAAACAAATATCTAAAAATAAAATACTTACATGTTATAAAATATAAAATAAAATCATCATGCATCATAATAATAATCAAAATCAAACCCAAGATACACGAAACCAGTGGCATAGCTAGTGTTAAGTCTACAAAGTTGTGTCCTAAATTATTTTAAGAGTATTGAACATGACCAGTCTAGTAAAATAAAGAATAATTATTTTCAAAGAAGCCAAAGAGCTACTCCAATGAATAAGGAGAATACTGAGAAACTATATATCAAGCACTAAGAAGCATATTTGTTATTTGATAACAAAGGTGACAATTTAGTTCCAAGTTTGCACAAGGAGGAAAAAATTATTCATGCATTTCATTACTTGGCGTAAATGTTATTCAACAAAGTATCATTTCTTGATTACAACATGCAGTGCAAGGACCAATAAAAATTCAGAAAGGTACTTCAGTTCAAGAATCAAACAACAAGTTATAACATCCGACTTTCTAAAAATGTACATCACACGGATAATTAAGCTGTAAAATCTTTAATAATAGTCTTATAATCAAAGCCAATTACATCTTAATGAAAATTTTCCAATCTAAGAGACAATCTCATATTTGCTATTATATCTACTGCATTTATTAATCGAAGCCATTAAATACGCTCAGCCAAACTTGCACAAGTATTCCGTATCCATTTAATCCTGTAAAATTAATGATTCCCACAAGTTGCAACACAAACTCCTAACTTTAAATGTACCTAAAACAATAACAAAGCACCATCCAATAATTTTAACAAAAAAACTATCTATTCACATAGCTCACAGATCCAACGGAATTATGGAAAATCTAAAACATCAACCAATTAAAAAAAATATTCTTTTCATCCGTAGCAAAAGCTCAAGTAACTTCACAACCAAGCTCATTCAATCAGATCACGCTTTCATTTTATGTATAAGCTTCCAAAGAACACATAAGACCCACATGCATATCCTTCAAAAAGAAAAAAAGAGAAAAGAGAGAATTCAATTTGAAGTAGCTACAATAGAGTCAAGATTTAGCACACATTTTAAGCTAATGCATTTTTCCTTTATCGCTAGTTAGATGCAGTAAGATAGCATGCAATTTGAAGCTAAGTTACACCGACACGGACGCAAGTATGGATATGACATAGGTATGGATAGGGGGTACGACAATTTTTGAAAAATAAAAATACGACACGGTGTGGATACGGCAATTAAATAATTAATTAAATTTTATATTTAAGTATATTTTTAAATATTTTTAGACATAAAATTCATTTATGTCTAAAATTTAAATTATATAAGAACTACAAATAAGTAAACTAACACTTAAAACTCAAAATAGTACAATAATAAACATAAAATATTTAGATTACAAACCAAAAGTTTAAATAAGATTCTTCAAAAATGATATCCTTGACCCTTCGGTCCATGCAAACAAAATAATACCGGGCCATTAACATTTTGTTTTTGGGCCCATTTTTTTACCTCATGGGTGGCCCAATTGGCCTCTCTATTCATCTTTAGACTTTAGGTACCCAAGTTGAAGGGGCCAATTTAAAAAAGGTTTGGCATTGTTACTGACAGACACAGGCCCACTGTCCATCAAATAAAAATTAAAAAAAAATTGACAGCCTCAAAATTTTGAAACTCATGAAAGACTAAACAGTGAGAGAAACAGACATGTACTAGTGGCGGTGGTTGCTAGCTTGGACTGGAGCCAGAGCCGGAGCTTGGAATGGAGCGGACGACCACGAACTCACAATGATGGTCAAAGCCATGTGGTATTCTGTTATAGTTGTGGTATTTAATCAAACACGCTGTGTCAGCGCCATGTTGGAGAAGCAAAAAAAAAAAAAAGAGAGACACCGCTCGAACATCGGAGTCCGGCAAGTCTTACCGGTATCGATGTTCGACACGTGTCGGACACCAGAACTTTGCCAAAAATAGCGTTTCGGTGTAATCTTAAAACCAACCATTTGATGGTTGAGAAAATCAAGGAAGAGGAAACATGATGACATAGAAACTTAGAACCCAAATCAACGAAGGCACAAGCAGTTCCATTACATTACAACAAAAAATGTTTATTACAACAACAAAAATCGTTGCAATAACATCGAAGTCATTGCAATAGTTTATGCAAAGTGTTGCAATAAAATTTTAGGTAATAAGTTTGTGCCACAAAAAATTTTTGTTGCAATAAATTTTAAATATTTTAATGAAAATTTTGATGTAATAATATATTTGCTATTGCAATAAACAGTTTATTACTTCGAATATCTTGTAGCAATAGGCTATTATTTCATGAATTCTATTGCAATAGAATGTAAAGAATTGACAAAAATAATTTTGGTTCAAATTATTGCAACGGTATATTTATTGTAATAGTTTTTTTTTTCATATTTTTTCTTACAATATATTATAAAATAATTGGAATTTGATTATTGTAATAATATATTCATTGCAGCTTCATATTTTTCATTGCAATAGATTGTAAAATAATTGATATTTTAGTTATTGCAATGTTATTGCAATAGTTCTAATCTCAGCTTTTGATTTAATCTAACGGTTGCAAATAATTGCAATGTCATCGATCTGTATCTCACCTTGTGTTGGGCTATCTTTCTTCTCGGTTTTTTTTTTTTTTTTTTTTTTTTTTTTTTTTTTTTCAAGAATAACACTGATTTTCAGACAATTTCATTAATAGCACGTTTTCAAAATTATTTAAGAAACTAACATTTCTAAAAATTATCAATAATTCATTTATCATATCTTAAAAAATTATACTTCTTGTAGATTATCTTCATTTAAATTTATTTATTCATGCTTTTTCTTGTTTTTATCAATAATTATCATTAATTGCTATGTCAATTATAAGACATAAGAGTGTTATAGGCTTATAGCTCTAAACAATAACAGCTATGAGCATTAAATATGTAGGAACAAGACCACAAAATTCTCAATTTTAGTAGTGTGGAGAGAAAAAGAGGGGTGGTGGGTTAACAGCTCTGTGTCTAGGGAAATCAAGCACCATACACCAGAGAAGCGAAAAAAAGAAAAAGAAAAAGAGACACCGCTCAGACACTGGAGTCCGGCGAGTCTTACTGGTATCTGTGCAACCTAAATTTGATGTAGGTTCGTATACATAAAAGAACCATACACCATCATTAAAGCATCTATTAAGATAAAAGCAAAATGCAAATAATTCACATTTACCAATCACACAAAGGCTTCTTTGACAACATATACCCAGCGTGCATGACATTGGACCATACAAACCTTCTACCATGTACAACAGTGAAAGAAACACTACCGGATCCAATAGCCCTAAAACCAGAGAACATTAATCTTATAGACAGAAAAAGATAAATCAACTCCCAACACAACATTTTTTTTTTTTTTTGACAACTTCCAACACAACATGGTGTAGGAAGCTGACTACAAAGCCCTAATTGAAATCTCAAAACATTACACACCAAAATGTATGGATAAAGATCAGAGCTTTCATGTGTTTGCAAGACCAAAAAAAAAAAAAAAAAATTCGCTCACTTGTTCTCCGCTTTGCCCCTCTGCTCTTCTCCGTTCCACTTTTTGGGACTACAAAACGCGGGGGTATTAGGCCCCCTTTTTTTGGTCTTGAAGCCACGTTTTACAAAAACACGACTTAAATGCAAAAACAAAGGTCGCGTTTTAAACATGAGGCCATTGGTCCGTTCTGAAGCCACGTTTTCTTGAGCTATGGCCCCGATTTTTTGTCTAACCAATATTTTTCTTTATTTTTGGTTTTCCTCAACTGTGGCTGCATTTTCAACCCTAGCCACACATCAGCCTCCATCTCAAGAGCCCGAACTCAATTCTTACAAAGAAGCCTCCATCTCCGATCTCAACCCTCGCCCTCACCCCCCATCTCCGATCTCATGCCCTCACACCCCACCGTCATCGCACAAGCAAAGTCCGTGTCTCGTGTCTCTCTCTTTCTCTCTCTCTCTCACCTATAGCCACGTTTTAAATGCGGCCATTGGTCCAATCCTATAGCCACATTTTAAACGCGGCTATAGGTCCTGGTCTTAGGCCGCATTTAAAACGTGGCCATAGGTCTTGGTTTTAGGCCGCGTTTGAAAAATGTGGCCATACACCCCCCTCAGGCCTATAGTCACGGATTTTAAATGTGGCCAAAAAAAAAAAACGCCGCTATAGGCCAAAAGGGCCTATAGCCACGTTTTTATGACCTATGGCCGCGTTTTAAAAATGTGGCCATAGGACCTTTTTTTTTTGTAGTGTGGCGGATCGAGTTCTCTCAACAGTTTGGACTTTGGATATAATTTATAGCAGTTTGTTCTCTTAAGCAAGCAATGGATATATATATATTTGGCTACTGAATTTTACCCCGCATGGACATGGTCCATGCCTACTGAATTGTAGTAAGTACATGAAAATTATCAATATAGTTTGTTTAAAGTGAAACTCTATTATTTAAAGTTTTAAAACACTACTCCAATTCAAACTCAATTATCAAAAGATTTAAGGTATTGAAAATCAGTTTTATTATTTATTTTAATAATTTAATAATTTATATATTTTTTTTCATAAAAGCTTGGAGATATAGAATTAAAATATGTCATGCAACTTAAAATAAATTTTTATTTTACTGTTACTATCTATTTTATTATTCAATTTGGGTTATATTATAGGAATGTCTTATTTAATTTTCATATGATGACTTTTTATTAAGATTACCATATTGCACAGACATAATAATAGTACAATATACTAAAGATGTTGCTAAAAATTGACACTGTTAATAATAAATGATGTTTATATCATGAAAAAATATGTTAAATTAAAACTAATTTATGAAATAAAATATTTTTTTTTAGTCGTGAAAATTGAAAATTTTATTTTGATGTATTTTTTATTTATAGATAGTTAGTGAGGGATGGGGCAATGGCTTTATATTGATGTAACATTTGTTATATGAGAAACAATTCATATTAGAAGACATATTTGATATGTGCGTCTGTGTCTATAGTTAATAAATTATTTTTTGGCTATAATATTGTTTACATCGTTAAAGTTTAAAGTTTACATAGGTTTCATTTTTTTTTCCTAAACTTTTTCAAGAGCATTTTTCAATCATTTATGGGAGAAAATAGGGAGAAAACTATTTTATTTTCAATAGTTTAAAGATTATAGAAAGTCTTTGAAAAGTTTAAGGACAAAGAGTATAACATTTTTAATAGTTTATGGAATAAAAAATAATTATTTAAAGGTACATAAACAAAATTCATAAGAACTTTAGGAAAGAAAATACTAATATTTTATCTTTTTTTTTTTTTTTTACTTAAAAATTTGTTATATCTATTTGGTGCTAGTGTGCAACAACTACTTTCACAGTAATTATTTTGTGGTTTCCACTTTTGTTTCGAGTTATATATAATAATAATATCACATCACAACAAATAGCAGATTTTGGAATTCCTTTTCTCTTTTAACAAGACTACAATCATAATTCCAATCTCTTTCTTATTCTTTTGGTTTTTAGTTTTTGGATAAATAACTTTTAAAAAATGTTAAGAGCACAGTAAATCTACCATTTTGTCACAATTTCCTCAAGTGACAAATTGTAAGTGGTAGAGTAAAAGTACAGTAAATTTACAATTTTGTCACAATTTTCTTGAATGACAAGTTGTAAGTGATAGAGTAAAAGTGATGAGTCTAAAATCCAACACGTGAACAAATTGTGGCAAAATTGTGAATTTTGTTATGATCCTAACATTATTGATATCTTTTAATTACCAGTAATGTTAGGAACACATAAAATGACATAACTTGTGTCACAACTTGCTCACATAACGATTTATGAATGGTAAAAGTGTGATAGTGGATCCCTGTGAAAACAAATTATGCAATTTTATGTGTTTATAGCATTACTTTTTTTTTTTTTTTTTTTTATTTTATACAAAGAGTAATTCATTGATACTCTTAGAATATAGAGAATGGTACGTCTTCCTATCACTTTCACGATAGAGTTCATTCATTAAATTCATGATAGGGTCTACTTATTAAATTTATGATGGAATCTACCGTGAATGTAAGAGCAGAGAACACTATTTCAGATAGATACTGACATAGCTTATCAATATGCTTTAAAGCTTTTCACCGTCGATCAACATTTTATTATCAACCTGGTAGGGCATTGAATATGAAAGGAAGGCAGGCAGGTGAGCAAATTTAACGTGTCTTTGGATCACGCTTAGCTATAACATAAACTCTATGTAGTATTAAGTAAAGATTTAATGATGACAATCATGTGCACTTAGCCCATTGACATTAATAGATAAAATAATTGCGTCTATAAGACTATAACTCGACATTTTTATTGGCACTATAAAGAAGAGAGCGTTGTGTTCTTAATCTTAACTTACTGCTTTTGTCAATATTACAATGAAATACATTAATAAACTAAATAATAATAAGACCACATAAACAACTAAAACATAGCGTAACAGGAAAAAAGAAGAAGAAGAAAGCAATCATGATTAGCTACAAAATTGTTTAGTTTAAAGCAATTTTGATATAGTTGTCACTGCTCATCTGAATTGGATAGAGTATGTTAAATAGAATTCTGGCATTACTTTTTTCACTATTTCATCTACTTCAGACCTTATTGGTTGGTTAGAATTTTTTATGTCAATATTTCATACCCTAGTTTAAATCTATATAAGACTCAAAACAGGTGTTAGGATTTTCTCTCAGTTCCTGTGTTTCAAACTCTCTCCCACCTCAGTTCTCCAGCCATGTCATTCATACCTACGTTAAATGCTTCTTATTTCAACTTCAATAACACCCCCATTTACAACATCACTCCAATTCCCACTACCTCCAATGAAACCACTCCCCTATTATCAAACTCACACACACCAATCCGTGGTGGTTCAGAGTGGGGTTTGATCAATGTGCTCGATGGGTTTGTCTGCGTGCTCAGTTGCTGTGGTTTAGGGCCATCCCAAACCCGAGCCCCTCGTTCACAAGCTCATGTGCCACCAGTTCCAGGCATTGATCATGAAAACTAGGTGAATCGAGAATCTATGAAGAGCTACAAGGAGTTCAATTTAGGAAATTGAAAAGAAATTATAGTAGTATGTTATAGTTAGCTCAACTAGTTAAATCTTTTGTTATTGAATAAGGTACTTGAGTCAAATCTTGCCTACACAAAAAAGAAATTCATTGGTGTTTTGCCTGATAGTAAAGAGTAACAATATGGTCCATGGATAGAATATCAATAAGTTTATATATGAATATCATAAGTTTATATATGCATGCATATAACATCTTACTCCTATAAATGAAATAATTCTGATGCTAGGTCACAGAAGAGGTAACATGCGCACGTAGATTTAGTATTGCCGCAATACTCATTGCAATTAGCATGATAAGCATGATCAAGAAAACATCAAAACCACAACTAGCCACACAGTGTTAGCATTGTCAACCGTGGAGCTTCGAGTTTATATTCAACGAATAATATGCGTAACCAAAGAAATTAAAAACGAGACACAGATGTTGTCTTTTCACATAGACAATTGTCAAGAATCTATCTCTATATTTTGATGAAATGCTAAACTCTTAACAGACCAACTTCCAATTGGAGATGGATTAGAGATTAGTGCCAATTCAATACAGCACATATACCATTTGTGGAGAAACCACACTAGCTCCTACCGGCAAATGAGAACAATCAAACCATTTCCAACCTTCAAAGTTGATTAAATAACCGTGGTTAAGCTTTTCCTCAGTTACTACATACGAAGAACTTAATTAAACACTATGAGGGAAAAAACACACGGGATAAAAAGGAAAAAAAGCTAGTTAATAGTCACCACATATTTAATAGAAAAAGCATCCCCATGTACAAAATTCATATACTGGAAAGTAAACTGAGATACTTAACTAGGCTAGGAAATGAATGGAATATCCAAAATTTTCATATTTAATGCTTGCTTATCATGCTATAGGAAGGTGTACAATTCTTTGGTGACATCAACCATAGATTGTCCTTTAGTTACTACAGCCTTATGAATTCCTGCACATATGAAAAATATAAATATATCAGTACAAAACTAAAATTAAGGATATTAAGACTCATGACAGTCTAGAAGTGCAAGCATATACACAACAATGATTATTCCAAGTCACACCTCTGTGTATGACATTTGTACTTTACTAGATTAATATTATGCCAAACCTACCATTGGTATGAATGGATTCGTTACACTACCATTTGTAAGGGTAATCTCAACCTTTTCCATACTGAAAATAATGATAATGATGATAATGATGGGACCATAAATTGAAGGTATTGCAATTGCATAGTTCGGGTCTTACCATTCAACTACAGAGGCCAATCTGAATCTATGAGCCCGTACCATAAACACGGATTATCTGTGCAATTCGGTCCTGGCAACAAGGACACCAGTTAGCTTCAACATTCTTGTAGTGGTCCTCAGTGCAATTGGCACATAGAACTTGATGGGCACATGGCAGGAAAACAATAGAAGCTTCATTCTCCTGACAATACAAGCATACTCGATCTTCCTCTAGTGCTTCATTTAAAGAAGGAAGCATCTCAAAAGGGTCCCTCTCAGGTCTTGTGTGCTCTAGTCCCACTGTGTAGAAAGCATCTGGTAGATGATGCGGATTGCTAGAATCCAAAGACAATTGGAGACGAGATATTTCCTGCTCAAGTCGCTTCTTGTCATCTTTATTACGCTGACAATTGATCTCCATCTTTCGGAGCAAGGCATCTCGCTTTCTATTTATATTGACCTTCGCTTCATCCTTTAATCTCAGTTCTTTCTGCACCTGGGCTATGGCAAGCTCTTTCGCTTTCACTTCCTGCCTCCACATCTCCTGTAATCAAAACTAATTTATGAACTTTTCCCCTTAAATTTAAGAATATATTTGGGTGTTATCAAATTCATAGACAAGTTTAGATAAGTATTTAAGAAAACCAAAGTAAACACTGATATATAAACCAATATAAAAATGACTAAAGCAACAGATAATTATAGTCAAACTTGTCAACATAAAAGGCCTTATCTACATTAAGGTTGACCAAATTCTACAGGACACGTGTAATGAGTAGAAATTCCAAATTCACAAGTTAGAGTTGCAGCAATCAGGTGTGTTGCTTACCATATTAGTGTAGATAAATTAATCATAAACTAATAATTGTTATCTGTAAAATAATAATGCCTACACAAGTATGTCTCCTTTACCATATCATAGAATACACATGTCCTGTTTACTCTTCTTGTCCTGTATCTGTGACTGTGGTACAGAGTGTACAAATTAAAAGGGGTGGCCACAGAAATCATGCATTGTGCTATAGCTTATAAAGATTTAATGCCCTTCCTCTCAAGCAGATAAAATTCAGAAAAGGCAGATGCCACTTTGAGATAAACGGTGCACAGATTCTTTTCTTACTGAGCCTCTACCACATCCGCTAGGCCAAGACTCACGAGTCAGCATATAACCCACTGCAGTAATGTGCACTGCAGTAATGCCGCGTCTTGTAGCATGCACACCGGGAGGGGGGACACGTTGTTGCTAGCAACAGAGACAAAAACTCGACATTTGCATGATAAAGATATCCATCGAAATTTTCGCGTAGCTAGATTAAACTGGTGCTATGTGTCAACTATTTAACAAGTACGTCGAAAATTATAATTGGTTAATGTAAACTTTTTTAAGAGCTTAAGGAAAGTGTGAATTTTCCATAGACAGGATGCATTTTGGCTATCCAGAGCTTTCACCAAAATTTAACATTTATTAACTCAACCCCATGATTCCAAGCAAACCAAAAAAATAAAATAAAAAAATCAATGCATCAACATATGCAAGCTTTAGAATAAAAATACTATAAAAAAAAAATAAAAAATAAAAAATAAAAAATAAAAAAACAAAGAAACAGGGATGTTTAATCAATACACTTTTTAAATACCATTTACAAAGAAAGAATTCAATATAAGAATGAAATTCATTGAAGCATGGAGAGAAAAATATAAAAGAAATTATTAAATAATAATAATAATAGTAGTAGTAGTAGTAGTAATGATCTTCAGCCAAATAGCTTATGCATCCCAAAGCATAAAACTTCAGGAATAATGAAGAGCAATAGATATGATGAAATATGCAGAGAATGTAATACAATAAAAGTTATCATTTTTTTTCCAAAATATATAAAAACATGTTGAAATATAAATCCACCTAACATAGAATGTCACAAGCAATTGTTGTTCCTACTCGTTTGACCAAAAGATGCCTTCCAAATTAAACGCAAAATTCTTATCCATATACGTTTTCAAATATTAACCATTGCAACCATGGAATTTATTATCATCCAAATATGCATGGCATCAGCAATAAATATTACAATCTTATGAGGTGAGACAACAGAAATTAAGTACTAATTATGCAATCACCATATACTGAGTACATCTTTTGCTTCAACAAAATGTATCCTTGCCTGGGAAACATGGACACGGGTATGACAAGGTGAGGCGAGCATTTTTTGATAAATTTTAACATAAAATGGTTGGTACGACAAGGATACAACACGGGTATGGTAAGAAACTATAGAATATATGGAATAACATAGAAAGATTTTGTTATAATGAAAGGAGGAGAAGAGAGCTATTAATGAAGGGCTCATCTTTATGATTTTGATCATTTAAATTGATTTCATTGAATTTAAAACCCTTCTTCCAATTTATCATTGATCAATGTTATCAGAAACTTGTATAGATTTTACAGCATCAGAAGTCAATAAATTCAGATAATTGTGGACTATTCAGGAAATTTTCTTAAATCTGCCCATGGGTATATCCAATTTGTGCAATTGAAGCAGTAGTTTTAAGTAGTTGTCAACGTGTACTGGACCCTTTTCATGTGCTTTTTATCAGTAGTAGCCTCAGGAAGCTGCATTTCAACTAATCAGTAGAGAATAAAGCAAGTACTAAAAGATGACGATTTTACTTTCATGTATAACTCCTGATGTTGGTATGATTGACTGATTTTTGGGCAAGATTTTCCTCCACACCAACACGGTTTGTTTTCCAAAAGTGGAAACCAATGCCACACCATGGAGATTGGAAAGCAAGCTTCCGATGGTGGTTTTCTATCAATGAGGTTGGTTGCCGCCAGTGGGAAAAGAATTCACAAAATCAAAGGGAGGAAAGGGAGTTACTCACTAGCCACTGTAAGAGAAGGAGGCCTTGGCAAAGGAGCCCAAACAAAGGTGATAGGCCACAAACTGAATGACCCCTTGTGATTTAAACTAATTAATTAATTTAGCCAAGTTATTAATTAATCAATTTAACATGCAAATACGTGGCAGCACAAACAAATCACCGAAAAACTAAATATGCAGCGGAAAATAAATAACACGGTGATTTGTTCACGAATGGGGAAAAACCCTAACGGCAAAAACCCCACCGGGTGATTTTCAGGTCACCACTCCCGAAACTCCACTATTATCAAATCAAGCAGTTACAAATAAAGAATCCCAAGTACCTTATCAACCTACAGTTGAACTCTTACCCCAATACCCAATCGGACTTGATCTGTAGTGACAGTTTCCCCTTTTGATGCACGGCTCCCAAGTACGTGACTAACCAGATGCGCGGATCCTAGTACGCGACTTCAAACACCAACTTTAGGAAGAGAGGTTGGCTGCAAAGTTCTTCAGATCATCCTATGCAATGAAGATCAGGAAGATGCTTGGTCACTAAACCCTACGGTGCAAAATACACAGCAACTTCTTGAAGAAGATGAACTAGGTCAAGAACTTCGTCTTAGATCACAATTTGCTTGAACAAGGATTGCTCAATGCTTATGCAACTTGTGTCTATGTTGACGGCTCTTAAAATACTCCTTAAATATGTTTAGGGTTAGAAGAAAAGAAAGCCCAAAAACACATTCATGGATCCCAAGAAAATCAGATTGGAATTCTGACTTTTTAATTCTCGACAGATAGCAGGTGTCGAGGTAGCTATCGAGCAGGTGTCGAGCTTTAAAAATTCTGCACTTCAACTTGCTTTTTCTTGGACAGACTTGATGACTTCAACACTTGATCTTGAAACATTGTTTCTTGAAGTATTAAAAACACCTAGAACTACCCAATTACAAGTAGAGTGCGTTTTGTCAAAGGATTAGCCAATTTACATAAAATATGACATATGTTCTTAACATGTGAACACATATGTCCTAACAATCTCCCCCTTTGGCAATCCGTGACAAAACCACAACAAACAAATGAACATATGAGAGAAGTCATAAATCACTCAACTCATATTCACTTGTTACATACAATAAAATCTATCCTAACACAAACTCTTGAAAAACTTTGCAAGAAGAGAGTTTATGGCAAGTAAACTTTGACAACCTGTATTTCTGAAATACTTTTAAACAAAACTCATCAAGGCATCTTGTGTGAAACAGAAATTAAATAGATTGCTTACAAATATAAAGAACATGTGTATAAAGAGAGAAAAGAAACAACACATGAAGAGATAGGTGAAAAAGAAAAACATACATCCACATATAGAGAAAGATAAGTACAATGTATGTAAAACTGGTCATAAGACCTCATATACAAGATCAATGTATCTATCAAGACTAGAAAAAGAAAAAGATACATCAAAATCTCACTACATCCCTAAAAAATATGAACACTCCCCCTATCAAAAATGTCCTATACTAACTCTCCCCCTAAGATGACTACTCTCATAATCCAAAACTACTCCCCCTTTTTGTCACGAATGACAAAGGGTAGAGTGTCATGTAGACATCTCATCAGTAGAGCTAGCATCTCCATCATCATCAACTGAAGCATCAACATCATCACTATCATCATCATCATCCTCAGAGTCAGAATCTGAAGCCACTGGAGGAGGTGGTGGAGGAGAAGCCTCAGAAGCAAAACCACCCATGGTCGCCTGCCGTCGTGCAATACGACCAACACGAACGTTCACCTGATACAACTCAGTGGTGAGTGTATCGAGGCGAGCATCCATGCGCTGCAGCTGCGCCATAATGTCTCCAAGAGATACATCGCCTGAAGAAGAAGGAGGAGCCGATGTAGATGGAACAGATCTGGATGGAGCCGAACGGGAGGGTGGAGTGGAATCCGGCTGTCTCGACCTGAACTGTGCCTCACTACGTTTTACGGTAGCGGCATCTATAGCAGATATGTGTGTGAAGTGGTCGGACAAAGGGAAAGGGATGGAAAAATGGCATAGAATCCTCGTGATAGCGGAAGGAAAGATGAGCTTATCACGGGACGCCGCATCTAAATGAACATCTATGATAGAGAAAATGAAGTGAGAAGGAAAGTCTATCGTGAGATGCTCAAGTAGAGATAACAAAAATCGAGCACGAGGCTCTGTAATAGAGTTATAGTGAGAGAGAGGATGAAGTACAAAGGTCATCACCATGTTAAGGAACCTAGGACCTTTAGCAAAAGGTCTACATGATGTGTACTGGTGCTCACCCCAGTCAGAAGGGCGCTCACAAAAAGCAGAAATGAGCTCATCCTTGGACACAGTCCTCAGTCGCTCACAGGTAGGATAGTTAGGAAACTCTATCCTAGGGACCCTAAGCACATCCGCAACCAGCTGCGGTGTGACAGGGATGCGCGTACCTCAAACGCGAGTGAAAAAGAGAGGTACTGAACGATCAATCCCGTGCATGTTGGAGTAAAACTCCTGAATCAGCACGAGAGGACAGGTGACCGGGATGTCACACAGTGACCCCCATCCCCTACTGTGAATGACAGAGGGAAGGTCAGTGTCAGCAAAGTCTGCCAGAACAACGTGGCGTTCCGAATGAACACCTCGTTTAGAAAAGTTCTCAGTAAATGCCTTGTAGGCATCTCCATCACGGAACCGAAGATTATGAGGAGCAGTATCAGAAGATGAAGAAGCTCCAGAACGTAGAGGGTTCCGAGCTGGAGTGGATTTACGTTTAGGTGCCATAGATGCAACTAACGTAAAAGAATGAGAAAAGAGATAGAGAGGGAGACAATCAGAAAAGTCCCAAACAGTTCAAATATCAAAATATGTTGAACAAAATGGACGTATGCATGGGAATGCATGATCATGTGACATGCAAACATAAAAAGCATCATAGGCTCAGCCCAATCCAATCCTATCAGCACACAGACAAGAATCACACAACTAAATGCATGAAAATATCATTCTAATGCACATGGAATGCAATGTATGACATTTTAAACACTTTTCATTGAAAAACCAATCCAAAATTTCAACAATAACTCAAAGATTTTGAAAAACTCCAAAGTTTTAAAAAAAATCCCAAAACCTAAGATTCAAATCATGAAATGCATGAAAAGGAATGGAAAAGAAGATCATACCACTTGATTTGAAGCAAGAACAGCTGAAAATCACTTGGGATGAAGATTGGAGTGAAGAAAAATGCTCTGGGAAGAAGAACCGCCTCGGACAGATCGAAGAGAGATCGAGAAATGAGAGAGAAATCGCGACGAGAGCTTTTATAGACACCTCAGTAAATCTCGACAGCTGAGGTGTCGAGAGGTGTCGAGGATGCTGTCGAGGTAGGTGTCGAGAAAAAGGCCTTCGACAGATAAGGTATCGAGGAGGTATCGAGGTACCAAACAACTGAACCAATACCAGAAGCTCGATCGATCGACTAGGTGTCGAGGAGGTATCGAGGAGACAGAGATTTTCTCGATCGATCCACAAGGTGTCGAGGAGGTGTCGAGATTGCAATAAGAAAAAGGCTTGAAAATCTCGACAGCTGATCAGGTATCGAGGAGGTGTCGAGGAGGTGTCGAGCCAGCAGAGAAAAGCAGTTTTTCGAGAAGAGAAAAACACAGACATGTATGCAATCAAGACAAACACCTCAACCAAGATCCAACCAACATAAAAAGCTCTCAAAAATCATCTCTCAATGACAATTTAAGCACATGAATCTTCCAAGAACACACACACACACTAAACAAGTCTAACCAATTTTATATTTCAAAAATAAGTCATGACAGTTTAGTGAGCATACAACAGTACATGTAAAACCTTTGTGATGGCCAAATCACATTGTACCTGCACATGTATCAAAAGTAGCAAAGAATATTGCGTGTTGTGTGTGAAAAACATCGCAAGATTTGCATATGTGTATACATGTTATGACGATCTGAGATATGAGAAAATAACTTTAACTCACACACAATCATAACTGTTTGATGGGGACTATCACCTTCGAGGTACATCCTATAACTTCCACATCTCCTAGAATACACGCTTGCAACCATTTTTAAAGCATTTTTAATCTTTGTGCTTTTTATTTTCTTTGCATATTTTCTTTTTAAACATATCATGCATGGGCTTATGAGAAAGAAATGAAATACCCATTGATATTTGACATTTCAATTTTGCTATGCCTAAACACACAAATGTCATTGACATCACACTTTTGCTATGCCGAAGCATACAGATGTCATTAATGATTGGCGGGCAACAGTGGTGAGATGGTCATTAATGCCTTTCTCTTAGGATTTTCTAGTCCTACCCACCAAAAAGAGTGATATGAGTGTTAAGTTTAAGAAATAACCTAATCTTACTCATCACAAACAAGAGCCACAAAGCTCACTTGCTTAGTTGTGCATAAAGATGCTCATCTAAGCTACAAGAGATACAAAGTTTAGAAAACTTTGTTTCATTGGCCATCCAAGGTACACAAGTACCAAAGTACACAAAACACACACTGTTTTTGTATTTTTCAATTTTTCAATTTTTTTTTTATTTTTATACGAAAAACAAAATAAACAAAACTGAAAGTAAACACACAAAGACGTGTTAAGAAAAACAAAAACAATGCATAAAACTAGACTGACTCAGCAAAAATGCAAAACACACAAGCAATGCAACAAACAAGATAAACAAGAAGGGAGAAGAAAGTGATAAAATCACTTAGAGTCCTTTTTCTTCCACGCCTTGGAAGAACCTTTCCTTTGATTAAGACTTTGAAACGGCGGTGAGGGGGAAGAATTACACCCGTTCAAGTTCGAAAGGAACATGAGGGCTTTCAGAAGATCTCCAAGAGGAGCAAGAGAGGATTGAAGCTGATTTTGGCTTCCAGATGCTGTCATACTGTTGCTTTGTTGGGTGGCTAGCCACTTGTAGCAATTTGGTCGAGTATGACCTGCTGCTCCACAATGATAATAGAGATGCTGCTTCTTTTGTTTGGGCTTTTGAGAGTTAGCCTTCTTATCCTTAGGGAGTTTAGCATCTTTCTTTTCTAACTTAGGGGGTGCTCCTAAGATGGATTTACCCTTGTCTACGTTCTCACTAGCTAATTCAGTTTTAACATCAATGTTCTCAATTTTAACAGTATCAGCAGGAGGAACAAAAACAGTAGAACTAGTAAAAGCAAAGTTAGAGAAAGAAAGACCATACCCTAAACCTGTTCGATCTGAAGCAGATTTCTGGTTGCTAAGCATCTCATCAAGTTTTGCACTTGAAGTCCTCTCCAGTTGAGCTCTGACTTGAAACAGCTCTGCTTCAAGCTTCTTGGTCTTCTCAGCTAGGAAGTTGTTCTCAAACCTCAGTGCTGCAATAGTTTGATTCGCCTCATCAAACTTTGTAGACAATTCTTCTCTATCAAGTTCCACTTCACTGAGCTTTTTGGTGGCCAGCCTGTATAACTTCTCATGCTTCTCTGAGAGCTTGTAAAGCTTCTCATAGGCTGAATGGATATCATCTTTGTCATCCATCTTCTCACATTCAGTGTCCACCAATTCTTCTTCTTCTTCTTCCTCAACAATCCCTTCAGTAGAATTGACTGAGGCAGTGAAGGCATTTAGGATTCCGTCATCCTCATTGTCGGAATCATCTTCAGGCTCAGTGTCATTCAGGGTTGCAGCAAGAGCCTTACTCTTTCCAATGCTCTTCAGATATGTAGGACACTCATTCTTCATGTGTCCAAAGCCATGACACCCAAAACATTTTGGTCTTGCCGGAACAGTGTACTGACCGCCATCCTTGGCATCCTTCCTTCCTTTGTCTTGGCTCTTGAACTGTGAAGAGCTGGATTGCCTTCGGTCCTTGTCGAAGCTCCTCCCATTGGCATTCTTCATAAACTTCTTGAACTGCCTTATAATGTAGGACTTCATCTTGGAATCTTCATCATCGGAAGACTCATCTGTATCACTGCTCTTCGCCGTCAGGGCCATGCTCTTGCCCTTGCTTGACTTGCCTATTCTTGATAACCCTAGCTCATAGGTCTGCAAGTTCCCAACCAACTCAGTCAAAGGAATTTTATCAATGTCCTTTAATTCTTCAATTGCCGTAATCTTGCCATGAAATCTCTCAGGTAGAGATCTGAGCACCTTCCTTACAACCTTGAGTTCAGGGATGGTTTCCCCAAGATTGAAGGCTGAGTTCACTATGTCCTTAAGCTTGGCATAGAACTCATCAAACGACTCATCCTCCTTAGCAGTTTCTGTTGAGGATATCTTCTTGAACTCCTCATTGGTGACTGCGCTAAATAAGGCATTCAACGCTCTGCTGTTGAAGTTTGCCGCCTTGATCTTGGCTTCATCCCAATCGGCCGGCGCTTCTTTTGGCTTGGTCCAGCCAATCTCAACAGCTTGCCACACCTTCTCGTCTAAGGACTGCAAAAAAGCTCTCATGCGTACTTTCCAGTAGGCATAGTTAGTCCCATCAAATAAAGGAGGTATAATGAGGGATTGTCCTCTATCCATGACAGCAGGGGTCAATGGATCAACACAGCAAAGATTAACCTAATCAGAGTGTGCCTGCTCTGATACCACTTGATAGGCCACAAACTGAATGACCCCTTGTGATTTAAACTAATTAATTAATTTAGCCAAGTTATTAATTAATCAATTTAACATACAAATACGTGGTAGCACAAACAAATCACCGAAAAACTAAATATGCAGCGGAAAATAAATAACATGGTGATTTGTTCACGAATGGGGAAAAACCCTAACGGCAAAAACCCCACCGGGTGATTTTTAGGTCACCACTCCCGAAACTCCATTATTATCAAATCAAGCAGTTACAAATAAGGAATCCCAAGTACTTTATCAACCTACAGTTGAACTCTTACCCCAATACCCAATCGGACTTGATCTGTAGTGACAGTTTCCCCTTTTGATGCACGGCTCCCAAGTACGTGACTAACCAGATGCGCGGATCCCAGTACGCGACTTCAAACACCAACTTTAGGAAGAGAGGTTGGCTGCAAAGTTCTTCAGATCATCCTATGCAATGAAGATCAGGAAGATGCTTGGTCACAAAACCCTACGGTGCAAAATACACAGCAACTTCTTGAAGAAGATGAACTAGGTCAAGAACTTCGTCTTAGATCACAATTTGCTTGAACAAGGATTGCTCAATGCTTATGCAACTTGTGTCTATGTTGACGGCTCTTAAAATACTCCTTAAATATGTTTAGGGTTAGAAGAAAAGAAAGCCCAAAAACACATTCACGGATCCCAAGAAAATCAGATTGGAATTCTGACTTTTTAATTCTCGACAGATAGCAGGTGTCGAGGTAGCTATCGAGCAGGTGTCGAGCTTTAAAAATTCTGCACTTCAACTTGCTTTTTCTTGGACAGACTTGATGACTTCAACACTTGATCTTGAAACATTGTTTCTTGAAGTATTAAAAACACCTAGAACTACCTAATTACAAGTAGAGTGCGTTTTGTCAAAGGATTAGCCAATTTACATAAAATATGACATATGTTCTTAACATGTGAACACATATGTCCCAACAAAAGGGGTGTTCAATGATCGAAGGTTAGAGGTGAGAGATCAGAGTGTTATCGCGATTGCTCTTGAAATTCCTTCCCTTCAAATCGGAGGTGGTGTCTGAGATGTGAGGGTCAGGGATGGCAAAGATGATGAGGGACACAATGAGAATGATGTGAAAGAGCAGAAAGGGAGATTTAAAAGAGCAAAGGGAAATTTGAGAGGAGAACAGGGAGATCAGTGAGAGGAATTTGGGGAAATGGGAGGTGATCAATGCCCTTTCACTTGGTTTTTAAACCTACCCACTGAGGACCGCACTGACCTCATTGATTTTTTTTGGTTAATTTAATTTAATAGTTACAATAATGGAGGAGGGGAAATTTGAACCCTGGTTATTCTACTAAAGGAGAGCAGACTATACCACTAAGCTACAAGACTTTTGACTAATTTCATCAGTTTTTTAGATTTTGGTACCGACCACTGCACCGATCTCGACAGAAGCTGCCGTGGCCTTTTTTGGATCAACGAGGTTGGCTATTGTAGATTCCGATTCAGTGGTTGAGCACTCTTATGTGTGTGTGTAATATGATATTACTTGATTTAATCCGTGATGTAAATCATTACCTCCTAATTTATCTTATATCCTTACAAATTTACAACGAAATAATAGAATAACCAGATCAGCTTTCCTTAAAAGACATTAAAATATGCATGGATTCAAAGCCAAGTCCTTGGTTTATAATGTCTATACAAAATACTCATGATTTTTTTATTCAAAATGGTGAATGGTAAGATAGCTAGGCCAAAAAGACAAGATAGTAATTGCCTGCATGAGTCACCAACAGCTGGGGCATGATATAGATGTGATACAACTACTACTGCAACAATACATATATACGAATAATAATGTCTTCCTAATAAATTTATGAAGTGTATAGCTTGCTCCAAGTCCATTAGAAACTCGAAATCACAAGGAGCATCCATGTTAAACAAACAGAAAATACATTGCCTTGGTGCTAGGGTACAAATTGTCTGCAAAGGAGCTTCTCAAGAAGATGAAGAAAGCTTGGTGGAGAAAATCTGTTTATGTAGGATAAACAACACAGATTTTCCTTGAACAGAGAGACCACATTTCCAATCAATGCACTTTTCGCTATATATGATAAGACGAATTCAGATTTTTGAATTCATTAGTTGTAGAGTGGATTCATACTGTCCTTTACTTAAAGGCAGGAAAAGATTGACCCTGCATCAACTATTAGAGAAAAGTCTCCTGACTTCCTTGAGTACTTTAGAGTTTCCTAAGGGGTCTCCTAGTAATCCTTATTGTATGGAGAAAGGCTCAGTTAACTTCCAAGAAAAGTAGAGAGAGAGAGTCGTTTTTGGATTTAGAGATAAGTTTAGAATGTAATAAATGAGGGTAATTAATGAGATCTAATAAGAATATTTGTAATAATGATGGTCTTTTTTTAACCATTGGATCTACTTAAATCCAACTGTTTAAAAAATGTGTAACTCTTTAAAGTTACACCAGGTATAACTTAAACCCATCTCTTATTAGTATTATTGCAAGTTTTACTAATCAACATATAAAGAAATAAAGAAATACTATATCTATATTTGATTAGAATTTGATATTTCTTATTTGTTTATAAAAGCTATGATATGAAAAATATATTTGAAATATGTATCTTTATTTTAATTTGATTATTTTTGTTAATTATTTTATTTATATTAATTTAATATATTTATTTATAATTTAAATAATTATTAATTAATTATAACATCATCACAATTTGACTCCGATTCAACCTCGGTCTGACCTTAAAAACTTTGAACCTCTTACTTTTACGGTTTATTAAACGGTCTGGGTCTAAAAACCATATTGTATAACACGGAGGCTTTTGCGAATTCTTACTTAGACCAATAAGGAAAAGACAGGTCATTAAACTACTTTTTAATCTCATTTAGACAAGGACAACAAAATTTTCTTTGAAGATTTTTCTGGGTATTTTTTGCTTTTAGGTTCTGAGGTTATTCTTTTCTGAGATTTGCTCGTAGAAGTTCTTAAGAAATGGATCCCGTGAAATAAAAATGGATCCCGTTATGATTTCTTAAGAACTTCTATGATTTCTGTTTGTCCTCAGTCCATAAAAATGGATCCCGTGAACGCTTGGGGAAATACACCTCTGAAAGCAGTGGACCCAGATATCCACGATCTAATCGAGAAGGAGAAGCATTGTCAATGCCGTGGCATCAAGCTGATCGCTTCCGAGAACTTCACCTCCTTCGCTGTGATTGAAGCCTTAGGTAGTGCCCTAACCAACAAATACTCAGAAGGCATGCCCGGTAACCGATACTATGGAGGTAACGAATTCATCGACGAGATCGAGAATCTCTGCCGATCTCAAGCCCTCCAAACATACCGTCTCGACCTGACCCAACCCAATGGGGTGTCAATGTACAGCCATATTTAGGTTCACCAGCTAACTTTGCTGCCTACACCGCTGTGCTTCAACCACATGATCGTATCATGGGTTTGGATCTTCCATCTGAGGGTCATTTGACACACGGGTATTACACCTTTAGTGGGAAGAAGATCTCTGCTACCTCCATTTACTTCGAGAGTTTGCCTTATAAGGTGAATTCCACAACTGGGTATATCGATTATGATAAGTTAGAGGAGAAGGCCTTGGATTTCAGGCCAAGGTTGATCATTTGTGGTGGGATTTCAGGCCAAGTTTGAAAAATGGATCCCTAAGCGTTCTTAAGAAATTGTATTTTTTGTTCTCATAGAAGTTCTTAAGAAATAAAAACCCTAACTTTTTGATCTTTGTTATGTTTGTTTTTCCTTAAAAATATGTTTTTCTAATGTCTGAGGGTGAGGTGGGCAATGGAGGAGTAACGGATTGAAGTTCGGGTGGGCAAAGTGATAAGTTTTGAACCACGGGTAGACAAAGTGAATACAGGCCAAACCTCAGGTGGGTTTACTGTAATTATCCCGAAAATGAATGTGGCAAGTAAAGAATGACAAACTATAATGGAGTACATAACATATTAAGTGAAGAAGAATAAGTAAATATTTTATAAGAATTACATCTCAATCTCAATCTACTCAACATTGGTAGACATGGCAAAACGGGCGGCTCGGGTTGGGTTCAGGTCGGGCCAATTGGGTCGCGGGTCAAAACGGGTCACGGGTCAAAACAGGTCATTTTTAAATGGATCAATCGGGTTGCGGGTCAAACAGGTCGGGTCAGAAAATTCTAACCCGTTTTGCTATGTCTACCTAATTAACCCAAAAAAAAAAAAAAAAGGTTTGCCATATAGCTGATTAGGCAATGTGTGACACAAAATTCATGGTCAACAAGCCAAACCAACTTGAAAGTAGCCTGTGACTCAAACCAGGGAAATGGTTATCCCGTTTTGGAGATACCAAAAATCTATCTAGGCGAGGCATAGAAGGCAGTAAAACTACCTCCTTCCAGTGGCAAATCTACCAATGCATCAAGGTAAAGACCACCAACTCTGTACCTCTGCTAGTTCCTCCCACAAGAAATTCTTGGCTAGATCATTAGAAGGTCCATACACCCCTACAAAACCCATTAGAAACCATTTGCCACATTCTAAAATTTGCAAGACACAACATGCTCTCCCATGGCGTCATCAACTTTTTCAATCACTCTTTTATCCCACATTAGCAAGATTCCTCTACAAGACCCCCCCCCCCTCCTTGCTGATGCAAGATGTAACCAATCCACATGTATTTGCCCAGATGCTCTGCACAAATATGTTGTTCATTGATCCCCCCATTTTTGTTTCTTGGAGACATATAACATCAACCCTCCAACCTCCTAGCAGATTACATACTCGCAAACGCTTCTCCTCTTAGCAGATATAATATGTATCCTATTGTAAATGAATGAGTCATTGGGTGAGGGTATATGTTGTTGTTATTAAGGTATTATAGTTTCATATAAAACAAGAAATGGAGGTTGGTTGTAGTAGCACTTCATGGTAATTCTTGTGTGTGACTTTCAAATGATACATATTATTTCCACAAGTCTATAAGCCATCCTTATTCCTCCTAAATATTATCATTTGTGCGGAGTGTATTAGGAAATCATTCTCAAATATGAAACGAGTTGGTAGAAGCATGTTGTCCATTGGATTCAAGCAATTTATAATAAATGAGTTTTCAATTAGATGATGCATAGCAGCCCCATGCGCATACTTAGCTGAAATAGAAGTATCACCATATGCAATACTAGAAGCATCTATATTGAAAATCTTTTTTAGTGGATTAAAGAATACTATGATTGGATAGATTTTTGAAGTTGTTGATATTGATGGAATTATGTCCTTGTTGCACTTTCCATCTTATGGTATTTATAATTCATACTTCATACACATCTTACCGATCATTACAACCAGTATTATTTCCTTATGCAATTATGCCACAACTAAATGGTTGTTTGCTTCCTTCCACTAGGACTTATGCTTAATTGGTTTCTTTTCAAGATTTAAAACTTGATCAAAGAATGAAATTCTTAAGAATCTTCAAGCCAATTTGCTATCTTAATTATTTCAAATTGTCTTCTTCTATATTAGATCAATGTTTTCTGTGTTTAAGAATTGAAGCATCAATGTGTTAGATGATGTTGTTATCCTATGCAGTTTTGATGTCTGATATTGTGGCTATATATTTTTTGTGAAAAATTTTAAGTCTAAACTGATCAAATGCCAAGTTCAATGACCACCAACTTCTTTTGTACATAAGAGATATTGAACTCATTTTCATGGATTTATCATTTAAGCCTTTTATTTTTTATTTTTTTTCTCCTATGTGGTCTAGAAGTATTTTTCAACTATTTACTTTCCTTAAGTCTTTTGTTGTGCTACTTGAAGTCTAGAAGTTTCTAGTTCAAATTCCATATGGATTTTCCCGAAGGTATAGGAAATGTTTCCCTGCAGTTGGGTGGCTGTTTTGCTTGACTTATTTTCATGATTCTTCTCTTTGCTATTAGTCGATTTGGAAGACCAGACAATGGGTTATCCAGAAGTTCATCCTTTACTCTGCAGAATACATTCCTTATTCATTTGTTTTTCTATTAATAATTCTACTTGTACTAGATTAGTTAAAGAGGGGCCATCATCTGGTGCAATGGTAAAAGTCTCTAGTTTTCGAGTGCAAGTGCATGGGGTCCGATTCTTGATATTGATTTGTTCATGTAAAAATACTAAATGGAAGGACTATATCCATATACCCTTTCAATGACATACTAGGTAATGGCTTTTTATCCTAGAATAGTTCAAGGCACTTAGCTTTTGAAAGAATGGGTATGGATTATTCCCGCTGTATTTACCGAGGTGTCCTACACTTTTCTAGAATAGTTCAAGGTGCTTATGTACTTAAGTTTCTAAAGGATGAAATCAGATAGTTTCTGAGATATATGCTGACATGATATTAATGCATTGGTATACATTTGAAGTTGTTGTATATATAGGTATATACAAGGATAGGTTGTAATAATGATGGTTGAGTTTGGAGAATATGGTTTCTTTTTTTTAAGCTTTGGAGAATATGGTTTCATAAAGTGAAAATTCAAGTTCTGAAAATTTTTAAGTGAAAATTTGAAATCTAAATTTTCTGGAATTTTCTAGAATTTTCTGGTGACTATTAAGAAAGATTGAAGAGGATTCAATCTTTGTTAACCGATTTATGAAAAAGTGACTAACTCTCCACACGTGCCTTTTCATGAAACATAACGAGGTTTCAATCTTTATTAATCGTTTTATGAAAAAGTAACTAACTCTCCATACGTGTATTTTCATGAAACATAATGAGGTTTCATGAAATAACTAACTCTCCATTTGTGCCTTTTCATGAAACATAATCCTATGGGTATAAATAGATGCTTATGTTCTCTTGAAAAAACTAATTTTCAGAAAATCAAAAGTTGGAGAGAAACACAAGAAACACAAGAAATCCTGTGGTCATTCTCCTGAATTGCTATCTGTAGAACCTAACATCTTGGTTGTATCCTGGAGACAAATTTGCGATAACCCTTTAACAACAAAAGTGTGGGGAGCAAATATTGTCTAAAGAAAACGATATAGTGCCTCCAAGTTATCTACTTTCTTTTTGTCTTTTCTTTTAATCTTCTTCTTCCATTATTACTTTGTGTAATATTCCCAACAATCTTAGACAATATTTCCTGCGATGGAAGGAGTAAGTGATGTTTCAATGTTAAAGATGTTGAATCATGAGTTGGTGAAATTGGATCGCTTTGATGGAACCAATTTCTCTCGATGGAAAGACAAGATGAAATTCCTACTTACTGCACTAAAACTTTTCTATATCTTAGACCCGAATTTGATGCCTTTTCCTCCTGCGAGTGATGAAGATACTTCTGATATTAAGGCACACAGAAAGAAACGGGAGGAAGATGAATTGATATGCAGATGGCACATTCTCAATACTCTTTCGGATCGTCTTTATGATCTCTACACATCAATGAAATCACCGAAGGAGATTTGGAATGCTTTGGAGGCAAAGTACAAAACTGAGAAAATAGGTACAAATAAGTTTATTATTCAAAAGTATTTTGATTATAAAATGCTTGATAATGTCTCAGTCTTAGATCAAGTGCATGAGTTACAGATTTTGGTCAATAAACTCTGTGATTTGTCAATCAATATTCCTAAATCATTTCAAGTGGGTGCAATCATTGCGAAACTCCCACCAAATTGGAATAATTTTAGGAAGAAGCTTTTGCATATGTTGAAAGATCTCACTTTAGAACAATTCGGACAACATCTTAGAATTGAAGAGGAAAGTCAGGTTAGAGATGTGACTAACACCAATTCTAAAGTGAATGTGAATAATGTGAGCAATGTTCAAAGTGGGAGTTTGAGTAAGACCAATAAGCACTTGAAAGTGAACAAAAGTGAGAGTGGTTTCAAGAAGAACAACTCCAAGAATCCCAACAAGGACAAGAAGAATCGAGCATGTTTCCATTGTGGAAAGAAAGGCCATTACATTTACTCTTAAAGAACAAGAAAAAGGATGAAGGAGACAATGCCATTGAAACGAATGTCATTGAGGACATTGTTGCTATGGTAAGTGACATACATATTGATATGATCACTGAAGTTCAAATGGCTACGATTGCAAATCCTTTTGATTGGTGGTTCGATTTGGGTGCAACAGTGCATGTGTGCAACAACAAGGAGCAATACAAGACTTATGATGAGTCTTCCATAGAACAACAAGTGCCAATAGGCAACCATAATAAAGTAAAGGTTCTTGGAAAGGGCACCGTTGAAGTGAAGATGAGTTCCGGCAAGATGATGATCTTGACCAATATCTTTCATGTACCCGATATCAAGAAGAATCTTGTGTCTGCCAATTTGTTATGTAAGAGTGGTGTAAAAGCTGTACTTGAATCAGACAAGTTAATCTTGTCCAAGAATGGGATATTTGTAGGAAAGGGATATACTACTGATGGCATGTACAAACTAAGTATTATTCATAAAGAAGTTTCTAGTTGTGCTTATATTGTTGATTTTTTATTTGTGGCATGCTAGATTGAGACTTTTAAATTTCAAATTCTTGAAATTTATGTAAAAGCATAATATAATTTACATAAGCATGATGACTTGAATTGAATGGTGTATTAACTAGAAATGATGAATATTTCTAAATGTATATTATTCTTTATGAGGAACATGTCATAATACACCAAAGTGGAGCCCTTTATACACCTTGATAAAATGGTTTGGTCAAAAGAGAGAACTCTATTTAGTATGGTGAATGCCATAAACTTGAGTGCAATGAGTTAAGTTCCCATCTGATCAATGGGAAGAAGTTTTGCTTAGCGTATGCTATGTGCATAATAGAGTTTCATCTCAAAAGTATTTCATATATGTTATGAAATGAAAAAGTGACCAAATGTTTATCATTTTAAACTGTGGGGGAGTTTAACCTTTTGTAAATGATAGACCAAAAAGAACTAATTAGTCAAAGAGCTATATAAAGTGTGTACGTAGGTTTTGAGTAAATTCGAGGGTATGTAGTTTATTAGACTTAACGTCTAATATAAAAGTGAAATCAAAGGATATTGAATTTATTGAGTTTAAATTCAAAGATGATTTCAAGGATACCCCGATACCTACTTAAACACGAATAATTGACTCTAATGTTAAATATCACATTAAGTGATATTAAAAACTTAAATATGGTTCACTAAGTGAACAAAGGTGGAGTCAAAGTTTGAGAAATAAAAAAGGATTTTAATCCAAATTTTATTTCATGTGAAGCTCTTGTTTACCTTGTTAAAGGTAATAAAAGTGTAGTCCTAATTAAATATCCATGGTATTCTTAGAGGGAAGTGATCCTAAAGTTTTAGAAAGTTTTGTGCTTCTGAAAAGATGTAGCTTTCTATTGTAAAAGCTATTAATGATGAGATAGACTTGATATTATTTAACAATAATTGGGTCTTAATGAATCTACCTCTGGTTTTAAAACCAATTGGTTGTAAGTGGGTATTTGAATAAGGTATAAAATCTTTTGGTCTAAGGTTAATAATAAAATGTTTGAAACAAAGGGAAAAGATAGATTTTGATATCTATACACTAGTAACTATTTGTGTTATTAGTTTGATATCTTTAAAACCATTCATATAATTTTGAAGTTCACTATATTCTATTATTACATTTTGATATATGTAATTATAGTGTGTGTGTGTGTGTATATATGTAAATTTTGGAATGGTTGAGAACCCAAATTGTGGGGTTTAGAAACTCAAATTGTGGAATTTTGATATCCAAGAAAGTGTGGGGGTATAATCCTTAAACGAGTCATGGACTCATAAGAATGCTAATATGTATTAAAGATGTGCTTGATAAAGGTATTAAGAATTAACATCGAGGGATGTTAAATTCATTGTGATTAAATTCTGCCATGCGTGATAGATGTCTCGATTTTAAACAAGCATATATTGTGATCCTATTTTGAAAGTACCTCTTTGTGAAATAAAGAGAGTACAAGTGAATTCATTAATTGAACATTCAAGGATCAATAATGTAATATTGGATTGTGTCTCCACATATAATTTGAATATGCATCATATAGATGTGAGGTGACTTTCTTAAAAGTGATTTTGGTAAGGAAGTTTGCTTGAAAGACCTATGGGTTTGTACTTCCTTAATTAATTAAATAAAAGTCTTTTATAAATGAGAATCAAGTAAAAAAAAAATATGGTGGAGATGTGCACTATATTAATCTCATTTTGAGATTTATGTTATCTCATTTTGTTGAAATTTGAGTAATCTCATTGTGTTGAGATTAGTAATTTCTCTTTTTTTTTTTTAGAATTGTGTTATCTCATTGTGTTGAGATTAGTGTTGAGAACTTGCTTCTTAGATTTTAATATCTTTAAAGAGGCAAAGACACTTTGATTCCAATATTAAGATTACTGGAAAGGCGGATGCATAGCTAGAGTTTGCTAGTGAATTAATTACATGTTGCGTATCATGTATGGAACTAAACTAGACATTGCCTTCACAGTATGTAGACTTTCAAAATTTCTAAAACTTGAGATTGATCACTAGAAAGTACATAATTGTGATGAATATCTATAATATAGAATATTCAAGTTTAATTCTATTATTGATGTGAGTGATAATATCTATGTCTAATTAGATAATCACTACATGTGGGGGTACTATGTGTAAGCATTAAAGAAATAAGGTGTATTTCTTACTCTACTATAGAATTAAATTGAGAGCATTGATTACAATGCTAACGGACAAGGAAACCAATTGGCTAAGGTTTTGATAAAGTGTCGTGGCCACAACCATAGTAAGCCATTTCTTGTACTGTAATTGTGAAACCACAATGCGTATAGTATACATGAGTTGTATACAATGTGAACTTAGACTTAAATGTCTAAGACAAGAATACGTAAGGCAGGTCAAGTGTGGTTGGACTAGTCCATTGCCTACATAATTCTATATATAAAACAAACCCTTTAACCAAAGCAGTATCTTGAGATATGGTTGGGGTAACATCCATTGGAATCGGACTAAAACCTTTCTTTTAAGAGAATCACTAATAGTGGAAACCCAACCTCAAATTGATTTAATCTAAAGAGGTTTAAAGGGTAACAACAAGCTATTGATACGTGGTTAGTAAGAGCACTAATTTTGTGTCTCATTCAAGATGGATTAGTGCAGACTGTTACGATGTAATTGAGGATGAGTTTTAAACTCTTAATGAAGTTCATAAATAATAAATGTCTGTGTAATAGGGACATAATAAGGAACTTCACCTTTATGAACGTAGAAGTGGTGCCGCTTCTAGCAAGAGTAAAAGGGTTTTCTCTTATACATGTTCACTAAACCAAGTAGAGCACAAGGCCATAATAGTGCTAACAACTTGGATTTCTAAATGTGTTGTGGATGTTCTCATGTGTGTGTTGTTTCCGATTTCAACACATAAGAGTTTCGGTTTAAGCATCAAGCCACCATTAACTCTATTGATTTCTTGAGCAATTACACTAAAGGGAGGTTTAAGTTGAAAGACACCTTCCATTATGCATGATAGGATATCAGTCAAGTGAGACATATATTATTACAACCTAGTGGGGGATTGTTGTATATATAGGTATATACAAGGATAGGTTGTAATAATAATGGTTGAGTTTAGAGAATATGGTTTCATAAAGTGAAAATTCAAGTTCTGAAATTTTCTAAGTGAAAATTTGAAATTTGAATTTTCTGAAATTTTCTAAAATTTTCTAGTGACTTTTAAGAAAGATTGAAGAGGTTTCAAACTTTGTTAACCGCTTTATGAAAAAGTAACTAACTCTCCACAAGTGCCTTTTCATGAAACATAACGAGGTTTCAATCTTTATTAACCGTTTTATGAAAAAGTAACTAACACTCTATACGTGCATTTTCATGAAACATAACGAGGTTTCATGAAATAACTAACTCTCCATATGTGCCTTTTCATGAAACATAATCTTATGGGTATAAATAGAGGCTTATGTTCTCTTGAAAAAACTAATTTTCAGAAAATCAAAAGTTGAAGAGAAACACAAGAAACACAAGAAATCTTGTGGTCATTCTCCAGAATTGCTATCTGTAGAACTCAACATCTTGGTTGTAACCTGGAGACAAATTTGCGATAATCTTTTAGCAACAAAAGTGTGGGGGGCAAATATTGTCTAAGGAAATGATATAGTGCCTCCAAGTTATCTACTTTCTTTTTGTCTTTTCTTTTAATCTTCTTCTTCCATTATTACTTTGTGTAATATTCCTAACAGAAGTAAGATAAGTGTTATGCTGATCAATGTGATTCAGGTAATCTAATATGTCCTGCACACACTTTTTTTAGGATTTCGCGAAGATGATGTATGGGGAGTCATTAAACTTTTGACTTCCAACTTTGTTGAACGCCGCCCAGCCCCTGAAACATCTATTCCTACACCAGTTAAAGTAGAAACAACTTCCAAGAAGTGAGGTGCTAACTCTGCTAAGGTAATTTTTGACTTTGCTAAGGTAAGGCTATTGGATGGATGAGTTACTGATTGTAGGAGAAAAAGGTAAAATACCATATGAGCGCATCAATGTGAGTGGTAAAAATGAAATGAATTTATAAAAGAATGTATTGGATGCATATGAGATATTATTATTATTAAGCTTCACTAGGTTCAATGTTGTTGATTACAGTTGAGTTATTTTTATTGTAATGTCTAGTTCAAAGAGATCCTGCCTTTTTATTTTTTTAATATTAACAACATCAACATTCTCTAACTTGTTTTATATTGCAATGGTTAAGGATGTAGTCATAAAATTTTACAACCAAAGATTTGTGAGAAGTACTTAGAATTTTTTTTCTATTCTAAATCAGTTCAGTTAAGTTCAGCGTTTATTCCTATTATGAGCCTCTAAAAGGGTCATTTGGTATTGCTATTTCTATGGAAAACCATTTTGCATGCTAAAGTTCCTCCAAAAGGTTTTTTTTTTTGGTTTGAACAGCTGCATTTGGAATGATCCTTCCTGTCAGAAGAGGATATTTAAATAGGATAAATACCACTTATTCCAAAAGTTTAAGTTGATAGAAAGGATGCTTTTAATCACTTAACCATTATTCTAACACTCTCTCTCCCATGTGAGTCATCACTCCCCATCAATAACTGGGGCTCAACATGTGGAATTTTAACTTTAAATGGGGAAAGTAGAGTGAAGATAGAACTTGAACTCAGGATATCACCTAACCTGATACCATGATTGATAAGCTATGACTTGTCACAAAAACTTAAGTTGTAAAAAAATGGTGAATACAATCACTTAATCATTATTCTAACAAAAGAGAAGGGAGATTATTATAGATTGGTTGTGTATGCATAGGAGGGCTGGTGAAGCAATTGACCATCTTTTTACTTCTCTGCTTGGTTGCACAGGACCTTTGGTTGTTAGAGTTCATGTTGTACTGAGTATAACTGAATGGAACAGTTTCTTTACTTAATCAAGGTAACCCTTTCTTCTTACTGCAAAGTTTGTTTGATGCTATAACTAATAAGTCTCATTGTGAGTTTATTGGAGAGGTCTTCTAGTCTGGTGGAATCCCTGTCTTACAAGTTACAACCTTCTGTCAACTGATATCTGTTGGATGTATGAAGGTGTAGGAAAATGGATATATTTTTACTGTGTTTTGTTTTATCAAGTGATGAATGTTGCTGCCACTTTTTTCAATTTTCAATGTGCTTCTCTAAAGTTTTATAATTCTAAATTTATTAATCTGTTAGGTACAAAATTCTTTCAAACTGAGCTAAAGCAACGTGTACCAATTTTGGGAAGCTAGTTCGTCTCAATAACAATAAATATATCTTTGTAAGAGTAGGGATCATGCTTCATGGAAAGCATAATTTCTACACCAAATTCTCAAAATTATTCAAGGTAAGATTAGTTCACTCTAATTGATATCTTGACTTGAAGTCCATATTATATCTCCTTGACTATATTTGTTTAACCGGCCTCTCTCTAGTCATCTTTTCTTGGTCACCTAGCTTCTGCATGATTACAAAACTATACTGATAATTTTTTTAATAAGTGCCTGGAAATGAGTGCTGTTTCTTTAACTGACCTGATAGCCTATGCAAAGATCATTATTGAATTCTAAAGTATGAACTTGTACTCTAGATTTAGAAGCCTCATTACCTCTTGTAGCTAGTGTGTTTTGAGAGCTAGAATTAAAGAGTACAAGAACTAGGTTGTTTTTTGGATATGTTTGATCTTGATGTAAAGAGTTTCCAAAAGTTCTGAACATTTAACTATAGTAATTATGAAGTTCTTTCTGCGTAGAGCATAGTAGTCAGATCATGGAGGGAGTGGAGCACACAAAGCTACCCAAACCTTCCTCTTTTTCTTGAACAGATTTGAAGGTTTCAATACTTGATCTTGAAACATGGTTTCTTGAAGTATTTCAACACATCCTAAATCTACCCAAATACAAGTAAAGTGCGTTTTGTCAAAAGATTAACCAATTACATAAAAGTATGACATATGTTCTTAACATGTGAACCACATATATCCTAACATCCAACAAGCACATAATGCATTAAAGAAACTAAGGCAAGAAGCAATAGATAACTAAAAGCATCAAGAAACGGCTATAAAAACCAAGATACACAAAGTACTAAAGTAAACTGAGTTTTAAACTAAAGTACTAAAAACTTTAAAGTAAAGCAATGTAAATGAAACAAAGCAACTAAATAAACTATAAGAGCAATAAAAATAGTCTCAAAATTCTACTCCCCCTCAACTAACTACTACTACTCCCCCTTTTTGGTCGGAATGGCCAAAGGTGCTAGTCCTCGCTCACCAAGTCTCTAATCTGAGTGGAGAGAGCAGTGATTTGCTCTTGAAGATACATCATCTAAGTAGTGGTGTACGCACAATGATCATCCAACGTCCATTGCATAGCCTCCTGTGAATGCTGGAAATAGTTGAATCTGTCAAGAAGCATGTCGATGCAATCGGGAGCATGAGGAAGTGCATGTGGCTATCCTTGAGGCTGTGCCTGTAACTGCTCCTGAGGCCGTGAAGGTGAGGCTTCCATGTCTTCAAGATGAAGGGTGAAGTTATCAATACCTTCATGTCCTCACCTTCTCCTCTCTCTTTTTCTTCTCTAAGACCACGAAGATGAGTTTTGCTCCTCGTCATCGTTTAAGCAGAGATCTGGTCTTCCCTCTTCATCACTGGCAAACCGAAGGGAATCCGAACCCTCTCATGTCGCATGATAGACATGATTAATCCTGGGAAAGGTAGAGTCATCCAGGATGTCTTCTTATTGACACATTTCTCAAAAAGATGGTATATGTGAGCACAGATGTCTATGTCCTTCTTTTGGAACAAGTCATGAAGGAACAATGTTCGTGGTTGGGAGAGATTCGTCAGATTCGTCACTGAGAAGAGGTTGAAGAGCATAATGTACGCCAGTTTTCTCATTTCAGGAGAGAAGCTGGTGGTGAGCAAGCATATTTTCAATCGTTCTCCCCCAAGAACTAGTGCTATCACTGATACTGGCGTTGTCCTCTTATCATATGGAAGAGAAGACTCTGGGATCACTGGCCCAATCTAAAGGAAGTTCTGAATCGACATGGCGGACACTATGAACTCCTTTCCTTTCACCTAACAATTTAGGTGATCTCCCTCCACAATCGCATTCTAGAAAAACTCCCGAACCAAAATATGGTGCATATCCACCGAGCCTGTGAGGAATGGAGCCCATGTGCAATCTTTGAACACATCAAGAATGAAAGTGCTCTCAAGAGACGGAAGATCCACCTCTCTCTCCACAATTATGACAACATCCTTGTAGTACTCTGAAAATGCCTTAAATGCATCTCTATCTCAGAAGCGATCCTCTTCATATCTTTAATGCTTAAGAGGTTTCTTGGCAATGGTTTTCTTGTGAGGAAACATCTACAAAAATGAGCAAACACACAACCATACACAAAAATGGTAACAAACTTGATTATATACAAGTTAGTTCAAAAATCAAGCAAAATAAGGGAAAATGCTCTAAAATATGATCAAACAATAATAATAAAAACACATGAACATGTTATATGTGCAATTACGTCTAGAAATAAGGTTCTTTCTGTTCAAGTCTCATTGGGAATCTTTAAGAAAATTTTTGGTAGTTGTCTCCTTGATGGTAGACTATTATTACTTAAAATCTTGATTCTTTACAGAATTCACCGACTCATAAAATTTTAGCTTCTCTAACCTTCAAACTCTGTAAACAAAATGATTGAAGAACAAAGAGGAAGGTTTGACTATCATTTTTTATTCCTGTAGCAAGATTATGCAACTAAAAAAATAGGACATTACACGGTAAATGACATAAAAATGAGACATGGTATGAGTCAATTTGTGCAAGCCAACAAAGCAAATTGCAAAAGTAGACTTGATGGAAATGGGAAATTGGGATGAACTAATATACCTCTTATTTAGTACTTTTCAGTGTGCATTTCAGAATAAAAATTAAATTTTATTTTGCATATATTAAGTTATGTAGCCAAAATTTCCCAAAATTTCTAAAGTAATTTATGTCTTTTTTTTTTTTTTTTTTTTTTTTTTTTTTTTGTGTGTCACGTATTTTTATATCATACCCTAGTTGATCTGTTTTTAGAAATATCCAACTGTTTCATTGCTTATAGACCATTAATGTGGTTTCCCTCTTCATAATTTTAGTTTTTCATTTATTAAAATGGAAAGCAATAAGCTTTGTAGCAAAAATCAAACATTGAGGCTGTGGATATCACATATTTAACTCATCCATGTGCTGCACAACTCTACTAAGAAAGTTACCATAGAAGCAACATCTGATATCAAACCTGCCTCACCCTCCAATATCTCCCTAAAAGATCTAGACCTCACTTGAATTTCAAGAAACTGAATTCTCTTAACCATAAATTCATAAATTCACTTGATTTTTGCTTATCTACCCCTCCCTACAAGTTTTCCATTGCAATCTTGTCTTGATTTCAATGTCAATTACAAAGCATTATATGATCACTTTGAAAAGAAACAAAATTACAGAGCATATGCAACCGGGATTGTGAAGCTTGTGATCTAGAACCAAGATTACTTGGTGGCGTGAGAGATTTCATCAAGTCATGATGGTGGACCTCCAAGCTATTGGTAGCATTAGAAGGCTTAACAACTAGAATTACAACACGCGGTCGACTTGCTTAGAATCATACTTGTTAGGACAAGATTTGTGGAAGATTGTGACTAGTGGCAAAACCACACCTCCTGAGAATGCTAAAGCATTTTGGAAGTGGAAGGTTAAAGCTGGGGATGCTATGTTTGCAATCGAGACAAGTGTCGAGGAAGAGATGTTGAAGCACATCAGGCAAGTGTGTAGACACACCAAAGGTAGCATGGGACACCTTTGCGATACTATTTTCAAAGAAAAATGATGTGAGACTACTGTTGCTTGAGAATGAGTTAATGTTGGTGGTGCAGCAAGATTTGATAATGTTACACCAAAGTATAGTTTTTGTTGCGAAATCTCTTAATTAAATCCTGCATCAAATATTTTTATACAAGACGCAAAATCTCTGAATTAGATCCAGCATCAAATATTTTTGATCCAAGAATAAAGAGGATAATTATTCATGAGTTGAGACCTGAATATAGAAGTTTTGTAGCTCACTGACCTTAGATTCTTGGAGAGAAAAGATTAAGGATAAATTGGATAGCGTTTGGAGCCATTTGCCGTTATCTACCTACCACTGTGTACCTTGCTTAGTAAGTCCTTGGGCTGCCCATATACTCCAATTCTATGAAAAATGAGCATGTCTCAACAGAAATGGAGTTTATAAAAGCTATAACTATAAAGAAGTGCAGTTCAAAACTAATTAATTAACCAAATACGGTCCACATGAAAAGTTTCAAAGAGTGCATTTCCAAATTTTATTACCATAGTTTTACAAATTAATATCACAATTTTTAAGCAATTTGGCCTACAATCTTGGTTTTGGACTGATCTATATTCGGGTCTCAATTCATGAATAATTATCCTTCTTAGTATTGATTTAGAAATATTTGATGCAAAATCTAATTCAAAGATTTCATGAAATAGAGACTTTACCTTGGTAAAATATTAAGTGAATGTCACATAATTTTTCTTTGAAAATAGTATTGCAAAGGTGCCCATGCTGCCTTTGGTGTGTCTGCACAATCGCCTAAACAACATTAACTCATTCTCAACATTAACACACTTGCACATAGACACAACCTACACTCACTTAGACACACACGGCAACGCACTAGATGGACACACCACTCCACTAATACACACTTCCCTTTTGTAAGACACACAGACACTCTTAACTAAGGCTTGGTGATTATGCTACTACTCTACACATGTGGGAACTCCTTGGTTCTGACTTATACTTGCTGAAGGTCGACCAAGTAACCGACATTGAAGCTTCTAGCTTCATTTATTTAATTTCTGTCAGTACACCCTTTTCTTCTTTCTTTCACAAGGCAGCTTCTAGAACTTTAGGCAAATTGTGGTTGAAATTTAATTGTCTAGGGAAGTTTCTAGAGGAAGTATGAGAAATGTTTTGTAGATATTTCCAGAGTGGGCAAGAGAGAGAAAATACTGGAATATGAGAGAGATTTTTCTAGAAGGGGAGAAGCTGTTGATTTCTAACTTGGTAATTCATGACTATATATAAAGGTCAATGTACTTTTTGAGCTTGAAAAATTTCTTAAATATTTTTGATCGGAGTGTAATAAAATGGTGTTTCCTTCTATTACATTCATGATGGGCTTATCATGAATGTAATAAGTGGAATCAATCATGAATGTAAGAGAAGAAAATACCATTCACCGTGTTCTGGGAGTACTTAATGTAAGGTTGAATTTAATCAACCATTTTGTTGGCTTTATTCCGTGCCAATTTGCTTGTAATTTAGCACTTAGTAACCCTGTATTTAGGTGGGAAAATTGTAAGGGTAGTGTGTGAGAAGATGTGAAGAAAAACTCAAGTATGTACAAAGAAGCAGAGCTTCGCGGCTAGGACTCGCGAGTGGATCGCGACTGGCAAGCCGCCAAATGAAGGCACGTGAGATGCACACAGGGAAGCTGAAGGGTCGCGCCAGCTGTCACACTACAGGACAAAAGTCCCAGGCTAGCTAGGCCATTACGTCGCGACTTGAACTCGCGACCTGGACAAGTCGCGAGACCAAACTGCCAATTTACCCTGTTTGGCAAAAACTGTCTCTTCGTATTCTTTTCTCACCCCATTGTATATAGACCCTTATACCCACGATATTGAGAGAGCTTCTAGAGAGAATTTTGTGAGAGAAACCCTAGAGAAAAACAAGATTGTTTTATCCCCAATCTTCACCTTAGAGACTCTACAAATTCCTCTTCTCTCTTCCTCTCCATTATTATACCTTTGAGAGGCATTTTACCAAATCCTTATCTCACCACACCCACGTCTATGAGAAGGTTCATTTGGTGCTGTTGGGAAGCAGTTAGGAAGGAACTAATCTACATTGGTTGATGCTATGGTCTAGTAGCAGAATCCGGGAAGTTAAAGAAGAAATAGGTTCGGCGTAACTTCGTTGGAGCAAGAAGCTTGGAGGGCTTAGGTACTTGGGTAGATTAGGCTTGGAGGGTCTTCTGCTGTTCATGTATCCCAACTATATTCTTTAATGGATTATTTGACCACTTGGAGGGCGGCGGAGAGGTTTTACGTCGAGGGCTTCGGTTTCCTCTTCGATAACACATCGTGTGTTATCCGTGTATTTGCATCTTCCTTCCTTTATCTTTGCCTTATATTTACTGCTGTGGATGTGTTTATATTTGGCTTAGATTATTTATCAATTCTGGTATAAGTTTGTTGTTATGTTCCACACATTAGCTGTTTGATATAAAGTTTGAATTGGTAATTTTGTAATTGGGGTCTAAACATTCAAGGGTATTCCATACACAAATTGAACTTTCAATTGGTATTAGAGCGGGTACACTTGCTGTGGTTTTAATACCTAAGTGTAATCCTAGACCCCTTGGTGTGTTTTGAAAATTGATTTAGCAAAAACCACCATGAAGGATTGTAAAAGTGTTTGTGAAAATGACTCTGTGAGCATATTTGAAGACTGTTCTAGTAATGTGTTTTTTGAGTTATTTAAATCAAAGAAACATGCTTCAATCTTCTGTCACATGCTGAAATCCCTAGTTCATAGGAACCATGATATTCATAACAGCTTATGTGAGTCAAAGTCCTTAGTCTATAAGTATAAAAGAAGAAATAGACACTTGTGTGATGAACTTGATAATCTAAAAAGGAAACTATAATCATCCTTGAATGAAATAAAGGAAAATAAGTCTTGCTTTGAAGGTCAAGAATGTCTCTCTCATGCATGTCTTTTTGTTCATACTGCTTTAAAAGTATTTAATTCATGTTTGTGGTATCTTGATAGTGGTTGTTCAAGGCATATGACTGGAGAAAAATCTCTGTTCAAAACTCTTAAGGAGAAGGAAGATGGATTTGTAACATTTGGAGATGGTAGTCATTCACAAGTTCTTGGAAAGGGAACGGTGGATATTCTGGGATTGCCTTTGTTGACTGATGTGCTGTATATTAAGGGACTAAAAGTGAACTTGCTGAGTATCACCCAGATTTGTGATGAAGAGTTCTTAGTCCAATTTTCAAAGAAAGGGTGTCTAATATTGAATGAAGAAGGTGTTCAAGTTCTGAAGGGACTAAGGACCACCGATAATTGTTATGGGGTTATTCCCAAACCCAGCATAGCTTGTCGGAGTGCTTGGGTAAACCTCTTAGAGTTGTGGCATCAACGGCTTGGACATGCAAATTACAAACAAGTGGCAAAAGTCTCGAAGCTTGAAGCAGTGGTCGGTCTACCTAAGTTTGGGAAAATTGAGAAGAATGTTTGTGGTACATGTCAATTAGGAAAACAAACAAAGTCAAGCCATCCTAAAGTGAATGTGGTTGCAACTTCTCGCTGTTTAGAATTACTGCATGTGGATTTGATGGGTCCAAGAAGAACAGAAAGCATGGGTGGAAAGCGTTATATTATGGTGGTAGTTGATGATTTCTCAAGGTATTCTTGGGTGGATTTTCTTAGAGAGAAATCAGAAGCATGTGACAAGATGAAAAAGTTGTGCAAGAGACTGATGAATGAAAAGGGAGTACCTATCATCAAAATCAGGAGTGACCACGGGAAAGAGTTTGAAAATGCAAAGATTGAAGCATTTTGCAATGAACACGGTATCAAGAAGGAATTCTCAGCCCCAAAGACTCCACAACAGAATGGAGTAGTTGAAAGGAAGAACCGGGTGATTTAAGAAATGGCACGAGTAATGTTACTTAACAAAAACCTTCCACAGAAGTTTTGGGCTGAAGCTGTGAACACTTCATGTCACATTGGGAATAGGATTTACTTCTGAGCAGGAACGAAGAAGACATCGTATAAAATTTGAAGAGAAAAGAAGCCGAAAGTGAAGTATTTCCGAATATTTGGGAGCAAATGTTATATTCTCAATGATAGAGAGAATCCCGAAAAAATTGATGCTAAAAGTGATGAAGGGATATTTCTAGGATATTCATTAAATAGTCGAGCGTATAGGGTGTTCAATAAGCGCACTATTACTGTAATGGAGTCTATAAATGTGGTGATTGATGACACCATATCTGAAAAGGAAAGTGATAATGATGAAGGATCAAACCTGAAGAAGGGGGAGGTTGAGGACAACATGTCACAAGATGAGGATATTGAGAAAGAATCACCGGAAAAAGAGTCCACACCTCCTATACCAAGAAGGGCGACTAGATCGACACAAGAGACTTCTAGCCCTCTCACTCCTCTAGAAGTTCATCCTCCCATTTCCCGGAATGATGAAGTCTTCACATCAAAGAAGCCATCATCAAGAGTGATTAAGAACCATCCGGATAGTAACATCATTGGATCATTAGATAAAGGTCTTCGCCTCAGAAAAGGAAACATACTCCTAGCTAATCATGTCACACACCATTGCTACCTTACCCAATTCGAGCCAAAAAGGGTAGAAGAAGCTCTCCAGGATGAAAATTAGGTAGAGTCAATGCATGAAGAGCTGAATCAATTTGTGAGAAATGATGTATGGGAACTTGCCCCAAGACCTGAAAATGTTCATGTCATCGGCACCAAATGGATATTCAAAAACAAGACAGATGAAGATGGAGAAATTATCAGGAATAAGTCTCGTTTAGTGGCTCAAGGATACACTCAAGTAAAAGGAGTAGATTTTGATGAATCCTTCGCACTTGTTGCTAGACTTGAGTCCATTCGAATTCTTATGTCCATTGCTTGCAGTATGAACTTCAAACTCTATCAAATGGATGTTAAATGTGCGTTTCTAAATGGATATCTGAATGAGGAAGTATTCGTTGAACAACCTAAAGGTTTTAAGGATCCTCACTTTCCTGACCATGTGTTGAGATTGAAGAAAGCCCTTTATGGCTTAAAACAAGCTCCTAGAGCTTGGTATGATCGGCTCACCCATTACCTCCTGGAAAGAGGTTTCCAAAGAGGTTATGCTGATCGAACTTTGTTTGTCAAGAATGATGAAGACTACCTTCTGGTGGCTCAGGTATATGTTGACGACATAGTATTCGGTGCTACCATCGATGAACGAGCTATAGAGTTTTCTGAAGAGATGAAGAAAGAATTTGAGATGAGTATGGTGGGAGAGCTTACCTTCTTCTTAGGCCTTCAAGTCAAACAAAAGAAGGAAGGCATATTCGTTTCACAAGAGAAATATGCTAGAAATATTGTCAAAAAGTTCGGGCTAGACTCCAAAAAGCATGCCTCCACTCCTATGAGTTTGTCCATAAAACTGAATGTTGATTCTTCCGAGAAGGAAGTGAGTCTAACCTTGTATAGGAGTATTATCGTGAGCTTACTCTATCTTACTGCAAGTAGACCGGATATTGCATTCAGCGTTGGTGTTTGTGCTCGATATCAAGCCTCTCCCAAGCAATCTCACCTAACAGCGGTAAAACGAATTATACGCTAAATCAATGGTACTCCAGATTAGGGGTTGTGGTATTCCAAGAACTCAAATGCTTGTCTTGCCGAGTATTCAGATGCAGACTGGGCTGGAAGTATAGATGATCGAAAAAGTACGTCAGGAGGTTGCTTTTACCTTGGTAACAATCTTGTCTCTTGGATGAGCAAGAAACAAAACTCAGTGTCTTTTTCTACAGCTGAAGCGGAGTACATAGCCACTGGAAGTTGCTGCACACAACTTCTTTGGATGAAGAAACTACTTCATGATTACGAGATTCCTCAAGATACAATGTGTGTTTTCTGTGACAACACCAGTGCCATAAATCTCTCAAAGAATCCTGTTCAGCATTCGAAGTCAAAACACATAGAGATACGCTATCATTTTATTTGTGATTTGGTGGAAGAAAAAGTTGTCTATCTTGAATTTATACACACTGATAATCAAAAGACAGATATCTTCACCAAGCCTCTCGATGGTCCATGGTTTGAATCTCTCTGCAAGACCATTGGTGTTGGTATAATCCCTTGAAACTCATGTGTGCTGTGTGCTTTACCTCTTTATATTAAGCTACCATGTTTGTAGGGCACACATTCTCTTGTGGTCTTTTATGCATTACATTCTTAGTTTCAAATGTTTTTACACTATTACTGTTGTTGTTTTGACCATTTTTTTTGCTGTTGTGTCAAAAATTCAAAAAACACATAAAAAGCAGAAAATCCAAAAAGTTTGATCAACTTTGTTGTGTTTTGTCTCAAATCATGTTTTGCCTTGTACCTTTGTACTAATGGCCTTGTGCATCTACGAGTTTAGCTTGTTTCTTATGCACACATATCTTTGTGGGAGAAATTTTGAAATCTATGTGATTGTTGTAAATAGATCTTCAACCTTGTCATGAATGATTAGTGAATGGTTGTGTTGATCTTGAGACATGCATAGACTCATGCCTATATATCTTCCTTCTTCCCACTCTTTATTTATTTATTTTTTTTTTTTGCTTAAAAGAGCTCTCTAAATGTAAATCTCCAAATGAAAAGAGATATAGAGCTGCAAAAGCCTGTCGCACATACAAGTATTTGACTAGGAAAAAGGGAAAGCGACCAAAATAAAATGTATGATGTCCAAAAAGCCAAAGGCTTACTCATAAATTGAAATATCAAAAATTTCTGGCATCTATCTCTCAATGAGATTTTCTTTACTCAAAAAGTGCAAATGTTATGTTGAATATGGAGCCAAATGAAAAGTTTCAAAGAATGTAATCAAGTTCTTGTGGGAGGTCATATATGCATGTTTCTATAATTGAGATAGGTCACATGATCTAGTACTAGTTGTGTATGCCTTGATTGAATTGATCATTGAAGCTTCACATTGGACTAAGGACTATCTCATTTTTAATATCCACACACAACACACAAGTCTATGTTCAATGAATGCCATATTCATTTGTGTGATTGTACTTAATTAAATGTGTTTTCACATGCTCAATCTTTGTTGATCAAACACAAAAAGATTTTTGAGTATTTTTAGTTGTTTTTGGAAAGTACTTTGTTTTTACAAAAATGTCGAAATTTTCAAAAAACAGTGTTGCCTGTTTTGGCGACTAAGTCGCAAGTTGGCCCAGTCGCAAGTACCAGTCGCGAGCCCACTCAGAGATTTTTCGCGGCTCATTGGTGTGTCAATACCCTAGTCACGAAAAAGACTTAGAAATTTTTTTCAAAATTTGTGTTTTTGTATATTTCGCGGCTCAGTATGGCGACTTGTTCGCGGGTGGAAGGTCCAGTCGCGAGGGGCACTCAGAAATTTTCGCGGCTCAGCTCATGACTCTCTCGCGGGTAGATTTTCCAGTCGCGAAAAACACTTAGAAGATTTTTCAAGAATCTTGCTTCATAGTGTTTCGCGGCTTACCTTGGCGACTTAATGGCGACTTGCTCCAGTCGCGAAAAAAGCGTATTTTGCATTTTAAAGTCAGTTTTCAAAAAATTTTCAGTTTTTCTCTCGTACTTTGTGACTGTTCATTGTCTTCTCCATTTCTCTCTTTGAAACTCGCCGTGCTCATCTATGAAAATCCTTCATTATTGCAATATTTTCCCTTCAATCGTCGAGATAAAGGTATGGGTTTTCATATTTTCACTTCATTATTCATGATTTGAACATCTTTGTGTGAGCTAAGTTGTTGATTTGTAGTTTTTGAGTGGATCTGTGCTGTTGGTATAGTTTCCTTTCGAATTTGAGTCTTGGGTTGTGTGGTGGTATTTGTCCTTGAACCTATTTTGTTTTACTACTTTTATGAGTTCATTATGTTACTGTTGACACCCACACACACTCATTGTCATGCTTGGACCCAAAAATCCCAAATTCTTAGGGTTTCTCCACATGCACATGTCTTGATTCTAACCCTATTCTAATATTGGTCTGGATTTTTTTGGGTGTTTTCTTTTTCTTTGATAATCCATGTTGCAGAGTGAATATGTCTCCATTCAAAAAAGCAGCTGTCAAAAGGGGCAACAGCAAAGGGAAGGAACCTGTCACTGATGTCGATGATCCCTCACCTTGCCCAAAGAGGACCCGTTCACCTTCAGGTGTTTTCGACCCAAACAAATTCAGATCTTATACTGCCTTTCAGACTCATGAAAACTACTTCAGAGATGCTACACCAATAATTGAAAGGACTGTTGATCAACCTTTTTTGTTTGCCACTGACATTCCAAAATGGTTTGCTTACAAAGATTGGAATTACCTTCTCTTTGACCTGGATGATGCTTATGAGGATTTGGTCAAAGAATTTTATGCTAATGCAATCACTAAAGGTGATGAAATTAAGTGCTGGGTTAGGAGAAAAAGTTTCTCTGTCTCTCCTGCATATTTGGCTAAGATTTTGCATATCAATCGGCCGATACTTGGTAATCCTCCAGTGTATGATGATCTGTGTCCAGGCAAGGAATTACTTCGAGACGCCCTTGGCAAAGACTTGGAATTCTCACAAAACAGGAAGTCAATCAATGTTTCCTCTCTTCCTCCGAAAATGAGAGTGCTCACAATCATCATGACCAACAACTTGTATCCCCTATCCAGCATCGGGTACATGAACCTCGGCCGAGCTTTGTTTCTTCATGATTTGATCTCTGATGTTGAGATTGACATCTGTGCACACATCTTTCATATTCTATGCAAAACGACTCAGCAAACTGAGTCCCGAATATGTATTCCATTCTGCTGTCTCATCTCTCGGATTTTGAAGCTCAAAGAGATCCATCCATCTGCTGATGAAACTCCCTGCACAAAACCCAGCCCAATCAACATGCGTACGTTCAACGCAAGCATTGGCCATAGTAAGAAGGGAATAAAAACTGAAGCTTCAGCATCTCACAGTGGTTCGCGATCCAGCTCATTTTCCCTCGACTAGAAGTTAGACATCATCATGGCATCTGTCCATGAATTGAGCACCAAAGTGTCAGGTCTCATATCCATTGTGCACCATAACAACACTTGGTGGGACATGAAGTTCACCTCTCTCCAAACTCAATTGTATCAGATTCAACGAAAGCTGGAAGAAGATGAGGACTAGCTATTCCATGACAAAAAGGGGGAGAAGATGAGTAAAGAGACAGGGGGAGAAAGAGCAAAATCAAAGGGGGAGTTTTACATTTTATGCCATATATTTTGTTTTATGTTTCATTTAGTCTGTAGTCTGTATCAAAACTTATGTTGTTTATTCAGTCTTTCAGTCTATTATGGTTTATCTGTTTTGTACCCATGTTGCTTTTGTAAGCTTTAAGGGTTTGTTTCCATGCTCTTTTGCATATTTGTAGGCCTTTGTGGTTTGTACCATACTTTATGTAGCCTTTGTGCTTTGTTAAATCAGTACTTCCATTGTAATGCTATGCATTCCTTTTTAAGTACTGTAACTCTTGTGCCCTTGTAGGATTGTTCCTAGATGCATATATGTTTGTATGCATTAGTTGAGTGTTGGACTTGCAAATGATACTCTTCAATTGAGCTTATCACTTTGCATGTCCGAATGTTCATTCCTTGTGTGAATGAACATAGTAATCACTTTTGTTTAAGTGACTACTTGATTGAACTAGCCATGATTTATTGCTTTAATGCTTAAGTTCATTTTTGCTTGATCATGCTTCTTTTGCTCCATATGCATATCAAGTTTTCTGCATACAATGATATTGCTATGTTATTGTGTTTCAGGAGTTACTTATTCATATGTTCAAGAGCTTTACAGAATCTAGAGTTAGGTGTGAGTGAGTTTTGTTCAACTGTTCTCAACTCACGCTTTAAGTCTAGAGTTTGTTGTAGCGTTTTGTCACGGAATAGCCAAAGGGGGAGATTGTAAGATTGAATTTAATCAACCATCTTGTTGGCTTTATTCCGTGCCAATTTACTTATAATTTAGCACTTAGTAACCCTGTATTTAGGTGGGAAAATTGTAAGGGTAGTGTGTGAGAAGATGTGAAGAAAAGCTCAAGTATGTGCAAAGAAGCAGAGCTTCGCGGCTAGGACTCGCGGGTGGATCGCGACTGGCAAGCCGTCAAATGCAGGCACGTGAGATGCACATAGGGAAGCTGAAGGATCGCGCCAGCTGTCACACTATAGGACAAAAGTCCCAAGCTGGCCAGGCTGTTACGTCGCGACTTGAACTCGCGACTTGGACAAGTCGCGAGACCAAGCCGCCAATTTACCCTGTTTGGCAAAAACTGTCTCTTCGTATTCTTTTCTCACCCCACTATATATAGACCCTTATACCCACGATATTGAGAGAGCTTCTAGAGAGAATTTTGTGAGAGAAACCCTAGAGAAAAACAAGATTGCTTCATCCCTAATCTTCACCTTAGAGACTCTACAAATTCATCTTCTCTCTTCCTCTCCATTGTTATACCTCTGAGAGGCATTTTACCAAATCCTTATCTCACCACACCCACGTCTGTGAGAAGGTTCATTTGGTGCTATTGGGAAGCAGTTAGGAAGGAACCAATCTATATTAGTTGATGCTTTGGTCTAGTAGCGGAATCCGGGAAGCTAAAGAAGAAATAGGTTTGGCGTATCCTCATTGGAGCAAAAAGCTTGGAGGGCTTAGATACTTGGGTAGATTAGGCTTGGAGGGTCTTCTGCTGTTCATGTATCCCAACTATATTCTTTAGTGGATTATTTGACCGCTTGGAAGGCGGCAGAGAGGTTTTATGCCGAGGGCTTCGATTTCCTCTTCGATAACACATCGTGTGTTGTCCGTGTGTTTGCATCTTCCTTCCTTTATCTTTGCCTTATATTTATTGTTGTGAATGTGTTTATATTTGGCTTAGATTATTTATCAATTCTGGTATAAGTTTGTTGTCATGTTTCGCACATTAACTGTTTGATATAAAGCTTGAATTGGTAATTTTGTAATTGGGGTCTAAACGTTCAAGGGTGTTCCATACCCAAATTGAACTTTCACTTAAAAATGACTAGCTCGAAATTTTTTTAAATACTCCTTGAAGTTTAAGCTACAACAAGGGATCAAGTGGCAGTTTCTTTTGCCAAGGACTTGGGTGTATGGAAAGCCACGTAAACTTTGAAAGTGATTCTATTTAAGTTGGTGTGCATAGCCCTGCAAGGTACAACAGAGGCTGCCACATTCAAAGACTGGATTTAAGTTGAGCAAATAACATACAAAAAATTACATTATCAGATCATATCCGTACATAAACACTATAAAAATGAAATTCCATTGACACCAATTGGTATATATTTTAGTAGAGAAAAAAAAGACAATAATAGTAATCTATATGAAATTAAGCTCATTTAAAAATCGAGTCACGTTTACATGTACAGCACCAAAGATATCCAGAATACAAATATATACTCTTACAACTCATTAGGAAGATAGTTCAAAGAATGCTATTTGAAAGTTTGAAAAGTGCCATGTTTCAGATTATTTTTATGATCAAATTATGAGTTTAGATTTTTTTTTTTTTTTTTAAACTGTCTTGGTTCAACAAATAGAAATTACTGTTAATGTGTAGTTTCTATGTAGTGGGTATTTTTTGGAAGTATTTTTTTTTTTTTTTTTTGATAAATATAATTGAAGTATTTGAATTCAACTAGATAACAAATATAGATAGGTGTCAAATATTTGAATAAAAATGAGAATAACGGTTTTAATAAGAATAACGTCTTTTTTCCCCGTTTGTACGTGAGATAGAATTACTCTTTTAACATTTTTTGTTTTTTGTAGGAAAAAAAAATTAAACTAAAGTGTATGTTATTTCGAAATTTGTATAAGGATATTTTGCAACACCAAAAATTGAAGACGAAACAGAGAATCTTATTATTAGTAGTATAAATAAAATGAGCTAAGATCTGTAAGATCAGAATAATTTGTATCTCTTTCTCTTAACTAAGACCACAAAAAACAAAGATCATAATCATTTATTCTATACCCTTATACCATGCCGAAAAGTAAATCAAATATTAACTTGTATCTTTTGCTTGATCACTAGAAATTCCAAAATTGTATTCAACAGCACCAAAAAAGTGTGGTTTAACCAAAGCAAGCTATCAACTTATCTAGGTAACATGACAGTAATTAATACAGTCACCGCACTCATAGCATAAACAGTAAGAGTCTAATCTATACTATTTATAAAAGGATGCCTTTCTTTAAACTAGACTTTTTTGTGGTTCAGAAATATTCATAGATCCCATGTTTAACAAAGACACAACTTAGAGATAACTCGGTAAAAATACATTACCAACTCCACTTAAAATGCCTACAAAATATGACATTTTCCTACTGATTTATGTCTTTAAAACAAACTTATCTAAAATTAAAATTAAAATAAAAAATAAAAAAACTTCTCAGTCCACTTCAAAAAATTGTTTAATTTTTTTTTTTTTTTTTATCTAAACAGTTTAATCTATCTAAGTCAGAGCTCTAAGGTGTTTTTTTTTTTTTTTTTTTTGGGATTGTGTCATAATCTAAGAATTGAAATGAATGGAAAATTATGACACTAAACCAAAAAAAAAAAAATCCTCATTGCACGCACTAAGTGCTTGTGATTAGTCTAGTTTTTCATAAGCATTTGAAATTAGACCATGTCACCAATTATAAATTTCAAATATAATTTTATATTTTAAGTAAAATTAAAATATGCAGATTTTTTTTTAGTTTTACTTCACTTCTCATTCATGTTTGTTGAGATTCAATAATCCTTGTTCATTGAATTATTAACTGAGACTTGAAAATACAATTTGGAGTACGCTAAACGGCATGTCTCCATCATAGTTTAAAAAATTAATATTATCATGTGATCTTGAAATCAAGGGTTTATAAAAATGTCATTTTAAATTCATAATATCGATCACAAGTGTTTTTATTTGAGAAATCTTTTCAAAGCTCACATTGTCATATATTATTAAATTAATTTATAGTAAACAATTTATATTTTTAAACTAGTAATTATTCTTCGAATCTCTTGCTTTCAAATCAAATCCAAACAAAAACGTAAACGTTACTCAAACGTAAGAGTAAACTAAATTAAAGTGGAGGGAAAGTAGTACCCCAACCCTACCATACTTCCATTCTTTCTCCATATATACATTGTTCTTTCTACTTTTTCGGAATGGCTTGAGTTAATATTATACTCCGAATGAAGTCCTACTTACTACCTTTGTTAACCTCTTTTCGACCATTGACTAGACTTAATATTATACTCCTACCCAAAAAAAAAAAAAAAAAAAAAAATTCCAAGCACAAACGTTACTCAAAAGTAAGACTAAACTAAATTAAAATTGAAGGAAAGTAGTACTCCAGTCCTACCATACTTCCATTCTTTCTCCATACATTGTTCTTTTTACTTTTTCGGCATAGGCTTGACTCAATATTAAACTCCGAATGAAGTCCTACCTACTACCTTTGTCTCTCATAACTTTTGTTTGTTAGAATAAATTGTCTCATTTGATAATGTATTCATTTAATAACTTCATATATTTTATGGTTTAATAAGATATTACATGTCCTTAAAATATTGCTTAATAGAGAAGTTAGTTTCCTAAGTAACTCTAAGGAATTTGGTCCTCTCTCTCTCTATTCAAGTACCCCATCACATATATTGAATAGTTAAAAGAAAAAAAAGAGTCAAGAGAGAGAAACCAATTCTATAAGAATTAAGTGCCTTTTATTCTAAGACTTGATCTTAAGAAAATTTCAGCAATGAATTAAGCTAAACTTTATAATTAATTTGTGTAGTTGTAAAATCATGATAATTCAAGATCCTAAAATTTATATTATGGTTGTTTATAATCTAACAATATAAAGAAGACATTTACATTGTTAACCTCTTTTCCACCAGTGACTAGATTCAATATTATACTTCTATGGTAGGTGTATAAAGCTTTGTTTTCCATGAAGCTTTTCCACCACTTTCCCACTGAAAAGCGGCCCAAGGAATTTTGAGGCTCTAAGGGATGTTTATATTGAGGCATTTTATATATTTAAATTTAATTAATTAATTTTTTATTATTTAAAATCTATTCTTTTAACTTGTTCAAAAGTAGAAATTTTTAGTTTTTTTTTTAATGAATTTCTTGTTCATATGAGAGTTGTTCATCTAAATTTTTTTGAATTTTTATTTATTTATTTACTTTACTTCACTTCTCATTCATATTTGTTGAGATTCAATAATCCTTGTTCATTAAAGTATTACTTAGAGACTTGAAAATGCAATTTGGAGTATGCAAAAAGTTGAATTTATACTAATCAATGTGAACGTGAAAATTTAGAAATTTTCTTAGTAACTTTTAATAATGCATTGGTTGTTTTCCGCAAGGCAATAATATAATATAATATATGCAAACAATATAGCTCTAATCATGTCAATGTGGAATTAGACTCATTAGAGTCCTAACAACTTTAAATTCATGTGTTAAATGCTGAGTCTAGTCTTGCATATGATTACCTTTTAAGTCTTTCGTGCGCATTCGTTATGTGTCAATTCATGTGAGGCACATGTTTTTATATATAATTTTTCAGATATTATTGGCACAAGGGGAACGGATTGAGAATTCATAGTGTGACCTTGCCGTATCATCTAGCAATTCGTTCATCCTATTACTTCCTCAATTTCTACTGAAAATTAAGAAGAAAAAAAAACACTTATAAATTATAATAAGGACTCTTTCTCATGATCATTGCAGTTTTTGTATACATAAATTCTAAATTCTTCTTGTTTAAATAAAAAAGAAAGATTCATTTAAATCATTTTTATATTATATAAAAAAAATTATAATTTGGAAGGAGAATTTGAACTCTTGAACATCTATTTTAGAAACGCCAAAAAGTGCCATTAGAAAGTGATTGTTGAGCTATAATGTTCTCGACATTTACAAAAATAAGAATTAAATACCCCATTAAAAAGTTTAAATACTCAAAACAAATTACATATGCTTTATTACTGTACACTAGTTGTGCATAGATTATGCTTTGGACAAAACTTAGGTGTTGTTCCTTAGGTTCCTCTCTTAAGATTCAAATATGTGGCGAAAAATCCACATGGCAGAATCTTAAAAAGAGAATCTAAGGAATAGTACCTATGTACTATACCTAAATCTTGCTCTTATGCTTTGTTGGTGTACTTTACTTTTTAATCTTATTTTTCACTAGAAAAAAAATTTTTTTTTTTAAATTAAGTATAGAATATATATATATATATATATATATTAGGTTGCATTTTATAAATTTCTCTCTTTTAATTTTAGATATAATGGAGTTATTATGGAAGTTTTTCTGAACTTATACCAACTATAGGATGGGATAATAATTATCTTTTCCAATCACTATAATTAGTATCTATACTTTTTTTTTTTTGGAGAATCAATTAGTATCTATACTTAATTGCTTTTGAATAACCTTTTTGTTGAATATTTTGTTCTTTTGTGGTTGTTTGTCCTAATCTTGTTCTTGTTTGGGCTAAGTTTTTTTTATTGTTATTTGAGTTTTTTCTTTTTAAAGAAATTAAGGATTATGTTTAGGGAGCCAGTTGAACCGAAATGATTGGGATCCCCAAGTCAGGCTATTCAATATTATTTTTTAGAATAGACAAAACATATTAGTTTATAAATAATTATGTGTGTGTATTCTGTATTGCAACTATCTATACTTAGTGGATTGTTTCGGCAGTTGGCCATGGAGAGATTTTTACAATTGGTACTCAAGTTTTTTTATTCGATAACACATTTGGTTTTATATCTTGAATTTGTCTCTCTTTACTTAAAGCTTTATTACTTATTTAATTTAATTTAGTTATTATCCATTCAAGGCTTATTGTCCATGCTTAGTTCAATTGGTTAATCATGTACTTGGCCTTAATTGTTAATTTAGGGGTCTAAGCTATTGCCTAGTTTAATTAGATAATTTCTCAGCTAGGATAACCTCACTTTAGAATTATTTACCACATTAAACTCTCACTTTTTCTAATTCCCAAAAAAAAAAAAATATATATATATATATATATATCAACCTTTTTTTAATTAATCCATTTAAATAATTTTTTAATATTAAAATGCTCCAAATACCAACTGGATGGCTTTGAATTATGCTTAAACAACATGAACAACTTGTAAAACTAAGTATATATTATCAAATGCTGTCTGGATGCTAACTAAATTACTGAGAGTAAACTGGACTAAAATGGTCCAACAAGATGCCTTGAATTAGTGTAATTTTCTTTTCCGCCATTGACTTGACTCGCAATTCTCCAAAGTACCACCTTTACGAGAAAGTATACCATGTTTCGGTAATATCAACTCAGCATCTGTTTTGGTATTTCCTATCCAATAAATGAGTGACACCTATTTCAAAAAACCACATCATACTACTCCAATAAATGATTAATTTATCTTCCCGATAGTCTGATATGGTTTCACTCATTTATTGGATAGGAAATACCAAAACAGATGCTGAATTGGTATTACCGAAACATGGTATACTTTCTCCACCTTTACAACATACTCCCCATAATATTTTTCCTACATGGATTGGAATTCTGAGGTTAATTGGGAGTGAATTGGACTAAAATAAAAGAGAAAGTAGAATTTCTGAGATTGCCACCTTTATTATAATAACTCCATACATATGCATGGATATACTTTAAAAATACACATTAAGATGCATAGTATAATAATCTTACATATATAATTTAAATATTACTGATAATCATTCTTATATTTTTTTTTTTTTAAACTCTTTAAAAAGTCTTGTAAGAATGTTATTAGGTAAAAAATGTAAATTGTCCATTTTTGAAATATTTTTATGTTCATTAATTCTAAACTTTGGTTTTTGTACACAATAACTTACTTGAATGGATATTTATGATATGATCCCACATTTTATTCTAAAATTAAGAAATAAAACTCTCTAAAAATTTCTCCAAAAAAAAAAAACTCTCTCTAAAAATAAATAATTTAATACATATGGCGCAAAATTGGACTTCAATTGTAGAATCTAATTGGATTTTCTCTAAGTTTTATCTATTAATATATATATATATATATATATATGATTTTTGTGCCAAATGAATTGTTTTTAGTTATAAAAAAAAAAAAGGCTCATAAATATACAATCATTCAAACTCTCTCTTCCTCTAATTTTATATATAGTGTTAGATAACCAGCAAATATATATAGTGTTAGATATATGATTATGTATTTTTTATGATTTATTTATATTGAACTCCTCGTTTTCTACTCAAAATTAACTCATTTGGTACAAAAATTAAAAAACTTCGATTAGATAAAACACGCACTGTAAAATTAAATTCTGATTGAAATCCAATTTTTACACTGAACTAACTAACTTGGTTCAAAAATTTAAAATTTTTTATTAGATGAGACATGTGGTGCAAAATTAGACTCTAATTGAATTCCAATTTAAAATCTAATTAGATTTTCTCTCAACTTTACTTATTAATATATATATATATATATATATATGACTTATAAACTTAAATTGTTTTTAGTTTTACCAAAAAAAAAGGCTCATAAATATAAAATCATTCAAAAATTATGTTTTTTTATGGTTTATTTATATTGGAATCCTTGTTTTTTACACTAAATTAACTCATTTAGTACAAAAATTAAAAAACTTAGATTAGATGGGACACATGTTGTAAATTTAAACTCTAATTGAAATCCAATTTTTACATTGAATTAACTCACTTGGCACAAAAATTTAAAAACTTGGATTAAATGGAACACGTGATACAAAATTAGACTCTAATTGAATTCCAATTTGAAATATGTTTGAATTTTCTCTTAGTTTTACCTATATATATATATATATATATATAGATTATAATAAAGGTTCCACATGGTAAATGTTATTATAGGGAACAATACAAGGCTAGAATTAATTTGTTGCTCTTAATAATAACTTGTTCACAGGTCCTTAAACGTATCTTTTAACAACTTTTCAAAAGAGGGTGAGGTTTAGGTCCAGTGCACATAGTACACTGAACCCGTTAAAATGGTAACATGTGTTCAAAAGTGGAGAAGTGTTATAATCCAAACAAGTCCAGTATAACTGAACACTAGACCTAAACCTCACTGTTCAAAAGAAGTACCAAGGGAATTGCTAACAGGTTGCTTCCAATTGCAGATTTTACACTTGTCCAATAATAAATTCAGTGGACATCTGTTGTTTGAGTGGCACAATTCCAACTCAACTTTGTGAATTGATCTTAATAAACTTAACGGATCTCTCCAGCAACTTCCTTTCTGGGACAATACTTCACTGTTTTCATCAAATCGCCTATTCCACCGCTTCACATGTTCATTTTTATGATGGTGGACTGTCCATTGACATAATGCCTTACCAATATGGAATTCACCAGGACATTAGTAATACGCCATTTCTGGAAATTGAGGCTGATAATTATGATCAATACACTATTATCTCTTTTTTTGAATTTTTGGTGATATACTTTTTTATATGATAATTATAATCAATACATTATTATCCATTTTATAAGTTAAACTCATTTCAAAGGTTGAAAGAAATCTAATCCTATTATATTGTTGTTGTTTAAAGGCTAATAAAACCATTATTGTTATCTGATGGAAATTTAGACCCCTTAAACACAAACAGATTGCGTAGCCTAGATTAATTAGCCAAGTTGTTACTTAGTCAAATTAAACAATTCTAGGTTAAAACAATCAAATAATCATATCATGCATATAAAACATATAAAGCAGCGGAAATAATAAAGAACACAAGATATGATCACCCAGGAAACCACACGGAAAAACCTGGGGAGGATTTTACCCACCAATCCTCAAGGCAAAACAGAATCCACTAAGAAAGAATTGAAGTTCTTACAAAAGGACTTACAAGCTCCCCGCTTGACTTCCTAATGCTACCCACCAGTAAAACTTCCTGACACGACCACGCGCAGGCTCCGAGTCCACGGACTACTTCTTTCTTTGTATTCCTCAATCAGCTACAAGCACCCACGCTTGATATTCTTTTAGCTTCAAATGGTTGCAACCTTGTTGATCATCAAGATGTAGATAATATATCTTCCTTGAAAACCCTAAGTTTATGTGAAGGAAAGCTCCTCAAAGATCTCACAAGAGATTCACATAAACAGCAAATATGAGCAACAAAGACTTAGAGAGGTTTGGGTACAAAACCCTAAAAAATAAAAGGAGGCACAAGAGGCACTCTAATCTCTCTCTCTAAAAGTCTGAAAAACGTTCTAGGGTTTTCCTTATATATAGGAGTGTTTTACTTGAACCCCAAGACGTTTAAATAGAGTTTGGGCTGAGCTGGAACTCTGCAGAAAACGCATCTGACCCGAGATTCAATCGATCGAGTCTATCCTTCGATCGATCGAGCCAGGCAGAAATGCTCCAATACATCTGCAGCCACTCGATTCCAACTTTACAATATTTAATCAACTTTGAGCAAGCCTAAACAAGACTAAATACATTGTTTTGATCATGGTTTGCCAACATTACAAATTAGAGTTCTAAATACATAAAATCCTAAGACCTTAGAACCTAACAAACTCCCCTTTTGGCAATCCGTGACAAAACACAAATTAAAAGCTCAAAGTTTACAAAGTAAAAGCCCATTACAAAAATAATGCTCATAACAACAAATCCAACTTAACTACTATCCATCAGTTGCAAGTATAGACAGCAGCTCAATTGAATCAACCTGTATATTTCCTGAAACACTAAACAAAGTGCATAAACGCATGTGTGGAAAATACAAGTAAAAAAAATAAATTCTTGACTTCACAAAACACAAAACAAAGACATATATCATGAAGAACTCATAAATATAAATCAATGAGCAGTGAACAAGAAACAGAAATAAAAACATAAGTAAACTAACTCTCCCCCTAAGTTAGATACAACAAAAAGTTTTTATTTTCTTCCCTTTCAAAAATAATTTCAACTCCCCCTAAACAAGACAAACATGATTCCCATAGATCAATAATTTCTCCCCCTTTTTGTCACGTATTAACAAAGACAACTCATACAAAGAGTAAACAGACAACACACGCAACAAAGGATAAGAGAAAACAGAGAATCAAGGGGACCAAAAAAAATCCAGCTCTATAGAAAATAGAGAAACTCCCCCTATGAACAACACAGGTTAAAAAAAAACTTTTCTCCCCCTATAAAAATAGGAAAAACAAAACAAGTTGTGGGAAAAACAGTTTTGGGGAAAAATAAAGGGAGTGGGGGAAAATCAGTAGCAGCAGCAGCATCACCAACAGGATCAGGAACATCCTCACCAGCAGGACCAAAGTTAAAAACAAAGGTGAGGATACACATAAAGAAAAAATAATCTCTCTTTCAATAAAATGCAAACATGGCACTATGTGACCCATAAACAGTTGCATGAGTAGAGAAAATATTTGCACATTGATTATCCAACATATCTCTTAAGAAAAATATTTTCTACAGTTCACACATAAAAAATAGCATATACTAGAATGTACAAAGCTCAAAAATTAATCAATCAATATTTTGATCAAATTGAGTACTCAATGTAGCAAAGTGTATGCATGCTATGTGTGAAAATAATGAGAGATATGACTGCAAAACTGCAAGATGGATACAGAAATCAATGCAATGCATGTGAATCCTAAAAAAGATGCATGAAAAAATATGTCATGATACATGCTCTAATGCAGTAAAACTTAGTTCAATTTAAGTTCAAATTAACAAAATTGGCTTGAGCATAGAGTTTCTAACAAAAACCCCAATTCGGGTACATTCAAGCTCTAGAATTTCCAATTTCTCAAACTTGAAACACATTTTGCATTAAGATCAAGGAACTTGTAATATTGGATGGCCACAACAAGATCATACACAATAAAATGTACCAAGTTTAACAAAGAGTAACTTGTGTAGTGTGTGCAACTAGCAAAAGCTTGAGATACATGTGAGGTGATATGTGAATAGCAATCAATCACAAAGTCTACAAAATTCATCACACAGAATTTAAAAGAGACTATCACCAAAAGAGTTACATCCTATAACTCTCACATCTCCTAGAACAAAAACTTGCAATCATGTAAGTTTCTTGAATTTTTGCCTCTTATTTATATATGAATTGGCATACAGCCTAATAGTACACACCGGTTTGAATTAAGTGAATTGGCATCAAGCCTAATAGTACACACCAGTTTTAATTTTAAATGAGGCTACACCTTATATTCTTTTTGTGCATGTGCTACACTTTCTCGAGCACAAAATCTTATGATATGCACTAAGGTGTTCATGATTGGCTAGTGAACAGTGGTGAGATGGTTATTTATGCCTTTCTCAAAAGGATCAAGTCCGACAGTCAAATAACATGTGACTTCAAGATTAAGACAAAGTGATAAACACCATAAACATCTTTCCCACACAACATGCACTACAAAGTTTCAACTAGTCAAGTGCAATATATAAGCTCATCCAAGCTAAACAAGGTACATAAACTAGTTATGTAAAGATAAGGTGGCTAACCTTGATTATAAATCCAAGATCTATAATACAAAACACAAAAAAAGAAAGTTTGAAAAAACTTTTGAAAAGTGTTTGGAATCAGTCAAAGAACAGTGTTTTAACACTTGATTCGCGACATTCGATTGATCGAAAATCACATTCGATCGATCGAATCAAACAGTTATTTTGAAACAAATTAGAGCACTTTTTCGATTGATCGAAAAATAGAATGGATCGATCGAAATGGGCAGAGGCTCTCAAAATTTTTTTTTTTTTTTGAAAAAAACACAGTTTTGAAAGACTCAAACCATATTTGGAAAATAACTCCTCAAAGCATTAAACTACAGAAACAAAATGCATGAGTATGAGATGGAATGCTTTTTCAAAAACCCAAGTTTTAATCCCAGTTTCTTCAACAAAATTTCAGCCATTCTTCCTTTCAAATTCTCAAGCAAAAAAAATATTTTGCATAATTCTCAAAGTATTTTCAAACTTGGTTGGTCAGACCAAAAACACACATATTGTGCTAAATGAACAATGCAAATGCAATGCATGACAATGCTTAACTAAGCTATAGAGGGTACACAAACAAGAAATATAAATTTCTTAATTAACCCATGAGTACATATACAAACTAGTACATAAAGTCAAAAATAGCTTAGCACAAACTATTCAAGTTTCTCCACAATGTCAAGTTTGTTCCAAATCAAGAGAGATATCATAACTCATGTAATCCTCAAAACAAATAAAACAAGACACAAAATAAAATATTTTTGTCTTTTTGAGAATTTTTCAATGTTTTTGGATTTTTCTTTAAAACAAAACAATCATTGAAAATAAAACAACCAAAAACTAAAACAAAACATGTCCACAATTAATTGAAAGAATTAAATCAAGGACAAGTTAGCAACACTCACCTTGGAGAATCTTTTCTCACCCATTTAGCACGAGTATTCAGCTTTGTAGGTGAAAATCCATGTGAAGCAGAGTGTATTTGAGGGATTACACTAATCTTCTGAGAAAGACTAAAATCCTGCAAATTCCTTTCACAAGCCAACAAGCTTAAATTTTTCAAAATAATATGAAACAATTTATATGGACTTATGGCAGGAGAAACATCATCACATATCCTAGATTGACATACAGAATGCTTAAATTTCAACTTATGACAATTAGGACGAATGTGACCGGAGACACCACAAAAGTGACAAACAGGAACAAATTTAGGAACATCAGTATTCCTAATAGCAAATCTAGTCTCAGATTTTTGTTTTTGCCTCAATAAAGAACAATTTGGTCTAATATGACCAACAACACCACAAAGGTGACAAGTAGGTACAAAAACAGATTTATTATGCTCTTTATCAGTAGGTTTAGACTTAGGTTTAGAAACTTTAGCGTCTACATCAGAACTTTTACCTTTATCTAACCTAGCACAATAAGCCTTTTCTTTATTATTCCTCTTAAAATGAGGGATATAAACTTTCTCAGTTTTAGGCTTAATAGAAACAGAAACACTTCTGTTATCATCAGCAGGCTTAGAACTAGTCAAATTTTCAATTTTAGATTTAGATTCAACTAACTCTTGTTCCAAGCTTTTCATCTTCTCATCTTGAGAGGAAATTTGATTTCTCAAAAATTCATTCTTTTTTTTAGACTCGTCTAATCTCATAATCAAATCCTCTTTTTCAAGATTAGCCAATTTTAACTCTTCCTTGAATTTCTTAGAAATTTTCAAAGATTTAGATAATTCCTTACGAAGAGTTTCAAAAGCATCAAAAAAATCAACAGAAACAATAGTGTCCTTTCTATTCAAAACATCACAAGCATCAATAGAATCAGCAGAAGCATGAGCAAAAACATAATCAGAAAGACACTTCAAATTATCCATGACAACAGGGGTCAAGGATCAGCTCTTAGATCAAAAGATCTAAAACAAGAAGAGCTACCCGCTCTGATACCACTTGATGAAAATTTAGACCCCTTAAACACAAACAGATTGCATAACCTAGATTAATTAGCCAAGTTGTTACTTAGTCAAATTAAACAATTCTAGGTTAAAACAATCAAATAATCATATCATGCATATAAAACATATAAAGCAGCGGAAATAATAAAGAACACAAGATATGATCACCCAGGAAACCACACGGAAAAACCTGGGGAGGATTTTACCCACCGATCCTCAAGGCAAAACAGAATCCACTAAGAAAGAATTGAAGTTCTTACAAAAGGACTTACAAGCTCCCTGCTTGACTTTCTAATGCTACCCACCAATAAAACTTCCTAACACGACCACGCGCAGGCTCCGAGTCCACGGACTACTTCTTTCTTTGTATTCCTCAATCAGCTACAAGCACCCACGCTTGATATTCTTTTAGCTTCAAATGGTTGCAACCTTGTTGATCATCAAGATGTAGATAATATATCTTCCTTGAAAACCCTAAGTTTATGTGAAGGAAAGCTCCTCAAAGATCTCACAAGAGATTCACATAAACAGCAAATATGAGCAACAAAGACTTAGAGAGGTTTGGGTACAAAACCCTAAAAAATAAAATGGGGCACAAGAGGCACTCTAATCTCTCTCTCTAAAAGTCTGAAAAACGTTCTAGGGTTTTCCTTATATATAGGAGTGTTTTATTTGAACCCCAAGATGTTTAAATAGAGTTTGGGCTGAGTTGGAACTCTGCAGAAAACGCATCTGACCCGAGATTCGATCGATCGAGTCTATCCTTCGATTGATCGAGCCAGGCAGAAATGCTCCAATACATCTGCAGCCACTCGATTCCAACTTTACAATATTTAATCAACTTTGAGCAAGCCTAAACAAGACTAAATACATTGTTTTGATCATGGTTTGCCAACATTACAAATTAGAGTTCTAAATACATAAAATCCTAAGACCTTAGAACCTAACATTATCATTGAAAAGTAAAATGAAAAAAATTAATAAGATTTCAAAATTTTTATGTAATAATTTATTCTCCTTTATAAAATTTTTGTATAAAGTATTCAAATTTGGGGGATAATTACATAATAATCGAAATTTACATAAATTGTATTTTGTATCTATGTATGTAACTACTAAAAGTTGTTTTTATTTATAAGTGGAAATTTGAATCTGAAAAATGAAACATCTAAAACCAGTTTATTAGTCATGTAAGAAACAATAATAAAAAATAAAAAAAAAAACCTTAACGATTAGAAAAAATGATAGATATTATATATTTTTGAGTTTTCTTACAAAAAATATATAACTCATGAATTTTGTTTTATTTTATAGTACATAAACTTCAATATTGTGGCAAATAGACCCTGTTAACCTCTTCTTCTTTTTTTCTTTTTCTTTTTCTTTTTTTCCAATTTAGTATATAAACTTTGATATAATAGCAATAAGACCTCCTAACCTATTTTTCCCCGCCACTTTAACTTCTTTTTGCACCAAATCATTAAAAAAGAAATGAAAATGCAGGACTCTTATTGCAACTGCATAAAAGTTTAGGGGGAGGGTTCTATTTGTTAGATAACCAAAGTTTATATACTAAATTGGCTAAAATTAACGTTAAGAAAATCTATCTGTTATATTATTAAAATTTATTTACTAATTAGTTGGTTAAAATAAAAGTTCAGGGAGTGTTAGTATGACTAGTACGGTTTAGGGGATGTCAAGGAATTTTACCCATGTGTGTGTGTGCGCGCGCTCGCGCGCACATATGTTTTTGAAAAATTTATCCCCTGCTACTCAATTGGTAGCCCTGTCAGTGTATAAAAGCACTTTAAATAGTACAAATCAATATTTCAAGTAGAACACTATATGTAAAGTAAAATATATGTAAAGTAAAACACTATATGTAAAGTAAAATATATTAGAATTACAAAAAATCTGTGCACTCTACAAATTTTTATCTTTTCTCACTTCTGAATATTCATTTCTTAACCAAAGCAACATGTTCATCTAATTATTACTTGAGACATGGAATTTGGAAATGCGATCTGGGGTACCCTACACGGCATGTCTCCATCAAGTTGAAAGTAAAGTCATTAGCCCATGTGAATGTTGAAATTAAGACATTCTCTTAGTTACCTTAATGCATTATTCCATATCGCATAAACTTTGAAATATAGCCTTGAACGCTAAGAGCATCCTTATCAAGACTTGTGTTAGTGTATAGATTAGCCCATTGGGCTAAGCCCAGTATATTACTTGTACTACACTCATGTTACTTGTACTACACACATATCAATATACTGACTATTCAGTCATTCTCTCTCTCTCTTTATATTGTTAACATGGTATCAGAGCCTTTCCTCTGATTTTTCTGGTTCCTATGGACATCTCCGGCGTTCTTCCGCTGCCCTCGCCTTCATCCAGTAGTCACTGTCAGAAGCGAGTCACCGCCGTCACGCCCACAACCCTAAAACACTCGGATTTCGTCAGTTTGTTGATCAAACCGCCAAAGTAAAGGTACACATTGACAGATCTGATAGTCCCGAGCAAAACCCAACAAAAATTTTCCAGAAACAACCTTCCACGCGCTCCCACGCGCCGTCAGAAGTTTCTGCCTCACGAGCACGCGCCTCAACGCGCCTCCACGCGCCGTCTCTCCCTTCCACGTGCCACACGCGCCGGTCACGCGCCTCACGCGCCACACGCGTCTTGCTTCGTTTCACGGACTGCCACGTCAGCCCTAGGGTGACGTCATTCAGCCACGTCATCATCCATGTCAGCATTCCACGTCAGCATCATCCGTTGACCATTGACCGTTGACCTGACCGTTGACCGTTGACTTTGACCAAGGTCAAAATTTTTCAACAGGGCCTGTCTTGCTCAGTTTTTCGCGTAGATTCCGATTTTGGGCTCCGTTTCTGCATTTGAGGTCTCTAAATCTCATTTTTTGGTCATTTTCTTCATTATGGCTCAACAAAATGAACGCGACATCATACGTCCTATCACCATTATGTTAGATGGTCCTACTAGCTATCATGCATGGTCTCAGAATATGACTGTTTTTCTCAAGGGTCGTAAACTGTGGAGATATGTGACTGGTTCAATTCCTAAGCCAGTGCCAAACCCTAAGTCCAAAGTCATAGCTGCTGAAGAGTCTTCCACGACTACTGTTGCAACAGATGATTATGAAGATCGCCTAGAGGAATGGGAGAGTATTCAGAGTAAGATCTTGTCTTGGTTTATTAATACCTCTATTCCCTCCATTCATAATCTTCTTCCTCGTCTTGAGACTGCTGAGGCTGCTTGGAAGTTTTTGGCCGATCGCTATAATTGTACTAATGATTCAAGCTTGGAGTTCCACATTCTATCAAAACTTTATCAAATGCGCCAAGAGACAGGTTAGTCCATTTCTGATTTTTATTCTCAGACTTCTACTATGTGGGAACAACTCTCTGCTGCAGATCCTCCACTAGTGTGTTCTAAGGACATTGAGCTCTTTGTCAAATATCGGGATCGTCGTAAATTTATGCACTTCATGATGGGTTTGCGTGAGGATTTTGAGCCTACTAGGGCTTCTCTGCTTAGCCGGTCTCCTACTCCTTCTCTTGATGCTGCAGTGAAGGAGCTCATCTCTGAGGAAAACCGTCGGCCTGCTCATCACATGTCATCATCTGATCATGTATTGGCTACACCATCTCCACAGCCTCCCATTGCTGCATTCACTGCTCCTCCACGAATAAACTCTGGGTGTTCCACCTCTCAGTCTTCCAAAGGTATTCGCTGCGAGTTTTGCCGTGCTAAAGGTCATGACATCTCAGTTTGTCGCAAGCTGCAGAAATTTATGCAAGAGCAGAATAAAGCTTCTCTTCCTCGGGCAGCTGCTGTATGTCCTTCTGATCCATCGGTTCCTACAGGTCCATCTTTGGCTTCCTCACTTACTACGGCTGATATTGAGGCAGTTGTTCAACAGGTTTTATCCCGTACTTCCACTGCCCTTTCTGCCACCTCAGGTAAACAACCTTGGTCTTTTGATACTGCATGTTGTAACCATATGACTCCTGATGAATCCCAATTTTCTAATAAGGCACCCTTAGAACATCCTGTCACCATTTACACTGCTGATGGAACTCCTATGCCTGTTAGTCATAAAGGAACAATCTCTTCTCCTTGTTTATCCCTTAGTGACACTTTTCATATCCCAAAGTTATCCCTCAATTTGCTTTCTGTTGGTCAACTTTGTGAATTAGGCGTAGATCTTCTATTTACTAATCATGGTGTGGATGTGCAGGATCCCCGGACGGGTCAAGTGCTTGGGACAGGCCGTAAGGTTGGTCGCATGTTTGAGGTTCATGACTTGAAGATTCCTTCACAAGTTATTTCTGCAGCTGCTACCACTGCCACCTCCTCACCTGATCTATGGCATGCTCGTCTTGGTCATCCATCCTTATCTCGTCTTCAGTTGTTAGCTTCTCAAGGTCATTTAGGTTCAGTTCAGTTTCAAAAATTTGATTGTACTTCCTGTCATTTTGGCAAACAAACAAAATTACCCTTTAATAATAGTGACTCATTTTCTTCTGCACCTTTTGATCTTATACATTCTGATATTTGGGGTCCTGCACCTGTTCCTACTGAGGGGGGATCTAGATATTTTGTCATATTTGTGGATGATTTTTCTCGATATACTTGGATTTATCTGCTTCACCATAGGTCTGAACTTGTGTCTATTTACCAAACATTTCATAAAATGATTGAAACACAATTCAATCGCACCGTCAAAGTTTTTCGATCAGATAATGCTCAAGAATATAATGATAAATCTTTCCTATCCTTTTTAGACAATCATGGTACACTTACTCAGCGGTCTTGTCCTTATACCTCTCAACAAAATGGTCGTGCAGAACGAAAACATCGTCACATTCTTGATGTTGTCCGCACCCTTCTCATCTCTGCCTCTCTTCCTGAGCGCTTCTGGGGTGAGGCTGCACTCACTGCTGTATACACTATTAATCGTATCCCTTCACCAACTACACACAACAAATCACCATTTGAGCTTCTCTATGGTCAAACCCCCGACTACTCTTCTCTTCGGGTTTTTGGTTGTGCTTGCTTTGTCTCTCTTCCTCCTCATGAACGAACAAAGCTCCAACCTCGTGCTCGTCTCTGTTGTTTCCTTGGTTATGGTGTATCTCAAAAGGGGTTTCGCTGCTATGATCCCATCTCTCATCGTCTTCGTGTCTCCCGTCATGTTGAGTTTTGGGAACATCGTCCTTTCACGAGTCTTCAGCAGTTTTCTACATCCTCTTCCTCTGAGTCTCCCATCTTTACTGATCTTTTCCTCCCTCTCTATCCTGAACTTGTGGAGGATTCTTCAACATCGGCTGCCTCTCCAGACGACTCATCTCCGGTTCTGTCTCCGGCATATGACCCGCCTGTCTTGGATCCTGTGGCACCACCCTCTCCTGAGTCTCCTGATGGTCCTGAACTTCGTCGTTCCACTCGGGTAAGCATTCCTCCCCCTTATCTCCCTGATTATCACTGCTCTTTTGCCCTTGCCACCCTCTATGAACCTCATACCTATCGTGAGGCCCATACTGACCCTCTTTGGCAGCAAGCTATGAATGATGAACTAGATGCCCTTCATAAAAATCACACTTGGGATATGGTTGATTTGCCTCCTGATCAGTCTGTAGTAGGTTGTAGGTGGGTTTACAAGATCAAGACCAAGGCTGATGGATCTGTTGAACGATACAAGGCTCGCCTAGTTGCCAAGGGCTTTACCCAAGAGTATGGCATTGATTACGAGGAAACATTTGCTCCTGTTGCTCGCCTTACATCTGTCAGATGTCTCATTGCTGTGGCTGCTGTTCGCCGTTGGCCTCTTTATCAAATGGATGTGAAGAATGCTTTCCTAAATGGAGACCTTCAAGAAGAAGTGTACATGCAACCACCCCCTGGCTATCCACACTCAGGCAGTCAAGTTTGTCGCCTTCGCCGTGCTCTTTATGGCCTCAAGCAGGCTCCTCGAGCTTGGTTTGAAAAGTTCAGCTCAGTTGTTGCTCAGCAGGGTTTCACTTCGAGTCCTCATGACACTGCTCTCTTCGTCCGAAGATCCTCTGCTGGTATCACTCTTATTCTTCTCTATGTTGATGATATGATTATTACTGGAGATGATTCTACAGGTATCCGCTCTCTTCAGCACTTCCTTAGTCAGCATTTTGAGATGAAAGATTTAGGCACTCTCAGCTATTTTCTTGGGCTTGAGGTTACCTCATCCTCTGATGGATACTATCTTTCCCAAGCTAAATATGCCTCTGATCTCCTCTCCAAAGCAGGTATCACTGACAACAAGACTGTTTCCACTCCTTTGGAATACAATGCAAAGCTCACACCCTTGGATGGTGAACCTATCTCTGATGCTACTCGCTATCGTCAGTTGGTTGGTAGTCTGATCTATCTCACTGTTACTCGTCCAGATATTTCACATGCCGTGGGTATGGTTAGTAAGTTCATGGATGCCCCTCGTTCTGTCCACTATGCTGCTGTTCTTCGGATTCTCCGATATGTCAAGGGCACACTTTATCATGGTCTACACTACTCTTCTCGGTCTTCTCTTGAGCTTCATGCTTATTCAGATGCAGACTGGGCAGGTAATCCGACTGATCGATGTTCTATCACAGGTTTCTGTTTCCTGTTGGGTACTTCTCTTGTCTCGTGGCGTAGCAAAAAGCAGGATGTTGTTTCCCGTTCCAGTACTGAGGCTGAGTATCGTGCCCTTGCCGACACCACCTGCGAGCTTGTCTGGCTCCGTTGGCTCTTGGCTGGCATGGATGCTCCACAGCCTACTGCTACTCCTCTTTATTGTGACAATCGTAGTGCTATCTACATTGCTCATAATGATGTCTTCCACGAACGCACCAAGCACATTGAGATCGACTGCCACATCACTCGCCAGAATCTCAAGAAAGGCAATCTCAAGTTGTTCTCCATTTCATCTGCTGACCAGCCTGCTGATATCTTCACCAAATCTCACCCGCCTGGTCGTCTTTGAGATCTTGTATCCAAACTCCAGTTGGCTTCTTCCTTGCCACCTCGAGTTTGAGGGGGGATGTTAGTGTATAGATTAGCCCATTGGGCTAAGCCCAGTATATTACTTGTACTGCACTCATGTTACTTGTACTACACACATATCAATATACTGACTATTCAGTCATTCTCTCTCTCTTTATATTGTTAACAACTTGTAAAAAATTTAGCATTTACCTTTTCAAAACTTATTTTTATAACATATAACACAACACTTTACAATACAACCTATATCAAAACTTCTATTTTTTTTACCATTTCATTTAAATAATATTTCTTTATTATTTTTCAATAATTTTTTATTTTCCTCTCTCTCCTCTGTCTCTCTCTTTCTCATAGCATCGGCACCACACTACCAACCACCCACCAAAAACCCACCACCCATACCACAAACACCACTAACAAAAAAAGAAAAAAAAAATAATAGTAGAAAGAAACCTCCACATCCACATCCACCCACAACCACCACATCCACTCACCACCACCAACCACAGCAGGAAAAAAAAAAAAAAAAAAAAAAAAAAAAAAAAAAAAAAAACCTCCACCATCACCGCCACCAGCAAACCTACCACCACCAGCCCACCACAAACCATACGCATCCAAAACCAAATCACAAACCCACCATCCAAAACCAAATCACAAACCCACCAAAATATGCCAAAATCAAAACCCCTATACAAACCCACAACCTGCAAATCGGAACCCAAGGCATGAGAGAGAGATAATCATAAATCTGAACTGGTGAGGGTGAGTGGGAGAGCGAATCGGAGGTAGCGGCCAAAGAGTAGAGAGATCGGCGATGAGCTAGCGACGTTGCAGATGGAGTAGAGAGATCGAGTGACTGACAGCAGAGTGATCGACGACGAGCAGAAATTGGCAACGAGCACAACAGGCCATGAACCACGGAGAGAGAAGAGAGAAGAGAGAATAGAGATGAGAAGTGAGAGAGGAAAGAAAATGAAAAATGAGAAATGAGAAAGCCATTGGTGAATAAAAAACCATTTTTTATTTTACAATACAGCTACAGTGCGCTCTCAAAAATGAGAGTGCACTGTAACAAGATTGTAAATTTTATACAATATAGCAGTTTTGATGGAGAGTATGTTTTGGGGTTCAGCTGCTAAAAAATAAGATTTTTAGCATATAGGAGCCTTAATGAGGATGCAGCACTAAGTCCATTTTTGTGATTTTTTTTAAAGATGACTCCAATGCAGTTTGAGGCTTTTTTTTTTTTTTTTTTTCTTATATTAGCCACACACATATATATAGATATATTTACAAGTATAATTTTTTTTTTAATTTAAAATTCAAAAAGAGGAGGAGAGTGGACTCGAATTTTAAGCACTAAATGAGTTTTTTAAAAATACCAAAAAATTTCAGTTCAACTTCAAGGCTATTGACAATCGTCAATCGCAAAAAGAAAAGAAAAGATTAAAATGCTCCAAAACATGCCTGTGAATTATCCTTAAGCTATAAGCATATCTAGTACAACTCAGCATAAAAATAAAAATGCTATCCGTATACTCGGGCTAAAATGCCACCGCCCAGCTTTACTAGCCAACTAATGCTATCCGTTTACTTCAAGGCTGATGCGTTTTACGTTTTTTTTTTTTTTTTGCCAGTATTTTCATTTATAAACAGTAATTAAAAAAAAATTTAGTTTTTAATTTTTAAATTTCAACGAAATAAGCGGAATTCAAACTCTCTGAATTTTCGTTCTTCATTTTTTTTTTTTTTTTTCACAGCCATTGACTTGACTTGATTCTCCTAACTAATATATAAACTAGTCTAGCAAAAAATTAAAGTATTACTACATATTCACAATCATGGGACGGTCCTTGTTGAAGTGCTTATTGTGGGGTTTGATAGTTCTAGCTCATCTTCATGGGCACAGAGGTTGCTTTTTAGAAGAGAGGATGGGTCTGTTAGAAATCAAGAAGGAGTTTGTGAGGTCCACCCCCAATGAGACCATCGTATATTTTCTCCCTTCGGGGATCTATCACCACTTCGGAGGTCATATTCTCCCTTCATGGGTCGATGACCACAAGAGTGAGTGTTGAGTGGGAGAGAGTCACCTGCAACTCCACCACCGGTCACGTGACCCATCTCTCTCTCCACAATATCTGGGAATTTGAAACTAGATCGTATGATTATTCTTTTTACTCTTTCGATTTCAAAGATGTGGTCTGGTTTCTAAACGCTTCCTTATTTGATACTTTCAAGGAGTTAAGAGGTCTTGATTTATCTTTTAATGCAATTGGTGGTTGGATTGAGCATAAAGGTATGTTAATATATATCCTTTCTGTTTCTTATTATCTGTAATGACTGTAATTTATCCTATGTTAATATCAGTTTCGGCCAACAAATAAATCGATACCAAAGAAAAAATGAAACTCAGAAAACGTAATTTTTCTCCCCAATTTTCAAGATTCACCTCCACTCTCTTACATCGGTCTCTCATCTTCTTCTTTTTCATACGGCCTCTTTATCTTGTTATTTCTCCGTGTGTGTTTCTCTAAACTCCAAAGTTTTTTTTTTTTTTTTGGGTGCACTCACTGGAAAGTAGAAACTAGGAACTAGCAGTGAGTGACAGGACTTGAAAGCAAATCGTGTCGAGGTAAAAGAGAAATGAAATTAAAAAAACTAAAAAAAAAAAAAAACTTATAATTAAAGATTTATGGATTACAGACTTTACACCATTTCAAACCTTCGGGGAACGTAAAACAATAATCATTTCAAAATTTCTTTTGATTTTGCTTTTTTTTTTGCTGAATGCTAAAAAGTCATTTCAAACTTTCCATTGTACGAGTATTATATTTATGAGCTAAAATATATATTGATATGGTACCGTAGAAGAGATATGAGTAAAAAATATATATTAATATTTGTTTTAGTAATTTATTAAAATATAATGGTAATTTCGAAAGAATATATTGATATTGATTACTATCGAAATATATCATTTGTTTATTAAAAAGTTAAAGCAGGCTCTAGTATAAATTGACTCTCTTCTAATTAATTACTCGTAAATATGGTGTTAAAAAAATTAACAAGTCCTATTCAGAAAAAATAATAATAATAATGATAATAATAATAACAAACCATAGGTACCTAGGATTTAGTGGTCAAGATTTGAAAAATCAAATGAGGCACGCTAATTTTAAATTCACCTCTCCTGATACAATAACTTTTCATTCGAACAGTTGATTTAGAATATTAGCTACTTTAAGTCATTATATCATCATCCATATTAGTGTTATACTGTCATAGGACTGGCTCAAGGCTTAGGCTTAGTTCCCATATTAGAAAAAGTCTAATAAAAAGGCTTCCACCATATTATAAATATGCCCAAATTTTAAGAAAATAATTTTTTTTAAATGATTGTGCATTATTTTAATCATTAGTGTTGTAGGGATGAGTAGTTTTAGGGTTACAGACTCACAATCTTTACTACACAATTTTCCCCAATTATCTTATGGGCCAAACTATAATTTATTGTCTAATACTTTTATATGAACTCACTATTTTTTCTCCGCCTTTCAAAATCTAGCACATCAAAGTTGTGGCACAAAACATTGTGGTTGTGTACCTAAATTTTCATACTACAAAAGGTCTCAACTCTCTACCCCTTACATGGTTTTGTTTAATGCACAACCGTGGAAATGGGTTCTATGACATTACAACTATTTTACTAGTGATATTTATGTGAACAATTTTAGGTCTATCCTTTTGTTTTTAAGAAAAAAAATGTACTCTTTTATTAATTAACCCATGGATCATATAGACATATATATTACTAATTCTTTTTATAATTCATCCAAACATTTTCTAGTTCCATTGATTCATTAGGGGTGCTTTGACATAGTAACTATACTTGCTATATTTTAAGGTGGTGGAGGTCTATGTTTTCTATTGCTATCAATAATTAATTTGTTTAATTTTGAATACAAAATATAATTATTTCTATTTCTTACAATCTTATCATATATAGGTTTTGAAAGTTTATTGAGATTGAACAAGCTGGAGAATTTAGATCTTGATGCTAATATTTTCAATCGGAGTATCATACAATCATTGAGGTTACTTACATCACTTAAAACTCTAAATCTTTCTAATACTGCATTGGAAGGATCCCTTTCTACCAAAGGTATGCATTCCCCATAATATATTAATACCTACTAAGTATCAAAAGATTCAAAATAGTTCCTATTTGTCACATCTTTTTTATTATTTATTATTTATTAATTACATAATATATTTAATTGGAGTACTTTTTTTCTATTTTTTTTATAGAACTTTCAATTTTCGAAGACTTGGAAATTTTGGATTTAAGAAACAACATGCTTGAAGGCTTCGAAACAGTTCAAGGTAGAGAGATAGAGAAAAATTTATTTTGATTTAACCAGCATTATTAGTTAATGAGGAATGATATGTCTACAACATTCTTACAACATTTTTACAACAAATCCTAAGTGGCAGGTTGTTACTGGTTATTATTGTTGGGGCAAAAAAGTAATCTTAGTGTTAGTTTCAAATTTGAACCAATAACAACTAACCACATGTGATTTGTTGTAAAAATGTTATAAAATTGTTGTAGACGTAGCATCTCTCATTAGTTAATACTAGATCAACCTTTCATATCAACAAAATCAAAACTTTTTGCATTTACGTCAATGACTCAATATATTAATTAATTGTCATGTTTTGATGGAAATTGTTTTTTGAGAGTAATGTTCTAATGGAGATAAATGCATTGATTTTCATGTATTTTACATGCTATACTAATATATATATATATATATATGTAAGGACACGATTTTCAGACCAGGCCTCAAAATGTATGGGATCTTGGCCCAGTGAGCCCAGTACAATGAATTTGTAGAGAGTGGGTCAAAGAACTAGGCTTTAGTGCATGGATAAAAGTTAATATGGTGTTCATGACAATGAAACAGAGATGAATTGAGTTTATCAAAGAAAGTTTGTCCTCGGCACAATCAGAGGAGTTTTGTTCTAGTAAATATTGGATGAGAATGGTTACAAGAGTTCTTGAGATTGCTACAGTGCTTTCTCTCTCAATTGCCGGCCCCTTTCTCTAGGTCTCTACCCTTACTTATACTACATCTATTCCTTCACCTTTGCCCAACATGTGGACAGTTGATAGTTTATACTAATACTTGTCCCATCAACCCCTTCTAGAAGTCTTCTGGGGTGGTTGTAAGGCTGCAATAATATTATTCAGAGGTCACTTCCTCATTAATGCAGCCAAAGAGTGAGCTACGGAGCATTTAATGCGGTGGTAGCAGCTTTCACTTAGATATTCCTAAGTTCCTATCTTTTAGAACTTCCTGGAAGGTCACTTTGACCATTTAAGACTTATATCTGATCGTACTTTAGCTTGTCCGAGGAGATATTCCTCATCAGACTAGGCCTACCACGCTCTCGGCCGAAGCCCAAAACCCAATTATTGTATGATTTAGGGCCCATGGCCCCACAATATATATATATATATATATATGTATGTATATATAATTTATTTATATGATTATTTTTATAAACTTTAAATAATAATATTTATTAAATTAAAATAACACATTCAATAAAAAAAATGGTATGCTTAAATAAATAAAAATAACTAATTATGTTTTAATTCACTAAAGTAATATATTTATATTTATAATTATTTTAATCTTAACATTTTTTTTTTGAAACTTAATCTTAACAATTTATATTTCCTAAATTCTTTTAATGATATATAATATTTATGTGTACTATAACATTATAAATTTGTAATGTAATTATATAGAGATTTTAGGGTAAACCTATTTATTTTCATGTTTCAGATATTTATAGCGTAGTGCTCTCTCTATTGATATTCATATTTGTTGCAAACACATTATAGGGTAGAGCACGTTGCTTCCAATTTTTTTTTTTTAATATTTTTCTGTATTATACTTGATTTTTAAATATTTAGCTATTGACAATTGAAAAAAGACAAGAAAAGATTAAAATGATTCAAAACATGCCTGTGAATTATCCTCAAGCAAATAAGCATATCTAGTACAACTCAGCATAAAAACAAAAATGCTATCCGAATACTTGGACTAAAATGCCAGCGCCCAGCTTTACTAGTGAACCCTTTTTTTTTTTTTGAGAAACTACTAGTCAACCCATAATGAATCTTCGTTCTCCTTTTTTCCACAGCCATTGACTTGACTTGTTTCTCCTAACTAATATATAAACTAGTCTAGCAAAAATTAAAGGAGTATTACTACTATTACTACATATTCACAATCATGGGACGGTCCTTGGTGAAGTGCTTATTGTGGGTTTTGATAGTTCTAGTTAATCTTCATAGGCACAGAGGTTGCTTTGAAGAAGAGAGGAAGGGTCTGTTAGAAATCAAGGAGTTTATGAGGTCCAGCCCCAATATTACAGATCTTTATCTTCTCCTTTCATGGGTTGATGAGCCTGAGAGAGTGAGTGTTGTGAGTGGGAGCGAGTCACCTGCAACTTTACACTGGTCACATGACCCAACTCTCTCTCCACAATATCAGGGATTTAAATTTTTACTGTGATGGTTTTTACTATTCTATAGACAATATTGACGTTGTCTGGTTTTTGAATGTTTCTCTATTTGAAACATTTCAAGAGCTTAAAAGTCTTAATTTATCCTGTAATGCAATTGGTGGTTGGATTGAAAATGAAGGTTTGTTTATTTATTTATTTATTTTAAGATAGTAGAATGAAAGTATGTTAATTGTGTCTCCTATTTATATTTATTTGTTTCTTATTTTATTTCCAAAAGATTAAAAAATATACGGCTTTCACTAATGTATCTACTATGATAATTACAAGTTTTACTTTTATCACATGAATTATACTTGCTTTTCTTTGATATATTAGTTTAGTATTTAGTCTTAAATAATTTTGAATCTTTAATGATATATTTAAGTGTTTTCTTATTATTTAACAATTTTTAATTAATTAACCCATGCATCATATACGTGCATATAGGTCATAATATTAAGTGGTTTTATCATTTTCTCAATAAAACAATTGAATTTTGCTTACATGTTAATTTCACATTTCTTCAGCGATTTTTTCCCATTTAATTTATGTATCAAATAGAATAGAAAAAACATATGTAATATACTAAAAATTGGTCTTTGAATTCTCTTCAATTGACTATATCAATAAAACTACTCATTGGTGTTTGATATTGTTGTTATTGTGAACAAAAAAAATATAATTACTCTATTTCTTACCATTTCATTATAGGTGCAATAAGTTTGTTGAGGTTGAAGAAGCTAAAGAGATTAGATCTTGGTTATAATGCGTTCAATCGGAGTATTATACAATCCTTGAGATTACTTAAATCACTCAAAATTTTGAGTCTTTCTCAAAATATTTTGTTAGGATCCTTTCCTGCTGAAGGTATGCCTATACATCATAATACCTACAAAGTATATAAACAATTCCTACTTTTCACTTTTTTTTTTTTTGGGTAGAACTTTCGGTTTTCAAAGACTTGGAGATGTTGGATTTAAGCTACAATCAACTCAATGGCTCCCTAACAATTCAAGGTAGAGAGATAGAGAAGATCATATTTTGATTTAATCAAAGATACTAGTTTATAATAAAGTAGTGATCTAAATAGATTTACAGCTTTATGATCAATATGCATCTCCATCACCTCTGTTTTTGCCTTATTGCTCAAAAGTGAAACGTCCCCATATTTTGATCATTTGATCCTCTTTGAGCGTGGTGCTCTCTCAATTGATATTCATATTTGTTGGAAACACATTATAGGGTAGAGCACGTTGCTTCCAATTTTTTTTATTTTAAATATTTTTCTTTATTATACTTGATTTAATAGCATAACATCACCTTAGTAATTACTTTAATTTTAGTGAAGATGGTGTCTTGCTCTGCTTATTACCATATAAAAGTGTAATTGATTTAATTGCATACAATAAAGGGTTATTATTTTCATTGTGTACACTCAAAATTCAAAAGTTTTCAAAGCTAAGCAAGTTGATGCACCTAGACCTAGATTATATTTATTTTGACAAAGAGATTTTAAGATCTTTGGGTGCACTGTCAGTGCTTACATCCTTGAAATTGGATCATAATGGCATGGCGGGCCCCCTTTATGACCAAGGTAATGCAAGGTTCATACACTCAAAATAAAGAATTAATAAACAAATAAAATCTTGTCCGTATAATGTTAATTAAGATCTGATCTAGCTTGTAAGTGCAAAGAAAATAAAAGAATAAATTCGGAAATATATATATATATATATATATATCTAAGAAAAGAGTGGTTGATGGGAGAGCAGGACTACTAAAACATTACTCAAAGTTGTTTGGTCTTCCAAAAATAAACACATAAGAACTTGTTTGGGAAGAAGTTGACTGCTGCCTGCCTTGCTTTTCAATATATATATATATATATATATTATTTGACGTTTGCAATACATAATGCTCTGTTTCTTCTAAATATGTCATATTCATATCGCTGCAGATCTTGCTAGTCTAAGAAGCTTGGAGGTCCTCAATTTAGCAGACAATTATTTCAATGGTTCATTGCCAAAATGTAATGGATTTTTCTTTATTCTCTTTACTTCTTCTTCTTCTCCTCTCTCTCTCCCCTAAATTCTATGGTTGAATTAGCTTTGGGTGCATGTCTATATAATGGTCATGTTCAAATTACACTACTTAATAATTTTGTATTTGATGAGTTTTTTTTTTTTTTTTTGGGACAAATCCACACTTGAATACATTATATATATATATATATATATCATAATTTAGAAATATATATTAAGATAATCAATAATTAAAAAATATAATGTCAGAGCCTCATAACTCAACGGATTGGCACATTCTAATATGTCTATGACATCCAGGGTTCCAAACCTCCCTCCCTATTATAATTACCGAGTAATCAACAATTATTTCAAAAATTATTGATATTGAAATATAAAACAAAAAAAAAAAAAATCATGTATAGAACGTGCCTTTAATGATCACAGGGAAAATAAAATTCTACTAACATAAATTTGGTGTATGTGTTAAGATTGTAAATTTCAGTGAGATTTTTAAAATATTATTCTAATTAATAATTATTAAATTGTGTAGTACATGTAACAAAGAGTTATATTATGGGTCTGTTTGGATACTGCTTATTTTGCTGAAACTGAAAACTTATTGCTGAGTGTACTGTAGATAAAGGTAAAAGTTAGTTGAAATAGTATAACGGGGCCCATGAATAGTACCAAAAAGTGCAGTGAAGCTCATGAATAGTAGCAAAAATAAGCTAAATAGTAAAATAATTTTAATTTTTCATTGGTATCCAAACACACACTAGATGTAATTCTCACACACAATTTGACCAGCGATTTTCCACACCACAAATGATAATTGGGTAGCTTTGGTTAGGTTGGAGCTTTTAGATCTTAGTAACAATCACTTCACTGGAATTGTTTCTCTTTCCATATGAGTATTATTTTCTCTCAACTCTTTATCTTAATTTGAGTTGAAATTATATTGATGGCTCCTTACCATGTTTTTAATCAAAATTTGATGTAAATATTTTTTTCATCAAATTGAAAAAAAAAAAAAAAAAAAAAAAAACTAAAATATAACAAGTCTACTCTAGACCCTATGCATTCTTATTAATAAGATATAATAAAGTTGAAGATTACAAAAGTTTATTCCTTTTCTACAGGTTTATGTGGACTCAAAAAACTTGAAGAGTTAGATCTTAGTGAGAATTCTTTTGAAGGGACCCTTCCTTCTTGCCTATACAATTTGACATATCTTCAACGGTTAGATCTCCATGGAAACCGGTTCCAAGGAAACATTTAATCTTTGATAGCTGGCCAAGGTAATGCAAGGTTCTTTTGGTTCTTACACTCAAAATAAAGAATTAACAAACAAATAAAATATTGTCTGGATAATGTTTATTAAGATCTGATCTAGCTTGTAAGTGCAAAGAAAATAAAAGAATAAATTTGGAAATATATATATATATATATATATATATATATATATAAGAAAAGAGTGGTTGATGGGAGAGTGGGACTACTAAAACATTACTCAAAGTTGTTTGGTCTTCCAAAACTAAACACATAAGGACTTGTTTGGGAAGAAGTTCACTACTGCCTTGCTTTTCAATATATAATTATATATATATATATATATTATTTAATGTTGCAATACATAATACTCTGTTTCTTCTAAATATGTTATATTCATATTGCTGCAGATCTTGGAAGTCTAAGAAACTTAAAGGTCCTCAATTTAGGAGACAATCATTTCAATGGTCCCTTGCCAAAATGTAATTAATTTTTCTTTATTCTCTTTACTTCTTCTTTTTCTCCTCTCTCTCTCCTAAATTATGGTTGAATTAGCTTTGGGTGCATGTGTATATAATGGTCATGTTCAAATCACACTACTTAATGACCAAGGTAATGCAAGGTTCTTTTGGTTCTTACACTCAAAATAAAGAATTAATAAACAATTAAAATCTTGTCCGGATAATGTTTACTAAGATCTGATCTAGCTTGTAAGTACAAAGAAAATAAAAGAATAAATTCGGAAATATATATATATATATATATCTAAGAAAAGAGTGGTTGATGGGAGAGTGGGACTACTAAAACGGTACTCAAAGTTGTTTGGTCTTCCAAAAATATACACATAAGGACTTGTTTGGGAAGAAGTTGACTGCTACCTTGCTTTTCAATATATAATTATATATATTATTTAACGTTGGAATACATAATACTCTGTTTTTTTCTAAATATGTTATATGCATATTGCTGCAGATCTTGCTAGTCTAAGAAGCTTGGAGGTCCTCAATTTAGGAGGCAATAATTTCAATGGTTCCTTGCCAAAATGTAATGGATTTTTCTTTATTCTCTTTACTTCTTCTTCTTCTTCTCCTCTCCCTCTCCTAAATTCTATGGTTGAATTGGCTTTGGGTGCATGTCTATATAATGGTCATGTTCAAATTACACTACTTAATAATTTTGTATTTGATGAGTTTTTTTTTTTTTTTTTTGACAAATCCACGCTTGAATACATTATATATATAGAGAGAGTTCATAGTTTAGAAATATATATTAAGATAATCAATAATTAAAAAAATATTATGTCAGAGCCTTATAACTCAACCGATTGGCACCTCTTGACATGTCTATGACATCCAGGGTTCCAAACCTCCCTCCCTATTATAATTACCGAGTAATCAACAATTATTTCATCGATTATTGATATTGAAATATAAAATAAAAACATCATGCATAGAACTTGCCTTTAATGATCACAGGGAAAATAAAATTCTATTGACATAAATTTGGTGTACATGTTAAGACTGTATATTTTGGTGAGATTTTTAAAATATTATTCTAATTAATAAATTATTAAATTGTGTAGTACATGTAACAAAGAGTAATATTAGATGTAATTCTCACACACAATTTGACCAATAATTTTCCACACCACAAATCATTTTCTTATTCTGTATATTGGGTAGCTTTGGTTAGGTTGGAGCTTTTAGATCTTAGTAACAATCACTTCACTGAAATTGTCACTTCACTGAAATTGTTCCTCCTTCCATATGAGTATTATTTTCTCTCAAATCTTTATCTTAATTTGAGCTGAAATTTTTTTTGATGGCTCCTTACCATGTATTTAATCAAAATTTGATGTAAATATTTTTTCATCAAATTGAAAAAAAAAAAGAACTAAAATATAACAAGTCTACTCTAGACCCTATGCATTCTTATGAATAAGATATAATAAAGTTTAAGATTATAAAAGTTTATTCATTTTCTACAGGTTTATGTGGACTCAAAAAACTTGAAGTGCTAGAACTTATTGAGAATTCTTTTGAAGGGACCCTTCCTTCTTGCCTATACAATTTGACATCTCTTCAACGGTTAGATCTCCATGGAAACCAGTTACAAGGAAACATTTTATCTTTGATAGCTGGCCTTACCTCCCTCAAGTTCTTTGATCTCAGTTATTCCAAGAGTTTCACATTCCGCTTATTGGACAATCAATTTGAATGTCATAATAACAGGAAATTTGAGATTGAAACGGAAAATTCAAATTGGGTACCCTTATTTCAGTTGGAGTCTGTAGTGATATCTAACTGTTCTCTGAATAAGCCATCCCATCAACTTCCAACATTTCTCTTTCACCAGCATAGCTTGAGAAAACTTGATCTTTCACACAATGGGTTGAAAGGACCGTTTCCTGATTGGTTGTTTAGAAACAATACGAGGCTAGAACATTTCAGACTTAATGATAACTCTTTCTCAGGTCATTTTCATTTGCCGCTCTTTCTTAACTCTACTACTGTGATAGATGTGTCAAACAATTAGCTCATTGGAAAGCTTCAACAAAACATTGGGGAGATCCTACCAAATATGCATTATCTACAATTATCCAATAATTCTTTCATAGGTTCTCTCCCATCCTCAATTGGTAATATGAGTCTCTTGTACATATTCGACGTGTCATTTAACAACTTCTCTGGAGAAGTACCAAAGGAATTACCTTGCTCCAAGCTGATGGTCTTGGTATTATCCCATAATAATTTTGATGGCCATTTGGATTGGGTACCTTTATATAACTTATCTAGGCTATTTGCTTTGAAAATAAATCATAATCAATTCTCCGGAGCTATGCCAAATGAATTACCCAATTTCACTAGTTATATTGAATTCTTGGATGTTAGCAACAACAAAATGTTAGGTAAGATTCCTACTTGGATATGCAACCAAACAAGTTCTTGTGGTATTTTTATGCAAAATAATTATTTTGAAGGTCAAATTCCATGTGAAACAATTACAATTAAGTTTTTGGACCTTTCTCATAACCTCCTTCATGGATCTTTACCTTTGTGGTCAAGCACTCAGTTAAAACATTTACATTTGGAAGAGAACATCATTTTAGGATTAATACCAGAACCTTTTCTCAATATGTCGAAGCTTTTGACATTGGATATCAGTGATAATAAATTGTCAGGCAGCATTCCCAGTGCAATTCGTAAAGCTTCCCACTTAAGAATTTTGTTGTTGGGAGGAAATCATTTAAGTGGAAATATATTGACACAGTTATGTCAGCTGACCAATATAAATTTAATGGATCTTTCTAGAAACTTATTTTCCGGGACAATACCTCACTGTTTTGGACACACACTGTCTTTTGGTTTTTTTAAAGTAGAATACTGGGGAGACTTTTTTCTTAAATATTCTACTTTGTTTGGTTATTTTGAAGCAGAATTTATTACGTATGTTGAAGTCAACTTTGTTACCAAATATAGGCTTAGCTCTTACAAGGGTGGCATTCTTACTTACATGTCAGGTTTGGATTTATCTTGTAACAATCTAACGGGTGAAATCCCACTTGAACTTGGACAGCTACAAGGAATTCATGCACTAAACTTGTCTCACAATCAATTGACAGGTTCCATTCCAAAATCTTTCTCAAACTTGACTGAAGTAGAGAGCTTGGATCTTTCTCACAACAGATTGAGCGGAGAAATTCCTCCACAATTGATTGAGCTTACCTTTTTGGAGGTGTTTAGTGTTGCTTATAACAACTTATCAGGCAGGACACCAAACATGAAAGCACAATTTGGAACTTTTGATGCAAGCAGCTATGATGGAAATCCATTTCTTTGTGGACTACCATTGGAGAAAAATTGCACTAGGAGAGATGATTATCCAACGCCAATGCAATCATCAGATGTAAGTGATGAGAAATGGTACAAAGTTGATCAAACAATGTTCTTCACTAGCTTTTCAGTAACTTACATCATGTTCTGCCTGGGAGTAATTGCTGTTCTTTATATCAACACTCATTGGCGATTGTGGTGCTACAATTTGGTTGAGGATTGCATGTATTCTTGTTATTTTTCTATTGCCATTACTCTACATAAGTTATCAGTCTGTCTGTATAATTAGCTAAGGTTGCTTCCTCAATATCTGGGAACTTTTATTGTAATGAATTTTATATCTATGTTGATGAATGATAGGCCAAGAATGTATTGACCCATTGTGATAAATTAATCAATTGATTTAGCCAAGTTAATTAATTAATTCAATTAACATGCAAAACGTGTGGTAGCACAAACAAATCACTAATTAACTAAATGTAGCGGAAATTAAATTGACACTATGATTTGTTTATGAATGGGGAAAAGCTACACGGCAAAAATCTCATCAGGTAGGTCACCACTCCCGAGAATCCACTATTATCAAAACAAGCAGTTACAAATAAAGGAATCCCAGTACCTTATACCAACCTACAGTTGAACTCTTACCCCAATACCCAATTGGATTTGTTCTGTAGTGACAATCTCTCATTTTCAATGCACAACTCCCAGTACAAATAATGTGTTTGAGAAATTTATGATTACATTTTTTTTTTTTAGAAGGAATTTATAAGAGCTATCATCAGTTAGCTCAACTGGTAAAGTTTCTGATGGTTGTATAAGAGATCTGGGTTTCAATCCTCGCCTATACCAAAAAACTGATTGGTGTTTTGGTCTGATGATAAAGAGCTATCATCAGGAGCGGACCCCATAGATTGAAACTTTCTCAAAAAGAAAAAAAAAGACTAATTTATGATTACATTTGATAGTTATATCCCAAATATTGTAGTTGTAACCTATATATTTTGTGCAAATTGATGTCTCTCTTCTTTGGTTGATTTAGTTGTATTGGATGCTTTTTTGGTCACAGATTGATATGCATGCATTTGAGATGAGATATCATAGCCAAAGTAGCTTTTGAGTTACTATTAGATAAACTTTAGTAAATCAGCAGACTTTGTTTTTTGGAATCTATGTTGTTGTGTCTGCCATTATGTTGATTGATAAAGCTTGCACTATCGAATCCTGGTACCAAGAGAATTGAAATTAAATGAACAAATAATCACTTACATTTGTGTTCGTATACCATTCCAAGGATTTCTTGTACAGGTGTATCTATAAATATATATATATATATATATATATATTTCATGGGCCATTGTCCATGCTAAGTGGACTGGGTAATAAACTTCTGTGACTGTGAGTGAGGCATCATTGAATTGTCGTTTAGACCAAAACTAAGAATGAATATGAGAATATTAAAGATCTCACCTAGAACAACTTGGTAGACACCAGCTTCCTCTCTCATCTTTTCTCATAACATATAATAAAAATGAAAAAAATAAAAAAAAACTATAGAATTACAATGTTGTCATTATTTTGGAATTTTTGCTTAGGCTGGTTCAGTATGGGTTGCATGGGTTAAGGACTACTAGCTTAGAAGGATATTTTGGATTGTAACTGACATTACAAGGGGCTAGAGGGAAATTCTTCAGCTAAGGAGCATTTCTTGACCTTTACTAAACTCCAAAGTGGAGAAAGGGAATTATCTTTGGCACTATGCAGGACCACTCTATTTGAAATATGGGCACTGAGACTTGTATAATATTACAAGTTAAATGCAAACTAAAGTATATTGTATGTTGCAAAGAGGGACATGGATATGGCCTCTAGTTAGATCAAATTTTCTTGTTGAAATTCAAAGAAGGCAACCTGAAGTTTCATTAAATGATAAACATGCAACCATCTTGGCCCTTTAATTGCCTTCCAAGATTAATAGTTTCTATTGTCTCAAGACATAGAAAGAAATAAGAAGAAAGTTGGCTTAAGTAAACTGGTGGAATGTCCATGTTTCTCTTTTTATTAGTATTGAGTTTGGCAGTTATTAGTTAGCTTGTTAATAGTATCTTGTATTGCTATAGAAAGGACAAATGTTAGCTGCAGCTTATTCTATTCATTATATTGTGTATGCTTCTCAATATAATTTTTGTTGTCTTAAATCAAATGATGTTCCTAATTTCTAATTATTTTGTTTTGTTCAAACCCAAATATTAGGATAAAATGAAGGATTCGTTGGCTGAAACTTCAAATCAATTGCAATCATCTGACACAAGTGGTAGTATTGCATGGGTACCGGATGATGTGTTTGCCAAAGTGATAGGTAAGGAGTGCAAAGGTCATATTCATGGGATAGGATTTGGTCCAAGCCCAAGTGGCCGAAGTACCAAGAGTGCTCTCACGGACCTTTAAATATGATCAAGTCAAGGAAGGGACGAGGAAATTGCACAATTGAAGGTTTCCTTAGCTAATATGCAGGAGAAACTGTCATCTTTTGAAGAAATGAAGGAAAGACTTAGCCAATTCGAAGAGATGGAGCAAAGAATGGCTTGCATGCTTCAACAAATGCAACAAATAACTTCACAATGCAGTCAGGTATGATAATTGACTTGTAGAATGTAATGTCTTTTCTTTTTATTATTTTCGATTTTAAATTTGGTAGTCAGCAATATAACACTATTAGAAGTGTTCAAATATGTTTAATCAAATTTACATTCTAAAATACTAAGATATGAGACCATACAAAAGTTTTTTCTTCATTGTTACTGAGGGACAAATGATCTGCTACCTTTTAGTATGATCTTAAATCTTCTATTATATCTCATTGTTGTGACTTTAACTTGTGATACTAGCAAAGTTCTTCCTTCTTATGGGTTTTCGCCATCTCTCATATTTGCATTTGTTTAGTATAGTTGACCTATTTAGTTTTATTATTATTATTTTAAAAAAATTAGCTGGGTACAAACTAATTTAACATGCTGCTGAACCTAGAATGTTAGTTGAACCTCATGCTTAGTCTTCTCATTGTTCTGAGAATGCTACTAAACCTCATGTTAGCTGCATTATGAATGCTAATTATCTATATATGCCCCCTTTTGTTTGTTTCAGCTTTGTGTGATTAACAGTTTTTCTGTTTAACACTATTACCTTTTGCAGTGCCTCTCCTTCACTCTGTTGTGCTGTGTTGTGTTATCTAAATTTCAGTTCTAAAGATATGTATTGATTTTCACTAATAGAAGTGGAATTTGATTGAACTAAGTCAACTTTTTAAAGCTAATTGCTTGTTTTTGATGTTGCAAAGCAATTTTGGATTCCAATATTTGATATCGTTGTGTTCTAATTATTGCCTTTTTTTTTGTATGTAGGACGTTCCTCCGATCCTACCATCCCTAGCTCTCTTACAATCCCCAACTCTCCAAAAATCATCAGCTGCATCCCATCAACTGAGCAGCTTATAAGTTTTATGTTGGTGTTTGAAGACATTTTGTATACAAAGAACCACATTTGAACAAACACATTTTTTTTCCAAGTGGTGAAAAATATTTCGAAACACTTTGAAACTTTGATTATTGTGTTAGCTTAATTTAAGTGTTAATGGACTTTCTGTGTACAAAAGACCACATCTTTTTTTTGTTAGTTTTATGATGATGGTTATAGACAATGTTATGTATTTGATAATATATTTCTATGTTAATATAATGTTAGTTTGTAGACATTTGTGGTGTTATCTAGTTACATTTGTGGTATTGTCTTAGTCAAGCTAAAATTATTACAGATTATTTGTAATAGAAATGTGGTTTAAGAACCTAGGAGGAAAAAAAAATTAACCTATAGCGGAGGGCGTAACCGCCGCTAAAAGGTGCATAGGGTCTGTTGTTTAATAAGCCCTATAGCAGCGCTTATTGCCCGCCGCTAAAAGGTCACTTGACCCGAAGGGTTACCTTATATGGCAGCGGTTTTCAGCTTGCTGCAATAGACCAAAAGCGCTGTTAAATGACAGATTTATTACTGTGCTTTTTGTTACCGCCGCAATAGATCTACAGTGGCAACACAACAGTGGCAAGTAGAACCGCCGCAATAGCACCCATTGTTAAAGGTCAAATGGACCTTTAGTGGCGGTTTTGGCCCGCTGCAATAGTACTTTTTTATTTAGTGCCGGTCAAAGTTGGAATTAAAATATATTTACCAGATAAACATTTAATGTGCCTATTACTCTCAAATAGGTTCAAACATTTCTTATCAAAGTACAAATTTGAGTATTAAAACAATCTAATTAAATGCTCAAAATGGTATGCTCCTCTTTGATAGATAGTATTGAGCACTTGAGCACACTTCTGTATTTTATTATGCAATATCTTCATGATCCCTTTGATTTCCATTTTCTGTTAATTTTGCCTACACATTAACATTAAACAGGATTAGAAATCAATGATAAAAAAGAGAGAGAAGATTTAAAATAAATAAACTGCTATTATCCAATAGAGACAAAAAAAAAAAAAAAAAAAAAAAAAAAAAAAAAAAAAAACCTTACTACCACAATTTGCTAAGAGCTAGGAGGCTTTCACATCCACAACACCGTCTTTCCTTCTTTTTAATTTGTTCTTTACTTAAATTTCTTTGCAAACGCATGACAATGCAACTGTAACTAAACCCAGGGAAAAAAAAAAAACAAACAAACAACAAAATTGCAATGCTGCCCTTGCAGCTAATTAAAGTTGAAGAGAGGAGAGAAAACCAAAGAAAGAAAAGAATTAGCAGAAATGGTGAAAGCCTAGAATGTTTAAAATTAAAGTTAAACTTGGGGTGAAAAAAAAAAAAAAGAAAAAAGAAAAAAAGAGCCACGTGCAAATGAAAGTATAAAGTTAAGAGCACTAGCAATAGGGGATGTAAAAAAATATCTATTTTATATCCTCAAACACTATATCTATATTACCAACCCATCCAACAATATACCCAACATCCCAATTTTTATTTTTACATACAACCCAATAAAATAATACAAACTACCTAATAAAACAATAAAAAGTAAGAAGAGAGAGAGTGTGTGAGAGGAAGAAAGTGTGTGTGAGAGATTAAAAAAGAAGTTTTTTCTTTACAACCTCATGAATAGTAAGGTTGCAAATATGCAACCTTACTGTAGATAGGATGGATAATTTTTTGGATTTACATACCCTGACGGTGCTTGCTTTTAAGGGTTTAGTTGCTAAAATAGCAACTGGAGGGTTTTTACACCCCCAGTGCTAGTGCTCTAACATTAACGTTTGAAGAAAGGTTAAGAAACGAAAGAGACGTGAGGAAGCTTAAGGAAAAAAGATGCGTGTCATTAGTTCACTGGTGGTCATGAATTGGGACAGAAAAATTGAGACCTAGGATGCTAGTTCATATATGTCATTTAATTTGCAAATTTATTTGTAAAAAATAAAATTGCTAAATATATTATTACAATGTCCAAAATTAAAATTTATGATCCAACATATTTATGTGCAATAAATTTGGCCAAAAGCTTCACTTATATATACATATGTTATCTAATTTGAGAATTTATTGGTAAAAAAAATTGCAAATTATAATATTTATTAAAATTTTAAAAAAATTATGGTAAACTACGTATTTGGTTTCTATCTTTTACACCATATTTCAATTTGATCTATGATCTTTTAATTTTGTCAAAAGATTTATTACACCATTCAACACATTTATTACTGTATCCAAACGTGTAATAAATTTGGCCAAAAGCTTCACTTATATATTTGTCATCTAATTTTTGAATTTATTAGTAAAACAAATTTCCCTCTATATTATATTAATTAATTTGCTGAAAATAAAATTTTAACATTAAAATTTATGAGCCATCACATTTATTACAGCATACAAAATTAAAATTACTAGTCGCTAACCCATGCGATGCACGGAATAGTTAAATAAAAATTAAAAGTATTTATTTTGCTTAAAGGTCTTTAACTTGACTTAAAAAAATGTATAACTTGAAAATAAATGAAAATAAGTAATTTTTTATTCAATATAATGGTTTAGAAATATATATATATATATATATATTTTTTTTTTCTTTTTCATATCATTGGTGCCACATAACACATCCCAGTATAGGCTATTTTATGGTGATGACTTCACATAATACTCAACTATAATTAAATCTATTATCCACCACCAATCTAATCTATGTTATCTTGATAGTAGATTTACAAATTGCATTCTCATATCCTTAGAGCTTGCCACATCATTATTATTATCTATAATATAATATAAAACTGAAATCTTTAACTTTTTGAGAGACTTACATTAGAATTAGGATTAAAAAAATAATTATAATTTTTTTTAATTAGAGGTCACTTTAGAATTAAAAAAAAAAAAAAAAACTCACTTTAGGTTTCAATTTTTTTTTTTTTTAGAAACTTACATTATAATTAGGATTAAAAAAATAATTATAATTTTTTTTAATTAGAGGTCACTTTAGAATTAAAAAAAAAAAAAAAAAAAAACTCACTTTAGGTTTCAATTTTTTTTTTTTTTTTTTGAGAAACTTACATTATAATTAGGATTAAAAAAATAATTATAATCTTTTTTTAATTAGACCTCATGGCAGAATTAAAAAAATAATAATAATAAATTTAAAAAAAAAAAAAGAACTTTAGGATGAAGGAAAAAAGAGAGAGACTCCTGTTAGGACTCTCTCTTCCCTCCTCAAATTTTCTGCAATTTAGGGTTATAAAATCGAAAGAATTAAATTGAATTAAATCAAATTAAAAATGCTGATGTGGAAAATTGTAGAGAGATCAACCAAAAGTTAAAGGGTTCTGTTTTATATGTAAGGAATTAACATGGAATTCCGAAAACTATGAGAAACAAAATAGAGAAAGCACATGCCAAATAATAATAATAATAATAATCACACACACAAGACAATATTTACGTGGTTCAGCAATTTCCCTACGTCCACGGAGTTGTAAGGATTTCATTATTATCAGGGAAAAAATAGAAAGTTAAAGGCTTCTATTTTATATGTAAGGAATTAACACGGAATTTCGAAAACTGTGAGAAACAAAATAGAGAAAACACACACCAAATAATAATAATAATAATAATAATCACACACACAAGACAATATTTACGTGGTTCGGCAATTTTCCTACGTCCACGAAGTTGCAAGGATTTCATTATTATCAGGGAAAAAATAGAAAGTGCGGCAGTACAATTTTTCTCTCTCTAAAAACTACGTCAAGAAACCTTAATCACCAAAACAACAGTTTCTATATCCTGCACATATGATTCACAATGGGCTACAAAACGGGCCAAAAAATTTATCCTGTGGGGCTATGGCTTGGGCCTATCGGCCCAAGCCTCCGCTCCATGGACTAAGTTTTAGAAAATCTCTCATTAAAAACCACGAAACATTATTTTGAGTCGAGTCGTCATCCGGATCAAACACAACTAGGCTCCACAAAGCCCAACATTATATATATATATATATATATAGATGACCCAACACTTTTATTACAGCATTCAATACATTTATTAATTAGTGGTTTCCATTAGCTCGACTGGTAAAGTCTCTGATGGTTGAATAAAAGATTTGAAATTCAATCTCCGCCTACATCAAAAACCGATTGGTTTCTTGTTCTGAAGATTAAGAACTATCATCAGGAGTTTATGATCCAACACATTTATTACAATATAAATGTGGAATAAATTTGGCCAAAAGCTTTGCTTATATATATGTCATCTAATTTGTGAATGAGTAATGTTAGAGATACAAACTTTTTTACAAAGTACTGATGTGGTAATTGGTTATTGGTAAATTGAAAAGTTATGTTAATTATGAACTTAAATGAAAACCAGTAAAAAGTTAATCACAACAACATTTTGTAAAATACAATTTTAATATTATTGGTCATGATCTAACAACTATATTATTAATTAATTTGCTTAAAATACAATTATTAATATTTATGATCCAATACGTTTTTTTCAGCATTCGAATATGCAATAAATTTGGCCAAAAGCTTCGTCTTTTTCTTTTTTCTTTTTCTTTTTTTTTTTGTTGAGAAAAAGCTTCACTTATAATATGTGGTAGAGCTCAGGTTGTATGGGTGCAAAAGTAACATAAAACAATCGTAGCAACAAATATACACACAGGCAAACGACATGGAGAAATATTCCTTCAAGTTGGCTTTCTTAACTGCACTCTTGGTTCTTGGCTCTTGTAAGAATCTCGTCCTACTCGTTTTACTTATCCTCGTTTTCTTATAGTATTAGTATATGCTTTTACATATATCTTTATCCAAACTATTACTGGACATTCTCTTTAAGATTGATATGGCCTTATTGCAGGGACGAAGCCAGGATTTGGAGTTAGGGGGGCGACTCTACTGCTAGCTATGTGCGGTGGCTTCGGCCTTTCAGTCTATTGCTTTACTACTAAGGATTTTTGTCTAAAAATTATTTAAAATTTTTTAAATGACCAAGTTATTTGTTTTGGGTAAAATAGATTGATTGGGCTTAACTTTCTTAGTTTTATTATTGTTGATTTTTGTTATTGGGCTAATTTTTTTGGGCTTGTATTTTTTGTTTTAGATTTAATCTATTAATTTTTTATGTCCTTTAAAAGGTGAAAAATGCTAAAATTACAAATTTTTTACAAATTGTTAATGCGGTGAGTGGTCATTGATAAGTAAAAAGTGATGCAAGTGTACGAACCAATAAGAATTTGCTACCTCAATAGTTTGTATAAATATTGTAAAAACATTTGTGGTTATAACATTACTCTCAAAAGAATTGATGGCATTATTAAGGGGGGCAAAGTGTAATTTTATTGAACAAAATTGCTAAAATTAGTACCTATTAATATAATAATTTTTTTTTTTTTTTAATTTAGAGGGGGCCATAAGGCCATTGCCCCCCCTAGTCCAATAACAGCTCCGTCAATGCCTTATTGTTCTTACTAATATATGTAGACTGTGGCATAATTTAGTTTGTTCAGTAGGTTTTCCATCTTTAATATGAACTAGTTTGTAACCCCATACATATGTATAGATACACTTAAAAATATATAATAAGATGCATAATATAATTCTTATATATATAATTTAAATACTATTGATAGTCATTTTTATATTTTGTTAACTCTTTAAAAAATTTTGTAAGGATATTATTAGGTATAAAATGTAAATTATCCATGTTTTTTTTTTAAATTATTGTGAAACACTTTTTTTTTTTTTTACGATTAATTTATTCTAGACCCTTTGGTTTTTGTACTTAAAAACTCACTTAGATGAATATTTATGATGTGGTCCCACATTTGATTCTAAAATTAAGAAATAAAACTCTTTAAGAATAAATAATTTTGGATACATGGTGCAAAATTTGAACTTTAATTTGGAATTCTAATTAGAATTTATGTCAGCTTCACTTATTATTATTATTATTATATATAGATATGTGATAGAAATTTAAGTATAAAATAAGAAATATATACTTCTATTTATTACCAAATGAAGGTAATTTTTGTGTTTATATCTTTCCCAAAAAAATAAATTATTATTCAAGTCAGTGTTATAATGTACATAAATTTTAATTCATTCATGGAAGAAAATTTTAGATTAATTCTCTACTCACACTATACTATATTTACTTGAGTGGTTTTTGTGTGTGTGTCTCTATATATATATTATTTTATTTTTATTAATTTAAGAAAATTTATTTAGAGTCATCAAGCTTGTTAAATCAACTGGTAAAGTTTTTTCTGATTGAATAAAAGGCCTGAGGTTTAATCTCCGTCTACACCAAAAATCGAATGATGTCTTGGTCTAAAAGAGCTATCATCAAGAGCCATAAGTTGAAACTTTCTAAAAAAGAAGCTTGTTCAAGGGCCAAGAATCATAGTATATACAATTGGGGGCAGGGGGGATAAACTATGATATGTCTATATCTCCATAAATTATAGTAGAATTATTTAACGATTGATACCATACGTTTTAATTAATCTATAAAACATAATATATACAACTTTCAATCTTCAGTTAATTCAATGACTTAAAAATGCATATTTGAAAGAAAATAGATAATATTTGAAATAAAAAGTAACATTATTTTTTCATGATAGAATAATTTAAAATTTAAGAGTTTAGACTTTTCACTTGGTTATCGTTCACATAAGAGATTCATATTTCATATGAATAGAATGTAAAACTATATTGTCTTTTTTGATAACGTATCCATTTGATAACTCCATGTATGTTATGGTTTAATAAGAAGTTATATGTCTGTAAACATTGGTTAAAAGAAAAATAGGTTTCCTAAATAATTCTCCAACTTTGATGGGCAAGTGGAGGTTATATGCACAGGGAACTTGGTCCACTCTCTACCTATAAAAGAAACATTTTGCTATCTCATCAAATATACTGAATAGTTAAAGAGAAAAGATGGTCAAGAGAGAAAAACCTATTAAGTGCGTTTTATACTAAGACTTGATCTTTAAAAAATTTCAATAATGGATCAAGGTAAGTTTTATAATTATTTTATACAGTTGTGAAATAATGATAATTCAAGATTCTAGAATTTATATAATTGCTGTTTATAATCTAATAATATCAAGAAAATTTTTACATAGATAAATATGAGTAGATAATATTTAAATTTTACTAAGCCACATAGTTTTATATAAAAATAGATAACCATATTAATCTCAACAGCATGCCTCCATTTTATAATTTTAATGATGTGTTATACTTGTATAGAATTTGAGACAATGTGATCAAGACCGGCTCTATGGTATAGGTGAATGAGGTAGTCATTTAAGGCTTCCAAGTAGAAAAAGGTCCTCAAATTTCAACCAATATGGTTATTTCTTTCATTGCAATATTATTAATTAAACCCAAATATTTTAGTCAATAAATAAAATAATTTTTTTATCAAATAAAAAAAAATAAAAAAAAGAGAGAAATTTTACGTCCACAACATTTTTCACAACAAATCCTAAGTGTTAGGTTGTTACTAGTTGTTATTGGTAAATGGAAAAGTAATTTTTATGGTGGGTTCAAATTAGAACTAGTAATAAATTAACACCTACAATTTTTTTGTGAAAATTTTGTGAATATAGCACTTCTAAATAAATAATAATAATAATAATAAAAAAGCAGTACACAAAAATTTTCACAACAGTTTTTATAACAGTTGAGTTGACAAACTTTTTCAATGATAAACTTTTACTAGGTCCACCATTAACATCACCCTTTTACTTATCATTATCAATTTTCCACATCAACAAGTGTGAAAAGTTTTATCAAATTTTTTGTATCTATTGGCTTTCTAAAAAAAAAATTACATGGTTAATTAGTAATTTTGCATCTAAAACAAGAGAATAAAGTTCAAGCATTATTTAATTTTTTTTTTTTAAAAATCATATTTTAATATATAAAGGACCTCGATTTAGTTTTTGCCTAAGGCTTCCAAATGCATCAAGCCGCCCTAAATGTAATCATTAACAAATATAATAAATGCAGCTTTCAAGTTAGACGTTGAAGCAAGGAATGTAAGTTTTCCATGCAAAACTTCTAGAGATTGCAGTAGTGATCTTGATGAGTGCACATGCAAATACATATGTATTTGTCACCTCCCATGACGAGAAAGTATACCATGTTTTAGTAATACTAACTCAGCATTTGTTTTGGTATTTTTTATCCAATAAATGAGTGACACCTATTTCAAAAAACACCATCAGACTACTCCAATAAATTAATCACAATCTTCTATACTATCGGAAAGATAAATTAATCATTTATTGGAGTAGTTTGATATAGTTTTTTGAAACATGTGTCACTCATTTATTGGGTAGGAAATACCAAAAAAAATTCTGAGTTGGTATTACCAAAACATGATATACTTTCTCCCCCAGGACCAGGATTACTGGGTTCGGTGAGTTTAGGTACTGGGAAAAAAAAAAAAGTTGCACCGAGTGACAGGTATGGAGCCCACAAACAGTGTGAAAAATATTAAGTGATAGCAAGTGAGTGGTGGTGCCAAACGGGTAGGGTATTTTAAAGTGATGAGTGATGAGTGATGAATGACGAGTGACGAAAATTGAGTGATGAAAAAAAAAGCATCCAAACAAGCCCTAAGTTTTCCATGCAAAACTTCTAGAGATTGCAGTAGTGGTCCAGATGAGTGCACATGCAAATACATATGTATTTGTCACCCCCAGGACTAGGATTACTAGCTAAAGTCTTTGCACGTGCCTTGAAGAGAGAGAAAGAAAATTCGTTGCATTAAGTGCAACCCTAAGATTGTCATCATTCATCAACCTAAAAATTGATTTAATAAAGCATTTGTTATGCATTTCTTTTTTTCATTTGTGGTAATATTTTCCTTTTGTTATTTAAATCATTTGAATGGGTAAAAGAATTGCATAATTATAAGGCCAAAGTGAAAAACAAACCCTAAAGTTTGAGGGTTTTTGCATTTTACATCATGAAGTTTTAGAATTTGGATTTTACCTCCAAACGTTCAATATTGTTGCCACATCAGCTTACCACATGCATTAGTTGGCCCAATTGGATTGTGACACGTGTTATTAACTATTCCATCACATTAACTAAACTTAAATAATTATAATAAAAAATTCTAGAAAAAGCTGATTTAAAAATTAAAATAAACACTCTAAAACTTTTAAATTACACTAAAAAAGTATGAATAAAAATAAAAACATAAGATAGAGGAATCAAAATGTGGAAAGTACATTTGAGAACCTTAGTTTATAAATAATAAGTCAATTTCTCAATCAAAAACAAAGGAAAACAATCAAACTAGGGTTATATTGTTTATGTACAGTTCATACTAAATTTAGTAAACAACTCAACTGCATGCATAAGTTTAGATTTGGGGTTTAATCTCCGCTTACACCAAAAACTAATTGATGTTTTCTACCTCCTTTCAACAACTTATCTTGATTATACATATCTCACAATGATGCATTATGCCAATTAAGTTGAACAATGAAGTGTCTGTGTAACCAAAAGAAGACAAATAGCAGCTATAGAGGAGAAGCAAGCATTGATTTTTCAAAGAATGTTAAATTTCTTTTGTGCTTACTGCTGAGGGAGCAAAGTAAATATTTTTAAAAATACTAACCCAAATTCCAGGAGTAATTTTTGTATTTTACCAAAAAAAGAGTGAGTAAAAGTTTAGCTCTAAATTAGTTTAAAGTTATTTTTATCCAACTTGCGGTAATTGAGAAGACTATTTAAATAGAGAAAAGTGCTCAATTTTACACATTTAAGCACCAAAATCACCCACATTAGTTAATCTAAAAATATGTGAATTGTGAGTTCTAGTTAGCTCAATTGGTAAAATCTCTGATAGTTAAATAAAAGATCTAGAGTTCAGTCCTCGCCTACACCAAAAACTGATTAGTGTCTTAGTTTAATGATAAAGAGTTATCATCAGGAGCAGATGCCATATATTGAAACTCTCTAAAATAAATGTAAATTTGCAAAATTGCTACAGTAACCGTGATGCGATACATTTTACAAATTTTTTTTTTTTAATCCTGACGATAAAAGAAGAGAGTAAATAACGATTATTGTACGTAAAGAAAGAAAAACAATTAAAACATCAACAAAAATTAATATTTTAAAGGTATAGAAAATATAGAATAAATAGTTTGAGGCATGTGATGGACCGAGTGTGTGCACTCGGTGGCATGACACTTGCCATGTAGGCAAATTGCGAAAAAAAATGTTTTGGGCCATTTGCTGTATCTTGACTGTCGTTTGTTGTCGACGAGGAGAGAGAGAAGCAGCCAGCAGGAAAATGTGAAATTGAGTCCGAAAGTTTGTAGATCTATCTGCTACCTAAAAACTAAAAGCTACGGTGTTTTGGTACAAGGCCAAAGCCATGTGGAGGAGGAGGAGCTCACTGAGTTTGACTCTTCGTCAGAGTTTGTGTTCTTCTTCTTCTTCTTCTTCTTCATCATCCAAACTCCCAAACTCTCACCTCCACTCTTCTTTCTTTTCCTCTTCATCTTCTTCTTCTTCTTCGGCCACAGCCACAAACTCCTTGGATCTAGGGTTTCCGAAACCCGATGTCGCACCGCCCTTCTCGGCCTCCGTCAATATCTCGTCTCTCGCCTCCACAACTCGCCACTACGCTCGCTGCTACTGGGAGCTCTCCAAGGCTCGCCTCAGGTTTCGCTTTCTCAATTTTCCACTTATAAATTCGGAATTCCATTCGTTTCTATATGTGTCTGTGTGTGTTTATGCGTTTCATGAATTGTGATTTTGATTTGACATATGGGTTTTTAAGAAAAGAAGAAAGAAACTGCTCTATGTTTAATTGTGACCGTAATGCTTAAAAACCAAATAGGCCTAGTTTGTAGGGAACTATGGGTGCATTGGAAAATGGTATTTTGAGTTTAAAATGAGCATTTGTTTGTAAAAAAAAGCTATGAGGAGTTGTGGTTGCAAAACAGAATTTTGGGTTAAAAAAAAAAAAAAAAAAGGCTCCTTTAAGCTCCCAAAATGCCTAACCAAATGGACCCCTATATTTGTATATGTAGAGTTTGGTTCGAATTGAAAGATGTGATGATTGTAGTCCATAGGTTTAAATCATGTTTTATAACCGGAATGATGCCAAAATTGTAAACTTGTGTTGTTTGGGTATTAAAAGTTTTGTCCTTTGTCTAATTAGGCTGGGATTGGAAAACAGCTAGTAGGGACCTCAAGCCTGGCCTGGCCTCAAAAATAAGACCCTCCTGATACGGCCTACTAGGATCACAATGGGTAGAAGAGCCTTTTTTCATTGAGTTACTACCATTTTTTGTTTCCGGGGTGGGACGTCTCTTCCCCATATAAGCCCTTGTGGTGCCTGCAGGTTGTATGAAGAGTTCTGACAAGTGATTACATGCATATCAAATTGAATACATTGTGATTGAGTTGCTTGCTGAGTACCTCTTCTTTTGTTAAAATTTTATGAAGGGATGATATTTGAACTCATGTTTAGGAACTTGTCTCTTACTGTCATTTTTTCTCCTATCTAGCATGCTAGTTGTTGCGACTTCTGGGACAGGATTTGTCCTTGGGAGCGGAAGTGCTGTTGATTTTGCGGGACTTTGTTGGACTTGTGCCGGTACCATGATGGTTGCTGCATCTGCCAGCTCTTTAAATCAGGTTCATTCTTAAAAGCAGTTTTTTTTTTCTCTCTCTCTCCCTTCCCCCCCCACCCCCCCCCCCCCCCCCCCCCCTCAACATTCATTTTCTTATAAAAAATTGCATCCAATGAATAGCTTCCTCAATTTTTGGGAGCTCAAAGGTATACAAACCCATGAAGAAAGACAAAAACACAGGACCTGTATCTGACGTTACATGAAGACACCAACGTAACAAAACAGGGCAACATAATAAAACGATTAGTAGTTTTAAATTCAAATGATCAATGACTTGGGAAACTTCTAATGAATATGAAGAGTGATTTATGTACTCTCTCGCAGCCTGATTTTGTTTATGAAGGAAGTCTTGTTTTTTTTTTTCAATTCATAATATTTTTGTTTTTCATCATTCATATAATAATAAATAAATAAAAACTACAACAACAACAACATTATTTTTATCTCTCATGAAGAAAGGAATAGATTCTCATATCTAGGGTTTTAGAGAAATCACATCCATTAGAGAAGGTAAGAAACGTTACATTAAACTTGTAAAGTTGCCTCTGCTATTTAAATCTACATCCTAGAATATAGACCTGTAACCCTGAATATTTAATACATTCTCCAACAAAACTAGTCTCAACGATTAAATCACGCCTAATAAACTGAAAGTTATTTACAACCTTATTAGTTCATCACTCAAAATTGGAGCACTCGATTATGAAATGAAACATCGGGAATAAAAAAGTTATATTTTTTGTTGTATTAAGATTGTGAGATCATATAGCCATGCTTTGTTCTCAAGCCAATTGGGTTCGTACTTCATTTGTAGTAAGAATATATTCTGGTTGTCAAAATTAAGGTAGGTAGATGTAATAACAAAAAATCGAGTCTGTGCCCCAATACAGTGTTAGAAGGAGGCACCTTATTGTTATTTTTAACGGGAAAAGGGTGGGTTTCCATTTTCAAGTTTTAAGTTGGTGAATCTTTTTAGTGAATATATTTGTCATTTGAAGAAACAAGGTTCCTTGTAATTGCTTTACCTCAAAATTTTCTTTCTTTATCTTTTAATGTGTTAATTCAAAGGGCCCAAAATTACCAAACAGAGGGATTGGAATAAAGAAAAATATAACATTAAAGACATTTTATTACCAAAATTACTGGAATAGTGAGAAATGAGAATTCAAATCTATGTAACTTTACTTGTTGCTTCCTTCAAGTCGTAGATATTGTTTAAGCGGTTGATCTTGGGTTGGTTAATCTTGTTGCTACTCGTTGATTGCTGATGGCATATTTTAATTTCAGTTTCTTTTCATGTACAGGCTTAGTTGACTTGAACTTTCTTTGAATGAATTATATTCTCTTAGGTATTTGAGATTAAGAATGATGCCAAAATGAAGAGAACAAGGCTAAGACCACTACCTTCAGAGCGCATTACTATACCCCACGCAGTCACCTGGGCATCTACTGTTGGTTTAGCTGGAACTGCTTTATTGGCAAGCAAGGTGGCCGATATATTCTCTCACCCCCTTATGTTATGAAATTTGATAGTTAAATTGTGAAGTTGTTTCATTAACCTGGGAGCTGAGGGACTAATGTTCCAGCTTGTATGGCAAGGTTGTTGCAGGCTAACATGTTGGCAGCTGGGCTGGCAGCTTCCAATCTGATTCTGTATGCCTTCATCTACACTCCTATGAAGCAGATCCACCCCGTCAATACATGGGTTGGGGCTGTCGTTGGTGCCATTCCACCACTTCTTGGGTAATATGTCCTCTATATTTCTTATGCCTTTTAACAAAAAAAATCCTTCTTATTGAACTTTTAAGAGAAATTTGTTTAGTGGATTTGAGAGTGTGCAATTTTCTCAAGTTTGTCCATACTTATTATTGCTGTGGTCTAATTATGTATTTTGCTAGCCAAAAATTGATCAGGGCTTCCTGAAATTTCCATCTACCGTTGGAAACTGATTTCTTTTCTTCACTATGTTACTTTAAGATACTGGAAGTTATAGAAAACATATTCTTTATACATGTGAAAAATGGTGTTGTCCTAATTATATTTCTTCTTTCCAGCCTTGTCAATCCTCATCTCCAATCAAATCTGGAATATGCTCATAAACATAGTATGCTGATAAAATCCTCTTACTTCTCTCTCTCTCCCCCCACCACAAATACTGATTCTCACTTAAGATGGAATAGTCCCTCCCCATTAAAAAGTAACTCTTCCCATTCCTTTTATCCAATCCTACTTTATTTCTTTATCTTTCAAACTGGACTTAAAGTTGAACAAAAACTAGAGGATAAATCTTTATTTTTATTTTTATAAGTAATAAGTTTTATTGATATCAAAAAAGGAACCCCCTAGTACACAGGGAGTGTACAAGGGGTCAACAATCAATTACAAAAAAATTACAAGAATCAAGGAAATCAAGGAAAGAAGAGAATGATTGGTTTTGCATGGCAACCAACCAATCCAATAAAGTTCTAAAGAAAAATAACTTGAGGTCTGGAATGGATCTCTCATTATCTTCAAAACTCCTACTATTTCTCTCCCTCCAAAGACACCTCATTAAGCAATGGGGAACAATTAATCATATATAACCATTTCGATGACGACCAAACCTGCCTTGCCAACAGGCTCGTAGTCCTAAAACGGATTGCGGCATAACCCATAACCCAACTTACTCTAAATAAACCCAAAACTATAGACCACATATCCATAGCAACTAGACAATGAAGAAAGAGATGGTCAACCGATTCACTATTATACTTGCACATGTAGCACCAATCCAGTATCCAAACCTTCTTTTTTCATAAATTGTCAATTGTCAAGCATTTCTCTAAAGCAGCAGTCCAAACGAAGAAAGCTACATGAGAAGGAATCTCCTGTTTCCAAATACTTTTCCAAGGAAAACAGTAATCATTAAAGCCTACTAAAATACTATAATAATTAGTAACCATGAACCCTTATCTCTATCAGGTTTCCAACACATCTTATCCTCACAAACCCCCTTGCTGAAGAACCATATATGGTATCCATGAAACCCGACATAGCCTCTAATTCTCGAGCATGCACACCCCTAAAGAAACTTACATCCCAAAAGAGAACGTCATTAGTGTACTTCATTAGCTTAGTCACACTAACCTCCTTATCTCGGCAAAATCTAAACAATTTAGGATAGCTGGCTGCAAGAGATGTCTCACCACACTTTACCCTAGACCCATCACCAATATCATATAGAATACAGTGTGAAAAAGATGGCCATCCCTGACTAATATTTTTCCACAAACCAACACCATATGGACCATTAACTGGTCTGGTACACCAGCCACCACATACACATCCATATTTCACCTATATCATTTGCCTCCAAATTGAGTAAAGTTTAAGGAATGAAAACTATTAGGGAGAGTTAGGCATGATTTAGTTATATGATGCCAAATTTGATGCCCTCACTTGTGAGACTCGCATAATTTCATCCTTCTTGATAAAAAAATGGCCTAACACTCACATTGTTGATTGTATGTGTTGAAAGTTGTGTCCAAGTACTACTTGAGATGGGGACTCTTTTGCAGCATGTCCTGTGCTAAAATTAGATTAAAGTCCAAGCTCACTTCATAGTTGAGTGCACTTGAGTTTAGTACTTGTTTCCAATCTGGCCAAAGTTCAATATTTATTGTTATTAGTGATATGTGAAAATTCTTGTTTTGTACTTGGGAATTATAGCTTTGTATTGTTTAAAGTGCTTATGATTTATGGAATTGCCGGTACAATTGGTAGTGACAATCATAGGGAATATGTGACAAACTTTTGATTTTAAATATTGTATATGTAGAGATCACTATCTAATTACCTTCTCTATTAAATAATTGAAAGTGGTCGGTTTGATTAAACTAAAGGTTTTCTCTGGCTGATTGTACATAAACTGGTTTCTTGTTTTAAGGTTTTAGATACAATATTGACATACAGGCTAATGGGCTTCTGTGTTGGGTTTTCAGGTGGGCTGCAGCTTCTGGCCAGTTTTCTCTCAATGGAATGATTCTTCCAGCTGCTCTCTATTTTTGGCAGATTCCCCATTTTATGGCCCTTGCCTACATGTGCCGTGATGATTATGCTGCTGGCGGGTATGTTCGTATGCTGTCTTTGGAAACATTGATTGGTGGTTTACCATTTACACCTGTTTCAGGTTATAGGACTATATATTTAAAAATGGCTGAGTTGGATATGTAAATGATGATTTAACCTGGTGACATGAGCCCAAAAATCATATGATAATTGGTATTAATAATTAATTTTGATTGTCTATTAGTGTATGGGGTAAGTAGGTCCCTTTTGCACATGTCTATGGGTCTTCAATGCAAGTTCACTTGACTTTTCCCTTGGACTCATTATTCATCATTTGATGCATATTCAGGTTTAAGATGTACTCTCTTGCTGATGCTTCTGGTCAGAGAACTGCCTTGGTGGCTTTAAGGAACTCCCTGTATCTGATTCCTTTGGGGTACTTAGCATATGATTGTGAGTTATAGACTCCCATAGATATTTATCTTAATATTATTTGGAATTCTAGCTTGTCTTTTTAATTTGGTTCTCTGCTGCAAGCTCCTCTAATATATTTTTCCCATCATAATTTGTTATTTTTAACCACTTCTTCATTAACTTCTCCCCCCGCTCATTTTTCTTCATTTTATGGAAGGGAAAAGTGCAACCTTTTGGAAGTATTATCAAGGACTGATTTCTTTTGGGGGGGAAAAAAAGGAATATATTCTTTCTCTCTTGTTATAGGTTATAGGTCACTTATTTAAGTTCAAATCTCTCTTTCTATTCAAAATTTTCAATTTGAAAGTGACCTTGAGACTTGTGTGTTTTGCTCGTTTTCCTCATTTACTTTTATTTGCTTTTCCTAAAGTTTCTTTTGGCATAGCAATTCTTGTTTCAGCATCCTCAAATAGTAGTATAAATGGAGTTCCATGTACCAAAATATGCATTAGTATGCAGGACAAGCACTTGTTTTAGCAGAACTTGTACCTTAATTTTCTTAATATTATTTGGAATTCTAGCTTGTCTTTTTAATTTGGTTTTCTACTGCAAGCTCCTCTAATGTATTTGTCCTATCATAATTTGTTACTTTTAAGCACTTCTTCGTTATCTTCTCCCCCCGGTCATTTTTCTTCATTTTATGGAAGAGAAATGTGCCTCCTTTTTGAAGTGTTATCAAAGACTTATTTCTTATGGGAAAAAAAAACATGGTAAACACTCATCACCTCCCACACCATGCACCTTAAAACCCCTAATGATACCAGCCCCCTCCATTCGCCTAAGCATTCTAGTAAATACCTCCTCCCCTTGTCTTAAGTGTTCTAGTAAACACTTCCATCATCAAGAAAAATGGCATAGAAGATAAGGATCCCCTTGTCTTTTGTATTCTGTTGTTATAGGTTATAGTTCATTTAGTTCAGTTCAAAATCTGTCTCTTTCTATTCAAATTTCAATTTGAAAGTGACCTTGAGACTTGTGTGTTTGGCTGGTTTTCCTCATTTACTTTTAATTGTTTTTCCTAAAGTTTCTTTTGGCATAGCAATTCTGTTGCAACATCCTCAAATAGTAATAGATACGGAGTTCCATGTACCAAATATGCATTAGTATGCAGGACAAGTACTTGTTTTAGCAGAAGTACCTTAGTTTTCTTAATATTATTTGGAATTCTAGCTTGTCTTTTTAATTTGTTTCTGCTGCAAGCTCCTCTAATATATTCGTCCTATCATAACTTGTTACTTTTAAGCATTTCTTCATTATCTTCTACCCTGGTCATTTTTCTTCATTTTATGGAAGAGAAATGTGCCTCCTTTTTGAAGTGTTATCAGAGACTGATTTCTTCTGGAAAAAAAAGAAAAAAGAAAAAAATATAGCAAACATTCTATCACCTCCCACTCCATGCACCTTGAATCCCCTAATAATACCAGCCCCCTCCATTTGCCTAAGCCTTCTAGTAAATACTTCCATCATCAAGAGAAATAGCATAGGAGATAAAGGATCCCCTTGTCTAAAGCCTCCTGAATTTTGAAAAGGATCCCCTTGTCTTAAGTGTTCTAGTAAACACTTCCATCATCAAGAGAAATAGCATAGGAGATAAAGGATCCCCTTGTCTAAAGCCTCCTGAATTTTGAAAAGGATCCCCTTGTCTTAAGTGTTCTAGTAAACACTTCCATCATCAAGAGAAATAGCATAGAAGATAAAGGATCCCCTTGTCTTTCGTTTCTCTTGTTATAGGCTATAGTTAATTTAGTTCAGTTCAAAATCTGACTCTTTCAATTCAGATTTCAATTTGAAAGTGACCTTGAGACTTGTGTGTTTGGCTGGTTTTCCTCATTTACTTTTAATTGCTTTTCCTAAAGTTTCTTTTGGTGTAGTAATTCCTGTTGCAACATCCTCAGATGCTAATAGACTAATATGGAGTTCCCTGTACCAAAATATGCAACAGTTTGCAGGACAAGTACTTGTTTTAGCAGAACTTGTATCATAGTTTTCTTACACGTGGCCTGGTTCGACACATCATCTGCCAATCTCTCCGTCATAATGATCTTTTGAAATCCATATTCAACCATCTAAGTTTGTTTGCCAAATTTATGCCAATAATTGGATGTAGAAACAAATCATCACTATGAAGAACATGGATGCCTAGTCTACATTATGTAGTTTCCTTCCCTCAATCAGTTTTTGTAGCATTGACATTTGTGTTCTTTCAAGTAATATGTTCGCAGGTTCAATCCCGCAATTTACTATAGCCAAAAAATAAAAAAAAGTAATATGTTCTACATGAGTGCAATGGCAAAGAACTGATCACTAGTGAACGGGTGCTGCAATTGCATTTTTTGTGTTTAAATACAACTTTGTGTTGACTTAATCTCATTTCTCATTTACCTTATTGAATGTTGTCTGCAGGGGGTGTGACTTCTGGATGGTTTTGTCTTGAATCATCAGTCCTTACTCTTGCAATAAGTGCTGCAGCATTTTCATTCTATAGAGATCGCACTGCACAAAAAGCTAGGAGGATGTTTCATGCTAGCCTTCTATATCTTCCTGTATTCATGACTGGGCTTCTAGTTCACCGTCTCCCTGATAACGAACAATGTATCAAAGAAGACAATTCAGCTGAGATTTTATCTTTCTTGGAAACTAAAGATGAAGAAAGTGAAAACCTTAATGAGAATGAGGTATTGCGATCCAGAGTCAGGAAACAAGCACGCCCACCTGTAGCATATGCCTCTGTTGCACCATTTCCATTTCTGCCTGCACCATACACGGTTCCTTGATGTATTTTGCCTCATAGATTTTTTTGGTTACAATCTGTAATAAAAAGGTGGAAATGTTCCCTTGTAAAAATCAATCTGACCAAATTTTTGTGGGGTTTATTTGGGTCAAACCCTATGGCAATTCTTGAAGTTGAAATTTGTTATATAGCTTTTAATGTTATGCTCTTCAACATTGACATTTGAGCAACGAATTTTTCTTTGAAATAAACTGTAAAAACAAAGCAATTGATCTTGATTTGGGTAGAACAATCGTGAGGCTTTTATCTATTATTTTTTCTCCTAAGATGGAGAGTGCAAGCTTTGATTGAGAACGATAAGGATATTGGTGTAACACCTATTGTTATTCATATTCTAAAGCCAAAATTTGATCCACTGTTTTACATGCACTGAAACATTATATTGACCAGCACTAAATAGCAATGATGCAAATCTCAAATTATAACAAGTAAATATGATATTTGTTGGAATTTTTTTTTTTGGGCGGGGGGGGGGGGGGGGGGGGTGGTAAGATATTTGTGGGAATTTAGCATTCAATGTGTTGTGTAATTAAATTCTCAAAATTATAAGAATCTTGTTAGAATTCCTCTAATCTTTTACCCTCCAAACTCCTTCAATTGTAATAGTATATATTTTGATTTTCAAGCAAGTTTTAAAAAATAAAGAAAATTTTTATACCAGAAAAAGAAAATGATTTGATTTTTTTTTTTTTTTTTTTTTTTTTTGTGGATAAAATGCAGCAACTAAAATTTTACTTGTAAATTCCATTAACCTACTCTAAGATTTGTACTAATACCAAATAAGTTCAAGACATTTTAAAACCGACCAATTTAGCTCCTAAGAGAGAAGAGAAAAAAGACTAATAAATCTAACCGTGTTTATTGTTTAGGGACTAAATTTACCGATTTTAAAATGCTTGAAAATTCCATTAACCTACCCTAAGATTTGCCCTAATGCCAAACAAGTTTAAAATATTTTTAAAATTGACCAATTTGGTTTCTAAAAGAGAGAAGTGAAATAAGACTAACTTGCCAACGGGGGGATTGGCTGAGTTGGTTAGGACTTTCGTTCCCTGCTGGTCAGGTTTGGGTTCAAGTCCTGCCAACGGCCTTCTGTTGGTGGGCATTCTTAGTAAGGGGTGTTTTCAGAAATAAGGTGACTCTCACACATATAATAATAAATGAGTTTCTCACAGCACGGCGCCCTGCACGGGGTTTAATACAACCATAAACACCCTTATTTTCTTTTAACAAAAAAAAAATAAAGAAAAAAAAAAAAAAAAAAAAAGAAATAAGACTAACTTACTGTTTAGGGATAAAAGTTTTTGGACCTGGTTGTCGTTAGTCTCGGTTAAAAAGGTTATTCAAGTTTCAACAGTAACACCTTCCAAAACAGCCCAGCAAATAAAATAAAACTAAAACATCCAGCGTTGGAAAGAAAGCTCTAGAGGGAGAGAGAGAGAAATGGCGGTGAGACAGAGAGCCATGGGAACTCTGCCGAACCTGATTCGAAGCCTCCGAAAGGAATCTCTTCTAAACCCAAAGCCCACGAACCCATCCGTACTACCATCTCTTCGACGAGCTTTCTCGCTCTACGATCAGGTCAACCTGATCAATGATGTCCCCGAAGACCTGCTTCGCTTTAAAGGCTATTCTGATACTGGGTTCAACGTCAATGGCGTCGACTATGAGGGCAGCTTGCTCTGCGTTGGGAATTTCCTAATGTCTTGGGCCCCCACCAAGTTTTCAGACATCACTCCTGAAAGGTGTGTACACTTGACAATTTCAATGTATCACCAAATTGAATCAAAGTTTTCAATTCCATTGTGATTTGGGTTCTTGTTATTTTTTTCAATCATGGGGTTTTTTTTTTTTTTTTTTTAATTGAATTCGAAGTAGTTGTTTTTGTTTGATTTTGTCAATGAACAAAACATCATTTCCATGAGAGAATGAGGTAGAAGATAGAAATAGAAATTAGTAAAGATAAGAAATGTAGATGTAAATTCAAAGGCAAGGTTGCATATGAAGGATAAACAATGTTTTTCTTTTCCAAAGAAAATTAAATTTAATGTTGTTATGTGTTTGAATTTAATTGAGGAACATATTGATTGACAACTATGATTTGGATTGTGTATACGACGTGTGTAAGCTTGTTAAGACTTTGTTTGTTTACTTTGCAATTGTGGTTAGAATAAAAAATAAAATACTAGAATGCACTTTTTTGGGTCTTTGGAAAAACTTTTGATTTTATTGAATAAGTAGGAAAGGATCTTCTTGTGTAATTTTCACAACCTGTGTCATGCTTGGATTGCTAATTTGTAATAATTATAGCTAATTTTGTTACCATTAGGGTTTGTAATCTGAGTTCTTTGTCATTGCATTGGCCAATGTCTAATACACTAAATTGGGTAGAATTGCCATATCCGTGCATCGACTTTTCTAATTCTTCAGTTTCTACATTTGAATGATTTATTGCCTTGTACAATGCATGTAGTTGGTTCATATGTTTGAATATGTTGTTGTATCCACATATTTAGTTACTGCTTTGTTCCTATGAAATTCCCAATTTCCATAAATTTTCTAGGAGTTTGAAGTTCTCTAGTGCAAATATTCTTTTAGTTGGAACAAGAGTCTATGAGGTTTGTCATGCACCTCTATTTGACAATGATAGCTTTATGTTATGATGCAGCTTATCTATCTTCCAAACCTTGCGGCCTATTCCAGGTGAGAATTCAAATTGTGGGACAATCCTGTCTGGTTGGCCCCTTGTTTTTACTTATCACATGGAACTTGTGCAGTGTGAATGACTGCTTCATACAGGTGATTTTGATAACATATAACATTCAAAATAAATTTTAAGGGCTAGTCTTCCCCTTTATTAAGCTATACTTCATATTTCAAAATGTGACCCAGATGTTATGTGAATCATGGGCAACTTGCCTATGGTCCATCATGTTGAGCACCATCAAACAGTTACATAGGCTTGCTGACATCTAGATACTATAACAATAAAGAATTGAAATCTGTTCTACCATCATTTCATATGTACTCTGCAGGTTGCAAAGATAGTTCATGCATGTGCATTTGCAATTTTATGTCCTTAAGTACCTAATATGAGCCTTAGTGTTTGTTTGGCTGGAGCTCATAAGCTCAGCTTTTAACTTTTATGTATAGCTTTTTACAACCTCACTTTTTTTTTACTTTTTCTCACTTTTTCAAAGTACAAGTATATTTTAGCACACTTTTAACAAAAAAACTAGAAGTCAATAAATATTGTTTCCAAACGGACACTTAATGTCAATAAATATGCATCCTGTCAAGAGTGCTGGAAACATTATGTAAGTCCCTATAACTTCCAAATATACGCATTATGTGTATATATCAAGTTTTTATTTGTGTATGTATTATATGATATCTATAGTTTAAGGGTTTTCACCTTTAAGATTTGGTCCAGTTGTTATATTAATCTTCTGTTGATTTTTCTATTGACCATCTACTTGTAATAATTCATGTCAGAGATTTTGATACTTGGCTGTGGGAGGAATATTGAAATAGTAAATCCTGAACTTCGGCGCTTCATTCGGTCTACTGGCATGAAGTTGGAAGCCCTTGACTCGGTATCTTAGCTTCCCCCTGGGCTTTACTTCCTTCAGTCTGTTAAATTTTGTCTAGCATCTTTACTTTATACTCTGCATAAATTCACCAATAAATAAAAGACATAGGTTTTCTAAACAAAGTTGATATTGTTACATTATTCTTCTTCACCTGAAGAAAAGAGAATAAATAGAGGAAGAAAAAAGTAGCACGACTTTCCAATCAAATTATTTCCATTGGGGCATATCAGCAAATAAGACCAAGTTCAAAATTTTATCAGAGCACTAGGCAATGAAAGAGAGTGAGGTGTAGAGTGAAAAAAAAAAAAAAAAAAAAAAAAAAAAAAAAAAAAAAAATCAGGGGCCACATAATGGGATATCTTGAGTGTTGAAAAATGCCTGTATATATTCCAAGGAATAATAGGGTAAAGCTTCCCTATATGAGAAATGCGTAAGAGGTTCACAGTTCTATGGTTAATTGATCTGGCTGCAAGTTAGGTCTACTTGGTGTTATTCCATGTTTACCTGGCCCAACTGTTAGGGTTGAAGGCACTGCTTTTGTCCATCCCAATTGATCATTGTATTGTTTGTTTGTTAGGTTAAGCTAGGAGGGCAAGAAGCAAACTTCCATTTTAAAGTATTAAAAGAATCTTTAATGCACTTGTTCCTTACATTCACTGTCATCTTTTTTTTTTCTTTTTTCTTTTTTGTTGATAAGCATACATTCACTGTCATCTGTGAGAATAGTTGTTGTGGCACAGCAAATCTGTATAATTGGGGTGTGAGCTCTTTGAGCTAGCAGCTAATTTGGTAATAAGCGTCTCTAAATTCCTTTACATACTAGCAAAAATACTGTGAAAGTGTTCTATTTTCTGAATTGGCTAAACATTTTATTAAGGAATATATGGTCTACCAATATAGCATAAACAGAGTACACTTTAATTCTTTTTTGTTTAATTTATTTTTGTTTTTTGCTATATATATGGTGGGGCATGATGGTGGAAAAAGTAAAAGAAATCAACTTGACTGAACTTAGATTTTACATGCCTAATCAATAATAAAGGCAAAAAAGAAAAGAAAATTGTCCATGAGTAAGGCCAAACAGCCTAAACCTTTTCTTCAATTTCTGCCACACATACCCCCCAAAAAAAACAAATTAAAAATCTCACTTTGTTCACAATTTTAGGCTTCAATTTCAAGCACTCTATCAAAGCTTTAGGCATAATTACCAATCCAACATATAAGGTAGAAATTAATTCATGGGTCCTAGTATAGTAGTTGAGGTAATTCATGGGCCTAAACTATTCCTCCAATTTAAATTATAGGTTTAAATTCCCCCCTCCCCACAAGGCTAACCCCCTCCTTTTTATTTAACATAGGTTAGCAGATAGTGTGTTGTCTTTCTATACTACTGCGCTTTCTTATTATTGCATCTCTGGCTCATTCTATAGGTGCATGTGTACACTTGTCTATGGAGTGTTGTACCTGAAACCAACGTATTTCTTTATGATCATTTTCCTATTGTAAAACCAAGACACCAACCAAAATGTATTTGACTACAGTGCTAACTTATCTTAATTATCCTTGTTTCACTTGTTGTAGAGAAACGCTGCAACAACTTACAACATATTGAATGAAGAAGGTAGGATTGTGGCTGCTGCACTTCTACCATACGGGGTTTCTTCCTGATGTCTAGATTTAGCATTTGAGATGCTTTTCATTTTTAGCTTATGCAAGATGCATTTCAATTCAAGCTACTGAGAGTCCCTTGCCGTTTCTAACAAGAATTATTTGATTTGAGAGGTAGACAACTTTTGTTGTATGTAAATAAGCTGGAATTCGTATGGCCCATGATTGTAGATCTTTATGCATTTCGTGTTATTTACTGGAAGGTATTTCATGTTTTGAAGCAACAAGCAAGTCTGCTCAAGTTGGCCACAAGCTTTTGAACATTATCTTAAACATAGTTTCTTGAATTTTTAAATAACTAAATAAGTCATAGAGTTAAGGTGTATTGTTTGACATTATAGGTTCTTATTTTCTTGTTTGTTCCTCTAATTAAAACTAGGACTATGTATTCGTAGTTCAAATTGTGAAAGAGTTTGATGAAAGCAATTATCTTCTTGACATAAGGTTCCAATTCTAAATTTAATATTAATTTTTTTGGGGCCAGACTCTAAATTAGATTATATGCAAAATCTTGCAGACTATATAGAGTCAAGTCTATAGCATATGAGCATGAACTATTTTGTTGGGGGTGGAAATTACATTTTATCTCCCTAAATTATATCATCTTTTACATAGCCTTCTATAGCCTTCTAAACTATGAAAATACACGTTTATAATATAAAATTAAGTAGCCTGCGCACTGTTACCACTTAACAGTGGTCCAGTGGTAGACTAGTAGTGTACTTTAGCTGATGCTAAAAAAAGATTGCAATTGGATGCATTTGGCACATCCGATGGTGACCATATTTTGATATTTTATGTGCTAAAATACTAAAATTTAGACTTTAGTACATTTAATGCTGGTGCTCTTGAGGTTCTCGTTGGATTTTTTTGAATTTGATTCTTGCGGTTTTTTGGATTTTTTTTTTTTTTTTTTTTTTTGGGGAAGATTGCGAATATTTGGCTTGATTGATAAGGACTTGACCTATGATTGGGTTTAGGGAAGAATCTTTATAGGTTTTTTTTTTTTGGTGGTGAAAATATCTGCAGAGAAATTTTGTATTGTGGTAGAATTAGAAATTTAAGGTTGAAGGTGAGAAATTTTCAGTATGAAATCAACTGTTCTTCTTCCCTTGGTTTGGAAAAAAAAAAAAAGAGAATCGTATTTTTAAAATTTTCGTATTTTAAAAAAGTTTTTTTTTTTTAAAATTGATTTTATGGATTTTTTAATGAAACAAATTTAAAAAAAAATTAAAAAACAATATCATTTTAGCTCCGTTACGGCCAGTCACCTAAATTAATGGGAAGATGGAATTGAATAAAGTTAAAAGCAGGATTGAATTGAATGAAAATATAGTTACAAGATTATTTTAGGTAAAACTAGAGGCTACAGTCTGTAATTCAGTAAAAAGTTTATATTTTTTTTTTTTTTTTGAGAAACTAAAAAAAAAAAAAAAAAAAGTTTATATTTAATTTGCAATAGAATTCTCCAAAACAAATCAATTCAGTCTTAAAATAAAGTATATGATCTAAATTCTTCAAATTTATAATATATATATTATAAAAGTTGGATCTCAAAACTAGAAGATGTACACCGTGATGACATTTGTCCTTATGTCAAAAAGCTAATTACAACGGCACATGTCACTACATGTCTACACCTATTCATTACCACTCTCATTTTAAATGTTATGGATTTAAAATGTTACATGAACCATAATCCATGAACACTACCAAGAGCCATTATAGTTAAAAATTGATTCAACCCAATTGTGAAATACTCAAGAAAGTGAGTAATCATGATATAAAGTGAGAGATGTAGGAAAACTTGTTGAATGGTATATTCTCTACAAATATATATATATATATATATATAGGGTATAAAATTTTAATCTTGAACCTCTATTTTTGGGATTCTCTCCAAAAAAAAAAAAAAAAAAAAAAAAAAAAAAAAAAAAAAAAAAAAACTATTTTGATAATTGGGATCAATTTGGTTACTCCAAACACCTGTATAACTCTAAAGAAGAAAATAAAACTTAATTATGGTATTTTTTTTTTTTTTTTATCCTCCCTTATTTGTTGTAACTTGTAACTTTCAAAAAAAAAGAAAAAAAAAGAATGATAACTTAATAGTTCATCAAATATACTGCAATTTAAAGACCCTATTTCATCTCAAAAATAATCTATTTTAATTTAATGAATACTTTAAGGACACATTTATAATTTGGCTCATGTCTTTTTTTTTTCTTTTTTTGAGAAATAATTTAGCTCATGTCTTAAATATGCATATTGTGGGGGCCAAAGAATTAGGCAACCCCAGCCCACTTCGTATCAAGCCCAAGGCCCACGCCGAGGAGGATGGAACGTCTGAGGATGAAGTGAGAAAGTCCAAATTGCTCAGAAAGCATCGCTGAGGACGATCCTATCCTCGGCCTACCGAGATCATGGAAGGGAAGAGCAGCACATCGCCAAAGGCAGCCTCCCAAAGCATCCACAGGAAAGGACAAGCACAATGAATCAGCCATGAAAGCATGGTAGAGGAGCAATTTGAGGAGAAGCTGTCACCTCCACATTAAATACTCACAACTAACATTCTGGCCGCATTAATGAGGAAGTAACCCCTGAACAGTGTGGCCTAAGTTACTGCAGCTTACAGAGAGCTGGAGAAGGTGGTTAATGGGATAAGTACTCAAGTAGTGACCTGCGTGATCAACAGATGGAGGGCTAAGATCAGCTAAGAGGGAGTATATAATGTAAGAAGCCCTTTAGAACGAAAGGAAGGCAATTGCAAGCCAAAAAGTCTGTAGTAGTTAATACCATCTTAGAAGCCTTTGTAATGGGACATTGAGAAAAGAATAAGAACTCCAAGTTCCTCTAGGAAGGGCCGAGGACAGAAATTGCACACTCTAAATCTATTTTTTTGTTATTCAATCTGCTCATAACCATGTTTAGTTGTTGTAATCCTCACTAGGGCCTAGTTCTTAAACCCATTCTCTACAAATTCATTGTATTGGGCTAGCTGGGCCTGAGTCCACTCATCCATAAAAGGAAGTGCTCAAACCCGGACCCTATAATTGGCATCGTCTGTAGGGAGAATTTGTGTATTAGTGGGTGCAACGGTTAATCGTGGTAGGATCGGGCCCTCATCAAGCAGGCTCCCATCAGCCCGAGTCGGCTAAGTCCCAGCAACGGGGTAACTTCCCCAACCCTGAGCGTGATCAAAATGAAGAGAATAGAAGGTTTCGAGAGGGAAGTGTACACACCACTTAAACCAGCGGAAGCCATACTCGCGGGGGTAGTCACGTGCCTCAAAGACAAAATGACGGCTAGACCCTGCAATTAGAAAAGGTTAGGAGTCACGTATCCTAGAGGCAGGATGATAAGCTGGCCATGCAGCGAGAGATAGATGACCTGAAGAGAAAGCTGCGCCATGCATAACGAAGGCGGCCTTATTCTAGTCCTGACATGCCCTCTGATGATGAAAGCGATGATGACTATAGGCGAAGATCGAGAACTCCTCCAAGCGAGACCTTCTCCCATGAAGAAGAGCACCATCGGAGGCGTAAACGTAAAAGCCCATCCCGTAGGGGCTTGGGAGCGATGTCATAAGTAGGGCACTAGATCAACTCTCCAAGTCACCTTTCACACGTCATATAGAAGAGATTATGCTTCCTCAGCGGTTCCAGCTACCAACTTTCACCATGTATAACGGCAAAACGGACCCTGTGGAGCATGTGAGCCAATACAACCAAAAGATAGCTGTCCACTCAAATAACGAGGCGTTGATGTGCAAAGTTTTCCCCTCTAGCTTAGGTCCAGTGGTGATGAGGTGGTTCAATGGCTTGAAGACGAACTCCATAGATTCGTATAAATAGCTGACCTAAGCCTTTGGCTCCTGCTTCGTTACAAATAGCAGGGCTCATCGGCCCTTGAGTGCGTTACTGTCTTTATCCATGCACGATGAGGAAACTTTAAAGGCCTACTCGAACCGATATTAGGAGATGTACAATGAATTGGACGGCAATTTTGATGATGTCGCCATCAGTACGTTCAAAAATGGTCTCCCAGCAGGGCACAACTTGAGGAAGTCTCTAACCGGCAAACTCGCCACCAGTGTGCGTTAACTAATGGATCGAATCGATAAGTACAAACGAGTAGAGGAAGATCAGCTGCAGGGTAAAGGAAAGGAGAAGGTTATTCGTTAAGAGAGGAGGGATTTTAGGTAGGACCGATATAACATCAACCGTCCGAGGAGAGATTTCGTAGGGCAACCCAGAGCAACCAACACGCAGGCTATCAATGCTGTGTTCCAAGAACTTGTACATCGGGTATTGGAGAGAATCCAAAACGAGCCATACTTTAAGCGGCCAAATAAAATGGTGGAAGAGTCCACGAAGCGCAATCAGAACTTTTATTGCCAATACCACTAGGACCACGGGCATATCACGGAAGATTGCAGGAACCTCTAGAATTACCTAGACCAGCTGGTCCGAGAAGGAAAGCTGAAGCACCTTCTGCATCATTCTAGTGGTCATCAAGGCCAGACCCATCAAGAGCCCTAGAGAGACACTGTGCTAAGGCCGCCCGCAGGGACGATCAATGTAATCTTGGCCGCGCTCAGAAGGACAGGAACGCGCCCTTCGCGAGTGTTGTCTGTGGCTCAGCTACCTGCCGAGGAGTCTCAGCCAGAGCTGAAGAGGGCTAGATGGAATTTTCACCAAATCTTAAGTTTTTCAGAGGAAGACAAGATTGGGACTGCCCAACCCCATGATGATGCCTTGGTGATCACTCTCAGAATCGGGGACTATGATGTGAAGAGGGTGATGGTAGATGATGGCAGTGGGGCCAAGATTATGTACCCTGACCTCTACAAAGGGCTGGGGTTGAAACTGGAGGATTTGATGCCCTACAGCTCTCTTTTGATGAGTTTTGATGGGAAGCTTGTTACTCCAAGGGGTATGATTAGGCTACCCATCTAGACCGGCCCAAAAGTGGTAAAGGTGAACTTCATCGTGGTGGACATCTACTCTCTATACACAGCCATCGTTGGTAGACCCTAGCTCCATACTTTGGAGGCTATTGCCTCTTCCTTGCATCAGAAGGTGAATTTCCCGTCAGGGTACCAAGTGCTCGAAATCCATGGTTGCCAATTCACAGCAAGGTAGTGTATGGTGGCCGCTGTTTCACATTGGCTCGATGGGAAGTCCTCGGCCTTTGCTGAAAAGAACTTATAGCAATCAAAGACCCAGCGGCGCCTTCTGACGCAGCTGCAGAGAAAGCAAAATGCGAAGATCTTGAGAAGGTGATCATTGATGGTGACTTAGAGAAGTTCTTTCAGGTCGGGGCTCAGCTGCCTCTTCAGGAGAAAGAGGAGTTGATTGAGTTCCTCAAAAGAAATATTGATGTATTTGCATGGGATGCCTGTGACGCTCCAGGGGTTGATCCAGCCTTTATCTGCCACCACCTCAACATCAATTCGTTCGTCACCACCAAGAAACAACCACCTCGGCACCCGTCAAGGGAGGACGCCGATGCGATTAGGGAAGAGGTGAAAAAGCTTAAGCGTGCAGGAGCCATCAAGGAGGTTTTTTACCCTGAATGGTTGGTCAACACCGTAATGGTAAAAAAGAAAAGTGGAAAATGACGGGTTTGTGTAGACTTTGCGGACCTAAATAAGGCATGCCCAAAGGACTTGTTCCCCATGCCTCGGATAGACCAGTTGGTGGACGCAACTGCAGGCCACCCTCGGCTGAGTTTCCTAGATGCCTTTCAAGGCTATCATCAAATACCACTAGCCTTGGAGAATCAAGAGAATACAACATTTATGACACCTATTGGAGACTACCATTATAAGGTGATGTCGTTCGGTCTGAAGAACGCAGGGTCCACTTATTAAAGGATGATGACGAGAATGTTCGAACCGCAATTGGGCAAGAGCATCGAAATTTATGTTAACGATATGGTAGTGAAGAGTAAAATGGTGTCGGAGCATCTAAGAGACCTCAGTTGCATCTTTGATGTCTTGAGGAGGCACCAGCTGCGCTTGAACGCTTCCAAGTGCTCATTCGAAGTGGGGTCAGGCAAGTTTTTGGGCTACATTATTACTCACGGAGGAATTGAGGTCAATCCTGACCAGATCAAGGCTATTAATGATTTAAAACCTCCGCAAAACCCCAAGGAAGTCCAAAAGCTTATTGGAATGATCGCGGCCTTGAATCAATTCATTTCCAGGTCGGCGGATAGGTGTAGACCATTCTACCTCCTGATCAACAAGTGGAAATGATTTGAGTGATCTGAGAACTATACTATGGCCTTCCAGCAACTCAAAGAATACCTATCTCGGCTACCTATCATGTCCAACCCTGAAGCCGACGAAGTCCTGTACGCATATATTGTTGTGGCTCCCTATGCTGTGAGCTTGGTGCTAATACGGGATGATAATGGCATTCAAAAGCCAGTCTATTACGTGAGCAAATCGCTACATGAAGCTGAGGTCAAGTACTTACCCTTGGAGAAAGTCATACTAGCTATGGTCCATGCTACATGAAAGCTTCTCAATTATTTTTAGGCCCACACAATAGTTGTTCTAACCTAACTACCCTTGAAGTCTGTACTTCGGGCTGCTGATTATACGAGAAGGATTGCCAAATGGAATATAATTCTAGGAGCTTTTGATGTCAAGTACATGCCTCAAACCTTTATAAAGGGCCAGGTCCTGGTTGATTTGGTGGTCGAATTTGCCAAACCACTAGTAGATACGGTAGTAGAGAAATGTGACGTGGATGGAAAGTTAGTTGAGGTAATCTCTATGCCAAGACCACCATGTTGGAAGGTGTATGTTGATGGCGCAGCAAATCAAAGAGGGTCTAGGGTAGGGCTAGTCCTGGTATCCCCTGAAAAGACTATCATAGAGAAATCCCTAAGGCTTAGGTTCTCGGCCATAAATAATGAAGCTGAGTATGAAGCCTTGTTACAAGGGATGGTCATGGTGTGGAAAATGGGAGGAAAAGCAGTAGAGATGTTCTTGGACTCGAGATTGGTGGTGGACCAAGTAAAGGGAGAATTGGAAGCTAGAGATGCAAGGATGCAAGAGTATCTAAGCCAGGTCAATCAATTGTAGTCAGACTTCGATCTTTTCAGCTTGTCGCACGTTTCTAGAAATGGAAATACCCATGCAGATTCATTGGCCACACTTGCTACCTTCTTGGCAGGGGACCTGCCTCGGATTATTCTAGTCGAGCATCTTGAAAGAGCAAATGAGGTTGCGAAAGGAATGGTTCGTATCCATCAACTTAGAGTGGGTCTCAGCTGGATGGACCCTATGGTGAGATTCCTTAAAGATGATGTTCTGCCTGAGGAGAAGTCGGAGACTGAGAAAATACGAAGAAACGCTTCTCGGTTCTGGTTGTTTGAGTGTCACAAATTGTACAGGCGCTCCTACTCTGGGCCTTATTTGTTGTGTATTCACTCTGAAGTATCGGAGTTACTGCTTGAAGAGCTGAATGAAGGAATCTGTAGAAGTCACATAGGAGGAAGATTTCTATCGCACCGAGCCATCACCTAGGGATATTGGTGGCCGGGGATGCAGAAGGAGGCCTTAGAATATGTTAAAAAGTATGACCAGTGCCAAAGGTTTGCCCTAAATATTCATCAACTAGGAGGGGTCCTCAACCTTTTATCCAGCCCATGGCCGTTTGCTTAGTGGGACTTAGACATTGTAGGCCCCTTCCCCAAGGCGCAAGGAAATAAGAGGTATCTGTTAGTCGGCACAGATTATTTCACCAAATGGGTTGAAACTGAGCCATTAGCCAACATCAGAGATGTGGATGCTAAGAAATTCATCTGGAGAAACATTGTCACACGATTTGGGGTCCCTCACACCCTTATTTTAGATAATAGACTCCAATTTGACAGCAAAGCCTTCAGAAGATATTGTTGCGAATTGGGGATCACAAACAGGTACTCAACTCTAGCTTATCCTCAGGAAAATGGACAGGTCGAGGCTGTCAACAAGGTCATAGTCAATAGGCTTAAAAAGAGACTGGATGATGCCAATGAAAGATGGGTAGAAGAGCTACCACACGTCTTATGGACCTACCGAATTACATCATGGCGGTCAATAAGGGAGACACCTTTTGCCATAACCTATGGGGCCGAGACTGTTATCCCCCTAAAGGCAAACTTCCCAAAGCTAAGGACGAGGTTCTTCACTCCAAGCAGTAATGATGAACTGCTAGGGAAGAGCTTGGATCTAATTGAAGAATGAAGGGAAAATGCAATGATCCAGTTGGCCTATTATCACTAGAAGCTTAAGCAAGGATATGACGCCAATGTGAAGCTGAGACCACTGGCACTAGGAGACTTAGTGTTAAGCAAAGTTGTGAGTGCTGCCAAGAACCCATCCTTTGGAAAACTGGGACCCAACTGAGAAGGGCAATACCGAATCACCTCAGTGGTAAGGATAGGTACATACTACTTAGAGGACCTGGATGAAAAACCTGTACTTCGCCCATGGAATTTAAATAACTTGAGAAGGTATTATTATTAATAAAAGCATTTTTCTAGTTTAAATCTTAAGTCTTTTGTGATTATATGCCTTGTATTTTGGTAACCACTTAAGTGTTAGACAGAATCAAGGTCTTGCATGGTCCTCGGACTCAAACCTATGGGAAAACTAACTACTTCAAAAAGACTTTAATTACTAGACAGAACTAAGGTCTTGCACGGTTCTCGGACTCAAACTTATAGAGAAACTAGCTACTTCAAGAGGAATATAAGTGTTAGACAGAATCAAGGTCTTGCATGGTCCTCAGACTCAAACTTATGAGGAAACTAACTACTTCAATAAGACTCTAAGTACTAGACAGAACCAAGGTCTTACATGGTCCTCGGACTCAAACATATAGGGAAATTAACTACTTCAAGAAGAATATAAGTGTTAGACAAAACCAAGGTCTTGCATAGTCCTTGGACTCAAACCTATGAAGAAACTAACTACTTCAAGAAGACTCTAAGTACTAGACAGAACTAAGGTCTTGCATAGTCCTCGAACTCAAACCTATGAGGAAACTAACTACTTCAAGAAGACTCTAAGTACTAGATAGAACAAAGGTCTTGCATGGTCCTCGGACTCAAACCTATGGGGAAACTAGCTACTTTAAGAGGAATATAAGTGTTAGACAGAACTAAGGTCTTGCATAGTCCTCGGACTCAAACCTATGGGGAAACTAACTACTTCAAGAAGACTTTAATTAATAGACAGAACTAAGGTCTTGCACGGTTCTCGAACTCAAACTTATGGAGAAACTAGCTACTTCAAAATAAATATAAGTGTTAGATAGAACCAAGGTCTTGCATGGTTCTCGGACTCAAACTTATGAGGAAACTAACTACTTCAATAAGACTCTAAGTACTAGACAGAACCAAGGTCTTACATGGTCCTCAGACTCAAACATATAGAGAAACTAGCTACTTCAAGAGGAATATAAGTGTTAGACAAAACCAAGGTCTTGCATAGTCCTTGGACTCAAACCTATGAGGAAACTAACTACTTCAAAAAGACTCTAAGTACTAGACAGAACCAAGGTCTTGCATGGTCCTTGCATAGTCCTTGGACTCAAACCTATGAGGAAACTAACTACTTCAAAAAGACTCTAAGTACTAGACAGAACCAAGGTCTTGCATGGTCTTCGGACTCAAACCTATGGGGAACCTAGCTACTTCAAGAGGAATATAAGTGTTAGACAGAACTAAAGTCTTGCATAGTCCTCGGACTCAAACTTATGGGAAAACTAACTACTTCAAGAAGACTTTAAGTACTAAACAGAATCAAGGTCTTGCATGGTCCTCGGACTCAAACCTATGAGGAAACTAACTACTTCAAGAAAACTCTAAGTACTAGACAGAACCAAGATCTTGTATGGTCCTCGGACTCGAATCTATGGGGAAACTAGCTACTTCAAGAGGATTATAAGACCTATGGGGAAACTAGCTACTTTAAGAGGAATATAAGTGTTAGACAAAACCAAGGTCTTGCATGGTCCTCGGACTCAAACCTATGGGAAAACTAACTACTTCAAGAAGACTCTAAGTACTAGACAGAACTAAGGTCTTGCATGGTCCCCGGACTTGAATCTATGGGGAAACTAGCTACTTCAAGAGGATTATAAGTGTTAGATAGAACCAAGGTCTTGCATGGTCTTCGGACTCAAACCTATGGGGGAAAACTAATTGCTTTAAGAAAAATCCCTGCATCAAGAATTTATCTATGCGATTAGACAGAATCTGAGCTATTCTTGGTCCTCAGATCACCTGCTTTGGTAAAATCAACACTCCACAAAATTTGCCTAAGTATCAAGCAAGGTCTATGAGTAAGCTAGCCTCATTTACTTAACAACTGTGATGCTCGTTGTGGTCATTACAGACAACGATGGCCTTTCTTATAATCAAAATCTCAAAATTAAGCCCATGAGTGTCACTTGAAGCATTTTAGGGTGTCATTGACATGGTTTTTGTTTGCCCCACACCTGGAGGGTTGTTCTACATAAGTCTGAATGTCTGTTAAAGAACCAAAGGGTCTACTAACTTTAATCTATTCTGGTTCTAAATCAAAAACAAAAGAAAGATAGGTCTCCATTTGTATAAACAGCTTTACATTATTATAATTATTGCCATGGACAGTCGAGCCACAATCAATGTTAGAATTGCATAAGTGAAAAAGATAGACAAAGTAAGTAAAGGAAAATAAGATGCGCGCTTTATTAAGTTCATACGAATTACATAGTAGAGACTGCATTACAATATTAAAAAAAATGAAAAAAAAAAGAAAAAAAGAAAAGAAACATAAGGCAAAAGTACAATATGAGGCTAGCCTAAGTGGCCTATTTCTTCAGCTTTATTTTCTTCCCCCCTTTAGAAGGCAGGTCTGCGGCGGCCTTGGGGTCCTTAGAGCTCTGACTTGGAGGAATAGCCTGCAGAGGCACCGCAGAGAGAGCTACCTCCTCGGCGAGAGGGGCTTGGGCATCAGATGAGAGGTTTGCAGCCTCTTGGGGTGCTTCCTCGTTGGGACCTTTGTTTGTTTCAATTACCCCAGGAGGATCAGCTTCTTTAGCAGGCTCGTCAGAAGTGGTAGCAGCTAAGGCATCTTCACTTGGGGCAGTACCAACTTCCTCGGGAGCCACCTCAACCTCGAAGCTCGAGTGAGCAGCCTCACGGATGGCAGGAGGGTAGTATACGTTCTCCACTTTCCACAGGTCAGATGAGGCCTCAACCCCAGCTTGTTTAAGGGCCTCATTCTAAACCTGGGAGTAGTAGAGCCTGCATACCCCAAGGACTTGAGCTTTGAGGGTGGCCTCTGTCTCGGCCACCCCTATGGCATAAGCCTCCTCCTCAGCTGCCTCCTTGGATGCTTGAGCCTTTGCCCTGCCAAAATCTGCCTCTTCCTTAGCCTTTAGAGTTTTGTCTCTAGCAAACTCCGCAACATTCCTGGCCCCTTCTGCCTCAGTCACCTTTTTCTTCAAGTCGGCGATTTGCTCTTTGGCAATCCTCAGCTGCTCCTCTACCTTGAGCAGACACCTTATCTGGTCTTGGGCTTGATTTTGGGCGCTAGCAAAGCTTGATTAAGTGCTGTCTCAAGTCCTAGTCATCTCCTTCAGCTCCTCCCTTACTTTTGAGAGATCTGCCTCGGAGACTTTAACTGTCCGAGCAGCGTCTAGTCGCTTGTCACGCTCGATATCCAGGGCCCTGCTTTGGTTATTGGTCGCCTCTTCCACCTAAAAGTGGCCTAGATAGCCTGCAAATTGAAACAAGTGCACAGTGAATAGGAAACCAAGGATAAAAAAAAAAAAAAAAAAAAAAAAAAAAAAAAAAAAAAAAAAAAAAAAAAAAATCAGAAGAGTCACAAATGTTAGAAGTCTTACCATGCCCAAATACCTTTTAAGGTTTAGGAAGACCTCCTTACTCCTCAAGACCTCCAGTTCGGCCATGTCGGCAGGGAGTAGAAGGGACCTCTCCAACGCGTCGACGACGTATGTGCCTTTACCCCTTCTAAAGTCCTTGAGGGAGGCATTGCCCATTAGGGGCTCCCCAGGGAGCATTGGAGCGGGGAGCCAGGCTTGGTTCTCGACCTGCAGGGCCACCTCCTTTCCTTGGCCCTGATGCTCGGTCTTTTGCTGCTTAGGAAGTCGCCGAGCTTCATCTTCCTCCTAGGGGAAGTAGGATTTATCCGCTCCCACAGGCCATTTGCCCTTATCCTTCTTCTGCTTGGGGTCGGAGGGTTCAGGCCTTAGTGACAAATTTGGTTGAGGGGGAGGAGGTGGAAGCTTAGATCGGGCGGAGGACCTGGTCTGAGCAGGTAGAGACTTGGGTGGAGGAGGAGGAAGCTTGGGTTGAGACTTTTTTGGCTGGCTTTCTTTCAAGTCAAATAAGTTGGTTTGGGGTCTCCTCTTGTAACCTATCTCAGACCGAGGCAAGTTTCCTGCTGACGGAAGGTCTACTTCGGTTAAGTTTTGATCACCCAAGTCACCAGAGGGATCCTCGGACATGTGGACTTGGTCGAACGCACCAAATTCGTCCTCGAATGGACCCAAACCAGCAACTTCTTCTTCTGTTTCTTTACTTCCTCCCTCGGCCTTCGTAGCTTGGTGGGATGTAGAAGAGCCTGCCAACGGAATGCCTTCTGGAGTAGGGAATCCTTTAGGGAGCAAGAAACCATCCTCGGTTATAGTAATTTTTCGAAGCCGAGGATCTTTGGCTCTGATCACGTACTTCAGCGTCGAGAATGGCTTTTGGATCAGATCGTACCCGAGGATCTTGTGAGCAGCTCTAACTTGGTTGTCAGCTTCGTTCACAAAGATCTCCGCCCTGAGGACAGTTTCCAAATCCACCTTGTTGACCAAACTAAAATGATGCTCAAAAGCGTGTGGATCTGCAAAAAAAAAAATATGTTCTTGTTAGCAACCAAGTAAAGCAGACCGTGAAAACACAAGAGACTAGACCCTCTCCTACTCTAAGTACCCCACCTGGTGTCCCCTCCATTGTCGGATAATGAAGGTCGTCGTGCCACTCTCCGGACACGATGAGGAAGTCCTTGTCCAGCCCCTTGCTGGACCCAGGGAGGTACTGGATAAGTCGCACCCTATCCTCCCTCGTCTTCATGTAGTAGGACTTGCCTTTTAGGTGCTGGAGGTTGTAGCACCAGTTTACGTCATGATGGGTTAGCCTCAGCCCCATCTTCTCGTTCAAGGCGTTAACACACTCTAGAATCCTAAAAACATTGACGGCGCATTAAGTGGGAGCTAGTCGGAAATGACTCAGATAACCCCTCATCACCGGACCCATGGGGATTCTCATACCACCTTCTAGGAAGGTGATTATAGGAATCACCATTTCACCCTCCTTCCTCCTAAAGTACCCCTCCCCTTCCTCATAGTATCTTAAACCTACATTACTGGGTATCCTATAGTTTGCGATGAACTTCTCCATCGCCTTTTCAGACTCGACTAACTTTTTAAACCTACTCATCTCTAGAAATAGCTAAAAGACTTGGGGGAAGACGAAAAGAAGAAAGAAAACTTGAGCTATAGAGAGAGAAGAAGACTTACAGAAATGAGGAAAAACTCCCCGGATAGGCTTTTATGCTGAGAAGAGACGTGAGTGTAGTTGGAAATTTGACTGAGCTCAGGATACGTACACAAGAACTCTTGAATGCAAAGGTAAAGAGGCGAATCGGTTCAAATGAGTATTTATACCCCCAATTAAAAATAACCGTGTGAGTTTTCCCGCTCATAAAGTCAGAAAGATCCTCATCGTTAGATTATCATCACATCGTTGAACGTGGGGAGCACAGAGTTGCCAGAATTTAATAAAGGCGCGCTCCGCATATCGAAGCGCCAGAAACGTGCCTTGGACAGGTGAAAAGACTCTGGCATTGATGGAGAACAGGACTTGACAAGTTGCTGTAAGGGCCTGAGAACATCAAAACCCTCCTCCCTGCCCGAGGAGCCGGGCAGCAGGATTTTGAGGGGCTATTGTGGGGCTAAAGAATTAGGTAACCCCGGCCCACTTCGTATCAAGCCCAAGGCCCACACCGAGGAGGATGGAACGTCCGAGGACGAAGTGAGAAAGTCCAAATTGCTCAGAAAGCATCGCCGAGGACGATCCTGTCCTCGGCCTGTCGAGATCATAGAAGGGAAGAGTAACACATCACCAAAGGCAGCCTCCCAAAGCATTCCCAGGAAAGGACAAGCACAATGGGTCAGCCATGGAAGCATGGTGGAGGAGCAATTCGAGGAGAAGCTGTCACCTCCACATTAAATGTTCACAACTAACATTCTGGCCACATTAATGAGTAAGTGACCCCTGAACAGTGTGGCCTAGGTTGCTGCAGGTCACAGAGAGCTGGAGAAGGTGGCTGATGGGACAGACACTCAAGTAATGATCTGCGTGATTAACAGATGGAGGGCCAAGATCAGCTAAGAGAGAGTATATAATGTAAGAAGCCCTCCAGAATGAAAGGAAGGCAATTGCAAGCCAAAAAGTCTGTAGTAGTTAATACCATCTTAGAAGCCTTTGTAATGGGACATTGAGAAAAGAATAAGAACTCCAAGTTCCTCCAGGAAGGGCCGAGGACAGAAATTGCACACTCTAAATCTATTTCTTTGTTATTCAATCTGCTCATAACTATGTTTAGTTATTGTAAGCCTCACTAGGGCCTAGTTTTTAAACTCATTCTCTACAAATTCATTGTATTGGGCTAGCTGGGCCTGAGTCCACTCATCCATCAAAGGAAGTACTCAAACCCAGACCCTACACATATAATTTGTGATCTGTGCTTTAGATTCAAGTATTCAACCTTTTAGCCTATGTATTGTAAATTGTGGCCTTGAATTGGAATGGTCAAATGGTAGTGTTTTAGATGAAGCATCGAAGGTGAAAAATAGCTCCCATAATCATCTTGCCTAATTAGAATTTCCAAGTCAAGTCAATTACAATTTTTTGGCTACTTGAATAAATTATTCAGACATGGCAAATAGAGGTATGACGTAATAATAGTGGGTGATCCAAAAATAAAAATGATAGAGCTTTAGAAGACGCTTTTGCTTTACTTATGTTAGATATTAAATTAGATATATAAGAAATGGTTAAGTCTTAAAAATCACTTGTCTTAATAGAGATATTGTTCTACTATTACTAGTCATAAAACCAACAATTTTTTTTTTATTTTTGGTGAAATACACTTACACAAAATAATGTAATAAAGTTCGTAGTATTAAAACATAAAAAAGTTATTATATTTGCTCACTTAATTAATGATGATGCACAAAAATCGTCAGTGAACTAATTGTCCTTGAATGCTCTAATAGTTACTTGAAGAATAAGAAACCAAGAACCAACATAGGATACCAGTAGGATGCCGGCTAAAGACCTTTCGAAGGTTAAGTCAGCGAATGAAAGATCTCTAAGAACTCTATAGTGAGAGAGTTAGAGATTTTTCTGCGTACCTTTGAGAGAAGGAGGTCTGGTGCTTATATATTGATGTAGGGCCTGATCAGGATCCCTTACATGAAGGGTTTTTCCTTATGGGGAAGATCTTGGAGTTAAGGTTCCATGATCTCAAGGCTCTTCTTACCGTATAAGGAAGATATGAATGTGTAGTAGAGTTTTTGGGTGTGAAGTACAAGTTATTTCCATGTAGAGACTTATGAGTGGAGAACAAGCAAAGATGGTAGGGCCCACAATCTTAAACCATTGGCTTGGTTATTCGTCCGTCGCTATGAGCATCCGTCCGTCGGCATGGTCACTCTGTCTACTACTATGTGAGCATACAATATGCAAGGGGCTCGTGGGGCCTAACATACCTCTTCGTCGTCATTAGGAATGGCAACGGGTCGGGTTCGGGCTGGGTTTTTCCATATCCGAACCCGACCCGCGGGTTTGCTTTCAAAACCCGGACCTGGCCCGTTTATTAAACGGGTTTTTTATGCGGGGCCCAGACTAGTCCTGCCGGGCCCCGCGGGCCCCGCCTAGGCCATGCCACTTCAGGGCCTAATCCGTGGCCCAATAAAAAAAAAAAAAAAAAAATGACTGAAGTAGTGAACCTTCACAAACGGACCTAGATCAGAAACCCAAAAAATAAACCCCAAGAGGCCAAGATCATCTTCATCAATCTAGATCAGAAACCCAAAAACAAAAACCTAAAATCATGTTCATCAACCTAGATCAGAAACCCAGAAACAAAAACCCTAAGATCAGGTTCTTCAATCGGACCAGAGTTGCCACCAAAACCCCAAACACAAACACAAAAATTTCAGATTTTTTATTTTCCCTTTCAAAATCACAAACACAAATACAAATCCTAACACAAACACAAACATAAACACAAAAATTTTAGATTTATACTTTCCCCTTTCAAAATCACAAACACAAACCAGATTCTCAAAAAAAAAAAAAAAAAAAAAAACCCCAAACCCTGAGGATCCCAAAGGTCCCAAATCCTAATGAACCCAAACAGGAATGGCAAAAAAAAAAAAAAAAAGAGAGAAGAACATATTAGGCCGAGGAGGGAGAATGGGAGCGATTAAGAGGGGTGGCGGTGAGGCAGTGAGGCGAGCTGTGAGGCAGTGAGGCTAGCTGTGAGGCTGTGGCTGCGCCGGCGGTGAGAGGTTGGGTAGCTGGCCGAAGGTGAGATTGAGAGTGAGTGAGATTGTGTGAGTGAGAGAACAGAGATGAGAGAGGTGGCTGTGTGAGAAATGAAATGAGAGAATAGTGATTTTAGGGTTTATAACAAATATATATATAGGAGGATATTTTAGTAATTATATATATACATATAACCGGGTCGGGTCGGGTTCGGGCCGGGTTTTTATAGAAACCTGGACCCGGTTCGGGTTTTTTTAAAAGACCCAAACCCGACCCTATTTCTTATCGGGTAGGGTAAAACCCGACCCATTAGGGTCGAGCCGGACCGGGTACCCGCGGGCCGGGTAGAAATTGCCATCTCTAGTCGTCATATGTGGTCAGTTAGTCGACCTTTAAGCACGAGCCAACCGTTGGTCTTTCTAGGTGATGCCTGGTGGACCTTTCAGGAGGCTGACGGGTGTTGCTGGAAGAACCGTGAGCGATGTTTGTTTGTCCCAACCGAGGGGGAATGCTTTACTGGACAAAACGCCCTTATCAATTAATTACTTATATATTGTCATCAAAATAATGACTTTTTAATATATTTTCTTTCTTTTTTGTTTGTCATATATAATGATTTTAAGAGTAAACACAATAACTTTTCAATGACTATGTTCTAAAGATATATCTCATATATAACCAACTCAAAAAAAGGAAATTGAGACTAAACCAAATAGGATATATTACATATGCACGTGCATCGAACAAGTTTAACGTATAATTTATAAAGAAAAAAACCGTTTAAGCACGGGTCAACAACGAACTGATGTGAAAGCTCAAAGAGTCTTCTTTTCATTAATATTTTTAAGGCATAAAGACCTTTACATGTGTTGCAATGCAAGTACAAGGATAACATGGTATTTAAAAAAAAAAAAAAAAATTGAATTAGTGAAGATAACATGGCATGTATTAGTTTTATACTATTCTTATTCCACCAACATGCAGGACTACAGCCAAAATAGATACAGGACAAATTCTCCAATTATTATGAAGTGTTTGGTAAACCCACGTAAACATCATCGTTGGTTTAAAGTTTTCTGAGAAATGGTGTTGGTTCTTAGGCAGGGCCGGTCTTTCCACTAAAATAATTAGGCCATTACCTAAGGCCTCATGTGAAAAGGAGGTTCTAAAATTTTGAAAAAGAAAGGGTAGTAGAGAAAAGAATAAAAAATATGGAATATCCTTGTAAACATTGGTACTCCAAAAAATTCTTGAGTTTAAACAAAATCAATTATCCCAAAAAAATTATCATTAATCTTTAGACAAATCAAAAATCAATTGGATACAATGCAAATTCAGTCTAAAAAATTACTCACAAAACAGTCTCAAATAAAAATAAATAAAAAATCTCAAATTCCTAAAATTTACTCATACCTTCTCTCTCTCTCTCTCTCTCTCTCTCAGCTATATGATGATAGTTTGCAAAAACACTGTCTTAAACTTGAATTTTTTCTCAAACATGATGTTTATTATGATATTGATAATTTAGATTTATTTTTAGAGTTAAAATTTTTAAAAGAAAGTTTACAAATAAAAGAATATACTCCAATTGACATACTAAATTATATAAAAAAATGTTAGATTCATTTCCAAATATATGTATTGTTTATAGAATTTTACTAACAATACCTATTACAGTTGCTTATGTAGAAAGAAGTTTATCAAAAAATTAATAAAATCATATCGAAGGTCGACAATGTCTCAAAAAAGATTAAGTAAATTGGCTATACTATTGATTGAAAATAAAATGTTATAAGAACTTGAATACAAAAATTTAATTAGTCAATTTGTATCTCAAAAGGCAAAAAAAATAGATTTTAAATAAAATATATTATAATATAAAAATATTAAATAAATATTAAATTTATTAGTACATAAATATAAAAAATGTCATTTTTCAGTTATCGCCTAAGGCCCCAAAATGTCAAGGGACGGCATTGTTCTCGGGTCAAATGGTAATATACTAATATTAGGTATTCACTGTCTAGCATCATATTCATGGAGTCGAACAAATTCTGATAGGTTCGGTTGTCTTTATATGGTTTTCCTTTATCATAAAGAATGATGAGCATATGCCGGAATCCATTGTTCAAAAGCTCCTCTATATTGGATGAGGGCAAAAAATTTCTTCAACTAGCCTCATAGGTTTGGTTGGAGGAAAGCCAAATTCGAGTACATGGGTCATGGGTGACTCTTGTTGAGGGGCATAAAATAATGTTGGAGAAAGGAGATTTTACTCTTTAAAATCGAACCAACTCATTTCTAATTTTTTTAACCCTTATCCTTACCCTTGAATTACTCCTATATAATAAATTTATTCTTCTTTTGATCCCTTTTCAATTTTCATAACCAAAAGAAAGAAAGAAAATGTATTTTCTACTTCACTCTTTACTTACCTTTATTATAAAATAAATGTGAGAATTTAAAAAACTCTGCATGATAAAGTACGCAAATTTTTTTAGAAAATCTTGATCTGAGATCTATGAGGCTAGACTGGTTAAGAGATTCTTTTTAAAAAATAACTTGTTGCATTAAAAATCTATTTTTACTAACAAAGATGATTTTTCGGGAACTTGATTTTTTAGAAAAGAAAAGAAAAAAAAAAAAAAAAAAAAAGAAGAGAAGCAATTATGTACCTTGAAAAAATGAGCGAGAAATATAAGATAGTTTTTTTTAAAGAAGCCCTAAAAAGAGGAAAAATTGTCCCTGTTCTATGATAAAATGTTTCTTGCGGAAAGAAAAAAAATAATAATAAAAAGAAAAAGTGGGAGAAAGTGTAAAAAAAGACTTAAAAAATTAAATTGATATTAAGCTCTCAAATTGAAAGTAGATTTTTGATGGATTTACAATATGGAATGGCCTAAAAAAAAAAAAAAAATACTCTTATAGTTTTTTTTTTTTTTTTAATTTTTATAAAATTTGAAAATCAAAAGAATACTTTAGATGACTATATTAATATAAGTGTAATAAGTGTGTAACTAGCCTATAAAAAAAAGAGTCAAAGTGTAAAGGTCGGTATCACTCTTGGGTCTTCCAATCCGTCAAATTTGACTCCCTATAATACACCAAAAAAGAAAAAAAAAAAAAGTCCTCCGTGAAATTGAAATCTATTAATAACTACATATCAAAAAAAAAAAAAAAAAAATCTATTAATAACTATATAACAGTATAACCATTAAACCAAAATAGAAAAAAAAAGTATAAATAGAGTAAAAAAAAAATAAAAATGAACGGATGAGGCTCACTTTTTTTTTTTTTTTTGAAACATGAGGCTCACTTGTTTAAAACTTTAAAACCTGTACTCTCTACAGTCAAACTCCATTTTTTCTCCAATAAAAAATACTTATCAAGCTCACAATTTCACAAACCCCACTCGCCTACCAAACCAAACCAAACCAAAAATAAAAAATCAATCTCTTAAAAATTTTCAATCTCACTATAAAAAATCCATTCCTTCTTTGCAATAACTGAAAGAAAGAAAAAGAAAAAAAATGTCATCTCTGCTTCATCACTCTTATTGCTCATCATCGTCATCACCTCTCACTTCTCGTTCCTCTTTGAAATTGAATTTCTTCCCAAGCTCTCGAATCCCTGTCTCCCAAAACGGCGTCGTAAGCAAAGCAGCTCTCTTCCCTCCTAACCTTTTTTTTTTTTTTTTTTTTTTTCATTTATTTATAAATTACACACTCAGTTTTCTTTGTTCCTTTTGGATTTTCATATTTCAGAGATGTAATTTGGTGGAGCCGTTGAAGTACGAGAACGGAAAGCCGTACACTCCATATCTCAACAGCAGCACTACTACTGACCGAGCAACAACAGCAACAACGCCTTCCATTTCAAACGCATCGCATTTGGAGAATGCACACGACACCAGGCTCCGTATATTTTCCGGCACCGCCAATCCCGCACTCTCTCAGGTCTCGATATTCATTTTTTGTTTCGCTCATCTTTTTAGTTTATGCAAATATTTATGCGATTAAAATGTTTTAGTGAACATAAGAATTGAGCTCGAGATTTAAAAGAAGGAAGTTATGCTAGGGTGTTACTGCTGAAAATGGAGTTGTTGAATGAGTGATGTGGAAGGGTTGAAGTTGATAATTAGTTGTGATTAGTGAAAATCAATAAAAACAGCGGCGTTTAAAATGTTTTAGTGAACATGAGAATGAGAATTGAGCTCAGCACGTGCGAGAATTAAAAGAAGAAGATTATGCTAGGTGTTACTAAATGGAGTTGTTAAATGAGTGATGTGGAAGGTCAAAGTTGATGTTAGGAAGAGATTGGTAAAATGAATAGAATCGTGGTTTTAACTTTGGAGTTACAATGTAATGAAATAAAAACAGCAGCGTTAAAACGTTTTAGTGAACGCAAGACTTGAGTTCAGCGCGTGCGAGAATTAAAAAGAAGTTATGATGTTAGAAGGAAACTAGGATGTAATTAGAGGTTACCGAATGGAGTTGTTAAATGAGTGATGTGAGAGGTTGAAGTTGATATCAGGAAGCGATTGGTAAAAATCAATAGGATCGTGGTTTTAACTTCGGGGGTTACAATGTAATGAAATAAAAACAGTGGTGTTAAACGTTTTAGTGAACTTAAGAATTGAGCTCAGCGCGTGCAAGAATTATAAAAGAAGTAGTTATGATGTTAAGAAGGAAACTAGGATGTAATTAGAGGTTATCGAATGGAATTGTTAAATGAGTGATGTCAAGGTTGAAGTTGATTTTAAGAAGTGAATGGCGTGCTTTGTTTTTGGTTTCAGAACAAGATTGGTAAAAATCAACTGGGCAATTGGGTGGTTTGAGAACTCTACAGCTCTATTTCAAAAGAAGTTTCTCTTATGGTTTTGCATTTCCTCGGTCCCTTTGTGTGTTATGTTTGATTGTCCCAAGGGTTAATAGTTTGTGGGTTGCATCTTGGGTTTAAGGGTTGGTGGAAGAGACTTTTTTTGGCGAGTTAAGACTTTATGGTGTGTATTGGAAAAAATGAGAGCAAGATTAGTGGATTTCATTCTCTCTCTCTCTCTCTCTCCTTATTTTCCCTTAATGTCACTTGTTGCAGCTGCCATTGTTGTTGAATCTTTCAATCATCATCCAAACTCTAATAGCATGTATCATGTAAATCTTTAGCATTGTCATTAACATTATGACTACAACAGATCAAATGGTGACAAATCTCTCTTTTTTGCACAATACAATTTTGTTTGAATTGTATATGTCATGTGCACCTTATTCTTAATGATATGACTGATTTTGGTGTTTTGCTTCATATTTTTATTGTACTTCTTTTAGTTTTAAACATAGAAAATTCTTGTGTACATATTTCTGATGTATCATCACATATTCAATAGGAAATAGCATGCTACATGGGTCTGGAGCTTGGAAGAATTAAGATTAAACGTTTTGCTGATGGTGAGATATATGTTCAGTTGCAAGAGAGTGTCAGAGGGTGTGATGTTTATCTTGTGCAGCCTACGTGTCCTCCGGCAAATGAGAATCTTATGGAGCTTCTGATAATGATTGACGCTTGTCGGAGGGCTTCAGCCAAAAATATTACTGCAGTGATTCCATATTTTGGATATGCCAGGGCTGATAGAAAGGTAACTTTGTATGATTAGCAAAGAATCTGAAAAAGGGAATTTATCTTGTTTAGCGTCAAATCAAATGTGCAAACACGTATTTTTATGGGTCTTCTGTCAATTCCTAGTTCAAATTGTTAAATTAGATAACAAGATGAGTGTACATCTCTTCTTGGATTCATAATAGCTTGCTGACCTTTTTGCTATAGCAAATCATGGCCTTAAAATCCTATAATGTGTATGGTCAGGTTTCATTATGTTCATTTCTTCCAGTAAGGACCTTATACTACATCATTGATAAGTGATCAACTTCATTGGGTTTTCTTCTCTGAGTTTGTGATCAATCACTGTGGTATATGTTACTTTATTGCCAGTGTATTTTTTGCTTTTTAAGTATCCATTTCCCATATTATAATTTTAATAAAATACTGAAGCATAAAGAATAACAGATTTACTTCCAAGTAGGAAAGCTTTTAGAAGCAAAAATTGTTATGAATTTTAAAGCCTAAGATAATTACTAGCTTCTGCATGTGCATTTTTTAGGAATTCTTCCAGCGCTGGTGGTTGTAGTCAACATTGATACTCAAGATAAGTCTTTGCTGAATTCAAGTTTGTTTTACTCATAATTTCAAAATATTGATCTTTCAGAGTCAAGGGCGTGAATCAATTGCAGCCAAACTTGTAGCAAATTTGATTACAGAAGCAGGTGCAAACCGTGTTCTTGCTTGTGATCTTCATTCAGGGCAGTCCATGGGCTATTTTGATATTCCAGTGGATCACGTGTATGGTCAGGTAAGAAATGTATGCTACTTGCATTTCTTCTATGTTGGTATCCACATACAAAGGCCCCAGAGTTTGACAAGGATTTCTTGTCTCTGACAAAGCTACTTGAAGTTGAATCGAATTGAGATAGAATTTGGTTTTGCTAAAAAAACTAAAACAGAACACTTATGTTATAATCCTTTCTACCATAAGTGTCTTTACATTCTGGGAAAATATCCAAAAATTCCTTTAAAAAATTTCAATGGGTTTGTCTTAATATAATCTGAAGATTGCGAATTCATTCAAGACGGTTGGTTTACGATCATCATGGAAAAATGCCTTTGGCTTTTTTGAGTTCAATAAATAACTTAAGAGTCTGCTTAATGAGCATCCAATAGGGGTCTTTGCTATGTTAGTATTTACATACAAGGGTGCTGGAGTTTGACAAGGATTTCTTGTCTCTGACAAAGCTACTTGAAGTTGAATCGAATTGAGATAGAATTTGGTTTTGCAAAAAAAACTAAAACAGAACACTTATGTTATATTCCTTTCTTCCATAAGTGTCTTTACATTCTGGGAAAATATCCAAAAATTCCTTTAAAAAAATTTCAATGGGTTTGTCTTAATATAATCTGAAGATTGCGAATTCATTCAAGACGGTTGGTTTACGATCATCATGGAAAAATGCCTTTGGCTTTTTTGAGTTCAATAAATAACTTAAGAGTCTGCTTAATGAGCATCCAATAGGGGTCTTTGCTATGTTAGTATTTACATACGAGGGTGCTGGAGTTTGACAAGGATTTCTTGTCTCCGACAAAGCTAGCTGAAGTTAAATCGAATTGAGATAGAATTTGGCTTTGCTGAAAAAGCTAAAACAGAATAATTATATTACTTTCTTCTTAAGTGTCTTTTACATTCTGGGTAAATATCCAAAAACAACTTAAAAAAGATTCTCATTGGGTTTGTCTTATTGTAGTCTGAAGATTGCTTAATCATTCAAGACAGTTGGTTTTCGATTATCATAGAAAAATGCCTTTGGCTTTTTAGAGTATTGTAAATAACGAGTCTGCTTGATGAGCATCCAATTAGGGGGCTTTGTTTCTCTCTGCGAGTCTTCTTCAATGTTAGATGTACCTAAGTTATTTGTTGCTCTCAGCTGCATCAGTCTCACTGATTCTTGATGCATGACCTATAGAAACAACCAATGTTTGTTTTTTAGTAACATTTCATTATAAACTAATTAATCAATTGGTAATATTTTTTACTTTTTGCATCACCAGCCTGTGATACTTGACTACCTTGCCAGCAAATATATATGTTCTGATGATCTGGTAGTGGTCTCACCAGATGTTGGCGGTGTAGCCAGAGCCCGTGCTTTTGCCAAAAAATTATCTGATGCCCCTCTAGCCATTGTCGATAAAAGGCGTCATGGACACAATGTTGCAGAGGTAGGATCTATTGAAATTTACTTTTGTCAGTTTCAGTTTATTTAGATTTTGGTCTATTTATGCTTTTTTACAGAATTCCTACAGTTCATAGGAAAAAGAAAAGAAAAGAAAGTAAAATGAAGCATCATTTGGAAGAGAGATGGGAAATTTGTGAAATTATTTTTGTTTATTTTTTTACAAAAGAAGAAGATTGATTCATTTTGGTAATTCTGAAAGAAAATGGTTATGACTAGGTATCAATGTATCATAACATTACACATTAAAATGAATAACCTTTGTATCCCCTCATCCCTTGAAGTCTTGAGATGAGTGAACTTTAAATTATTTCTTTTTCTGATTTAGTGACACTATCATAAACCAAGATTACAAAATTAAAAATTAGAGATTTCTGTTATTATTTAAGATTTTCATGTTCAGCTTCCAAATGCTAATCAATGCTATGGCTCAAATTCATAATCCTTTTTTGATTGGTGAGTTACGCATGGACTCATTGAACAGAATAACAATAGAATTTGATGATGAAATGTATATCTGCAAGTTATCTTTAATGTAAATGTGTTCTTAGGCTTTGTCAATTATTTGCATGTGTACAATTGTGTAATTGTGTCATGCTATTAGCACCAATATGTAAAAGCTGTTTTGGTCTTCAAATTTGTCCTGGAGAATATCAATATGTCCATTTTTTTTTCTAAGAAGACTATTTCTACAATTTTAGAAAAGAAAAAAAAAGGGACTTACTTTTAATGTACTTGAGAAACTTTGAAGTCCCATACCATCTGAAGCATCCCTGACATATTTTTTATATGCTTCTATTTCCCAACCAATCCAAATGAGCTTCAAAGTCTATCTAGTCTGACTCCTTGTATTCAGTATTATATACTTGCAACTATATTGCTTTTTTTTTTTTTTTTCTCCTTTGAAGTCTATAAAGTTGTTTCAGACTTTTTTTATTGCCATATTGTTGTGTTGTCCTGCAAATCGTAGAATTACATCATATGTCAAGTTTATATTTAAATTCCAATACACATATATAATATAAGTAGTTAAGTACATACATATGTATTTTCTTAAATCCCTCAAAAGCTTCTTTTTAAGGTTGTTATTAATTTATTTTTTGATGTAGAAATAATTGCATAGTTTGCTGGAAAATCACATGGCAAGGACTTAACCCCTAACCCAAAGTTAGTTAGTTAGTAGAGTTTATGAAAGGACACTGTGCTCAATAATGTGATAGTACAGAAATGCAAAACTGAACTGTTGATTTGCGTTGACTAAGCAGGAGGCATGAACATTTACTAGTCAGTTGTAACATGATAATGTAAAATCTAATATAAATGGTAATGATTGTTTATGGATCACAAGTACTATTCTGACATAAATTTTGTCAAATTGCATCAGGTGGAATCATGCTAGCAGCATGTACTATAGCATTAAGCAGATTTTCTATTCTTTGGAAATCTATGAAAAGACTTTTAGACCACCCATCACTGTCTTTCCCCCCCATTAGTTTACTTTTCTCTTTTTGGATGGTGCAATGGATTGTTGCAAATTTTACTTTGCCAATAAGCTGGACCAAAAGTGGAACTTCCAGCCCCAACCTCAAGACAGGGTGGAGGGTGAAGTCGTGGGTTCAAGACCCATTAGGTGTGTTTGTGTGTGTTGCTGCTAAAAAAAAATTTCCTTCTTATAAATGTCAAAATGCGGCTTTGATTGTTGGAATATATCTTTGGTAGTGGTACGCCCTTAGATCTACAATTGCGTACTTGTGCATAGTGGCTTGCATCTTTTGAGGAAGTTAGATATTTATCATATAGGGATGACTACAGAGTGGGTTTGGAGCAGCAATCTCATTCCTGATCTTTGCCCGTGCCCCAAATGGCCCACTGTTACTTGCCCTGCCCAGCTAAGCCTCCAAACACCACAAAAACCATCATCTGTAACACACACTTGAACCCACAAAACCACCACTGCCACCCAACAACTAAAGACTACCACTCATTGCTATACCCAAGCCACCAAACACCCACAAAACCACCATCTACAACACCCACCGTAAATTAGTTCAAAATTTTCTAAGTTAAATATCCTTTAGCAAAGTTAAGAAAAGCATTAATAGACTTATAATGAACCATACACATAGGATTTATTCACACACAAAAATGTTGACAGCTTTCAAATGATTAGAAGATTTTAAGTATACTATCAACAACAGTTTTTCTTCTTCAAAGATGGCATCACATCCAAAACAAGTCATTATTCCATAATGGCAGCTATTAAAATTTCGTGATTGGGGCTCCTGAGTTGAGTTGTGGGCGGAAAAGAGTAGTAAGTTCATAATGTAGATTTAAAATTATTAGTTACAATTCATACGTAGCAAGGATAGTTCTATGATCATAGTTTTATTGGATATTGGTACTTCTCATATACCCCACGATGTGCAAAAAATCAATATCTATAGAAAGAGTTATTATAGATGACGTGGATTTTTCTAGCATCTCGGTGGAAGATGCAAGTTGGCTAGATAGGCCTTTTGAGGAAGAAGAGGTGTTTGAGGTGATCCATGAGTGTAATGGTGATAAGGCACCTGGCTTGGATGGTTTTTCTAGGGCATTTTTCCAGTCTTGTTGGGGTGTTTTGAAAACAGATATTATGGCTGTATTTCACAATTTCCATAATTAGGCGGTGTTTGAGAAGAGTCTTAATGCTTTGTTCCTTGTCCTTATTCCTAAGAAAGTGGATGCTGTGGAGGTCAAGTATTTTCGGCCTATCAGCTTAGTTGGTGGGATGTATAAGATTATTTCTAAGGTGTTGGCTAATCGGCTTGGTAGGGTGGCGCATGGGATTATTTCGGATTCACAAAATGCTTTTGTGAAGGGCAGACAGATTTTGGATTCCGTCTTGATTGCTTCTGAATGTATTGATAGTAGATTGAAGTTAGGAGTTCCGGGTGTGCTGTGTAAATTGGATGTGGAGAAGGCGTATGATCGTGTAAGTTGGGATTTTTTATTGTATATGCTGCAGCGTTGTGGTTTCTTAGAGAAATGGAGAAAATGGATAAGGTATTGCATTTTAACTGTAAAGTTTACTATTTTGATCAATGGTAGCCCAAATGATTTCTTTGGAAGTTCTAAGGAGCTTCAGCAAGGGGATCCGTTATCTCCATTGTTGTTTGATATTGTGATGGAGGCATTAAGTCGTATGTTGGATGTGGTTGCCTCCGCTGGGCAAATCTCAGGCTTTTCTGTGGGTAGTATAGCTGGTCCATCAGTGATGGTGTCTTACCTTTTATTTACAGATGACACTCTAATTTTTTGTGATGCTGAACCTACTCAGATTGCTAATTTGAGGGCGATTTTTGCTAGATTTGAGGAGGTGTCAGGGTTTCGTATTAATTTGGGAAAATCTGAGTTGGTACCTGTTGGTGGGGTACCCAATTTGGAGGCTTTGGTGGGTTTGTTAGGGTGTGGGCAGTCTTCTCTCCCCTTGAAATATTTGGGCCTTCCATTAGGCGCAAAATTTAAGGACTTTATCAGTTTGGGATTCTATACTAGAGAGAATGGAGAGGAGATTAGCAGGTTGGAAGAGAATGAATTTATCTAAAGGGGGTAAGGTGACACTCATTAAAAGCTCACTATCGTTTTTACTTACATATTTTCTTTCCCTTCTTCCTTTACCGAGTAAGGTGGCTAAGTGTATGGAGAAATTACAAAGAGATTTTTTGTGGAATGGGATTGGTGGTGAATCTAAAATTCATTTAGTTAATTGGGCTAAGGTTTGTAGGTCTTTGCAGGTTGGGGGGTTGGGTATAAGACGATTGGGTAACTTTAATTCTGCCTTATTACGTAAATGGTTGTGGAGGTATGGCTCGGAGACTAATGCTTTATGGAGGAGGGTTATAGAGGCAAAATATGGGAACATTTGGGGTGGTTGGTGTACGAAGAAGGTGACAAGTCCTTATGGGGTTAGCTTGTGGAGATACATTAGAAGTGGCTGGTTGAACTTCTCTAAACTCCTTGTTTATGATGTGGGGGATGGTACTAGAGTGAAATTTTGGAAACATGTGTGGTGTGGGGATTATACTCTCCAAGAGGCTTTTCCGGAGCTTTACTGTCTTAGTAGGTCAAAGGATTCCTCGGTGGCTGAAGTTATGGGTTGGTCTGCTGGGACGTTTCACTGGAGTGTGTAATTTCGTCGTCCACTTCAAGATTGGGAAGAAGAAGCCTTTGACTGGTTTATGGAATTGGTCTATTCTTCGTTAGTGCGGGGGTTGGCCCAGATAAGGTTTGTTGGAAGCCTGCAAGGAATAGAGGTTTTGAGGTTAGAGGTTATTATAGCTCCTTCTACCCTCCTAATCTTGTTTCCTTTCCATGGAAAATGATATGGCGAAGGTTCCTCCAAGTGTAGCTTTCTTTTCTTGGTTTGCTTCCTTAGGTAAGATCTTAACAATAGTCAACCTTCGTAAAAGATGAGTGATAGTGCTTGATTGGTGTTGTATGTGTAAGAGGTGTAGGGAGTCGGTGGATCATCTTCTACTTCATTGCTCCATAGCTTGGGAGTTGTGGTATTTGGTTTTCTGCTTGTTTGGTATTCAATGGGTTATGCCTCATACTGTTCTTGAGTTGTTTGAGGCTTGACAAGAAAAGTTTGCGCGACATCGTCACATTGATGTTTGGAAATTAGTGCCTCACTGCTTGATTTGGTGCATTTGGCGTGAAAGGAATGCTAGAAGCTTTGAGGGTTGCGAACGCTCTTTGCTGGAAATTAAGTCTTTTTTCTTACACACTCTCTTTGAATGGAGTGTGGTTTTTTTCTCATTTTTCTTGTTCTTCATTTTCTATTTTCCTTGACCGTTGTTCTTTTGTTTCTTTATTTGTGCCCCCATAGTACATCCCCAATGTACTCGGCTTGGCAATCTTTTTATTATTAATAATATTCTTACATTATTTATCCAAAAAAAAAAAAGTTCAAACCATAAAGCAGTTAAAAAAATTATAGAGATTTACTATTTAGCATCTTATCCCTAGCACAATGTGTCCTTATTTTGGTGTATCATCTCCTACTTTTCAAAAGGTGTCATATGAGTGTGTCCATATTTCATTGTAACCATAAGCTAGATTTGTATATCTGCTTGATAGGGGTTTTTAAATGTTTTCTTGTACAATGATAATTTCACTCCACATGCATATTTTTGTAGACTTTCCACATGTCCTGGATTTCTAAACCTGAACCAAAATGCTCTAGATTTCCAAGTCCAAGTCCGCGTCTACTTTCACTTCTTCTGAAATGAAATAAACATGGCTCTTTTCTATGCAATAAATGTGGAAAAGAAAAGCCTTTAGGATGTAGTGGTATTGAAAAAAAGGCAATGTCTTGGGAAGGAAATAATGGTTTTCTTTTGAAGGAAACCTGTTAAAAATGATCGTTCTATGTATTTTTTGCTATGATGTTATCTTGGTTGTTTCCATATTGAAACATTTCTTGTTAGATTTACAAAATTATATTGAATGTCATCATGCAGGTGATGAATCTGATTGGCGATGTGAAGGGAAAAGTAGCAGTTATGGTGGATGATATGATTGACACTGCTGGTGGGTTTTCCAACCTTTTTTTTTGGATAAGAAGATATGACCACTGCTGAGAATTAAAGTTAATTATTGGGTATAGCAATCATAAAGTTCTTGCTTGTTATGGTTATGTTTTGTTCTAGATAATCCATCACCAACAAAATTGAATGACATATGACAATATTTATTCCTAGAAAAAAAAAACACATTGGAATTTGGGACTTATAGAATACATTTTGTGTAGAGAAAATGATTTCACAATGGTGGTAGTATGATGGTGGTGAGGTTGGAAAAGTAAGGAGTGTTGTATCTGGATTTAGTATACTATTTGATTTCTGGGTTATGGCGCATACATCTGAGAACCTACTTGAGGAGTTGATGTTTGATTTGAAGCTGCCTATGAATATGTATGTGACTATCAAACAGTGATTCATATGGTTTCTAATCTTTTATTTCATGTGTGGACCAAGTATATAGAGGTGAATTGTCATTGTGTTCAAGAAAGAGTGGAGAGTGGTGTAATGATTCAATAGGAGTCCAAGTGGATGATAAGTTCGCTAACCTTTGTGCAAAACTAATTTGGATACACTTCACAAGAACCAACGGTGTGCATGGATTTTTTAAATTATTTGCCATGCACCTTTGCGCTTGCATTATTTTGTTGATTCTCTAGCAGGTAGACTTCTGGTTATGAGCTGCTTGGGTTGTGCCTCACCCGCATGTGGTAGGTATTTGAGTATCTTCCAATTTTTAAATCAATTTGTCATTTTGAAATTACTATCGTCACTCTAACTAGTGCATTAGTTATTTTTCTTTTGACTCTCTCTCTCTCTCTCTCTCTCTCACAGACACACACACACACACACACACACAAATGCATGCAAACATTCCTTCGAATGTTCCCGCAATTAATACATAGGTTGATAGATGAATCTTCCTCATCACGTGACAATCTTATTTGTAAATTTTGAAGTTTGTGAATGGAACAGTCCTTCAGCCTATATTGTTATTATGTAAGCTACAATAACCATGGATGATATTTCAACTACCTTAGGGACCTGACTAGATGTCTCATGTTTTCAGAATTCTTAATTAGTGTTGCTTTTCCTTGTTATCATCATCTCTGTTTGTCTGGTGGTTTTCAGGGACTATTTCGAAAGGTGCAGCGCTTTTACACCAAGAGGGTGCTAGGGAAGTGTATGCATGCAGTACACATGCTGTTTTTAGGTATCTAGATCCGTTCTAGTGCATGAATATTCTCTTTTGTTCATCATATGTGAATTACTTTCATTAGCAGAAGCTGCCATTTGCACGATGTACATGATTGGTAGTTGAAACTGCGGCCAATAACTGTTGGTTGTTTCTTCTTTTAGGGCAAGGGAAAAGCTGTTAGATTTAGGCTGGTCACGATGAAGAAAGTTTGTAAACCCTTATGAAATATATGCTTGTGTTGTGTATGGGGAGTTATTCATGGCAGGATTTGTCATGAGCTACTGTTTTCTGTTCATATGTCTGCTGCTGCTTTTATAGCTGTGTAGTATGATTCGTTTGTCCTGTTATGAGAGCAAAGATAGGTAGGCTTGTGGACAATTGAGAAGTTGAGAGGTATAGTAGGTGGAATAGTGTTGCACTGGAACTGATTGTTTGTCTCCTTAATGAGGTGTTTCCTTCTCTCTAGTTTGAATGCATTTGCCTTTTATTTTGAGTTAAGGTTGAGAAATCTAGTATGTCACTTCAAGTAGTTTGGGATTCCGTGACTTCAGTTGAATTAATTTTGTTAGTAGGTAGAAACCTTTTATCACTTTTGTGTAGTCTCCAAGCACTACAAAGTTTAGGAATTATTCTATTTACCCAGTAGTTTGGATGCTACAATGGATTTATCATTGAAGTAACTTTTTGGATGGTCATAAATATTTCTAGGCTCTGTATGTCTTTTAAAATATAGTTTAGGCATGATTAAGGACCTAAGAATGTCCCTTGCTTTTGTTGGTTAAATTCCTCTAATTGATTGATATCATTATTACTAGGTTTTGTGCAAAGCCTTCTTTACAATGCAATATTTTTAAATGCATTATGAAATCATTGGTTAGCCATTGTTATGATTTGTAATAAAATTATGGTGTATTTGTCTAGAAATTTGGTTATGAATATCAAATTAAAAAATCTTGAACTTTAATAAATGCAATAAAAATGTTCATGCCTCTTTTGATTTTTGAGCTCCATGCATCTTTTTATTGTTTAACCTGATTGATTGCATTGTTTTTCTGGTTGCAGTCCTCCTGCTATAGAGCGGTTGTCGAGTGGTTTGTTTCAAGAGGTGATCATAACAAATACCATTCCAGTGTCAGAGCAAAACTATTTTCCTCAATTGACAATCTTGTCAGTAGCAAACCTCCTTGGGGAGACCATATGGCGGGTTCATGATGACTGCTCTGTAAGTAGAATATTTCAGTAATAATAAATTAGCCAAATGGAAAAAATTAAAATTAAAAATTAAAACAAGTTCATCCTTCAAAACACGAAGGGGTTTATCTGTTACATTTGATTTGCACCTATGTTCCTTTGTTAGTGATACTTTCATAAGCAAATGGAAGAATTAGACCTGCTGAAAGATTATTGCCTAAACCATAGTTCACAATTTTGAATTTTGAAAAGGTTGAAATTTTGGATACCCAAGATTACCAAAAAACAGAAAGAAAAAAAAATTAAAAGGCAAGAGTCCAATGTGTCTGAGCTCTAGATTGTCCTATCTCTAATTCATATCATTTGAGTTATATATCAATTTCTATTTTATATCATTTGAGTTATATATCAATTTCTATTTTATATCATTCTAGTTATATATCAATTTCTATTTTATATCAGGGTAGTCCTGCATAGGTTTTCTAGTTTGAGAACAATGGTATTGTGAGTAATTTCAATTTTTTCCCCCAATTTTCAGGGCGGCTTTGAACCCTATTCCAGCTTGGGTATTGACTGAGCAATTTTCATCGGTTGTACACTCTCTTTAGTTCCATTACGGTATCATAGTTGCCTTGTTGGAAGCAGAGATTAATAATGAAATCAAAATGTATTAGCCACATAATCCTTGGTTTTCAGTCGGTTTTTTGTTTAAAGCTTTGTACACTTGCAGGATCATGGAATAGATTCTTTTCAAGAGCTCCAATTGAATTCCATGTAGGTCTCAAAAGATTCTCAGTTCCCCCTAATATTTTTTATTTCTTTTGAGAGAGTGATTGATGAAAGTAAAAAAAAGAAAGTATACTCGAATAATGACAATTGATATATGATGTATATTTCACCTAGTCTGGTTTAAATTTCCATAAAGTAAATGTCTAATAATATACTTCTTGCCTTTTGCTCATATTAATTTATAAATCAATCTCATAATGTGGCTTAATTTTTCATTTGAGGAATGAATAAATGTTTTCAAGCTGATGAAGTAGGTGGACTATTTCTGCTTAAGAACTGTTCTTCTTCGTGACTCTGGATGATTGTGGCATAATATTTTGAAATTTTATTGTCTGGTTACATGTATTTTGAATACCTAGGTTCCAGTTGTTATGATGGAAGTGAATCAAGAAAAACCCATCAATGCTGTATTTCAAGGATATATACCACCACCGCGCATCTGTGGGGCGATGATTACTCTACAAATTTAAGTGCTTACGGGGTGTGAGAGATAAGTGCTAGAGTTTAAGTTTTCAAAAGAGAGTTTTATATACATATACACTTAGATTAGAGTAAAATTTCTATTTTATATTAAAAAAAATAAATACATATCATTTTAATGGCAGTGCTATTAGGCTATAGTGAATAATTGTCTTAGATAAAATAAATGCTACAGTTATTAAAAAAAAAAAAAGTTCTGATATGTTAAGTCAATTTCTCAGAAGATGTGATCCCCAAAAAATATAAAACCTTTTCATAAAATTTTGAATATAATTTTTAGAAACAGTTGTTGGATTAGAAACATCTTCAACGTTCCAAGATATGACAGCTTTGGCACAAGTTCAAATTTTACAGTGCAGAAAGCAACTCAATCTTTTGTAAATTAAGTTTACCTTGTTTCGTGGGGTATTTAATTTATACTACTGTTTAAGGGATTATTCTTGTTTGGACTGAATTTTTTTTTGTTCCAAAATACCCTTATTTTTCTAGATTTAAGTAGAGATAAAACTAAATGATAATTTGGTAAAATATATATCTATCTTGTACTAAAATATTGCTTACAAAATAGGAACACTCTCTTACTAATCTGCTTTTATTTTTATTTTTTAAAAAAACTTTATTATTATTTAAAAAGAAAAAAATCACCCCACGTACTGATAGTTTAAATATATATATATATATATATATATAAATAACACATTTACTGATAAAAAAAAAAAAAAAAACTAACGCACGTAAATGTCTACTGCCCCACTTTTATTGTTTTTTTTTTTATTTTTTTATTTTTTTTGTAATACTTTATTATTATTTAAAAGAAAAAAACACCTCACATACTAATAGTTAAAAAAAAAAAAAAACATGTACTGATTAAAAAAAAAAAAAACCTAACACACGTAAATGTGGGTGTTGTGTTTACGTACATCTACAGCTATTGCAAAAAAAAAAAAAAAAACCAACCGTACACCCACATTTTAGTTACACACACAACTCCAAACTATTACCTAACAAATTTAAATCTTCCCAGCAGTTATAATGTTATCAAATTACTTTCCACCTCTTCCATAAAAAGGAAAATACTCACCATCTCCATACTCAAGTCCCTACTTTTTATACTAAGAGGAACAATAGTAATAGGTGACTACATGCCAGAGGAAGCCACTTAAAAAGGTATTTAATCATCATTTTCTTTCCATTCATGTCAGATAATTTAAGCTTTTATGTTTTTCCAAATCTTTGTCACCAAATTCTGTTTAATACCATTGTTCTATAGCATCTTTTGGAATATATAGCTGCCATTCATGTTTGTTTTGTTTTTTTTAGAGATTAAGCTGCTACTTGCTTTCCTAATCAAACACAAACTCTAATAAAGTATCTTGGAATCATTGATGGTGGATAAGTTTTGACCAAGACCATCACTACTTTCTCTAGTAAATTCTTCCAAAAACCAAACCAAAATGAATTATAGACATTTTGTATTTTTTTTGCCTTTGAATTGTTTTTTTAGTTTTAAATCACATACCCAATATATGGATACTCAAATGCACATTAATGACACGCACATTAAGTTGATAGAAAAAGAGTGAATTTATAGTAAACTCTTTAATATTAGGCACACTCATGGTTTTCAGACCCGGACCGTTCATTGAACCGTAAAAGAGAGAGGTTCAAGGGTTTTAAGGTCGAACCAAGGTCGAACTGGAGTCGAACCGTGATGACGTAATAATTAATTTAATAATTATTTTAAATATATATAAAAACATTAAATTAATAAAAAATAGAAAAATGAACTAAAATAATCTAATTCATTTAGAGAAGCTTATTTCTAAAAAATACATAAAACTTACAAAAATATAGTACACATTGTTACACACTGTGCATAAACTATACATTGTTTCTCATAACTACACACTCTGTGCATAAACTGTATGCATAAACTGTGTGCATAAAACAATATTAATTCAAACATAAACTGTGCATAAACTATGTTTGTGTTTGGAATCTTTGGATTAACATAAACTGTGTGCATAAAACATTGTTAATCCAAACATAAACTGTACAAACACTGTATGCATAAACTGTGTGCATTAACAGTGTTTGTTAATCCAACTTTGAATCATTTTCAATTGACCCAAATTAGTGTATTAGTAACGAGTGCTAACTTTGAAACAGGACTACCATCGATATCAAGAACCAATTATAAAACTTTGAAACATTTGAAGTCAATTTTTTTAAGGTTATTCAACTTCTTTCTAGGATGAAAGAAAGTATTATTAAGGGATTAATTGAAGCAAACAATAGTTCCCAGAATGGAGATTTAAATTTAAAAAATATAGGGCAAAAATTTCATTGTCTTTATAAAAGTTCAAGACCTACCCTAAAAAGGCCAATATCAACGAGATTTTATTTTTCATTACGAGGTCCGAAGCAAGGACAAAGAAGAGCTATAAATATATACCACCACTTCAGATCAACTTTTGAATCATTTTCAAAAGACCCAAATCAAGGTATAAAAAAAAACTCATTATCATCATCCACAATCAACTTGCAAATATTAACAAAGAGAAAGCATATTAGAGGTAATAAAGTACCAAATGACGGCGACGGCGACGAGGCAGAGAGTGAGCTGCGACGGCGACGAGGGAGAGAGGCAGAGACGAGAGAGTGATTGAGAGAGTGAGGAAGAGATTTGGGCTGAGCTGCGACGAGGAGGAGGGAGAGAGGCAGAGACGAAAGAGTGATTGAGAGAGTGAGGAAGAGATCTGGGCTGAGCTGCGACGGCAAAGAGACGAGAGAGTGAGGTAGAGACGAGAGAGTGATTGAGAGAGAGAGAGGGGAGGGTTTCAGAGTGATTGAGTTGAGAGTGATTTTTGTTTTCAGGTTATGCTCCATTGCTCCAAACGACGCTGTACAGAAAAAAAAAAAAAAGAAAAAAAAAAAGAAAAAAAGAAAAAAAAAGAAGGAAACGCTGCCGTTTTCAGGCTTGAAAGAAGCCAACCGTTTGAACCGATCATGGTTCACAGAACCAGACGGTCGGACCGCGGTCTGGATGGGTCCATGCTTTTTTCGCATGAAACGATTCTTTACCTTAAACAGACCGTGAAAGTGAACGGTTCAAGGGTTTCTCGGTCGGACCGTACGGTCCGGTCCGGGTTTAACAACCTTGGGCACACTAGGTACTTGGTTTGTTGATTAAAGTTTTTAATTTTTTTTTAATTTTTTTTAATACTTGGTTTAACATTAATTCGTTTATTTTTCTTAGGTTGACTTGACGTACTCACAAATTTATTGGATTGCATTGAAGAGGCATTGGAATGAAACATTAGCATTGAGGAGGTATTCGAATGGAATATTAGATAAGTTTGGGTGAGAGAATTTATAAAAATTATTGTATGATTCAACCTCACATGAATGAAGTGGTTGTTAATTAAGAAATTGTTGTAAAAAAATTCCTTTTGTAACATAAACTATATTTATCATTTGTATAATTCTACGTGAAATTCATTTTACATTTTTTTTTAAAGTATTAATTTACTATGGTATCAAAAATGTTACTTACCTTTTCTTGGTTTTAAAGGTGTGAGAGTGCTTTTTTTCTTAGCACATAGGCCCAAGTAGAGAGAAGGATCCTGGGCCCAAATACTTGTTGTTTTAGTGGGTTGGGCTTGGTCCACCGCAGCTAAATGGGGCTGATTACGAACCAAGTTGTGCGCAAGTCACATAAAGCTCCTCAAGATGAAAAATGCAATTCCTCTTGGTACCTCGGGGCGTACTATCGTGGGATCCCGGGCATACTATCGTGGGATCTCGGGGCGTATTAGGCCTGTAAGAACCCAGAATGCTCTGGTTCTCTGAACTATATGATCTTTTTCCATGTTTATTATGCAATAGAGTTTTGTCCTTTCCCATTACCTCTATGGGTGCTACATAAAAACACACTACATATATCTTCAAATAATTGTTAGTTTCTTAGATTAGGACATACATTTTAATACATATACATATATGTAAATGAGTTTCATGAGAATGATTCAGCCACGAGGATCCTAGTCCCAATTCTCACAAACTTGGTGCTTTTGCACAAGACTTGTGGGATTTGGAACTCAAGTCCGAGTGGCTTTGCTTGGGCTTTGCCTTCCAAGGTAGTTAGATGAGAAGGATTTTAGCAAGAAATAGTAAAGGAAGACAGTGTAATAAAGAAATACATGAAACAGTTGTTAGAGATCCTCAAATCAATATGAGGTATTTCATTATTTTTCTTGATTGTGGATTACAATATGCTCACTAAGACGTGATACAAGGTTCAAATAATCTCAAAAATTACATACTTAGATGGCTATCTAAGCCTCTAAGACTTGCAAAGTTTGAATCATTTTGAATCCGAGTATGTGCTATAGTGGCTATTCTCGGAGACATTGGGAGATATTCCTCTGTTTTTCTTGAATTTTACAAAGTGATCTTAACGATTCCCTTCTAGTTTTTCTATTCTGCATCCTGCTTCCTCCTTTTAATATTGGCTACTTCCCTCTTTTTATAGTGCAACTCTAGGGCTCCGGGGTATAAGTGATTTCTCTCTTGTGCCCTTCAGAGCTCGTGCTGTGTCAACTTACTCAGGGGCTGGTTGTTTCTTTTTTTCTTATAATTTCTTCCTTTTGGTGCGACTAAGTGGAAAGCCCCTAGCTGGTTTTTCATTTCAAGGTTCCCTTTGTTTGCTGATTCTTTAGCTATTTGGCCCTTTCTTCCACTTTTCTAGTTTTTTGGTTGCACTCCATCCTTGTCATTTTCCTCAAATAGTTGGAATCTTTTACTGTTGGGTTGAAAGCTCCTTCCAGTTACCTCTTTTTTTATGGTTTTCTCATTGTTGGTTCCTTGAGGCACAGCTCCTGTGTTTTGCTTCATACTTTCTGATCCCACTGTATGTCTGGGTGCATGAGACCCGCATGTTCTTTGTCTTTTATCCCTCTTCTAAACTTGCTTCAATCCACTTTAGTTGTGCTGCACGTCTCGAGGATCCCGAGCCTCTGGTAGCCTCTAGGGATCCTGGCCTAGCTCTTTCACTGGAATTTGCTGGATTTTTTAATGGCCTTTTTTGCTGGAAATCTGAACATACATAGGGCCTTGATGTCGATTCTTTTTGCCATACGAATTGGGCCTTCTTTATTTTTTTATGGAATGGGCTTTGTTGTGAAATTTTGGACCTCAACAAAAGGTAGTTGATATATTTTAAATTTAAGCTCTTTTTAACTATTATTATAGATGTGTAGTAAGTGGCTAACTTTTAAGATTAAAAAACTAAATTTATGGATTAAAAAAAATTGATAACTGTTGTGCCTTTCCTTTAAAACAAAAAAAAAAAAAAAAAAAAAAAACTGTGAGCCTTTTATCGTATATTAAAAAAACAAAAACAAGTAGTTGCAAAATTTTAAAATTAAGCTTTTATTTACTACTTTTATAGATGTGTAGCAATTGGCTAAATTTGAGGATTAAAAAACTATATTTTAGGATTAAACAAAAAATGATAACTGTCATAAATAAAAAACTATATTTTAACATGCTTGTTGTTATCATATGTCTAGATTAGGGTTTAGATTAAGGTTTCATGCTTGTTTCTTGTTTTAATGCCATGCCATTTATTCACATGTTCGTGCATTGGTGTCATAGGTACTATATTGCTAAAAGGTAGGTAAAAGGTAAGTAATGCATTGGCTATGACCACACATTTTTTTTAGGGTTTTAGATGCATGATTAGGGTTTCTAGTATGTTAGATGCCCTAGGTGCTGTGCTACTGAAAAGTAGGTAAAAGGTAAGTCATGCATTCGCTATGACCACGCATTTGTTTTAGGGTTTTAGATGCAAGATTAGGGTTTCTAGTACGTTAGCATTTGTTTTTGATATGTTTTGTTTGATGATATGCTAGCTACCATGTTTAATTGCAAGTGGATTAAAACAACCTTGTCTATTTATGTCATGCCTAACTCTAAACCACAAGTCGTGTCTTTCATTCTCTCCAGCCCAAGCAGGCCCCTCTCATTCTCATCTGTGACCAAAGTCCAAAACCCTACCAATACCCTCATTCACTATTCTCTACCAATAATCTCAAAGCTCAGAGGTCGAAGCACTTCACTCAATATATGGTATGATATGTCCTTATGTTAAAGCGATGCCGATGAAGATAAGATAGAGCAATGTCACGGTCCATATTCAACAAGCGAAAGACTTTAAAAAAGCAACTACGTACTGGCTTAGATGAGCACTGGCTCTAGAATTAATCTGGATGCATCAGATGGAAGTTCAAGATAATGGGGATAAGTTAGGATGAGATCGATATTATTTATGATTATGGAGCATATATATATATATATATATATGACGTACTCTGAACTGAAGAGATTGAAATACATGCATGCAGAAATAACGATGCATGCGCACAAGCCACAAATTGTAAGCAACGAGTGATCAACTTTTGGGTATTTGGGCCACAAAAAGAAGAAGATGTGGTCACAACTGGGCCTTTGGGCCACAAAAATAATGATAAAGTTTAGGGCCCAAATGGTCAAAGGAATGTGACTTATGAGTCAGAAAAAAAATGAAGTATTTGATTGTGGATTTATTAAAGGTGATGAGATGAGTTTAAGCAAAAAAAAAAAAAAAAAAAAAGGTGATGAGATGAGAATGAGATACAAAGTACAAAGCTGATCGAAGTTATGCATGTGTCTCATGAGGAATTGTGGATGTCAATATAAGAACAACGATGATGTTTAGCTTGAACCAGGGGCGGATCCATGTTGTCCCTTGGGGGGTTGTAGCCCCTGCCAAAAAAAAAAAATATATATATATATCCATTAGACTATGTAAGAAAATTAATTGGCCCCCCTAATGTTTGACATCCGGCCCCCCCATATCTCCTCTATTCTCCTTTTAGTTTTAGGTCTCTATTCTCCCAGTTAAAAGCCTTTAGTTTTAGGCCTTTACTCTCCCAGCTTTAGTTTTAGGCCTCTTATACTCTAAATAAAACAAAAAGCTAACCCACTTACATTTAAATACCCAAAATCCAAACACAAAAACAATAAAATTTCACTTTCTCCCTCTCAAAAACCCACCCACGGAATCCCTATTCTCTTTACTTCAATTTTTTTTTTTTTAAAATTTTTTTTATGTCTTCTGTGATACACTTTCACTTCCCACTGGTACTGCCTACTAGCCCCAAAACTCAGCATCAGTCCTCCAGTCCGAAAAAAAAATTACCTAACCAATTTTTTCTTTCTTCTTGCTTTCTAAAACAAACCACTTCGCATATTTTATTGTCAAATTTTGGGATTTGGAACTTGGTGACTGCCTGGTGAGTTTTCTTCTCTTATTTAAGCACTAGACCATCATCTCTTTAGACTTTTTTTACTGCTCAGCTCAACCTTCCTCTCAAACTCAGTCCTCATGATCCCAAAAAAAAAAAAAAAAACTGACCATTATTTTTTTTCTTCTCGCTTTCTTAAAATAAATCATTCAGAGCATAGGCGTAGCTAGCGGGTAAGTTTTCAGTTTCCGCTTCATCTCTTTTTAGTGTTTTTTTTTTTTTTTTTTTTTTTTTTCTCAACTATCTAAACTTAAATATTTACATGCTCTTTAATTTTTCATAGATTTTTAGAGAAATATATGGTTGAAGGCATGGGCATGGGGAGGTTGTTTGTGATGAGTCTTGAAGGGAAAATAAAGTTTCTTAGGTAAATTTTTTTTGATTTATTAACTATTTTTGATTAGTTAGATATCATGTGACAGTGGGTGTTGTTAAATTGTTTGGTTTATATTGTGTACTTGTGTGTTTAATTTTTGCTTTTGTTTGAGGGGTTATTCTTAATTAAAAAAAAAAAAAATACAGGAAAATTTGAATAATAGGAACGATGATGGGTTGACTGTTTAAACTATAGTGGAAATTTTATTTCTTTCTTAAGTATGAATAACATCCATATAATTAAGTAAAAATTTCTAATTAAGATTTTATTTTTTAAGTTCTTTTCAGGTTAATTTTTGAGTCATATTCTTAAAGCTAAAAGAATTATGAGCAAACAAAAAACAGTTGATGCATTCTTAAAGAAAAAAGATGTTAGCAATTCAAAATTTAGGACACCTGTGGCTGTAGAAACAAATGAGACTGTAGAAATAAATGTTGATACTTCAATGCTTGATGAACACCTCTCCAAATATTCAAGAATTCAATCTGAAGAGATAGATCATGATCCAGGATCACGTAAACAAATATGTGAATTTTCTATCAACAAATAAGATAAAATCCGACAAGCTTATCTCAAAGAAGGTCCATATCAACCTAAATATATAGACTATCCATACAACAATGATAATCATCGTCGTCGAAAATCGGCCCTCCCATGTAAAAAATCCTGGCTACGCCCCTATTTACGGGTGACCCATGGGGTGAATGAATAGGTCATATATAATGATAAAACAGTACTGACACAATGTTATTACACCCAATACAAAAATTAATCCTCACATAATATTCGACTCGTTTCATACGCTAACAAAATGGATATATACAAAAGACTATCTAAACACACAGTGGATTATGCCAAATGCTCCACAGATCTCTACACACTTGGGAAAAGAGAAGAAAATTATATTTACCTCCTTTATATTCTCCTTATAATGGGAATTGACTCCATAAGAGATGCAGATTTGTTGCTCAAAATACCTCTTCCCGTTCCTATAAACCGAAAAAGGGGTGAAAAACGAAGGAGAATTTACAAGATAAAATTATTTGAACACAAAAAAAAAATCACTTTACAATTTCAGTGTCCTGAAAGTATATGGAATTACTAGAGAAAATTATTTTATCTATTCTGATGAAACACGTGTATATAATCTAAGACTTTGATGATCCAGAACGAGTGAGTTTTCAAAGAGCATGTTCTACTTGTTATGAAATCATCAAAGGAACAAAAAAAGCCTAGGACAATTCCAGATGATGATCACTAGTATATCAACATTCAAGAATGACTTTTGAGTTGGAATCATGACAAATTTCACTAGTATTTAAAATCACATTCATTATACACAATTTCAGCTGAGATATCTTTTACAATCTAGAAAAACCAAATCAGTCAGTACCAAGGCTAACATGGGCTGATATGTCAAGCACTTATAAGGAAGTGGCTAGGGAAATTTTGGAGTGGAACGGGACCATCTTTAGAGGAGATTTACTGACGCAAAATATGATTAAGGATGGTCAGGCTGGACAACAGAACATATTTGGGGTGCACATGGGGTTATCTTGTGGAAGGGTATAAGTGGGGGATGGGATTCTCTCTCTAAATACTTCAGTTTGAAATACGATATAGTTCTATAGTGAGGTTTTAGAAAAATATTTCGTGTGGTGACGGCTCTCTTAAAGGACTTGTTCCTAGACTTGTTTGCCTTGACAATAGAGAATGAGGCTTCAGTATCATCGTATCAGGAGGGAGGGGGAGTTGACATTGGAATCCCAATTCAGCTGGTCTTATCAAGATTGAGAGATGGAATCAGTTGATTCTTTTTTTGAGATTCTTTATGCTAATCTGCCCTCCTTGATTGCTTCTGATCAAGCTGTGTGGATTCCAGAAAAGAAAGGAGTATTTGAGGTTCAACTGTATTATAATGCCCTTGGGAGAATTAAAGGCTTATTTCCCCTATAATGAAGAATCTATTGATCATCTACTTCTCTATTGCTCTATGGCAACAGGTATTTGGTCCTGGGTCCTCACTTTATAGATTAAGCAGTTGCTTTAGTCAGTTTGTAATAGGAGTGCTAGTTCGTATTTTTGTTGTTCTCTGGTTTCTGCAGGTTGTAAAGTCTGCCAGAGGAGTTGGCTGCGTTTTAGACTTACTGTCTTGCTTGTTATATGAACTTATTGAATTCTCACCCAAAAAAAAAAAAAACTTTTCTCTTAAAAGCATGAGAAACCATCAGCAACACAGTTACAAGAACAACTAGCATGATTGAGAACAGAGGATTGAAAAACCATAGCTTGACAGCAAATGTCTTCAATAACCACTCCATAGGAAGAAAAATCAGCACTGCCATGATTTAAGGCGTTGATAACCATGGCTGAATCCCCTTCGAAGATTACCCTTTTCAGACCAATCTCGACAGCAAATTCCATAGCTTTTCAGCATGCCAAGGCTTCCATATCAGCAACAGCCAGAGACAGAGGGATAGTAGCAGACAGCGCGCCGACAAAATCACCCCTCCAGTTTCTCGCAACTACTCCAATTCCCGCTGAGTTTGAATCTCTGAACACACGGCATCAAAATTAACTTTGTGCTGGTTTAGCTCAAGGGGGCGCCATTGTTGAAGGATGGGAGAGCGATACACCATTGAATCCGGATGTTAAGCAGCCAAGTAATCTTGCAGCATGTTCCCTGCCTGTGAGAAGCTATTAGCCACTGGTTGCACCGGACGACCAAAATGGATAGCATTTCTCCTGTTCCACAAAAACCAGGTTGAAATAGCAAAAACCTCCTTTCTATAATCTTCTTGGACCTGCCAAAACCGAGAGAGTAAGTCACTGAAATTCATTGGTGGGGGAAGCATGATTGGTGGAAGCAGTGGAATGAACTCCGCACATTTTTTACCTCTTTGCAAGACCATAAAGCATGCAACGGGTCTTCTGGGCTTAGTTGGCTCCACCCTGCTTGGTCGAAAGCATCGCAGGCAACCAGAATCTTATAGGCACTACTTGTTGAGAACAACCCCGATGGGGAGTAAGCCCAAGCAATTTTATCAGGTTGGCCATGATTGACATATTTGCTCCAACTGCTAAAGATACTTGTTTGAAAGATCAAGCGTTGAAGCCTGAAGTTCAAGACTTGAGGGGGAGTGTTGAAATTCAAGATGAAAATGAAGTCCAGAAACTTAAAAAGCAGAAGGGAAAACTTGAAGAAGCAAACGAAGACGTTCCACTTAGAAGAAAGAAGAAGCGGTTAAAAACGGTGTCATCTGGATTAGCGAAAACATGTGTGGCAGACACGTGTGTTAAGAAAGCTCTCCTTTCTTTTACAGTCCATAAGATTCTCCAAGGGGGTATTGCGACTCTAAAGTAAAGAGTACTTACCGGGATTTCTTAGTCTGTGCTGCGGGATAGAAAAGCCTGGTAAATCCTAGTACTAACTTCGGCTGCTTCACGCAGTACAAGGCCTTGAAGATCCCCCAAAGCCAAATGTCTTTCCTGTAGGTCAGGTTCTTTACTTACCTGAAATTAAAATACAAATTACAGATGAGAAAGAGAAAATTTTTTTTTTTTTGGATAAGTCCAAATTACAGATGAGAAACAGTTTACTTTTGGCTTCATAATATATTGGAACCCAATATTGACAAAGATTTAGCCATTATTTGTCTCAAGATGCACCATTTATGGTATCTATAATTCTATCTTGACATTTTCCAAACATGTCCTTGTTATCATCCCAATTACCTAATAGGTTTCAACTATTATAAACGTGAGAGAGAGAGAAAAAGAGGTGTAATACCAACCCATGCATCTATCTGCCACCACCTGCGAGCCAAATTTTTTGTTCCCGGTGAATGGCACTTCCATATTGGGGAATTTATCTGCCTATTTAAATTATGCATATATTTATATGGTTTCAACACAATGCTGGTGGGACTATAAGAATTCTATCTGATTAATTGAATATTAGTTAAAACTGAAGTAGCTAGTTCATTTGTATTATGGCCTTTCCTAGGACTTTTCCCTGCCACATTTATTAAATTAGTGCTTACCTCTTTATCTCTTTCTCCATCATTTTTCTCCCTGAAAACATCAATATGATACTAGTTAGTAATACTGTAATAAGCAATAGGGGAAGGTTATATTGGTGGACCTGACACTTTTGGTTTTGATTGAAGTTGTTTTAACTTTAAAATCAATTGAAAGTTGCACAGATTGAAAGAGAAGAGTACATATATTCATTATTTAATATAACTGCAAAAGTTAAGATAAACAAAAGAAGAGGAGGAATTTTTTGAAGGAAAGATGGTAATGCTTTAAGGAGGTTGAGGGAAGACAGGGACATTGGCCCCAGGGTCAGGGTCAGGATTGCCACATTATCTATCTCAGCACTGCTTTTCAGATTAGCTTAACCAGGAGTACAAAGCAAACCAACAAGACATTTGTAAAATTAACATTATCCCATGCAAATCCACCTTGCATTTATTTCATAACATACACCCCTAAGAACAAATACATCAAATAACAGCAGATGCTAAATAAGTAAATATACATTTGTCACAAAGAGACTAATCTATCAAAGTATATTTTGATAAAAGAACGATATCCTTCAAATAATCAAACAAGATTCTGGGATGGACATCAAATTTTATTATAGGCATCGTGACCAATTTTGATTTAAGAATAATCCTCATAGCTGCATACAAGTGATAACCTGTAAATCACATGCCTTGGTGAGAGGCTGAGAGCACACAGTCAAACACCAATGTTAGTTACAAATACAAATACTAATGCTCATAAATGTGAACTCATTATTTAGCATACTGAATTCGGTTGAAAGTAAAAGAAGGTGGATAAACTATTTAGTTTTATCCAATGAATTTGGTTGAAACACAATCTCTCTTTAATTAAGCTTTAGAAAGCATAGAAAATCTCAGTCTCAAGTCCCAACCCAACGAAGACTAATTAGGTAACTCAGGCATGTAACAACAATCAGGATGTTCCATTCCACCACAAACAATCAATGCCTTGACTGACAAAATATCAAGACAAAGACCTCATCAGCAAGAAAGTATTTAATTAACAAATCTTTTCCTTGAGAATTCACCAAAGCAGATTTACTACCCTCAAGAATATAAATATAATGATCAAGAACTGTGCACATTCAGCCAATTTAAGGCTATTATATATAGGCCACTTCTCCTTAACTACAATTGTTATATTAGTAACTTTTCAACAAGACATCCATGTGCACTCGTGTTCTGACACCTGTAGAACAGTCCACTTTATTTTATCCAACAAATGTGCAAAACAAAAGATGCCTTTTTGTTAAGTTATTAGCAAACAGTATTTGTTTCTAAATTTACTCTTATGGATTTTCTTTAAGCACCAACCAAGAGATGCCACATTAAAGCAAATTTAATTGACACTTAAAAAAGGTTTAAAGTTACTGCTAGAAGAAGTAGATTTTAGATTGAAGTTGATACCAAAAAAATCAATTTTTATATTCAAAGAGACCAAAGATTAGTCGAATTTGGAATTTAATAGATAAATAAAAGACTAGTCTTGTTTATAACAAACAGGTTGATAAAATGGACTAATGGACCTTATCTTTTGTGGGCTTAAATTTTGCTATTCCCCTGATTGAGGATGAAAAACCTAAAAATCAACAAATGTAAACCCTCGTCAAGAAACCCATATGGAAAGCCATGTTCTCTCAACACAGACATACAACCCATCAAATCCATCAGATTTCATCTATAGGATCATGAAAATAAACCTAGTGAGATGACAAGGTGAAAAGAACAAATATCAAATGGCAATTCTGCATACATCTCTAATATGATACACTTATTGACTTGCTTTTCCTTCAAACATATATCATGTATTAATATTAAACAAGTGCCTAAAGCAGATTCATGGACAAAGGAGTGAAAGGAAAAAGAGACCCTATAAGGTCAACTTAATTTAGAATTGTGTTGGTTTGCGCTATGTTGTCTTCTACTGTTCTGAAACTTTTGTATGATGCTATCTCGTGGTTAAAACATGAGTCAGTTCTTATAACTGTCAATTATCTGCTTCAAAAAGACAGTTGTAAAACTGAAATTTCAAGCTTGCCTAGGAGAGAATCTTTATGCCTTGATTGCTGAAAAAGACAGCACCAGTTCAAAAACTAGTTAAAGAGTCAATCCACATTAACTCTTGAATTCCATTAGACAAGAGAGTTGTAAAGTTGTGATTTCCAACTATCTTGTGTTGGCTTTAATTCCGTGCCAAATTTGATTGTAATTTCTTCAATCATTTTCCCTGTATGTATGTGGATTTATTTGTAAGGGATGAGTGAGAGAGATCGGTAAAGAATCAAGTTTCAAAAGATGAATCAATGGAATTCGCGACTAACAACCTGGGAGAAGGCTACGTGTGAAGCACATAACTGGAAGCTGAAGAGTCGTGCCAGGTTGTCGAGTTCGCGAGTGTTTTGCGAGAAGGGCCATCTCGCGAAATACTCGCGAAACTCTCTATTTGGCAAAAAGTTTATTTGTTTTGCCAAATTCTTTACCTACACTATAAATAATCTCATTACCCACGAATTGTAAGGAGTGCTTTTTAGATAGAAAACCGTAGTAAATACACTTAAGAGTTAGAGATTGTTATACCCACAATCATCTACACATTTCCTTATGGTTTTCCTCAACTCCTATCTCTCCATCTCTAGATCCTTGAGAGGTTGTTAGTCCAAATACTTACCACACCCATTCTAAGTGTCAAGTAAGATTTTGGTGTTGTTGGAAAGTATTGGAAGGAGTCATTTATTGGCCGATGCAATCGGGCTGAATTGCGGGATCTGGAAAGCTAGAAAAGCCAAGACTCCTAGAAGTCTATTGTTAGCAGGAGCTTGAAGGGCTTAAGTATATAGGATAGACTAGGCTTAGAGGGTCTTTTGTTATTTGTGTACTCCAACTTTATTCTCTAGTAGATCGATTTCGACTTAGAGGGTCATGGAGAGGTTTTTTGCCAAGTTCTTCGGTTTCTTCTTCGATAACACGTCATAGTGTTATCTTGTGTTTGCATCTCTCTTCCCTACTCTTTAAGCTTTCATTTTATTCTTGATGGTGGATGAATATGGTTTAGGGTAGTGTTATCAGTTCATTGCGCTTATTTACTCTTGTTTCACACTTAGTTTAGGTTAGAGTAAAAGCAATCTAGCCCTTTTTTTTTTTTTCTTTTTTCTTTTTTTTGGGTCTGAACAAGCTCTTGGATTTTAGCACAAAACCGAGCTTTTAATTGGTATCAGAGCAGGTACACTTGTCGGATTTCAATATCCTTGTGTGATCCAAGACCCCGTGTGAGATGAATAGATCGCAATCCCTTAATGCACCTCCTTATTTTGAAGGGAGTAATTATGCTTTTTGGAAAGTACGTATGCGTGATTTTCTTTGTGCTATTAATGAGATAGTGTGGGATTCTATCGAGAATTGAAATGCCAGTAGAAAAGCTATTAATGCTATTTTCTATAGTGTTTCTACTGATGAGTTTCATAGAATTTCACACGTGAAGACCGCCAAAGAGGCGTGGACCATTCTTGAGACAACCTACAAAGGTACCAAGAAGGTTAAGGACACCAAGTTTCAAATGCTCACTACTCGATTTGAGAAAGTGAAGATGAGCGACGATGAGTCATATGATTCCTTTTATGGAAGACTAAATGAGATTGTGATTGCCAAACTCAATCTTGGAGAGAAAATTGAAGACACCTAAGTTGTAAGAAATATTTTGAGATCCTTACCCGAATCTTTCCGGGCTATGGTCACCGTCATTAAGGAGGGCAAAGATTTGGATGAGATCAAGAACCAAAAACTTATTGGCTCTCTCCAAACCTATGAGCTCGGATCAATTGCTCTCAAAACCATAAATGAGAGAATCGGTGATTCATCCGATGAAGACAATGTAGAAAAAGAGGAGGCGTTCCTTGAAAAGAACTTTCGAAAATTTCTCAAGATAAAGAACAATGAGAAGTCATTTGGTAAAGGAAAGTTCTCATCCTTTAAAAATGACAAGAGGGGGTTCAAGAAGAAGGATGGGAAAGACGTCATCAACCTAAGAACGTGTGCTATGAATGCAATGGTCATGGGCATCTAAAGAAAGAATGTCCAAACTATTTGAGAGGAAAGGGTAAAGTGCTTGCTACTACCCTTAGTGACTCGGAGAGCTCAAACTCCGATGCAGAAGGAGAATGTGATAGTGATGGAAACTATTCAGCTTTCATGGCAATCCACCATTGATTCTAGAGATAAGTTGAGTGACTTGGTTGATGAACTAGGTGTACATTCCGAAAGTGAAGAAGTTAATGTTTTGAAAGATGAGGATGTGTACCTCAACAAAGGTGAAAAGAATCTTCAAGAAATGTACGATGCGTTGCTTGAAGATTGTGGCAAATATGCCAAAGTTGCGAAGAGTGCTATTAAAAAGATGAAGAAAATTAAGGAAGAGCACAAATCCACTCTCGTGTAACTTAAGGAAGCTAAATGTGAAGTTGAAGAGCTGAAGGAAGATCTGAAGGAAGAGTTGCTGAATGCCTACTCTAAAATCAAGTTCCTTAAACTTGAAATAATTCAAGCAAATGTTAAAGTGGAGCGCATTTCCACCAAGAAGCTTGACAGTGTGCTTTCTTCTCAAAAACCTTCAAGTGACAAGACTAGTTTAGGTTATACCGGTGAAGGAAGCTCAAGCAGCAAACCCAAGAAGGAAGTGAAGTTCATGCTGGACAAGAATGTGGAAAAGCCCAAGGTAGAGAAGCCCAAAGTGGAGAAGACTAAGGTTGAGATCCTTACTGTTGTAAAGAGAATCATTCGTCCAAAACCAAAGGATAAAGGGAAGTCATTGCCCAAGAGTCAAAGGGGACCTCAAGTAAAGCATTTATGTCATCATTGTGGTGTGCGAAGGTACACAAGACCAAATTGCTTCAAGCTTCAAGTTTTTAAAAGGGCTGACACTTTATGTGATTAAGATAACTCAAGAAGAATTCCGAAGGGAAATCAAACTAAAGGAGAAAATGAGGGACAACTCATTGGAGATGTTATGGAAATGTTGAAGAACATTTCATCATGCCTAGCTAGCTTTACCTCGAGGTTTGAGAGTTATGTCGGTTGTACCCCTCCTTCTAAGGACCTTACCCAAAACACTCGTACATTGTGGGTGAAGAAGGGTACTCATGCATGATCACTCATTATGTCCATGCATAATACTTCCAATGTATTAGAGTCATAGTTTCATGCATCATGACATATGCAATCTTCTTGTGTCATTGCTTCCGTTCTAGCATGTTTCTTTTATAGGTCTTTGTTTAGTTTACCTTGTTTTTGTTGATCTCACTTTATTGCTTTGTTTTTGAGTGTGTTGAAAAATTCAAAAACTCATAAAAAGTGAAAAGTCTTAAAAAGTTTGATCCCTTGTGTTGTGTATATCACATATTGAGTTTGACCTAGTACTTTTGTACTAATGGTGTAGTGCATTTACGAGCTTAGCTTGTTATGTATGCACATTTTTTAAGTGTGAGCGATATCTAGAAATCTACGTTTGATTGTTGTAAATAGATCTTCAAGCTTGTTATGAATGATTAGTCAATAGTCTTGTTTAATCTTGATATATGCGTAGACTTGTGCCTATATATCTTCTCATATTTACTTTTATGTCAAAAAGCTCTACAAATGTCAATCTTAAAAAAAAAAAAAAAAAAAAACCTTGCTTTGAAAACTAGTTTGACTAGGAAAAGGTGGAGCAAAAATGTATTCAAAATGTATGGTGCCAAAGCCAAAGGCTTATTCATCAAATAAATATCAAAAAATTTCATGACATCGCTACTCAAAAATTGAGTTGTATTGATCAAAAGTATGAAAAATGGAAGGCAAAATGAAAAACTTTCAATCAAATGTAAATACTTTGGTGGGGGGTCATATATATTCATTTCTACTAGTGGGATAAGTCACTTGACTTCGTGCTAGTTGTGTATGACTTGATTGAATTGATCATTAAAGTTTCATACTAGACTATAGACTAGGTCATACTTGATTCACACACACATCACACAAGTTTAACGTTCAATGAATGTCTATTTCATTTATGTGATTGTACGTGTTCAAATGTGATTTGTGTATACTCAATTGCTTGATGATCAAACCCAAAATTTTTTTTTGAGTATTTTTTTTTTGAAAGTGTTTTTGTGTATCACTTTTGTGTTTTAAAAGTTTTTTCAAAAAGCCAAATTTGTTTTGTTGAAAAACTCCATCAAAGGCATTTTTGCGAGTAAGTCGCAAGTAAGTCATCTCACAGCCTATTTGTGAAAATGAGGAAGGTAACTTTCATTTCTTCCAAATTTTACACAGAGAGTTTTGCGACTCTCTCATGAATCTTTCGTGAGAAATAGCTTCCTGCGAAACTAGCCCTATGCATTTGAGGCATTTCGCGAGTCATTCGCAAGTACTTCACGAGTAGCTTACCCACGAAATGATCGGATTTTCAGTTTTTAAAGGGCAAACAGTGACAGTTTTTCAAAACCTTTGTTTTGCCTCCTCTGCGCAGCTCTTAACCCAAAACACCATTTTCACTCAAATCTCAACCAAAACTCAAAGGATTTCAGCTTTAAGTCTTATCTAGGTATGGTTTAACACTTTTTACTCTTTGATTCCTTAGATTAAGCCTTAGATTCTTAGATTTCTAGGGTTGGAGTTATTTTAAAAGGGGTTTGGAAAACTTCATTTTCTTGTCAAAATTTCTTGATTTTCTTGATTGGGCTGTGTCCCATTGTGTTTGTTTGTGTTTTTGTTGGCCCCAAGTGGCATTTTAACATGTATTTAGGCAAGATTTCCATATGTTCATGCATTGTTTCATATGTTAGTGTAATGTGTGTACTCTAAGTGTTTGATAAAATGCCTATATGGTATTTTTTTTCATTGTTTTGGACTCCATTGAGTACAAATTTTTGGGGATTACTATGTTTATACATGCTTAATATGTTTTGATCATTGGTTGTGTTTTACACACTTTGCCCCATGAGTACTTGGTCATGCATTGCTCATGCATCTCACATACACACGACAAGCACACTTGATGCACACACTTAAATTAGGCGTATTTTTGTAAGTCAAAAAGGCACTAACTAACTTTTTAAACCCTTTTAATAAATAGAAAAGAGACAAAGTACGAGTATTGACACAATACGAGATATGCATAATATGGGACATGATAACACAACAATTCTTCAAAAATTAGGGTACACGCAGTAAGAATACCACTTTAGCACATTAATTAATAATTAAACTCATTCTTACCACTTAAGAACATTAATTAATCATTAAACTCATACTTAGGGTTCGTTTGGGATCCGTTTATTTTGTTGAAATTGAAATTTTTTTGTTGAAAGTATTATAAATAAGATAAAAGTTAACTGAAATAGTACATTGAGACTTATGAATAGTACCAAAAAGTGCAGTGGGACCCATGAATAATACCAAAAATAAGCTAAATAGTAAAATAAGTTGGTAAAAATAATTTATGCCAAACGGAAACTTAGTAGACTGCGGTGCCCCTCATAAATAGGATATTTGATGTTTTCATGAAAATTTTACAAAACTTAGTGCATTTTTTTTTTCTTTTTGAGAGAATGAGAAGATTTTTTTTAAATGTTTGCTGATGGAGTAGGACTTGATCCCAAAAAATTTAAATATGATGAATAGTTTTGTGCTAAGTAAACACTAAGGAAAGGGAAGAAGAGTGAGTTGGGCTCTAATAGCCAACTAAAAGCACTACAATATCATTTTCGTCTCTAAATTTTTACAAAAGTTCGTTTTTCTTCCTTAAACTTTATAAAATGTTATATTTTTAATCCCTAAACTTTTTATTTTTATTTTTGATGAGAAATCCCTAAACTTTAAATGTGATGAATAGTTTTGGGCTAAATCAACATAAAGGAAAGGAAAAATAAAATTTAGTGACAAAAATGATATTTTACCCTATTAGCTTTAACCGTGATATCGGCTATCTAGCACCCATCCTTGATTCTCTCCCATATCAATTACTGATATTTTGGAGATCTATCCCATATCAATTACTTGGACTATTGTTTTGACTTTTGATTTTTTTTTTTTTTTTAAAATACTACTAGTATTTTCCGTATTTTGGAGATATACCCATGAAACTTCACATTCTATATTGAGTTTTTTTTTTAGAAAGTCATTCTATATCGAGGTTTGTTCTCAATAAACGTAAAACTTTGTTTTTTTTAGAAACCAATAAATGTACACTTTTTTTTTGTTTGTTTTGTTTTTTTTTTGAGAAATATAAATGTACACCTTTTTTTTTTTTTTTTTTTGAGGAAAAACATAAATGTACACCTTAACTTTGAATTATGCGTGTATTTGTGGTGTAAAAAAAAAAAAAAAGATGAGGTAAGTTTTAATTTTAGGGCCCGTTTGAATGGAGGGGAGAAGGAGGGAGAGTAGAGGGGAGTAGAATAGAGTTGGTTGAAAATAGACTAATTTTGGGCTAAATTTACTCTACTCTACTCTACTCCCCCTCCTTCTCCCTCAATCCAATCGGAGTGTTAATTGTTGGACAGCCCACAACCCTTTACACCTTGCTTCTATTTTCTTTTTTAAATGGTACATACATACATACATACATACATATATATACATACATATATATATTTTTGGTGCATTTATATTGGTAAAATCAAGGGGGGGCCATAAAAAAGAGTAAAACTTATTCATAAATGAAAAAACTGAACATGTCTCAAACTATAAAAATCATAATATTTTTTTTTTCAAATGGAAAAAGGAAAACTAAAATGTCTTAGGAAAGAGAAGTATTTACTAATAATGAGATTTACTTGCTTGTATATAAGAATATGTTTTTACCATGATTTATTGATTTACTATATATATTTTATTTATTTGTATATAAGAAAATTTCATCAATTAAAATTTATATAATCCAAGACAAGTATTTTTTTCCCCTTAAGTCATTGTGTAATTATCGTTTAAAATAAATAAATTATAATGAAAACTCTTCTTTTGTTCATAGATGATAAAAGTGAACATTTCTAATATAGTATCTTTTCTTCTAATGGAAAAAAAAAAGAAAAAAATGATTTTGTTTTTTGTTTTAAGGGAAAATAAGTATTTATATATGAGATTTACTTGTATTTTTTAGAAGCATATGGTTTAATGCTCTTAAAAGTCAATGAGTTTTTTATGCCAAGAAAGTAATTGTTAAATGAAAAAAAATTATGCATAGTACTAAAATAAGTGTTGGCACTTGGCACATTTAAAAAAAAAAAAAATCAAAGGGGCCCAATTAAGTAAAACTTGTTCATAGTTGACAAAATTGAAACATATCCTGAACAATAAAAATGATAGTATCATCACCGCGCACCCTTAGTGTGGTGGCCACACCACATGATTTACTTGTATTTTTAGATTTACTTAAGGGAAAATAAGTATTTATATATGAGATTTACTTGTATTTTTTAGAAGCATATGGTTTAATGCTCTTAAAAGTCAATGAGTTTTTTACGGCAAGAAAAGTAATTGTTAAATGAAAAAAAATTATGCATGGTACTAAAATAAGTGTTGACACTTGGCACATTTATAAATAAAAAAAAATCAAAGGGGCCCAATTAAGTAAAACTTGTTCATAGTTGACAAAATTGAACATATCCTGAATAATAAAAATGACAATATCATCACTGCGCACCCTTGGTGCGGTGGTCACACCATAAGTATAAATGCTTGTGGAGTGTTGGGGGCAAGGGTCGGGATTCAAGTTTTCGAGAGAGAGCTTCACACACATATACACTTAGATTAGGTTAGAGTAGAAATTCTATCTTGTATTAAAAAAAAAAAGATAATATCTTTTCATCGAATAGAAAAAGGAAAAAAGAATTCGTTTTAGGAAAAAAAGACATATTTACTAATGCTATTTAGAAAAATATACTTTAATTTTCCTTAGAAGTTAATGAGTTTTATATGGAAATAAATTAAATATTAAAAGAAAAAATTTAGACAGAAGCATTTTAAGGATTTTCAAAATTTTATAAATAGCATTCAAGTTCATACATACATTTCTTCTATAAGAAAAAAGCTCATACATATTGACTTCTAATTGGTGTGATAATGGATTTTGGACAAATCTTCATAATTGTGGTTTTGTGCTTGTTTTTGGCTGGCAGTTTTAGAGTGAATGAAGCGCGGGTTATATCAAATGAAGGCGATTTAGGGTTGGAAATGCAACTCAGGCTTATCAACAAACCTCCCGTTAAGAGTATTCCGGTATAAGTGTACTTTTTTTATTTATTTATTTTTATTATTATTATTTTTTTTTAATAAGGTATTGGAGTAATCAATAAAGTTAAACATAACAATTTTTACAATAGCGGGTTTTAGTTAGTGTAATATCTCTTATTGTTGAAAAAAAAAAATCTAGAATTCAAACCCTTGTTACATCAAAATATCAATTGATGTCTTAATTTGATAATAAAGAACTCGTAAAGCACACCTATAGATTAAATTTTATAGTATCTATCCCAAAAAAATAATAATAAAAATAATTTCATAACAATCTTAAATTAGCATACGACCTCAAACATGGCTCCTTCACAATCTACACTTATAATTTTTTTAAAATGGTTTGTGTGTGAGGTGTTAGGCCTTTTTTATTTTTATTTTTATTTTTTTTAAACTTATATTTGATAGTTTTTATTTTATTTTTATAAGTATATTCAATAGAAAATTAGTTACAGCTTTCAATAAATTAATAAGTTATCCCACCTTTCAATAACTAGAAGGTTTTTTATTTTCTTTTTCTAATCTAGATAGAACTTATTTTTCTTCTTGTAAGAGATTTTTTTGATCTTTAATTTTGAGGTTTTATTTTTTATTTTTTTCATTTTCTTTTGTTACGTTGGATGGAACTTATTTTCTTCTTGTTAGAGAATTTGTTGATCTTTAATTTTGATTTTTTTTTTCTTTTGTTACTTTGGATAGACCTTGTTTCCTTCTTGTAAGAGAATTTGTTTATTTTTAATTTGTAGACGGAGTTTGGACACATTGTTGATTGTATTGACATCAACAAGCAATTGAGCTTTGACCATCCTTTATTGAAAGACCACAAAATCCAGGTACTTCAACCTTGCGATAAAACCTAGCTTATTTCTATTATTCTTCTTCCTAGAAAATGTTGATTAGAAATACTATTTTTATTATTAATGTAATGAATTAGTATTTCTATATAATTAATAGGGGAAATTACAGTAAATCCACCTGTGGTACTCAATTATTAGTATGTTAGCAAACGCTAATTGTAGCCAACCCATGCCACCTCAAGTTATTTTTTGGAGGGCAAGGGGCCAATCCTCCTCGGTACTCGTTTATTATTATTGTTATTATTGCAGGTTTTTGTAATTTTGCTCATAAAGAATATATGTTTATAACTTGCTGTGGGGATTAGATATTATTTTATTTGTTTTAAATTTTTGTTTATTCATAGAAAGCCTATTATTATTGTGGGTGTGAAAGCTCAACACTACGTATTGGGTCTGGGGCCCAATTTGAATATCACCGTTTATCTGAAGAGGTAAAAGGGATCAGGGCTGAGTCCGTTTGGTGGAAATGCACTTGAAAATGAATGATTGGTATGTCCGAAGACAATCTTGTTGGTCCGAAGAGGTTCCCCTCATCGGATCACTAGAGAACTTGATCAAGCAAATATACTGAAGACCCTAGCAACTTTCCCAGCTGATTCCACGGTAAAGAGTGAACTCTGAGCATACCTAAGGATGAGAAGAACATAAAATATCTTAAAGGAAAAGCTGCCACCACCGCATTTAATGCACTGCAGCAACTTTCCTAGCCGCATTTATGTGGAGAAGACACCTGAACAGTTCAACCTCAGCTACTACCACTCACAGCAGACTAAAGAAAAGGCATGATGTGACATGTACTCAAGTGAATGCTTGGATGAAGAACAAGTGTACGGTGAAAATGAGGAAAGAGGAGGATATATAAAGGAAGTAGGTCTCTGAAATGAGGGGGGAGAAAAAATTGTATCTATTTTGGTCTATGAACATTAAGCCTCTTCGGATTTGAGAGGATTCTTACTGAATACTAGTCCGAACGTCATTTCATCCATACATTCCTATTTGAATCGTTGCTAAATCCATATCCAGCCCAGCTGTTTAACCCATTCTCTACAAATTTATTGTTCAAGGTTCATTGGGCTCTCAGTCTGCTAAGTTTGTGCTTGGCCCATCAAATTTGGACCCTACAATTGGCGCTGTCTGTGGGAATCAGCATGAGCAAAGGTGGAAGCAACACCTCATAAATGGCTGAACCAAGACAACGTCCAGCAGAGTCCAAGTCATCTCAGCACACCGATCATTTTCTTAATCTGGAACCGAGGCAGGATCGTGAAGGTAGCGTACACACCGCACATGACGATCGAAACCAGTCGCATGGAGAGAGCCACATGTCCCATGCAGAGAAAAACTAAAGCATGTAGTTAGAAATTGAAAGGCTGAAGAGAAAGCTGCGCCATGCAAAGAGAAAACGCATTTCCTCATATTCTTATGAAGATTCTGAGGACGAACAGGACGTTGTCTACAAGCAGAAACTTCGAACACCAGTCAGCGAGTCCTTTCCCTATGAGGAGATGCACCATCGTGAAAGGAATCCTCGGAGCCCCTTACTTAGGGGCGTAGGGAATGATGCTATGAGTAAAGCTCTGGATCAGATTTCCAGATCTCCTTTTACACGTAACATCAAGAATGCGAGACTTCCTCGACGTTTCCACCAGCCTACATTCACCATCTACAACGGCCGGACAGACCCTGTGGAACATGTGAGTCATTTCAACCAGAGGATGGCCGTTCACTCCAGAGATGAGGCCTTAATGTGTAAGGTCTTCCCGTCCAGCCTGGGACCGATCGCCATAAGATGGTTTGATAGTCTGAAAGCGAACTCCATAAGCTCTTTCCAAGAGCTAACCCAGGCATTTGGGTCGCGTTTTGTCACTTGTCAAAGGGTTCCGCAGTCAATGGCCTCCCTATTATCTGTCAGCATGAGAGAGGGTGAAAATTTGAAGTCATATTCAGATAGATTCTGGGAAACGTATAATGAGATGGAGGAAGAGTGTGACCTAGTAGCCATCAGCTCTTTTAAGCTAGGCCTCCCCATTGAACATGGCTTGAGGATGTCTCTAACGGGCAAACCTGCTACCAGTGTACGCCAGTTGATGAATAGGATTGACAAGTACAAAAGAGTTGAAGAAAACCAACAGCAGGGTAAGAGAAAGGATAAGGTTATCCCTCAGGAGAGGAGGGATTTCAGGTCGGACCGACAGAACCATAACAGGTAGAGAAAGGATTGGGTCGGACAGGGTTCAGCGAACTTTCAGACAGTCAATGCTGTGTTTCGTGAGCCAGTGCACCAAGTTCTGGAGAGAATCAAGAATGAGCCTTTCTTCAAGAGGCCAAACAAGATGGTTAGAAACCCTAAAAGGCGCAACCACAATCTCTACTGCCAATATCATCTTGACCATGGGCATACTATTGAGGACTGTAGGAGCCTGTGGGACCATTTGGATCAACTTGTCAGCGAAGGTAAGTTAAAACAACTTTTACACCACTCATATGGTCAGGGAAACCAGGCAAATGCAGGGTCTCGGAGAGATGATTCTGTAAAACCCCATTTGGACACGATAAATGTTATCTTTGCCGTACCAGGGAGGATAGGGTCTTGCCCATCTAGAATACTGTTAGTCGCTCGGCTGCCCTCGAAGAATGTTAACAGAGAGCCGAAGAGGCTTAGGATAAAGGCTCAACCAGTTTTGGGCTTTTCGGACAAGGACAAAATCGGGACCATACAGCTGCATGATGATGCTCTGGTGGTTACTCTTAGAATAGGGGGATACGACGTGAAGAGAGTAATGGTAGATTAGGGCAGTGCCGCAGAAATAATGTACCTAGACCTCTATAATGGGGCTGAACTTAGCTCTCGAAGACTTAACGCCCTACAGTTCCCCTCTGGTGAGTTTTGATGGCAAAGTGGTCATCCCGAAAGGCCAGATCAGACTACCTGTGCAAACCGGATCTGAGACGGTGGAGGTAGATTTTATAGTAGTGGATGCCTATTCACCCTACATCGCGATTATGGCTAGACCTTGGCTTCATACCCTCGGGGTCGTATCCTCCACTCTTCATCAGAAGGTTAAATATCCGTTTGAAGGGCGAGTCGAGGAGATCCGAGGAGATCAATCTATGTCCAGACAATGTCTAGTGGCAGCTATCCAGCACAAACCTCAGGCTGAGTCCTCAGACTATAACGATGAGAGTTTATAGTAGTTAAGACCTTCGGTGCTGGATGCTGAAATCTCGGCCGAAGGGGCAAAGTGTGAAAGCTTAGTGAGGATAGTTGTTGATAACGACCCAGAGAAGTTCTTTCAAGTCGGATCCATGTTGCCTCCTCAAGAAAAGGAAGAGCAGATAGAGTTTCTTAGAGCCAACGTTGATGTATTTGCATGGGACTCCGCACAAGCCCCAGGAGTAAGCCCAGAGTTCATTTGCCACCATCTAAACGTTAATCCCACCATCGTCCCCAAGAAACAACCGCTCCGACGTCCATCAAGGGAACACGTAGATGCGGTCAGGGAGGAAGTGATGAAACTCAAGCAGGCAGGGGCTATTAAGGAAATCTTTTATCCTGAATGGCTAGCTAACATGGTGGTGGTAAAGAAGAAAAGCAAAAAATGGCGGGTGTGCGTGGATTTCACTAACCTTAATAGGGCTTGTTCGAAGGATCCGTTTCCAATGCCAAAGATAGACCAACTAGTTGATGTTACCGTTGGACACCCTCGGATGAGCTTCTTGGACGCATTTCAAGGTTATCATCAGATACCACTAGCTCTTGGTGATCAATAGAAAACAGCTTTTGTGACCCCTGTGGGGAATTACCACTACAAGGTAATGCCATTCAGCCTGAAAAACGCAGGGGCTACCATCAAAGGATGATAACCAGGATGTTTGAGCTGCAGTTGGGTAAAAGCATGGAGGTTTATATTGATGACATGGTGGTAAAAAGCAAGGTTGTTGCTGGGCACATTGGGGATCTCAGGGATGTTTTTGAAATACTAAGGGGATACAGATTACGCTTAAACGCATCCAAGTGTTCGTTTGGTGTGGGATCAGGCAAGTTCTTAGGATATATGGTGACTCACATGGGAATTGAAGTTAACCCCGATCAGATAAAGGCCATCAACAACTTACGAGCTCCTCGGAACCCTAAGGAAATTCAGAAGCTGATTGGGATGATTGCTGCCCTCAATAGGTTCATTTCCAGATTAGCAGATAGGTGTAGGCCTTTTTTCTCATTGATCAACAAGTGGAAGGGTTTCGAATGGACTGAGGAATGTGCTGTTGCTTTTCAGCAACTTAAGGACTACCTAGCTCGACCTCCAATCATGTCCAGTCCTGAGCCAGATGAGGTCTTGTTTGCTTACATCGTTGTAGCTCTTAATGCTGTAAGCTTGGTGTTGATACGGACAGACTGTGGTGTACAAAAACCAATCTACTACGTAAGTAAGTCACTGCATGAAGCTGAAATTCGTTATTTTCCACTGGAAAAGGCCATCCTGGCTGTAGTGCTCGGTACGAAGAAGCTGCCTCACTATTTTCAAGCCCACACCGTTATAGTCCTCACCCAGCTCCCACTCAGGGCCATACTCCGAAGCGCCGACTACACTGGAAGGATTGCCAAATGGGGCACGATCCTTGGGGCTTTTGATATCAAGTACATGCCTCGCACATCAATGAAGGGCCAGATCCTTGCGGACTTGGTCGTCGAGTTCACAGAGCCTCATTTAGAAGAAGTAACACCAACACTGGGCCTGGATGGAAGTTCTGTTGGCATGGTTTCTCTACGGAGCCCTTTGCCCTGGGAAGTGTACGTAGATGGCGCATCGAATCACAGAGGTTCAGGAGTGGGGCTAGTGTTGATATCCCCAGAGAGAATTATCATTGAAAAAGCGTTAAGGCTGGATTTCTCAGCGACGAATAACGAGGTAGAGTATAAGGCTTTATTGATGGGGATGATGATGGTACAAAGGATGGGAGGAAAGTCAGTTGAGATGTTCTCGAACTCGAGATTAATCGTTGGTCAAGTGCAAGGGGAATTCGAGGCGAAAGACGAAAGAATGCAGGGGTACTTGAGTCGAGCTAAATCTCTGTAGTCAGAGTTTGAATCTTTTAACCTGCGACACGTCCCCAGAAGCGGTAACACGCATGCTGATTCTTTGGCCACGCTGGCCACCTCTTCAGCGCAAGAATTACCAAGGGTTATCCTCGTTGAGGACATGCACAGACCCACGGAATTAAGAAGAGAGGCAGTCTAGGTTCATTATATCAGGGCCGACCTAAGCTGGATGGATCCCATCATCAAGTTCTTGAAGGACGATGTATTGCCTGAAGAAAAAGGGGAAGCGGACAAAGTACGAAGGAAGGCTACGAGGTTCTGGCTGTCTGAGGACCATAAACTGTATAAGTGTTCCTATTCATGTCTATACTTATTGTGCATGCATCCTAAGGCAGCTAAATCACTACTAGAAGAATTGCATGAGGGGATCTGTGGTAGCCATACTAGAGGTAGATCCTTAGCTCACCGAGCCATTACTCAAGGTTATTGGTGGCCAAATATGCAGAAAGAGGCCCATGAATATGTTAAAAAATGTGACCAGTGCCAACGGTTTATGCCGAACATACATCAACCAGGTGGCACTCTTAATCCACTATCCAGCCCATGGCCTTTTGTTCAATGGGGATTGGATATTGTGGGCCCATTCCCTAAGGCGGCAGGAAACAAGAAGTACCTTCTGGTCGGGACGGATTACTTCACTAAATGGGTTAAGGCTGAACCTCTAGCAAACATCAGGGATGTAGATGTAAAGAAATTCATCTGGAAAAATATTGTCACTCAGTTTGGGGTCCCCATACCCTTATCTCGGACAATGAGTTTCAGTTTGATAGTAAAGCTTTCAGGGGCTATTGTAGCAAACTGGGAATCACAAACAAATACTCCACCCCTACTTATCCCCAGGGAAATGGGCAAGCGGAAGCCGTTAATAAAGTCATAGTTAACGGATTAAAGAAGAGGCTGGATGATGCGAAGGGTAGATGGGTGGAAGAATTGCCTCACGTGTTGTGGGCATACAGAACTACACCTCGCAGGTCTACTGGAGAGACCCCCTTTTTAATGACCTATGGGGCTGAAGCCGTTATACCTCTGGAGATTGGTTTCCTAACATACAGGACTAGTTTGTTTAATTCGATCGGCAACGATGGGCAGCTGGAAAAGAGTTTGGATCTAATTGAAGAACGGAGGGAAAATGCAATGGTCCAACTGGCGCATTACCAACAAAAGCTCAAGCAGGGCTACAATGCCAACGTAAGGCTGAGACCTTTAGAGCTTGGTGATTTGGTGCTGAGGAAAGTGGTGGGTACTGCAAAGAATCCAGCTTGGGGAAAACTAGTACCAAATTGGAAAGGACCATACCGCATCACTTCAAGGGCTGGCATTGGAGCATATTTCTTAGAAGATCTGGATAATCATGTAGTACCCCGGCCGTGGAATGTAAATAACCTCAAAAGGTATTATTATTAAGTGAATCATTCCTTCAGTCACGGTACCATTTTATTACGCTACGAACTCTCCAAAGTGTTTAAACTTAAATTCAATCATGCCTGTAGTCCTCGGACCAGATGATTTGGGTTAGTTAACACTCATTTACGGTTCTCCAAAGTGTTTAAACTTAAATTCAATCATGCCTGTAGTCTTCGGACCAGATGATTTGGGTTAGTTAACACTCGTTTACGATTCTCCTAAGTGTTTAAACTTAAATTCAATCACAATTATGCCTGTAGTCCTCAGACCAGATGATTTGGGTTAGTTAACACTTGTTTACAATTCTCCTAAGTGTTTAAACTTAAATTCAATCATGCCTGTAGTCCTCGGACCAGATGATTTGGGTCAGTTAACACTCGTTTACAATTCTCCTAAGTGTTTAAACTTAAATTCAATTATGCCTGTAGTTCTCGGACTAGATGATTTGGGTTAGTTAACACTCGTTTACAATTCTCCTAAGTGTTTAAACTTAAATTCAATCATGCCTGTAGTCCTCGGACCAGATGATTTGGGTTAGTTAACACTCGTTTACAATTCTCCTAAGTGTTTAATCTTAAATTCAATCATGCTTGTAGTCCTCAGACCAGGTGATTTGGGTTAGATAACATTCATTTACTAAGTAATTCCCCTACGAACGGTTTTACTTAAGTATTATTGTCTACGTCATCAGCATGGTATGGTGGTTAGGTTTACAATTTCCCCAAGTATTTGAATTCAAACTCAACCATGTCAATAGTTCTCTGACCAAATTACTTTCGCCAATTAACATTCCGATGCAGCCGTTATTATCATGAGGCCTCCCTAGCCATGTTTAAGTGAAAATCATGGTATTAGTTGATTCTCATTTATCAAGCTATTGTTATTTGCTGTGATGATGCATCTTGACATATACCATAATAGCAATAAAGATAAAAAGTAAGCCATTTCATTAATCAAAGGGAAATAACTTTGTTACAAAGCAAAAGAAAATGCGGTCTAACTATTACAAGTACAAAAAATATATCCCCTAAACACCTAAGCCTTTTTCTGAGGCAATGGGTCAGTCTTTGACGAGTCGCCCACATCACCAGTTTGAACAGGTGCCTGGCTTGCCTTAGCAGGGTCTGGAAGGTTTGGGTCGGCCGATAAAGCTTCCAAGGTTTCTGGTAGGTCGCAGATATCGGGGTGGTAGTAGACACTCCCAGGCTGCCTTAGGGCAGACTTTGGGGGGACTCCGGCTACATCAAGGCCTTTGCCTTATGTTATGTCACAATAGTCCATACAGACCTTCGCAAACTCCTCGGTCAGCCTCATTTGGGTCTCCTTCACCCTCAACATATAGGCAGCTTGCTTTTCAGCCTCAAGTGCTTCCTTGGCCAATTGAGCGTCCTCTTTGGCCAATTTAGCAGAATCCTTGACTTTGTCAAGCTCGGCCCGAAGACTTTTCACCAACGCCTTCTCTGTCTCCAAATTGATCTCAGTAGTGTACAGCTTCTGGCGTTGGTCTTCGGCCTGCCTTTCAGCGCTCTTTAGGCCCGCCTCCAAACTTTTCCTCGCCTTTGTCTCCTCTTTCAGTTGCTCAGAGACACGGGCACACTCGTCTTTTAGGCTGCCCAATGCCTTCTCGGCCTCCATCCTAGAGTGAACCTCCGCTTGTACTTCAATGTGTTTTTTCTTGTTCCACTCCTCAGCCACGTATACTTGTTGAGCAATCTGCGTGACAGACAAAAAATTTTATGTTAGTTGTGAACACAGAAGAGAGTTGAGAGGGTTGGTCAATTCTCTTACCATGGCTAAATCCCTTTTGAGGGATAGAAAGAGCTCTTGTTGGTTGAAGCGCCTGTAGGACTCCATGTCCTTTGGGAGGAGCAGAGGTTGCTCCAGTGCCTCTGCGATGTGGCCGGCCTTCCCTCTAGCATAATTTCTGAGGGAGGCATTATATGGGATGGCTTCACCATCCAATGTTAACTTCAGGGACCATACCTGAGTTCCTCGCTGCACGTCTGCGGCCAAAGGGTCTTCCCTACTCTCAGTAGACGAAGCCCTTCTACTTCTAATGTTGTGGGTTGTTTTCTGCTGCTTAGGTCAATTCGGAGGTGCCACCTCTTTCTCTTCAGTCTCAACTACAACCCTCTTCTTTTTTAGATCCGGCAGTGGCTTTAGGCCAAGATCTGAGGGAGCTTGAGGAGGGGGAGAAGGAGGGGGAAGATTGACCGTGGGCTGGGATGTACCAGTACCTTTGGTCGCGGCCTTCGGCCTTCTATTCTTCATCAATTCTGTCAGACTCTGCATGTCTTTTTCAGAAGAGTCGTTAGACACGTCTATCCTCTGTGGGAGAACAACGGATTGCCTATCAATCCGCTCGTCAGTGTCCAAAATTTGAACCTCTTCTGAAGCTTCCCCTTCGAATTTGAACTGATCAATTTGCTCGTCAAGTGAAGGGGTTGAAGAAGCAACTCTCTCTCCCTCTGTTGCCGGCTCAAGAGGAACCTATTGAACAGGCTGAACGAGCAACAGAACACCCTGTGGGTTTGGGTGTGGCACAGGGGCGAGGTCAAAAGGAGCCAAAAAATCCTTCCAAGCAACGTCGATGCGATTAATGCGGCGGTCTCTGAGTGTTATCGCGTTGCCGATTGGCTGAAAATCCTTTGACTTTGGGATATAGCCGAGGATAAGATGCACGGCCCTAAGCTGCCCGTCTTCGCTTGCGAAGATCTCTGACCGAAGAAGGAAATTGAGTGTTGCGGTGTTTGTAAGACTCAACCGAGGAGCAACGTGATCCCTATCTGTTAACATCAAAGTGAAACTGTCAGAAAACTTAAAACGTGATAGAGAAGGCTGAATCATTGAAAGCAAAAATCCTAAGTCTATTGTTAGGAAACCTAAGTATGGGATATCCCACCTAGCTCTCCTGGCTGGGTAGGGTAATAAAGCCCGTCATGCCACGCGCCCGAGATGATCAGATAGTCGTCTTTCATCCCTTTATTAGATTTGGGAAGACAAGAGAAGAGCCTGACAATATCGGATCGGGATCTAAGATAGTATCCTGACCCTTGATTGGTACGACACTCGTACATATGTACCACATCGAGCCAGGTAAGTCCCAGCCCTAGATGTTGGTTCAGGTTTTCAACTGCTCCTAAAATTCTAAACATGTTAGGTGCGCACTACTAAGGGCAAAGTCTATGGTTTTGGAGATAGTCTCTGGTGACGCGACCCATGGGGATGGTTATTCCTCCTTCTAGGAAGGCGATAATGGGGATTACCACTTCGCCCACTTCTCGGTTTGTTAGTAACTCTTTCGTAGAGCAATATCTCAAGCCTACATCCTGGGGGATGCGATATGTCGCCCTAAACTTCTCCATCTGGGAAGGACTATTCACTAGATATTTAAATTTACCCATTTTTAGTTAAGATAGAGGGGAATGGTACAAAATAGTGGTTAGGGAGCGACTATCCAAAGGCCGAAGAGGCAAACTAAAAAGAATATAAAAGTCTCAAGTGAGGAACTTACGCGGAATCAAATTGAAGAATGGCCTGTAGGTTCGTAGGAAGATCGTAGCTGATTTTGGGGTGAGTTGGAGTTGATGACAGGAGAGGCTTTGTGAGCGTGAATGCTTGAGTTCGCTGAGAAGTCTAGAATTTGCAAAGTAAAGGGGAAAATAACCCCCTCTGGGGCTTTATATAGGGCAGGCAAAGTGGTGGGATTTATCCTGCCCAAATTTTGAGAAAAATCACGTCCGTTGGATCAGTAGCTTACCGTTGGATTCCATAGACAAGACGCCACCTGGAGCAATTAATGGCGCCTTGGAAACGGTGCAACAACAGCGGCAATAATGAAGTGCCTAAATTTATGCGCGTACGCGTGTGGATTCAGAGATTCAATGATTTTACAGCTTTTATTTCGCAAAAGATCAAAATCCCATTTTTTCTCTTCAGATGCGAGGGAAAAATTAGAATTTTGAGGGGCTATTGTGAGTGTGAAAGCCCAACGCTACGTATTGGGCCTGGGGTCCAATTTGAATATCACCGTTTGTCCGAAGAGGTAAAAGGGATCAGGGCTGAGTCCGTTTGGTGGAAATGCACTTGAAAAGGAATGATTGGTATGTCCGAAGACAATCTTGTTGGTCTGAAGAGGTTCCCCTCATCGGATCACTAGAGAACTTGATCAAGCAAATATACTGAAGACCCTAGCAACCTTCCTAGCTGATTCCACGGTAAAGAGCGAACTCTGAGCATGCATAGGGATGAGAAGAACATAAAATATCTTAAAGGAAAAGCTGCCACCATCGCATTTAATGCACTGCAGCAACTTTCCTAGCCGCATTTATGTGGAGAAGACACCTGAACAGTTCAACCTCAGCTACTATCACTCACAGCAGATTAAAGCAAAGACATGATGTGACATGTACTCAAGTGAATGCTTGGATGAAGAACAAGTGTACGGTGAAGATGAGGAAGGAGGAGAATATATAAAGGAAGTAGGTCTCTGAAATGAGGGGGGAGAAAAAATTGTATTTATTTTGGTCTATGAACATTAAGCCTTTTCGGATTTGAGAGAATTCTTACTGAATACTAGTCCGAACGTCATTTCATCCATACATTCCTATTTGAATTGTTGCTAAATCCATATCCAGCCCAGCTGTTTAACCCATTCTCTACAAATTTATTGTTCAAGGTTCATTGGGCTCTCAGTCTGCTAAGTTTGTGTTTGACCCATCAAATTTGGACCTTACAATTATTATTATTATTATTATTATTATTATTATTATTATTATTATTATTTCCATTTGAAAAGCATATGTTTATTTTAATGAAATTTTTATTTCCTCAGAAAATACCTAGTTTTTTACAAGAAAAAACAAAGAATGAAGATCTCTCGCAAGATAGACTTTCAATGATTGGTTTAGCAAAAGGTGCTTGTCCTTTAGGAACTGTTCCAATTCGTAGGACAACAAAAGAAGACCTCGTATCATCCAAGCTATTGTTAAATAATATGCATCCTCAAGCAGCACCGACTCCTAATGCTTATGTAAGTTCTCCAATATTTATTTTTGGAAAAAATATTGTGATCACATTAAGATGTTCCTAACGGATGAATTAAAATGTTCATACACCGTTAGAGCTTACCTTGTGAAGATGACCATTTGAACTCATTCATTTACGAAATGAACCAAGTTTGAATTCATGTTAAAAAAAAATGTCAACAATTGGATATATATATATATATATATATTATTTTATAGAAAAATGATATTACTAGTGAAAAATATATAAGCTAATAAGTAAAATTTTAGCATGGAATATGATAGTAATAAAAAATAAAATTATTATTATCATATCGTAATAAAAAATAAATTTTTATCAAAATAAACACACAATTGAAAATTTTAAAATTTTCAATAGGTTATATGAAGAATTGTAATGGACATATCTTCCTATTTGGATGTTTGACTTTTAGAAATTTTATTGTATAGCGTGCATTTCTTCAAATGGAAAAGACTAAATATTACACCGGAGTAGAAGGAAACATCACTGTTTATAATCCTCAAGTTAAGGAGGGACAAACCTACGCCCAAATATTTGTATACAATGGTGATGATGCCGATTATTTTAATTTAGTTGCAGCAGGATGGATGGTAAGACTTCTCCTTATTAGTTATTATCCTGATATTGATCTTTGATACACTTCAATTTCTCTTCTTAGATGTAAAAAGAAAATCTCTGATTATATTTCCCAATTTTTTCTTTTTAACTTTGAATATTATAAAATTATGGAAAAATTCTACAATCATTAATTGCAATGAATGGTGAGCTTTGTTAGTGATGCCAAAAACTTACACAGAAAATTTCACCCGTCTAACAATTCATTTCACTTGAGGCAATTCATTTCTATGTAAACTTTTATGCATCTAGAATTTTTTTTTTTTTTTTTTTAAATGATAAGCACATTAATGAGGCAAAAACGTCACTCTTACATGGAAAATTATTGTATTGTATATACTCTATGGTTTCAAAATAACTACTCTAGACTAGTTTACAAATTTGAAATGTAGGAAATGCTCCTACGGATTTCTTTGTGACAACTGCCTTTCTGACTATAAAATTCGTGGCATTAAGTGTTTAATATGTAAGGTTAAGAAAACAGAGCCATACTTTCAAATTAAATACATGAATTAACAGAGAAAAATAGAGCCTGCGAGTCTCGCTCGATCGAGCTTCAAACATCAACTGTTTCTCAAGCAAGCTTTGATCGGGAGTCAATCAAGCTAGCTTTCACAAAAGCTTTTACCTCACATTGCATAGCATATTTGATAAACACAATTAAACACACGTAAAGATGGAACGAAAACAACAATAATAACAAGTTACAAAAAGCTTTTACCAATCGATTTTGTTATTAATTAATATATATGGATTTAAAACCTAACGCAAATGATCCATTTTTTTTATATTAATTAGTTAAAAAGAAAAATGTAATCAGGAATGTTAACAATCAACTACTAATAGAACAATATGATAAATAACCTTGGGGCTTGGACGTCGCTACGTAATATTGGGCCATCAACTACGTAATATTGTGTGAAATATTAATGATACTCATGGCTTCGAACAGGTGGGTCAGGCACTATACCATGATGGGGCTTCTCATCTTTTTGCAGTTTACACAGTAAGTTCTGTATATACTTCCGGTTTTACACATTTGAAAAAATTAAATGCATAAAACCCACATGTAATTATGGTATATGTTTGTAAAATAACACAAATGCAATTGTGAAGAAGTTCATGTTTTGCTGATAGATAATATCTTTGAAAATTACAGAATGATAATTTCGAGCAAGCAGGTTGCCTCAATTATGTGTGCCCGGGATTTGTGCAAAAACACAATAGCATTTATCTCGGAGCAGGAATATATAATATATCTGTCCCGGGTGGAAATCTATTTCAATTGCCTATCTCTCTCCAACAGGTAAAAGAATTGAGAAATAAAGTTGAAAAAGATATTTTCACATTAATATAAATTGAGATTTTTACAATATTGGATCCATATTTTTACATTAATATAAATTAAGAAATAAAGTTGAAAAAGATAAGTAAATTTTAAAAGTTTGTGTCAAATACTATTTTGGCCTTTAAATTTTACTAATTTTTTTTTCATCCCTAAAATTAAAAAAAAAAAAATTGTGTAAAATACTATTTTGTTTTTCATTCTCATATGTTTGTAAAATTTACATTTGTATTTCATCCCTAAACTTTATAAAAAGTTTTTTTTTTCCCTCTAAACTATTGAAAATGTATTACTCTCAATTTTTAAACTTTACCAAAAGATCTCCCCCCCACCCCCCCCCCCCCCCAAAAAAAACCTCTTTAAAAGGTTTAAGATGAAAAAATAATTTTTTAAAGTTTGGGATAAAAACAAAATTTTGGTAAAGTTTAAGAACTAAAATACTATTTTACCCTAAAAGTCTTTAAAAATGAATATTGATCATATATTTTTACTCGTTTTTTATGGCAGGACTCAGATTACAATTGGTGGTTATCAGTTGTAGGTAATGTTGTGGGATATTATCCAAAAGAAATTGTTTTTAATTTGATGCAAGCTCAAGGCATTGGATGGGGAGGGGTTGCTGTAGGAAACCCCAAAGGAAATATAGCCCCACCCATGGAATCTGGATCATTTCCTGATGGTGTTGATAATTCATTTACAAATATCCAATACAGAACTCAAGTAAACACAACAACCGTACCTGAATCATCCCATTACCAAATCATTCTTGACAACCCTAAGTGCTATGACTTGAAATATGATGGATATAAAAATCAGCAGTTGGGATTCACCTTTCAAATTGGAGGCCCTGGTGGACCATGTGCCAATTAAAAAAAATTGCATCAATTATTTGGCTTGAATAAATTGGTAAATTGTTTTTTTGAGGGTAATGTATTGAATTTGATTTTGGGAACCTCTGAGTCCAAGCAAATCTTTTACATTGCTATCCTATCTCTGTTTCTACATTTCATACAAAATGTTGATATGAGTTCATTGCATAATTAATTAGGTTCACCTTTTGTTGATTCTTGAAGTACATGGACAATGCCTGAAAAAACAACATAAAAATATTTTGAACATTATAGTAAATTAAAAGGTTAATTGAGAATATATTGTTCAAAGCAAAAAATCTATACCACGTTTTGGAAGAAATTCTAACCAAGTCAATTTTCAATTTCTATCTCTTGGCTGTTGGGTATCAAAGCATATGAAACAACATGGTAGTCGACCTCTATTAGACTGTTACCATTTTCAGGTATTTAAACTAAAAGCTCAATTAGTATGAAAACACTAATGTAGGGACGGACCCGAGATTTTAAGCTAGTGATGGCCCAAAAAAAAAAAAAAAAAAAATTCAAATAGACATTCATATAGTATTAAAAAATTATAAATATACAAAATCGTTGTTTCTAAATATATTAAGATGCAATTATTTATCAACAAAGACAAAAACAAAAACAAAATAATGTTTTTTTTTAATACTAGGCTGGCTAGATTTTTTTTTTTTTTTTAAGTTAGAGAATTTATAGTAGTGGAGCTAAAAATTTTAGCTTTTACTTTTTAGTACCTCAAAAAGTTACTTTATCTATTTTACTACATCACTTTACAATACACTCAATATTAAATGTTTTATTTTTTTATCACTTCATTTAAAATAATATAAACAACTCATTAAAATAATAAGAGGGATAATTTGAGTTTTTTAATTGAAGGAAGAGATATAATCTTAATAAAACATTGTATTATATTTTTAACAACTTGCTATAGTCAACTGATATTTATACCAGTTTACTGTAGTGCAAATAACACATGATTTTTTTGTTCTTTGATAGTAAAATATATATATATATATATATTTTTTTTGCTAAAATACAATCTCCATTGTACATATTTTTATTATTTTTGTTAAGTTTTTGGGTTGGATAGTTACCATTTGGGTTAGGCTAGCTGGATTGATTAGGGAGAAGGAGACCAAATACAAAAATGAAATAGAATAGTACTATTAAAAAAAAAAGGAACTAGGGGGGTCCGGGCCCCTCTAGGCCTCCACCTAGGTCCATCCCTACACTAATGCTTGTTTAGACCCCTAATTTTAAATTACGACTTAATTGTTTTTACTCTAACTTATCTAAGTGCGAAACAAGAGTAAATCATGCATAATAAACCGATAACACTACTTTAAGGCATAAGCAAGTACAATGAGCAATAAATGTAAAGCTTAAAGAGTAGGAAAGAGAGATGCAAACACAAGATAATACCGAGACGTATTATCGAAGAGAAAATCGAAGTACTCGGAGAAAAATCTCTTTGCAGCCATTCAAGCTGAAATCGATCCACTAGTGAAAAAGTTAGAATACACAAATATCAAAAAGACTCTCAAAGTCTAATCTATCCATGTATTTGAGCACTCTAAGCACTTGCTACCAACGGACTTCTCGGAGTCTTATCTTCACTAGTTATCCGGATTTCACAATTCTACCCGATTGCATCTGCCACTCAGTGGCTTCATCCAATGCTTCCCAAAGGCACAAAAACTTATCTCAACACTCACGAAGGGTGAGGTAAGTATTTGGGTTAAGAAACTCTTAAGAATATAAAGATGGAGAGGTAGGAGTAAAGGAAAACCAAGAGAATTTGTGTTGATGATTATGGGTATGACAATCTTTAACTCTTAATTGTGGGTTTGGATACACGTTTTGAGTTTTGCGTTTGCGTCTTAATCTTTTTTTTTTTTTTTTTTGGCACGCATTTCAGGAACTTCATGCACTGTTATGGTTACTGTTCATGCACTGTTCATGAACAATAGCCGCAACTTTTAACTATTCTCCTGTGCACTGTTCATGAGTTCCATAAATTTCACTTTTCAGCCATTTTTTCATTAAAAATGGGTCCCATGACAATATTTACATATTTAAAAATTATTTTGCTACAGTATTTTCAGTTTTCAATTTCAGCAAAATAAGTTCTATTCAAATGGACCTTAAGTGTGTTGCTAGGATTTTTTCTCTAGAAAAAGACTCCTTACAATTTCATGTTAATGAGGGTATATATAGTATGTGTAAAGAATTTAGGAAAGTACTCTTTATTTTTGCCAAACAGAAAGTTTCACAATACCTCGCGAGATGGCCTTTCTCATGAACTATTCATGAAATGACAGGTTGGCATGATTCTTCAGATTCTAATCATATGCTTCACATGTGGCCTTTTTGCGAGTTCCTTTACTTGTGAGCTAGTTGTGAAACTGTACTGATCTTCATTGCATGCTTGATTCTTCACCAATCTCTCACATTCATCCCTTACAATTAAACCCACATAAATACAAGGAAATGATTGACTGAATTACAACCAAATTAGGCGTGGAATTAAAGCCAACAAAAGCTAGTTGAAAATCACAACTTTACATAACCATTGGTATAATTTGCTATGTACAAAATATTTGTTTTTTATTTTATTTATAAATATAATAAAATAACAATGTCAATTAAAAGTGTTAAATATTTCAATCAATAACCAAACAAAAGTTATTCAATCACACAAAGATTTTTTTTTTTTTGGGTAAAAATTTAGCTTGCAATACTAGAAAATAAAATGTAAAAAATCTTCTAAATAAACGCCATGATCTAGTCTTCTTTATAAGGAATACTAGGAGCAGGTATATGGTGTACCCGACATATATGCCGGGTACATAATATAATTTTCAGAATACTAGAGTTCAAATCCTTCTTCTTCCATTTCTTGTAACAGTTATAAAAAAAAATGATAAAATACAAAAATCACCATAGTTTGAGCTAATACTATGAAGACTTCAAAAAATGTCCAATTTTCTTTCTAAGCTCAAACAAAACAACATTGAAAAGTTTCCTGCTTCCTCCTTATGCGGTGTGTCTAGATAGCCAATGGTTGATAAAAAGCACTAGAGATCGATAAGGAAGCAAGAGAAGGGAATTTTCAAATGTTGTAAAGTGACGTTTGTGCTTAGGGAGCAAATTGATTTTTTTTTTTTTTTTTTGCTAGTACCTAGAATTAGCTTATATCTTAGGGGTATATTTTGTATTTCACCCTATAAAAAAAGTATGAATAAAAAGAAAAACATAAGATAGAGGAATCAAAATGTGGAAGGTACTTTCATTAAATATATATATATATATATGTGTGTGTGTGTGTGTGGAATGCATAGTTGAGAACCTTAGTTTATAAATAATAAGTCAATTTCTCAATATAAAACAAAGAAAAACAGTCAAGCTAGGGTTATGTTGTTTATGTATAGTTCATACTGAATTTAGTAAACAACTCTGAATGTTCAAATAGTGTGTAAAACACCTATGAACTTTTAGACCCCTAATTCACAAATTACCAATACAAGTTTATTATTAAACAATGTATGTATGGAATATGAAAATAAGCTAAAATAGAATTGGTAAAACAATCTAAAACGAAATTAATCACAACCACAACAGTAATTAAATGGCAAAAATTAAGGGAAGAGAGATGCAAACACAAAGACAACACAGCGATGTGTTATCAAAGAGAAAACCGAAGTCCTCAGCATAAAACCTCTCTGCCACCCTCCAAGCGGTCAATAATCCACTAGAGAATAAAGTTGGGATACATGAATAGCAGAAGACCCTCCAAGCCTAATCTACCCAATGCACCTAAGCCCTCCAAGCTTCTTGCTTCAACAGGGTTATGCCAAACCTTGTCTTCTCTAGCTTACCAGATCCCGCAATCGCCCATTGCATCAACCAAAATTAATTGGTTCCTTCTTAGTTGCTTCCCAAGCACCAAAATACCTGCTCATAGATATGGGTTTGGTGAGATAAGGATTTGGCTAATGTGCCTCTCAAGGATATATCAATGGAGAGGGTGAGAGTAGAGGAATTTGGAGAATCAAAGGATTAAGATTGTGGATGAGTCAATCTTGTTTTTCTCTAGGTTTTCTCTCTCAAAATTCTCTCTGAAAGCTCTCTACATTTCATGGGTATAAGGGTATATATATAGTAGGTTGTGTATGGAATGCAAAGAGTTAGTTACAACCAAACAGGATGTTCTAGCGACTCAAGCTCACGACTGGAATGAGTTGCGAGCTAACTGCCTAGCTAGTTGGAGGTTTTGTCCTATAGTGCAACAGCTGGCGTGACCCTTCAGCTCCCCCTGCATGCTTCACACATGTGCCCTTCTGGCGACTCGCTAGTCACGATCCAGTCGCGAGGCTCTTCTTGATTGCACACTTTTGAACTTTTCTTCACACTTTCTCACACACTACCCTTACATGATTCCCACCTAAATACAGGGTTTCTAAATACTAAATTACAAGCAAATTTGGCACAGAATAAAGCCAACAAAATGATTGAATAAATTCAACCTTACAATCTCCCCCTTTGGCTATTCCGTGACAAAACCCTAAAACAAACTCTAGACTTAACATGTGAGTTGGGAACAGTTGAACAAAACTCACTCACACCTAACTCTAGAATCTGAGAAGCTCTTGAACCATACAGACAAGTATTTCCTGAAAACAACAACACAGTATGATCATTGTAAGCAGAAAACTTGAAATGCATATGGAGCAAGCACAATGCGATCAAGCAAAAAGAATGAAGCAATAAAGTATGGCTTGACCAAAAACGAACAATCACTATAAATAGTGACCACAATGATCATTTTCACAAGGAATAAACATCCGGACATGCAAGCTAATAAGCTCAATTGCAAAGTATCATTTGCATTTCCAACACTCAACCGATACAATAACACAAGGTAATTGCATCAAGGATATAAAATCCAACAAGTGCACAAGAGTGAAGTACTTAAAGAAATGCATAACATTATCAACAACTACTAAGCTACAAAGTATAGGTACAAAAACAGCATAATATAAATACACAACATAAGTCCTGATATAAGATAATATTAAGCAACATAGTCCTGCTCTACAACATCAATACTACCCTTTAATCAAGCTCTTCCTCCCTCTATCATCATCATCTCTAGCTTTTTGTCATGGAATATCTAGTCCTCATTTTCTTTTAGCTTTCTTTGAATTTAATCCAATTGAGTTTGGAGAGAGTGAACTTCGTATCACAACAGATGTTGTGATGGTGCAAGAGAGAGGCAAGTCCGGACATCTTAATGCTTATGTCGTGGACAGATGCCATAATGTTGTCTAACTTCTCATCATATGAGGATAAGCTAGAGCGTGAACCACTATGAGTAGCTGGAGTCTCTGTTTTGATTCCCTTCTGACTATGACCAATGTTAGTGTTGACCGTACGAATGTTGATTGGACTTGGCTTCGGGTAGAGAGACTCATCTTCCAAAGGATGAATGCCTTTGAGTTTCAATATCTTTGAAATGAGGCAGCAAAAGGGAATGCAGGTCCTTAAATAAGTTCTTGCAACAGTTTTGCGCAAAATATGAAAGTTATGAGAATAAATATCGATCTCTTCATCAGAAATCAGATCATGAAGGAATAAAACTCTCCTGAGATTCATGTACCCAGTGCTGGATAGAGGATATAAATTGTGGAACATGATTATTGTAAGCACCCTTAGTTCTGGAGATAATGAAGAAACATTAATTGAGTTCCCATTTGGTGAGAATTCCAAGTTTCTTCCAAGAGCATCCCAAAGTAAATCCTCATCCGAATTCAAATCATCATATACGGGTGGATTAGTAAACATCAGCCGATTTATGTGTAGGATTTCTATCAGATAAACAGGAGTCACTGAGAAAATCTTTCCTCTAACCTAGCATTTGAGTTCCTCTCCCTCAACAATAGCATTAGCATAGAATTCTTTCACCAAATTCAAGAAAGCATCATCAAGGTTGGAGAGAAGGAAGTTCCAATCCTTGGTTGCAAACCATTTAGGGACGTCAGTGTCCAGGAGAGACGGCTGGTCAACAGCCCTTTCAACCAGCAATGATGGTTCTCGAAAGTATTTCTCATAGGACTGAAAAGCAGCATAAGATTTGAACTTGTTAGGGTCATACATTGTTGTTAGTGATCGGGTCCTATTTGGCTTAGGAGAGAGATCATTAACATCAATCACTGGCTCTTTCCCTTTGCTACGACCTCCTTTCACAGCTGATCTTTTGAACGGAGACATTTTCAAGCAGCATCATGTTACACCAAAGAACAACAGAGACCACACAAGACAACAAACTCTATTAGCACTGAGTTAGTCCTAAAACAGGAATATTTGAAGAAAACCCTAAAATTATGAGGTCTCAAACATGTCACTGAATGTGTGTGTCTCACAAATAACACATTGTGCAACCAAAGGCAGAGTGTAACAACACATAACCGACACAACCCACACAACAATCTCGCCAAAGCATCAAATACCCATATTCAAGCATCATATTCACAGAAGTTAAAAAAAAAAAAAAAAAAAACACCCAATTCAAGAAATCTTAGGTAAGAAATGTGAAATACAATGAGAAAGAAACGGAACCCATACCTTTTCTTGAAGATTGGTGAATAAGTGAGGAAGAATATGGAGAGTTTGTGTGTGAACATGGTGATTTTGAAAGAGGGAAAGACAAACAAGAAGATGAATAGTCACGAGATGCGAGGGAAAAATAAATTTTTTTGAAACCAGTTCTGAAAAAGACTCTCATTATACAAAACACGCGATTTTCACGACTGGATTGAGTCGCGAACAAGTTGCCAAAGCAAGTCGCCAAACACCCTTGTAACAAAATTTAGAAAAATTTGTCTAAGTGTTTTTCGGGACTGGAAGTTTCACCCACGAGTCAGTCATGATGGGAGTTGCCAAACTTTCTGAGTAAACCTCATGACTAAAGCTTCCACTCGCGAACAAGTCACCAAACAGAGTGGCAAGAAATCTAAAAATCTAGATTTTTGAAAAAATTCTAAGTCTTTTTCGCGACTGGGACTTTGACCTGCCAAGGAATCGTAAAACCTTCTGAGTAAGCTCATAACTGGGGCATGCGACTAGCTTGACCGGCGAGGCAAGTCGCCAAAACAGGGTTACACAGTTTTTGAAATTTTTGACATTTTCCAAAATAAAAACACTTTCCAAAAACAATTAAAACACTAAAAAATCTTTGTGTTTGATCAACATATGATTGAGCATGTGCAACATATTTAATCAAGTATAATCACACAAATGAATAAGGCATTCATTGAACATAGACATGTGTGATGTGTGTGGGTACCAAAAATGAGATAGTCCTTAGTCTAATGTGAAGTTTCAATGATCAATTCAACCAAGTCATACATAATTAGCACGAGGAAAATTGACATATCTCAATTATAAAAATATGCATATATGACCTCCCACAAAACTTGATTACATAATTTTGAAGCTTTTCATTTGGCTTCATATGCATCATATCATTTGATCTTTTTGAATCAATACATCTCATTTTGAGATTGATGCCTGAAATATTTGATATTTCAATTTGATGAACAAGCCTTTGGCTTCTTGGGCATCATACATTTTTTATACAAGTCGCTTTCCCTTTTTCCTGGTCAAATAATAGTATGTGCGACGGTCTTTGCAGCTCATTATCTCCTTTCATTTTGAGATTTACATTTGTTGAGCTCTTTAAGCAAAAATAAAATAAAATAAAATAGTGGGAAGATATATAGGCACAAGTCTATACAAGTCTCGAGATCAACAAAACCATTGACTAATCATTCATGACAAGTTTGAAGATCTATTTACAACAGTCACATAGATGTCAAAATTTTTCCCATAATGATATGAATGCATACAGAACAAGCTACGCTTATAAATACACAAAGCCATAAGCACAAAGGTACAAGGGAAAACTTGTTTGTGACAATACAAAATAATGTTGATCAAAATTTTTGGATTTTCTACTTTTTATGTGTTTTTGGATTTTTGACACAAAAGCAAGTAAAGATTGATTAAGAAAAATGTAAAAACATTCAAAGCAAATAGCAAACAAACAGAACATGCTATACAAATAGCCAAAAAGTAGTGTGTGCCCTACAATAAAGAAATCAAATCAAGATAAAGAGGTAAAGCACACATCACACATGAGATTCAAGGAATTGTATCGACACCAATGGTCTTACGGAGTGATTCAAACTGTGGACCATTGAGAGGCTTGGTGAAGATGTCCGCCTTTTGATTATCTGTATGTATGAATTCAAGATATGCAACTTTATCTTCCACCAAATCCCGGATGAAGTGGTAATGTATCTCTATGTGTTTTGACTTTGAATGCTGAACCGGATTCTTAGAAAGATTTATAGCACTTGTGTTATCACAGAAAACACACATTGTATCTTGAGGAATCCCGTAGTCGTGAAGTAGCTTTTCATCCAAAGGAGTTATGTGCAACAACTTCCAGCAGCTATGTACTCTGCTTCAACTGTAGAAAGAGACACAAAATTTTGTTTCTTGCTCATCCAAGAGATAAGATTGTTTCCAAGATTAAAACAGCCACTTGAAGTACTCTTTCGATCATCCACACTTCTAGCTCAATCTGCATCTGAATAACCCGCAAGACAAGCATTAGAATCCTTTGAATACCACAAGCCATAATCCGAAGTTCCATTGACGTATCGTATGATTCGCTTCATCGCAGTCAGGTGGGATTCCTTCAGAGCAGCTTGATATCGAGCACAGACACCCATGCTAAAAGCAATATTCGGTCTACTGGCTGTAAGATAGAGTAAACTCCCAATGATACTCCTATACAAGGTTGGACTCACTTCTACCCTTGAAGAATCAACATTGAGTTTTGTAGATGAACTCATGGGAGTAAAGGCATGCTTTTTGGAATCTAATCCAAACTTCTTGACAATATTTCTAGCATATTTTTCTTGTGAAATGAATATGCTTTCCTTCTTTTGATTGATTTGAAGACCCAAGAAAAATGTAAGCTCCCCCACCATACTCATCTCAAATTCTTTCTTCATCTCCTCGGAGAACTCTATAGCTCGAGCATAATGATAGCTCCAAATAATATGTCATCAACATATACTTAAGTCACGAGAAGGTAATCCTCATCATTCTTGACAAATAAAGTCCGGTCGGCATATCCTCTTTTGAACCCTCTATCCAAGAGATAATGGGTAAGCTTATCATACCAAGCTTTAGGAGCTTGTTTCAAGCCATAAAGAGCTTTCTTCAATCTTAGCACATGTTCTGGGAAGTGAGGATCTTTGAAGCCTTTGGGTTTTTCGACAAACACTTCTTCATTCAGGTAGCCATTTAGAAAGGCACATTTCACATCCATTTGATAGAGTTTGAAATTCATAGTGCATGCAATTGACATAAGAATGTGGATAGACACAAGTCTTGCCACGGGAGCGAATGATTCATCAAAATCTACTCCTTCTACTTGAGTGTATCCTTAAGCCACTAGCCAAGATTTATTCCAGATAATCTCTCCATCTTCATCGGTCTTGTTTTTGAAGATCCATTTAGTGCCAATGACATGAACATTTTCAGGCTTAGGAACAAGTTCCCATACATCATTTCTTACAAATTAATTTAGCTCTTCATGCATTGACTCAACCCAATTTTCATCTAGAAGAGCTTCTTCTACCTTTTTTGGATCAAATTGGGCAAGATAGCAATGGTTTGTTACATGATTGGCCAGAAGTATGTTTCCCTTTCTAAGGCGAAGACCTTCATCTAAAGATCCAATGATGTTACTTTCCAGATGGTTTTTAATCACTCTTGATGATGGCTTCTTTGATGTGGACACTTCATCATTCTGGAAGATAAGAGGATGAACTTCCGGAGGAGTGATAGGACTTGTTGTTCTAGACGTTAATCTTGTTTCCATTCTTGAGTTCACGGGAGTTGATTCATTTTCCTTTGTAGGTCCTTCTACTTCAATATCAAGAGCTTCGACCTCAACTGTGGGCTCTTTGGTGCTTGGCCCTTCTCCATCATCAATCATCTCTACCTTTGTTATAGCATCATCAATTTCTACATTGACAGATTCCATTACCGACTTTGTTCTCTTGTTGAAAACTCTATATGCTCGGCTAGTAGTAGAATACCCAAGAAATATGCCTTCATCACTTTTTGCATCAAATTTTCCAAGGTTCTCCCGATCATTTAGAATGTAACACCTACTTCCAAACACTCGGAAGTACTTCACTTTTAGCTTCTTTCCATTCCAAATTTAATAAGTGGTCTTCTTTATTCCTACTCAGAAGAATATCCTATTACCAATGTGACATGAGGTGTTTATAGCTTCTCTCTAAAACTTTTGAGGAATTTGCTTGTTGAGTAGCATAACTCTTGCCATTTCTTGAATCACCCGATTTTTCCTCTTAACCACCCCATTTTGTTGAGGAGTTTTAGGGGCTGAAAATTCCTTTTTAATCCTATTCTTCTCACAAAATGACTCAAATCTTGCATTCTCAAACTCCATGCCATGATCACTCCTTATCTTGACAATCGGAATCCCTTTCTCGTTTTGTAGTCTCTTGCACAGAATTTTCAATTTTTCACAGGCTTCTGATTTTTCTCTAAGAAATTCCACCCAAGTGTATCTTGAAAAATCATCAACAATGACCATAATGTATCTCTTTCCTCCTAGACTTTCAGTTTTTATAGGCCCCATTAAATCAACATGAAGAAGCTCTAAACACCGTGAGGTAGCAATCATATTCACCTTGTGATGACCTGCCTTTGTTTGCTTTCCCATTTGGCATGCACCACAAATTGTCTTCTCTACCTTTCCAAACTTTGGAAGTCCTTCAACAGCTTCAAGTTTTAAATTTTTAGCTACTTGTTAGCATGCCCAAATCTGTGATGCCAAAGTTCCAACATGTCAACACGAGCACTTCTACAGAAAATTGGTGCCGTAAGAACTACTCCATAGCAATTGTTGGTAGTCATATTTCCCTCCAAGACTTGAATCCTTTCTTCATCAATGATTATGCACCCCTTCTTTGAAAATTGAACAAGGAAGTCTTCATCACATATTTGAGTGATGCTTAAGAGATTAGCCTTCAGTCCTTTAATGTATAAGACATCCTTCAATAGAGGTAATCACGGTATCTCAACAGTCCCTTTGCCAAGAACTTGAGCATGACTCTCATCGTCAAATGTCACATAGTGACAGGGTTTAGACCCCTTAAACTATAACCAGATTGCGTAGCTTAGATTAATTAGCCAAGTTTTTACTTAGTCAAATTAAGCAATTCTAGGTTAAAGCAATCACAAAATCATATCATGTATGTAAAACATATAAAGCAGCGGAAAGTAAATAACACAGTGATATGATCACCCAGGAAAACCAAACCGGTAAAAAACCTGGGGAGGATTTTACCCACCGATCCTCAAGGCAAAACGGAATCCACTAAGAAAGAATTGAAGTTGTTACAAAAGGACTTACAAGCTACCCCGCTTGACTTCCTAATGCTACCCACCAGTAGTAACTTCCTGACACGACCACGCGCAGGCTCCGAATCCACGGACTACTTCTTTCTTTTGTCTTCCTTCAAATCAGGTACAAGCTCCTCGCTTGTTAATCTTTAAGCTTCAAATGGCAGCAACCAAGTTGATCATCAAGATGTAGAAGAATCTCAATCTTGAAAACCCTAAGTTATGTGTAAAGGAAAGCTCCTCTAGATCTCACAAGAGATTTACACAAAACCGCAATGTATGAGCAACAACACAACTTGTGCAACTCTGAAAAACGTAGCTAGGGTTTGCCTTATATACCTAGGGCAAAAACATAAAACCCTAAACGTTTAAAGAGTTAGGGTTGAGTTGGAATTCTGCAGAAAAACGCATCTGGGCCGATTTTCGATCGATCGAGAATTACATTCGATCGATCGAGCCAGGCTGAGAAGCTCCAATGCTTCTGCAGTCTCTCGATTCCAACTTTACAAAATTAAACCAACTTTGAGCAAGCCTAAACAAGACTAAATACATTGTTTTGATCATGGTTTGCCAACATTACAAATTAGGTTCTAAATACATAAAATCCTAAGACCTTAAAACCTAACACATAGTTACCAACCTTCTCGTTAAGTGACTTAAACAGTGATTTATCTCCTGTCATATGACGAGAACAATCACTATCAAAATACCATAAACATGAATTAAATATCTTCAAAGAAGTGTGCACAAATAAGCAAGCATGAGACAAGCACTCTTGACCTTCAAACAGAAACTTATTTTCATTTTCCATGCTTTTGGTAGATTGAATTTTCTTTTTCAAATTATCAACTTTATCACATAATATTCTGTTTCTTTTTTTATACTTCTTAATCAAAGAATTAGACTCACATAGACTATTGTGTAAGATGTGATTCTCATTTTCAAAATATTTTAGCATGTGAACAAACATTCTAGCATGTTTCTTTGTTTTTAATAACTCTAGGAGTTCATTGTTAGGACACCTTTCAAACATACTCATAGAGTCATTATCACAAACATTTAAACCACAATTCAGCATAGCCTTTTCCATAGCTTCATTCATAGCTAAGGGGTCTAGGATCGCACTTAGGTAATAAAACCACAGCAAGTGCATCCGCTCTGATACTAATTGAATGTTCAAATAGTGTGTAAAACACCTATGAATGTTTAGACCTCCAATTCACAAATTACCAATATAAGCTTATTATCAAACAATGTATGTGCAAAATATGAAAATAAGCTAAAACAGAATTGGTAAAACAATCTAAAACGAAATTAATCACAACCATAACAGTAAATAAATGACAAAGATTAAGGGAAGAGAGATGCAAATACAAAGACAACACAGCGATGTGTTATTAAAGAGGAAACCGAAGTCCTCGACGTAAAACCTCTTCGCCGCCTTCCTAGCAGTCAATAATCCACTAGAGAATAAAGTTGGGATACATGAATAGCAGAAGGCCCTCTAAGCATAATCTACCTAGTGCACCTAAGCCCTCCAAGCTTCTTACTCCAACAGGGTTACGCCAAACCTTGTCTTCTCTAGCTTACCGGATCCCGCAATTGCCCATTGCATCAACCAAAATTAATTAGTCCCTTCTTAGCTGCTTCCCAAGCACCAAAACACCTTCTCACAGATATGTGTATGATGAGATAAGGATTTGGCTAATGTGCCTCTCAAGGATGTATCAATGGAGATGGTGAGAGTTAAGGAATTTGGAGAATCAAAAGATGAAAATTGTGAATAAATTAATCTTGTTTTTCTCTAAGGTTTCTCTCTTAAAATTCTCTCTAGAAACTCTCTACATTTTGTGGGTATAAGGGTATATATATAGTAGGGTGTGTATGGAATGCAAAGAGTCAGTTACAACCAAACAGGGTGTTCTGGCGACTTGAGCTCATGACTGGTACGAGTCACGAGTTAACTACATGGCCAGCTAGAGGTTTTGTCCTATAGTGCAATACCTGGCCATGCTTCACACGTGTGCCCTTCTGGCGACTCGCCAGTTGCGAGCCAGTCACGAGATCCACTTGTGAGGCTCTTCTTGATTGCACACTCTTGAACTTTTTTTTCACACTCTCTCACACACTACCTTTACATGATTCTCACCTAAATATAGGGTTTCTAAATGCTGAACTACAAATAAATTTGACATGGAATAAAGCCAACAAAATGATTGAATAAATTAACCTTACAAACTCAACCATACTCACATAATACGCATAATATTAGATTTAATTATTAAATCAGTCATGCTCAAAGCATAAAAGTGTGTTCATGAATATGTTTGTGAGAATGCAACTTGATTAGTAATGTCCTTTAAGTCAACATGCACCTTTTGTCCTATCTAACAAAGACATATAAGGTTTGAATTATATAATATATAAAATAGGCTAAATCGAAATTCAAGATCATATGGAAGAAGACGAATTGAATTTCAGAGTATTTCAATCTTAAAATGTCGGAGTATTTCAAATAATAGTGGCGGAGTTTAAAATTACTTCAAGCCATGCTAAATATATTTTAAAAAATTAAATGCAAAAAATAACCTATACATACAAAAAAAGGAAAAAAAAAAAAAAAAAAAAAAAAGAAGAAGAAGAAAGAAAGCAAAACTTCAATATTAGCCCCTCAAGTTTACCTTATGTGTATAATTGGTCCCTCAAGTATTAAGCGAGCACAATTAGTCTCTCAAATTTTAAAACTGAATTGCATTAGTCCTTTCACTTATGCTACTTATGTAGCTAATGGAACAATGACTTAGCATTATTTTTAATGATGTGACATTTTTTTATTAATAAAAATTACAAAATAAATTTAAGAAAAAAACCAGTATTTGCAACTAATTCACAAACCCACCCACAAGAGAAGGGGGACTGACCGTCGCCGGCGACAGCCCAAGAACAAAACCAAAATTAAAAAACTCTATAATTTCTTTTTCCCCAGATTAGGTCATCACCTCAAAATTCACAAACCCAAGAAACAGTAACAACAAGAAGCCCCAGTTCTTTATAGATGATAGGATGAGAGGATGATTTCATGACACAGAAACAATAAGAAAGAAATAGGATCAAAGGATTTTGTTATGACAAAAACATCATCGTCCAAGACAGCAGTTTTGGATGCTTCACTTCATGCGATTGGATTCGAGATTGAAGACCTGTCTACTCAAAAAGTCACCCTGCGCCTTCCTATTACACAGTAAGGTTTGGTCAAACACAATCAAACCTAGTTGAGATCACAGAGACACTTTTAAAACTATTGTTCACACTTCCATTGTAGAGATCGAAGACCGAGTGGTGTGTTTAGCGACAGGGACAGGGGTCGTTGGTTGTTCTCACACAGTACGAGGAGGAGGCTCATTGTCTTTGAGATCGAAGGCTTTGTTTTTTCCAAAGGTATCAATAGTATGGATGGGAGAGGTTAAGGGTTTGTCGATGAAAGCGATGGCAGTGGAGCCGAAATTCAAAGGGACGCAGATGAGAGAGAAGCATCTGACGAAGATGATAGAGAAGAAGCTGAATGAATTGTCGGCGAAAAAGTTGCCAGAATCTGAAGAAGCTTTGACAGAGAAACGTAGAGAATGAGAGGGACGAGGAGAATGAGAAATTGAGGATTTGTGAGAGGAAGTGAATGTGGAGAGAGAAGAGGAACAAGAAATCGATGGGATCAAAGCCAAGGGCAAGATGCATAGAGAAGAGGTTTCTGCCATTAGAGAGAAAAGGACAGAGATTCCTTGTAGAGAGAGAGAGAGAGAGAGAAATGAAATCACATAATCAGAGAGGAAAGAAAGGTAAAGAAGGGGAAGATTAGGAAAGGTGAAAAACAACAAATAAATTAAAATACTTTGAGAAGGAAATAAATTAAGATATTGAAGAAAGGAAAAAAATTTAATAGCAAAATGCTGGTTTAGCAAAAGGACTAACGACAATATTGATACAAGTCAATTACTACTGAATCAATAATTTTTATTTATTTTTTCAATGTTGTTGCTTTCTCAGCTTGCTAAACCAGCATTTTATTTTGTAATTTTATTTTGTAATTTTTATAAATAAAAAAATGCCACATCGTTAAAAAAATGTTAAGTTATTGTTCTGTTAGCCACATATGTAACACCACTAACAGTTAGTAAAAGGATTAATATAATTTAGTTTTAAAACTTGAGGGACTAATTGTGCTCACTTGAAACTTGAGGGACCGATTGCGCACATAGGGTAAACTTAAGGGACCAACATTGTAGTTTCGCAAAAAAAAAAAAAAAGTGTAATATGATTTAACATATGTTATTTTCTTATATTTAACAAAAATTTACATTAAGTATATATACTTTACATCAAGGAAGACGATACCGTACCGTACCGTACCGGCCGGTATATACCGTACCGGCCAGTGCACCGGTACGAGTACCCCATCTGTTTCGTACCGGAAAAAATACCGGCCTTACCGGACGAGTACCGGCCGTACCGGCAAAATCCGGTCGTTCCGGCCAGTAAAGATGCTTCGGACTGGTACAAACAAGAAGAAAAAAGAAAAAGAAAATGAAGAAGAAGATGAGAAAAAGTGAGAAACTGTGAGAGAAAAACAATTTGTTGCTTTACTCTGTGTTTGAAAAACTGGGGAAGACTCTTCTTCAGTTTCAGCCGCTTCTTCTTCTTCTTATTTTTCTTGTTCTCTCTTCAGTTTCAGCCGCTTCTTCTTCTTCTTAATTTTCTACTTCTTCAGTTTTGACCGAGAATGAAGTCACTGAACTCTCTTCTTGTCCTTTCTGTTTTAGCTGAGTGTGTGTGGCTCTTGTTTAATTGGTTTGTGTGAGTTCTGACACACCCACTTCAACTCTTTTTTTTTTTTTTTTTTTTTTTGAGAGAAAAAGAAAGGAGCCCACGTGAACTCTAATGAGAAACTTCTAGGCTGGTACACTCAAGTGAAAAGGTTGGCTGCCACTAACATTTGGTAAGCAATTTTATATATTTTTTTTAAATAATTAATATCATCTTTTTATCTTTTTATTATTCTTACAATTTAGTATGTCAACTTACATTATTAGGTTGATATTTGAGAAAAAATTAATTATATTAAAAATAAGCAATTAATTTAGAGAAATATGCTATTATAAATTTAAGGATTCTTATATAGATTTATAAATAATTTTAAATAAATAATCAAGTATGTGTATATATATATATATAAAATAATAGCGATAAACCCGAAACGGTACACCGGTATTGACCGGTACCCGAAATATATCGTACTGCTGACCAAACCGGTACAGCCTTCGGTACGGTATTGACTCCCTTGATTTACATATAACATGCATTAAAAAAATGTACATATATAACATTGAAAAAAATAAAGAAATCTTAACTTCTAACCATGAAATTCACATTTATTATTTCTTATAAAGGGAAAAAATTAGTGTCCATTTATCTAATTTTCTAAAAAAAGTATAAAAAAAAATAAAGAATGTTTTTGTTAAAAATATTTACTTATATATATTTATAGGAAGTCTCCTAAATATTATTTGGTTTAATAAGCTACTATGGTATAAGAGTAATTAAATGAAAAACACGTTGCATTCATAATTTATAAACTTTTCTATTTTATGAAATACTTTAAATACATTTTGAATTAATGAGTTATATATGGTATAAGAGTAATTTAAGGAAATAAAAAATAAAAAGATATATTAGTCAAATCTAGGGGCCGTTATTTAAATTTATATATATAGAGGTAACCATATATATATATATATATAGAGAGAGAGAGAGAGAGAGAGAGAGAGAGAGAGAGGTTACCAAACATATGTTCTTCAAAGTTATTGACTTTTATATGGAAATAAATTAAATATTAAAAAAATAGAAATTAGTGTTTCAAATAAGTGTTGGTACATTTTTTTATTAAAAAAAAAAAAGGACCCAGTTAATTAAAACTTATTTATAATTAAAATTTAAATAAGTCCTGGGGTTGTAACCATGGGGTGGGTTAATTGGATTTTTTTTTTTTTTTTTTGGTTGGGCTAGCCAGCTGAGCTATCTAAGCTCTTGGGGGAGGCTAGAGTGGTCCAAAATTTTGGAAAAGGGGGCCCAATCCTAAAAAAGTTAAAATATACCTAGTAAAAAAAAAAAAAAAGTTGGCTAGGGTGGCTCGGGTCATTTAGGTCCATCCCTGCATTCATGTTGAGCCACATTAGCATAGTATTTCGATCTACTTTAGTTCATTTCGGACCACACTTCAGTCCATTTTAGTCTACTTTGGTCAATTTTAGTCTATTTCGGTTCACATTGGTCTATTTCGGTCCAACTCAATCAATTTGGTCCTATTCGGTCCACTTTGGTCCATTATGCTCTCTCTCTCTCTCTCTCTCCTTTAGGTTGATAAATTTTATTTTTTTAATTTCTCAACTTTGGGTTGTTTTGATGTGTTTTTTGAGTTCCTCATCACAGGCCTTGTCTCTCCTTGTTATAGTTTTGGTTCAATTTTTGTTTGAGTTAATCCTTAGTTTGTAGGTGAGAACTTGAATTTATATCAAAACACAATATATAGGTTTGATATTTTGGTAAATCATAATAATAATAATAATAATAATAATAATAATCTGCTGTTAATATAGACACTTTTAGAAGGAAAACTCCCTTCTCTAGAGAAATTATTGGGTCTTTTAGACAAAATATTCTCCTCTCTTGCAAGTGCAATTAACAGCAGTACAGTAAGATTTCAAAAAACATTATTTAACAATAGTATATACAAAAATCCCACATTAGTTTTGTTATAAAAAAAAAAAAAATCTATATTTATATTAATATCTACAAATTGAAGTATAGAATTTATTGTTACTACACTCCTACTTAGCCATATTAGAGTAGCATTTCGGTCCATTCAGTCCATTTAGTCTTCTTCGGTCTATTTCAGTCTACTATGGTCCAATTCAGTTTAATTCGGTCCACTTTGGCGCATTTCAGTCCAGTCGTCAATTTTCGTCTGCTTTGGTCCATTTCAGTCTATTCCGTCCATTTAGGTCCCGTTTTGTCCATTTCAGTCCCGGTCCACTTCCAATTGAAAAGGCAGCTTTGTTCTTACAGACTTACAGTCTCCTACTTCGATAGACCAGTCTGAAGTTTACAGCCAGGCCACTATAATGGCACCTGAGAGGCTGAGACTATTATTCAAAGCAGCATTAAGCCTACATCGCTGAGCCGAAGCAAGAAAGCCGTGATGAGTTCTTTGTTGCGAAAGCTTCCACACTTGAGTTGACAATAACGGCAACTAAAACTTCAGCTAGTCAGTCCAGTGCAGAACCTATTAAAGGTGATGTATCTGCATTTATAAATAGGAGTACTGAAGCACAAGAAAGTGTGGAAAGGCTTAGCTATGAGTCCAGTTCTGGTAACATGAACAAATGCCACTACTGTTTCAGGATAAGGCTACTATGGAAAGCTCATCAAGCCAGAATGATATTAGTCTTGGAAACCCAGTTGGGTACAACTGTACAAGTACAAGCAACAGATGTTACAGTATCAAGCAATGCATGTGCAAGAGAAAGTTATCACTTATCACATTGGAAAGACGTGATTCTGAGAAGTAAAAATTTCCACTCCTAGGCCTGTTGAAGGAAGAGGAAGAAGCTCAATTTGTAGTCATACCACAGAAACAAGAAAACCAAGCTGTTTCTAAGTTAAGGCAACTCTGTTTCTAAGTTAAGGCAACTAGAGAACTGTATAACTCGTCTAGTCAGGAAGCTGCATCAACTGCACCAAAAGGTAAAGAGTAATCAAATAACTGTGTTTAATTAAATAACTTAAGAAAGTAATCAGTTTCCAGTTTCTTTTTTGATTTGTTGTGGTTGAGTTTTCTTTCTGATTAAAGTTTTTGGAATATGGAGTTGAAATCCGGAGACAGTTGATTTATTCCTTAGTAGTATGTTGAGATAAACCAGCAAAGAGTAATGATGCCAAAGCAAATTAAAAAAAAAAAAACAGTTAGAGACTTGAAATCATACAACTCTGTCCAATAGGAAAGTGACTAGTTAGAAGACAAAAGAAAATAACTTTTTAAGAAATGAAAATTTTAACCAACTCTCTAAGTCTTCAATGCACAAGCATTAAGGTAAAACACAATGAAAACTGAAAAGTACTCCAGCTTAGTTCAATATATTATTTAGCCAATATGACCTTTTACTTCCAGAAATTCAAAATCATAAACAACATGACACAAATGATTAGGAAACATCATAATAGTTAATGCATGAAGCTTAACATGAACACCTTTATATTGCACCTTTAGTGTACTTATTTTGCACATGAAATCGCTAGATTCTGAACTACTTTCAGTTGACCAATATTTGTAAACATCATATTCAATTACCAAACGATAGTCTTCAAAGGAACCTTCTCCAAACTATGAAGCCGTTTAGAGAGTTTTCAGCAATTACTACTTCTGCAATCTAAAAATCTTTGAGCACTGGCCCCCTGCCTAATTAGCTTACCAACTGTCAGGGGCCTTTTTGCATGTAGCCACGTGTCTTTTATTGGAGGTGTGACTTTGTTAGGCCCAGATTTGTTTTGGGGAGTTCAATCTAGAACTCAATATTGGGCCGCATAGACCAATGACTTCCGGTGCATTTTTAAGCCTACAAAATAGATAAAGCCCAAAGATTAAGAATCGTAATAATGGTTGAAATAAATAAATAATATGTTTAGCATAATAGATTTGATTAAATGGTGAGTTAAACATCATTATTATGTGTGTTAAGTGATGTCTATTAGAATGATTAATTGATTGTCATATGTCCAATAATGAGATGAGTCCAATAGTCCATATCCAGCTATGGGATAGTTCATGTTCAATATAATAAGGTATGTTCAGCAATGGTCTATGTCTAAATAATATACGTCCAGCAATGGTTTATGTCTAAATAATATATATCCAACTGTGGTTCATGTCCAAATATTACACATCTAGCAGTGGTTCATGTCCAAGTAATATATGTCCAATAGTGGTTTGTGTCCAAATAATATATGTTCAACAATGGTTCATGTCCAAATGATATGTGTCCAATAATGAGATGGATTCAATTTATTAATATATATGTTCATTAATGAAGCATTACTAAATCCATGTTTATTAAATAGTGAGATAATATTAAAGTAGTTTGCATCCAACGGAACAGTAATAATGAGTAAATATATACTTAATAATGTAATCTTGAAGATAGAGAAACATTGACTTATCTTTTATGTTTTCGACTCTAGCCATATAGCATCACTTTATTGTTTATATAATTTGTGGCTCCAGTCGTATAGCATTGGTGAGCTTTCTAGTTTGTGGCTCCAATTGTATAACATTAGTGAACTAATAATATTCCACTAGCATGATAATGTGAGTCCAACGGTGCAGTATGATATTGTGAGTCCTTTCATGGTGACTTCATGATTGAAGGGAAAAAATAGGTGTAACTGGAGGGAGAGAGAATATGCTTAGTTGTGTGTATAGGTTGGTGAAGTTTATCCCCTTTATCATGCACTTAAATAATTTTTCCCATGTAATGCTCTCTTAGTTTTTGGTCAAATATGAGTGATATTGCCTTCCATAAGAAGGTCTTTTAGTGTTATAATTATATGCCTTTCATGAGAAGGGCTTTTGTAACATGTTTTTGGAAGAGTATTTGATATCTTGTAAGATGTATGAAGATGGTAAGAAATATATATGTTTTGCGAGATAAGGTGTTTGTAAGATGTATTTTAAATATATGTGGGAAGTATATATGGATAGTTTGTGAGGAATGTGTTTGTAAAGTATATGGAAGTATGAGATAGATAATACAAAAGTTAAATATAGTAAATACATGAGCTTATGGTTGCTACTGGAGTGGTTTTTTGTGTTATGTCATAGGTTATGTTACTTTCTAAGAAGAAAGATTTTGTAAGAGAAATGGAGAAAGAGATGGAGATTTGTTTATGAGCAACAAAATGATGAAGTTTCATAATAAGAGAGTGAGAGAGTGATGGATGGTGGTGTGTTGTAATGGTGTTATCTAAGAAGAGAGATTTTGTAAGAGAGATGGAGAAGTATGAAAATGTTTAGATATATGGGCAACAAGATGATGATATTTCAGAATAATAAAGTGTGGGAGAGATGGATAGTGGTGGTGTGTAATAGAAGTGTTGTGTTGTGTGGCTTGGTCCTCTTTATATAGAGCCAAGTATGTAATTAAGTTTGAATTAGTTGAAGGGAAAATCAGCAAATAAGGAAAGGTTTTTAGCAAAATGAGTAATTTCTTTAGTTGGTTTTTGGTTTTTAGTTAAAAGAAGAAAGTTTGAAATTTAAGTTTACTGTTGCAGCTGTACAGCAGCTGACACATCAATACAGCAGTAGCTACTGCATGGCAGTAGCTGTCCTGACACAGCTGGATGATGTCAGCTGTATGATGTCATTTGTTGGAGGAAGTATTCAACATTAAATTCATGATTTGACTAAAAATGGTATGATATTTTTTATGTGATCTTTCTATTTGTGGTGCTGCAGCTGGAGGCTAAGGATCTTAGCTTAAAATTGTAGGATTTCTTTTGTAATATATTTGCTTCTTTGGGTATGACAGCAAGCTGCTGGGATTAGGCATTAATGGTTTAATGATGTCACTTTTGGACGTATGTTAGTTGTTGGAGCTTCTGTTGGAGCTGTTGTAGCTTCTGTTGGAGCTGTTGCTTTTTTGGCTAAGTTTCCTCTTTTGGAAAATTATATGTTTAGTCCATGGTTTTATTACAACATAATTTTGGTAAGTAATTGACTCATTGGTTGATATTTGATGAAACTTTAGAGATGTAATTATGGTCTCTTTGTATTATGACCAAATTTTAGAGAGCAAGGAGAGCATTTAATGCAAGATGAGATATAATATAGAGATAGCTATGTGCTTAGGCTGGATTTAGATGAAAATAGTAATATAATTTATATGAAATAATATAATTAGGTTATATGATGAATATTAAGTTTTAGGTAAAGAGCAATGAGGAGTTTTATCATTTTAAGTGGTATGTGATATAAGAGGCTTACCAAATATTACCTATTGCACACTGGCTTGTTAGAATTTAGGGAATTGGGAAAGACACACCAAGCAACATGTTTCCTTTATCAAATTTGAATTGTTAGAGCTTTAATGAACATGCTTCTTGGCCCTCCAAACCACAACTCTCAAAATTCCCCCGATGAGACTCATGAGCTTGGATCATGAGCTGAAAATGAGATGATATGCCATGAGCTTGAACCATGGGCTTTGCTAAGATAATATCGCCATGGGTTTTGGACCACAAGCTTTAACGCCTTTTTGTGTAAATATGGGCTCTTTTGGGCTTTAAAAGAGATTTTCACAAAATCCATAATCATATTGATGTGGTGCGGGGTGCCAATGAAATAAAGCCATGTGGCTTGAAAATGAATGGTAAAAATGTAATTTACAAATGCATCTTAAATGTTTTGAATAGTAGGATCTAGAAGAGATGAAAGCACTCAGTGTACACTCCCATCATGCTATGGATAGGTTGGGTTAGATAGAGGTAATTAAGGGAAATCTTGCAACTATTTAAGGGTATGTTCAATTTTGTAAGCTTTCTTCCATCTTCTCAGCCACCAACTATTTATTTTTCCATAAGTAATCCTTTCTATTAAATATATTATTAGCAACGCGATGTGTTATACCATGTTGTATATGCTAGTATGGATGCGGAAGGGGAAGCATAGAATAGGAACACTGAGAACACGAGAGTTACGTGATTCAGCTTTGTCGGCCTACATCCATAAAGAAATCTCTTAAGGGCTACATCTTTATTATGTAAGAGCGTAGTACATTAACCTGTGTTACAATGAACCCTAACATTAGTATATATAGGAAATTAAACCCTAGACTACTAGGACAACTTACAAGTAGGAATGGGTTTGGACTTATTACATTGGGCTACTATGTCTAATATATCTCTAACACCCTCCCTCAAAGTCAAGACGGAAGCTTAATGAAGGCTTGAAGTTGGATAAGTATGAGAAGATCCCTTGAAGATGCCATGAGGAATGCCTTTGAAGAACCATGATGAAGAATGTCCCAATTGACCAATTTTGAAGCTTCAAATGAAGAAACGGAGTCCAAAATCAGAATCTACATGAAAAACTAAGCATGATAGGCCCTTTTGAAAATTTTGACTTTTGGTCAAAGGTCAACACAAAAAGTCAAAGTCAAACCGAATGTCAAAGTCAACATTCAGTGCTCATGGGTCAGATCCAGCTGGTCCGGATCGGGTCGGTCCTAGTCAATGGTTAGTTAAGTGACGTGGTGCTGACGTGGCGAGCTACGTGGCTGCTAACGTGGCTCTTAATGACATCAACACGATTCATCAATGCATGTAGGCATATGAGTTATCCACTGGCGTGTGGAGGCGAGACCAAAAACCTAAGCAGCGCGTGTAGGCATGTGTGAAGGAGATCGACAACCAAACTTCTTGAGTTTTGCAAAATGGCAGGCTAGAAGGGCGACAAAGCGGCGCGTGTGACCATAATCCTATCTAGGAGCTAAGAATTTTGGCGACATGTGGGAGGAGGAGCTAGAGGCTTTGTCCATGCATGGTGGCACATGTGGATGCCAATGGATGCCAAGTTCTTGGGTTTTGGTTGTGGGAGGTCGTGGAGTATGTCTATGTTGTTGGTTTCATTAGGCAAAGCCTCGATTTGCATAGATTTAAAAAGGGAGGCATGGATTGCTTGGGCTGTGATTTGAGACACGGCAGCAAGACAACGACGGTGATCTGTGGAAGTTGTGTGATGCCGTGAGGTTCAAATTTGAAAACAAGCAAGGCTACTATGGATCTGTGTTATGCATGTATGAATTTTCTTTATTGTGTAAAGATGTTTGTTTAATGCCTAGAACAATGTTTGGATTTGATACCATATTGAATATGTTATTAACGGCGTGATGTGTTATACCATGTTGTATATGCTAGAGTGTATGCAGAAGGGGAAGTATTGTTGGTACTGTATTTTGTCTACCCTTGATTTGCGTGCCGGACCCCTTGGAAATCCAAAAATATTATTTTCTCTTCATGGGTCCATGAGAATATCTAAAACGACGTGACACAACCCATTTGAGCACCAGAGCAACAAAGTGCCATTTTCGCTAAAATGACCAAAATACCCCTGGTCAGCCCTAGATTTGACTGAAGATCAAACGAGGTCCAAACTTTCACAAAATGATGTTTTTTCACAACTTTATACAACACCCGAGCTTCTCTGAGAGTTTTAACAACTTTGACCAAGTTTGACCCGAAGTTGATCTTGGGTGGGCCCAAAAACCCTAATTTTGAACCAGCCGTCAGAACGGGTTGAAACCAATGCCATTGTGAAGATTATCTAATTCTAGTTCAAAAGACTATTTAGGGAACAAAATCGGAGTTAGAACGGCCGAGATATCGCGAAAACCAGGATGGCGCAATGATCAATGCACCATAAACTTCCGAGAGCCATAACTTTTGGTCCGACTGTTGGATTTTCAAGTTCCACATCTTTTTAGAATTAGGAAATCAAGATCTATTCAAAGGAGTCAAGATCAACTAGATCAAGGGCCGTTGCCTCGTAATTCGTGCCCGGGGCTATAAATAGTCCCAAGCACCCATCAGACATGGAGGACACGCATTTTTCTAAACTTTTCCTTCTGTCCAACCTCTTTACATGTTTTTTCTCTCTTCCAAGCACCAAAAAACACCCAAAAAGGCTCCAAAAAAAACACATCAAAGTCTCTCAATTCTTCCATCTTCAACAAGAACACAAGGTATTGCTTTTGTACCCAATCTTCCTTTCCTTGGTTCTAAACTTGGGATTTGGGGTTTAGGGGTGTGGATGTAGCTTTTTGGTTATCATGCACACCTTTAACCTTCTAAATCTTTTTTCTAGCATTTATCTTGCTTTTTTTGCTTGAATAACATGATTTATTGCATTCTTTAGCATGTTTCTTGCTTTATAAGTGTTTCTAGCTTAGATTTCTTGGTTGTTGTGCTTTATGCCATGTTTTGTGCTTAGATCTATGTTTCTACATGCTTATATGTTTAGATCTACATGCTTAAGGTTTTTATGCCATGTTTCCTTTGTTTCGTTCCTCTCTTTGCTTTGCGTTGATGTTATGGTTATATGCTCACATGCTTGATATCATGTCTATGGTTATGCTTTGCTTGGATCTATGTGTTCGTATGCTTTTCGCCATGTTTTATGGTTAGATATGCATCCGTACATGCTTAAATGCTTGGATTCATGTTCATACATGTCTAGGTGCTAGCTTTCACATGTTTGCACACGCGTTGCCATGCCTAGTTGTCTAGATCTATGTTTTCACATGCTCGTGAGCCTAGATCTACATTTTCACATGCTTGTTCCCTTGCTTCCATGTTGTTTGAGGCGCTTCGTGTGCTTGTGCGCCCCATGCCATGTTTGTGTGTTTAGACCTAGGCTATGTTTGTCATGTCATGTGCTATTATAACCCTTTTGTCGCTTTTTCTTTCATTCTTGCGTTTTTGGCCTATTGGTTAGGACCCAATATGGTCTTTGTCATTGTCCATACACCTCGGCCCACAACAAAGGGTTTGGATCACCCACTTTGCATGTCTATGCCTACTTGCTTCTATGCTTTATGCTTGTGTTAGCCTCTCTTGTTCTAGGCTTTGCCACATTTGACGCCCTTAGCGGGTTTGTGGTTGTGTGGTTACATTCGACACCCACGAGGCCTTGTTTGGATTTAACCATTTGGGATGCATCATCACGATGCTAGTTGCTTTGTGCACACCCTTCCCTTTTTTCCACTCTATGCAACATTATGCTTACCATGCTTGTTTGTGCCACTTGCTCACTTTATGTGCACCTTTACATGCTTGCTTACATGTCCATGCATGAGCCTTGTTTGCTAGGGTGTCGTCCATACTTCAACACAATGAAGTTATGGACATTCGATCCAAACCTACATTTATCCCTCGCGGACACCACCTTTTGTTTGTTTCCTTGCTTATTTCCCTTTTTGCATGTTAATTGGCTTTCTTGCCTTAGTCACATGCTATGCTTGCCATATCAATCTTGCTTGTTCGCTTTGCGTCCTGTTGCTATTATCTGCGCATGTTCTTGCCATTTCTTGTCTACTAATTTTCTTGTCTTTGTCTTTGCATGTACACATATGCAGTGGAAGCTGCTGACAAGAACATAAAGAAAATATTGGTGAAGATGACAGACACATACAAGGATTGGCACAAGTACTTGCCATTTGCTCTGTGTAGATATCGCACTTCTATTCGTACATCCACGGGTGTGACCCCGTATTCATTGGTGTATGGCGTGGAGGCCATCCTCCCCGCAGAGGTAGAAATCCTGTCTCTTAGGATTTTATCTCAAACAAAGCTGTCAGAAGCTGAATTGGCCCATTCCCGATATGAACAACTGAACATGATAGACGAGAAGTGTATGACCGCAATGTCCCATGGACAGTTGTACCAACGCTGCCCTAAGCGAGCATTCAACAAGAAAGTCAGACCCAGAGTCTTTGAAGAAGGCGATCTAGTCTTGAAGAAATGCATCCAAGCCCTGCCTGATCACAAAGGAAAGTTTTCCCCAACCTACGAGGGCCTATACGTGGTTAAGAAGACCTTTTCCAGAGGAGCCTTGATTCTAGCCGACATGAACAGGCATAACTTCAATATGCCCACCAATTCTGATGTCGTCATATGGTACTTTGCATGAAGGAGCCTTGTAGTGCGCCTCATTTTTATTTAAAAAAAAAAAAAAAAAAACAAAATAATGTGTAAAAAGGTAGATCAAAAACACGAAAGGGCAGTCTATGCAAAAGGAAAGCAAAAGAAATAGTGTGTGAGAAAATGAAAACAGTATATCAAAAGAAAGATCAACAGCGTTGAAAGTCCAGTTATTCCCTACTTTCCAAATAATTGACTTGAGACAAAAAGGAGTTGCAATCCACACTAGCCTACTCTTATGTCACTCAAACAATAATTTCCAATCAAAATACATGAAATTTCCTTCTTATTGTTACTGCATCATGTAAAGAGCTCCAAATCATGCCAAGAAAATAAACCACAATTTGTGAGCAATGAAGTAGAACTGTTGAAGGTGATCAACTATTTACTCACAAGAATCACACATACAGCACAGTTCAATAGATTAATATTTCTTTGACAATTATCCAAAGTTCGAATTTTGTCCAATGCAACCATCCAAACCCCCATAAAAAGGATTTCTTAGGCACTTTATTACACCACTCCACAGGAAATTGCATATCACCTAAACTCTCAAAACCTTGTAAAAAGATTAGACATCAAATATACAATTTCGTTAGGCTTCCAAAACATTTTTTTTTTTTTAAATTTTAAAATAATTTGATAGTTGGGGAAGGGGAGATTTGAACCCTAAATGTACAAGAGATGCCAACTGAGCTACAACTTACAAGGCTCCAAAATAGTCTATCAACAACCTCACCCACTGTAATATTAGAATATAATAGGCCCATCAAAGAATTGAATGACTCTAATTCCTAGTCTTGAAAATCTCTAACAAACCTAAGATTTCAAGAACAAAAGCCCCTGTCTTCTGAGTACTCCACATAAGAATTAACAGGAACATCCTTTCTCCTTATCTGCAGCTATTAGGAGCAAATTAGGAAATGATTCTTTTCATGCTATTTCACATCATATAATATGCCAAAATTAAATGCCCCTACCAACTCTACCACAAACGTCACAAACCCAGAAAACCTCTCTAACCAGCCATAATAACACGACTCTAACCAAGTTTGTTGTCTACTAGTCCTAAGAAACTTCATATTTCACTTGAATAACACGCCTCTAAAAGTGGTCTCTTATGTTTATTTATTCATAATAAAGTGACTAATTTTTTTTTTTCTTTCATTTCTTTCTTTCCACAATCTTGTTGAAAGGGACTTTGTTGCTTGACATAACATGTGACTAGATAAATGATTCACTTGTCCTCACAGTTCACAGATTAAAGGATAAGACTATTTATGGATACTTTATACAAGAAGAAAATATCTACAATATTAAGAACAGGAAAGATGGTTTGCAATGTGTAATTTATGGAGTTCATGTATGTGAGATTATAACAATATTGGTAATGGCGGGGAAAAAAAGGACAATAGTGATAAGCAAGAACAAATGTCATGTTTCTTACTTTGCAAGTTTGAAAGACTCCCCACTTGCTGACACAACTTACAAGAGGTCACCTAACCATAAGGAGAAGACAATAATGTACCATTGTCAGCAACAACCTAAAGAATGAGGAAAACTGCAATAATGGCTCATAAGTCATAATTCAATAGCACATAATTCTATTGGCATCAGATCATACCAAGAAACAAACCCTAACTTAAATTTTTGTGTCCTTGGACCTTGTTTTAGTGAACTCTACTTGCATTGAACTCTTAGACTAATAATGGATAGTTGGAAATAATGCATCCACCTTTCTTGCATATTTCCTTAGTTTTGACCTTTTTATTTTTTTTAAATATAAGCTCGTTTCTTTCTTTTTTGGGCAAGTAATATAATATAAAGTTCGCCATAAGGGTGTGCAACACAATTACTCATGGAGTATGTGAAAGGGTACCCCTAAAATGGAAAGAATGTGAAGAAAAAGTACAAATCAAATTCTGAAGTTCAATAATTGATTGATATTTGGAAGCCCCCTACACAGACACACACTAAAAATGGTACCTACAGATTGAAAAAGGTATATAGTTAATTACTTAGAAAACAACTAAAATTAAAAACATATTGTCATGATTGTACTATTTTAGAGCATCAGTTCACTTATTTCTGTAAATATCCTCTTCGTTATGATATTATATGTAAACCATTATACAATTTTTGGTAACAAAGAATCAAACGTGACAATATGTTGGCCACGTAATCCGGAATAAAAAAGTATGTAAAGCATGTTAAATGTTAAAAGATGCATATAGTAAGGAGGGTCAAAGAATCCAACATAGGTCCTATGACAAATTGCACCCAGAAAACATCATCACCAGAATGTGCTTAACATATTTGAATTGCTTTCGTAGCCAATGCTATGACTTTACTTCTTGAAATCAAAAGAACTACTAATACATCCAATAATCCGAGCTACTCTTTGACGACAAAAGTTGAAGAAAAGCCATTCCCAAAATTACTAGTAGGTTGGCATTTTTTTAACAAGTTACTATACATTGGTATTGACAATTGCTCCAGTGTGATTAGCTTCACCAAACAAAAAACAATGGTAATTCAAATTAAGGCACTGGATTAATAATGCATGTGAAAATGGAAACTTCATTCAAGGGAAAAAAAGCACACCTTGTCATAGCCACCCAATCTAGACAGCTCTCCACAGTTATCCCAGTATAAAGTCGATATACATTTGTCCAAACTAAAAATGTGTTCCAACAAGTATACTAATTATGAAGAAAATAATATGAATGTAAATGATGAGGAAAACTTACTTAAGGCAATTCAGACCCTTTCCATAAAACTTAGGAGGCTTTAATTCTAGGCATCAGGCACTACTTGACAACGTTCAGTTTTGGCAATTGCAAAATCTGATTCAGTGGTCTCAAGATGACGTGGAAATATTCTTGTTGTCATTGTTACGATCACTGTCTGTATTACTCTTCTGAGGCAAGTCATCGAATTGGGGTACCTTCCAATGGCATAGAATGACAAGGAGACTCAGTCTTGAGGATTTTTTTTTTTTTAATTGGAAAGTTACACACGCACAGTCTTGAACCCACAACCTCACCCTCCACCTTACAAGGGGAGGAGGTTCCAATTGAGCTCTAGAGCTCATTGGCAGCCTTGTGGGATTCATGTTCATCAATTTGTGCATTGGGATTGCGCAGAAGCTTCCCTTCATCTGAAGCAATGTCGCTACCACGGCTTCATTTCCACTCTCCTCATTCTGCTTCACCTTCTCCTTGGTATTACTCACCTCTGCTTTTAAGCACACCACTAACAATAAAACCACATGTATTTCTATTCTATCAAAAATTGTACTCTTTGTTACTTCCTCAACTGAAGTGCACTTTAAACAAAAATACACTTTACTCCTTATAACTTTGATTAATTGTCATTTTCATCCATTAACTTTTAAAATTTGTCATTTAAGAGATTTAGAGTCAATTTGGGAAGTGATGAAAACTCTTAGCTTATTTGATTTTGTAGCTACTTTTTGGTACTATTTATGAATCTCATTGTATTATTCACTTAGTTTTAACTTTTTTTTTTCTACACTTTCAGTTAAATAAATTGCTCCCAAACGGACCCTAATAGAAACATTTTAATCACAATGGACGAAAGGACTAAAATGACCATATTATCAAAGTTAATGGACTAAAATCGTAATGTTATAACTTAAAGGAATAAAATGACAATTGATCAAAGTTATTGGGAGTAAAGTGGATTTTTTTTTTGGGCCTATTTTTACTACTTTCCATTATTTTGTAAAATAAAATAAACAGGAAAACAGACAAGAAAAGTAAGGGTATGTTATTTACATTTTTCACATAACAGTTTGTTGAATTTTGACCAAACTACACAACAGTCTACTACGACGATGAAGCAGATTACAAATGCACAATAAATCTTAACCTATCAATTTGCATAATTACATCAAATTTCTAAAATTTTATTTTTCAAATAAAACCCTACTATTTTTTTTTGGTACATTTAAAAATAAAAATAAAAATAAAACATTACACATGGCAATTGAAGAAGGATACTTCCAGTTTTGAGTTGTATATCGTCAGCTCAACAAATTGCCAATTGCAAAAGGGCGTTTACTTGTCTCATTTTTTTTCAGTTCCAAAATAATAATAACTAGTCGCTAACCCGTGCGATGCACGGGATAGTTAAATAAAATGACAATTAACCAACATCACGTTAAGGTAAAAGAATTAGTGAGAGACTGATTTGCCCACCAAGAATTTAAAAGAAAAAAATATTGATATAATAAAATCTAAGAAATTTAGAAATAGAAAATTGGGTTAATAATATGCATATTATAGAATCCCCAAATTCTACTTCAAGATTAAACAAAACCCTTCAAATTCAAAAAATTCATATATAATATACCAAATAAAAATTTACCACACCTTGGGTTGGAAGACATAGGCTGCAGTTTTGATTTTTCTCCAAAAAATAGAGATGCTTCATCTGCTGTATACAATATAAAATAATTATTAGAAATTTCAACCCAAAAACACTATCAAAATATAGAGATTAACCCAAATACTTAGAAGAAAATAAATTCTAAACATAACAAAACAATAAGATAGAATGAAAGTTTCAGGCATATATGAAAGCAAATAAAAAAGACAAAATCTACTTTTTTTTTTAGTTGAGTCTCTCTCCTTCTTATTTTTTTAATTTTAAAGTGAAGTTAAGTTTAGGATTTTGAGATGGTAATTGCTAGGGTTTTAAGGAGAGAAGAGAAAGTCCTACCAGAAGTCTAAATAATATAAACAATTCAAAACATGGAACATTATCAAATTTATAACACCTAATTCCATTATCTTCTACGTTGAATCCAAACAAATAATTAATTGAAATTAATCCAAACAAATAATTAATCAACAAAAATCAAAGCTTTAACAAAAAAACAAAAAATCACATGAACCCAAATAAAAATTCTTAATAAAGCAAGAACATATAAAAATTTACCACACCTTGGGCTGGAAGACATAGGTTGCAGCTTTGATTTTTCTCCAAAAAATAGAGATGCTTTATCTGCCATATACAATATAAAATAATTATTAGAATTTCAACCCAAAAACCAAACCCATAAAAAAACTATCAAAATATAGAGATTAACCCAAATACTTATAAGAAAATCAATTCTAAACATAATAAAACAATAAGATAGAATGAAAATTTCAGGCACATATGAAAGCAAATAAAAAATTTGAGATGGTAATTGTTAGGGTTTTAAGGAGAGAAGAGATTTTGGTATTTTTATGCAAAAAATGTTATTTTAGGTCTAGGTGATTTATTTCCTTGTTTTTAGGCTCTTTTAATGTTTTTTTTAGGTCAAATTTGGTTCCTATTATGGTTAGGTATTAATTAGGGCTTATTTTAGAATATATTTTTTTGTCCATCAAGTTTTATGGAGCTCTTAAATAGGCCTCCAAGTTTGTATACGTTTTTCAATAATATTGTTATAAGATATAAAACCTAAAATAAAAAGAATCAAAAATAAAAATAAAAAGAAAATAGTGATGATGTGGAAAATTGTGAGAGCTTCAAAAGCTTCGGTTTTATATATATATATATATATATAGATAATAATAATAATAATAATAATAATAATAATATCGTAAACACAAAAAATAACAGAACAAATTCAGAGTTTACTTACGGGCAACAACACGCACTCCTCGTAGACCCCTTTTTTTGTTCATCAAAACAAATCAACACAAAGTCTCAAAGACGAAGACCCCTTTTTTGTTTACCTATATATATCTAAAAGCTGAAGTGTAGCATTTATTGTTGCTACGCTCCACTTGAGCCACCTCAGCAGCCACGCCATTATCTTTTTTTTTTTTTCTTTTTTTTTTTTTTCTAATTTTTCCTATATATTTTTTAAAACACTTTTTTCATTTAATAAGGTGACTTAAAAAAATCAATTATTTAAAAATTAAAATATTTTTAACCATTATTTTTATTATTAATTTTCCAAAGAGAGATGCTACGTCTACAACAATTTTACAACATATTTACAACAAATCACAGGTGGTTAGTTGTTATTGGTTCAAATTTGAAACTAACACTAAGATTACTTTTTTGCCCCAACAATAACAACCAATAACAACCTGTCACTTAGGAAATGTTGTAAAAATATTGTAGAAATGTTGTAGACATAGCATTTCTCTTTTCCAAAACTCTCCCTCTCTTTTATCTCTTCATCTCCCCACTATTTTCTACCTTAATATCATTCATTTTCTACTCTTTTATCTTCCTTTATTTTGACTCTTCTTATTCTTAACATATTACTATAAATTTGATGTTTTCTTTTTCATTCTATGCATAGTTTTCTCACACAAAAAAAGGTTACTTCTCTCTCTCTCTCTCTCTCTCTCTCTCTCTCAATTTGTTTTTCATTTTTTTTATTGCATCCATACTTAAGTTGATGAATTTTTGTGTTAATTAGAATTCTACTTTAGGTTGATGCAATTTAGTTTTATGTTTTAAGTTGTTATTTTTCTATTCTCTTTGATTATTAAATATTATCCTATTGCATTATACATATAGTCTATAATAATATAATGTAATTATATTACATAAAATGACTTGAATAATTTAATGTTTATTGTTATATATATATATATATATATATTTACTCTTCTTTCTTCTTATCTTATTTTATTCAACATTTAAATTCAGTCACATCCTTCACACTTATGCAACATAAATCAAGAAAATGGCTAGACACACACTTTCCTTCCTTGACCATACATTAGGAGAATCAAAATACTTGTGTGATAAAAGGTCATATAATTTATAATTTAGATAGCACTCTTTGAATGTGTCTAGGCCTATAGATTGAGCATTTGTAGTCTTATAAGGCTATTGAGAATGGACTTTTTGAATCAAGACTAAAAAAATATGGACTACTATATATCATTTAGATAAAAACCTTTATCATAGCTATATTAATTTTTTTTGCCACAAATTTAAATCACACAAACTTAATAATTTTATATTATGTGTTAGCATCACGTTTGCTTCTTCTTCTTCTTTCCAAAAATATTATGTATTATTTTTAAAGGATGCCAACAATATTGATCTTATGAGAAAAAAAATGTTTTATATTACAATCTACTAAAAATGTTTTTTTTTTTTTTTTTTAAATTTAAACCTTTCTATTTTTCATATCACTGACATGTTTTACAGTTACCACATGTGATAACTTAAATTTAAATATTCTTAACCTTTTTCGGCAAAAAGAAAGAAAAAAAAAAGTTGTCACAAAACATGAGTTCATGTAAGGCCACCAAACTTGATAATTTGCAAATGATGGAACCATTCGCGACAATATTTGCATAGTTATATAGTTCTAGGTAAAGCAATCAAGCAAATTTTTAGTCTTCAAAAAACACATATCTACCAGTGGTTAAACGTTCAACTTGAGTAGTTTTAACTTTTCATATAGTTTTATCTCAACATATTCATCTATTTTAATTTAGATTTTTTTTATAGAAAAAAAAAACTTTAATTTAGATATTTATAAGTAAACAATGAAATAATGATTCATGAATAATCAAAAAAAAAAAAAAAAATCATCTATACATGTTTATCTTGTGCGGTCTACTATAATTTAGATGATTATAACTTAATAATGAAGTCTATAAACAAGGTAATTAAAACAATCATATTTCTACAATTCAAAAAGTTCCCATTTCTTTTTTTCAAAAAAAGACCTTTTACATTTCCTTGGAAATTTTTTAAATATTTTTTTAAACTTGACATACCACTAACCTAACTGCTTCGTACATTAAAAAAAAAAAAAAAAAATAATGCTCATTATTACTTCCGTTAAGATATTATAGATGTCTTAATTGATTGAGACCAAACTAGAGAAATGCCTTTCATATTTCCTTGAAAATTCAAGAAGGGAAAAAAAAAAAAAAAAAAAAAAAAAACCTTTGATATACCATTAACGTAACTACATCTATAACTATTTAACTTATCAATAACCATAAAAATACAACTAGAGAGGGAACATACAAAGTAATCAAAAATAAATGACAAAAGAAAAAAGAAATTAAATCAAACGTCAATAGTAACCATTATTTGGAAAATAAAAAAGTGGCCAAGAGGAGTAAGAAATAAAATAGAAATGACTATATAGAGGACATTAAAAACTTTATAGTGCAATAAAATCAACCACTACATTCACTTAATTAAATCAATAATCAATAATTAAATATAATAATACAAAATTTAAACTCAAAACTAATCAAACTCTAACTAGGGAAATTATATTTCCCTTCATAACTAAAAATGAGATGTTCTTCGGTAATTTAGAAATTATATTAGAATAAAGTTGAAAATTTTTATAACCTCATTTTTTGACATTTCATTTAACCTTTTACACACACACACACACACACACACACACCATGACTTAAAAAAATCGAATGAACAATTTTACCTCTTATTTAATGTCTATGTTGTGCAAATTATTAACCAATAAATATATAATAATGGTAAGAAACGATATAAACAAGATTATAAAAAATATGATAAAACTATTTTTTTTTTAATTATTTACAAAGTCTAGGAACTAAACTATTATTTTAGTTCCTAAAAATTATCACGCGCAACGCACGGGTCTGCGACTAATATATATTAATAGCCAAAGTTAAGAGAAAATCCAATTAAATTCTAAACTGGAGTCTAATTTGGGCCATGTGTCTCATCTAATTTTTAAATTTGTGTATCAAGTGAATTATTAGGTGCAAAAATTAAAGAGTCTAAATTCAATTAGATTCTAAATTGAATTTTAATTGGAGTTCAATTTTGCGTATGTGTTCCATCTAATTTTTTAATTTTTGTAGTAAGAAAATTATTGAATGCAAAAATAGAAGAGTCTAGATCTAATTAGATTCTAAATTATATATATGCAATTTTGATTGTTTTTAAATGTATCCATGCATATGCACGGGGTTACACACTAGTATATATAAAAGTAGAGACCTCATGTTGGAGAGTAAATGTATATACTAATTATCTATAGTTGTGCATTAATTATTTATATTAAATGAATTTATAAGATTATTTTTATAAAATTTATTTAAGAAATAATTTTTAGTTGGAATAATAATATTAGATTTACAACATTGACATTATTCCTCATGTTTAGTTGCTTTGACAAAAATTAACACAAAAACTAAAATAAAAAAAAAAATTTAAAATTTGTGAATTCACTAAAAATTAATCTTAACCCTTTAAATTTCTTGATTCTTTTTAGTGACATGTGATATATATATATATATATATATATATGTATATATATATATATATAAATATATGTATGTATGTATGTAAATAGACACACATACACATACATATATGTATGTATGTATGTGGAACAAACATTGTAGTATTTATTCTATGTAAATAGAAAAATAACTAATAGAATGAATATGTTTATTTTGTTATATTAATTATTTTAAGCATAATGAAATTTTAATATCATTTTTCTAAGATTTATATGAGAAAAAATTGATTTTTTTTTTATGTGATGAACAATTTATTTGAAATATGGTATTCTTACTAAAATTTTAGTTGTCTTTGCAACTATTGAAACAATGCCCAACAAAAAGGGAAAAAAATAAATAACTTTACTAACACAAAATCCAGAATGCAAAAAAATAATTTGAAGGATATTTGCATTTTTTGTAAGCATGAAACTTGCCTATTTATATGACCCAATATATCATGCAATTTTCAATTTAAAAACACATATATATACTATGATCAAATCACTACACTATTCTTAGTGTTTTTCTATTTTTTTTATAAAATAACTAAAGATTGCATTTTTTTACAAAGAAAGTTATTGAAATTTTTTTATATATATCGATAGTTGAGTGTGAGGGATCTAAATTTGAATGTTTCTATTAGAAATTGAGATGTCAACCAGTCAAACTATATCTTATTGAAATATTGGTGAAAACTAATAATGAGTTGCACCGCACATCGTGCGGGAACCCATATAGGGAGGCCCAATGACAAATTTGGCAATGACAAATTCACATACAGAAATAGCAGTAAAGAAGATACTATTTAATCGGGAGGCCCAATAACAATTTGTTTTTCTTTTGAAAGCCCATGTCATTGCCGATCACCCTTGTTTTTAAAGTCAAACATTATTTGGGCCGCCAGTACTTCATCGATTTCCGTCCTGTTTTTAAAGTACAACATTATTTGGACGACCTGTACTTCATCAATTTCCCTCCACAGCTTTTCTAACCTCGGCTTCAACTCTACTTCCACCCACTCCTTTCCTTGTTCAATAACTATTTCTTTTGCCCCACGTGGGAATAAATCTGCGAATAAATAGGTATCTTTGCATCCTAGTTCATTCGACGAGGATGCTTGACATTTTGAAGCTTGCAATTCTTTTTTTTCATTCTTTGAAGAGGACGACTCTGCTTGCTTTTCTTTTCCTTTAGCATTGACCCTGGCTTTCCACTCTTGTATACACTATTTCTTGTATTCCTTGGTAGTATTAACATCACTCAATGTTTCTCTTGTGAATATGACTGGGAAATGGAGTTTCAGTTTCCCAAACATCTCTGCATCTTCAGGTGCAAAAAATTCTGCGAAACAACAATCATATTTGCATCCCTTTCTCATGTTCTTGCATGCACCACACGCCATAATATCTGTTTCAAAAGCACAGAAAGACAAATAAAAAGTCATAAGTGTCCATTTGCTAATCAAAATTGAGAATCTATATATTGTGTATGGAAACCTCTGCTCGATAATACTTCACTTGGCACTCTTGTATGTAAAAGAGAAAACCTAAGGAAATATCACAAACAACTAAGAAAATAGGGGTAATTACCGCCAAGAACTTGGCTCAAAGAACGTTAATGTTTAAGAATAGAACGTGGGAAAACAAAAGCCTAGAAAACAGTATACAGTTTGTGAGTGAAATCCCACATCGGATAATGATGACAAAAACAAGAGAAGCGCGCGGAGAAGACAGAGAAGCACGCGGAATAATACAAACTCACAGAGGATTAGGTTCTTCTTCTTGGTTATATTCTCAGATCAGTAGGACTCCACAGGAGAAAGAGGTTCCAGTTCCCAGTTGAGAGATGTGCAGCACATATGGACATGGGATTCACTACAAATTTGTAAACTATTCATTCACATACAAAATGAAAATACTTGGAAAAGGTAAATGTTCTTGGACATATATGTACACTTGAAAATACTATTTGTAAAAGTAAATATTCTTGGACATTTAATTTACTAAAAGATGTAGGAATTTGGAGAAAGAACATGTAGGAATTTACAAATATTCTTGCACAAGATATAGATTAGGACATATTTCATTACTAAATGATATTTACTAGACATGTGGGATTCACTACAAATTTGTAAAGGATTCATTCACATACACAATGATAGATTAGGACATATTACATTACTGGACATTTACTTTACTAAAAGATGTAGGAATTTGGAGAAAGAACATGTAGGAATTTACAAATATTCTTGGACAAGATATAGATTAGGACATGTGGGATTCACTACAAATTTGTAAAGGATAGAGTTACATACTTTGGACTTTGATTAGCACATTACAATTGTACATGGGATTCACTACAAATTTGTAGATTAGGACATATTACAATACTAAAGGATGGAGTTACATACTTTGGACTGTGATTTACTGGAAATTTTACATTACTAAATTTGGACTTTGATTTACTGGACATGTAGGAATTTGGACTTTGATTAGCACATTACAGGAGAGAGATTTAGGACATGTTACATTACTAAAGGATAGAGTCACATACTTTGGATTTTGATTTACTGGATATGTTACATTACTAAAGGATAGAGTTAGATATGTTACATTACTAAAGGATAGAGTTACATACTTTGGATTTTGATTTACTGGATATGTTACATTACTAAAGGATAGAGTTACATACTTTGGACTTTGATTTACTAAAGGATAGAGTATTTCAAGAATTTGGACTTTGATTAGCACATTACAGGAGAGATGATTTACTGGACATGTTACATTACTAAAGGATAGAGTTACATACTTTAGACTTTGATTTACTAAAGGATAGAGTATTATAGGAATTTGGACTTTGATTAGCACATTACAGGAGAGAGATTGTGGGATTCACTACAAAATTTGTAAAAGGATTCATTCACATACACAACGATAGATTAGGACATATTACATTACTAAAGGATAGAGTTACATACTTTAGACTTTGATTTACTAAAGGATAGAGTATTATAGGAATTTGGACTTTGATTAGCACATTACAGGAGAGAGATTGTGGGATTCACTACAAAATTTGTAAAAGGATTCATTCACATACACAACGATAGATTAGGACATATTACATTACTAAAGGATAGAGTTACATACTTTGGACTTTGATTTACTGGACATGTTACATTACTAAAGGCTTTGGACAGTTACATACTTTGGACTTTGATTTACTAAAGGATAGAGTATTACAAGAATTTGGACTTTGATTAGCACATTACAAGAGAGATTGTGGGTTTCACTACAAAATTGTAAAAGATTCATTCACATACACAACGATAGATTAGGACATGTTACATTACTAAAGAATAGAGTTACATACTCTGGACTTTGATTTGCTGGACATGTTACATTACTAAAGGATAGAGTTATATACTTTGGACTTTGATTTACTAAAGGACAGAGTATTATAGGAGAGAGATTGTGGGATTTACTACAAATTTGTAAAGGATTCATTCACATACACAACGACCTCTTTGGAATTTGACAAATTTGTAAAGGATTCATTTACGTACACAACGACCTCTTTGGACTTTGATGAGTTACATACTTTGGACTTTGATTTACTAAAGGATAGATAGTTACATACTTTGGACTTTGATTTACTAAAAAATAGATTAGGGCATGTTAAATTACTAAAGGATAGAATTACATACTTTGGAGTTTGATTTACTGGACATGTTACATTACTAAAGGCTAGAGTTACATACTTTGGACTTTGATTTACTAAGGGATAGAGTATTACAAGAGAGAGATTGTGGGATTCACTAAAAATTTGTAAAGGATTCATTCACATACACAATGACCTCTTTGGATTTTGATGAGTTACATACTTTGAGTTACATTCTTTGGACTTTGATTTACTAAAGGATAGATTTGGACATTACGGGAGAGAGATTGTGGGATTCACTACAAATTTGACATACACAATGATAGATTAGGACATGTTACATTACTAAAGGATAGAGTTACATGCTTTGGACTTTGATTTACGCATTACTAAAGGATAGAGTTACATACTTTGGACTTTGATTTACTAAAGGATAGATTAGGACATGTGACATTACTAAAGTACAGAGTTACATACTTTGAACTTTGATTTACTAAAGGATAGATTAGGACATGTTATATTACTAAATGATACTTTGGACTTTGATTTACTAAAGGATAGATTAGGACATTACAGGAGAGAGATTGTGGGATTCACTACAAAATTTGTAAAGGATTCATTCACATACACAACGATAGATTAGGACATGTTACATTACTAAAGGATAGAGTTACATGCTTTGGACTTTGATTTACATATTACTAAAGGATAGAGTTACATACTTTGGACTTTGATTTAGGACATGTTACATTACTAAATAATAGAGTTACATACTTTGACTTTGATTTACTAAATGATAGATTAGGACATGTTACATTACTAAAGGATAGAGTTACATACACAACGACCTCTTTGGACTTTGATTTACTAAAGGATAGATTAAGACATTTTCCATTTGCTACGTTACACTTTGATTTATTAAATGATAGATTAAGATCTACATACACAACGATTTGCTGCATACACAACGAGTTTGATTTGCTACGTACACAACGACCTCTTTGGACTTTAATTTACTAAAGGATAGATTAGGACATGTTACATTTGCTACATTACACTTTGATTTACTAAAGGATAGATTAAGATCTACATACACAACCTCCTCTTTGGACTTTGATTTACTAAAGGATAGATTAGGACATGTTTCATTTGCTACATTACACTTTGATTTACTAAAGGATAGATTATGATCTACATACACAACGACCTCTTTGGACTTTGATTTACTAAAAGATCGATTAGGACATGTTACATTACTAAATGATAGATTAAGACCTCTTTGAACTTTGATTTACTAAAGGATAGTTTAAGACCTACATAGGTAGAACAAAACTATAGGACCTTGATTAAGGTACAACTTAAATAGGAGTTTGATTTACTAAAGGATAGATTAAGACCTAAGTAGGAAAACAGATGATGAAGAAAAGCTGAGTAGGAAAACAGATCTTAGATTAAGAGTTTGATTTACTTGGACTTTGATTACTAAAGATACAACTTAAATAGAAGTTTGATTTGCTAAATTAAACTTGGATTTACTAAAGGATAGATTAAAATCTACATACACAATGACCTCTTTGGACTTTGATTTAGTAAAGGATAGATTAGGACAAGTTACATTTGCTACATTACACTTTGATTTACTAAAGGATAGATTAAGACCTACATACATGGTACAAAACTATAGGACCTTGATTAAGGTACAACTTAAATAGAAGTTTGATTTACTAAAGGATAGATTAAGACCTCTTTGGACGTAAGGACAACTTAAATAGGAGTTTGATTTGCTACATTACTAAAGGAAAGATTAAGACCTCTTTGGACTTTGATTTACTAAAGGATAGATTAAGATCTACATACACAACGACCTCTTTGGACTTTGATTTACTAAAGGATAGATTAAGACCTACATACATGGTACAAAACTATAGGACCTTGATTAAGGTACAACTTAAATAGGAGTTTGATTTACTAAGGGATAGATTAAGACCTCTTTAGACGTGAGGACATGTTACATTACTAAAGGATAGATTAAGACCTCTTTGGACGGAGTTTGATTAAGACTTTGCAAAGTCTTAATGCGAAGTAAAAATTCATGACAATATAGACAAGTGGATTCTCAATCATGAAGTTGGCTTTTCTAGAGATATGAGATTAATGTGAGAATGTTGGTTTCTCTACATCATGTTGTATGATGAATGTATTTTGTGTTTGTGGGAACCTCGTTGAGGTGGGATTAGGATTTCCTTGATTATAAGAGATAGACTATAAGATGAATGTGTAAGTTTATGATAAGGAGTAATTGATAGTAATAAGCTTTGATATTTGGTTTAGGTGTTACCAGTACCCAAGTCTAAGGTCCTTTGACTGTAGGCTTTTGGTTCCTCTGCTTTCAGGTAAGGGATAAGTTACATGAACATTTGATAAGTCATGAGGTTATTTTAAAGTATATTATGCATTAAAAGGTTTTGATTAGAGATATGACATGTAAGCATGTTTCAGACAAAAATATGTTCGTGAGCTTTCGAAACCTTATGTATATGATTTAAGCATATTGATGCTATTACTAATTCCACGAACATGATGTTTAAAGAAAACAATGGAAATGCTATTATTGTGAAATGTAATGCAAACTATGAATTTCAGTATGATGTATAAGTATGAAATGTTTTCGGGTTATGTTCTCTGGTGATTTGAACTCTGCCAGTAGGGGTTAATTACTGGCTTTCCATGAAAAATGTTATATGATTGGCCATTAAAACTGGGACTGGCTCTGCTGTACCCTCCCTTATTGGTTACGACCAACTTGTAGAGGAAGTCAACCGACCCCCATGTTTGAAAATATGTATTATGATGTGATCCTGGGAATACCTGACATTGTGGGGAATGTTGGATGCCTAGCACCGTGGTGCTAGAAGCCTCCCAAATAAGTACAAACTTATCAGTTATGGACTAACCAATATGTTATGAACAACTATATTATTTTATTGATCATGAGAGAATGATTTTGTTTAAATGCATTATGAAACGTTAAAAGCTTTCATGAAAAGAAGTTTCTGATGAAAAGAAAAGCTGTTCTTTAAACATAAAAGTTTCTGAAGTTCTGTTGTGCTATAAAGATAAAACTTCTGATAAAAGTACAAGTTTATGTTAAAAAGTCATCAGATATCTGTAGTTTATGAAACGTTAAGTTTTATGACTATGAAAGTTATAATATTATACGAGAAGAAGTTTATGAAGAAAAGTTTTATTATTCCTTAAAGTGTTTCTAGTTTAAGACAAAGTTACCGATTATCTGATTTAAGTTGAAATGATTATTTTGTAATGAGAATATATATATATATATATATGGTGACTTTGTAGGAAATAAAAGAAATTCAATCCGAAAGGTTTTGATAATATTATTCTAATAAGAAAAAGGAGAACAATTATTTTCTTACGAAGAGCGTATTAGTTATTATTATGAATAGTATAAAATACTATGCATAAAAAGATTTTCTCCTATCAGAATATTCATAGAAAGAAATGATTTGATTTACATGCATCCTTATTAAATTCTCATGTATCTTACTTTTACTGAGCTATGTAGCTCACCCCATCCACTCTTTCAGTCAACAGGTTTTAATTTGGAGCAGAGGGAGCCTTAGCTGAGTTTTGGAAGGAGCTAGTTTTAGTTTTAAATGTATAGATTCCAAATTAGAAATTTGATGTTAGTTTTGCAGTGTTGTGTATTTTAGGATCCAATGAAAGTTGTGTACCTTAAAATATTAAGAGATGTATTATGTGAGATTTAGAATTTGAATAACTGGTGGATTGTGTTATCGGTTGAAGTACAATGTAGATGCTCTGAATATCAAGTGAAAAGTTATATCATTTAAGTAAAGAAACAAGAAAAATAAGAAAGAGGGAAGCTTTTGTATAGGAGAGTTAATTTACATATTTATCTCCGTTAATTGAAAACTTGTAAGTGAGTATGATGAGAAGTTGGAATTAAAAAAAAAAAAAAAATGCTGGAATTCATTTGAACAAAAAATACCACGCTTCAATTATTTTTTTATTAAAATTTCAATAGCAAAATTTGGTGCTTGAATTTAGGAGAAGTTTGTTGTAGTTAGTGACCACTGTTACCGGGCTGTTAGTAATATTTAGTAGGAAGTTATTGCAAGGAACACGTGGAGAGTTTTCTTGATGGAGTTTTTTTTGGATAAGGATAAGGAAAAAAAAAAAAAAAGTAAGAGTTTTTTTTTTTATTAAAAAAAAAAAAACCAAATTAACGTGAAGGAGAGGAAAAAAAAATCTTGCAAAAAAGAATTTTTTTTTAATGATGGGATAAGTATAATAATTATAAAAAAAAGGGATAAGGATAAGGGTTTTTTCCCCCATAAAAAGAAGTAAGGCTTTTTTAAAAAAGCAACTTAACGTGTAGGAGAGGGAAAAAAAGAGGAGATCCTGCAAAAGGGATTTTTTTTTTTTTTTTTTAAATGAAGAAGAAGAGGATAGTTGATTGCCGGATTTTGATAGGAGTGTTTGCAACAAATTTGAATTTTAGTAGTAGTGGTTTAGTGGATGTGAAGTTATTTTCTAGTGGGTTGCTTAAAAGTTAGAAATATAATTTTTTTTAATTGTCCTCCAATTTTGTCTAGGTGTAAGGGTATTTTGAAACAAAAAAAAAATTGATGGGCAGCCCCTTAAATAGTAGTATAGATAATAATTGAGCTTAGTGCGTGTGAGAACTAAAAGAAGTAGCTATGATGTTAAGAAGGAAACTAGGATGTAATTAGAGTTTACCGGATGGAATTGTAAATGAGTGGCGTGCAGCGTGCTTTGTTTTTGGTTTCAAAACAAGATTGGTAAAATCAGTTGGGCAATTGGGTGGTTTGAGAGCTCTATAGCTTTATTTCAAAATAAGTTTCTCTTGTGGTTTTGCATTTCCTCGGTACCTTTGTGTGTTATGTTTGATTGTTCCAAGGGTTAATAGTTTGTGGGTTGCATCTTGGGTAGTTGGGTTTAAGGGTTGGAAGAGATTTTTTGTTTTTTATGAGTTAAGGCTTTATGGTGTGTATTGGCAAAAATGAGAACAATATTAGTGGATTTCATTCTATTTCACTCACTCTCTCTCTCTCTCCTTATGTTCCCTTGATGTTAGACATGGCAAAACGGGAGGGGTGAGTCGGGTTCGGGTCAGGTCAATCAGGTCGCGGGTTGAGTCGGGTTGCGGGACGGGTCGAGTTGACCCGTATTTTTCAAACAAGTTTTTTTTTTTTTTTTTTTTGGGAAATAGATGCAATTTGTTAATTGTTTCTGAGTTCCTTAATTGTGATTAGATTCTCACTAGTGATACTGTTATCATTTACCAATTACCACTAAACACTTGATACCCAAATTTGGTGCAACTCTTGTTCCAGCTTTCTAGACACTAATCTTGATATAATCTTCGATCTGTTTAAAGTAGGAAGAGAAAATGAAGGTGGCAAGTAAAAAATGACAAACTATAACGGAGTACATAATATATTAAGTAAAAAAGAATAAGTATATATATATATATATATATATATATATAAGAATTACACCTCAATCTCAATCTACTCAACGTTGGTAGACGTGACAAAACGGGCGGGTCGGGTCGGGTCGGGTTAATCGGGTCGGGTCAATCAGGTCACTGGTCAAAACGAGTCACGGGTCAAAACGGGTCATTTTTAAATGGGTTAATTGGATTGCGGGTCAAACGGGTCGGGTCAGAAAATTCTGACCCGTTTTGCCATGTCTACTTGATGTCACTTGTTGCAGCTTCCATTGTTGTTGAATCTTTCAATCATCATCCAAACTCTGTGTACCATGTAAATCTTTAGCACTGTCCCTAATATTATGAGTACAACAGATTAAAAGGTGACAACTCTCTTTTTTGCACAATAAATTTCATTTGAATTGAATGTGTCATGTGCAGCTTATTCTTAATGATATGACTAATTTTATTGTTTTACTTCATATTCTTATTGAACTTCTTTTAGTTTTATATGTAGAAAATTCTTTTGTACATATTTCTGATGTATCATCACATATTTGATAGGAAATAGCATGCTACATGGGTCTGGAGCTTGGAAAAATTAAGATTAAATGTTTTGCTGATGGCGAGATATATGTCCAGTTGCAAGAGAGTGTCAGAGGGTGTGATGTTTATCTTGTGCAACCTACGTGTCCTCCTGCAAATGAGAATCTTATGGAGCTTCTGATAATGGAGAAATGCTATGTCTACAACATTTCTACAACATTTTTACAACATTTCCTAAGTGGCAGGTTGTTATTGGTTGTTATTATTGGGGTAAAAAAGTAATCTTAGTGTTAGTTTCAAATTTGAACCAATAACAACTAACCACCTGTGATTTGTTGTAAAAATGTTGTAAAATTGTTGTAGACGTAGCATCTCTCCTGATAATGATTGATGCTTGTCGGAGGGCTTCAGCCAAAAAATTACTGCAGTGATTCCATATTTTGGATATGCCAGGGCTGATAGAAAGGTAACTTTGCATGATTAGCAAAGAATCTGAAAAAGGGAATTTATCTTGTTTTAGCATTAGCGTCAAATCAAATGTGCAAACATGTATTTTTTTGGGTCTTCTATCAATTCCTAGTTCAAATTGTTGAATTAGATAACAAGATGAGTGTACATCTCTTCATGGGTTCATAATAGCTTACCGTTTTCCTATAGCAAATCATGGCCTTAAAATCCTATAATGTGTATGGTCAGGTTCATTATGTTCATTTCTTGCAGTAAGGGCCTTATACTCCATCATTGATAAGTGATCAACTTCATCGGGTTTCTTCTCTGAGTTTGTGATCAATCACTGTGGTATATGTTACTTTATTGCTAGTGTATTTTTTGCTTTTTAAGTATCCATTTCCCATATTATAATTTTAATAAAATGCCGAAGCATAAAGAATAACAGATTTAAAACAAGTAGGAAAGCTTTCAAAAGCATAAATGGTTATGAACTTTAAAGCCTAAGATAATTACTAGCTTCTGCATGTGCATTTCTTAGGAATTCTTCCAGAGCTGGTGGTTGTAGTCAACATTGATACTCAAGATAAGTCTTTGCTGAATTCGAGTTTGTTTTACTCATAATTTCAAAATATTGATCTTTCAAACTCAAGGGCATAAATCAATTGCGGCTAAACTTGTAGCAAATTTGATTACGGAAGCAGGTGCAAATCTACTTGAAGTTGAATTGAATTGAGATAGAATTTGGTTTTGCTAAAAAACCTAAAACAGAATACTTGTGTTATATTCCTTTCTGTAGGGAATTCAACTCGAAATCCCAACCTGTGAGAAACAAAAAAAAATAGCGAAGACACACGCCAAAGAAAAAAAAAAACAATCACATGCACAAGATAGTATTTATGTGGTTCGGTAATTTGCCTACGTCCACGGAGTTGCAGGGATTTCACTATTATCAGGGAAAAATACAAAGTGCGGCTACAGTTTCTTTTCTCTCTCAAAACACGGCAACAATTTGCCTCCGCTCCATGGACTAAGCCTCAGTAAATCTCCCATTAAAAACCACGCAACATTATTCGAGTTGGGTCAAGTCGTCAACTGGATTAAACATAAACTAGGCTCCACAAAGCCCAACAAATCTCCCACTTGGAGACTAGTTCAATCATCAACATCAACCGCTATCCTTCAAAAACAATCTCTCATCCCTGCAACTCATCCTCCTGTCCTCAAGCTAGAAGACCAATTGAAGCTGCACATAGCTTCAATTTCTCAATAGTGACACCCTTAGTCAACATGTCTGTTGGGTTCTTAGATCCACAGATCTTCTCAAGTATTACCAATTTATGTTCAACAAGGTATCAAATAAAGTGGTATTTTGTCTGTATATGTTTTGACTTTGAATAAAAAGCCGAATTTTTAGCAAGAAAAATTTCACTCTGACTGTCACTGTGTAGAATGCCCATCTCCTGCTTCTTACACAATTCATCTAAGAAACCATTTAGCCAAATCATCTCTTTTCCTGCTTTAGTTGCTGCAATATACTCAGCTTCTGTAGTAGACAAAGTAACAATCTTTTATAAATTTGAAATCTATGATATAGTTGTACCACCCAGAGTAAAGACAAACCCAGTAGTACTCTTTCTACTATCAATATCATTAGCAAAATCAGCATCTACATAACCCTGCAGTTTTAAACTTGTACCTGTGAAGTAAAGACATGTATCTGATGAACCCTTCAGATATCTCAGAATCCACTTGACTGCCTCCCAATGCTGCTTTCCAGGCCTACTCATGAATCTGCTCACAACTTCCACTGCATGTGCAATGTCTGGCCTTGTACACACCATAGCATACATCAAGCTGTCAATAGCTGAGGCATAGGGCACCTTACTCATATGGTCCATTTCTTCTTCTATCTTCGGTGAATCTTTGCTCAGTTTGAAATGGCTACCCAAGGGTGTGCTTACTGGTTTAGCTTCATTCATGTTAAACCTGCTGAGAACCTTTTTCACATACTCTGACTGTGAAAGCTTCAATGTACCATTAGCCTTGTCTCTAATGATTCTCATACCAAGGATTTGCTTTGCAGCTTCTAAATCCTTCATTGCAAACTATTTTGACAATTGCTTCTTCAGATTATTAATCTCCTCAATGTTAGACCCTGCAATGAACATATCATCCACATACAACAGTAAAATGATATAAAAATTGTCAAAGAATTTGACATAGCAACAATGATCAGCTTCACATCTCTTGAACCCAATTTTATGCATAAAACTGTCAAATTTCTTGTACCACTGTCTTGGAGCTTGTTTTAGGCCATACAAGCTCTTTCTCAGTTTGCAGACTAGATTCTCTTGTCCCTGAACAATGAACCCTTCTGGCTGAATCATGTAAAGGTCTTTCTCCAAATCACCATGAAGGAATGCCGTCTTCACATCTAACTGCTCAAGATGTAAATTTTCTGCAGCCACCATTCCTAGCACCAGTCTAATTGTTGACATCTTCACAACTGGAGAAAATATCTCTGTGTAGTCAATGCCCTCCTTCTACTGGAACCCTTTAACAACTAATCTGGCCTTGTAACGTTTGCTACCATCATGCTCATTCTTTATTCTGTATACCCACTTGTTGTGTAAAGCCTTCTTTCCTACTGGCAATTTAGTTAGTTCCCATGTCTAATTCCCCAACAAAGAATCCATCTTATATTTCATGGCTAACTCCTACTTGCTTGAATTCTCATCTTGCAAGGCTTCTTTATAACACTCTGGCTCACCACCATCAGTCAACAAGAGATAATTTAGAGTGGGTGAATAACGCTGTGGAGGTCTAATGTTTCTGGAAGATTTGCAGACTTCAGCTACAGGTGTACTCTGATCTACCTGTGAATTTACATTCTCCTTATCTTCTTCACCCCTTTTCTAGACAGTACTTTCAGTCAATTCATCTAAGTTGACAAATTCAGATTTCTTTTGATCTATCTCTGTAACATCTGACACTATAGTTGACCTGTCCTTGTACATAACATGTTCATTAAATATCACATTTCTACTTCTGATGATTTTCCTGTTTTGTTCATCCCAAAACCTATAGCCAAATTTCTCATCACCATAGCCAATGAAAAAGCATATTTTAGACTTTGCATCGAGTTTACTACGAGCATCAGAATCAATATGAACATAAGAAACACAACCAAAAACTTTTAAGTGTGAAAACTTTACCTCTTTACCGCTCCAAACCTCCTCAGGAAATCTGAATTCCATGGGAACTGATGGTCCTCGGTTTATCAGGTAAGCTGCAATGCTAACAGCATCAGCTCAGAAAGTTTTTGGTAGTCCATCGTGCAACCTCATACTCCTAGCACGCTCATTAAGAGTTCTGTTCATGCGCTCAGCCACACCATTCTGCTGTGGTGTCCCAAGAATGGTCTTCTCTATCCTAATTCCCTGTGCAGCACAATACTCACTGAACCCTCCATCTATATACTCTCCTCCATTATCTGACCTCAAACATTTTAGTTTCAAACCTATTTCTGTCTCAACCATGGCCTTCCACTTCTTAAAAGTTTTAAATACATCAGATTTATTTTTCAGAAAATAAACTCATACCTTTCTGCTTGAGTCATCAATGAAAGTAATGTAGTACCTTGAACCTCCAAGGGATGCAACCGGAGAAGGCCCCCACAAATCAGTGGGTACTAACTCCAATTTTTTAGCCTTCGGTGTCCTGTCAGTTTTCAAGAAGCTCACATTTTTCTGCTTTCCTAAGATGCAACTTTCACACATGTCAAAATCAATGGACTTCAATTCTAGTAACTTTCCTCTTGACAACAACATCTTCATCCCTTTCTCACTCATGTGACCAAGCCTGCGGTGCCATAGGCTTGTATCAGTACTTGCATCAACAACTGTAATTGTGTCTCTTGGACTTGAGGTCATATATAGAGTACCGGTCTTCTTTTCACGAGCCAATACCCTAGCTCCCTTTGTAACCTTCCAAGTACCACCAACAAATAATATTACATGTCCTTCATCATTAAGTTGTCCAATAGAAATCAGATTCCTCCTCAGGTCAGGAATATTTCGAACCTTCTCCAGTAACTAAACAGACCTATTGGGCAATAATATCCGGACGTCTCCCATACCCACAACATCCAAGGCTGAACCATCAGCCAAATACACCATACCAAAATCACCAGCAACATAATTCTGTATAATTTCTCGGTGTGGAGTGGTATGAAACGAAGCTCCTGAGTTCAAAACCCAATCATCAAGTGGACTGTCTACTGCAAGAAGTAATGCATCATGTACCTCTTCTGTTACAGCATTAGCATCATCTTCATTCTTCTTCTTAGGACTTTTGCACTGGTTCCTAAAGTGACCTGTTTTCCCACAATTCCAGCATTGTACTTGTTGGCCTGATCTAGATTTACTTCTGTTCCGATTAGAATTTTTAGATTTGGATCTGCCATGATTTGAGTTTCTGTTATTACCTCTACCTCTTGTCTCAAGGTTTAGGGCAGAACCAAATCCTGAGGTTTCACCTGCATCTCGTCTGCGAATCTTCTCAGCCAGAATTAAATCTCGTATATCATTGTACTTGAGCTTTTCCTTTCCTATAAAATTGTTTACTGCCATCCTCATTGCCTCTCAACTGTTTGGCAAATAAGCCAAGACGATCAGAGCATGAATCTCATCATCAAAATCAATTTCTACAGACGACAATTGATTTGTGATAGTGTTGAATTCATTCAGATGTTGTGCTACTGATGTGTTCTCTGCCATCTTTAGATTGAACAGTTTCTTTATCAGATGCACCTTGTTGTTTGCTGATGGCTTTTCATACATTCCAGACAAAGCCTTCATCAGATCTGCTGTAGTCTTTTCCTTCACAACATTGTGTGCAACAGACCTAGACAGAGTTAACCTGATAACTCCTAGTACCTGTCTGTCAAGAAGAGCCCATTCATCAGCCTTCATCGCCTCAGGTTTTGTCCCCAAAAGAGGCAAGTGCAATTTTCTCCCATAGAGATAATCTTCAATCTGCATCCTCCAATATGCAAAGTCTATGCCATCAAACTTTTCTATTCCAGAATCCTTTCTTGCTACCTATGCCATTACTTCCACTCAAACCTAACCCTAGGCTCTAATACCAGTTGTAGGGAATTCAACCCGAAATCCCAACCTGTGAGAAACAAAAAAAATAGAGAAAACACACGCCAAAGAAAAAAAAAACAATCACACGCACAAGACAGTATTTACGTGGTTCGGCAATTTGTCTACGTCCACGGAGTTGCAGGGATTTCACTATTATCAGGGAAAAATACAAAGTGCGGCTACAGTTTCTTTTCTCTCTCAAAACACGGCAACAATTTGCCTCCGCTCCATGGACTAAGCCTAAGTAAATCTCCCATTAAAAGCCACGCAACATTATTCAGGTCGGGTCGAGTCGTCAACTGGATCAAACATAAACTAGGCTCTACAAAGCCCAACACTTTCTTCCATTAGTGTCTTTACATTCTGGGAAAATATCTAAAAATTCCTTTAAAAAAATTTCAATGGGTTTGTCTTAATATAATCTGAAGATTGCGAATTCATTCAAGACGGTTGGTTTATGATCATCATAGAAAAATGCCTCTGGCTTTTTTGAGTACAATAAATAACTTAAGAGTCTGCTTAATGAGCATCCAATAAGGGTCTTTGCTATTTTAGTATTTACATACGAGGGTGCTGGAGTTTGACAAGGATTTCTTGTCTCCGACAAAGCTAGCTGAAGTTAAATCAAATTGAGATAGAATTTGGCTTTGCTGAAAAAGCTAAAACAGAATAATTATATTACTTTCTTCTATACATGTCTTTTACATTCTGGGTAAATATCCAAAAACAACTTAATTAAATTTCTCATTGGGTTTGTCTTTTTGTAGTCTGAAGATTGATTAATCGTTCAAGACAGTTGGTTTTCGATTATCATAGAAAGATGCCTTTGGCTTTTTGAGTACTGTAAATAACGAGTCTGCTTGATGAGCATCCAATTAGGGGGCTTTGTTTCACTTTGCGAGTCTTCTTCAATGTTAGATATACCTTAGTTCTTTGTTGCTCTCAGCTGCATCAGTCTCACTGATCCTTGATGCATGACCTATAGAAACAACCAATGTTTATTTTTTAGTAACATTTCATTATAAACTAATTAATCAATTGGTAATATTTTTTACTTTGTGCATCACCAGCCTGTGATACTTGATTACCTCGCCAGCAAATATATATGTTCTGATGATCTGGTAGTGGTCTCACCAGATGTTGGCGGTGTTGCCAGAGCCCGTGCTTTTGCCAAAAAGTTATCTGATGCCCCTCTAGCCATTGTAGATAAAAGGCGTCATGGACACAATGTTGCAGAGGTAGGATCTATTGAAATTTACTTTTGTCAGCGTCAATTTATTTAGATTTTGGTCTATTTATGCTTTGTGATTTCTTTTTACAGAATTCCTACAGTTCGTAGAAGAAAAAAAAAAGTTAACATGAAGCATCATTTGGAAGAGAGATGGGAAATTTGAGAAATTATTTTTATTTGTTTTTTTACGAAAGAAGATTGATTCCTTTTGGTGATTCTGAAAGAAAATGGTTATGACTAGGTATCAATGTTTCATAACATCTATATCTATATTTATATAATACTAAAAACTGAAGCGTAGCAATTCATGTTGCTATGCTCACATTGAGCCCCATCAGCATCCATATTATTTCCATAATATTTTTTAAATTTATCCTATAACTTTAAAATAGTTTTTATCAATTTTAAAATACTAATAAATCTAAAATAAAACCCACTTCTTACATATTTAATTCCACCATAAAGCACAAACCCAAAGCCTTTTCAATTGAAACCTTTGTGAAACCTTTTGTTTTCTTCCTTTTCTTTTGTTGCAAGCATGTCACTTTTTTTAAAAAAATCTTTATTGATTGTTTATTTAAAAATTAATTCTTAGTGGCAAAATGTGATGCAAACGTTTGAGTTTCACCGTCTGCTAACCATTTGGCATAGGATATATACTAAAAAAAAATTGCTAGAGAAAGAGATATAATCGACAAACGTTTGAGTTTCACTGTCTGCTAAGCATTTTTTTTTTTTTTTTGATAAAGTCTGCTAAACGTTTGGCACAGGGTATATATTAAATAATAAAAAACTGCCGGAGAAAGAGATAAACGAACATGTATCTACTAGAGAAAGAGATATAATCAACAAACGTTTGAGTTTCACTGTCTGCTACACGTTTTTTTTTTTTTTTTTTTATAAAGTCTGCTAAACATTTGGCACAGGATATATATTAAAAAAAAAATTCCAGAGAAAGAGATAAACAAACATATATCAATAGAGATTAGGGAGCATTCGTGAGTCACAAAGAGAGAAATCTGATATGATGTAAAGAGAGTTGGAGAGAGATCTGAGGGAGGCCTCTTCACTACTGTCAGTCCAATCTCCCTCCATCTTCCGGTTCCACACAGTAGTCAGTAAGTTTTAATTTCTTGAAAACTTGAGGATGGTGCTAGAGTACGACCATGGGTGCAACATTTTCAATCTCCGACCCAGGGAATCAACTATTCGCTGGTGCTAGAGTACGACCATGGGTGCAACTTTTTCAATCTCCAACCCAAGGAATCAACTAATCGCATATCCTATTGTCTTCATATAGGTTTGCTGTTAATTTAGGGATTTGTTGAAATCAGCGAAACAACCTAAATGATCAAATTCTACCTGAATTGTTATTAGGATTTTTTTTTTTTTTTTTTTTTCAGTTTTTGGGTTTTGTTCCTTTGCTTTCATGAGTTTCAGTTTCAGTTTCAAGTTCTTTTTTTTTTTTTTTTCCTTTTTTTTTTTTTTTTTTTTTCTTTTTTTAACTTTTCTGGTTTGCTATTTGGGTTATTAGAGAAGAAGAGAGAGAAGGTAGTGGAGCAAACATAGGCCAAGAAGGGATAAGATTTTTTCAAATCCACAATGATTACAAGGTTGCCCACGACTCATGCACCAATAGGTATTTCCCAAAAATAATAAATAAAAAATTGCTTGTATTTTCACGCTATGAGAAGTCCTTGCTTTTACGAATACAGGTACATGATGTTTAGTGCTTTCTCTAACTTTATAGAGCCCACATATAAATCACATAGGATATCACCATTCACCAACTGAACACTTCTCTTAACTTGTGTCAAATCCACATGTTAAGGGCTTGAGTGAGTTTGGTTGATAGTTGATACCATAATGTTATATTAATCTACAACAGATTTGAAACAATAACCTTGATTTTGACGCTGAGAAGAAATGTAAGCCTTTTGTTGTAAAATTAGTCTCTGTCACATTCCAGAGTTGGTAATGATAAATACCTATAAGCCATTACTTTTAGTTGTAGAGAAATTATGAATCTATCAACTATCAAACTATTTGACTAAGGCAAATAACATTTGAGCTGATAATGGATTTTTCTTTGCATGTTTCCCTCATTAGGCACATCTCTTAGGCCTGTTTAGTTGCCCATGAATCAAAACCATTCATATTTTTTATAATACGACATTCAAAAATTGTTACTATATTGGATAGAATGACTTATTTGTGCAAATTCATCAAATGCCACTCCAATTTTTTTCATTGAAATAAGTTATATGGTTTCACATTTGGGCTTTGTTTTATGCTACATCATTTGTTGTTTGAAATAAGTTAATGGTTTTGTGTTTCACCATAATGTGGATTTTAGGGAAAGATCTTTAATTTTTTTTTGAGAAAATTGGTTTGAATTCAAAATGGCTTGAGAGTGAGGTTATGATTAGTTCAAAAACCCTTTTATGATTGTCCTGCCCTGTATGCATATAAGCATGCAAGGTTGTGTGTGTATTTTTCTCATTGGGAATAATTAATTTCATTAAATGTCTTTCTTATATTTGGAGGGTATTTTTTTAAATTGTAGGTTTGGAGAATTGATAGGTTTTTACTTGAGTTCTTCTATGATGCAAAAGGTACGTTTTTTGATGTGTCATAGTATGCATTCTTTGGCAAAGATGTTGTTGAGTTGGGGGGTTGCCATTCTTCATCGCTTGGAGTTTTAAAATGGTTAGTGATGTTATTACTTTAATTTTAGGAGTTTCCCTCTTACCTATTTTCTTTATTTGGCCCTTTGTTTTACTAATCTACTTAAATTTTGTTCTTTTAATTCAAGGTTTTCTGAGCTAGGTTTGATCTTATTGAAATAAAAAAATTTCTGAGCAAGGTATGCTTCTTTAGTTTTAGATATTAATTTTTGTGCGTCAATGTCTTTTAATTACTATTTTATTTGTATATTTAGCTACTATAGTTTCTTTTTTCTTTTTCTTTTTTTTGTTTTCTTCATTGCATGTTTATAATTTATTTGGAGTTTGATATTAGAATTCATGTTTATTTTATGAAATTTTAACTTTAGGCTAGAATTTAAAAAAAAAAAATTTCTGGAGCCTAATTAATTTAGTTTTGCATATAATTCTAAACATAAAAGCCAATTAGGACTAGATGTAGTGCATAATTGAACATAAGTGTAGAATTTAGAGGTTGGGCTTGGTGCAATGATAATTACCTTCCACAAAACAAGTCACTATGGTAGTTGGAAATACTATAGTATGGCCCATCTTTTTTTGGTTTCAAGCAGTCACAAATCACATAAACCTGCAAAATAATTTGGATTCCTTTCTTTTTTGGCAAAATATTTTTGTTGAGAACAATATACTCCTATGAAACTAAAGCTCCAATTGTTTCCAATTGATGATGGCACTTGGAAAAGGGCGAGATTTAAAATAAAAATTTTTTTTGATAAGTGAGATTTAAAATAAATAAAAACCTTTTGAAGGTAGTATGAGATTTTAGTAGCATAATAGTTTTCAATACATAAAATTAAATTTATTTCTTTCCATATGTTCTACTTTTCATAGCATAATTAAGCATAATCCTTACACAAAGCTTTTTTTTTTTTTTTTGGTTTGTGTATATTGTTAATTTTTAATTGTCTTGGTTGTTTGTAGTTCTTTTGGGCACTAATACATATTTGTCTTAATTTCGCGATACTTTGACAAGCATTTTCTTTCATTGTTGCTTTTAATTATTTTTTATATAGGTTTGGGAAGAATTTTAGACTTGCATTTTCTTTTTCTGTTTCTTTTTTATTTCAGCTAAAAGTAATTGCCTCTTTGCAGTAAAAAATTTTCAGCTGAGGTTTTGGTTTTTCTTTCATCAAGCCAGAGCAATCGTGGTAACTCTTGCTGCTACTATTGGCTTGCAAGAAGCAATGGGAGGACATGCACTGTTATAGCAGTGATTTATCTAGAGAGTTTAGTTTGATTTGCATTATGGTTATTAAAATGTTCCCTCAAACATCACTATGTTAGCTTTTGAAGTTACTATTGCTATATAATTTTTTTTTTCTTTCAATGGCCTATTGTAGTAATTGTGGAAATTGTTATCAGATGAATACAAGTATTTGAGGTGTGCAACGATTTGCTATACAAGATCTGATGATTAGTAAGTATTTGGTTCCACGAATACTAAAGCTAAGAGTGTGAAGTAGTTGCAGATTTTTTTGGGGCTCTTTGCTTTTGTGGCCAAATGTCAATTGGGCATGAGTTTTTTATGGGATGTTATGCATCTAAGTATGCATAAAAAAATGTGTTTGGCGTGGTAACAGTATGAAATTGAGACAACCGATAATTAAATTGAAAATTGGGAAATGGTTTGTTTGCGCTTTAGAAGCAAGTTAAATCTAGATTGGCTCTTCAATTAAAGGATCATATAGAATAATTGTTCAACTTTTTCTTTCAATTTTTTGTGTGTGTGTGTGTGTGTGTGTGTGTGTGTGTGTGTGTGTGTGTGTGTGTGTGTGTTGAAAAATGTGATACAAACGTTAACTGGCGTAATAAAATTTCATTTTGGTAAACTTTGTTGACAGTAAGCCCTCTCTAATTTGCCATTGAAACAAAAGTGCGTAAATATTAACCTTAAACACATTCAATCCAGAGAAACTCCACTCTTAAGAACTTTTCACGGTTGGTTTTACCCATACTCTTTTAGACCCAAACACATTATACCATTAAAAAAAAGTTTAAAATGATATTAAACTATAGATTTACAACTCAAAATGATGTTATACCTCTTTTCTTCTTTTTAATTTTTAATTTTTATTTTAATTTTAATTTTCAATAGAACGTAATCCGCTACACAATGATTAATCTTTATAGAATAAAAGAAATATTAAATCTATTTTTCAATAGCTTTCCCGTGCATCGCACGGGTTAGTAACTAGTTACACATTAAAATGAAAAACCTTAGTATCCCCCCGTCCCTTGAAGTCTTGAGATGAGTGAACTTTAAATTATTTCTTTTTCTGATTTAGTGATTCCATCATAAACCAAGATTACAAAATTAAAAATTAGAGATTTCTGTTATTATTTAAGATTTTCACTTTCAGCTTCCAAATGCTAATCAATGCTATGGCCCAAAGTCATAATCCTTTTTTGATGGGTGAGTTACGCATGGACCCATTGGACAGAATAACAAAAGAATTTGATGATGACATGTATAACTGCAAGTTGTCTTTAATGTAAACGTGTTCTTCGGCTTTGTCAATTATTTGCATGTGTACAATTGTGTAATTGTGTCATGCTATTAGCACCAATATGTAAAAGCTGTTTTGGTCTTCAAATGTGTCCTGGAGAATATCAATATGTCCATTTTTTTTCTAAACAGACCATTTTTACAATTTTAGAAAAGAAAAAAGAAAAAGAAAAAAAAAGGACTTACTTTTAATGTACTTGAGAAACTTTGAAATCCCGTACCGTCTGAAGCATCCCTGACTTATTTTTTATATGCTTCTATTTCCCAACCAACCAAAATGGGCTCCAAAGTCTATCTGGTCTGACACCTTGTATTCAGTATTATATACTTGCAACTATATTCCTTCTTTTTTTTTTCCTTTGAAGTCTATAAAGTTGTTTCAGACTTTTTTATTGCCATATTGCTATGTTGTCCTGCAAATCGTAGAATTACATCATATATCAAGTTTATCTTTAAATTCTAATACACATATATAATATAAGTAATTAAGTACATACATATGTATTTTCTTAAATCCCTCAAAAGCTTCTTTTTATGGTTGTTCATTATTAGTTTATTTTTTGATGTACAAATAATTGCATAGTTTGCTGGAAAATCACATGGCGGGGACTTAACCCCTAACCCGAAGTTAGTTAGTAGAGTTTATGAAAGGACACTGTGTTCAATAATGTGATAGTACAGAAATGCAAAACTGAACTGTTGATTCGTGCTGACTAAGCAGGAGGCCAGTTGTATTATGATAATGTAAAATCTAATATAAATGGGTTTATGGAGCACAAGTACTATTCTGACATAAATTTTGCCAAATTGCATCAGGTGGAATCATGCAAGCAGGGTGTACTATAGCATTAAGCAGATTTTCTATTCTTTGGAAATCTATGAAAAGACTTTTAGACCACCCATCACTGTCTTTCTCCCCCATTCATGGTTTTAAAAACCGAACAGGACATCAAACTGTTTTTTTTTTCAATTTTCGGTTCAATCCCGGTTTTGGCCGGTTTTCCGGTTGTTAACCGGTTATTGACCGGTTTTGAGGCTTTTAACCGGACCGGATTGGCTCCCGGTTCCTGGTTGAACCAGTCAGACCGGTCGGTCCGATCCGGTTTTTAAAACAGTGCCCCCATTAATTTACTTTTCTCTTTTTGGACAGTGAAATAGATTGTTGCAAATTTTACTTTGCCAATAAGCTGGACCAAAAGTGCAACTTTCAGCCCCAACCTCAGGTTAAGGTGGAGGGTGAAGTCGTGAGTTTAAGACCAGTTAGATGTGTTCGTGTATGTTGCTGCTAAAAAAAAAAATCCTTCTTATGAATGTCAAAATGCGGCTTTGATTGTTGGAATATATCTTTGGTGGTGGTACCCCCTTAGATCTACAATTGCGTATTTGTGTGTAGTGGCTTGCATCTTTTGATGAAGTTAGAAATTTATCATTTAGGGATGACTACAAAGTGGGTTTGGAGCAGCAATCTCATTCCTCATCCTTGCCCCTGCCCCTAAATGGCCCACTGTTACTTGCCCTGCCCAACCAAGCCTCCAAACACCACAAAAACCACCATCTGTAACACACACTTAAACCCACAAAACCACCACTGCCACCCAACAACTAAAGACTACCACTCATTGCTATACCCAAACCACCATCTACAACACCCTCCATAAATTAGTTCAAAATTTCCTAAGTTAAATATCCTTCAGCAAAGTTAAGAAAAGCATTAATAGACTTACAATGCACCATACACAGGATTTGTTCACTCACACAAAAATGTCGACAGCTTTCAAATGATTAGAAGATTTTAAGTATACTATCAAACACAGTTTTTCTTCTTCAAAGATGACATCACATCCAAAACAATTCATTATTCCATTATGGCAGCTATTAAAATTTCGTGATTGGGGCTCCTGAGTTGAGTTGTGGGCGGAAAAGAGTAGTAAGTTCATAATGTAGATTTAAAATTATTAGTTACAATTCATACGTAGCAAGGATACTTCTACGATCGTAGTTTTATTGGATACTGGTACTTCTCATATACCCCACGATATGCAAAACATCAATATCTATAGACAAGAGTTATTATAAGTTCAAACCATAAAGCAGTTAAAAAAATTATAGAGATTTTCTATTTAGCATCTTATCCCTAGCACAATGTGTCCTGATTGTGGTGTATCATCTCCTACTTTTCAAAAAGTGTCATATGAGTGTGTCCATATTTCAACGTATCCATATGCTAGATTTGTATATCTGCTTGATAGGGATTTTTAAATGTTTTCTTGTAAAATGATAATTTCACTCCCACAAGCATATTTTTGTAGACTTTCCACATGTCCTGGATTTCTAAACCTGAACCAAAATGCTCTAGATTTCCGAGTACAAGTCCATGTCTACTTTCACTTCTGCTGAAATGAAATAAACATGGCTCTTTTTTATGCAATAAATGTGGAAAAAAAAGGCCTTTAGCATGTGGTGGTTTTGAAAAGGCAACGTCTTGGGAAGGAAATAATGATTGTCTTTTGAAGGAAACCTGCTAAAAATTGTTGTTCTATAAATTTTTTGCTATGATGTTATCTTGTTTGTTTCCATATTGAAACATTTCTCGTTAGATTTACAAAAGTATATTGAATGTCATCATGCAGGTGATGAATTGAATTGGCGATGTGAAGGGAAAGTAGCAGTTATGGTGGATGATATGAGTGACCACTGCTTAGAATTAAAGTTAATTATTGGATATAGCAATCTTAAAGTTCTTGCTTGTTATGGTTCTGTTTTGTTCTAGATAATCCATCACCAACAAAATTGAATGACATATGACAATATTTATTCCTAGAAAAAAAAAAAAAACAAAAAAAACAAAAAAAAAAAAAAACAAACAAACAAACAAACAAATTGGAATTTAGGACTTATAGTATGCTTCTTGTGTAGAGAAAATGATTTCACAATGGTGGTAGTATGATGATGGTGAGGTTGGAAAAGTAAGGAGAGTGTTGTATCTGGATTTAGTATAGTGGTTGAGTACTAGGCTATGGCGCATACATCTAAGAACCTACTTGAGGAGTTGATGTTTGATTTGAAGCTGCCTATGACTCTGTATGTGACAATCAAACAGTGATTCACATTGTTTCTAATCTTTTATTTCATGTGTGGACCAAGTATATAGTGATGAATTGTCATTCTGTTCAAGAAAGAGTAGAGAGTGGTGTAATGATTCAATAGGAGTCCAAGTGGATGATATGTTCACTAACCTTTGTGCGAAACTAATTTGGATACACTTCACAAGAACCAACGGTGTGCATGGATTTTTTAAATTATTTGCCATGCACCTTTGTGCTTGCATTATTTTGTTGATTCTCTAGCAGGTAGACTTCCGGGTATGAGCTACTTGGGTTGTGCCTCACATGCATGCGGTAGTTATTTAAGTATCTTCCAATTTTTAAATCAATTTGTCATTTTGAAATTACTATCTTCACTCTAACTAGTGCATTAGTTATTTTTCTTTTGACTCTCTCTCTCTCTCTCTCTCTCTCTCTCTCTCTCAGACACACACACACAAATGCATACAAACATTCCTTTGAATGTTCCCGCAATTTATACATAGGTTGATAAATGAATCTTACTCATCATGGGACAATCTTGTTTGTAAATTTTCAAGTTTGTGCATGGAACAGTCCTTAAGCCTGTATTGTTATTATGTAAGCTAGAATAACCATGGATGATATTTCAACTACCTTAGGGACCTGACTAGACCTCTCATGTTTTCAGAATTCTAAATTAGTGTTGCTTTTCCTTGTTATCATCAACTCTGTTTGTCTTGTGGCTTTCAGGGACTATTTCGAAAGGTGCAGCACTTTTACACCAAGAGGGTGCTAGGGAAGTGTATGCATGCAGTACACATGCTGTTTTTAGGTATCTAGATCCTTTCTAGTGCATGAATATTCTTTTTTGTTCATATGTTAATTACTTTCATTAGCAGAAGCTGCCAATTGCACGATGTACATAATTGGTGGTTGAAACTGCAGCCAATAACTGTTGGTTGTTTCTTCTTTTAGGGTAAAGGAAAAGCTGTTAGATTTAGGCTGGTCATGATGAAGAAAGTTTGTAAACCCTTATGAACTATATGCTTGTGTTGTGTATGGAGAGTTATTCATGGCAGGATTTGTCATGAACTACTGTTTTCTGTTCATATGTCTGCTGCTGCTTTTATAGCTGTGTAGTATGATTTGTATGTCCTGTTGTGAGCAAAGATAGGTAGGCTCGTGGACAGTTGAGAAGTTGAGATTAAGAGGTATAGTAGGTGGAATAGTGGTACACTGGAAATGATTGTTTGTCTCCCTGGTGAGGTGTTTCCTTCTCTCTTGTTTGAATGTATTTGCCTTTCTATTTTGAGTTAAGGTTGAGAAATCTAGTATGTCAATTCAAGTAGTTTGGAATTCCATGACATCAGTTAAATTAATTTTGTTAGTAGGTAGAAACATTTTATCACTTTTGTGTAGTCTCCAAGCACTACAAAGTTAAGGAATTATTCTATTTACACATTAGTTTGGATGGATTTGTTATTGTGATTGTAGCAAAGTAACTTTTTGGATGGTCATAAATACTTCTAGGCTCTGTATGTCTTTTGAAATATAGTTTAGGCATGATTAAGAACCTAAGAAATGTCCCTTGCTTTTGTTGGTTAAATTCCTCTAATTGATTGATATCATGATTACTAGGTTCTGTGCAAAGCCTTCTTTCACTCATTCCTCTTTTTGGTATGCAATATTTTTAAATGGATTATGAAATCATTGGTTAGCCATTGTTATGATTTGTAATAAAATTATGGTGTGTTTGTCTAGAAATTTGGTTATGAATATCAAATCATAAAATCTTGAACTTTAATAAATACAATAAAAATATTCATGCATCTTTTGATTTTTGAGCTCCATGCATCTTTTTATTGTTCAACCTGATTTATTGCATTGTTTTTCTGGTTGCAGTCCTCCTGCTATAGAGAGGTTGTCGAGTGGTTTGTTTCAAGAGGTGATCATAACAAATACCATTCCAGTGTCAGAGCAGAACTATTTTCCTCAATTGACAGTCTTGTCAGTAGCAACCCTCCTTGGGGAGACCATATGGCGGGTTCACGACGACTGCTCTGTAAGTGGAATATTTCAGTAATAGTTCATCCTTAAAAACGCGTAGGGGTTTATCTGTTACATTTGATTTGCGGCTATGTTCCTTTGTCAGTGATTCTTTCATAAGCAAATGGAAGAATGAGACCTGCTGAAAGATAATTGCCTTAACCATAGTCCACAATTTTGATTTTGAAAAGGTTGAAACTTTGGATACCCAAGATTACCAAAAAACAGAAAGAAAAAAATTAAAAGGCAAGAGTCCAATTTGTCTGTGCTCTATTGTCCTATTTCTAATTCATATCATTTGAGTTATATATCAATTTCTATTTTATATCATTCGAGTTATATATCAATTTCTAATTTATATCATTTGAGTTATATATACAAAAAAGGTGGCTTATCAGGGTAGTCCTGCATAGGTTTTCTAGTTTGAGAGCAATGGTGTTGTGAGTAATTTCAATTTTTCCCCCAATTTTCAGGGCGGCTTTGAACCCTATTCCAGCTTGGGTATTGACTGAGCAATTTTCATTGGTTGTGCACTCTCTTTAGTTCCATTACGGTATCATAGTTGCCTTGTTGGAAACAGAAATTAATAATGAAATCAAAATGTATTAGCCACATAATCCTTGCTTTTCAGTCGTTTTTTTGTTTAAAGCTTTGTACACTAACAGGATTATGGAATAGATTCTTTTCAAGAGCTCCAATTGAACTCCATGTACGTCCCAAAAGATTCTCAGTTCTCTTCCCCTCCCCCCTGCCCCCACCCCCCTTTATTTTTTATTTTTTTGAGAGAGTGACTGATGAAAGTAAAAAAAAAGAAAGTATACTCGTATAATGAGAATTGATGTATGATGTATATTTCACCTAGTCTGGTTTAAATTTCCATAAAGTAAATGTCTAATAATATACTTCTTGCTTTTCGCTCATATTAATTTATAAATCAATCTCATAATATGGCTTAATTTTTCATTTGAGGAATGAATAAATGTTATCGAGCTGATGAAGTAGGTGGACTGTTTCTGCTTAAGAACTGTTCTTGCGTCTCTGGATGATTGTGGCATAAGATTTTGAAATTTTTTTTTGTCTGGTTAAATGTATTTTGAATACCTAGGTTCCAATTGTTATGATGGAAGTGAATCAAGAAAAACCCATCAGTGCTGTATTTGAAGGATACATATTTGCACCGCACACCCTTTGGTACGATGGTCACTCTACAAGTTTAAGTGCTTGTAGAGTACAGGAGCAAGGGCTGAAGTTCAAGTCTTTAAATATGAGTTTTACATGCATATACTCATTAGGCTAAAGTAGAATTTCTAATTTGTAAAAAAAGAAAAGAAAAAGATGCATATCATTCTGATGGCAGTGCTATTAGGCTACAGTAAATAACATTTTGAATAACATTCTGATACCCGGAAAATATAAAACCTTTTCATAACATTTTGAATATAATTCTTAGAAACAGTTGTTGGATTAGAAAATCTTCACTATTTCAAGACATGACAGCGTTGGCCCAATTTCAAATTTTACAGTCTGGTAAGCAACCCAATCTTTTGTAAAAACAAGTTTACCTTGTTCATGAGGTATTTAATTAATTTATTAATTCCTTGTCTAAAGTAAATATTATGACTAAATTTTTTCTATCAACCTCATAAATCTATTTTGATGGATTAATAATAAAATTATAATTAACATTAAAACAATAAGGCATTTTTCGCTTGCCTTTTTCCTTGAATATTCTTTAAGGCTTCTAGATTCTGCCGTGCTTGCTTCCGTGCACATCTCAGCATCAACCTTTTATTTCCTGGGAATGAACTCAAAGAGAGAGGACAACTGCATTCAGCAGCTCTTGGAGTTGGTCATTCTGCAAATAACCTTGTGATGTTGCTGCATAATGATGTTGAGCATTAGCTGATGATGCAGCATATGTTGATGATGAGAACAAGCTCAAACCTCGTTTGGAAGCACCAAACACAGTCTTGTGTCTTGAAGCCTTAAGAGAGAACAACTTGCTGCCATGACCTCTGAAGCTGAAGAAGGTTCGGATACTCCTTCTACAACTCCTTATAAAAGAGATTGTACAAACATATGGAATGAAATTCATGTCCAAACTGTCAAAGGATACAGCTTTAAGCTTTGATTTGGTGCCCAATTTAGCATGAGAGATAAAATGTGTCAACTACGTTATTAAAGGAAATAGGCACTAAAAAATTTACAAATATGCCAATCTAGGGGCAAAATGTATCATATATTAAGCCAATTAGATCTGATTGTCGAAACATGTTCTAAGAGTTAATATAAGCATGTGGCGCAAAAGCTTATGAAAAATGAAATGAGTTTGTGATGAATATTCCTCTTTAATATGAATAAATGGACCACAAGGCCTAATAGGAAAATAGCAATGCTTTTTTTTTTTTTTTTTTTTGAACCTATGACGTCTGCTCTTGATGATTACTTTTTATCATTGGATCAAGATACTAATAAGTTTTTGGGTGTAGGCAAAAATTGAACTCCAAATCTCTTATTTGACCATCAGAAACTTTACTAATTGAGCTAATTGGAACTCACATCAATGCTTTTTAATAACAATGCCAGAATTTCTGATAAAAGAGAGCATTCATCCAATGAGGTCTAGGAGCCTTTATTGGTCCCATTTGGAACAACACCGCCTTTATTTCATCCACACTAAATTCATTGGACAATATCTGCTACATATCAGAGGCCACCTTTCTAGAAACCACATTTAGGCACTCTTCCATCTGATCACATGGACTTGCACTAAACAAATTATCAAAGTAATCCGAAGCTACCTTGACTATATCCACCATATCTTCCACCCATTGATCTTCTCCATTTTTTATTCCATTGATGTGATTTTTCCTCCTTTGTTGGGTTGCTTTGGAGTGAATTTTTTTTTTTCTTTTGTAATTTTTTTTTTTTTTGTATTTTTATCCCCATATTTTAACCATGGGATTCTTGACCTTCACGCCCAATAGATCTCCTTCTTCAGAAGGAGTTCATCCATTCTTTTGCATGCTTCCAAGTACTCGGCCTTGTTCTCTTCAGTGGTCTTAGCTTCATTCAGAGCATCAACTCATTTTAGAAGCTGTTTAATTGTCTCAACATTTGGGTTAGACTTGGCATTTCCCCATGCCATTAGATCTATTCCACAATTGCTATTTTTTCCTTGATTAAAGCCAACCCAAATTCCGATTCCCAACCGTGTTCCATGCATCCACCGCCATTGTTTCACGATCATCCCATAAAAGCCATGCTTCCTTGAATTTGAAACTCTTTTCTCTTCTTTGTCTATGTTGTCCGTAGCTTTGGATTTGAAGTATAATGGGCAGATGGTCTGAAGCATGAGAAGAAAGGTGAGTGAACGTGCTTAGTTGGTATTTCTTCCTCCACTCCTTTATTGCAACAGCTTGGTCAAGCCGCACCTTCGTATTGGCATCACTAAGTCTCTTATTAATCTAGGCGAAGGATAGCCCCTAAAGCCCAAATCTTCAAGTTGACATAGTTCCAATACATCCCGAAAAGCATCGACCTGGACTGTTTGTGGTGGTCATTTGCTTAGCTTCTTTGAGGCATGAAGAAAAGCATTGAAGTCACCAATGTATAGCCAAGGTTCGTCTACAAATGTTCTCAAGTGAGCCAATAACTTCCACTACTTTTCCTGTTTCTATATTGCTAGCCACCCATAAAAACAAGTAAAAAACCATGTAAAACCATCATCCTCTGTCGCCTTAGCCAAAACATGGTTAGTAGTAAAATTAATGACCTCCATCAATACGTCATTCTTCCAAATAAAAGCTAATCCTCTCCCTAAATTTGTATGTTTAACAATAATCCGATTTGGAAAAGACAAGTTGTTGTAAAGTTTCTCAAATCCTTCTTTATCCAGTCGTGTTTCCATGAGAAAACACACATTGGGAGCTTGTTCTCTCACAATATTGTGAAGGCTACGACCTGTCCAAGGGTTCCCAAGCCCTTGGCAGTTCAAACTTAGAAGCCTTATTGCTCCTAGCAAGGGTGGCTCTCCATCCCCACTGATTCATCAACATTAGCAGTTTCCTCCATGTCTACCTTTCCATGTTTTACCCATAAATTTTCCTGCTCCACATCCAAACTTACAATATTCTCAAATGCCAAATCCCTCTTGCCAAGTGTAGACACTGCATTTTGTATCCCTTAAGACTTGGGCCCCTATTCCTTAATGATGCTCGAACTCTAAGGCCCAAGGCCAGTTTAGAGCCTAATCAGATATTAAATTGACTTGAGGAGTGTTAAAATGGAAAAATATAACCTTTTAAATGAGCACAAATCTATTTTTGAAAGAAAAATGACTAAAGTAGCCCCCGGCCTGCGTACACGAGCCAATATATGCATTCGTAGGCATGATCCTGCGCAGGCAGCTAGGGTTTCAGAAGCATAAGAAAGACAAGTTTTCTGCAATAATGGCTAAAGTTTGGAAAAAATCCCACATCGTCTAGGAGCCGTTCCAAACCCCATTTTTTCAACTATAAAAAGCCTCACATGATACATTTTCAAAACAAATAGAAATCTCATGGGAAAAATCTAAGATTCACTAGAAAATAGTGAATCAAAATGGAGTTTTTCACAAAACACCATCAGGTCATTTTTATTTGATTGAGACTTTTTCTAGCCCTAATCCTTCGAGTTTAAGATTACTAATCACTTTTTCATTGAATTGTGGTAGATTTGACTAACAGAAAAGGTAAAAAATAAAGCCTAGGAGCTTTTGCTTATAAGGTATTCTTTTTAAGCTTTTCTCTTTATTATCTGCTTTAGTCCTTGTTTTAATCTTTTTTGTTGTTTAGTTTATGCTTTTATATGTTTGTTTAGGTTAGTTTTAGGTTTTCTTTATGTCTTTGAACATGCTAGGTTGCTAGGTTTTACGTTTTATGTCTTGTTTAGTTTTTGCTCTATTTCTGTGTTGATTAGGGTTTCTAGGTAAGGATCTGCATACACACGATCTAGTCTATGCACGCAGGTTGAACTCATGCATACGCAGACCTGTTCTAGCATGTGTTGTTAGGATTTATGCCCTAAAATCCAATTTATTGGCAATGTCATAAATAATTAAATTGTTTAGTTATATGAGACTATTTATAAATGAACTAATGTGACATTATCTTAGTCCATAAGATGCATAGTATGTGATTTATGTGAAAAGTCACAGAAAGATATAAATCACAAGTTCTTTGTAAACTCGAAATTTTAGTTCGTAGTCGGTGATGAAATTGGGTATTTTCATCTGCGAAGACTATAACATATCAACTACGATGATTTGTCTTAATCATGGAAGTGGAGACTTCTAGTTGGTATGTTGATATGTTTTAAGAGTTAAGACATATTGAACTGGACCGCTATGAGATTTATTATTCTCCTAAAGACTGTCAAATGAATAATAAATCTCACGACTTCTATTTACGTCAACTCTAAATCCTGAGAGAATAATGGACCTGATCATGAGATGTAGGTTGCTTTAATATATCAGAAATGAGATCTATAAGTTATGGTCAAAATCTTAATATGTTGGGCAACCACATTTAGTGTTGATGGAACATATATTCTCAAGATGGAATTCATAATCTCTTTACGGAGATATAAAATATTCCCTTGAGATAAGTTTAATGGGTTTAATTATTCAAAGTGTTGGGCCCAACCATTTTAGTAAAGAGTTACTAAAGTATATATTTATGGAGTTGAATTTCATAAATATATAATGAATAACATAAAGGATTAAACCGGGTACTCAAGGATTAAGATATAGTAATCTTCAAAGTGGCAGTCTATTTCATGACTTTGTATTACTACGAATATTTTAATGAAGGGGTTGTATGTTTAATAAAGTCTTGGGATATAATTTATTAATAAGGCCTAGAGTGCAATTATATTCTTATAGTAGTATTGAATATAATTAATGGTAACTTTAGACTTGTCAAGAGTTGACGGAAAAGTCCAAGGCCCATTGGAGCTAGAGTCTTATTTGTTTCCTTTAGTCCCATCTCAAGCCACAAACTAAAACCCAATTGGGTAAGCCCAAAAGGCTAACCCAATTAGATAATCAGTCACTATTTAATAAGAGTTATTATATAAAGAAACTATTAGAGAATAGTTTTAACGTACGTATGATAAAAAGAAAATAAATTAGTTTTTCTCCACAAGGAGAAGAAGAAGGATTTTTCTTTGAGAGCCTATGTACAAAAGACTGATTGAGAGACCACACATCTTGGGCACCATGTGGAATTGAGATGAAGATTAAAGGTTTTCTCAAGTTTTTTTTTTTTTTTTTTTTGAAATTCACTGCATCAAGGTACGCTTTCTATTCTTTGTTCTAGAATTCATGGTTACATGTTTATCTTTCATGATTGAAGTAGATTCATGTTTTTGTTGCTTCCGCTGTGTGTTTTGTATGAGATACAAAACTAGATTTTCCAACATGTGTGATGCCGTTACTCAAAAAACCTAAATTTTTGTTTGTTTGGTTTCTGCTTTCACATGTTTGTTTGCATAGCCTTTTTTTTACATGTTTTTAAGCCTCATAAAATGTTTGCTCATCTTTTAACATGCTTGTTGTTATCATATGTCTAGATTAGGGTTTAGATTAAGGTTTCATGATTGTTTCTTGTTTTAATGCCATGCCATTCATTCATATGTTCATGCATTGATGCCATAGATACTGTGCTGCTGAAAGGTAGGTAAAAGGCAAGTCATGTACTGGCTATGACCATGCATTTGTTTTAGGGTTTTAGATGCATGATTAGGGTTTCTAGTATGTTAAAATTTGTTTTTGATATGTTTTGTTTGATGATATGCTAGTTGCCATGTTTAAGTTGTTGTTTGGTTTTAGATGAATGTTAGGATTTTCTTTTGTGTATTTGGCTTTCTTTTGTTTTGTGGATAGATAAGTACGCTTGTTTAGGGTTAAAGGTTGCATGCTTGTTTGTTAGATGCATGTTAGTGTGTGTGTGATAATGATGATATATTTCATTCTAAGAAAAATTAAAAGAGTCAATAACTAATGGGAAGTACTTAATAATAATAAAAGGGTCCGGTTAATGTATGATTTTAATCATCAATTTTAAGAAATTTTTTTATGAAAAATTGGAAAAACTAACAAAAATGTTAGTAATTTTTTATTTCCATAAAATGTTTAGGGTTTAGGGACAAGAAGAAACCAACCAAGCTTGAGGAGAGAGAGGGGGACAGGGTAGCTGATATAATTTGGGTCAGGTTGATCCAATCCAGTTGTTTGGAACCCTACCAGATTCGGTCATGGGTTTAGTTCATGTTGGGCTTAGCCCAACCCCCATAGGGTTTCCCCACACTTAGGTCAGGCCATCAGCTCTTTAAGGCTTCGGCTTAATCTGTTTACAGCAAGTAGTCTAGGTTCGTATTTTAAAATAAAAGTTCATAGGCCCATCACACACTTTAATGAACTTTCGGTCCACACAGTAAAAGGGTCCATCAGCTAGTGGTTTTCCTTTAATTACAGAAATGAAATAATACTTTTGCATATTACATTTTAACCCCCCCCAAAATTTCCCAAAATCATGTTTTGACCTCAAAACTTTTCTAAAATTTCATTTCAACGCTTAAACGTTTCAAAAATCAAATTTGGACCCCAAGACTTTTACAAAATTACATTTTGGTGCCCCAAACTTTTATAAATTGAATTTTTGCCCCTAAGGTTAACAAAATCTCTTTTCAATTTCTTTGAATAAATAAAGTGTCTTATTTGTCAATAAGTTCACATGTTGATAGATCAAAATTGCATGATATTGTACAATTCTCTTTAGAATACACATGTTTGTCCATAGCCCATTGATAAGCTAACAAATTCCCCCTCCCTTGCACTAAACATTTTGATTTATTGTGTTTTGTGCATGAGAATGATACTTGGAGAATAAATTTGCATAAGGTTCTTTTCTCTTTTTTTTTTCTTTTTTTTTTTTTACGGTGTAGAGTAATATATTTACCTAAATACATAGTAAATAAATACTCAAATGCTAGCTATATATTATTCTCTTGTAATGTAGTAAATAATTTTCACATTTTATTTACATATATTCACATATTTTTCTTGTACATATTCCTTGCAATAAGTATTCACATGTTATTTAATATATAAATAAATACTCACATGGTAAGTATATATATTGTTTGTACAAAATTCTTTCAACCAAATGCTAAATATTTAATTTGTTTTCCTAAAAATGTGTACGATAAAGTTAAATTAAAAAATGTGTACTATCTTTTGGATAGGCAATGTGGGGTGCTTAACACCTAGAACAAATAGGTGTCTAATTACACTTTAAAAAAAACCAATAGTTGGTAGCAACTTCCTAAAAATAAGAAAAAAAGGCACACACACATGCACATAAAACCACGTTGCCAAAGTACTCGATGTGGGAATTTGGGAAAGTGTTAAGGAGTGTTTTTCCAAGGGTCCAGATGTGTTTGTGGTATGTTTCGGTTGAACCATTTATGGTCCTTTGTTTTTGCATGCATACCCTTGTATGTAGTTGATAACATGTCTTTCCTTTATAACACGCTTGTTAACGCCCTTGTATGTAGTAACAACATGTTATGCTTTATTTATGCATGCTTACCTTTGTACGTGGTTGCTAACCTGCCTTTTCTTTATAACATGCTTTTTGACACCCTTGTATGCAGTAACAACATGTTATGTTTTATTGAGTAATTCTTAGGTACTCCCGGAGCACGGAGAATGGTGCTCCCTCCTCTCACATTCATGGTGGGGTCCGCTCATTAAATTCATAGTGGGGTCCACCATGAATGTGAGAGGAGGGAGCACCATTTCACTATACTCCGGGACTATCTAAGAATTTTCCTGTTTTATTTATGCATACTTACCCTTGTATGTAGTTGATAACATGCCTTTCCTTAAACATGCTTGTTAATACTCTTGTATGCGGCCATAACATGTTATGCTTTATCTATGAATTTTTACCCTTGTATGTGGTTGACAACTTGCTTTTGCTTTGTTTTATAACATGCTCTTTAACACTCTTATTTGCAGTCACAACATGTTATATGCTTTTAATTCCTTGACTATGTTATATTTATGTTATGTCTGTTTGTTTGCCTTATTTGTTATCTGCCCTCTGTGTCCTTGTTTGGTGTTTGCATGTAACAAATGGAGCACATACTAGGATTTCAAGAGCCAAGTAAAAAGATATGATCTGTAGACAAGGACGGACCTAGAATTTTAAGCTTGTAGAGGCCAAAGTATAAAGAAAAAGAAAAAGAAAAACTCCAAATAAGCATCCATATAGTATTAAAAAAATTATAAATATACATAAAATCGTTATTTCTAAATACATTAACATAGAATTATCTACCAACAAAGACAAAAACAAAAACAAAATAATGTTTTTTTTTTTTTTAAATACTAGGTTGGCTAGGATTTTTGTTGTTGTTGAAGTTAGAGCATTCACAATGATATTGCTAAGAATTTTAGCTTTTAGCACATCAAAAAACTATTTTATCCATTTTACCACGTTACTTTACAATAAACTCAATATCAAATATTCTATTTTTTTTTATCACTTCATTTAAAATATTATAAAAAAAAAACTCATTAAAATAATAAAGGAAGAGAGATAATTTGAGTTTTTTAATTCAAGGAAAAGATATAATTTTAATAAAATATTGTATTTTATTTTTAACAACTTTATAAAGTTAACTAGTATTTATACCAGTTTACTATAATTACAAAAAAAATAATAATAAAAAATTAGCTATAACTTCTCTTATAACACATGATTTTTTTATTCTTTGATGGTAAAATAGTTTTTTTTTGCTAAAATAAAATCACCATTGTGAATGTTTTTATTGCATTTGTTAAGTTTTTGAGTTGAATAATTGCTATTTGGGTTACCAGCTTAACCAACATAGCTGACATTGAATTACCTCCTGGAGATGTTGGACATGCATAGAAATTTTTAGAATTTTTTATGCTTCTTTTGGAAAGTTAAGTTTAAGTGTTTAACTTTGATTATATGTACTGGTATACCAAAATGCAAAGTTAGCAGCTTATTGTTTAATGGCTAAATTAATGTTCTTTTGCCAAAAAATTAAGATTATCTAAATAGGTAGCTATTGCTATAAATCATGCTCTTAATTGCATATGGTCTCCCAATCAATTTAAACACTCTTATATTTCTACAATCTCCAAAAACTTGGGTCACATGGCCTACAAAAAATCTACCCCATCCAATTTTCTCACCCCTAATATCTTATTCTTTATTAGAGAGAAGTGTTTTAGTAAGAGGTAATTACCATAAAGCATTCAATCTAAAAAGAATTTGCAACCTCAATCCATGCTTAAAAATCCAAACTAATAGAAACCTAAGAAATCCAAACTATTCTAAGTCTGAACTTAAAACAGTCAAAACATAAACCATGAAGCTGTATTTTTTCTGCAAAAAAAAAACATTTGTAGCTTTTTAGTTGGGTGTAAAGAACCTAAAATGAAATAAATTAAGATCCTCCATTGATAAATTGCTTTTTGAGCTACTGTGCACTACATTAAATGGATCAAGATCCTCCATTTGCAAAACTGATATAACTGATTTAGTGATATATGCCAAATGTGTTTCCGGTTATGTTCACTTACTTTTCTAACCAATGAATATTCATAATTGGGAGAAACCCAACATCAGAATCAGTACAGAAAAATTATAATCAACATTAACGTTCAAACTCTCTCATGTTCCTTCAATCAAACTTAAAAAAATAGAATATTGATTTAAAACAGCAACCATATATTTGCTATGTGTTTAGAAGAGAGCATACCCAAACAACCTTCAAAGATCCTTTGTTGTTTCTTGAAATAATCAGCTACCCAGTTTCCTTTTCCTACAATTAAATGCATAAGATGAATGAATGCATCAAAAATCATCAAATTTTGATTTTGTACCAGGTAAATAACTACCCAGATAAATAACTACTTGAGTTTAGTTTATTGCATATTTGCATGGTTTATATTGGATATATATGTTCAGGAAGACAACATTTAAATCTACTTCTTTTGGGTGAAAAATCCATAATCAAACTAAACCTGAATCTAATGCAAAAATATGAATTTTAAATACTCACAAGTTACAATTACGTTCCATTAACTGAACCATGAATTGGTAAATGATAATTTTCTCAGCTGTAGTAAAATAGTATTTCTTGAAAAAACAAAAATCATTGGCACCACTCAAATCACCCAATAAAATCTTAATCAAACCCATACTATCAAAATGAAGAATACCCATAGATTTTAGCAAATTTATTTTTTCTAAGATGTATATGAATGTTTTGCAAACATAACTTTTTAAAGAAGATTTAGACAATTTTTTTTCTTCTTCTTGTTTGATTGCACATTAGGATTGCAATCTACAAACCCTTGTGATGCACAAAAAAGTTTTTTATTAAATAAAAAAAAATACAAAATAATAAACCGACTCTTTCAATGATGATAACTATAAGGTACAATTGTAATAAGGATAGATATAAATTATTTTATAAACCTGCTCCATATCTGTATATCATTTGAAATTGATTTTTAGAAAACACAAAAAAAAAAAAAAAAAAAAAAAAAGAGAACATATAATTCAATATGACGTGTTCTCTGTAACTTGAGTCTACTGACTACAGAGTAAAGTGTAGAGACTGGACTGAGAGAGTTGGAAGAAATTGAAACCAAAAAATTAACTACATTAAAATTCAAAAAAAAAAAAATTATTTATACATGATAAGTTACAATTCACTAATAGATGCACTAAAAAAAATTTAGAAATTTAGTACAGAGGTAAACGTATACCATACCTTTAACCTTGATTCGAATGGAGGAAAAGACTAAAGAGAAAGGCAACAAAAAGTAGAAATTAATCAAGAATATTAAATCTAAATAAAAGTGAATCAAAGAACAAAAATTAATAATGAAACCTATAAATTTCATCACCAACTAGGCTGGCTAGGTCGGTTTTGATGGGCTGGATGAGATCAATGGCAAATGGGACGGCGTTTGCATGTGGGTGGTTTGTGGCTTGTGGTAGTGGTCTTTGCCATGGGTCTAAGGAAGGAGATATATGTTGGTTTGTAGGAATGGTGGGTATGGTAAGTTTTGATTCTTTGGATGCTCTATTGTGGGTCTAAGGAAGGAGATCTCTACGGTGGTTGGTGGTTTGCATTTTGGAGGAAGGAGAAGTGGTCTTTGCCGTGGGTATGAGGAAGGAGATATCTGTTGGTTTGTGGGTATGGTGGGTTTTGATTGAGAAATCAATGGGTATGGTGGGTGTGGTGTCTTTGCCGTGGGTCTGAGGAAAGAGATCTGCTGTGGGTCTGAACGTTGGGGGAGCTGGTAGAGGAGCTTTGGGTTGAGGGAGATGGTAGAAGGAGCTCTTGCGTGAATTTTGGAGAAAGAGAAGGCAGAGTGTATATATCGGGTTCGAGTTTTAGAAAAGCTCTTGCATTTATGTTTTTTGTTTTTTTTGTTTTATTATTTTTTTTAAAGTTTAAAAAAGTTTAATTTTTTTGGGTTTATTTTTTTATTTTTTTTTTTAATATCGTGCTGACTTGGAATATTGTGGGAGTTTCAGAAGTTTCGGTTTTATATATATACTAGTCGCTAACCTGTGCTATACACGGGATTAGTAAATAAAAATTAAATATAATTATTTTATTTGAAAGTACATTTATTTGAAAATGAATAAAATTAAGTAAAAATATAATTGTACGCAAATTGCTGAAGGAAGATAACAATATTTTGAACTTGTACTGCTTCTTGAATCAAAACCATACAAAAATCTTTTCCTAGAAAGCAGTAACAATTTCAAATAAAAATGTGAATATATGCACGCTACAGCAAGTGGAAAAGAAGTATAACTATGCAATAATACATTTTTTGCATTTAGATCTAACAGGAAAGAAAAATCCCTTGAAGAGCCAAGCCTTGGCATATGATATGATATCTATAAAATGAACTTGCTTGCAGCTTCATGCAGAGCTGAAACACCAACATAGAGATCTGATATAGCCCCAATCTTCCATGGGTCAAATAATTTGGTGAAACATTAGACACAATCACTTATTTAAGAAATTAGTACAAAAGATCATATCGGGTTGGACCATTTTATTAGTTGAAAAAATTTTCAGCAAAGCCAAAGCTTATCTACAAAAAATCAGTGAATTCCAAATGGAATCAAAGGCAACACAAATAATGGTAATGTTTATTGCAATGGTAAATATCTCTATTGCACTTGTAGTTCATAAAAGTAATGTTTATTTCCATATCTACTATTTGTTTAGTATGTATGTAAAGTTGACTTAATATGTATCCTTCTCAATTGCATTACACACGAAATGTACAATTTTGAAGCAAGTCACATGGTTTAGTGAACCAAACAAAATCTAACACAAATAAATATCTAAAACATAACCAAATCTAACCTTTATACCTACCTTTATCTAATCCAAATGCCTAAATCATAATCTATCCCAAGAAAATACCCAAACCTAGATCATATTTGTTAAAGAAAATATATACTATATTTAACAATATTTGATGCACAAAATTTTAAATTAAAAAAAAATACCAGGAAGAATATTTGACCTTTAGTTTGGTATCAATAGTGACATAATGGAAGCCAATCAATATATTAACTAACCCCTGTGACAAAGAAAGACAACTCAAATCAGTAATTTTATTTGGTAGAACAAAATAGTATATAATTGACATTAAGATGTGGTTGTTACTTAATGTCACCAATCACAACAATATAAAGAGAAGTATATAGGCTGCTAATCCAAGTATACTCTGTTATCCATTAGAAACTGTTAGTAGAAAAAGACACATCTATCATCAAAAGCTTAGGTAACACACTAATGACATAAAACTAACCGTCAAGCATTAGTTTTAAAACCAACACAAGGTATGTAATAAACTAATAATTTTTATAAAAAATGGTGTTCAAAGTGGGATATAAGCAAATAAAAGTAGCATTAAATAGAGACACAACTACTAAAATGGCTTTCATATCAATATCTAGAAATTCCTAAGGAAATAATATTCTCAAAAGTAACCGCATACCACTTTGACTCCAAGAAAAATTATGAAAAGACCAAGGTAAAAGTTCTAAAATTTTAAACCTCCTACTCATATCAAACAAATGCTCAGATCAATGACCACTACAATTTTAAATCCTATCCATCATAAATAACCTAAAATTTACACATGCAAAACTGCAAAAATGCTGCTTTATTATTAGGGGGAAAAATTAGAGTAAAAGATCATCTGCATAGATATGATTGTCTCAAACCCAAGATTAAACTTCAGCCTTAATTATTTCAACAGTATACCAATTATGTTTTAAAAGTAAGCTTGCATTTGACAGAATTCAAGTAGCTAAATACATGCTGGTCAAAATGAGCAATGTCCATTGAAGCAAAATTAAAAAGGGAAACTACTTCTCAAAAAAAAAAAAAAAAAGGAAACTAAAAAAGGTCAGTCATGTTGCATACCAAATCTGCATTATCGATGACAGCAACATCTGCCTGTTTTAGTGCAGTCAACACAAAGGCTCCCTTAAAGATCCAAGTGGGAGTTTTGGCAGTTACACCACAACATTAACCCATTGACCATTACTATCTCTAGATTGTGCTGCAAGCTCCAGTGCTTTATCAATAATATATGCTATAAGTAACACCTCACTGAGTAAAAATATTGTGTTTCAAGACTTCATCAATTAAATCAAGATAGTAATCAGCATCAACTGAAAAAATAAAAAATAAAAAAAAATAACAACAAAAAATCTAAAGATTTTCTAAAACAAAACCTAATAACTATTTAGAATCAAGTCAATTGTGCCTAAAATTTTTATTGAACCCCATAAACAAAACTATCTGCAACAAACAGCCCATATATATCACTGAAAATTCTGAAACCACAATCTACATCAATATTAATTAATTTTTCAGCCAAATAAATTAATCACCAGGCCAACTCTTAGGCCTTTCAAAAAAACACCAAAAAAAAAAAAAAAAAAACCATTAAATCGATACTATCTCCACTACGAAACCCATCCATATCCTCAATATTTTCTTACAAAACTTGCAGAATTGGATTTTTATGAGCATTTCCTTGACTTCAACCAAAAAAAAAAAAAAAGGGAGGAAAAAGGGCTCTGTTCTATGCCCAGATCAATGACCGCTACAGTTTTAAATCTTATCCATCATAAATAACCTAAAATTTATATTACACAAACTGATTTACAGATGAATTGTATTTTTGTATGATGTAATGTAATTTTTTACGTCAAGGCAAAGTTAAATGATGATTCCAAAGAGCAACAACAAAAAGCATAGCGATGAGAAGGTCTATTGGCATATTAGAGACTTGTGAATGTGATAGAATTTAACTTACCTTTTTCTTTAATCCTAACATTACAAAGAGAAAACATGACTTAATATGAAAAGAAAACAGAAACTTGGAAAGAGAGAAACTTTTTGATAAAATAGTATTAAAAAAACTATAACATGAATCCACCAAAAAATTATGCCCATGACAAACTAAACACGTTACAATTGAACAAAAACAGCATAGCCTCCTCTTATAATACTTTGCCACTAAACACCCTTGCGTTTTTCTAAATCCAAATATGTTGCAATGAAGTGCTATATTAATAAACCGAACTGCCTCAGGTGAAATCCTAAGTCCATTGTTGCATGCCTATATGCAAATTGGGTCATGATCTATCAATTGCAGAAAAACCATGTAAACCAACTGACTTGCCACCTCCTCATTATAGTTAAGCTGCAACCAACTGAGGTTTGAGGACTATTGTGCACATGAGTTTTGACAACTGACATGATTTATATCTATTTATAAAGAAAACTTAACATTAAAAAATAGCATAAACCCAAAAATGCACAATCCTAACATAAATAAAAATGAGTGGGAATAAGCACATCAAATAGTCCAAACAATTAAATTTCCAGTATTCAAACCCAAGTCAGCACATCCCCAATTTGCATAAAACAGAATGTAACAACGTTTAAGATATTAAACATAAATATAGAACTTAGTGGGTAATCATTAGATAGTTTATGACAATTCATCTATACTATTATCCCAACACATGTACAGGCTTTTAACTTACATAGATGCAAAAATGCCAAGTAATACCAAGTGCTCTTAGAGGCATTTTGTTGAACTCCTAGTAGATATAACCGAGAAATAGAACTTGGTTAATCTACAGGTGTTGAAAATTGAGGGAACTATTCCAGTATCTAAGACATATTTAGAATAATGGAATTCACAATTCAAAAACATATTGATACATCAAGTAAAATTTAAGGAACCAACATTAGACTACCTAAACTACTTCCGGAAATTTTTTTAAAAACAAATCAGGTAATAAAAAAGATAACAAAAAACCTATACTTGGGTTAGATATTGGAGTGTAGTAGAAGAGGGCAAAGGGTAGAGCAAACATTTTCTTACAACCACACCCACATTTTCTTACTACATCACCTTTGCCTTGTTTTTCCTCATTAATTGGCAGTTTTTTCTTGTATCAATATTCATAATCCAAAAAGAAAAAGAAAAAAAAAAGAAACAAAACAAAGAATCAAACACAAATCAAATCAAACAATTCCTTAACTCAACACAAATCAAACAAAACAAAGAATCAAACAAAACACAACAAAAAATCTATTTGGGTTTCTCATAAATGATCCTAGAAACCAATGCTTATGACCAATCTTCAACCAACAATAATTCCCACAATTGATATTCGAATAAGAAATACATACCCACTTGAAAAAGACAGCCCTTGGCTTCTGCTTAGGGGATTTTGTGGGAAGTTTTTTGGGACTATGTGAAATCAATCAAAAAAGGAAAAAAAAAAATAGAAGCAAGAGATCCTTAAACTTAATACCTGATCTTGAATCAGTGGTAAAACAAAACTAAATAAATAAATTCAGATAAAAGAGGAGGAGGAGAAGAAACATACCTAATAGCAAGCGATTTGGTAGAGAAGGAAGCAATTGAATTGTAAGATTTTCCTGTGTATCGTGGGTCTTTATTAGGCTTTCAATTTGGGGGTAACAGAGACCACTTTTTTTTTTTTTTTTTTTGATAGGTAAGAAAGAAAATATTATTAAAAAATGAATAGCAAGAAAAATACATAGGGTTCACAATAATGAACAAAGAGTAACAGAGACAACTTGTAGTTGGATACTTGGGTTATACTTTGTACCCCTATGATTGATTGCCACCCTCTAGTCTAGATGGAAATCAATTTTCTTAGAAAAATTTCAGTATAACCAATCGATGTGGCAAATTATGCAGAGGAAAATCACTAAGGAATTATTATCTTTGTTTTTTTTTAAAAATAGAATCAACCAAAGACGTCTTTCTAGGATCAACATGAGCCACAATCTTTTTTTTTTCTTTTTTTTTATAAGTAATAAGATATATTGATATAAAAAAGGAGAACCCTAGTACACAGGGAGTGAACAAGGGAAGAAATCAAATACAAAAATTGCAAGAGTCTAGGAAATCAATAAAAGAAGGGAATGATCGATTTTGCAAAGCAAACAACCAATCCCTTAAAGTTCTAAAAAAGAGTAGCTTGAGGTCCGGAATAGATCTCTCAATATCTTCAAAACATCTACTATTCCTCTCCCTCCAAAGACACCACAAAAGGCAACGAGAAATGATGGACCAAATAAAACCATTTCGATGACGACTAAAGCTGCCTTGCCAACACCCTAACAGCCCCAAAACAGTGTGCGACATAAACCATCTCTATATTCCTCACTATGAAATTCTACCAGAATTCAAATATCACTTAGTTTAAATAATGTAATAAAACTAACCCCAAAAAGTATCATTGTGGAAAATTCTATTTAACAAATAAATTCAAGCAATCAAAATCAAGCAAATTCATCTTAAAATTACAATTTCAGACCCAATTACACAAACTCACTATGAAGACATACGCTTTTATCAAACCATTGGATTAACAAAATTGCATACAAAAGTAAAGCCAATAAAAAAACACCAATAAAGGAAAACCTGAGAAAAACTGAGAGAGAACGGTCTGATACCCATAGTCAAGCTTTCTGCAAAATAACTTGGGTCTGTGTTTGAGAGAGGGGTAAAAGGTAGAGGTTCTACGCTTAACGGTGGACTGAAGGGGAAAAACAAAAGAAGACAATTACACCGGCAGTGATTCCACTGTGTGACGGCGGCAGGCTAGTGGAGACAATCCAATATCCTATCTCTCTTCACAGAGTTTCTTCTCGCTGAGGAAAAATGGGCAAGGCAAAATTGAAGTGAAATTGAGAATATATAAAGAGACAGTTAAAGAACTTAGGTTACGTTTGGTATATTGAATGAGGATTACGATAGATTGTAATCTTTATTACTAGTAATAAAGTGCGTTGTAATATAATAATTAAACATATTCATTAGTTTGGTTGTGACTTATAACATTAGAATGAAACTTAACATTTATTTTATGAAATATCTTACTCATACAATTATATCTCTTCAAAATTTGTTATTTTTAAATTTAAGAGAGATATGTGCTATTTTTTATGATTTTTTATTTTTATAATTGTTAGATATATATATATATATATATGGAAAGTTTGTTTATTTGGAAATATATTAAGTATAAAAATTATTTCACTTACTAAGGAATAACTAATACCACCTTTTAAAGAGGAATAATTATTCCTCATTTTGAAGAATAGCTATTCATAAGGAATGACTATTCTTTGTAATAAAAACATAACCAAACTAAAGAATAACTAAACCATAAGAATAACTATTACATTACAGCGCCTATTACAATCTACCAAACATGCCCTTACCCACTGAAACGGTGTTTTAAAAAAAAATTTTAAATAGGGAGTAAAATTTTGGTCAATGTGTGTGAGGGTGAGGCTAAAAATATAAAATATTTGATTTGGATTATTTGTTGGTTGGTTTTCAAAATATAAAAAAGGCTTATTTTTTAATTTGTCATGGATTTAAAGAAGTGTTTTTTTTTTTTTTTTTTTTTTTTTTTTTTTTTTTTTTTTTTTTTTTTTTTCTGTAACTACTATTTAAGAGTAAAGCGTTTCACGTAAACCACTAACACAATGTTTTGGTGTTTTAAAATGTAAACGTGGCATTAATTTGTGTAGCCACGCGGCACAATGAGGCGCGGTAAAAATAAAGTCAAATTTTTCGGCTATTAGTAACTATATACTAGTCGCTAACCCGTGCAATGCACAGCAATAAATACCGGATGATTTCAAGGAAAAAAAAAAGGTCATAACTTTTCATATTAGATATACCGAAATATGTCTATTGGTAGGTCATAACTCTTTATATTTGATATATATTAAAGGTGTCTATTGAACGAAAATGTGCATATTGAATGAAAATATGCCTATTGAATAAAAATGTGTCTATTAATTGAAAATATGCATACTGAATGAAAATGTGCATATTGAAGAGTCATAAACATTTCGGTATGAATAGTGGTTCATATTCATTTGGTAATTTTTTCTCAACTTCCTCTTTTTCATCTTTCTTAGAAACACAATAAACTTGTGGGTTTTTTTCAAAATTGCTATTTACAGAACCCAATAAATTTGGTTGTGTCATGGGGAGAATTTTGTGCCCATACACTATTGCACATAAAAAGCCAAAAAATATAGTTGGACCATGAACCAGTTATATATAAACTATAAATTTTCATGGTGCGAAAATCTAATTCAAACTCAAAGTAAATTTCAACTAAAACATAAAAATATTTTTATTACAATAGTCAACGATGAAACAATAAGAAGAATAAATTGTGAAGTGCAAATATGCCAAACACATATTAAATGCCACATGTTTGATTTTAACTGCCGTTTACTTTGATTTTACCACCAAAGTCTGTTCATTCCAAGCATGGTAATACAATCTTATACAAATTAAAACACAAGTAATAAAACTGCCAACAACACAGAATAGTTAAAAGCTAAACAACACAGAATAGTTAATAGGGTATATATTAATATTGAAGACAACGTTTCAACCAATAACAATACACAATACCATTCTTAGAGGAAAATATTAACATAAAGCAAATGTGCAGGATTCAATTTTTTACAATGGCCAACAATTAAAGTATCAGTATAAAGAGGTATCTACTTCTTGATTATAGTGTCGAAGTCATGGCCATTTCATAAATTATAATACAATCTCGCTCTATATTATGGCCATAAGAAAATATTAAAACAAACTATAATATTGCTTTAAACCAAATCTCCATTGCAACTACCCAATTCAAACCCAAATGTTAAAATTCGAATGGAGATGAGGAAATACAAAACAATAACTCCAATAACCAAATATGCTTAAATAAATAATCAAAGCCATTAAGCCAAAAAAATGCGAATTTAAACTCATTTTACAAAATCAAACGGTGCACAAATAATAATATGTTGTGTAACTTCGGCACACAAAGTAAGGCAAAAAGTATGTAACCGAATAGTATAACACCATCATGGCCATTTCGTAAATTATAATACAATCTCGCTCTATATTATGGCCATAAGAAAATATTAAAACAACCTATAATACTGCTTTAAACCAAATCTCCATTGCAACTACCCGATTCAAACCCAAATGTTACAATTCGAATGGAGATGAGGAAATACAAAACAATAACTCCTATAACCAAATATGCTTAAATAAATAATCAAAGCCATTAAGCCAAAAAAATGCGAATTTAAACTCATTTTACAAAGTCAAACGGTGCACAAATAATAATATGTTGTGTAACTTTGGCACACAAACTAAGGCAAAAGGTATGTAACCGAATAGTATAACACCGTCATGGCCATTTCATAAATTATAATACAATCTCGCTCTATATTATGGCCATAAGAAAATATTAAAACAACCTATAATACTGCTTTAAACCAAATCTCCATTGCAACTACCCAATTCAAACCCAAATGTTAAAATTCGAACGGAGATGAGGAAATACAAAACAATAACTCCAATAACCAAATATGCTTAAATAAATAATCAAAGCCATTAAGCCAAAAAAATGCGAATTTAAACTTATTTTACAAAGTCAAACGGTGCACAAATAATAATATGTTGTGTAACTTTGGCACACAAAGTAAGGCAAAAAGTATGTAACCGAATAGTATAACACCATCATGGCCATTTCATAAATTATAATACAATCTCACTCTATATTATGGCCATAAGAAAATATTAAAACAACCTATAATATTGCTTTAAACCAAATCTCCATTGCAACTACCCAATTCAAACCCAGATGTTAAAATTCGAATGGAGATGAGGAAATACAAAACAATAACTCCAATAACCAAATATGCTTAAATAAATAATCAAAGCCATTAAGCCAAAAAAATGCGAATTTAAACTCATTTTACAAAGTCAAACGGTGCACAAATAATAATATGTTGTGTAACTTTGGCACACAAAGTAAGGCAAAAAGTATGTAACCGAATAGTATAACACCATCATGGCCATTTCATAAATTATAATACAATCTCGCTCTATATTATGGCCATACGAAAATATTAAAATAACCTATAATACTGCTTTAAACCAAATCTCCATTGCAACTACCCGATTCAAACCCAAATGTTAAAATTTGAATGGAGATGAGGAAATACAAAACAATAACTCCAATAACCAAATATGCTTAAATAAATAATCAAAGCCATAAAGCCAAAAAAATGCAAATTTAAACTCATTTTACAAAGTCAAACGGTGCATAAATAATAATATGTTGTGTAACTTTGGCACACAAAGTAAGGCAAAAAGTATGTAACTGAATAGTATAACACCATCATGGCCATTTCATAAATTATAATACAATCTCGCTCTATATTATGGCCATAAGAAAATATTAAAACAACCTATAATACTACTTTAAACCAAATCTCCATTGCAACTACCCGATTCAAACCCAAATGTTAAAATTCGAATGGAGATGAGGAAATACAAAACAATAACTCCAATAACCAAATATGCTTAAATAAATAATCAAAGCCATTAAGCCAAAAAAATGTGAATTTAAATTCATTTCACAAAGTCAAACGGTGCATAAATAATAATATGTTGTGTAACTTTGGCACACAAAGTAAGGCAAAAAGTATGTAACTGAATAGTATAACACCATCTTCTCAACCAAAAAAAAAAAAAAAAGAATAGTATAACACCACGATCAATACTTAGAGCAATTTCTCAATCACGGTTGACCGAATTATTTTCTAACCTTTTCATCAAGGGAATACAGCGCCAATAATGTTGTTTTCTTATTTTTGTACTCCTCTGCAAGAAAAGAAACAAGGAGAAATAAGAAGTGAATGTAAATACACAGAGAGAGTTAAAAGATATAGTAACAGTACGTAGTAAAATTGTATTGAAACAGTTTATCTAATCCACCAAATGAAAAGACACAATTTTTCGGTGTTTTTTTTCTTTTTCTTTTTTTTATGATAATTTTTCGGTGTTTTAAAATGTAAACATGTCACAAATTTATATAACCACGTGGCACAATAAAGAGTGGTCAACAAAAAGTCAAACGTTTCGACTATTAGTTATTATATAGATATATAGATGATATGACTATTAAATAATGTGTGTGATTAAAAATTTAAAAGTATACCTAACATTTATTAATCAATAGTTTTATGAGAAAATTCATTTAAAAGATTTTCTTTGTTTCTAATTTATGTCGGTTACAAAACATTACATTTACGCATTAATTTTATTGGTTACTAAAAACATTAAAATTAATTACAATGTGTCGTTATTTATCGCGATATGTAATCAATGCATACAATATTTCTGTCATATGAAGATAAGATGTGAAAAAGATGTTGTATGCAATTATTACACATAATACAAACCCCATGTGTTATCTATTTGGACCATTTCTCTCACATAAGTTTGGATACTATATTTAAAACCCACAAGTGAGAATCATGGAATCCATAAATGATCTGCCTTAAAACTAAATTTATTGAGTCTCATTTATGGGTTTAGCTTACTTCCAGTATTTTTATAAAAAGAAATTTCATTTTATTTTAATGAGAGACTGTTATATCACTCACTAACTAAAAGAGAGATGATATTTTTTAGAGTTTTTTTTTTTTTAATTTTTCTATTGGATACATTTTTGAGAGGTTATTTTCTCATTTACACTACAACAAAAAATGTTTATTACAACGAAAGAAATTGTTGGAATAACATCAAAGTTATTGCAATAATTTATGCGAAGTGTTGCAATAAAATTTGAGATGATAAGTTTGTGCTAAAAAAACTTCATTGCAATAAATCTTAAATATTTTAATGACAATTTTGATGTAATAATATATTTGCAATTGCAATAAGCAATTTACTACTTCGAATATCTTGTAGCAATATGCTATTATTTCGCAAACTTTATTGCAATAGATTGCAAAGAATTGACAAAAATAATTTGGGTCAAATTATTGCAACAGTATCTTTATTATCATAGATAATTGTTTCATATTTTTTATTGCAATAAATTGTAAAATAATTGGAATTAGATCATCATAATAATATATTCCTTGCAATTTTATGTCTGTCATTGCAATAGATTGTAAAATAATTGATATTTAGTTATTGCAATGTTATGTGTATCAAGGTGAAGGCGGCAATTATGCTAGTTTGATTGCAACATGATGGATGGTAACTTAAATTTCTATCTATTATCCTTTATCTTGATATTAACCTTTGATGTACTTCTATTGATCTCCTTAGATGTAAAAAGATAATATGTGATTATATTTTACTTAAAGACATTGAATATTACAATATTATGGGAAAATTCTCCAATCATGAATTGCAAGGACAAAATGGGCTTTTGCCCTTTTCAGGCAAATTAATTAGCCTTATACCAATTTTCCCAAACTAATTAGGGAAATGCCCCTCTTTTGAAAATCAAGTTTCTCAAAATCAATTTAAGCCCTATAGCGGCGTTTTTAAGGAGCCTATAGTGACGTTTTTAGGACCTATAGTGGCGTTTTGTAACTCGATTTATATGAAATCGAGTTATAGGTAAAAAAAATTAAAAAAATTGCCTATAACTCGATTTAATGGAAGTTGAGTTACAAAACGTCACTATAAGTCCTGAAAACGTCACTGTAGGTCCTTAAAAGCGCCGTTATAGGGCTCCAAAATTTTTTTTTTTTTATAACTCGATTTTGAGAAAATCGAGTTTCAAAAGAGGGGCATTTCCCTATTTAGTTTGGGAAGAAGGGTATTTTCCTATTTAATTTGCCCAAAAAAGGTAGAAGCCCCTTTTGTCCTGAATTGCAATAAACAATGAGCTTTGTTAGAGATACCAAAAAAAGTACACAAAATTCCACACCACTCCCAAAAAAAAAAATGTTAAAAAATGTGAAAATTTTAACATTTTTGAACAAGTTCAAGAGGTTTAGAAGCAACAAAATTAGATATATTGAATGGTAATTGATGCATTTTACCACTAAGGCAATGCTTATAGTGGCTTATAGAACTTGAAATTGTATTATTACAAACATCAGCAAGATGAAAAGAAGATAGAGTTGTTCTAAGAACATTATCACTAGGGTATCCTAGCCTATGGTGCCATAGCAACCACTTATTTGATTTTGTACATGAAAAGAAGTAGAGGATGGATTATGAAGCTGTAAAGAAGATGAGTTATACTGTGTTGAAGTTGGTGCAACTGAGTGTGGTTGATGCCTAGTGAAAAGCTGTGGATAAATTGGGTAAACCCCATTCTCACTCAAGCCCTTGTAAAGGATTCTTCCTGTAGGAACATCCTGAATTTTGAGTTCATTAGCATCAAAATGGCAAGAGCAATTATTATGTAAACAAAATTTATGAACTGAAAGAAGGTTCATGACTATTCTAGGAACATGAAGCATGTCTTTAAGAAAAAATTTATGATATTTGGTAGAGAAGGAAGCATTACCAACGTGATTAATAGGGAGTGATTGACCATTGCCTACTGTGATCTGATTTGGACCCTTGTCTTTTGACTGAACAGAAAGATTACTAAGATTAGCAGTGAGGTGATCTGAAGTACTTGAGTCTATAAGCTAGGGATCTTGGTTGTTTGTGAAGGCTGCATTGGAGGCTAAAGCCATTGCAGCTAGCTTGGTTGGTGGATTCTTGCCTTGATAGGCAAAATCCATCCTATGGTAGCAATCAAGAGCTTGATGATGTGAAAGTCGCTTTGGCAACTTTTTTTCTTGGCGAGTTGTAGCACCCCATGTTTAGATATTGTTCACTGTTTTCTCATAAAACACCTCCTAAAATTGTGTTCTCTAAATTTAAAAGCCAAATCTGTATGTTTTTTCATGTTTAAATTTCACAATAATCGAATCTATTTTTCTGCATTGATAAAATCTGTTTCTACATTAATAAAATTTGCTCTCTCCACATCATGTTTACTGTATATTTGAATTTGCTTACTGTGTTCATAAAATCTATTTTCTACATTAATTAAAACTATTCATTGTTTTCTCATAAAAATATTCACTGTTTTCTGCATAAACTATTTCTAGGATTTTGTATAAAATTATTTTCTGTTCAACATTATTTAAATAATTTTATGTAGAATGCTAGAAATAGTTTATGTAAAAAACAGTGAACAATTTTTAAGAAATAGAGAGTAAGAGAAGGAGAGAGCGTACTACCTAAGGAGAGGAACTTACAAGAGAAAAAGTGAAGTTCGTGAGAGTTGAGAGGTGTAATTAGGGTACTTGGTAAAGAACTACCCTTAGTAGGAAACTTTAAACCCACCATACACATAAGTTGTGAGCCCAATTCTAAGCCTGGTCCATTAAGTAGAATTTGGGTACGCACATTCGACATTTGAGAGTGGGGGTTTGAAATCCTAAACTCATTAGACACATAAGGAGATATTAGGCTGCCTATTGAGTTGCAATGATTGATTTGTGGATAGAGTAAATCTCTATGTTTTAGAATGATTTCCCTAATCACATCAAATCACTTTTCAAAATAGGTTAACATATTATTTTTGTTCTTCAATTTTACCAAAAAAATTTTTTTTTTTTTTTTTTTACCTATATTTCGTAAACCTTCTACTTTATATCCTTTCGTTTATGTCTATTAGTTGATATCCTATGTGGCCTAACGGCTAATGTAGTATCTGACTTGAACCAAACTAATTTATTTTAAAAATTATCACAATGATTGACACACACGGATTAAATATTTTAGTGAGACGGAATTACCCCTCACACCAATAGAAACCTTAGCACACATGCTTAGTCAAAACCCTATAAAATCCCAATGCCCAACTACAGCACAATCTCGCCCTCAACTGGAAACCCCAACTAGGCGACAAGAGTGTTCCACAACATGATATTCTTTTCACATGTTAATTTTATGAAATTCTTGATTGACATGATTATATGAAGTTTATGAAGATATGAAATTTCATGATTTTCTTAGAATTACATGACATGTTCATATGATGTTCTTTAGATGCTCACATGTTAATCTTATTTTTAAATCACATTATTACATGAAGTTGATAAGGTTAATTCCTATGAAAGCTCATGATTTTCTTAGAATTGCACAACATGTTCATACAGTGTTCTTGAGATTTTATTAAAAATTCAATGAATTATGATCTTATTCTTTGCTTTTAAGGGCCGTTGTCATTGAATTTGACCAAGTTTGATAGTTGTCACAGAAAAAGAAAAAAAAATGAAAGAAAAAAGAAAAAGCTGAGTGATGCAAATGGTAAGGGCTCAAAGGTTCATCTAGAAAATTCATGGATGTTGAACTTGAGGGGCTTGTGGAAGCCATGGCTGAGCTAAACTGCTCTAACAACATTTTGAAATGGAAGAACAATGAAAAATGAAGAGTTCATAAAGATCGAAAATCAAAGAGAGAAAGAAGCAAAACTTGCTTGAAACTGAGATCTCTATTTTAATTAATAATTATAGGAAGGATTCAATTAATATATTTAAAATAGCTAGATTGATTGGATTAGTCACTAGATTAACTATTTAGCAAAAAATAAAATAAAATAAAATCACCAAATTAACATAACAGAAAGATCTAATCTAACACACACACAGGGTCACACACTATGACACCTTTTTTTTTTTTTTGGATGAACAAAAAATGGTTAAAGGGGGCGAATTAACGTGAGCATGACCATTATAGCATCCTAACTACTCTTAGATCTCACACCACAGTCATTGATGAGTTAGACGATGGCTTGCAGATGGAATATAACGAACTGTAACATGTTGCTAGTGAGGGAATTTGAACCCATATCCTGAGATATGTTGGCCCAAACTCTTACCACTAGGCCAATCAACGTGTTGGTGATACCCACAGTGACACTGAATCAACCAACTCACAAAACACAATGCATATATACCCCTCGAATGCAAATATAAGTTTCAAGACAAACCCATACGTTGCCAAATATATCTTAGTCATCTTACACACTACCAAATAATCCCTCAAATTGGGTTTGGGCAAAGCTTGACTCTCACTCTTACATAAAAGTAAAACCAACCCATTTTAAGTTTTAACAAAACCTGTCTGATTTTTTTAATGCCTTGACCCATGAGTTTTACACACACATTTAGATTTAAACCAAATGACCCAATTCCATTTGGAAAATGCCGCCCAACCTATAGCACATCAACCAACCTCAAAACTTAAACCCAGCCAACCCACATCTCAACAAGGTCCATTCAAAATCACATTCTAAACGAGATTCAACCAGCCCACATTTTAAACAAAATTCCAAACACAAAAGAAACCAAATTCAAAAACCACACTAAATTAAAACCCAAAAAGCCCATCAAGTTAAGCCCAATAAAAATCCATTGAAACATATAGACTGAACAAGCCCAAAAACAAAGGCCAATCATCCATTAAGACTGCGTTTGCTTCCAAACCTCCCCAACCTACTTTTTGAACATTGGAGCCAAATGGCATTAACGGCTTAATTGGCAAGGCAATAGGCTTATTGGCCACAAAGAGGGGCGGAGGATGGTACGGTCCTCACATGGCCGCGGCCTCTCGTGCCATTGTAGAACGACTTCCATCGGTTGATCTCGTTCTTGAAATCAGAGATGCAAGGGTACCCTTCTCTTCTGTTCATTTTCTGTTAGTCCTGTTTCTCTAGTCTGTACTGTACACCAACTGTTTGATAAAATGTCTGAATATGCATGTACATAAATTATATTTATGTTTTATTTTTCTTTGTGTAGATGTACTTGTTTTAGGCTTTTAGCCTCTGGGTTTGGGTTTCATATTAGTGTTGAACCCAATAATAATTAATAAGAAGTGGGTGGTGGATGAAATCTGGATTTGGGTTTGCTTCAGTTTTGTTTAATGATTCAAAGCTGTCTTTCATCTCTACTTTCAGTGTAATACTATTCTGTTTTTTTCATTATTGGGTGTTTTCATTTTCATGCTTTTAAGAGAAAAGGTTTTTTTTTTTTTTTTTTTTTTTTTTTTTTTTTTGAGAATTCAGTAAGTTCATATAACAAGCAAGACAGTAAGTCTACACACTCTTCTAAAATGCAGCCAACTCCTCTGGCAGACTTTACAACCTGCAGAAACCAGAGAACAACAAAAACACGAACTAGCACTCCTATTACAAACTTACTAAAGCAACTGCTTAATCTATAAAGTGAGGACCCAGGACCAAATACCTGTTGCCATAGAGCAATAGAGAAGTAGATGATCAATAGATTCTTCATTATAGGGGAAAGAAGCCTTTAATTCTCCTAAGGGCATTATAATACAGTTGAACCTCAAACTCTCCTTTCTTTTCTGAAATCCACACAACTTGATCAGGAGCAATCAAGGAGGGCAGATTAGCATAAAGAATCTCAAAAAAAGAATCAACTGATTCCATCTCTCAATCTTGATAAGACCAGCTGAATTGGGATTCCAATGTCTACTCCCCCTCCCTCTTGATACAATGATACTAAAGCCTCATTCTCTATTGTCAAGGAAAACAAGTCTAGGAACAAGTCCTTTAAGAGAGCCGTCACCACACCAAATATTTGTCTAAAACCTCACTCTAAAACCATCTCGTATTTCAAACTGTAAGTATTTAGAGGGAGAATCCCATCCCCCACTTATACCCTTCCACAGGATAACCCCATGTGCACCCCAAATATGTTCTGTTGTCCAGCCTGACCATCCTTAATCATATTTTGCATCAGTAAATCTCCTCTAAAGATGGTCCCGTTCCACTCCAAAATCTCCCTAGCCACTTCCTTGAAGTGCTTGACATATCAGCCCATGTTAGCCTTGGTATTGACTGATTTGGTTTTTCTAGATTGTAAAAGATATCTCAGCTGAAATTGTGTATAATGAGTGTGATTTTAAATGCTAGTGAAATTCGTCATGATTCCAACTCAAAAGTCATTCTTGAACGTTGACATACTAGTGATCATCATTTGGAATTGTCCTAGGCTTGTTTTGTTCCTTTGATGATTTCATAACAAGTAGAACATGCTCTTTGAAAACTCAGTCGTTCTGGATCATCAAAGTCTTAGATTATATACACGTGTTTCATCAGAATAGATAAAGTAATTTTCTCTAGTAATTCCATATACTTTCAGGATACTGAAATTGTAAAGTGATTTTTTTCACTTGTTTGTGTTCAAATAATGTTATCTTGTAACTTCTCCTTCATTTTTCACCCCTTTTTCGGTTTATAGGAATGGAAGAGGTATTTTGAGCAACAAAACTGCATCTCTTATGGAGTCAATTCCCATAATAAGGAGAATATGAAGGAGGTAAATATAATTTTCTTCTCTTTTCCCAAGTGTGTAGAGATCTGTGGAGCATTAGGCATAATCCATTGTGTGTTTAGATAGTCTTTTGTATATATCCATTTTGTTAGCGTATGAAATGAGTCGAATATTATGTGAGGATCAATTTTTGTATTGTGTGTAATAACATTGTGTCAGTACTGTTTTATCATTATATATGACCTATTCATTCACCCCATGGGTCTTGAACCTGTAAACCACCCTCTACTGCATTATTATGAAAGGAGGACGTACCAATATAGGTAGTTCTCATTGGCAAATATCAATAGGTTTGCCACTTGTATTATAGAGAATAAGAAAATATAATCTATTGTTTGTCATTGGATCTCTAGCTGCAGTTAAGCTAGCCTTTCTTCTGTCTTGTTTCACTTAAGAATGATGTGTTAGTGATCACAACGTGTTTCTATTACTATGATAATTTTTGGCCCAAGTCATAGAATTGAAGAGGACAACTGATTTCAGTTATACAGCAGTGATAATGCTTATTGGGATTCCGAATGTTGGTAATTCAGCCTTGCCAACTCTTTGCATCAGATTGGGAGGATTAGTGCTGCAGGTATTTCAACCATCTCAACACCTGTTGGGTTCAATTTTTTTATTTTTTTTTTATTTTTTTATTTTTTTATGTTTTTAGCCAATACTTTGTTATAATAACTGATTTTATTCTATTCTTTTAATTTTTTTAAATTATAAATTTACTGGTTTTTTCCCCTCCATTTTTGGAATATTCCTTGTCTCAGAGAAAGGAAAGTTGAAGCATGCTATAGTGAGTCCAAATCCAGGTGGGACAAAAGATATCAGCAGCTTGAAGGTATGCGTCATTGATTATTTCTTAGAGAATAAATTTTTTAGTCCATCTATTTTGGTTTTGAATATTTCTTGGAGAATCAATTAGCTTTTTAGAATTTCTGCTCCCTTCTTCTTCCATTTTATTATTATTATTATTTTTTTTTTTGGTAAAAGAAAGTTCATTTTCATTTCAGATTGGTAGTCATCCTAATGTTTATGTGCTGGACACCCCAGGTGTTTTGCCTCCTAAAACTCTCAACACTGAGGTCTGCTCCAAGTTAGCCTTAACAGATATGATCCTACCTGCTACATTTTGCTCTTCCATGGGTTTGGATGTGTCCTATAGCTTATCTAAGTGTGTTAGAGTTACTCTGGTATGTAAATGAAGTAACTCCCATGTATACATCAGCATCCTATCTAAGATGAATGAGATGATTATTGAGACTTCCAACCCTTGCAATAATTTGAACCCAGGTTTGCTTATTCCAAATTGCAGGATCAATTAGAGCTTGCTTAGTAGGGGAAAGGAAAATTGCTCAATATTTTCTAGCTCTTCTTAATTCAAGTAATGAATACAAGAAATGGGAAAAGTTGGCCATGAATGTGAATGACAGAACATTCTTAGACCTCTAAGTAGAGGGTTTAAGTAGCTGTGAGTTGGACAAAAAACAGAAAAGGCACTACCCCACATATCACACACAGGTATCAGTATTTCATTCATCATATCTCAAAAAATTATACATGTCGTAGTTATCTTCATCTAGATTTATTTATTTATGCTTTTCTTCTTTTTATTGGTAACTATCAATAATTGCTATGTAAGCTACCTTCTAGTAAGAAGACATAAGAAAACAATAGTTCCAGTAACAGCTATGAGCATTACATGTGTAGGGACAGGGCCAGAAAATTCTCATTTTAGTAGTGTGAGGGGGAAACCTCCACTTATAAAACAGACTTTAGGAGTTCAGAGAGAAATGTTTTTCTCTCGCTCAACTCTTCTGCGCCAATTCCTCTACCAGCAGTAGCACTTCTATGCAAACTACATAACTCTTGTAAATATTTATCTAAATTGAAAAGAGGAGATCGTTTTATCATGAAATGATCTTCTTTTCATGAAACCAATTTAGTTATTTATTTATACTGGGCATGTATTCAGTAGAGATTGAGCTTTTCTATGAGTTGAACCAAAATCTTTGTCATAAACCACTTTTGCATTTAGACAATAAGCCATAGAACTCATGGGTCATATAAGATCACTTGTGAGTAAGGCTCAAAGTAAATATTTTCCAAGCCACGATAAGCCAAAAGCTACTCAAGTTTCTACTTATATTAATTTCCTGCATACTTAGGTTCCTCTCTGGTGGCTCTCTTTTAATAAAATTTTCATCACTTATCAAAGAGGGGAAAAAAAAAAATCAACTACTCAAAGTCTTCGTAACACCTGTCTAAATTCATGTTTCTTTTCTTATTTTCTTGAAAAGTTTTTTGGGTATAAAATGTTCCAAGTATTTATGTTTGGCATTGTTAAGTATCCAAGCAGATTGTGAGAGTCGGGATTGGTGCGGACACAAGGTAAAAAGCCCCTAATTATACGCATGTATGGAAGGAAGAGCAAAAAGAAGACGGCTCAAACTGTGACCTTATGGATGGAGCCTGTTAGTTATTGGGCTTGAGATTAAGTAAGCCCAAACATTTAATAATTAGGGTTTCTTTATGCATTTTATTGTTAGTTATTTAAGCACATTTTCTTATTATTGTTAAGACAGTTTTGAGAATTACAAAAAATAATGTGTGTTTCTTTTACATCAGTGCTGACTCCAGTTTTGCTTGGTGCTGACTCCAAGCAACCTTAGGTGTTAACTCCTAAAATTTATCATTTGTTCTATTGTTGTTTAATTGCTTAATTGAAATAGTGTGGTTGTCCTACGTCAGTTTGGTATCAGAGCAGACTTTCGGTCTATCCAACACAACCGTAAACAACCACTTGAAAGCAAAACATCAAAAGAGCAAGCCAGCCAAATATGACGGTACCTTTCAAATTTTTGCTCCATGAGATCTTGAACAAGCCCAAACCAGCCCCTGTAATCCATATATACCCCCAAGCCCACATGAGTTTTTCACCCCCAAGCCAACAGAGAAGCCAGCGACGCCTCCCAAGCCGGTGACCACCATCCGTGCCCGCCTCTGATCACAGAACCCACAAGCCACCAAAAAAAAAAAAAAAAAAGTGACCCATGCAAGCCCATCAGCCACCAGCTGCCGAAACCCACAATTCAGCCCTCAGCCGCCGCAGCCCCATCAGCCACCAACCGCAAACCCATCAGCCACCTGCCGCCGACGCCATCACCACCCTCGACCGCCGCTGTTGAGGACGTTGAACCATTGCCGATGCCAAAACCCGAGACAGACAGCCGCCACTTATCCATGCTTCGTGCCACTGCTGTCTTCCCTGCCTTCGCGCCGCCACCAACTGTCGATCCTTAGTGCCAGTCGAAGTCCATAGCAGAGACAACCTTTTTTTTTTTTTTTTTGAGTTTCTATTGTCTCTTAGTTTATCATGTTTGACTTTTGTATTTTGTTGCTTTCATTTAAAAAAAAAAAAAAAATCAAAAGGAAGGAAAAGAAATAAAGTGTTGTTGCTGTGACAGCCCATTGTATGTGTTGGGGCCTTAAGTTGCTTTTTTACGTATTCATTTTGTCCAATTTGACCCACTCAATTGAGGAGGCAAGCCCGTGATTATCAAGTGTAGTAAGCTGGTCATTGACAAGGGTATAATTCTTACTCTCTTTTTGGTGGATTTAATTTTGTCTCATTAAAAAAATATTTTCTTTATATTTTTTATGTGTATATCACACCATACTCCATTGGCCTACCCATTTTGTGCTTAAGTTAGCTGTTTTATTATTTGTGCTTTCTTTCCGTACCAACTCTAAAATTCCCAAAGAAAGAAAAAGAAAAAAAAAAGACATAACTCAATTTCTTTAAAATATCTGATTCTCATTATTAATTGTAGAGCTTATTGAAATTTGACTTTTATTTGGGCTATCTTTCAATATTGTGAACACTGCCACTACTTGATTGCAATTTATTTCTTTGATTATTTGATCTAGCCTCTACATGTACTCTTGCTTGACCTTGCTTTTATATTGAGAATTGGTAATTTGAATTTTTGGGCATCTCAACTGCATTCATAAATATAGTGTTGCATGCATCTACGTAGTGGTCATATCATGTCAAACCCTGAACATCAATCCACTTCCGAGCCTAGGCCCTCCTTAGAGCAAACCATAGACGACCTAGCAAAAAGTGTCCATGCTTTAATGGATAGGGTAGAGCAAATTGAAGCATCTCAAAGAGAGATCATTAACCATGAAGGAGATAACATGCTTAGGCAAAATAAACACAGTTACTTTAATAGGGCTCCAAACTTTGAACATGATCGCTATATTCACAATGGTCCTAAGGATTATAATGATAGGATGTCCAAGGAAAAGATAGAAGCACCCACCTTTGATGGCTACCTAGACCCAAGAGTTTTCATTGATTGGTTATGTTAGATGGAGAAATTCTTTGACTATTATCATTATGCTGAGAATAAGAAAGTGAGGTATGCCAGAATGAAGTTAATTGGAAGAGCCGACCTTTTTGGAAGGACCTTAAGGATACCTTTAGGCGACGACGTGAGCCCCCCATTACTAATTGGCTTGCGATGAAGGATGCGCTCTCGAGGAATTATATTCCTCTAACTTATAGGAGCTCCCTCCTTAAGGAATGGGATCGCCTAAAACAAGGCACTGCCCATGTGGCTGAACATATAGAGAAATTCAAAGAATTCGAGAGGTGAATTTGAATAGTCGAGGAAGAGGTTGTCACATTCAATAGGTTCAAGAAAGGTTTAAATGCTAACCTACTAGGCGAGATTATCACCCGAAGAGTCACTACCTTAGGAGAAGCATATAACCTTGCTAGGAATTGTGAGTTAGCATCCAAATCTATCTTTTGGCAACGTTTTGAGCTCTAGAGTGTTCCTACCAACCCTCAACCTTTTGGTAGCAAATCTAGACTTGCCTTACCCCCTAAGGTCAACCCCAATAGCATCCCAATAGAAAAAGAGGACAAGGGAAAAGGTATGATTAATGAGCCTTCAAGATTAGGCTTTCGCCTCCGATGTTTCAAATGCAATGGGGTTGGACATACATATCGCAGCTAGATGTCCCTCTAGGACCCTTGTCATTCAAGAGGATAATGCAAAGGTAGAAGATGTTGAGGAGCTGGTGTATGATCCAAATGTTGAAGAAATCCAAGATGTTGAGGCAGAATGGGAAGATGATCCTAGCTACCTTGCGTGCATTGGAGCCATCTCTCCCCAAGTTGATGACTTCAAGGACATCTTTGGTGTCGTAAATGTGGTAAAGTTTGCTTTGGCAGAGCAAAGGGACATTGATGATTGGTGAAGGAGTGTCATATTTCAAACTTACACCACGTGTGGGGACAAAACTTGCAAAGTTATTATAGATAGTGGGAGTTGCATTAATGCAATGTCTTCTAACGTTGTTTCTGCCTAGGTTTGAAATTGATCCCATGCCCTAACCCATATAAAGTTTCTTGGGTGGATACTTCCTCCATAGCCATAAAAGAAAGATGTGTTGTCCCACTTCAATTCCTCACCTAAAAGGCTGAAATATGGTGTGATATAATTCCCATAGATGTAGGGCATATTATCTTAGGTAGACCTTGGCTTTATGATTTGGATGTCACCCTTCATGGGCGATCCAACTCTTGCTCATTTGTGTTTGAAGGTAAGAAAATTGTGCTTAATCCTTTGAAACCCAAGCCAATTGACATAAGGAAGAAGACAGAAGCCCCAAAGGCGAAAGACCTGAACATCATAAGCCCAAAGGCATTTGAAAGGGTAGTAGTTCAAGAACCCATTGTGTTTGTCTTAGTTGCCAGGGAACTTCATGGAATGACCCGTGAGGAGCAACCTAAAGAAGTGAAGTCAGTGCTCCAAGAATTTAAGGATTTTTTCCCTGAGGAACTCCTCGATCACTTATCGCTCATGCGTGACATACAACACACCATAGATTTTGTGCCCGGAGTGACCCTACCTAACTTGCCTCACTATAGGATGAGCCCTACAGAGTATGCCAAGTTGCAAAAGCAAGTAGAAGAACTACTTAGGAAGGGTTTTGTTCGTGAAAGCATGAATTTTTATGCAGTCCCTGCACTCTTAACTCCAAAGAAAGATGGAACTTAGAGGATGTGTGTTGATAGTCGTGCCATCAACAAGATCACTGTGAAATATCGTTTTCTTATCCCTCAATTGGATTACATGTTGGATATGATGGTTGGAGCAATGATCTTCTCCAAGATAGACTTGAAAAATGGCTATCATCAAATTAGGGTTTGTCATGGTGATGAATGGAAAACTGCCTTCAAGATGAAAAATGGTTTATATGAGTGGATGGTCATGCCTTTTGGATTGTCCAATGCTCCTAGTACCTTTATGAGAGTGATGACTCAAGTGCTCAAGCCTTTTATGGGGAAATTCTTGGCTGTGTACTTTGATGACATCCTCATCTATGGTAAGTCTAGGGAGCCACACTTTGACCACCTAACTCAAGTTTGTACTACCCTTAGGAAGGAGAGTTTATATGGTAACCTAAAGAAGTACTATTTCTTTACCGATAAAGTCGTCTTCCTAAGTTTCATAGTATCCTTTGAGAGAGTTTCTGCTGACCCTTAAAAGGTTCAAGCGATTGTGGATTGGCCTAAACCCAAAAATATCCATGAAATTTGAAGCTTTCACGGGCTTGCTTCCTTTTATCGCCGATTCGTCAAAGGGTTTAGTACCATTATGTCCCCCATCATTGATTGCATGAAACAAGGGGAGCTTTTTTGGACAAAAGCTGCTACTAAGGCTTTTAATGAGGTTAAACAAAAGATGACTGAAGCGCCTATCATGCATCTCCCTGATTTTACCAAGCCTTTTGAAGTGGAATGTGATGCCTCAGGTATTGGTATAAGGGGAGTACTTAGTCAAGAGCGCCACCCAATTGCTTATTTTAGTGAGAAATTGAATGATGCTAAGAAAAAGTACTCCACTTATGACAAAGAATTTTATGCCATTATTCGAGCTCTTTGGCATTGGCACCATTACTTGTTGTCTTGAGAATTTGTTATCTACTCTAATCATGAAGCGTTGCGCTATCTCCAGTCCCAAAAGAAGCTAAATTTTAGGCATGGTAGCTGGGTTGGATTTCTACAACGCTACCACTTTGTGGTGAAACATAGGGCGAGAGTTGAAAGTAAGGCTGCTATTGCACTAAGTTGAAGGGTGTCTTTGCTGTCAGTCATGAGTGTTAAGGTTACTGGGTTTAAACGACTCAAGGATGACTATGAGTCCTGCCCAGATTTTGGGGAGCTCTACACTAACCTATGTAATGCCTCGCAGCCAGTCTTGGATGATTATACCCTTCAGGATGGTTACTTGTTTAAAACCAACAAGTTATGTATCCCTCGGTCTTCAATGAGAGATTTCATAGTTTAGGAGATACATGCAAGAGGCCTGACAGGTCATTTTAGCTGAGACAAAACAATTGAGGAAGTGGAATGTCAATTCTATTGGCCTGGTCTTAAGAAGGGCGTTGCCAAGATAGTGGTCAGTGTCGTACATGTCAACTAGCCAAACATCGCAAGCAAAACACTGGCCTGTACATGCCTCTACCTATGCCAGATCGCCCGTGGCAGGATGTGAGTATGGACTATGTGTTAGGATTGCCCCGCACCTTTAGGAAGCATGATTCTATTCTAGTAGTTGTTGATTGCTTCTCTAAGATGGCTCATTTCCTACCATGTTCTAAGACCTTTAATGCTTTTAAGATTACAAAGCTCTACTTTGATGAGATTGTCAAACTTTATGGTATTCCCAAAACCATAGTGTCTGATAGGAATGTTTGCTTCATGAGTTATTTTTGGAAGACTTTGTGGCATTTAGTAGGCACCAAATTGAAATTTTTCATGGCATTTCATCCTCAAACTGATGGTCAAACTGAGGTGGTTAATCGTAGTCTAGGTAACCTCCTTCGGTGTCTAGTGGGTGAAGCTAATCGGAATTGGGATTCAACTCTTCCTACAGCCCAACTTGCATATAATAACTCTGTCAAAAGGTCTATAGGCGCTAGTCCTTTTGAGGTTGTGCATGGACATACACCTAGGAAGCCCTTAGATCCTTTGCCCATGTCCCCACATGTTAGGATTTTTGAATCTGCTGAGGCATTTGCACGACATGTTCATGATTTGCATAATGAGATTCGCAAAGAAATTCGGGTAAATAATTCTCAATATAAAGTTCATGCTGACACTCATCGGCGTCATGCAGAGTTTCAGGTAGGAGATTATGTCATGATTTGGATTCGACTTGAACAGTTTCCCTCTTGGACCATTAAGAAATTGTAGGCTCGTAATGCCGGTCCATTTAAGGTATTGAAACGAATGGGCCCAAATGCATATGTCATTGACATTTCTCATGATTATGGTATTAGCTCCTCCTTTAATATTGAGGACCTAGTTGCTTATAAAAGCCCCATAGCTATTCTTAATACCCCTTTTGATGAGCCTTTACTTGATCCTATTGATACCCCTATTCCTACCCCTTTACCCTTAAATCTGCCCTATGCACATAAAGAATCTATTGATGTTATTTTAGATGAGCAGATTGTTTCTACCAGGGATGGAGGAGTTCACCATTTCCTAGTTCGGTGGCAAGGGCGACCAGATTTTGATTGCACATTAATTACTTGAGATAAGTTACAGCGACTGGATCCTGACTTGCTGGAGTACTATCAGAGCTCTTCAAGTTTCCATTAGACAAGGTCGAGTTCTTCTCACCCGGTGGGAGTTGGTGCAGACACAAGGTACAAGCCCCCAATTATACACATGTATGGGAGGAAAAGCAAAAAGAAGACGGCCCAACTTGTGGCCTTATGGATGGAGCTTGTTAGTTATTGGACTTGAGATTAAGCAAGCTCGAGTATTTAATAATTAGAGTTTCTTTATGTATTTTATTGTTAGCTATTTAAGAACTTTTTCTGATTATTGTAAAACAGTTTTGAGAATTATAAAAAAAACGTGTGTTTCTTTTACACTGGTGCCGACTCTAGTTTTGCTTAGTGCTGACTCCAAGCAACCCTTAGGTGCTGACTCCTAGGATTTATCATTTGTTCTATTGTTGTTTAATTGCTCCATTGAAATAGTGTGGTTGTCTTACGTCAGGGATAACCAGAATCTAACCTAGCTCTATTTTTGTCAAAGCCATCACCATGGAAGATAAAGGCTACTATGTAGTTTTGTTGATTACAAGGTTTAATATGTGTGGGGCTTACATGCAACATCAAATTGAGACAAGACGTATGCAGTTTTGAAGATCATATGCTATGGAGTCTAGGGTTGACATCACTATTCACACAGCCTGAACAGCCACAAACTTCTTTTTTCTTCTTTCTTTTCAATACCCAAAGCATACCCTTCCACTTTACGCACTAAAAACCTAAAATCCCATATACTTTCCCTAGCACCTGCAAGCAGATTTATAAATCTGTTCTGTGTCATCTAGTCTTGTCTTGCTCTTTCTTAGCCATTTAAAATCCTATCTTCAGTTTGTGGTTCCTTGGTTTCTTTTCTTTATTTTAAAATGACATTCATGACTGTTGATGTAGGATTTCATAATACATGATATTTGTCGGACTCACCATGAGACAATTTCATCTTTTGATGGCAATGTGCAAGTTGGAAAGGATTTGAGCAGGCTTATTGAGACATAGTTTGCTTCATTGTGTGAAGCTTTTCGGGTTCCTGTGAAACTTGGCTAGGAGGCTCAAAATAAAGTTGCTGCTAAGTTACTGAATCTTTATCGTACTGGGCGATTGGGACATTAGACTTTAGATTCTTTACCTTGGCACACTTAGTGTTAGCGATCCTTTTTATTGTATTATATTCACTATTTTGAAAGTGTTCTTTTATTAATTTTGGCAATGATGCTTTTTTTCCCTTTCTAATAGTCATTGTAATTATCTCTCAAAAAAATAGTTATTGTAATTATTATTATTTAAGCAATCTCTAAGGTTCTAATTATATTATATATTTGCATTTTATCCTTTTGGCTAACAAAGCCGCTATAGTAGGCATTGTGTCTATCTGTGACTAAGGCATTAGAAGATTGTTTTTTGGAACACAAAGTACCAGAGGAGAACCCATTCATAAATCATTTAAACTTGTTATGCACTCTATGAGCAACAACGCAATGTGATTTTTTGTAGTCTTAACATTTTTCCAATACATTATACACCTTGAATGCAAATATAAGTTTCAAGACAAAACCATTCACTACAAATAATTGAGTGGCTTCGGCCTGGCCTTCAAATTGAGTTTGGGCTAAACTTAACACATTGAACACGATCCACTGTTACATAATACCAACCCATTTTAACAAAACCCATTTGATTTTTTTTTTTTTTGTTAATGCCTTGACCCATGAGTCTCACGCACATTTAGATTTACGGCCTAATTTCATTTTGAAAATGCAGCCCAACCTGAACCACATCAACCAACCTTAGAACTTAAACCCAGCCAACCCACATCTCAACAAAGTCCATTCAAATAAAATCAAACCCAAAATCACACTCTAAACAAGTTTCAAATTGAATTTCATTTAGAGACTAATTTTGTACATGTGTTCTTCAATTTCCTTAATTTTGGTGTACTCAATAATACTAACAATTTGTCATCAACTTCAATACCGATACAATATCTATGATTATCATTCTCAAAAGAAGAGAATGTAGCTACATCCCCTCATTTCTCTCTCTCAATTATGTCATCTATGGCCTTATGGAAAGAGTGAGATGTGTAAGAATGATCATATGGAAAGAGTTATGCATGAACATGTGAGATGAATGAACATATGGCAAGAATTATTCATGAACATGTGAGAAATATGCATGGTCATATGGCAAGAATTATGCATGAACATGTGAGAAATATGCATGATCATATGGCAAGAATTATGCATGAACATGTGAGAAAGTGCATATGTTAGGTGTGTACCTTGTTGATTTAGTGCAACAAAATAAAACTACCCTAGTGTATCTTGATTTACTTAAAGGTCTTCTGGGCATAAAGTGGGGGAACTAGGGTGGTTTCGAATTAAAAACTACCCCAGTGTGTTTCCATGTAGCTCTCTATGAATTCTTTCGTATCATGGCAGAGTTTGCTTCAGTGTCACATCTTTGGATGGACTTAGGAGTCTCCAGCACACCTCTTGGATTTCTGGGGAAGAGAAGATTTGTGGACTTGGAGGTCTCCATAGATTGGTGTACCAATACCATGGTACACCAATGCCAGCTCCATCTTTATCCTTATTTGCTTCGTCAGTGCCTCATTAGCACTTTTCGTCTTTTTCTTAACTTGTGGCCTGACTTTCACGTGGCTGTTTGGAGGCCTTTCCAAGCTCCGTTTTCTTCAAATGTTTTATTCACAGAAAGCTCTAGATGTTTAGTTTTCAACCTATCCTCAGTCAATTTGGAGCTACAGTTGTCAAGATATCTTGCTCGGAAAGGAGGTGACACAAAGTTGAAAAATTCTAGACATCTTCCATTGAAAAATTCATATCTTTTAATCCAGAGCTGATATCGTTGAGCCCTTTAAGTGAAAATTAGCTAAAACCTTGTTCTTCAAGACGGTCTAGCTCGTTCATTCCAGTTCTTGCCCAATTGGTATAGTTTATTGCGCAAAGCTAGGTAAAAAAGTGTTGGTTTTCCTGAAAAATACAGTAAAGACTTTATTAGGGTTTTGGTATTTTTGTGATATCTTATCCGTTTTAACTTCAATTTTGGCCTGTAAACAATCGTTTCAAAGGGGAAAACATGTTCTACTACACGGTCCAAAATTCAACACGATCCAACGGTCGGATCAAAAAGTCAACCTTTTGACCACACCCAGTTAGGGTTTTAGTTAGATTTTTTGTCAAACGAGTTTTTCAAATGTTGTGATTTTTTTATTCACCATTCAAACATGTTGTATTTATTTTTGCCCTTTTTGGCTTTTAAAACTCATGTTTTTTCACATTTTTTTTAATTATTTGATTTTTTGGTCTTTGTCTTGACGCGTGTATTGACCAAACAAAACACGCTATCAACATACAGTATTTACATGCTTTGGCTTAAAACCGAATTTCATTGGCAAAATTAGTTATATGTTCATTCAATCAAATCCACAAGAAACAAGAATATGCCATATGTGATATTTTCACTGTAAATGTTACTTCATTCAATTATTTAATTATATATATATAGTACTTTTTTTTATTGTTAGTTCTAATTTATATTGTTTTTAAAATAAAAAAATATTGTGGCTAACAATATGTACTTCTTTTACTTATTATAGCAAATCTATGTTTATTTAGATGTTCATTTCTTTGAATCCTCCTCAAGCTTTTCCTGCTTACTTAATTTTTATTGTTTCAATTTGAGACTAACATACTTTAATCATATTTTTTATGCAAAGTTTACTCAATTCTTCTTCTTCTTATTGTTATTATTATTAGAAACTATGCATACTATACTAAACTTGTATTCCATCTAATTAATTCATGAATATATGCTAACAAAAAAGTAAGGGGTTTTATAAATATCATGTGATATATATGATTTTGTCAAATTATTAATTACTAGCTTGTAACCCCATGTATATGCATGGATACACTTAAAAATATACAATAAGATGTACAATATAATTCCTATTTATAATTTAAATACTATTGATAGTCATTTTTATATTTTGTTAACTCTTTAAAAAAAATGTAAGGATATTATTAGGTATAAAATGTAAATTGTCCATTTTTTTAAAAATTATTATGAAGCTCTTTTTTTTTAATTTTTTTTAATTTTTTATAATTCATTTATTCTAGACTATTTGGTTTTTGTACTTAATAATGTGGTCTCATATTTGATTCTAAAATTAAGAAATAAAACTCTTTAAGAATAAATAATTTAGGACACATGGCACAAAATTGGAATTCTAATTTAGAATTCTAATTTGAGTTTCTCTTAGCTTCACAAATTATTATATATATATATAGATTTTGAAATATCATTATTATCATAAATACATTATATATGTGTAGAGGATTAATTGTTTAAACTAAAAGTTCAAAAACCAAATTAAATTGAAAATAAATTTAAAATCCAAAGGTTGCATTTGTAAAAATTCCAAAAAGTAAAAAAGAAAAAGAAAAAGAATATATATATATATATATATAAGTTATATAATGCCTAGTGTTTCACCTTAAAAATTTTATCTATATATTTTAATTCAGTCCTAAATTGGGTCTATTAGTTGGATACACTAAACCTTTTTAAACTATCTATAAGACAAGAAAGGTTGCCATAGGGCCAACTTAACAACTTTGGAGGTCTTAGGTGAAAATTTTAAGTGGGACATTTTTAATATTTAAATAATAATTAATTAATAATTATTGAATTTTTTATTTTTATTTAAAATCTATTAGACATTTATAATGAGAAAAAAATTTTATAAATAAATAAAACACAATTTATAATTAAAAACGATAATTTAAATAAAAATAAAATTTAAAGTATAGAATAATAGAACCTGATTATTGCAATTTTTCTAAATTCGTGACAATTTTATTCTTTTTTTTTTTGGGGAGACAACTTTATTCTTTAAAGTCTAAACTTGCACAAATAAAATTAATTTATTACATGGTTCAATAAATTAGTATCACTATAATACAGATGTGTTGATTTGTTATACATCAAATTATTAATTGGTGTGATAACTTATAATAATTGATGAAGTAAAAGTTTGCATAAGAAAGGTAAAAGATATAATGGGTGTGCGCGTATACATGCCCGTTTGTTTCAACTTTTTCAGCTCAAAAAGGCCGTTTTGAAAAAAGCCAGCCCAAAATGTCCGTTTGGTTCAGCATAAAATGAATCTTTTTGGAAAAAGTTGTGTTTTATACTTGTAAAGAGAACGCGCAAACACTGAAAGGAGCTCTTCAAGCCCATTTTGCCAAAAGTCCGTGTGCATTCTCATATATCCGTTGGACAATCTTGGGCAATTACCAAATTACCCTTCAATAAATCTGTCCTCAATCCGTGCGCGTTCCTCATTCCTCTCATCTCATCTCTCTTCTCTTCCCAATAGACATCAAGCTCACTCACGCCTCTCAAGTCTTCTCTTAGCTCTGCCCTCTCCATGCTGTACAAGCCTCTCCGTGGTAAAAGTCTCTCTTTTCTTTTGTCATCCGTTGAATCTTCTTCCTCTTCTTCTTCTTTCTTCGTCTTCTTCAACGCCTCTCATCAAGCTCACTCAAGCCTCTCATCTCTTCCTCTGTATTTTTTTTAAAAAAATTTTATTTGTCTAATCTGATCTGAGAAATACATTTTGAAGGTCGAGTTTTGATCAACAAAACACCAAGCAACACTGATCTGCTACCAAAAACCACCAGGTACCAACACTGATCTAAAATTTTTTTTTTACCTATAAAAAAAAAATTCAGATCTTGCATGCTTTGTTCTTGCTAATGATCCATTTGTTCTCTTGCCGAGTACTGAAAAAAATTTGTGGGTACATGCTTTGTAATTGTTTTTCAACTTTTTGTGGATGCTCTGTCTTTCTAAGTTATGTGATATCTGACAAAAAAATCGGAATTGGGTATTTTAGTTCCAACCCCCTTTACTCTGATTTTTTAAGTTTAGCGTGATTTGGGTCTTCTTTGGAATTGTGTATTTTAGTTTTCGTTTTAGGTTTCACATCTTTGGAATTGGAATTGGGTATTTTAGTTCCTGTGGGGCAGTACAGATGTTGGGTATTTCAATTGGGTTTAATTAGGGGCAAGATGCTGATTGTTGTGAAATATATTCATATGTTGAACTTTCATAAATATTGAATAGTCACCTTTCACGTGATCCTTTTTGAGCTGTGTGAAATAGATATGAAACAAAATTTAAACATGATTTTTAAAATTTTTTTTGGTATTTAATAGAATATCCTGACTGCACCAGATCAATGGTGTTAATTATTCACATTTCCCATGTTGAAAATCATGCAGAGAACCCATTTATGTCTTCCTTTTGACCTATGACTATGAACAATAAGCCTTCAGCATGTTCTAGAGAAGAAAACCATGGACAAATTCTCTTCTATCTCTCTGTTTTTTAAATATGTAAGTCTTGTCAAATATCCTACCTATAGAATAAGAAAGAGCTACTAAAGTTTGAATGGGTTCATTTGCTAATACAGAGGGGCTTTTTGTCCTACTGATATTGCCATTGTTATAATAAGGGAAGTTTTAGATTGAATTTGGGTATTTTTGTTTTAATGTTTAAATACAATAGAGCAGTTTTTCATTTTGGTGATGTATGACTTGTACATACACTCTATATGTTTTATATTGAGGATGCAAATACATGTTAGTGTGTCACATCTTAATGTTAGGAGTGTGTAGGTGTATATGTGTGTGGGGTGCTGATGGGGAGTGCATGTGGTGCTGATGAGGCATGCGTGTGTTGCTGCATGGTGAGGTGTTGCAGGGTGTGCGTGGCTGCTGATGTGGGCTGCCCCATCAGCTGCACACGCATGCCCCATCAACTCATTTTGACAACTATTGGTTTTTGTAATTCCATTTAAGAAAAGCAATTTTGTATTAACAAAATTTTTTGTCTTCACTCAATCCCTCTCTTGTCCAACGCCCCTTGTCAATTTTTTTATTATTTTTTCTTAGAATCATCTTTTGTCTAATTGTTTAATTTTTTTGTTAGTATTAACATTTACTAACTAATTGACTGACTATCCCATGCCACAATCCCCACTTAATAAATAAAAAATTAAAAACACATTCAAATTTAGCCACTTGATTCACTCTCAAATTCGATCAAAAGATAAATTAACTATAACTTTATTTAAAATGCAACTCAACTTTGAAAACTATTGGTCTCTGTAATTAATTCTATTAAAAAAATTGTTGCTATTTTAACATTTGTTTTTGTTTTCACTCAATCACTCCCCTGTCTCACACCCCTTGTCTAATTCTTTTATTTATTTTAAAAATTATCCATTGTTTAATTGTTTAATTGTCTTTTAGTGTTAATATTTACTAACTACTGATTGACTGACTGGCCCATGCCCTAATATCCTTTTATAAATAACAAATTAAAAACACATTCAAATTTAGCCACTCCACTCGTAGATTCGATCAAAAGTTTTAATTAATTGTAACTTTATTTGCAAGAAGAGATTATTAAGGGGATCATATTCAAGTTTATTTTAGTTGGACTTGGACTTAAAACAGATTTTAGAGTTAGGAATTCAAGATGTTGAAAATTTTATTTTAGGGTAAAAAAAAAAATATATATATATATATATACACATTTTTTTTTTTTTTTATAGTGAACCCCCTATACCAAAGCTAACACTACGCTTGTCAAAGCTAACCATGCAATTGCACAAAAAATAAAAAATAAAAACTAAGGGTAAAATATCATTTTGTTCCTAAACTAAAACAAAAGTTTGTTTTTCATCCCTAAGGTTTCAAAAGTTCTATTTTTGTCCCTAAATTTTTTTAAACGTACTAATTTTCGTCCCCCCATTTGTTTCTGTTAACTTATGTCTTATATGGCCTGACAAAGTGCTAATGTAATATCTGACTTGGATTAAAATGATTTTGTTTAAGAAATTATGAACATGTGGCAAATAATAATAGGTACATGTGAGAATCGTTTTTTAAAAGCCCAAAATTACCCCTCACTCCCTTAGATGGTCATGCGTGTGTGTGAACCCAAATCACTAAGGATTCACTAAGCATTGAAAACCCACCCCCTAAAATCTCCAAGTCTCAAATGGTCGTGCTTGTGTGAACCAAAATCACTAAGCATTGAAACCCCCCCCCCCTAAAACTGGTGACCCCAATCGGCAGAATAGTTCCTGTTGAAATCAAATCGACAACTCCAATCGGCTGTTAGTCTCCATCGTAAAGCTCCCTTGTGTTGAGATGTGAAATTATAGGTTGCTCCACTGTGAATCAGGTAACCACCATGAATCGACTAGTTTAAGATTCTAGATATTGGGTTAATCCAAACTACATATATGTAAAGGATAAAAAGAAAGGATCCATTCATTCTTTGTGCTATTTGTTGGGTTGCTAGCAGTTTTTTGATGAAAAAAATTTAGGTTTTCACAAGTTGTGCCATACAATTCTGGGTTGTTATTAGTTTTTTGTTCATAATTTCTGGGTTGTTAAATTCTAGCTTTCCTTCATATTTGGAATTGAATGTTTCTTGTTGTCAATGCTTGGAATAGTTGGGAACATTTGTGGTTGGTACAGTAGATAGCTTCTATAAGTTTGGAATAGTTGTGACCATTCAGTTTTCTTGTTACTAAATTTCGTTGGGAATTAATATAGAGTTTAGCATCATTTTTATTTTTCTTAAGGTTGAGTTTTATGTTGTTCTTGGCTAAAATCTTTTTTATATTGTCTTAATTTTATGTTCAGATTGAATGAAGTAGCAGCAAGCAAAGTGTATGCAGGTGCAGCGAAGATAATCAAATTCAGCTCTAGAGAATCAAGTGGCACTGTGGCAGCAACCAAATTCTAGAAAATGGTGTATAAAATGAGATTGTTTCATGTAAGAGGATGTACATACAATTAATTGACATGAGTATGTAAGGAAGTGATGGGTATTGGCTTGTAAAATTTCACAGTATAAGAATTATCTATGAATTTATATTTAGTGAAATTGATGTATCAGTGTGTGCTTTTGTTTGTGTGTACATATAAGCAAATGTCCCTTTGTACATATACAAAGATGCATATGTATATTCACAATTATTTCTATGCTTAAAATGAAAATTAGTATAAAAATTCTTATACTGGCACAACAACTCTTTCATAAGATATACCTTGGATTACATTGTTTGGAATCTCAAAAAGTAGCAATTCAATCCAGAATTCATATTCAAGAGCATTTAATAATTCCCTAGATTTCTTTGTTCAAGACAACGTTATAATTCCTATTAATTCATAACATTGCATAGTTAAAATGGATAGTATCTATGATTAACCATACATCCATCACAAAACAATAAGTCATTGCCACTACATTACAATATTCATTTGGCATTGCATACACAAAATGGATAGTATCCACGATTAACCATACAACCATAAAAAAACAATAAGTCATTGCCATGGCAATACAAAATTTGTATGGCATTGCATACACAAAATGGATAGTATTTTAGTCCTCTTGTCCCCCATTATTGTGTTCTAAAATACTGTCCGAACCTAGTTCTACATCCCTGGCTTGCTGCAACCATTGTCTCTAGTGATACTTTGGAGTTGCCTCTAGCCTGTGGTTGTGGATGTGGATATAATGGTGGTTGTGGCTGTGGCTATGACAAGGAGCTCCCTATTTTTGGTCCCTTCCTGCTTATTTTTTTAACCTGCAGACAATAAGAAGAATTATTTACCATCCTAAGACATGAATTATGCATCTTAGTAGATTCTTTTACATCCCTTACATTCGTACTTAATTTCTTTGGAATTGTTACTGTCTCGCCTATGACATTTTTGGACCACTTGAACTTATTGCATTTGTTGCTCCATTTTTTTTTTTTTGAACTGTCAAAAATTTACCAAGCCAACCCACTAATTTCAATAATCACTTAATACAAACATTAACTAATTAATTACAATCATTGAGTATAAATCTCACTGGTTTCTTTCTCCGCTGGTTTGATGCCTTATTGTCTTTGCATCTTCTCTTATTGTGACCCAACACTACACACTAACTACATCTAATATGTGTATTGGTCATTGGCATTTTGTATGGCTTTCTTGGCTCATCATGTTCTCTCTTCCTTAAATTTTTTGGTCTACCTGGTTGTCCCCTCCAATACCTCACTTGCCCTCAACTTAGCTCGATGAGCCTGCCCCTTGTTTATATGGATATTAAAAGTACTATACACGTGTTGTCACATCTTTGAACTTCATAATTCTGTTAGTCCTTAATTGTTCAACAATATTCTTGCCTAACCACTTGGATGATACTTGTTTATTCCTAAACTACCTCCCACATATATGCTCATCATTATATGTCCTAATTTGCCAAGTGTCCACGCTCTTCCTCTTTGCATGATATATAACAAAAGGACACTAATGCTTTCACTTTACTCTTACTCTAATGCGGTCAGCTTTAACAAGTCTTACATTAAACCCTTTTCCCACAGCATAGTCTTTTATAGCATCTTTGAATTTATGCTTGGATGCAAACAACATCCCTTTTTCAAAACCAACTTTAGATATAGGACCCTTACGATATATATTCAAGATACTGAGGTCTATCCTCGGCATCTAAATCAGATCCAACCAAACTAGCAAAAGTATTATACACAAATCCATCCTCAACAGCCTTGGTAGTAGTACCCTTTAGGCCCATCAATTACTGCTTTTGACCCACTAACTTTAACACTTGGCCCAACATCACCTGATCCACTACCATCACTAGCCTTGCTCCTACAAGCTTTCAATTTTTTCCTCTTAACACCCTTTGCCTTTTGCTTCTTGCCATTTATTGATGTTCCCTCATATATTTCCTTCACTTTTGTATTTTCTATTGGTGTTACTTCCTCATTCCCAATATACATATGAAACATATCATCATTGTCACTCTCACTACCACCAAAATGGACTTCACAAGTACTATCATATTCCTTAATGGCCTCATTATCAACCTCTGCCCTCTCTCCCCCGTTTCTATTATTTGTATCTTCCTGCCTAAAGTCTTCCAAGAATGTCACGTATAGTTCAATTTCATGGTGCCCTCTAAAAATTTTCACCATTCGCACAACATCATTGTCATATACTAAGGGCTTTAAGCATCCCACAAATGGTAGATCAAGATCCCTATATAACAATAAATCAAGGGGCCCATAACCAAGCTCTCTAATAATACTAATCATCTCGATCATTAACATTTCGTTGTAATTGTAGTCTTCATGCTTCTTTATCTTCCCCCCATCATACTTGAATGGATTATTCTTAAATTTCCCACCATAATGAAGACATATGATGAATTAAAAGTCTTCATCCATCCTATAACAAACAAAGTGTAAAAAGAAAGAAGTTTCAGGAATACGAAGGAAAATATTGGACGAAGTACTTATATATTACAAACTTCAAGTGTAACATCTACATTTATTATAGCCAATAAGAATACAATAGACTAAGAAAATTAATATTCCTAACAATCTTTTGATGATTTCAAGTAAATTTGTTTCGATGATTCTGAGCCAATAATTCCTTGTGATATCATTAAAAAAAATCAGTGGGCAAAGTTACACAGTGGTTACCATGTGCAAATACTATACAACAAGCCAAACAAAATTATTAAAGTCACTCAAATATAGCATGTGGTCCCTTAATGTTTGATGGAGTCTTCAACACTAAACACTAGGGACCACTAAATCAAATTTCACCAATTTTTAAACAAAAAACCTTGTCCCTTTCAGTAGCATAGCACACCCTTAACGGTCTTCATTATGTTTACAATCGCTTAGGTTTAAAGTGGACTCTTGTGTATTTTCATTACACTGAAAACCTGAATATAGACTTTTTCTTGGAAATGTATAAATCAATGTACTTTGACCCATACCCACCTAGCTATAGAAACGTATATGTACATTCCAATAAAGCTATAAAGCAAAACCAACAAATTTTACCTTATAAGTCAGTACGAGCTTCTGTTTCAACAGCAGCTTCACGGCGGAGTTTTGAACCTTATTTCATCTCGTCAATGTCGATGAAGTGAGGTTGACCGGTTTGGACTAGTTGATTTTGGTCACCAATTATAGTGGGGCTTGGGCATTAGGGTTTCATGAAAATGATATTTTACCCAAATGACAAAATTTAGGTATAATATTTTAGGTGCTGTTCCTTACGTTCCTCACTAAAGATTGAGCTATGTAGCTACTTAACTAAAAAATATATTTTCATCCCATGAGTAAAAATTTACATGGTAGAATCTCAAGAGACAAATCTGAGGAACAGCACCTAATTACTGTGCTTAAGTTTTGCCCTTACCCAAAAACTAACAACACACACATTTAAGCACTCACGCCTATTATAAGGTGAGTGTCAATGGAATATATTTTGAAGTTTTTTTAATTATTCCTTTATAAAAATATATATTATTTAGTCTTTTAATTAGAGCTATTTAAGATTATCTCATTAACTTCATGTAAAATTAGGTTAATAACTATTCTTTCCTTCTAAATATATTGCTTTAATTATGGGTTTCTTTGCATTAAACTGTTGGAAGAAATTGATTCAAATTTAAATATTAGAAGAAGTTGATTGTGTTACATTAATAATTGAAGATCAGGATGAAGAATGGTTAGGGAAATTAATTAGTGAACGACAAATTAAGAATTAATGTTCATAAATAAGAATTAAAACCTGAACATAAATACTATAGAAAAGAAATGCATTTACTTAATTCAAAATTTTAAATTATATGCCATATGACATTGTTTGTCCATATAATACCAAGTAAATGTAGGAAGTTGTCACATATCATCATAGTATGTTTTGAGAAAGGAACATGTGTTATTGTAGCATGCATCCGTTTTGGAATCCAACTTTTATAATATAATATAATATAATATAATATAATATAATATAATATGTTTTAAAAACTCTTAAAAGTTAATGAGTTTTATTTGGTAAGAAAATTAAATATTAAAAGAATATATTAGAGTTTGTGAGTATTTTAAAATGACACATTTGGTCACATAATGAATATTACATTGGGAATAATAATCTTTATTATTGGAAATAGAAGATATTGTAATAAAATAATTATTACTATTCATAATTTTGGTTATTACATATAGAAAGCTTGTAAAAGACGATGTATAAGGAAAATTCTAATTCTTTGAAATAAATTAATTTGAAAACCTATTACATGCACTAAGTAATAACTATTACACCCATATTAATAAGGAATAGATATTCTTCAATTTAAAAAATAGTTTTTTTTTTTTAACCAAAAAAAAGAAGAAGAAGTTATTCTTATGTAATAAAGTATTAAATATGCAATTAAATAACCAAATTGCTATTACACATAAATAAATATTTTATTATAGGAGTTATTACAACTCTCGGGCCCAAAGATTTGGCAACTCCAACCCACTTCATATCAGGCCCAAGGCCTATGTTGAGGACAATGTAGTATTCGAGGATGAGCGGGCAAGGCCCAAATTGTTAAGGAGCATCGTCGAGGACGACCATGTCCTCGGCCGGTTGATATTGAAGAGGGGAAGGTTGGCGCCCCACCAAAAGCACTCTCTTAGGGCATACCAAAGAAAAAGACAAGTACCCAGGGTCGGACGGGGGAATATGGCGAAGGAGTAATTCGTAGGAGAGTTATCATCCCCACATTAAAAGCACGCAACTAACACTCTGGCCGCATTAATGAAGAATTGACCGTTGAACAGTAATGCCTTGGTTATTTCAACGAACAGGAGGTCTGGAAAGGCGGCTGATGGAACAAGCCCTCAGACATAGGCTCAGATGATTGACAAATGGAAGGCAGAAATCAGCTGAATAGGACTATATAATAGAATGAACCCCCAAAGAAGAGGGGGTTCGGGTTCGAGGACAACCCCTATTTTCATTAGCATTCAGGGAAGAGTTCCTCGTACTAGGCCGAGGACGAACTTCCCTTTAGAAAACTTAGCTAAATCTCACTTAATGATCTTGTAAACCCACATCAACCGTTGTATCATTCACTAATGCCTAGTCCTTCTATCCACTCTCTACAAATTTATTGTATAGGGTTAACAGGGCTTGGGTCTACTCATCCCCAGGAAGGAAGTGCTCGAACCAGGTCCCTACAATTGGCGTCGTCTGTGGGGAGGACTTGAGGATTAGCGAGTGCGACGGTTGGTGCAGAAGGGTCAATAACTACACTTCTTCCAAGTTCACAAAAAAAAAAAAAAAAAAAAAAAAAAAAAACACACAAACAACAGCAATGTACTCATTCAGAAGGCAATCATCATAAAGAAATGAAAGATTCAAGAAGTAAAGTAAACGAAATGTGGCTACCTCTTTATTAAGTAAAGAAAAGTTACATTGTACAACAAATGCTTAGGTAGGCTTGTTCTAAAGCTAAAAAAAAAAAAAAAATAAAAAAAAAAAAAATAAAAAGGGCCTAGGCAGGCTTGTTTTAAAGCCAAGCTAAGCATGGAGGGAGAGGCGGAGACAGACCTGTTCTAAGACCGTCCACAACTCCCAAGCCAGCATGGGCGACATTGGTGATGAAGAAGAAGAGGAAGCCGTGGCGGCTGACGGTCCCACCTCAAGGTTTTTCCTTGATTCTCTCCCAGTTCCACGACGACCGGGCGCTGGCGAATCACTACTAGCTTGGAAGGCCGGTAGATCTGTACGCGGAGGAGAGATGTTATGTTCCTTTCGAATTTTCCTCCTAATTGCAAGGGGGGTCCTCTCTCTTGCTAGGTTAAAAAGAAGGAGGGTCTTTGGCCTTCGCTTATTTCACCGCCATTGCGTTGTCCAAGATCGGGGTGGCATTCTCGGCTCTTGAAGGGGGCTTGGCTTTCTTAACCCTGCCCTTTTCCAAGGCCATTCCATCTCCCCAAGCACAAGTCACTATTTTGGCAAGATCCTTAAAAATGCCCAGAAAACGGAGAGCCTAAAGTCCCTATTGAACCCAAATGTTTGTGAAACTTGAGAAAAAAATTATCCCAAAATGCCTTATATAGAAGGCAAGAGCTGGTGAAAACCAGCCCACGCAGAATCCTAAGGAAGAATTACTGAAGGTATTAACTCCGCCTAATTTCCAAAGAGCTTACCAGCCGCTGGATCCTTGTAAATCCGCAAGGATATTAATGACGATGCGCCTCGCGCACCGAAGCATCAAGCGCGTTACTTGAATAGCCCAAAAGACGCCTCGTAATTGGAAATGGTGCACTGGGCCAAAGAGTTAGACCGAAGAAGGGTCCCCCCTCGGCGGAGCAAGCTCAAGGCCGCTATCACTCTAAGGACAGGCTCCCCAATGCTAAGGATAAGCTCCCTCACTCCAAGCAGTAAAGAAGACAAGTGTTAGACAGAACCAAGGCCTTGCATGGTCCTCGGACTCAAGCCTATGGGGAAACTAACTACTTCAAGAATCAAGTGCTAGACAGAACCAAGGTCTTGCATGGTCCTCGGATTCAAACCTATGGGGAAACTAATTACTTCAGAAGACAAGTGTTAGACAGAATCAAGGCCTTGCATGGTCCTCAGACTCATGCCTATGGGGAAACTAACTACTTTAAGAATCAAGTGCTAGACAGAACGAAGGTCTTGCATAGTCCTCAGACTCAAACCTATGGAGAAACTAGTAACTTAAGAAAAACCAAGTACTAGACAGAACTAAGGTCTTGCATGGTCCTCGGACTCAAACCTATGGGGAAACTAGTTACTTCAGAAGACAAGTGTTGGACAAAACCAAGACCTTGCATGGTCCTCGAACTCAAGCCTATGGGGAAACTAACTACTTCAAGAATCAAGTACTAGACAGAACCAAGGTCTTGCATGGTCCTCAGACTCAAGCCTATGGGGAAACTATTCACTCATGAAAGACCAAGTGTCAGGTTGAGCCAAGGTCTTGCATGGTCCTCGGCGTCAAACCTGCGAGGAAACTAGTTGCTTCAAGGGAATCCAAGTACTAGACAGAACCAAGGTTTTGCATGGTCCATAGATTCAAACCTATGGAGAAACTAGTCACTTCAGGAGGATCTAAGCACTAGATAGAACCAAGGTCTTGTATTGTCCGCGGACCCAAACCTGTGGTGAGGCTGACCACTTTGGTTCTAGTAATGAGCACTGCAGAGGATAGTGACCTTTCCTACGATGGGATCTCAAGACCAAGCCCATGAGCATCACTTAAAGTATTTCAGGGTTCGATAAACTTGGTCTTGATCTGACCCACATCTAGGGAGTTCCCCTGTTTTCATAACTTTAAACACTTACTAAATAATATAAGGGTTTGGTGACCTCAACCTACCCCGGTTCTAAATTGAAAACAAGAGAGAGGTAGGTCTCCATTTGCATAAACCTCCATACGCTATTATAACCATCGATGTGGTTAGTTGAAGCACAATTAAAGCCAAGATTGTGCAAGTAAAAAAAAGTGATAATACAAACAGGACGAATAAGAGAAAATAAAATATGCACTTCATTGAATCTTTAAGAGTTACACAAGGCAAAAGTGCCATTACAATGCTTAAGAAAAAAAAAAAAAAAAAAAAAAAAAAAAAAAAAAAAAAAAAAAAAGGCGCCATAAAGGATCATTCCTTCAGCCTCATCTCAATTCCTCCTTCAGGAGGCTGGGCAGAAGAGGTCTCAGGGTCCTTGTAACCCTCGCTTAGGACTGTAGTCAGGGGAAGGTCAGCTGAAAGAGATATCTCCTCAACATGAGGGGTCTGGACATCAGCTAAGGGGTCTGCAGCCTCCTAGGGCACATCCGCAGTGGGACTCTTGCTTGTCTCAACGGCCCCAGGAGGAGTAGCTTCCTTTGCGGGCTCGTCCGAATTGGTAGCAGCCGGGGCGTCTTCATCAGGAACAGCCCTAACTCCCTCAGGAGTCACCTCGGCCTCGGAGTTGGTAAAAGTAGCCTCACAAATGGCAGGAGGGTAGTACATACTCTCTGCCTTCCACAGGTCAGATGAAGCCTCAACACTTGCTTGTTTCAAGGCTTCATTCCACACCTGGGAACAGTAAAGTCTGCATACCTTAGGCACTTGAGCTTTAAGGGTGGCTTCTGTCTCAACTACCCCTGACTCGTAGGCCTCCTTCGCGGCTTTACCTTTGGAAGCCTCAGTCTCAGCCTTGGCAGAATCAACCTCTTCCTTGGCTTTCAAGGCTTCATCCCTAGCGAATTCCGCAACGCCTCTGGCCCCCTCTGCCTCGAGCACCCTCTTTTCTAAGGTCGCGACCTTTTCTTTGGCGACCCTCAACTGATCCTCTGCCTTAAGCAGGCACTTCGTTTGATCCAGGGCCTGCTTTTGGGCGCTAGCAAGGCCTGATTCGGCGATGCCTCGAGCCTTCTTCATTTCCTCCAACTCCTCCTTCGCCTTTGAAAGATCGGCTTTGGAGACTTTGAGGGTCTTCACAGCGTCTAGCAGCTTGTCACGCTCCAAGTTCGCGGCCCTACTTTGGCTACTGGCTATACCCTCCAACCTAAAGGTAGCCTGGATAGCCTGCCAATTAAAACCAATGCGCAATAGATAAGAAGCCAAAAGGCAGGAAGTCAAGAGAATCACAAGTGATCAGAAAACTTACCATGCCCAAACATTGTTTGAGGCCGAGGAAGATCTCCTTACTCCCTAGAACCTCAAACTGGGCCATGTCCGTGGGGAGTAGCAAGGACCTCCCTAATGCGTTAGCCTCACATGCGCACCCTCGCCCCCACGAAGGTCCTTGAGGGAGGCATCGTCCATCAAGGGCTCCTCATGGAGTATGGGAGCAGGGAGCCAAGTTTGGCCCTGGGCTGGACGGTGGCCTGTTTGTCCTGACCTCGGCGCCCTGCTCTCAGCTGCTTCAATGGCTGCCGAGCGTCGTCATCGCCCTTGGAAGGATCAGACTCTTCGCCCCTCTAGGCCTCTTTCCTTTGTCTTTCTTCTGTTTAGGACTGATGGGCTCGGACCCAAATGGCGAACTCTGTTGGGGTGGGGGAGGAGGAAGCTTGGGAGGAGACTTTCTCGGCGCATCCTTCCTTGGCTGCCCCTCAATCAGGGCCAGCAAGCTTGTCTGAGGTCATCTCTTGAAACTTATCTTCGACCGAAGAAAGGCTTCTTTGGATAAAAAGTCTACTTCAGCTAAGCTGGGGTCACCCAAATCGCCAGGAGGGTCCTCGGGAGAGTGGAATTGGTTGAACACGTCAAACTCATTCTCGGACAGACCTGAGTCAACCATTTCCTCTTCTCCTGGCTCTCCCCCTTCAGCCTCTGCAACTTGAGGTGATGAAGAGGTACCCACCAATGGTACGCCCTTAGGAACGGGAGATCCTTCGGGGATCAAAAATCCATACTCGACTACGGTGATCTTATGCAGTCGAGGATCTTTAGCTCGAATCACGTACTTTGGAGCCGAGAACGATTTTTGAATCGGATCGTATCCTAGGATCTCATGAGCGGCTCTAACTTGGTTGTCGGCTTCATTCACAAAAATCTCTGACCTCAGTACGGTTTGCAAATCCTCCTTATTGACCAAGCCGAAGTGACGCTCAAAAGTATGCAGATCTGCATAAAAGAAAACAAGTTCCTGTTAAAAATCAAGCAAAGCAGAGCACAAAGGCACAAGAAATTAGACCCTCTCCTAGTCTGAATGCCCCACCTGGTGTACCCTCCACTGTTGGACAATGAAGGCCATCGTGCCACTCTCCGGACACAATGAGGAAGTCTTTGTTCAAACCCTTGCTGGACTCAGGGAGGCATTGGATGAGCCGGACCCTATCGTCTCTTGTCTTCACGTAATAAGACTTCCCTTTAAGGCATTAGAGGTTGTAGCACCAGTTTACATTGTGGTGGGTTAATCCCAGCCTTAGCTTCTCGTTCAAGGCATCCACACAACCTAAGATTCTAAACACATTGATAGCACACTGGGTGGGAGATAAGCTGAAGTGCCAAAGATAATCCCTCATCACTAGCCTCATGGGGATCTTCATACCACCATTTAGAAAGGCGATTATAGGAATCGCCATCTCACCCTCTTTTCTCCTAATGCTCAACTCCCCTTCTCCACAGTACCTCAAACCCACTGTATCGGGGATCTTATAATCAGCAACGAATTTTTCTATCGCCTCATCAGACTCAACTAACTTCTTAAACCTACCCATCCTAAAGAACTAATGAGGGACTCAGGGAAAATGAAGGAGAGAGAAAGAGGAATAAGAGGATAAGGAACTCAGGCGGAAAAGTATGAACCGGAAAGAGAAGAGAACTTACAGAAATGAGGAAAGGCTCCTTGGATAAGCCTTTTATGTTGAAAGGAGGCATAAGGTCGATTGGAGGCTTGACCAAGTTCGGCGTATGTGCGCAAGAGCTCTTGAATGCAAAAGTGAGGGGGCAAATCGGTTCGATTGGGTATTTATACCCCAATTTAAAAGTAACTGCACGGGCTTTCCCGCCTATTAAGTTAGAGATATCCCTACCGTAAATTCATCATCACACCATTGAACGTGGAAGGCATAGAGCCGCCAAAATTTAATGAAGGAGCGTTCTCTGAGCAATTGGAAGGATTTTGGTACTGACAAGAAGACAAGATTCGCCAGGCCAAGACAAGGACCCGAGGACATCAAAATCCTCTTCTTCGCCTGAGGAGCCGGGTAGCAAAATTTTGAAGGGCTATTGTGGGGCCCAAAGATTTGGCAACCTCGACCCACTCCATATCGAGTCCAAGGCCCATGCCGAGGACAATGCAGTATCCGAGGATGAGCGGGGAATGCCCAAATTGTCAAGGAGCATTGCCGAGGACGACCATGTCCTCGGCCAGCCGATATTGAGGAGGGGAAGGTTGGCGCCCCACCAAAAGCACCCTCCCAGGGCATACCAAAGAAAAAGACAAGTTCCTAGGGTCGGACGGGGGAATATGGCGAAGGAGTAATTCGTATGGGAGCTGTCATCTCCACATTAAAAGCACGCAACTAACACTCTGGCCGTATTAATGAAGAATTAACCGTTGAATAATGATGCCTTGGTTACTTCAACTAACAGGAGGTCTGGAAAGGCGGTTGATGGGACAAGCCCTTAGACATAGGCTCAGATGATCGACAAATGGAAGGCAGAAATCAGTTGAATAAGACTATATAATAGAATGAACCCCCAGAGAAGAGGGGGTTCGGGGTTCAAAGACAACCCCTATTTTCATTAGCACTCAAGGAAGAGTTCCTCGGACTGGGCCGAGGACGAACTTCCTCTTAGAAAACTTAGCTAAATCTCACTTGATGATCTTGTAAACCTACATCGACAGTTGTATCATTCAATAATGTCTAGTCCTTCTATCTACTCTCTACAAATTTATTGTATAGGGTTAATTGGGTTTGAGTTCACTCATCCCCCGGAGAGAAGTGCTCGAACCTAATCCTTACAACAACATACCAAATAGTCTCTGAGTGTTAGTACATTTTTTGTTAAAAAAAAAAAAAAAACAAAGGGGGCCAATTAAGTAAAACTTATTTATAAATTACAATTTTTTTAAAAAAAAAAATAAAGAAAAATTGACCGCGTTCGTATTCAACCATTCTCCCTCCCATTTAATGCTAATTATATTTTTAAGATTTTAATTTTTCCTCTTTCCTTTTTTTCTTTTGATCAATCCTCTTTCCTTTTTGGGTGAACATTAATTCTCATCCTTGGTTGAATTTTCATTAGGTGACAGTTCAAAAATTCAATGTACACATCTCTATCTAACCAGCACTTCTTTATAAATAGCATTCAAGTTCATGGTAACGTTCATACATATTTACTTTGAATTGGTGTGATAATGGAGTTTGAAAAAATCATCCCAGTTGTGGTTTTGTGCCTGTATTTTGCTAGCAGAGTGAGTGAAGCCCGGATTTTATCTGACGAGGAGGATTTAGAGTTGGAAAGACAACTCAAACTTATCAACAAACCTCCTGTTAAGAGCATTCAGGTATTAGATTAATCTTTTTGTTTTTGATTTTTTTTCGTTTTTTTTTTTTTTTTTTTTTTTTTTTTTTTTTTTTTTTTTGAGACTAAGGGTATAAGAGTAATCAATAAAGTTAAAATCACAACAAAAATTTACAATAATGATGGTTAGTTCAACTAATAAAATCTCTTATCGGTTTTTTTTTTTTTTTTTTTTTTTGGAGAAACAAAAAAATCTCTTATTGTTAAATAAGAGATATATGGTTCAAACTTCAAACCCTTGTTACATCAAATAAACAATTAGTATTTTGATCTGATAATAAAATGAAAAAACCATTATGTAATAGATTGAAATTTTATCATCTCTATAAAAAAAAAATTTTATTATAATAATTTCATAATAATCTTAAATTTGCATACTTGCTCACACGTGGGTCCCACAATCTACCATTTATTTATTTTTAATGGTTAATGTGTGTGGTGAAAGGGTTTTTTTTTTTTTTTTTTTTTTTTTTTCTCAATATAGTTGCATTGTGTTAGGCTTTCAATAAATTACGTAATAAGTTACTGCACCTTTCAATAATTAGAAGTTTTTTTTTTTTTTGGATAGAACTTCTTGTAAGAGAGTTTATTGATCTTTGATTTTGTAGACAGAGTTTGGACATATTGTTGATTGTATTGATATCAACAAGCAACCGAGCTTTGATCATCCTTTATTGAAAGATCACAAGATCCAGGTACTTCATCCTTGTAACAAAACCAAGTCCATTTCCAATATTTTTCTTCCTAGAAAATGGTGATCAGAAATACAAAGCACTTTATTTCAGTGCTAATTGTACTTCTAACGGGGATGATTAATGTTAACACAATCTTGATTTTGACGTGGAGCTAGATATCCGTAAAACTAAATGCATATAAATAATTTGCTCTGAGAGAGAGAGAGAGAGAGAGAGAGAGAGAGAGAGAGCCTGATTAACTTGCAAATATTGATTATAAAAAGAAAATTGTAAATGTTAGGACCAGGGTTCTTTTTTATGAATCACTCCCTTCAATTTTATAAACTTACATTCAATTTTTGACAGTGGCGAAGTCAGAGTTTGACTTTAAAGAAGAAAATTTTGCATATTATATTCTAGTCGATGCCCCATGATTTGCATCGTTTTGTTTATGAATTTGATTAACTTGCAAATATTGATTATAAAAAGAAAATTGCAAATGTTAGGACCAGGGTTCTTTTTTATGAATCACTCCCTTCAATTTTATAAACTTACATTCAATTTTTGACAGTGGCGAAGTCAGAGTTTGACTTTAAAGAAGAAAATTTTGCATATTATATTCTAGTCGATGCCCCATGATTTGCATCGTTTTGTTTATGAATTTATATAATACTATATAATTCATTTGAGAAACAATAACTAAATGGATGATTATTACATCATCTCATAATTATCATTTAACTGTTTTCCTAATGTTTTTTTCAAAGTCAAAATTTCAGTTGCGAATAAAAATATTTTTAATTGTTAGATAGATATAAAGGACAATTTACAAACATTAACGGTATTATGTAATTATTCTAAAATTTTATTGCTTATCACATAATTGTTTATGATCGAGAATAAAATATTACGTCAAGAATTTGAGATCCTAATAATTTTATTTTGATATAACTTTTGAAAATGTCTGTAATGTTGATATGTTTTTCCTTTAAAAACTATTGTCCAACTAAATTTGTCTTTACCCCTTTTTTGCATAATTTTTTTTCCCTTTTCACAGGTTCTGAGTCTTCTGGCCTTAAATACATTGAAAAATAGAAACGTCTTTATTTTTATGAAGGAATTTTGACATATAAATGAAATAAAAATATATACTATATTATTATTTTAAACAAAAATATCTGAAGTTCAAATTAAATTATTAAATTAAAAAAAAAAGGATTGATTATAATTTATAAGTATGATATAGGAATTAGTATATAGTAAGAAATACATAAAAGTAATTTATGAAAAAAATTAAACAAATAATCAAATTATAATTTGGAGGGGTAAAAGTTTGTAAGATACATAAAATTAGTCCATTAGTTTTTTTGAAGGGCAAGGGACTGATAATAATAATAATAATAATAATAATAATAATAATTTATTATTATTATTATTATTATAGTTGTTGGTATTGTAATTTCGCATATAGATAAAAAAAATTTATTATTTGCTTTGGAGATTTCTCTATTATTATTATAAGGGGTTGGGCTTGTGTTCAGTGGCCAGTTTTACTAGACACGCTAGGATACTAGCATATGACCAATTTTGGACACATGTCCGCATCTCAACGTGTTCAGTGGAATTGGCCATTGGTCATAAATCTCACTCTATTACTAGTGTGTAACCACGTACATATGTGATACAGTTAAAAAAATCACAATTATACTGTTCAAATTATACTTTTTTTAGAAGATGTTCAAATTATAAATGGTATTAGTTTACACTTTTCTAAAACTATAAATTTCTAATATATGTAATGGTTTCTCATATTATATATATATGTGTGTATGTATATTTGATTTAGAATTTAATTGGTTTTAGACTCTTCAATTTTTGTACCCAATAATTATGATAGGAACTTGCTAGTTCTTATTAATATGAACAATTTGGTAGTTTCTCCAAGGGAAACTGGTCCTCCAAAATTAAGAGACTAACAGAGCAAGGAGAAGAGAGAAAAAGAATGAGAGAGAGAGTAGAAGAATAACAGAGGAAAGAATATAGAGAGGTGTTATTACTTTCAAAATGATTATGTACAATGCTTGACAATTCCTTTTTATACTATCACATACAACCCTCACCAACTAACTTCCTCCTTCTTGACTAACTAATTCTTCCTTCACAACTGTCATCTTGACAGCTCTGTCTTTCCCCTCCAATTTACTAACTACTTGACTTCAATAACATAATTAACTTCAGTAACCGATTCTCAGCTTTCCAAATACCTATCAATACGAGGTGTGGAAATTGGTGCTGCAGCTGGTAAAAAGACTCCCAAGTAGCATATTCCAAAGGCTGGCCTTGCCACTAAGTAAGGACTTCGATAATTAGCCTAGACCTGAGTTATCTAGACCGTTGGTCCAAACTAGCCACAGGTTCAGGATGCAACAACCCATCAGAATCAACTTGAGGAAGAGTAGGAATAGGGATAATGGAGTCATCCAACTTACTCTTAAGACAAGAGACATGGAAAACATGATGGAGAAGACAATCAATAGGCAATGCCAATTTGTATGCAACTTGACCAAGGTTATGCAAAATCTAGAAGGGGCCAAAATATTTAGGGGAGAGTTTGTTAAACCCTTTACACCTCAAACAATTTTGTCTATAAGACTGTAGTCTCAAATAAACCCAATCTCCCATAGCAAAAGTCTTATCAAACCTATGTTGATCAGCTTGAAGTTTCATCCTTGACTGAGCAGAAACCAAATTGTTTTTAAGCAAAGCTAACATGTCATGTCTAGTTAGAAGAAGCCCATTCACTGCATCAACTTTAGTAGTGCCTAGAAAATAGACCAGTACTTTAGGAGGAAATCCATAGAGAGCTTCATAGGGAGTCAACTTAGTAGATGTGTGATAGTTGGTATCAAACTAAAATTCAGCCAAATGTAACCAATCTTCCCATGTATGTGGCCTATCACTAACAAAAGTTCTAAGATACTATTCTAAACTCTTGTTAACAACCTCAGTTTGGCCATCAGATTGGAGTGACAAGCTGAAGACATGGCTAATGTAGTACCCTATAGTTTGAACAACTCTGCCCAAAATTAGAGGTGAAAATAGCATCCCTATCACTCACAATGGACTGAGGCATACCATGAAGTTTGAAGACTTCTTTCATGAACACAAAAGCTATCTTGGCTGTAGTGTAAGGATGGAAGAGAGGCATGAAATGCACATATTTAGTTAGTCTATCCGCCACCACTAATATGACTTCATAACCATGGGACTTAGGAAGGCTTTCAACAAAGTCCAAGCTAGTATTAGTCCATGGTTTAACTGGAATAGGCAAAGGCTGCAATAAACCCCCAGATTAGTAGTTTCTACCTTGATTCTCTGACAAGTCTCACAGTGCTTGACATGTTCCCTGACATCTTTCTTCATACCCCACCAAAAGAAATCCTACTTGACTCTATAGAAAGTCTTCAAGTAACCAGGACGGCCACCAAGTGGGCTGTTGTGAACATGATGTAGAACCAAAGGTTTCAAAGGAGAAGTTGAACTGAAGAACACCCTATCCTTGTAAAGCAAAATCTCATTCTGCAGAGAAAAACCAGTAGGTCTGGAGGTAGTGGTAGAAAGAGCAGACAAGAGTTGTTGATATTCACCATCTTCCTGATAACTATCCTTTAAAATGGCAAGTCAAGTTGGACAGGGAAATGAAATAAGAAACAAAGAACCTTGGTGAGTAACCTCCAACTCCATGTCCTGAGTAGTAGTGGAGTGATCTAAAGTATCCATTCTTCAAGAAAGGGCATCGACTGCCTTATTCTCCTTGCCCTTCTTGTATTCCACAAAAAATGAGTACCCTAGCAACTTAGTGTACCAATTCTATTGGGCCGGTGTACCAATCCTTTGTTCCAAGAGATATTTCAAACTCTATTGTTCAGTATTAATGACAAAAGGTTTACCCACTAGGTAAGGCCTCCACTTCTTGATTGTCGTAACAAGAGCCATTATTTCCCTCTAATTGGTGGACAGATGAAGGCTTCGACCTTTTAGAACTTGACTATGAAAAGCCAAGGGCCTATGGCTTTGCATCATTATAGCACCTACACTAGAACCAGAGCATCCCATTCAATTACAAATGGTTTTGAAAAAGTTGGCAGAGCCAACACAGGGGCTGAGACATGGCTTCCTTGAGAGCATTGAGAGCATTGAAAGCAATTTCAGCTTGAGGTAACCACTGGAAAGAGTCTTTCTTGAGCAATGCAGTCAATGGAGTAGCTACAACACCATAATTCTAGACAAATTTCCTATAGTAACTAGTAAGCCCAAGGAATACTCTGAAAGCTTTTACTGAAGTTGGAATGGGCCAAGTTTGCACAGCCTCAATCTTCCTAGGGTCAGTCCTCACACCTTGGCCAGAGATAAGATGACCTAGATATTCCACTTCCATACACCTGAAGACACATTTTCTTCTCTTAGCATACAATTGATTGTTAAGCAAAACAGTCAATACAAACCTTAAATGGATAAGATGATTAGTCAAATTTTTGCTGAAAACTAAGATGTCATCAAAGAAGACAAACACAAATTTTCGGAGATAAGACTTGAAGATATGATTCATAAGAGACTGAAATGTAAAAGGGGCATTGGTTAATCCAAAGGGCATAAATAAGAATTCATTGTGTATTTCATGTGTCCTAAAAGCAGTTTTTTCAATATTAGATTCCTTCATTCTAATTTGGTGGTAACCAAATCTAAGATCTAGCTTAGAAAAGATAGTTGCTCCACATAGCTCATCTAACAATTTATCAATAATAGGTATCAGATACTTATCCTTAACAGTAGCCTTATTAAGTGACCTATAGTCTATTCGCTAACTACCATCAGCCTTCCAAACTAGCACAACAGGAGAAGAAAAAGGGCTTTGGCTTGCTCTAGTGGACCTAGCCTCTAACAATTCATGTACATTTTTCTCAATCTCAGATTTTTTATAGAAGGGATACCTGTAAGGCCTTTCACAGATGGCTTGGGTGCCTTCTTTGAGAAGAATTTTATGCTTGTGACCTCTCAATGGTGATCAACCAGTTGATATTGCAAAGACTTTGCTGAACTCAGTTAGAAGTGCATCAATTTCTGGTTGAAGCTGCGCTAGAGTTACTGCAATTGATGGAGAAATTATTTGTAGACACAATCCCTTCTTGATAGTTGGCTTTAAGAATTTCACAGGATCGTGAAGAGCAAGGCCTAAAGGTTGTAAGCATCTCAACAAGATAGAATGACCCTTATAATCAAACTCCATAGTAAGTTTCTGAAAATCCCATTGAATTAGGCCTAGTGTGTACAACCATTGACTACCTAAAACTATATCACAACCTCCCAAAGATAGAACATTCAAGTCCATCTAAAGCTCTTGGTCTTGATTCTAGAGACTCACATCATGACAAGAGCGTTTGGTTCTTACCATAGCTCCATTGGCAATTTTCACCTCAAAGCTATCTTCAGTAAACAGTGACAATTTTAACAACATCCAAATAGAAATATCCAAAAAATTGTGAGTGCTACCAATGTCTATCAAAATAACCATTTCTTGATGATTAATCTTCCCTATGATTCTCATTGTACCTGGAGATGGACTGCCCAGCAAAGCATAAAGGGTTATAACAGCAGTTTGATTAAGCAATTTTGGTTGTAACTCCAACTGAGCAGTGTTTCCAACTGACACCTCTTCAAGATCTGCATCCATCTTGGTCTCTAGCACCTGTGATTGCAACCCCTCCATAAAAAAACCTTTGATGACTTACATTTGTGCCCATTGTGTCATTTTTCCTCACAGTAGAAACACAAGTCTTTCTTTCTTCTTTCTTTAATCTGTGCAGCATGAATCTTCTGAAATGGTGATTTAGGTGGTGGACCAAGAATTGAAGGTCTTGACACTTGTGCTTCTCCCCATGTTCTGGACTCCTATTAGCTTTGAGATATTCCTCTTGAATCTTGGCTAATCAAATGTAGCACTAGGATTTGGAGGATTGAACATTTAGACAGGCTATCTATTCTCCTCACTTAGTCCACTCAAGAAACAACATAGCTTATGCTTTTCAGATAGTTCATTGATACGATTGGAAAATGCCTTAAACTGTCCCTTGTACTGAGCCATTGAACTGACTTGCCTCGACTTTGTTAAAGTCTCCATAGGATTATTATAAGCCAATGCGCCAAACCTAACATGCAAAGATCTGACAAATGCATCCAAGCTTGTAAACTGGCTAGCTTCTTCGGCATCCTGAAACCATACCAAGGCCTCATCTTCCATGTGATATGAAGCTAGAAAGATTTTCTGATTTGGAGAAGTATTGTACAACTGAAAGAACTGTTGGGCTTTGTACACCTAACTAGCAGGATTTTCTCCCTTAAATTTTGGAAATTCCAACTTCACTGCTTTTGGAATTGCTGTCAGAACTGGTTCTTGATGGTTTTGCCTTGATGGGGATGAAGATCTCTGTGGAGAATTGGCTCCATGCTGCCATCTATTCAGTAAGCTCTTGTACTGTCTATGTTAGAGTCTACAACACAGATGTCATGACATCTATCTTCTGGTGTAAGACATGGAATTCAACTTCATGTTGATTTGCGGCTTTCGAAAGAACATTAACTTTGTCTATAAGAGCACATATGGATTGCGTTTCTATCATGGTTACAGAAATATGCTCTTATACCAATTTGATAGGAATCATAATAACTTGCCACAAAAATTAAAAACTTAGATTGATAAGTGGCAGAAAATTAGACTCCAATTGAAATCCAATTTAGAATTTAATTGGATTTGGACTTTTTTATTTTTACACTCAATAATTTACTTGGCATAAAATTAAAAATTAAATAGGATACATTGTGCAAAATTGAAAATCTAGTTAAAATATAATTGAATTTTCTCTTTTATATATATATATAAATATAGATTATCTTTTGCAAAAAAATAAAGATTTACAACTTTCTTGATAATTATATGTTATGTTATTTTATTATTATTTTTTTATTTCTTCAGAGAAATCCCAGTTTTTTACGAAGACAAACTAAGAATGGAGATCTCTCGCAAACTAGATCTTCAATGATAGGCTTACCAAGAGGTGCTTGTCCATTAGGAACTGTTCCAATTCGCAGGGCAACAAAAGAAGATCTCATAGAATCCAAGTTATTGTTAAAAAATATTCAACCTCAAGCCGCAGAAAAGTTTAATAGATATGTAAGTTCTCCTTCCTTTATACTTGGATGCAATACATTTTGGTCACAATTGGTATCATGAAAACTTAGATATGTACTATTTCAAAAAAAAAAAAAAAATGCCAGGATGTATAACAAAGTAAGATTTTGATGAAAATACACTTTTGGTCTCTAAATTGATTTTGCTTTTAGGTTAATCCCTGAAATTAGAAAATCGATTCTATTTTGATTCCTGTGTCAACCCAATAATAGATAATGCATACGTGACAAACGGAGTGCACTGTTGACGTGTTATATGCTGACGTGACTAATTATGGTGCTAACATGGTCATTAAAATAATATTTACAAATGGCACATCAACATATAAATTAATTAAAAAAAGAATTTTAATTTCTCGATTTTAATTTAAACTGGAAAAATTAAAAAACAAAAAACAAAAAAGCTTCTTTAGTTTTAAAAATTGAGAAGAAAATTTATAACAATTTTCTCAAATTTACTTAGGCACTAACCAAGCACAACATCACAATCCTCTACTCCAAACCCCAATCCCAACCCCACAAACCCAACGCTCTTGTTATGGGTTTAATTATGAGAACATGAAGTTTGATTCTGGGTTTACTCTTGTTTTGGGTTCGACCTGCACTATTGGATTTAGATTTGGGTTTGCTCTTGTCCTGGGTTCGACCTGCACTATTGGATTTGGATTTGTTCTAGGTTCGACTTGCACTATTAGATTTGGTTGCTGGATTTGGATTTGGGGTTTGTCAAAGATTGATTTGGTTGCTGGGTTTATTTCTTGGATTAGGGAAGAAGATGAAGAATAAGTTCTTATGTTCTTACTGAAATAATAATGAAAGTAAATAATAATAATAATGACATTAGATTTAAGGTTTTTTTAATTTAGTTTAACTTTTTTGAGCTGGCTTTTTTTTTTTTATTATTAATTTAAATGATGATGTGGGATTTAAAATGCTAAAAATAATTTTTTATTATTATTTTATTAGTCATGTCAGCATATAACATGCCAACAGTGCACTCCATTTGTCACTATGCATTTTCTGTTACTGGGTTGACAGCAGAGACCAAAATAAAATCTATTTTCTAATTTCAGGGACTGACTTAGGAGCAAAATCAATTTAGAAACCAAAACGAGAATTGGCTGAAAATGTAGGAACCAAAAGTGTATTTTTGCCTAAGATTTTAACACACAGTTAATGCTTTAGCTTGTTAAGATGATCATTTGAACTCATTCATTAACTAAATGAACCAACCTTGAATTCAAGTTTGAAGCTTGATTAGTTTTTCAAATCAAGCTTTAAAAAAAAGGCTTGGCTTGGTATGGTTAATATTTGTTGGAATTAATTATGCGCAAGAATATGTCAAAGAAAGCGTATATTTTTCTTCGTTTATTAAAATAATTATAATACTAGTGAAATGCATATAATTTAATTAGTAAAATTACGGAATAAAATATATGAGAAATGGCTAGATTTCTTAAGTAAAATTTATATTACCTTAATATAATTAAGAGATAAATGAAAAAAGACCCTCAAAATTTGGATTTATTTTCCAACAGAACACTATAATTTCAATTTAGTTGTTATCCACCCATAAGTTTTGAGAAATGGCTAAATTGTCTCATCCATTACTCATAATCCAGATTTTGAGGTTTCTTTTAGAAAAGAGGGGATGCATTGATGGTGGCCACAGTAAAAATAAATAAATAAAATAAAATAAAGAAGGAACGGGGAGAAAAAGAAAAAGAAAATTATTTATTTATTATATAATAAAAATGATTTTTTATTTAAATAATCACACGATTGAAATATTTAAATTCTTCAATAGCTAGTGTTCAAAATTTTGATGGACATATCTTCCTATCTTGTTGTTTGACTTTTTGAATTTTTATTGTACAGCGTGCATATCTCCAAATGGAAAATATTACTAATTACACTGGAATAGAAGGAAACATCACCGTATATAATCCTCAGTTTAAGGATGGACAAACCTATGCCAACATGTATGTGCATAATGGGATGGAAGAATATATTAATTCAATTGCAACAGGATGGATGGTAAGCTAAAAATTTCTACTTATTAACCCTTAATGCATTTAATTGATCTTCATAGATGCAAAATGAAAATCAGTAAAAACGTAGTAAAAAACCATAACAACACTGCTATAAATCAAAATGGTCTATTGTGGCATTTTTTATTGCGGCAACCATTAACGTTGCAGATAGATTATTTCAGAAGGAAATTGTGCAACGCTTTCAAGAAATGCTCCTGAATATAAACTCTTTAGCAGCACTATTTGATATCTAGTGGAGGTTTATGAAACTTACACAAAATTTCACACCACTCTAACAATTCATTTCATTTGGGACGCATAACAGTAGAAAAGATGTGAGGGAAGAAAAATTCTTAAATATTTTCAGAATATGGTGAAATGGTGCTCCATTTTTTCACATTCATTGTAGATTTCATCATGAATTTAATGCGTGGACTCCACGATTAATTTGAGGGGATGGAGCACCATTCACCAAGTTGCAGGAGTACCTAACAATTACTCGTGAGAGATTATGGAGTAGTCTATGTAAAATTCGATCGATTTTGTATCAGTTAAGAAGAAAAAGGTTATTAGAAAAGTTGACAACCCAATACAAATGAAACAATGTGATAAATAATCTTGGCAATTGATGTCACTAAATAGCTTAATGTTGGCCATCAACTACATAATCATATTTCTTAAAGAAATTTTCCATAGGTTTTAGTCTAGACTTGTATGAATGTAGCAATTTATATTTTCAGATAACATACTAGAAATTTTAGTACTCATTGCTTCTAAGTTCTAACAGGTGGCTCCAAGATTTTACCGTGATGGGTCTTCTCATTTTTTTGCGACTTACACAGTAAGTTCTACTTTTGTTTTTATCTAATTTATGTTAAAAATAAAAATAAAAATAAAACCTCTTCACCAATCATATATGTGCGTTTATTGTGTGCTTGTGTTTCATTTCATTGAATTTTCACTCCTATATTTTTGTGTGGGTGTCCAGTTAACGGGTTTCCTTGAAACATTCAGTTAACAAAATCCTCTTTGTATCTACTATATTTCTTTTGCTTTATTTTGTTTCTTTTTAAAACTTTTTTGTGTTTTCCTTTAAAATTAATTACAGTTGTTTTATGTTAATGTAAAAGGTTTAAATTTGTGCCTCTTAATATTAACTAGCTAATGCCCCGCACAAAGCACGAATACATTATAAATTGACATGAAAATATTTTTTATAATACTCATTAATTATTATTTTATTTGATAATGTATTATATAATATGTCATTAAAAAGAGTATAAATGTGAATTATTATAATTAATATAATTTAATAAATGACACATGTAATTATACAAAAACAAAAAAAAATTAATGCATTGCAGAAAAGTTGATGTTTTGCTGACTGACAATGTATTTAAAAATTATAGAATGATGGTTACAAGCAATCGGGTTGTATCAATTATATGTGCCCAGGATTTGTACAAATAGATCATAGCGTTTATCTCGGGGCAGCATTATATAATGTATCTGTCGTGGGCGGAAATCTATTTCAGATTGTGCTCTCACTCGAACAGGTAAAAGAATTTATTTATTGATCATAACTATTGCATTTTTGTTATTTTATATAATATTAGTCTTTTGGGTGAAAGTTCTTAAGCTAAGCATACCACGGTGACACATGACCTTTTCAATTATTCAAAATATTAGATTCATATTTTCACATTCACATTTTCAATTATTCTTTTTGTAATTTTTATGCTTTATTTGTTTATTGATTCAAGTTTAAGCTTTAACATTTTTTTTTTCTCCTCTTTCTACAAATAGTTTGAGATTTTTTTGCCATTTTTTTAATATACAAAATTTTAAGACATGTAAAAAGATTTAATTTAGCAAAGAATTGTTGCAATCTTATGACATTCAATAATTTAGCAAAGACCTTGATTTTGAATTATAATGGTGAGTTTAATTTAGGCATATATCTTTTTCTTTTTTTTCTTTTTTTACATATTTATGTTATGATCTCTCTCTCTCTCTCTTTACATATATATATATATATATATATAATTTTTAAATTTTATTTATTTGATATTGCGGTTTAACTAGTGGCCCACTGACCCGGCTCATAGACTAGGTTTACGTCCGGTTTGAGTATAACAACAATGCATTCATATAAATTAAGAATTAAAGTTGAAAAATGCAAAATATTGATCATACATTCTTACTCTTTGACATGACAGGATTCTAATTACAATTGGTGGATATCAGTTGACGGTGCTGTTGTGGGATATTATCCAGCAGATATACTTTTTAATTTGAACCATCCTAATGTTATAGGATGGGGAGGGGTTGCCGATAGTCTCTCAAATAAAAATAGCCCACCCATGGAATCTGGAGAATTTCCCGACGGCATTGATAATCATGCAAGTTTTACAAATATCCAATATAGAATTCAAGGAAACACAACTCTTGTACCTCAATCAACCCATTACCAAATCATCAACGACAGCCCTAAGTGCTATGGCTTGAAATATGATGGAGATAAAGGTCAGCCGTTGGGATTCACCTTTCAATTTGGGGGACCTGGTGGACAGTGTAACAATTAAAATATTTTGTACCAATTATTTGACGTGAATAAATTGGAGTTTTTTTTTTTTTTTTTTTTTTTTTTTTTAATTAGTGTAGTATTGAACTTGATTTTTGAACCTCCAGACTCCAAGCAAATCTTTTAGACAGCAATCCTACTTCTATTTCTATAAGTTATACTATATGTTGATATGAGTTCATTGCATAATTGATCAAGTCCATTTCTTTTTTTCTTTTTTTTTATTTATGGGAATTAAGTCCATTTCTTGATAGTATGTTTTGTTAATTCTTGAAGTATATGGAATATGCCTGAAAAATAATAGTTTAAAATATTTTGAACATTATAGAAAATTTTTTTTTTTTTTTCTTTGAGAAACAAACACACAAAATTGGAGAAAATAAAGATTCTAACACAAAGAAATACCACAAAGGCACAAACTCCACTAAATAGCAAAGACCATGGTAAAACTATTAATTGAATGGTTCAAAGCAAAAAAGCTATACCAACGATCCAGTGATAGTAACATTTTGAAGCGAGATGACAAATGTGGCAAAGATCTCTCCTGGTGGAACTGTAACAACTTTGGGAATGTTCGAAGGGAGTTTGAAAAAAAGAACTTGTTAGTCCAAGCCAAGAAAGCAGCTTTAGTCAGTGGACTAAATCATCGGGTTAGAGAATTAAAGGATGAGATAAATATCCTTTTGGATAGGGAAGCCCGTTTGTGGAGTCAATGATCTCAGGTTCTCTGGCCAAAAAATGGAGATAATAATACCAAGTATTTCCATAGTTGTGCAACTCAAAGACATTGCAAAAATTTGATTCAGGTTATCATGGATGACTCTAATACTTGATAGGTACATCCAGATGAGATTGCTTCTGTTCTTACCAGGTAATAATAGGATCTTTTTTCCACTTCAAACCCGGACACATATGCTGCCTCCCTAGACCATATTCCTCATGTGATCATCGATTATATGAACCTAGCACTTACAGGAGATTTTCTAGAATCTGAGGTTACAACAACTTTAAAACAAATGGCCCCGTTTAAGGCTCCTGGTACTGATGGAATACCTCTATTGTTCTATCAACACTTCTGGGGAGTGGTTGATCATGATGTAACAAGCTCAATTTTGTCTTGGCTAAATTTAGGTACTCTCCCTCATCCTATAAATCATACTTTTATCACTCTTAACCCTAAAACCAAAAATCCTGAGCATGTTCAAGAGTATCGCCCTATTAGCTTATCTAATGTTCTTTAAAAAAATGTCTCCTAAGTTTTAGCCAATAAACTAAAGAAGATTCTACCTCCATCATCACTGAACATCAGTTTGCATTTGCCAAGCATTGTCTAATTACTGATAATATTCTAGTCGCTTTTGAGACTTACATTGTATGAAAAATCATAATTCAAGGGACATTGGCTTCATGGCAAACAAACTTGACATGAGCAAAGCTTATGATAGAGTGGAATGGCTGTACTTAGAAAATCTTACGAGAAAAATGGGTTTCAATGAGAAGTGGAATGGCTGTCTTGTTTTTGTTTACATATAATTTGATATATCCCATATATTGTACATGTCAATGTACGTCTTAAATTTTGGTTAAATGAATATAAATTTGGGTTTATTTGTTCATGTTTTTGGTGTTTTCATTGTGAATACATTTTTTTGTGATTACTATCTCTCTATGTTGATAGTTCTAAAATTATGTAGAAGGTTTGTTTTGTTTGAAGAGTTTCAAAGAATACATATAAAGATTGCTTAACATCGCTTCAAATTACCTTTCTTCATCAAATTGCCTACTTCCAGTTCAAGCCTGGGTAATATGAGGTACGAACTTATTCTAGACTTATGAATTACTGGGAAAAAAACTACAAATCTCTTTTTGAGCCAATTATTTATTATAAAATGCCGTGATGCATTATCAAATGCTGTGGACCTCAACTTGGTAATTGTGTAAATTTTTAAAATTTGCTCATAAGTTCTTCAATTTTTCCCCTAAAGATTAATACCAAATTAATTAAAGAATACTAGCCTCTGAGCACGTTCTTACTTCCAATCACTTTTTTTTTTTTTTTTTTTTGAGAGAGTTTCACTTAAACATTGATTATCACATTAAAAACCATTATGATGAATATAAATCATTAACCTTTAAAAGAGAAGAAAAAGAAAAGGAAAAAAGAGAGCCTCTGAGCGTCAGAGGCTATTCTATTTTTTGGGTAAAAATTAATAGGGTAAATTACAAAGTTGATCCCTATTTTTTACATCATATCTTAATTTAGTCCCTAACCTTTCAATTATATTAATTTGGTCCCTAACATTTTCAATGTCGTGTTAATTTAGTCACTGCTGTTATTATTGAATGGAAAAATCAGATGTGTCAAATGGAATAATAAAAAATTACTATTTATCATATGCCACATCAACTACTAATTGTATCACCATTCACCACATCAAATTATTAAAAATGAAACCCAAATTAAAATTTAAACACTTCAAATTAGTATCATCTCACTAAAATCCCTAAAACTCTCTCTCTCTCTCTCTCTCTCTCTCTCTCTCTCTCTCTCTCTCTCTCTCTCTCTCTCTCTCTCTCTCTCTCGTTAAGAAGTCCTTTGGGTTGGTTTTGGGTTTGATAGATCTGAAGGTTTTTTAGATTTATAAAGGTTCTTTCCCAATTCAATGTTTTTCCTTGTAGAATTAGAATTGAGCAACCGAGTTGCTATTTATGAAAGAAACTAGTTTGCAAAGATCCAATCGTTATTTGAACAGAAAATTTTCAAACTTTTGAGGTTTTTGCTCCTGTTGTCCTTTTTCACTTGCTCTTTTCTTGCTATTTTTCAATTTAGACGCTCTTCTAGGAAAAAAACCCTGGTGAAATTTTATAAAAAGAGCCATGGGATTACCAATAATATCAACCTTTTATGGTTTTTTGCCTATCTTCTCCTTTTTCTCTTTCTCTTTTCTTGTTGATTTTTTCCAATTTAGAGGCTCTTATTCTAGCTGTGCTGTACATGAAACAAACTTGCAAACACAAATATTAAGAAGTCCTTTGTGCTTTGATTAGATGTGTTTGGCAACTAAGAAATTGAAAGAAAAAAAATATTGCAAGTTGATTTTTTTTGGGTAAAGAGATGGAGATGATATTGACTAGGACTAATGAGAGAGAAATATATTTTAGTGAGATGATACTGTGTGCATATTTTAATTTGGATTGTTTTATTATAAAATAATCTAATGTAGTGATACAGTTAGTAATTGATGTGACAAGGAACATAATTTTTTATTATTCTATTTGACAAGTCATTTTTTTCCATCTAAGAGATAACAACAAGGACCAAATTGACACAACACTAAAAATGTTAGGGACCAAATTAATACAATTGAAAGGTTAAGAACCAAATTGAGATATGTCGTAAAGGATAGGAACCAATTTTGTAATTTATCCAAATTAATAATTTGGATCCATTATAATTTGAGATTATTACATTTTCCAATCACAAAATACTGGAGGTGTGATGAGTGTTATGTGTTTGTAGGTGAAATAATTTTTTCATCACACCTCTATGTATTTCATAATTGAAAAATGTAATAATCTCAAATTATTAATCTTTATCCAAAAAAATAGAAGAGTCTGTGAGCACATGTGTGAGCGCGTGCTCAAAAGCTAGTCTATATCTATATAATCTATATATATAATAATATAAAAGCGAAACGTTTGACATTTTGTTGATCACTTCTTATTATGCCACGTGACTTTGTAATTTAATGACATGTTTACATTTAAAAAATACCAAAAATTGTATCTATTCGATTAACCGATTAAGCAAACCGTTTCAATGAAATTTTTACTATGTCTGTGTTCAATTGCCTATATAAATTAGAGAAAATACTGTTTTTTCCTTAGGTGGCAGTTACAAAAGATTAAAGATACTTCTTTCTTATCACTCACTTCTATACTCTTCTCTCAAGCTCGCTCTCTCTCTCGCTGTTTATCTCTCTCTACATAAATTAATGCTATGTATACATTTAAAAATACTGAACAATTGTGACTTTTCATTTTTCAATAGGCACTTTTTCAGTCAATAGGCACATTTTTATTCAATAGGCACATTTTCAGCTAATAGGCACCTTTTCGGCCAATAGGCACCTTCTGGTATATCCAATATAAAGGGTTATTGTCACACCCCAAACCTAAAAGGGTTCAAAGCATGAAAGACTGAGCCTTCAAGAGGTATTGTAGTGATTTTTTTTTTCTTAAAAATAAATAAATATATTGATCTCTCCACAATATGGGTTAGAGCTCTATAATCACACTTACAAACAATACAAACTACAAATCATGTGTCTCCAAATATACATCAAAATCCAAAACTCCAAATAAATAAACACAAAATCACGATCCTCTCTAAGATACATAATCTCAACAGAATCTAGGCCTATCATGCCCAAGGCTAACAAACCTTAAGAGCCCAACCTCCAGTAGAATTAGCTATGGCCTCAAATAATTTAGTAAACTGAGCACCAACAATTTATGGCACAAATCTCCCACTTAGCATGGTACTCCAATCACCACCAATAACTAAGCTTCGTGCCCGACATATAGCTAATTTATCTGTAAAACTGTTGGAGAGTGGAGTGAGCTAAAGCCTAGTAAGTAGCATAATTAATGAAGGTGAGACAAATGCAAGTTTTATGATTATAAACAGTTTGCAAAACATGTTTTAGTTTGGGAAATTACTAACTGAATACTGCAAGATCATTTTTTGTAATAACGTAACAAGAATGATTAAATGATGAAACACAAAGTTTCTCAAAATAATACCATGAAACTATATGTTATAATCTGTGAGCACTAACAATATAATTTCCAAAGCCATAAAATCTAACATACGGTAATTTTATCACAAATATACCATACTACTACATAGACCGATCAAGGGATCCACCCATTCACAATTGGTATGACATTGTCCTCTCTAGCATGCAGACCCTTGGCCCCATAGACAGCAGCCTCACCCATACCCTCAAGGTTTTTCTCTCCCCCTATGGGCAACAGAAAGAGCGTGTCAAATAGGACCTCTTTTGCATGTGGTCTTTTGGCCCCATGGACAGCAGCCTTACCCACACACAATCAAGGAACCTTTTCCCTCCATAGGCAGTAGGGAAGAATGCGTCATCCAAAGTGAAAGGACACTGACCTAAATCTGATTTCGTTGTCACAAAGACTACGAAAACCAAATCGGGTGATCATCGGAAAATCACACATGGCATGGTGTTAAAATCACATAAAGCTCATAGGTTACATATACTTTGAAACACATAGTTTATATCTAGGTAATTTCAGAAAAACCTTAAATAATCTAACTTCCACAAAGTTTGTAAGGTTTTTAACTTCATTCTTGTCAAGAGATTTTCTATCAATTTCCCATATAACAAGATAAGATAAGCATCTTTAAATTTTCTAATATACCATAAAATCCATGATTTCCTTATCAAAGATTAAATAAAAGATGCTCATTTTTCCATGTCAACAATTCATGTATTTCCCCAAATGCAATATCAAATATGATGCACTTTTCATATATAATAATATATAACAGTCAGCCATTACAGACCTATAAGCCTTTGTAATACGGTTTATAAGGTCATCTTTAAGATCATTGTTCAAAGGCTTAGACCCCTTCTTCCATCACTGATTTCCCCCATGCAGACGACCTTTTTAAAAGGGAGGAGAGCCACGGATAATGTTGTTATTACCCAAGAATTGATCTATTCTCTAAAGAGAAGAAAGAGTAAGGAAGGGTACATGGTAGTTAAAATTGACCTTGAGAAAGCTTATGATCGCCTTGAGTGGAGTTTTGTGAAGATGGTTCTTAAGCATTTTGGTCTTCCACAAAATATTGTTAATCTCATCATGAGTTGTATTTCCACTACAACCACGGCCCTTCTTTTTAATGGTAGCAAGCTTGAAGCTTTTCACCCTTCAAAAGGGATTAGGCAAGGTGATCCAATTTCACCTTACCTTTTTCTGTTGTGTATGGAGTTTCTTGGAAGCCAAATCACTAGCATAGGAAGAGGTTCATATGTAGGAATTTGGGAATCCATGCAACTACCAATCTTGGAAGATATCTTGGTTTTCCAATCCTTCAGCAGAACAAGGCCGGGGCTGCTTACAACTTTGTGGTGGAGACAATCCAAAACAAGCTTGCTAGTTGGAAGACTAAGCTACTATCAAGGGCAGGGAAGTCAGTGCTTGCCAAAACAGCAGCTACACCAGTAGCAGAATACTATATGCAATGCCAAGTCTTACCTATCAAAGTGTGTGATGCAGTGAACAAGATTATTAGAGACTTTCTTTAGGGTTCAACTGAGGAGAAGAGAAGAATGCACATGGTTAACTGGGGCACAGTGACATTACCTAAAGAGTTGGTTGGATTGGGTCTTCATTCCATGAAAGATAGGAATCTTACTATTCTAGCTAAACTGTGTTGGAGGTTGGCAAGTGATCAAGGGGCTCCTTGGGCTCAAATGTTGGCTGCTAAATACCTAACTCCCCATAGGTTGGAGCAAAGGAGATCAGCCCCTTGCTCAAGTTTTTGGACGGCCTACAAAAAGGGTGGCCCAATATATGTCAAAGCTCTAAAATGGGCTGTGAGGAATGGTGAGTCAATCAACATTTGGAGGGATTTTTGGCTTCCAATTGGCAGGCTTCGAAACCTCATTAAGGGACCTCTGAACCGGACTGAAGAGCAGATTACAGTTAACTAATGCTTTGATAATGAAGGTGCTTGGATAAGCCAAAGTATATCCTTTGAGTTACCAAACCAAGTTCTTAGTGTAATTAAAGCTACACCATTGTCTCTGAACCAAAACACAGAAGATACTCTTTATTGGGCTTTTTCCAAAGATGGCATATTCTTCTTGAAATCAGCTTACATGTTGGCAAGAAATTTAAATCCTTTGAACCTGGTGACAAATCCGATAGCTTGGGTTTGGAAGGTAGTAGCTCCTCTAAAGATTCAGTTTTTTTTGTGGCTATGTTTGCATAATAGTGTGCCAACTGGAGACATGCTAGGTTCAAGGGGTTTAAATATTGACCCCATGTGTAATTTGTCTCAGAGAGGCAATGAAACAATTGAGCACTTGTTAAGGAGTTGTGAGGTAGCACAAAGGTTTTGGCTAGATCTGAAATTTCCCCAATGCCTGAGGGAAGTGGCTTGAGATCAACTCCCAGAAAGATATCAGATCTGATATAATGGGGTTGCCATGGAAAATTTTGTTTGTCATGGGGATATGGGATATCTGGCTTCATAGGAATGAAGTCACATTTAGATTAGGAAGGGTGGATAACACGAGTCACATGAGCTGTATCAAAGAAAGCATTGAGTTCTTCTCGTTGGGTATCAATTGCAAGATACAGAAACTTAAGTCTGTCATTCCCGTTGGCTAGACCAAACCACCTGAAGGGTGGGCAAAACTCAATTTGGATGGTTCTATGATGGGACGTACGGGTAAGGCAGGGGGAGGTGGTGTGATCAGAAACCATGAGGGGGTTTGGATAAAGGGATATGCAAGACCAATTGGGAGCATTGACAGTTGCAGGGCTGAACTTTGGGCTTTAAGAGATGGATTGGTTATGGCAAAGGAAATGGGGCTTAATAGCCTTGTCATTGAACTTGATGTGCTGAGTGTTGTGCTTCTCATGACAAATAACAGTGCCGATTTGCTAATGGAACCTTTATTGACTGATTGCAGGAACTTGCTGAGGGAAATACCCAATAAATAGATTGTTCATGCCTACTGTGAAGCTAATCAATGTGCTGATGCATTGGTTAAATTGGGAGCGACTTCCTTGTCTTCCTTTACTGTGTTTTTGTGTCCACCGCCTCTGGTGGATAATATTTTAGCTTTTGATAAAGCAAATATGTGTTGTAACAGACTTGTTAATTCCTAAGTTTAATGCAATTTCCTTGGTTTACCAAATATATATATATATATATATATAATAGGGTCACAACACAATACTTTTAAGAAAACATATATCCATATATAATTTTCCAAAATGTGTTTAACCCAAAAACAACATTTATGCAACATGATTATTTTTTCAAAAATCCCATTAAAAAGCCACTTATCTCTGAAGGCCAACCAATTTTACCTCAACCGGGCATCACAAAATCAACTAATCCAGTCACTAGGTCCATCACCAAGAATATCGGAACCTAGAAACACAATGATCAAACCTATCAATAACAAGGCCTTTCACAAAGTACCATCACGCTTATCTCCATAAATCGTAACGATACCCTAAAATCAAACCAAAGGCCCTAAATTCTAGCTTTCTTGTCCTAAGACAAGTACCCTTCCCAAGTAGGAACTAAACAAGCATCCAAGAAACTCATAGTACTGTTGACACAACCAAAACATTTTAAATTCATTACCACAATAATGTGCACCATAAGATAATATAGCATACTCAAGAATCTCTTTGGGTACTAAATAATATATTTAAGCTAAGATAAGATCAACCAAGGTTTGAGATTAATTCCACAATTTCTCAGCGTTTTAGTCTTGCTTTCAGATTTAGTTCATAGCAGGGCAGCCATTTTGTAAAAAAATTTTGGTCAATGAAAAGTTATCTGATTAATTCAAAACTTTAAGGGAACATTCCCCTATATGTATACAATGTACCACAGAAAATTCAGCCCAAAACGATTTTTTTTGTAATTTATTAAAAATCATGCATTGTGGCTGACTCAAATCTGTCATGCCAGCTTTAGAAAATTGCTATAGTTGTAAGACTAGCCCAAATTATTTGAGAATTTACTAACATTAAAACCACCAGATTTAAAGCATATTAAAAACAAGGAATCAAACCCAAAATCTCATATAAACAACTTATCAAACACTAGGTATGCAAAAGCACATGCTCACACTCCACTTTCAAAAATTCAAAGTTAACACTTCACTCACACTCACATTTGCCAAAGCCATTTAAATGCAAAGGAAACATTTTGGAATCAACTCATGCAACAACACAACCCATATAGTTGCTCTAGGAAACCAAACCTCAAATACCCACTAGTAAAAATAGACAACCAAAACACCCTATCAAAGCAAACACCCCCAAATAGTTTGAAATTTTCGGATTTAATAAAAACTCTTGCTGCCCAAATCCTCATAACCCTCTAAACTTCCAATACTCACCAAACCCATCAAGTATATACCATAAAAAATCATAAACTAACAAAACCCAAGGGATTTCATAGAAGAAATTGAGAGAAAACTTAGATTTTTACCTTAGGTCTCTTGCACTTCAAAATCTCATGGAGTTTTGGCTCTACTAGGAGAATCAATGGAGACATAATCCTCCCTAATAGGGAGATTTTGACTAGAAAGGGCAAAGAAATGATGAACGAGATAGGAGCTAAAGTGTGTTTGTGTGTGTTTCGGTGGGTGTGTGAGATAGAAGGATAGAGAAATAGAGAGAAGGGGCAGCCGGTCAAGAGGGAGGGAGATATCAATGTGAAAATGAGGAAGCAAAGGGGGGGGGGGGGGGGAGCTTATTTACCAATTTGCCCCAAAAATATCTTGTGAGTAAATTACTAATTTGCCCCTCAAACTTCCTCCAAATTACACTTAATAATTGGGGTGTTACAGTTATGACCTTCCAGTAGAGACTTTTTGCTATATCAAATTTGAAGGGTTATGACCTTTCAATAGACATTTATTGGCATATATATTACAACATATCTTATATATACCTATATATACAACAAAAATTAAACTAGAGACACAACATTATGTCTTTTATTTATTCCCACAAAAATAAATAAATAAAACAACATTGCTTTCTTTTGCCTAGCTAATAAAACTTTGTGCAATTTCTTTCAATATCATTTTTAAAAAAAATATTTCATGCTTTTTTGCTTGCTACTCCAACTCAAAAATAATGGATTTTTTTTTTTCCGTTTCTTAAGACTCATTCAATAGCTATTTCCATGCATTGTACAAGTTAGCGACTAGTTTATATATCTATTTATATATATTATAAAATCGAAGCCTCTTACCAATATTTGACTTTTTTTAGAGCTCTCACATTTTTACACATCAGCATTTATATATATATATATATCCCTCTCTCTCTCTCTCTCTTTAAAACCCAATCGGCTATATTAAAAGAAAAAAAAAAAAACTATTTCTAAAACCCAATAAACGCAAAACACAAACTCCTTCTCCATCCTTTTTATGGATTTTTTTTTTTCAAAATAACATCAATTTTCAAACAATTTCATTAGTTAGCATGTTTTCAAAACTATTTAGGAAACTAATATCTTGAGTACAACAGACTCGATTTTGGAGTGCTAAAATCAAGTCCACTGAACTCGATTTCAGCATCGTGGTATAAAAATCAAGTTTGTAGAGCTCGATTTCATATAAATTGAAATCGAGCCTTATAGACTTGATTTCTCAGCCATGCCTTTTTCGTTACACTCCATCTCTTGCTCATTACATAGCAGCACACTCCGTCTCTCCCACACTTAGATCACTTCATCATTTCTTCCTTTTGCTTATCTCTCTCCATCTCTCACTCACTTCAACGAGGAAATAACTCTCTTCGTCTCTCACTCTTTCACTCACCTCCAACGAGGCAACAATACTCTATCAACAAACCCAACGAAATCTAGAAAGAAACATCAAGAATTAAGAAATGAATTCCCTCAACAAACCCAATGAAACATCAAGAATCAAGAAACCTAAAGACCCAGAGAGAAACATCAACAAACCTCGTCGCCGCCGCCTAGAGCCTTCGCAGCCTAGGTTCAATTGCTGCCGCCTCCTGGAGCTTTCGCTGTTGCAGCCTGGGTTTGATCTCCCTTTTTTTTTCCTATCTTCGTGGTTTAGGTTTGTTCTTCATGGGTTTTTGTCTTCTTTGATTAGTTTCTTCTTTTTCGTGATTTTTGAGTTTTTGTTTGTGTTTCTGGTTGGGTTTATGTGGTGAAATGAGTGAGAGACAAAGTGTAACGAAAAAAGGAATGGATGAGAAATCGAGTCTATAAGGCTCGATTTCGATTTAAATGAAATCGAGTTATACAAACTCAATTTTTATACCACGATGCGAAATTGAGTTCAATGGACTCGATTTAGCACTCCTAAAATTGAATCTATTACACTCAAGATGTTAGTTTCTTAAATAGTTTACAACATTTTCACAATAAATCACAAGTGGTTAGTTGTTATTGGTTTAAATTTGAACCTAACACTAAGATTACTTTTTTGCCCCAACAATAACAACCGGTAACAACCTGCTACTTAAGATTTGTTCTAAAAATATTGTAAAAATGTTGTGGACATAGCATATATATATTAAAAAAAACTATTTCTAAAACCCAATAAACACAAAACACAAACTCCTTCTCCATCCTCTCTCCTCTAGTTCGTGGTTGTCAATGGGCTGGGTCGGGTCGGGCTGGGCTAGCCTGTTTTTACTTGGCCCATGGGTCTAATGGGCTGGGCTTAACAAGTTGTTGACTAGTCAATGGGCTGGATGGAAAAACCCTAACCCATGGCCCTACCCATGGGCAATGCCCATTTGGACTTTTACGGGCTGGGCTAGTGAGGTGGGTTTAATGAGCTACCCAGGGCATTTTTAACGAGTCTTCAATGGGCTTATAAAAATTTAACCAAAACAATTACAATTATATATTATTACAAATTATCAAATTGACAATTATATCTACTAAAAAGATTCTATTAAAAAAAACTACTAAGAAATACCTCTTAAAAAGGTACTAAAATAAAATTAATTAACTTGAATTGATAAGAATAAATAAGTACATTGAAATTTTCATGAATATATTAGAGTGAAAATAGTTGCATCACTACAAAATGTGTACATCCCAACTAGGTTGGCACCCAGATACTTGTCTATCATTTGCAATTCCCAATATATTTGTGTTGAAACATCAAATAATTTTATCTAAGAAAAAATTGAAAAACTTGTTACATAAATTTTATAACTATTTGCTAAGCATTATCTTGAAGTGGTGGATTGTTGGTCATGTGGTGGACTTCTTGGCATCCACTCGGGCCTTTATAACTTCAATCGCTCAAATGCCTCTACTAATTCTGCTTCTTGTTCTACTTATTGTCGTCTTATGTCCGCTAAGTTCCAATCCTTTAAGCACACAAGCGCCTCAATAGTCTCGGGACTAAGACCACATCTCTTGTCAGATACAACTCTACCACTTGCAGAAAAGATGCTTCCGATGCTACTGTGGAAACAGGAACTGATAATATTTCACAAGCCATAATGGAAAGTATGGGATACTTACTTTGATTTGTTTTCCACCAGCCCAATAAATCAAATTATCCTTCTTCATCAATTTCAAGTAAAGGTTGATTTAAATAGCGTTGTAATTCCGATAACCCACCTGATGTTACTGAAGATGCTTGTTCTCTACTTCTTTTAACTAGGTGATAAGCATTTTGTTCTTCTTGGTCACCTAGAAACTAGTAGAGGACAAAGAGCTTCTTGTGTTTTGTGTTTGGGCACCAATTTCAGAATTTTTATAAGCATTTCCATAATAATCAAATAATTGTGTCATTGAATTTTGAAATGATTGTATGATCTTTTGAATTTTTTCAACTTCATCATTATAAATTATTTCTAAAAAAACATTCAACTCTTCAATCTTAAATCTAGGATCAAGAATAATAGCCATTCCAAAAATCAAAGGAATATCTCCCCAATATTTGTCAAATTTTGGTCTCATTAAATCTAACGTTTCATCAAATATTCCAAAAGTTTGCTCATAAAATTTTGAAAATTTTGCACAAATGTTAGTCAATTGAATTATAACTCTACAAGATGTTGGATAATATATACACCACAAAAATTTTTTGTTGAATCATCGAAAACCTTAAAAAAATCTCTCACAAATTCTACTAACATCCAATCATGTTCTTCAACTTTTTCTAGAGGACAACGTGAATTTTGAGAAAGATGAGAATAATATAAATTTAACACATCTTTATATTATTGTTGAATCTACAAGAAGATAAGTAGCATTCCACCAATGAGGCACATCAATATTTATATTTTTTTTTGTTTCTTTTCAATTCCATACAACATTTTATATACAATTCATATCTTGCTAGAGATCTATTAATATTATGAACAATATCTTTTATTTTTTCAACAGATGTGGATAAATTTGATAAACCATCTTGAACAATTATATTTAAAATATGTGCACAACAACGTATTTGAAATAATGTACCATGTAAAGGTAAGCTTAATTTTTCTTTTAATTAAAAGCATCTCTGCCGTATCATTATTTGTTGCATTATCAAGTGTTATTGAAAATATTTTATCAGTAATCCCCCAATATTGAAGTTCCTCACTAATAAGATTTGCAATGTTATACCCCGTGTGTGGAGATTCCAACATTTTAAATGATATTATTCTTTTATTTAAATTCCAATTAGAATCAATATAATGAATAGTTAAAGAGAGAAAACCTAATTTATTTCTTGATGTCCAGAGGTTAGAAATTAAACAAAATCTACCACTATGTGCATTCAAAATGCTTTTTAATTTTTCTTTATAAAATTTAAAACTCTTCATAATATCTCTTTTTGCAATGGATGCAGAAAATCCTTTATATTGTGGAGTAAGACCACGTTGCACCATTCCTGTAAAATCATGTTTTTCAACAAATGTAAATGGGTGTTCAACTCTAATAAGATATTCTACTACATCATTTCGTGCATTTGCATCAGTGTAAATAAATGTAGTTAACTTTCCCTACTTATCTTTTCCTAATTGTTGCATCAGTGTAAATAAATGTAGTTAACTTTCCCTCCTTATCTTTTCCTAATTGTTGAAAATCTCTAATATCCATTTGATTTTTTCACTTACAACTATTTAGCATATGCCATTTTAAATGGTTAGTCCTGCACTTGGGTCACTAGCCAGCTTGTCACCGCATTTGCTACATATAGCTTTAATTTCTTTTGTTCCATCTTGTTTTATCCTCTTTATCCTATCAAAAATTTTCTAAACTTCGCTTTTTATTTTTTTTATCAGTAAAACTTGGATTTGAGCCGAGTGTAGTATTATTATTAGTTGGTACATTAGATGTAGGGGAAACTGAGGATGTGGGGGAACCAATTAACTCAAAATGTTGCCCTTGCTCATCTAGATCATCTAGTATGATGTGATCATTTCTATGAGTCATTTAAAAATTTTGAAAATTAACAAAAATAATGTATACAAATAATGAGATTGCAAGTATATAATAAAAGTTATGAAAAGATGTTACCCAATCAATCGAATTTTGAGACAAATAGCTTCCACAGTTCCACTCCAATTTGAAGAAGTTGATTTTCAAATACAATTAGATGCTCAAGACTCCAAGTTCCAAGCCTCCAACTTGAAAATTTTGATTATTTGATACTTGTAATTGTATAAATATAACTATTAAAAATATAATACTGTTATTCTATAGAGTGCAAAAATAGTAAAAGATGAGAAATTGAGAATAGACTAATAGTCTAGGGAGAGTTTGAATTTGAGAGATTTTTTGTGAGTAAAATGAGAGAAATGTGATGGGTATTTATAGATTTTAGGATACTTTAACAAAAAAATTAATAAATAAAAAAATTGAGAATTGACTTTTGTTCCAACGGTAAGCATTTTTAAAGGCATTTATTTGAAGAATCAATTATCAATTCTTAAAGGAAAGAATTTCTTCCAATGGAAAGGGTTTTTTTTTTTTTTTTTAAAGAAATTTCTTCTATAATTGTAAGGAAAGAATTGGAATTTATCGAAGAAAAGAATGACTTTCTTTCCAGAGGCACAAAGGGCAACAATCATCTTAGTTTTAATAAAGAAAGCTACTATATATATATATATATATATATCACATTCACTCCGAGTATTTAGTGGTTGGGTGTATGGTTCTAAAGTTTTTATAATGTCTAAAGTTCTATCCCTCACCCCCCCCACCCAAAATTATTTTGTTATGAATTTTTGGCAATGAGTTGGGCTAACAGGCCGGCCCACCAGGTGCCCATGGATAAAGAAATCAACCCATAACCTGCTCTATTGGGCTACTGAGCTGCCCATGGGCTTCAATATTATCGGACCAGCCCATTAGCCTGGTGGGCTGGCGGGATACTATGCCAGCCCATGGGTCATGGCCTATTTGGGTCACGACCAAACCCCAATACAGAGTAATTTTTTTTTCCCTTTTTTTTGTACGATGGAGATTGTTGAGGTCAGTACCCTACCAAAGTTGGGAACTTTGGTCTGCCAAATGACATCGATGGATTGGCCGAACAGGGGGAGCCGGGAAAACAGGATTAGCTACTGCCACCTTCTTCAATGAGAACAATTCATCGATGGCACGGTCTTTATCTGAGTTAATGCAAGGATCAAATCAAGAAGTGAGTGCCTCCTTTGGTGGAGGGAGGAACTGTCGTTCTGGTGGACGTGATTTTAGGAGCAGTGGTGGGTATGGAGCTTCTTCTGGGGTGACCAGAGCACGGGACTAGCTTTTGACTTCTGAAGCTGTAATGGTCTCTAGGTAATATGGTTGTGAACTTATACCTTCTTCTATTGGGTAGTCATTTTCGGTTTCCGTGACATCTTTTTGTTAGTGTTTTAAGCTTTTTTGTTGTTCTATACTGTTAGAAAATTGAAAGGCCACCAAACTTTCCCCAATCTGAACCGAATGCATGAGAATGCTTTCAGATCTTCCCTATTCTCCTGAAAAGATGATACCCATGGTCATGGACGTATACAGAGTTTGAAATTGTGGGACTAAGATTCAAGGCCAGATTCTGCTCTAATCAATTCAATTAACTCTATACTCTTAGACCGCTAAAGGCTAAAGCTAAAGCTTGATGAATAATATGAGGATAGTGGAGTTCTAAGACTGTAATTATTGTAATTCATTATTTGCCATTGTGTTTGTTGTGGAAGAATTGAAGCCATCTGATGCGATTATATATGTATGATTAGGATAGTCCTTATTCATAAGGCACTACAATCCGGCGGCTAATATACTCCAAATTAGGTTCCAGGCTATCACTAATGTACGTTTGCAGAAATTGTTGTAATGTATAAACGTGTTCCTTTTTTAATGTTATTTTATTCACATTTATGCCTCAAAGTTGGATGCTGATATTACTTATCAAAAAAAAAAAAAAAAAAAGTTGTATGCTGATATTGATTTTGCTACTTCTTACTGGTACTAGAAACAGCGTTGATTGTGTTGATGGCTCTATAGTTGAGGACATCGAATGCTTTGATTTAGCTGATGTTACTCTTGAAAGGTCTTTTGATGGTTCACAAAATAATGAATCTTCTAAGTGCTTCAAATGCCCTTTAGAGAATTAATTCTTTCATTCCTTTGGCATAGAGCGTCTATAAAGATGTGCATTGTTATGGTTTCTAGCAACTCTAGTATGTAAATGATCTTAAAACTTTCAGTACTATCAAGTTTTCAACATACTGGTTCACCAAGTAATATTGCTACAATAATTTGATGCTTTTTAGCTGTTAAGATTTAAATTCTAAAGGATACAGCTAACTAAATCTTCTAAAAATATCATAACTCTTTCACATATTGGTTCTCTTTTTTATTTTAGTGACTATGACAGCCAAAACCGGATCAGTATTTTAACTTGCTGCCTCCTTTATGACCTTGGCAACCATAGATCAAATGTTATTACTTTATTACTACTGAAAGGTCTAAATTGTTTTTTAATATACTTTCAGCTTTTTAATTTTGACCTCCACAATGAGTTCCACTCATGATTTGCATGTTCTAAAATCTAAATTGCAGGGGATGATGAAGTCTTTGATGTATACTGTATTGCTTTTGAAATACTATATTGCTTTTCAAATGGTGTGCTTAATTGCGCTATGCATGCTTCTTACATGGAGTTTAATGTACAATCTCGGTTAGAGTCTAAAGTTGCACCACTACTATGTTCCTGTTGTTGGTATACAAGTCTGTCATATTGGATTGCTACATTGTTCAAGAGCCACTGTTGCATAAGGCTGTATCAATTAAGTGTTGTTGTATTTAGTGGTAAAATAATCATTGACGTACTTTTAATTAATAAGTAGTTGTTAGCAAATATTAAGGTAGTTAGCATTGTACTATAATTACTGTTTGTGAAGTCTTAGGTTGTCTTAGACGATTCGCAGGTCACATTCTGATTAAATGAAATCATATTGAGTTCAAGCCTGAGGTAGAGTTGGTATTGTATGAAAATCGGGGAAGAAAAATAGAAGATTGTGTGTGTATGACTGAAATAATCTTCTAATGGGAATCAAGATCAATTGATTGAGAACTTGAACTAGAATTGCATTAAAATTAAGAATTAAAGCTGGAATTACAGAGAAACTGGAGAAACAAAGTTTCCGTCTAGGCCTGAAACTAAATTAAATTCACATCAAAAACTGATTGTACTCTTACACTCTTACATAGCAAGCCTATTTATAATCTTTAACTATTAGGAAATAAAGTAGCTAATGGTTACATAAGTCAAAGCTGTAATTAAAGAGGATACATGGCAGATATGAGAAGTCAAAATAAGGGGGCTGCTGGCTGCCCTAAGAGGTCAGAAAGGGTGGCTGGCTGCTTGGCTTGTAGAGGGTGGCTGGTTGTCAGACCTAATGGTAGAGGGGGTTGGTTGGCTGGCCTAAGGATAGAGGGTGGCTGCATCATACTCCCCTTCATAAAGGAAACTTGCCCTCAAGTTTCAGTTGGAAAATAAGGCTTCAAATGCTTCACATTGAAGGCATTAGAAATGTTTAAGTGGGGGGTAGTTGGATTGTGTAGGCATTGTCATTGATTTTAGTCAAAAGTTTGCATGGACCTACTTTCCTTGCTTCCAACTTGGAATAGGAGCCATGAGGACACCTTTCTTTAGTCAAAATCACCCATGCAAGGTCCCCTTCCTTGAAAATTAGTCTCCTTTGGTGAATATCAGCAGTAGCCTTGTAGTTTGCATTGGAATGTTCAATTCTCTCCTTGACTTGTGCATGGACAGATTGCATAAAATCTGTCATTTCTGTTGCTCTTACATTCTTCTTCTTAGAAAGTGGCAAGGGTGCCAAATCTAAGACACTCAAAGGTTTATTCCCATACACAACTTCGAAAGGAGATGTGTTAATAGTCCAATTAAGAGAAGAGTTGTAAGAAAAGTCAGCCAAGGGAAGAATACTTTCCCAATTCCTGGGATTTTCTCCAATCAAGCATCTCAAGAGATTTCCAAGACTCCGGTTGACAACTTCAATTTGACCATCCATTTGAGGGTGGAAAGAAGTGCTAAAGCTCAATTCAATTCCTATCTTGAACCATAGAGTTCGCCAAAAATGAGCAAGAAATTTAGCATCCTTGTTGGAAACAATAGATAGGGGTACACCATGAAGCTTGTAGACTTCTTTGAAAAATAAAGCAGCCACATTGGAAGCATCCAAAGTCTTCTTGCATGGGATGAAGTGAGCCATCTTGGAGAAACAATCCACTACCACCATGATTGAATCACTCTTTCGTTGTGTAGGTGGAAGGCCAAGAACAAAATCCATACTAATATATTCTCATGGTTTATTAGGCACTGGAAGGGGTAAATACAGATCTGCATTAGTGGTTGTACCCTTTCCTTTTTGACAAACTTGGCACCTTTGAACATGCCACTCAACATCTTTAGTCATTCCCGGCCAAAAGTAGTCTTGTTTAAGGAATTCTAGGGTCTTTGATTTGCCAAAATGCCCCAAATTATGCTGTTCAACAATCATCAACTCCCTTAGAGAACATTTAGGCACACATAATTTCAGCCCTTTGAAAAGAAATCCATCCTTCAACCAAAAGTTAGACTTGGCAGGTTGCTGTCCCTGCTGCAATTGTTGGTATAGATCACCAAAATGTGGGTCATCTTGCTAATTCTCCTTGAAAACTTCAAAACCAGTGACCTTAGCTTGCATTTCCACCAAGAAATTAGTCCTCCTACTCAACCCATCAGCCACTTTGTTGAGAATTCCCGACCGATGTTTCAATGAGAAAGTGAATTGCTACAAAAAGCTTACCCACTTAGCATGCCTCTTGTTCACATTAGATTGGCTATTGAGATATTTCAAAGCCTCATGATCGGTGTGTAGAATAAACTCCTTGTAGACCAAATAGTAACTCCAATTTTTGATGGCTTGAACAATAGCATAGAATTCCTTGTTATAGGTAGAATACCTAAGTTTTGCTTCATTCAATTTCTCACTAAAGAATGCTATGGGCTGCCCTTCTTGGCTAAGGACACCCCCAATTCCCACTCTTGATGCATCACAATTAAGCTCAAATATCTTGTCAAAATTGGGCAAGGCAAGGATAGGAGCTTCGGTTAACTTCCTCTTCAAAAGTTGGAAGCTTTCTTGGGCTTCATCAGTCCAAACAAAGGACTTTTGTTTGAGACAATTGGTGAGACGTGCTGCAATGGTGCTAAAATTGCTAATAAACCTTCTATAAAAGGTAGCAAGACCATGGAAACTCCTCACCTCATGCACACTAGAAGGTGTAGGCCAATCAACAATTGCCTTAATCTTGTTTGCATCCATGAACACTCCTTTGGAAGATGCAACATACCCCAAGAACACCACTTGATCCATCCCAAAGCTACACTTTTAAATGTTACCATAAAACTTTTCTCTCCTCAAAATGTCGAGCGCAAGCTGTAAATGCACCAAGTGATCCTCCAAACAATGGCTATACACCAAAATATCATCAAAATACACCATAACACAAACCCCCAACAGTGGTTGCGACATTTGTGTCATCACCCTTATGAAAGTGGTAGGTGCAATTGTCAAACCAAATGGCATAACAAGCCATTCAAATAATCCATGATGTGTCTTGAGGGCCGTCTTCCATTCATCTCCTGGGCGAATTCTAATTTGATGATACCCACTTCGCAAATCAATCTTGGAAAACACCTTTGCACACGCCAAGCAATTTAGCATGTCATCCAATCTAGGAATTGGAAAACGATACTTGATTGTGATCTTGTTGATAGCTCTACTATCCACACACATCCTCCAAGAGCCATCCTTCTTAGGAGTCAAGAGAGCGGGTACCACACAAGGGCTAATACTAGCCCGAATGTAGCCTCTATCAAGAAACTCTTGAATTTGTTTTTGCAACTCTTGCTTCTTCTTTGGAGCCTTATGATATACTGCCTTGTTTGGAAGGGGTGCACCCGATACCAAATCAAGGCTCCACAGCACCATTGAGATCCGAAGACTACACAAGAAACTAAAAAAGGCTTGAACAACAACCGATCTGTGGCGGATTGACCCAAGAGACAACTTTCCACTACACCCATTTGCACGGATGGCTTTGCTCGAAGCTTTTCTCTTTCTTTCTCTCTCTTTGGAACACTGGTAATTCAGGTTTTTCTCTCTCACTCTTTGGGTTTTCAATTTTGGTAGATATATAGATTCAAATTGCTTCTTAATTTTTCCACTCCTACTTAGGGTTTTGGTTTTAGGTTTTATAATTTCTTGATTAGTTTATTTTTATGATTAATCGATGGGCAGTCCCAACCATTTAATCTATTTACATAGGTTGTTGAAATTAAACATCTGTTAGCATCCGCCTCTGTTTTCTTTCAAACCCACTTAGGGTTTTAATTGTAATGTATTTGATTAGATAGTTGCAGATAGTTTCTATAGCTGCCTTGGTGTTTGTACAGAGTTACTTGAAAAATAATGGAGTAACCTAAGAGTTTCATAGATTAGAAAACCTCATAAGCACAATCTTTCAGTGTATGCTGTACACATCATGCCTTCAAATATGCAAGCTTAGTTTCAACCTAAAAACGTGAATATCAGAAGGGGGAATTGGTAGGAAATGAGGACATCAACTTATCAAACTTTGAAAAATCAATAGTAAAATTATGTGAAACAAAATACAGGTCAAATAACGAATTTGAAGCAAACAAATAAACAGTGTAGTCAAAGGCGTTTAAGGCGCTCGCCTAGGCGCCCAGGCGAGGCGAGGCGCCAGAAAAGCGCCTCAAAGGCACTGAGGCGAGGCGCCTTTAGTGAGGCGCTAACCTCTGGAGCCTAGGCGCTCGCCCAAAAATTTTTTGTTAGGCGAGAGGCGAGCGCCTGAGTGAAGTTTGCAATTTAAAGGCTGTAATGGCATGTTTTGTAAATTTAAAGAGGTCTATGGTTGGTTTTAAAACTTTTACCTCAGTGGGATGAGCTGTCACCCACTATATCAAATAAAACAAAAGCATAAAACAAAAGAACCAAGAAGAAATTTCGGGAACACTCCTCTTCATCCACCTTCAGAGCAAGCGGTGGGTGTTTTGTCTTCTTCTCTGCAGTCAACCAACATCAGGTAATATTTTCCTATTCTTTTAGTTTTTTTTTTTACACTTTTTTTTTTTCCTGAGTTCTCTCTCACTGCGACACTGCTTTGGTATTTTTTCCCCCCTTTCTCTTCTTTGTTGGACTCTCTCCTCTCTGTTTTTTCTCTGTTTTTCCCCCCTTTTCTCTTCTCTGTTGGACTCTCTGTCTCCAGCAATGAACCTCTCTGTTTTTTCTCTGTTTTTCCCCCTTACCCTTCTCCCTTGTAGTCTATCTCCAGCAATTCTTCCTTCTCTATTTTTTCTCTGTTTTTTTTCCTTTACCCTTCTCTAGTCTGACTGTCTTACAGGAACTCTCCCCTATCTTTTTCTTTATTTTCTTTTCCTGTATTTTTCCCTTTTCTCAAACTCATTACTTCACTCAATTTTTAGAGCTTAAACCATAGTAAATGATACATAGCTAGCTTAATATAGAATACTAGATTCCAAACAAAATCAAGGGCAAGCTCAAAGGCCTCAACATCACAACCAAATATTGAAGAGGAAGATGCTGATTCTGATGAGACCGAGGAAGAGAATGTTGATTGTTATAAATCTGGTTCAAGTGGCTTTGAAAATGATGGAAACTTGAGTGAAGAGTCTGATGATGACCTTTAGATTAAAACAAATAACCACATTCAGGCTATTAAATAGGCTAATTGGCAGAATGTTCAATCTTCAAATGCTTTTGTTTTGTCATGGATAGTCATAAAGTTCAATCTTCAATGTTTTGTTAGGAGTTTTCTTCTTTTTAATATGAAGTTATGAACAATATTTTGGTTTAATATTTAGATTTAGTTGGTATTTGGATGGAGACTAATTTTTAAGTTGTGATTTATGGTTAATATTCAAACTTAGCTGATATTTGATAATTATCTAGACTTAGTTGACTGTTGATATTTGGATGGAGACTAATATTTTAGTTGGGATTCAAACCCACAAATTGGTTTTATAGAGCAGGCTGACCAGCTCCTATCCATTAAGAATGGAGTCAGATTTGTTTATATAATATTCTTATACATCAAATTAATTAGATTGGAATCCTATATGTAAAATAACAATATTTAGAATTTGGCGTCTCGCTTCACTCAGGCTAGCGCCTTTTTTGCGCCTCGTCGCCTCAGGCGATACAAGGCCTTGGCGCCTTAAGGGCGCCTTTCGCCTTTGACTACCTTGCAAATAAAATTGAAGCAATGTAGGGTACACTAATCTATAGTAAAAAGAGCAGGAATTTGTTCAGGGTGAGGATATGCTCACGGGCACTGTTAAATAATAAAAATACTAATCTCCACTAAGTGAAAATATGTCTGAATAGACACGAAGCATCCAGAAACAGGTGAAGTTCATAGAGCTTGCCAGATAGGATTAGATTAGATAGTTGCAGATAGTTTCTGTTGCTGTCTTGGTGTTTGTACAGAGTTACTTAAGTTGTTTATCTACAAATCAAATGGCTGTCCAAGAGAAGGTATAAGTAGGACTTTGTAGAAGTTTTTTTTGTTATCTATGTAATTCTATTCAATAACAAGCCATTGATGAATTTGGGTTCTAGAGTAACCTATGAGTTTCAGCTAGAGACTAAAACTTATTGACTATTGGTCCATTCAAAAAAATAATGGAGTTTTTCTCCAATTTCGTTTTAGGATTATTTGGTTTACTCTTTAATATAATTGAGATTTCGGCATTACATTCCTAGGTTGGAGTGAACATATTCAATATGAAAAAGAGAAAAAGAGAATGAGAAATCTGAGGATGCTACTACCATTAAGCAAGCAGGCACCCCTATTCAGGCTGGCATCCCATAACCGCAACTGTTAAAGGCATTTTAAATGGACTAAAATTTAGATTTGGTTGTTTTGGTTTAATTGATCTGATGGTGCCCGTGATGAAGGTTGAACCGGCTCTGCAAGAATCATATGCTGTCATAGGTATATTTCTTTAAACAGAAATACCAAAGCTTCACTTCTTTCTTCGCCTTCTCTCTGAATCTGTATAATAGTCTTCTCTGGAATAACCCCAATTCCCAAATCCAATTGTATTATTCTAATTCAAGTCGTTTCTCTCACTCTGCCCCTCCTTCCAGCAATAGTATTCTGCTTGGAATGTTCCATCTCCTTCTCAAAGTTGTTTTCCCAGACCTCCCTCTAACCCAATCGAAGCATGATTGGATTACCTTGATTTAACCTTCTAATTTAGGTTTTGATTATTTTTACTCTCTGAAGCTTTACTATTTGTGTGTCTCTATACCAATGAACTAAATGTTGTATCTGACACTTGATTCTAGCACTTCAAATATATTTCTAATTTATATGATTCTCGATTTCTTTCATTTACTTGAATATCAGATGAGTATTTCCTTCAAAAGAAGTTGGGTATATAATCTCTACAAAATCCCCTCTCTCAATAATTTGCTTTAATATTTTGTTGTAGACATGACTAACAAAAAAATTTGTTACTTGCATGCAAATTATTTGATAAAATACCCGACTGTTTTGTTCTTTTTCCAGAATTTGATTGATTCTGTACAATGTCCATTTTGCAAGTCTAATAAGTAGACATGTATTCTTCTTCCTATAGTATATACACAGTCTGACCAGGATCAATAAATTAGCAAGAGGTTTTCTTGCCTTTGCTATCTAATTGTTACTTTCTCTCTCTCAAAAGGTTGAATACTTTGTTATGTTGAGTTATTTGGGTTTCGTTTGAATGGTTTTCACTGTTTTTTACTGATAAACTTTGGCTTTGGGAATTTTTATTTTTATTTTTATTTTTTTAATTTTCTGTTAATAAAGCATAATTACACTCAAAAGCTATTGGGTTAGTAAGTGAAGGGTTCCAGTGTTGATTAGCTCGTTATTTTTGTTCTTTGTGGGTACTTAACAGGATTTTGTAGAATTTTTGGTTGTTTTTAGTTCAAGTAAATTCCATGAGGTGAATTTCATGTAAAATATAGTTGAGATTTGTAATGGAATTTGGATGTGCAAGTACTTGCATACTTCTGAATCGCCAGCGTTAAAAAGGGGTCTTCAGCAAATTTTTTAATTGTGTTTACTTTAGGAGCTGTGGTTTTTGCTGCTTTTTAGTATTGCTTTGAGAAAAATAATGTCAGAAGCCCATTATCCTTGAGCCTCCATAAGTGACTAAGCTTAAAAATAATCAAAGCTAAAGGAAGTTTTGGTATTTAGTAGTCATGATTTAGTTTTTTTTTTTCCTTTTCTTTTTAATTGATCCTATATTTCAGATGGGTTATTTGTTTTTTTTTATTAATATGGGCCTTTTAGCGTATCAATTACCTGCACCCATGAGAATGCCCCTTGAGGTCCACCACAAGAATTTTAAGTTTATGCTCTGTTTGTATTAATATGAGACTTTTTTTTTTTTTTTGGGATCCAATTTAAGTTTCTGGGTTATCTCAAGTTTGGTTTTATGTTTAGTTTAATTGTTTCATCTCAAGATTTCCGTTGTTTTTATTACTTTTTTATTTGATTTTTATGGGCATGTAGAATGGGAGTTTGTACGTATATATAATGCTCTGTACAAATTACAATGAATTTGAATATACAGATTACATATTTATTTGAATTTCACATTGCTGGATTTTAGCAAACTCTTATCAGATAATGCCCTACACTTATCCCAAAAAAAAAAAACTTCTAATCAGATAGTGGTTGGCTTGTCTTCCTGCTATCTTCACAGGGAGTTTGAACTAGCTGGGATTGTCTTGTGCTTCAATATCCGCGCTAGAATCAGATAAGGTTGGTTTGATGAGAATCATGTTTTTTTTTTTTTTTTAATTTTATTGGAATTTTCTTCACGAGTAGCATCTATTTTTTGAGGGGTTTAGTTTGGTTCTTTGTTTAGTTGCAGACCCCAGCTTCTTTTCCTTGGCTTCACTGTTTATCTATGAATTTTATTTGTTGGCTATGTTAAGGTTTGTACAATTCATACACTAAAACTTGATGAATGTCAACTTTGGTGTTTGTTTGTATCTTGATTCTTTTACAAAAAGACCATTAATTTTTGGTTTGTTTATTTCTTTGTACTTCCTACTGCTTAGAATGGTCCTCAGCCACATGGTATGGTTGTTTTTGCTCACTTGGTAGGGACTTAAAACTATTTGCTGCTTTACTTATACTTACCAAACTCTATTGTGTTAGTTGGCCTATTTTGAAAGTCCCTTCAGTCAATCTGTGATATATTTTGTTTTCTGCCTATTGAGCCAAGCTTGGTTTTGATTCAGGTAATGCAGCTGGAGCTAAATTTGAATATAAGGTTATAATTCCTATTAACAAACTTCTACTTAATCTGTCCAATGAGTTTGACTTATTGCAATCGGCAATTTATTTATATATTTTTAGAAACCATTTTGTAAACAAGTTTGTGTATAGATGAGTGATGAAGGCAAATCTAAAATAGCGACGTTTTTTGGATCTTCACTGTTCATTGAAGAAAATAAGTCTCTACGGCCAAGTGATACATGATGAAACTCCATACTAAATCATATGCTTCAATTTCTTCAACTCATCTTCATTAGTACCTCAAACAAAAACATGAAAACCAAATGAGTACCTTGCAGTAGGTCTATCAAATCACATGTACACTAATTTGCAGACTTTGTACATTTAATGTTAAGGTTTGTGGTAGAAATGTATCTGTTCTGCTAAGTCTCAGAATAGACAAAGGAAAATGCAATCTTATAATCTTAATGTTTTTAGATTACTATTTGTATTCAAATTATAGATGTGCATTTCAACATTTTATCAGGGACGTGCTTGGGAACTTAAAAGACAGATTAGATGAACTCTATGAGGTATGCCATGTCTCATCTTGCTTCATTTGTTCAGTTCATGCTACGGCACATCCCTAAGCTAGCATATACATCATCTTTAAATTTGAATTAAATCATTCTAAATCAAAGTAATGTTTCGTGCCTTTGTAGTTAACCAAAGAAAGCTGCAATGGTGATTGTGTGAATTAAAGTGAGAGCAACATATAACGTTTATTGGATATTCAAGTTATTGATGAGGTCAGAGGGTCTACCACTTTCTGATATTCTTAGATATATATCCTTATCATTAAGCCATGTGCCTGACGATCTAAACATCTACCAACCCAGGAAGCAGTAGTGGAAGCAATGATCAAAGCCGAGGAAGCAGGTCTGCGTAGGATCATCATAATGAGTAACTGCAGAAGAACATTGCAAATCTATAATAACTCTAGAATGCCAGCATGGCAGGAGCAAACTTTTGTTTCTGATACTAGGCAGCTAAAGCAACAAGGAATGCTTGTTAATTTTTTTCTTGTTCCTAAGGTTATAGTCTCTCATGTGTTGGACCTTGCTGTTAGAACTACTAGTTTTCCAATGCATGTCTACAATCTGTATGCGAACTCTATGGAGGCTTGGCCTGTTTTGTATTTCCATCGTGTAAAAGTTCTGCATCTCAAAGATCAAGTAAAAGAATACCTTAAGACAAGATTTCTCGAAGAGAACTCCAATGAGAGTCTTCTCTGTAACAAATCCTGCATATTAGTGTTAGATAAGCCTTTCCCTCTTTGTTTATACGAGGGGGTTTTTTTTTTTTTTTTTTTTTTTTTTTTTTTTTTTTTTTTTTTTTTTTTAAGATAAGATAAAATGAGTACTAATTAAGTGATCTGCCACCTTTTCAATAATATAATTATGTGCTCTCTGCTATGTGGGCTAATGATAAGTCTGTTAGACAAGTCGAAAATGTAATATCAACTTTCATTATTTGCTCCGTGCAAAGTTAGCTCTTATATAAAAACAGAGATGCAAGAAACTCTTACAAACTAACTAACAAAAGTCCAAGCCAATAGAAAACTAACACGTCCACTAACACTAACCAACTCTATTAGCTTTATACAAACGACCTATGGCTTTATCATCTAATACATACAACGACCTGTAGCTTTACGCTATATGCTAAAAACTGTTTCTTCCTCATATGCTCTAAAGGAGATAAAACTAAATTAAAATCTCTTGCTGGTAACCAAGGAGATTGCCCTACAGAGAGTTTATGAGAGTTCAAGTCTATCCACGAAGCCCTTCTGTCCATGGTGATCCATACCATAAATGTGGGCATAAACAAAGGAAACCAGCCACCTAATAGCAGCATAAGAGATAGAGGCATGCACACACTGATACGATTGGAAAAGACAATTAATTGTAACAAAGTTGGGGTCAATGTAAACTTCAATTTATTCAAAACCTCACTTACCTCACTTAACTACATACATAAGTGGTTAACTTGTTTCATTTTTTTTGTTTAGATGCATGACATATCATGCTCTAGGCTGCTCGCTATGACGGACATATCCTCGAACTACACGGTTGAAGGTGGAGAGCAACCACTTTTTGCATGGGCGAAAAGCAACCCATGCAAAAAGTGCAACCACGATGAGGATGAGGACCACCACCCAAATCAACCAGTCATAGTGCTGGTGGCCTGGATGAACTGGTGGGGTGGAGGCAGGTGGTGCCAGCTCAAATGGTGGAACGGTGGTGGCTGGGTGGAATGGTGTATTCAACTTAGGTGGTGCTGAAGAAAGGGATGGTGGAGAAGCATCCAGAAATGGGAGATCAGAGTCAGACATCGTGACCTGCAAGAGAAATAGAACATAGTGTAAACATGTTAATACATAAGCACAGGGGTGTAGCCAGAAATTTTTGGTTGAGGGGGCCAAGGTAACAATATCATATTGATTTGCAACTCAAGAAAAATACAAAGTATGACATATATACATACATACATACATACATACATACATGTCTTCCTGCATTAGTTTTAGAAAATGAAAAAACATTAAATCTAACAAAAATTTACAAGAAATAATATTCATAGAAATTATATATAACAAAGTCACCATAAGTAATCATAAAATAAATAGCAGTTAAATTCAACCAAATTCGACTACTATGGTCAAAAATAAATTCAAAATCAATTTCATACCTCTCAACTCAATAGAAATTAAACTATAGAAGAATATTATAAATCATAAGATAAAGAAATAGGAATCAAATTAAAAGATCAATAAGAAAGAAGAAGAATTTTGTACCTCTCAATACTTTCTTAGCTTTAAATAAGAAAACTCTTTCTTAAGGAAGGGAGAGAAGCTAATTAAAATGTGACTACGTGAGAGCATCGTAAGGAAGAATTAATAAAGAGAAATTGAAGAGAGAGCAACAAGTGATGAGGAGAGTTTTTTGAGTGGCTATAAAGTATAAACTAGAAGGGAATATTGTAATAGTTTTGGAAAAGTGCAAAACTTAAGTATAATACTTTAAATGTAGTACATTGGGTTCTCCAATTAAATTCAAACACCAATTTTCCATGACCAAAAAAATGCAAACAATGCTATCATTTTTAAGGGAAATTAAATTCAATCCATTGAGGGTTTTTTTAAGAAAAAGTAAGAACTTTTTTTTTTTAGACAAAGTAACAAGTACATCAGCATTCAGGGGTTGCTGAAAACAGAGGAATTACTTCTATCCATGCAATATTATCCTCGTTGACTACCCAGCATAAGAAGCTAATAGCTGGGCTACCCTATTAACAAACTTAACAAGGGACTATACTAAAACACCAAGACCTGCACATAGATAGGAGAGTGTGGACTTCATCAACAAGATGCCCATTAGCCTCACAGTCTCTCCACTCTCCATTGATAATTCCCACACTAGTACAACATAAGTCCTTGATTAGCTATAGGATATAGTCTCACTCCAGAAAAAGAATGTGGGATATGGCTGACACGTTTTAGTTTTAGAGGAGGAAAGGAAAAGTCAAAAGATGAAAAGTAGGGATTTGGGGTGGGTAATTTTTATGGCTGGCGTATTGGAGGAGGGGCCAAGCTTTTCTTATAGGGGGCAGCTCTTAAATGAGAAGGTGTGAGACCTATTTATTCCTATTATTATGGAGGTTTTAAAAAATTTTGGGGGGGCCATGGCTCCCTCAAAGGATAACATGCCTCCGCCCATGCGTAAGCAAATATGGGTGCTGAATAAAACCCTAAGACTCAATATTTATTTCTCTATATTTTTTAAATATAATTTTCTCTCACACCCAAAATAAATATTTTATACACAGCAATGCCAACCAAATATATATATATATATATATATATATTTTGAAAACCAAAAAAAATTATTTCTTTGATAAATAATAACTAATTATTTTGAAAGAAGGAGAACTCCGATGGTAGTCTCCCAGAGAATTACAATGACATTTAAGAGATCCATGAAATCTGCTAAAGAACTACAAGATACCCCATCAATCATTATAGTATAGCCTTCAAACAAAGAGTGCCCCAAAAAAATTATTTAATCTCAATAACAGATATCTCAACCCATTTCAAAAGTTTGATTGTTCCCTGCCAAATTGTTCACAAAATGCAAGTTACACAATGGAGTAGAGATTCAGGCAGTGTGGATAACTGAGGTGAGCAACAAAAATAAATATAGAAACATATCTGTAATAAGTTTCTCCCTAATAAGCACAGACAAATTAAAACATTAATATGGACGCAACATGACACAGGACACAATTGTTGGAAAAATATGACACAACCAGTGGGGATATGAAAATTAATAGATTAATACAAATTTTAGGTATATCTTATTTATTTGTACGCATATACTATCAAAATCTTTAGAAACCTATCTAAAATCAAAGGAATTCTTTTCAAATAAAAGAAAAATGTTTTTCTTCCAACACAATGAGGACATACATACAGAACTTTTTCTCCCGGAAAGCGAATTATTTAAGACACACAACTTTCTATTAAGCACACTTACCGGGAAGCAATAAATGTGCGGATCGTCTTGCAAATTTAGGATTGCTTCAATCTGTGGATTTTTTTGTTCACTCCCTTCCTCCTGTTCAGTTGATTCCTCTGTTAGAGGCTGACTCGCTGGGTTCTTTTTGTAACAGGCTTTGTCCTGGGCCTTTTTCTTCTTGTTAGTTTTAATATATCTTCCTTTAGAACCAAAAAAAAAAAACATGCAAATGTCTCTCCCCGCGTGAATGTCATCATCTTTCTTAAAAAGGAAACAGGTAGCTACTACCACCAACTCTTTGTACCTCTCTCTCTCTCTCTCTCATGTCAATCGGAGTAGTAGTTATTGGTTTTGCCAGCTCAATCTTTGTCCTTTATCCAATTGTCTTGTTTTTTTTTTTTTTTGATAATTGTCCTTCGTCTTGTCTACTCTTGTCTTGTATACACTTTTTATATGGACTAAGGAAAAAGACAGAATTAATTCCATCAAATTGCACATTTGTTTCTTTGTCACTTTCAGGACATATACGTAAATCTGAGTTCAAAACCAGAAACCGCAGAGCTCGACATAACCACAATCAACAAAACCGTTCAACACATGGGCATACGTTATTGGTAAAACCCTATATATATATATATATATATAAAAGTTGTGGAATGAATAATCTTCTCAAAAAAGATAGACTTTAACAGTACAAATATATATTTTGTCCTGTTATTTAGATGAGAACTTTTACTGTATTCAATACACTTAAAAAAAAAAAAAAAAAAAAGAGTCAGAGAAAGCGAGAGAATTCTATGTTGATGCTTTATTTCAATTGCTTTGAATGCATGATTATTTAATTATTTGAAAGTTAAGACTTTACATTTAGTTATTGTAAAGGTTTTTTGAGAAGACATTTACTGTAAAGTTGATTGAGTTTGAAAGTTTTGACTGGGTTGTTGCTGAAATTTAATAAAACTCTACGCACGACAATTTAATAATAGATTTTACACCTATTGAGTTGGCAAGTTATTATTTTTATAACAAATTTTACTTTTTTATTTATCATTAACAATTTGTCATTCATGTAAAATTTATTATCAATTTTGATGTGCCTCTAGACTTATTGAGAATTTGAGGTGTGGTCCGAGTGAATTTTGATTAGTGTGTACAGGTTGATACCACTTTTTGAACATCAGAAGATGGCAGTCGCGATGGATTACTAAATAAAAAGTCAATTTAAAATAATTTCTAAAAAATATAAGATATAAACTAATTAGAATTTGTTTAGAGAAGATTAAATGTAATTTACTCAATTTTGTTAGTTTTGAGTTGTTTTATTCCAATGGAATGGTGGGTTGCAATTCGCTTCAATTTATATATAACCATTTAGCACTCTTTATAACTCTAAAAATCAAAAATTAAATTAAAAGATATGTATAACAATACTGATGTGAAGTTTCTAAGTTGAGGTTAACATGTGGTTTATAACAATACTGATGTGAAGTTGAGGTTAACATGTGGTTTATAACAGTACTGATGTGAAGTTTCTAGGAGTGTTATCATCGTTGTGATAATTGGGTTTGGATGCATTGCTAATTTTGATTGTTTGCAAAAAAAAATGAACAAATATTTGGATGTAAAAGAAAATTAAAAAAGATTTGGATGTAATCTCCTATCCTCATCATTAGTCAGTTTAGTTTGTGTAATACTTGATTTTAGGTATAACAACGGCGGTGTTATTCTTATTAATAATAAAGTAGATCCAAATTGTTTCCTTCATCAGGATAGCGCATCAATGTTGCGCGTCACCTTCTATGAGTTCATCATTAACCTTTATCAGTCAATGGGTTTGTAATTCTCTTGCTTTTTCTCACTCTCTCCTTAAGCTTTCAATATATAACTTTTTGGTTTCTCTGATTAATTTGTTTGTTTCTATCTTTTTGATTTCTTTACAAAGTCAGTGATATCAAAGTATTTCTCTTTATTGTAAAAAAAATAAGAATTCATACATACATATATTTATATGAAGCTTTACAATATTTATCGATATTAAGTGTTTAGTTTTACATTGTAATCTTTTGGATGAATTGGTTTAATTTGGTCTTATACGAATTTGGTGAAGAATGAAGTAGCTAGAAGAAGTCGAGCAAAGAGGAACTTGAAAAAAAGGAGGAAATAGATTCTTGAAAAACATTGAACAAAGCTTGAAGATGTAAGAGTAATTGTATATTTATCCATAATTTTTTTGTCTCTTATAATTATTACATATAAAAAAAAATGTAAGAACATTTTTATAGTAAAATTTTTTACTAAATATGTATTGCATTCATGTAATCTAAACTTTGGAGATATGATTAACGTAATGGATTGCTTCAATAATATTTGTAAGTTCATCTTCTAAAAAGGATCTTATGTGCATTATTCAAATTTCTTTTTATTTTTAAATCTTATATTAGAGTCAATTTAAGCTAGATATATTAACTCAAAACTCAGGGTGGCCAATTTTGCCATTGGCCATTGCATACCAATTGCATCAGTTGCAACTTGCAATACCACCTGATCTCAACTATGATTAGGTGCAATTCCTAATCTCAATGATTGAGATCAGGTAGTATTGAATATAAAAAATGAGTAAAAAATAAAAAATAAAAAAAATATTGAGAGAGAGCTGGGTGAATTGAAGGGAGCAATTGCTATACAAAAAGGTAGTACCTTTCATTGGGTTTTACTTTTTAAGAATAAATTTTATATATATATATATATATATAATGGAAATATATTTATTGTACATAAAAAGTAATGTAGATCGAGTTGTAGACTATACCTTTTTTTTTACCCCTGAGCAGTACTGCTATTCACCCAAAAAAAAAACCAGTAGATTTGGTCCTTTTATTGGCATTTGGAAGTAAATTTTTAATTTTATTTCTAATTGTTTGTTTTATTAAAAAAAAATCTAATTGTTTGGATAGTAACTTCGCTACTAGATTTAGTTAGTGGACCGATAGAACAATAAAGGGGATTTTGGGCTTCAAACTGTAAATTTATATTTATAAATACAATTTTCTAATAAATTAAATAAACAATATTTTAACAATGAAATGTTAAAGGCTTCAATTTGATTTCACCTTAGTTCTCAAAATCTATCGAGCCAGCAATGCTTCCCAAAGAAAGCCATTTACAACAATAAATAAATAAATAAATATATATATATATATATATAATCTCTCTGTTTTGAGACTATATACAATTTATAATGCTCATGCATCCGTTGGTTTGTGTAAATGAGTTTGTTTAAGTGTATGTCAAGGTGTCGTTTTGCAAGACCAGTCTTAAACATTTGTATGTATGTTTTGTTTTTTTCCTAACGAAGTTCAGCTTTGTTTATACCCAAAAAAATAATAATAATAAATAAAATAAAATAAAAAGAATTTCCTATCCTATGTATACTCTTTTTAGAGTATTGCTTTATATCGCACTTATAAGTAAGGTAATGTGGTTGCAGGGGGGAGGGAAGGGGGGCGAGGGGGGTCAAATGCCCCCCCTGATGCTCCAAAAATTCTCAAGTAATATATAGTACAATGTCTTATTTGCATACACAAGGACAATTAGCTTTTTTACGTACATATTGTACTTGTACTATGTATTAGTTCATTGTAAGAAAACAATTTCACAATGGGGCCACTACAACTCTTTTTAAAAAGTAATGGGTCCTACCTTAAAATAATATTTTAATAAAATAAAGCTACTTGTATAGCCTACTTCACCACTATTTTGTTGAATAGAATTATGAAAAAAAAAAAAAAAAAAAAAAAAAAAAAAAAAACCCTACTTTCACTCACTAGTCATTGTAGCATCTCAAAAAAGTTGAGGATTACAAAATTTTTCACAACTTTTTGTCACAACTTGCATGGCAGAGTGTGATTGTTGAAAAAAAAAATTTTGTGAGTTTATGTGTTAGTATTTGTTAATCACTCATAGACTGTCATATCAAAGTTTTGGCAAAAACACTGTGAAATAATTTATGGTCTAGAACTACTCATAGTACCTCTATTTCATATAGCAATTTTTTCTTTCCTCACCAACATTTTTCAGTCTCAAACCCAAGTTTTTTTTTTTTTTTTTACAAACCCCAATTTTAATTGTATATGACAATTACATTTGCATATAGTTGTTTATTTATTCTGTTGTTAATATCAATTAATACTTTTTCAAATTAATTTTACTCTCTTTTGATCTTGCCCCCCCAACCTAAAATCCTGGCTCCGCTACTGTGTGGTTGCATATGTCATAGTTAAGAAAGTTAGATTTTCATTTCCGCTTTTAGTTTGGATGAAGAGGGTTCTTTCCAATATATTTCAATTTGTATTAGTTGATTTTCCAGCAACTCTATCAATAAAGTTTCTCAGTATTTTCTCTAATAATAAAAAATAAAAATAAAAACTCTGTTTTTAGAGTTTTTAGTTATTTTAGTGTTGAAGCCAATTTTTTTTTGTTTTGTTTTTGTTTTTGTTTTTGTTTTGTTTAGGAGGGTACACAAGCCTTTTAGTATGAACCACGTTATATTTATTTAAGAACCTTCAAACTAATACCCATGGAGTTGGGGCTCCGGTTCACAAAATGTGAGAAGCTCGAGGAGAGAGAGAGAGAGAGATTGATCCGATCCAATTGTTTGGAACCCAACCAGATTCTGTCATGGGTTTGGTTCATGTTGGGCTTAGCCCAAGCCCCATAGGTCTGGCCCAATCCGTGAGAGGCCTAAGGCCATCTCACTAATTAAGCAACCCAGCCATTTAAGTGGCTTTTCTAGGCTTAGTCCTACCAGCCCATCAGCTCTTTAAGATTTTAGGCTCAATCTGTTTACAGCACGTAGCCTAGGTTCGTATTTTAAAATAAAAGTTCATGAGCCCATCTCACACTTTAATGAACTTTCGGTACACACAGTCAAGGTCTATAAGCTAGTATTTTTCCTTTAATTACTGAAATGCCATAATACTTTTGCATATTTACACTTTAGCTTATATATCTATTGAGCTATATGATTAAAGTCCATTTCTAATTGAGGGGATGGGGGTAAACTTTCAAATGGGCTCACAAGTATTTGATAACAAAAAATTATATAAAAATGTTTTTTTTTTCCCCCTCTCATGTCCATTTGGGAACAATTTATTTGGCTGAAATTAAAAACTTTTTTGCTGAAAGTACTGTAGATAAAGTTAAAAGCTAATACTATTGAAAATACTGTAAATAAAACTTATTTAGATTTCTTTAACGGTTGGGAGTTTTTTGGATAGTTTGACAGTGGATGAGGAGGGCATTAGTCAAAGGCTCAAAGAGTTAAAACTGTCGAAACAATACTAATTTTATTTTTCTTTTATGACTTTTTTTTGATAGATATATAGTGAATAAGGGAACCGTATACAACTATGGTTTATTGTTTCTCCTTATAGGCTTAGACTTAGCGGATTGAATGCTACTATGGACCTATGATAACAAGTAAGAAAGCCACTTTGATATGAACTCATTGACTCTACATCACGTAACAATAAAAATAATATTGCGTGTACTATTGAGACCTTAATCAATTTCTTCTTTGTGGGCCTATTGTATACACACCAACTTTATTTAAAGGTACTTTCGTAAAGCATTGAAAGAAATGGAAAATTACCAACTTAATTACTATAATGTTCAAAATAATTTTCACTGTTGTTTTTTGAGGCATTGTCCATATATTTCAAGATTCACTAAAACCTAGAGAAAATTACACTTTATCACCTCTTAACTATACCCCATATTACACTTACCCCCTAAATTATACAAATGCACACATACCTTCTTAAACTATTACTCTTTGCACACTTTGCACCCCAACATATAGTTTACCATTAATTTAAACAGAATTTAGACTCATGTGCAAGTCATGTGACAGTTGCAATAATCAAAAGACTAAATTGCCCCTATTCCAAGTCTCTTGCTTTCATCAACTACGTAGATGAACTTCTCATTAACCAAAAAAGGTAAGAATATTTACAACTAAACAAATAAATGAACACTGCAAGGGCAAAGTCATTTAATACTATCTTATTCACTGTACCATAACCATAGCAAGTTCCAACAACTCCAAATGCAAATTTTAATAACAAACAATAAGCATAACTTCCATTTTCCTTTTTTTCTTTTTTTGAGAAGAATGTCCATTTAATTTGTTGCAAACATCCACTTTCTCTAAATTTTAGCTCTCCTTTTTGAATTTTTTGTTGTTGGTGTCCAAAATAAAAAACAAAAAACTTGATTAATTTCCCAAAGAACAAGGAAAATACCAAAGAATTCAAGACTAGGTTTTCTTAAGCATATTCTAAAAGCACTTTCTTTTTCTTTCCTTCTTAATTCTTACAAACACAAATGCCTCTCCACACCATGAATTGCTCTTTTCTTCCTTAAATAGTCTTATTAAACCCAGTTTTTCATTGAAAACTTTTCTGGTTATTTTCCCATAGAGGTAAACAAACTTTAACAAGCACTAACAACACCAAGTCTACAAATTAATTTAAACTCAGATAAAAAGATTAAAAACCTAGACCAAATAAGTTTTTTTTTTTTTTTTTTTTTTGCAAATTAACACTAAAATGCTAATAATTTCATTAGTTAGCATAATTTCCAAACTATTTAGGTAACTAACATCTCAGGTCTCTTAGACTCAAGTTCCTGCACACCCAAATATCCCACCGGAGATAGACCAATCCAAAAAACACAGAAAACGAATCCAAAGACAAACCAAACTAGAAAACATAGAAAACAAAACTTTGGTGCTGAGATTGTCAAACTCAAGCAGCTTCGATGTTGTGATTGTCAAACCTGGTGCCAAGATCGCGATTTTTGGGTTTGGATTTTTTTTAAGGGGTTTAGGTTTGGGTTTTTGCTTTGCTTTCGAGATCATTATTTTAAGGGAAGAACTATCTTGAGTTTTGGGGGCTTGGAAGAAGAGAGTGGAAGGACAGTGGAGAAAAGAAAAGAAAAAAAGAATGAAGACAGAGAGAAGAAAAAGAACGAAGGAATAAGAAAGGAGTAGGAGCTCGAGTCTTAGAGATTCGAGTTCCATGTAGATTTTAATTCTACCTCAGCTTTGTCATCACATAGAACTCGAGTTTCATAAATTCGAGTTGCTACAATAACTCGAGTCTAAGAGGCTCGAGATGCTAGTTTCCTAAATAGTTTGGAAACATCGCTAACTAACAAAATTGTTAGCAAAATGGTGTTATTTACAAAAAAAATCCAATCATATATCAATTTTAATTTTAAAAATCTAAGGTAATTAATGGTAAAAATTCAATCTTTCAAACTCAGTAGTGATAAAAGCAAACACAAAAATAAAACTATACAACATATAGGAGAAGAAGAGAACAAAGAAGAAAGACATGAGTATAGAGTAATTACGATGATGGGCACAGTGGGAAAGTTTTGCTAACGACAGCTGCAAAGTGGGACTTTTAGTTGGATGTTTTAAGAGACTTGGACAATTTTGTCCATGTACTCAAGAGTCACGTGACTTGCACATGAGTTTGATTTTCATCAAAGTTAACAGGTAAGTTATTGGTAGGGTGCAAAGTGTGCAAGGGATAAGAGTTTATGGGGGTACGTGTGCATCCGCATAATTTAGAAGGGTAAGTGTAACATAGGGTATAGACTGTATAGTTTAGGGTAGTAAAATGCAATTTCTCTCAAAAACTATTGTCAAGAAATGGATTTAACCACATTAAAAAAAAAAAAAAAAAAAAAAGGAAATGGACTTAATTACGCAATGAATTCATATCAGCATAAAGTACGACTTATAAATATATAGGATTACAATGTAAAGGATTTTCTTGGAGTCCCAAGGCTTACAAAGTCATATTCAATACTTGTAAAACAACTTTCCAATTTATTCATGAAAAATAATTGGTGCAGATTTTTTTTTTTTTTAATTGGCACATTGCCCACCAGGTCCGCCAAATTGAAAGGTGAATCTCAACTCATCATCATCATTTCCTGCATAGCTCAACTCATAGCACTTGGGACTGTCCATAATGATGTTGTAATGGGTTCGTTCAGGGTTAAGAGTGTCGTTCAATTCATTTCTATATTTGATATTTGAAAAAAAAAAAACTTGCACCATTTGGAGGACCAGCGGCGTTCCCTCCCCATCCAATGCTTTGAGATTTTATCAAATCAAATACAATCTCTCTCGGATAATATCCCACGGCATCTTTATGAATTAATATCCACCGGTTATTATTTGAGTCCTAACACATAAAGCAATAAGAATATTTGATTATTATTATTTTTTTTATTAGAAAGTATTATACAGTCTTAAAAATTTTTAAACTCCACACTATGGTTTTAGAAACCAGAACAGACTAGTCAGTTCAACCAGGAACTAAACACCAATCCGGTCTGGCAAAAACCCCTAAAACCAGTCAAAACTAGGTAAAACCGAAAATAGGGACAAAAATGATTCTTTGACTGTACCGATTTTTAAAACTATGTTCATACATTTTTCCAACTTTAATTCTCAATTTATATTCTTCTCCCAAAAAAAAAAAAAAAAGATCTAAATTAATATGAATTTAAAAATATGGACCCAATATTTGGAATAGTTGAAATTGTCATGTGTAACTGTCGTATGCTCAAGAAATTTCACCTAGAAAGAATAATATTGTAGAAAAGAACATACTAATATGCAGTTATGATTTACAATAGATTCTTTTACCCCTTGGAGAGAGATCTCAAGGAGTTGAAGTTTGCCAGGGACAGATATCTTACTTTTTTTTTTGAAGTGTGCCAGGGACAGGTTCAGTACTGATTGGAGACCAAAGATAAATGCTACCGTGTGTTTGCACAAAACCTGGGCACAAATTATTGAAGCAGCCTGTCTTCTTGAAACCATCAGACTTTAGTTTTCAAAGACATTAACAGTTTGCAAAACATCAAAGACGGACAAAATGGGCTTTTGCCCTTTTAAAAAAAAAAATCTAGCATTTTGCTCAATTTTTTAAACTAATTAGGAAAATGTTCTTCTTTGGAAATTTGATTTATGATAAATCAAGTTAGGCCCTATAGCGACGTTTTTAAGGAGCCTATAGCGACGTTTTTAGGACCTATAATGACATTTTGTAACTCGACCTCTATGAAATCAAGTTATAGGTAAAAAAAATTTAAAAAAAAAAAATACCTAAAACTCGATTTCATGGAGGTCGAGTTACAAAACGCTACTATAGGTTCTTAAAACGTCACTATAGGTACTTAAAAACGCCGCTATATGGCTCCAAAATTTTTATTTTATTTATAACTTGATTTATTATAAATCAAGTTACACAAAGAGGGGTATTTCCCTAATTAGTTTGAGAAAGAGGGTAAAATGCTGGATTGTTTTTTTAAAAATGGCAAAAGCCAATTTTTTCCCATCAGAGACATTGTTTAGCATATATATATATATATATATATTTTGGGTATACTTGCAATTTAATTGTTACCATAAATGGAGAGGGAAATTTAAACCTTTACTCTTCTGGTAAAGGAATCTAAAAAATACTAGTTATTTGAATTTGAATAACGAATTTTTTGGTTTTTAAATTTTGTTAAAAAAATCAGTATTAAAATTTATATGATTCTTGTTCTAAGATTTACTTAAAAAATAATTGATTTGGAATATGAAATAATAAAAAATAACAATAGTTGAAAAGTATCGAGAACTTACCGTCCAAACAGCAAAGAAGTGAGAAGAGGTATTGTAGGGACCTGGTTCGAGCACTGTTCCTTGCAAATGAGTGGACTCAAGCCCAGCTGGCCTAGTACAATGAATTTGTAGAGAGCGGGATAAAGAACTAGGCCTTAATGAGGGTTGTACAATTAAGCATGGTAATATGAGGATCGATTAACAAGAATACAGACTGAAAGCATGGAATTAGGCTCCTCGGCCATTTTCTTCTATAATCTCTTTCTTTTATCTCCCCTGGTATTGGGTTACAAAGATTATATAGATCCTATGACCCCCCCTCCTTTTGGAGGACTTGTTACATTTTATACACCCCTCCCGGTTAATCTCGGCCCTCCATTTGTCGCTTATACAGGTCATCATGCCAGTGCTTGTCCCATCATCCACATTCCATCCTTTCTGTGGGTGGTAGCAGCTGAGGCGGCACTGTTCAGGGGTCACTTCTCTATTTAATGTGGCCAGAACGTCAGTTGTGGGCATTTAATATGGAGGTGACAGTTCCTCCTGAGATTGCTCCTCCACCATGCTCTTATGACCAACCCGCTGTACCTGCCTCTGTCTTGGATAGCTGTAAACGTTTACCTCCGAAGACACCTTGTTCTTCCTTACAATGATCAGTACGGGCCAAGGACATGGTTGTCCTCGGCAGTATTAATGGCTGAAGGACTCGTCCTCGGACACATCCTTATCCTCAGCATGGGCCTTGAGCTTAGCATAGAGTGGACCGGGACTGCCAAATCCTCTGGCCCCACAATAGCCCCTCAAAATTCTGCTGTCGGGCCCCTCGGACTGAGAGGAGGATTTTGACGTTCTCGGGCCTCTGCCACGGCTCGTTGAGTCTTGTCCTCCATGAGTATCAGTGCCCTTTTGCCTGTCCAAGGCACATTTCTGACGCCTTGGTATGCGGAGCGCATTCGCATTAAATTCGGGCGGCCCTGTGCTCCCCACGTTCAATAGTGTGATGATAATCTAACGGTGACGATCTTCTTGACTATTTGAGCGGGAAACCTTTGCACGGTTGTTATTTTTTATTGGGCATATAAATACTCATTTAAACGGATCCGCCCATTCACTTTCGCAGTCAAGAGATATTGTACACATACTTCGAATCTGGTCACGTCTTTAACTGAATTTGCAACTTCTTTCAGCACAATAAAGCCTGCCCGAGGAGCTTTCCCTAATTTCTGTAAGTCTTCCTCTCTCTCTTCCAATCGCGTTCTCCCCTCTTTTAGACTTCTTTCTTCATGTCTCTTAGTTGTCTCTGGGAATGGGTAAGCTCAAGAAATTTGTTGAATCTGAAGAGGCGATGGAGAAATTTATTACTGATTATAGGATACCCAGCACCGTAGGTTTAAGGTACTGTGAGGAGGGGGAGTGGAGGTTTAGGAGGAAAGAGGGAGAGGTGGTGATTCCCATAATCGCCTTCTTAGAGGGTGGTATGCAGATCCCCATGGGTCAGGTGATGACAAGCTACCTTAGGCATTTCCGTCTAGACCCCACCCAATGCGGCGTCAATATGTTTAGGATCCTGGGTTGTGTAGATGCCTTAAATGAGGAGATGGGGTTGAGGCTAACCCATCATAATGTGAATTGGTGCTATAACCTTCAGCATCTGAAGGACAAGTCCTACTACATAAAGATGAGGGATGATAGTGTACAGCTTATTCAGTGCCTCCCCTCGTCCAGCAAGGGGCTAGACAAGGACTTTCTCATCGTGTCCGGGGAGTGGCACGATGGTCTCCATTGTCCAACGGTGGAGGGCACACCAGGTGGGGCACTCGGAGTAGGAGAGGGTGTTGCTCTTTGGATTTTCGTTGCCTGCTTTGTTTGGTTGCTAATAGTAGTATGTTTTTGCTTCTTGCAGATCCACATGCTTTCGAGCGTCATTTTGGCTTGGTCAACAAAGAGGACTTGGAGAAGGTGCTGAGGGCGGAGATCTTTGTGAACAAGACCGACAACCAAGTTAGGACTGCTCACAGGATCCTGGGGTACGTCCCTATTTAGAAGTCATTTGCCGCGCCAAGGTGTGTGATTAGGGCCAAGGATCCTCAACTCCAGAGAATTACCGTTGTCGAGGACGGTTTCTTGATCCCGAAGGGGTCTCCTGCTTCAGAGGGCACTCCATTGGCGGGTTCCTCTACATCCCACTAAGCTACGGAGGTTAAGGAGGGAGGTGAGCGAATAGAGGAAAGAGGTGCCAGCTCGGGTCCTGCCGAGGACGATTTTGGCGTGTTCGAATAGGTTCGCCTGTCCGAGGATCCTTGTGATGGCTCGGGCGACTAGAGCTTGACCAAAGCAGGCTTCCTGTTAGCAGGGGACTCTTCTCAGGCCGAGATGGGTTTCAAGAGGAAAACTTAGTCTAGCTTGCTTAATTTGCTTGAAGGCCAGTCGGGGAAGCATCAGCCTAAGCTTCCCCCTCCTCCACCCAAGTCTCAACCTGCTCAGACTAGGTCAACTTCCACCCAGCCTAGGCTTCCCTTTCCTCTATCTCGTCCGAGTCCATCATCCAGGCCCGAGCCCTCTGATCCTAAGTAGAGGAAGGATAAGGGTAAAAGGCCCATGGGAAGAAAGAAGCCCCATTCTCCCCAGGATGAGGGAGATACCCAACGACCTTTGAAGCAATTGAAGATAGGGGCCCATGGTCAGGACAAGCAAGTCGTCGCCCGTCCCGAGGCTAATGCCTAGCTCCCTGCCCCAATGCTCCATGGGGAGCCTCTGATGGGTAATGCTTCCCTCAGGTACTTCTAAGGGAGTGAAGGCACGCTTGTAGCCGACGCGCTGGAGCGGTCCTTGCTACTCCTTGCGAATATGGCTGAGTTGGAGACTTTAAAGAGTAAGGAGGTCTTCCTCAACCTCAAGCGATACTTAGGGATGGTTAGATTCTCAGCACTTAAGATTTCTCTGACTTCAATCTTCTTTTTCTTTTTGTTTATGTTCTTTTTTTTTTTTTTACTTGTGTGTTTGCTTCGATTGGCAGGCTATTCAGGCTACTTTCAGACTAGAGGAGGCTTCCATTAAATAGGGCAAAGCCACTGACGCAGAGCGCGATAAGCGTATATCGGTTAGTCGGACCCTCAAGGCCACCGAGGCTGATCTAGCAAAAGCCCGAGAAGAGCTAAAGGAGGTAACCAGGGCCCGAGATAGCGCCCAAGCAGGCCTGTCAGGTGCCCAAAACCAGGTCCAAGACCAGATAAGGCGTCTGGCTGAGGTGGAGGAACAGCTGAAGCTCGCAAACGAGTTGATCATTGATCTGAAAAGGCAGGTGGCTGATGTTAAAGGGGATAGAAAGGTGGCTGAGTGGACTAAAGATGAGGCTTTAGGGCTAAAACTAGAGCGGACTTTGGCAGGGAGGAAGCCTAGGTTTCCAAGGAAGAAGCCGAGGAGGTGGCTTACAAAGCTGGGGTGGCTGAAACGGAGGCTGCTCTTTGGGCCCAAGTCCCTGGGGTATACAGGCTCTACTGCTCCCAGGTATGGAGTGAGGCCCTTAAACAAGCTAGGGTGAAGGCTTCGTCCGTTCTCTAGAAGGAGGGGAGTGTGTATTATCCCCCTGCCATCCGCGAGGCTGTTCCTCCCAGCTCTGAGGCCGAGGCGACTATTGAGGAGACTGATGCTATGCCTGGTGAGGGAGCCGAGGATGCTGCGGTTATTACCGAGGAAGTTATTACACCTTCCGATGATCCTGCCGTGGGAATTGGTCCTCTCGGTTCGACTGAAATGGCTAGAGGTCCCAATGAAGATGCACCTCAGGAGGCAGCAAACCTCTCAGTCAATGTCCAGGCCTCTCTTGCTGAGGATACAGCACCTTCTGCGTCGCCCTCGCAGATTGTTCCTCCAAGTCAGAGTTCAGAGGATCCCGAGGCCGCCACAAATCAGCCACCCACAAGGGGGAAGAAGATTAAACTAAAGAAGTAGGCCCCTTGGCGCCTTCGTTTTGTCTTCCTTCTATTATTATTATTATTTTTTTGAACAAGGTAATGGTGCTTTTGCCTTGTTTCTCCTTTTTTTTTTTTAGATGTTGGAATATGATTCTTGCTGTGTACCATTCATGAATTTAATGTATCGCATGTTTTGGTTTCCCTTGCTTGTTGTATACCAATGGGATTTGCTAATGTAGTCAGTATCCCAAAGGCTTGAGCCCGAGGACCACGCGAGGCCACGGCTCTGTCTAACACTTACTATTTTGAAGTAACTAGTTTCCCCATAGGTTTGAGTCCGAGGACTATGCAAGACCTAGGTTCTGTCTAGCACTTATTATTTTGAAGTGACTAGTTTCCCCATAGGTTTGAGTCCAAGGACCATGCAAGACCTTGGTTCTGTCTAGCACCTATTATTTTGAAGTAACTAGTTTCCCCATAGATTTGAGTCCGAGGACTATGCAAGACCTAGGTTCTGTCTAGCACTTATAGTATTTATCAAACTGGTTAGTTTCCCCATAGGTTTGAGTTCGAGGACCATGCAAGACCTTGGTTCTGTCTAACATTTATTATTTTAAAGTAACTAGTTTCCCCATAAGTTTAAGTCCGAGGACCATACAAGACCTCAGTTCTGTCTAGCACTTATTATTTTGAAATAACTAGTTTTCTCATAAGTTTGAGTCCGAGGACCATGCAAGACCTTGGTTCTGTCTAGCACTTATAGTATTTATTAGGGTGAGAAGCATGGAATCACGACAGACTTAAAATATAAATTGACAAAGATGCTTTTATTAATAGTAATACCTTCGTAGGTTATTTACATTCTATGGATGAGGTACAGGTTTTTCATTTAAATCTTCTAAGTAGTACACACCTACCCCCGCCACTAAGGTGATCCGGTATGGTCTTTCCCAGTTGAGTCCTAACTTCCCATAGGATGGATTCTTGGCAGCGCCCATAACTTTTCTTAACACTAAGTCCCCTGGTGTCAATGGCCTTAGCTTCACATTGGCATCATATCCCTGTTTGAGCTTTTGGTGGTAGTAGGCCAACTGGATCATTACCTTCTCCCTTCGCTCATCGATCAGATCTAGGCTCTCCCCCAGCAGCTCATTATTACCGTCCGGGGAGAAGGAGCTTGTTCTTAGTGTTAGGAAGTTTGATTCTAGGGGGATAACAACCTCAGCCCCATAAGTCATAGCAAAAAGTGTTTCCCCTGTTGACCACCGCGGTGTGGTACGGTAGGTCCATAGGACGTGCGGCAACTCTTCTACCCATCTTCCCTTGGCGTCATCTAGCCTTTTCTTCAACCCATTAACTATGACCTTGTTGACCGTCTCGGCCTGCCCATTTTCTTGAGGATAAGCTGGGGTCGAGTATCAGTTTGTGATCCCCAGCTTGCAATAGTATCTTCTAAAGGCTTTGCTATCAAATTGAAGCCCGTTATCCGAAATGAGGGTATGGAGGACCCTGAATTGCGTGACAATGTTCCTCCAGATGAACTTCTTAGCATCCACGTCTCTAATGTTGGCCAAGGACTCAGCTTCGACCCACTTGGTGAAATAATCTGTGCCAACTAGCAGATATCTCTTATTCTTCGGTGCCTTAAGGAAAGGTCCTACAATATCTAGGCCCCACTGGCCAAACGGCCATAGGTTGGATAAGGGATTTAGGATGCCTCCTGGCTGGTGAATGTTTGGGGCAAACCTTTGGCATTGATCACACTTCTTTACATACTCTAGGGCTTCCTTTTACATCTTCGGCCACCAATATCCCTGGGTGATGGCCCGGTGCGACAGGGATCTTCCCCCCGTGTGACTCTCACAGATCCCTTCGTGCAACTCCTCGAGCAGTAGTTCTGACGCCTCGGGGTGAATGCATAGTAAGTAGGGTCCTGTGTAGGAGCGCCTATATAGCTTATGGTCCTCGGACAACCAAAACCGAGGAGTTTTCCTCTGTATTTTATCAGCCTCTGATTTCTCCTCAAGTAGGATATCATCCTTGAGGAAGCTCACTATAGGGTCCATCCAGCTAGGGCTCGCCCTAGCCTAGTGGATATGGGTTATGCCCCTTGCCCCCTCACTCGCCCTCTCAAGGTGCTCAACAAGGATAACTCAGGGCAGATCTCCTGCCGACGACGTAGCAAGTGTGGCCAATGAGTCTGCATGGGTGTTTCCACTTCTGGAAACATGTGACAAGCTGAAAAGGTCGAAGTCCGACTGCAGACGTTTAATTTGGCTTAAGTACTCTTGCATCCTTGTGTCTCTAGCTTCTAGTTCTCCGTTTACTTGGCCCACCACCAACCTTGAATCCGAGAACATATCCACGGTCTTTCCGCCCATTTTTTGCACCATAACCATACCTTGTAATAAGATTTCATACTCAGTTTCATTATTTGTGGTTCCATTTGTGGCAGGGAACCCAAGTCTCAAGGACTTTTCCACAACAGATTTATCTGGGACATTAGGACTAGCCCCACTCTAGACCCCCTTTGGTTCGTGGTGCCATCAACGTACACTTTCCAGCACGGGGGCCCTGGAACAGAAATTGCCCCAACCGGCTTTTCCTCCATGTCCCCATTCTCGGCTACTGCTTCCAGTGGTTCAGCGAATTCGGCCACCAAGTCAGCCAGGACTTGGCCCTTTATAGAGGTCCGAGGCATGTATTTAATGTCAAAAGCCCCTAGAATCGTGTTCCACTTGGCAACTCTTTCGATGTAATCAGCAGACTGAAGTACAGATCTCAAGGGCAGTTGAGTTAGGATGACTACCATGTAGGCCTGGAAATAATGGGGAAGCTTTCGCGTGACATGGACTACGGCCAGTAGGGCTTTTTCCAAAGGCAAGTACTTGATCTCTGCTTCATGCAGCGATTTGCCCACGTAGTAGACTGGCTTTTGGATGCCACTGTCATCCCGTATCAGCACCAAGCTCACTGCGTGAGGGGCTACGGTGATGTAGGCATACAGGACTTCGTCGGCTTCAGGGTTAGACATGATTGATGGCCGAGATAGGTATTCCTTGAGCTGCTGGAATGCTACGGCACAATCCCCGAACCACTCAAATCCTTTCCACTTGTTAATCAGGAGGTAGAAAGGCCTGCACCTATCAACCGACCTGGAAATGAACCGATTCAGGGCCGCGATCATTCCAGTGAGTTTTTGGATTTCTTTAGGATTTCGCGGAGGTTTCAAGTTATTGATGGCTCTGATCTGATCAGGGTCGACCTCAATCCCCCTGTGGGTGATGATGTAGCCCAAAAGCTTGCCTGACCCTACATTGAACGAGCATTTGGAGGCATTCAAGCGCAGCTTGTGCTTCCTTAGGTCGTCAAAGATGCAGCCGAGGTCTCCTAGGTGTTCAGACATTACTTTACTCTTCACTACCATATCATCAACATAAATTTCAATGTCTTTGCCCAGCAGCGGCTTGAACATTCTCGTCATCATCCTCTGATAAGTGGACCTAGCATTCTTCAGGCCGAAGGGCATCACTTTGTAGTGGTAATTCCCAACCGGTGTCACGAAAGCGGTCTTCTCTTGATCATCTAGGGCTAATGGTATTTGATGATAGCCCTGGAAGGTGTCTAAGAAACTCATCCGAGGATGTCCCGCTGTGGCATCCATTAGTTGGTCTATCAGAGGCATGGGAAACGGGTCCTTTGGGCATGCCTTGTTTAGGTCCGTGAAGTCTACACAAACCTTCCATTTTCCGCTTTTCTTCTTGACCACCACGGTGTTGGCTAACCACTTAGGATAAAAAACCTCCTTGATGGCCCCCGCACGCTTAAACTTCTTCACCTCTTCTCTAATTGCATCGGCATGCTCCTTTGAAGGGCGCCGAGGTGGTTGTTGCTTTGGAACGACAGATGGATTGACATTGAGATGGTGACAGATAAAGTCTGGGTCGATCCCTAAAGCATCACAAGCGTCCCATGCAAATACGTCAAGGTTTACTTTAAGGAACTCAATTAAGTCCTCCCTCTCCTGCGGAGGCAGCTGAGCCCTTACTTGAAAGAACTTTTCCGGATCATCTCCAATGATCACCTTGTCCAGATCTTCATATTTTGCTTTTTCGGCGGCTGCATCAGGAGGCAAGTCCGGGTCCTTTGATTGCTATAAGCCACCTTCAGCGGTGGCCGAGGACCCCGCATCGAGCCGATGCAATGTGGCAGCCACCATGCATTGCCTTGATATGGATTGGCAACCACAGATTTCAAGAACATGGTCCCCTGATGGAAATTTCACCTTCTGGTGCAAGGAGGAGGCGACAGCCCCCAAGGTGTGGAGCCACAGTCTGTCGACAATGGCTGTGTACGGGGAGTAGGTGTCCACCACTATAAAGTCTACCTCCACCACCTCTGGGCCAATCTGAACGGGCAGCCTAATCATGCCCTTTAGGATCACCAGCTTCCTATCGAAGCTCATCAAGGGGGAGTTGTAAGGCGTCAGATCTTCTGGTCTTAACCCCAACCCCTTGTAGAGGTTGGGGTACATAATTACGGGTTCTGCTGCCACCATCTACCATCACCCTTCTCACATCATAGTCCCCAATTCTGAGGGTGATGACCAAAGCATCATCGTGCGGTTGGATAGTCCCCATCTTGTCTTTCTCTGAAAAGCACAAGGTTGGGTAAAAACTCTTCCTAGCCTTCTTCGGCCCTGATTGGGACTCCTTGGCACGTATCTGGGCCACAGATAACACTCGCGAGGGGCGCGCGCCTGTTCTTCCTGGCGCAGCCAAGATCACATTGATCGTCCCCGTTAGTGCCCCTAAGGCAGTGTCTCTCTAGGGCTTTTGATAAGTTTGGTTTTAGTGGCCACTGGAATGGTGCAGGAGGTGTTTCAGCTTTCCTTCCCAGACTAGACGATCCAAGTAGTCCCAAAGGTTCCTACAATCCTCCATGGTGTGTCCGTAGTCCTGATGGTATTGGCAATATAGGTTCTAATTGCGCTTCGCGGGGTCTCCGGCCATCTTATTCGGCTCCTTAAAGTACGGTTCATTCTTTATCCTTTCCAACACCCTGTGCACTAGCTCTCAGAATACGGTATTGTCCTGATTGCAGCTAATCCTCTTCCACCCGCTTATATTTGTCGATCCGATTCATCAGCTGGCGCACACTGGTGGCGGGTTTGCTAGTCAGAGATTTTCTCAGGCCATACCCCGTCAAGAGACTATTTTTGAAGGTGCTGACGGCGACATGCTCATACTTGCTGTCCAGCTCATTGTATATCTCCCAGAATCGGTCCGAGTTGGCTTTTAGAGTTTCCCCATCATGCATGGTCAGAGCCAACAACGCACTCAAGGGCTGAGGAGTTCTGCGATTTGTGACGAATCGAGAGCCAATGGCTTGGGTCAGCTGCCTGTATGAGCCTATAGAACTCGTCTTAAGCCCATTGAACCACCTCATTGCTATTGGTCCCAGACTAGAGGGGAAGACTCTACACATCAGCGCCTCGTTCCTAGCGTGGACGGCCATCCTCTGGTTATATTGGCTCACATGCTCCACAGGGTCCGTCTTGCCATTATAACTGGTGAAAGTTGGCTGCTAAAATCGCCGAGGAAGCGTAGCCTCTTCGATGTGACGGGTGAAGGGTGACTTGGAGAGCTGATCCAGTGCTCGGCTCATAGCATCACTCCCCTCGCCCTTTGGGGATGGGCTCTTACGCATATGCCTCTACTAACGCTCTTCCTCGTGAGAGAAGGTCTCGCTTGTAGGGGTCTTTGACCTCTGCCTATAGTCATCATCGCCATCTTCGTCGGAGGGTGCGTCGGGGCTAGGACGAGACTTCCTTCGTCATGCATGGCACAGCTCTCTCTTTAAACTGTCTATCTCTCGCTGCATGGCTGCCTTATCATCCTGCCTCTTAGACACATGGCTTTTGACCTCTTCTGACTGCATGGTTTGGTCATCATTTTGCCTTCGTAGTGCGTGACTGCCCCCGCGTGTGTTACTTCCACTAGTCTATGTGGTGTGCACACTTCCCTTTCGAAACCTTCCATTTTCTTCGTTTCGACCGCACTCGAGATTGGGGAAGGTACCTTGTTGTTGGGACCTCGCTGGTTTGGACTGGTGGAATCCTGCTTGGTGAAGGCCTATTCCTGCCATGCTTAACCGTTGCCCTGACTAACGCACAAGTTCTCCCCACAGACGGCGCCAATTGAAGGGACTTGGTTTGAGCACTGTTCCTTGCAAATAAGTGGACTCAAGCCCAGCTGGCCCAGTACAATGAATTTGTAGAGAGTGAGATAAAGAACTAGACTTTTAACGAAGGTTGTACAATTAAGCATGGTAATATGAGGATCGATTAACAAGAATACAGACTAAAAGCATGGAATTAGGCTCCTCAGCCACTTTCTTCTATAATCTCTTTCTTTTATCTCCCCTGGTATTGGGTTACAAAGATTATACAAATCCTATGACCCCCCCTCCTTTTGGAAGACTTGTTACATTTTATACCCCCCTCCCGGTTAATCTCGGCCCCCCATTTGTCGCTTATACAGGTCATCATGCTAGTGCTTGTCCCATCATCCACCTTCCATCCTTTCTGTGGGTGGTAACAGCTGAGGCGGCACTGTTCAGGGGTCACTTCTCTATTTAATGCGGCCAGAACGTCAGTTGTGGGCATTTAATGTGGAGGTGACAGTTCCTCCTAGGATTGCTCCTCCACCATGCTCCTATGACCAACCCGCTATACTTGCTTCTGTCTTTGATAGCTGTGAACGTTTACCTCCGAAGACACCTTGTTCTTTCTTACAATGATCAGTGCGGGCCGAGGACGTGGTTGTCCTCGGCAGTATTAGTGGCTAAAAGACTCATCCTCGGACACATTCTTATCCTCGGCATGGGCCTTGGGCTTAGCGTAGAATGGGCCGGGGCTGCCAAATCCTCTGACCCCATAGGTATCATTGTATAAAACCAGAGCTACCTATTTGAAGCATATTTTAGTTATGTTAACTGAAAATATAACACGTTCATACAAGTTTGGATTAATACCTATGGAAAATTTCGTTATAAAATATAAAGCTTATATAATATATGATTAATTACGAGATACCAAGCCCTAAGTTTATTTATCACCTTATTTCACTTGTACCTTCTTTTTTTTTTTTTTTTTTTGGGATTTTAAATTTATAGTTCATTGCCAACTTAGGTTAAAATCAGGATAATAAGTAGAATTATATATATATATATATATATATAAAGATAATAGATAAAAATTTAAGTTACCATCCATCCCATTGCTATCGAATTAGCATATTTGCCTTCGCCATTTTGTACATATACTTGGGCATAGGATTGTCCATCGTTCACTTGAGGATTATTCATAGTAATGTTCCCTTCTACTCCAGTATAATGTTGAGAATTTTCCATTTCAAGAAATGCACGCTATACAATAAAAATTCAAAAAGTCAACAACCAAATACCCCCTCCACACTCAAAAAAAAAAAAAAAAAATCCCTATAGCAATTGTCAACATTACCTATTGAAGAATTTAAATATTTTATCACAATAGTTTTATATTTTTGTAAGCTACAAACAGGAGTCATTTGGGTAAATATTGCTTTTTTTAAAACTAATTTGCGTTACAGTTACTGTTCGAAACTATTTAGAAAAGTGAGGAGAGAGATTGAATTTCGGCAACACTGTTGCCGAAATTCAAGAAAAAGTAGGAGAGAGAATCAGAAAAGGGGAGGAGAGAGAAAAACATGAATTACGGCAATGGTATTGCCGTAATTCTTCTGCCCAATCTGCCCGGCTTGTGCGTGTGTGAGGAGTGCAATGTGTGAGTGCCCAAAAAAAAAAAATCCCACAATTTCGGCAATACCATTGCCGAAATTGTGGGAAATTCTTTTTTTTTTTTTTAATGTGTGGCAATGGTATTTCGGCAATACCATTGCCACAATTGTGGGGAATTGTTTTTTTTTTTTTTTTTTTTTTTTTTTTTTTTTTTAATGTGTGGCAATGGTATTTCGGCAATACCATTGCCACAATTGTGGGGAATTTTTTTTTCAATTGTGGGGAATTTTTTTTTTTTTTTTATTTGTGGCAATGGTATTCGGCAATACCATTGCCACAATTGTGGGGAAATTTTTTTTTTCTTTTTTAATTTGTGGCAATGGTATTTCGGCAATACCATTGCCACAATTGTGGGGAATTTTTTTTTTGTGGCAATGGTATTTCGGCAATACCATTGCCACAATTGTGGGGAAATTTTTTTTTTTTTTTTTAATTTGTGGCAATGGTATTTCGGCAATACCATTGCCACAATTGTGGGGATTTTTTTTTTTTTTTTTATTGTGTGGCAATGGTATTTCGGCAATACCATTGCCACGATTGTGGGGAAATTTTTTTTTTTTTTTTTTTAATTTGTGGCAATGGTTTTTTTTTTTTTAATTTGTGGCAATGGTATTTCGGCAATACCATTGCCACAATTGTGGGGAAATTTTTTTTTTTTTTTTTTTTTTTTTTTTTTTTTTTAACTTGTGGCAATGGTATTTCGGCAATACCATTGCCACAATTGTGGGGAAATTTTTTTTTTTTTTTTTTTTTTTTTAACTTGTGGCAATGGTATTTCGGCAATACCATTGCCACAATTGTGGGGGAAATTTTTTTATTTTTTTTATTTGTGGCAATGGTATTGCCGAAATTGTGGGAAAAAATCAATTTCGGCAATGTCATTACCACAATTGGGAAAAAAAAAAAAATTTTTCCTCCAATTTTCGACAATGACACTGCCACAATTGCCATAAGGAGTAACTTGATTCTTATTTTAAAATTGAGGACAGCATTATTTTTTTGACCGATGTAGTGTGTATGTTATGTTCTTTTCTTTATTGTAAAAGTACCATATGAAACAAATAAGGATTGATTCAAGTACAATGAGTACATTGATTCTTATTTTAGAAAAAAGTATAAAGAAGAAAAAATGATTGATGTGCACGCTGTAAATAAAAACAAAAAAAGTACATACATTCTTATAGAAGAAAAAAATAATTGATGTGCACGTTGTAAATAAAAACAAAAAAAGTACATACATTCTTACAGAAGAAAAAAATAATTGATATGCACGTCGTAAATAAAAAAAAAGTACATAAATTCTTACAATAGGAAAGAAAAAAATGATTGATGTGCACATTATAAACCAAAAAAAGCAAAGAAAGTACATATGTTTTTACAATACAAACGAACAAAAATGATTGATGTGCACGCTATAAACAAAAAAAAAGCAAAGAAAGTACATAGATTATTATGTGCACGTTGTAAACAAAAAAACAAAACTTCAATCAACCAATTGCATCAACTTCTCATCTCATCTGATTCTTATTTTCTGCATCGAATATATTTTACTATTCATATCACACACGCCTAAAACTCTCGTAAATTTTCTTTTTTGTCTTCTTCACTTTTGTAATTTCTCTGAGAGATTTTTGTTTTTGTTTTCTTCACTGTTGTAATCTTTGTTTTCTTCACTGTTGTAATCTCTCTAAGAGATTCTTTTTTTGTTTTCTTCATTATTGTAATCTCTCAGGGAGTCTTTTTTGTCTTCTTCAATTTTGTAATAAAAGGTAAGTCAAGTGCAAGTGTCTTCTTCATTCTTCATTATTATTTTTTTTTTTTTATTTATTTGTGGCAATGGTATTTCGGCAATACCATTGCCACAATTGTGGGGAAATTTTTTTTTTTTTTTTTTTTTAACTTGTGGCAATGGTATTTCGGCAATACCATTGCCACAATTGTGGGGCAAATTTTTTTATTTTTTTTTATTTGTGGCAATGGTATTGCCGAAATTGTGGGAAAAAATCAATTTTGGCAATGTCATTACCACAATTGGGAAAAAAAAAAAAAATTTTCCTCCAATTTTCGACAATGACACTACCACAATTGCCATAAGGAGTAACTTGATTCTTATTTTAAAATTGAGGACAGCATTATTTTTTTGACCGATGTAGTGTGTATGTTATGTTCTTTTCTTTATTGTAAAAGTACCATATGAAACAAATAAGGATTGATTCAAGTACAATGAGTACATTGATTCTTATTTTAGAAAAAAGTATAAAGAAGAAAAAATGATTGATGTGCACGCTGTAAATAAAAACAAAAAAAGTACATACATTCTTATAGAAGAAAAAAATAATTGATGTGCACGTTGTAAATAAAAAAAAAAAGTACATACATTCTTACAGAAGAAAAAAATAATTGATATGCACGTCGTAAATAAAAAAAAAGTACATAAATTCTTACAATAGGAAAGAAAAAAATGATTGATGTGCACATTATAAACCAAAAAAAGCAAAGAAAGTACATATGTTTTTACAATACGAACGAACAAAAATGATTGATGTGCATGCTATAAACAAAAAAAAAGCAAAGAAAGTACATAGATTATTATGTGCACGTTGTAAACAAAAAAACAAAACTTCAATCAACCAATTGCATCAACTTCTCATCTCATCTGATTCTTATTCTCTGCATCGAATATATTTTACTATTCATATCACACAAGCCTAAAACTCTCGTAAATTTTCTTTTTTGTCTTCTTCACTTTTGTAATCTCTCTGAGAGATTTTTGTTTTTGTTTTCTTCACTGTTGTAATCTTCGTTTTCTTCACTGTTGTAATCTCTCTGAGAGATTCTTTTTTTGTTTTCTTCATTATTGTAATCTCTCAGGGAGTCTTTTTTGTCTAGGAGTCTTTTTTGTCTTCTTCAATTTTGTAATAAAAGGTAAGTCAAGTGCAAGTGTCTTCTTCATTCTTCATTATTATTATTATTTTTTTTATTTGTGGCAATGGTATTTCGGCAATACAATTGCCACAATTGTGGGGAAATTTTTTTTTTTTTTTTTGTGGCAATGGTATTTCGGCAATACCATTGCCACAATTGTAGGGAATTTTTTTTTTTTTTTTTTTAATTTGTGGCAATGGTATTCAATTGTGGGGAAATTTTTTTTTTTATTTTTTTATTTTGTGGCAATGGTATTTCGGCAATACCATTACCACAATTGTGGGGAAACTTTTTTTTTTTTTATTTGTGGCAATGGTATTTCGGCAAGTAACTTTGTTGTCATATTCACCTCATATTCATCTGATTCTTATTCTATTATTTTATGCATGCATCGAATATATTCACCTCAAGTACCTTTGTTGTCATATTCACCTCAAGTACTTTTATTGTCATATTTACCACAACTCTTCAGAGTTCCTTTTTTGTCATATTCACCTCAACTCCTCATAGTTCCTTTATCGAAACCCTAAACTATAATACACAATATATATATATATATATATAGACACACACACACACACACACACACACACACACACACACAAAATAAACGTGCACCCTAATCCAACTTGCAGTGATAGAAAACATTATAGCATATGGAATTCGTACCATGTTCTTTCAAATAATACAAACTACCAATATGGTCCAACTCCAAAAAAAAAAAAAAAAAATTATGCACACCAACCAATCCACTGAAGTAGACTGAATACTTATGTTAGGTCATTCAGTTTGGCCACTAGTGGAGCCAGCCACAGTTCGAGTGGGGCATGTTCTTCTATTATGGCCTTCTTGCCTACAGAGACTGCACAAAGGCCTTGGTTGATGCTCTTCCCCTTCGTCCATTTTATTTCGAAGCCGAGTTGTTCTTGGTCGACCTTTTTCACGACGCAGGTTGATATTAGGATACAAGACCGGGAAATTAGGCTTATTCCAATGTACACTATCTGGAACCATGCGAAATCTAGGTGCATAACAAGCAACTTGTTCTTCCAAATGGTAGCAGCGGTCGATATATCGTATTGCAGAGATACCTTGATATTTACACACGGCAATGACATGTGAGCACGGAATCTTATAAACCTTCCATTTTTGACAACTACAACTATTCTGCCTTAAATTTACCTCATGACGATGATTACCCCTATATGCAGAGTTAGGGTTTATTGGTGTTCTGACTTCAAACAGACCATCTTCATGACTGAACACAGTAACTGAATGCTTTGGTGCCTTTTTTTCCCATTTATTGAATTTATTCTTTGCATAGGCCGTAATGAGTTCACCGACAGTAACCTCTGCGCGTGCCTTAGTATACCGATCGGCAAAGTAGGCTACACAATGGTAGTATGTAAGTTCAACTAACGCAGTTATAGGCAAATTTCTAGCACTCTTTAGAATTCCGTTGAAGCTTTCAGACAAGTTTGTCGTCATTGCCCCATAACGATGTCCACCATCGTGTGCTAACGTCCACTTGTCCACCGGTATTTCCGTTAAATACCTCTCACCATCTGCACTTAATTGAGTAATTCTATCCCTGGTTATTTGATACTTTCGTAACTGATTCTCCATGCCTGCCCACATTACCATAGCCTTCAAGTTTTTATTCCCAATTTGTTGATTGAAATTGCTAGCCACATGACGAAGGCAAAAACGATGATACCAACATGTCGATTGACATATAGTCCGTATCGCTGCCATTATACCAAGGTGACGATCAAATATGACACATAACCCTTCCCGATTAGTGACATTAATCTAAATACAACGCAAAAACCAATACCAGCTATCATCAGTTTCCTTCTCCACAATAGCAAAGGCAAGTGGAAAAAGTCTGTTCTCACCATCCCACGTTGATGCAATCAGTAACGTACCTTTGTACTTACCATATAGGAAAGTTCCATCTATACTAATCACTGGCCTACAATGTTGAAAACCTTCAATTGATGGACCAAAAGCCCAGAACACTCTCTCGAATATCGCACAACCTGGTATAGTAGTAGGTACTGTTTTCCAAGTAACCCTACTGCCCAGGTTTGAATCAGTCAAAGCTTTCAACCATTTTGGCAATAATTGGTAAGATTTGTCCCAATCACCAAACGCTCTACCAATTGCTTTTTGTTTCGCCTCCCACACCTTAAAATAAGAAGGCCGGTATTGGTACTTATTGTAAAGAGTCTGTTGAAGTGAAGAAATCTTTATGGTTGGATCATTTTTGACAACATCCCTCAACTCTTTCTCAATAACATGGGTGTCTAATTGCTCGTGATCTTGTGTGAGCGTGGACTCTGTACATGTGTGTGGACCTTTGTATTTCCTAACCTCAAACAACCCATGTGCAGCCCGCAAGCATGCTCGAAGATGCCAAGAACAATGTTTGCACCTTACAGACCAACATGCTGGATCTGACTCTCTTACATAAAATGTTTGGTTCCTCTTGATGTGATAGCGTTTAACAGCAGCTTGTAGTTCATCATTATCGGCAAAAAGCAAGCCCACATAAAACTCTTGGGTAGGGTCCCAAATACTCTGAGTGGGCTTTTCAAATGGTGGGGTTGGATCAATCATATTATTCCACGTGTTTTGTGAAAAGCTTAGTGATGAAGGTTGATGGAATGTCATAGCTGGACTGCTTTCATGATTACCTTCATTTAGAGGCTCCTATTCAAATACGGAAGATGCTCCCATGCCCATAATTGTAATATGAAAACAGGACCTGCAATCTCTGTACTTTTTTTAATAGAAGCAGTACACAACTCTTTATAGAGGAAAGCAAGTGTGGCACTACCCCAGCTATATTCCCCAGCTTGACCAAAGTCGTCTAAGAGCTTGAGAAAACAGCAATGCAATTTATTTTGGCTCTTATTTCCAAATAGGAAACCCAAAACCTGGAACATGTATGCCCTCGCAAATCGTTGGGTTATTATAGCATTGGCACCCTCTGGTAGGTTTGAGAATGTATCCCTTACCCATGTTATTTTAAGGCTACCATATGACAATGCTGTTGCAGGTGGCGTCACCCCAAGTATATTACGACAAACTGTTTCCCAATGCAAATTAGTGGGCCCGCAGACTGCTTTCCCATCAATAGGCAATCCTGTAAGGATTGCTATATCCTGTAGAGTGATCGTCATTTCACAAGTAGGTAGGTGAAATGTATGGGTATCAGATTGCCACCGCTCCACCAAAGAAGTGATAAGACTCCAGTCAATATCTATATGTGGTAAGCGGGTAACACAGTATAGTCTACATTGCTGTAAATATGGGATAATACGCTCGCCTAACTGCGGGAGGGGTGCAAACGATTGGGATCGCACTCGTAAGTTGGAAACCTGTTTTTTTTTTAAAATGTAGAATGTTATATTGCTAATGTTGAAATTATTTTCATGTAAATTGAATAATTGTAGATATTATTAAGACATTAATAAATTTGGATCTTGCAACGTACATTGCCTTCCATTGCGTCATTAGAGATGTGATATTGTTGTTGCTCCATTTCAAATATATCCTACATTAAATGCTACAATGAGTTAAACCATGCAACTTCCATTTGTAGTAAACAATAATAATAATAATAATAATAATAATAATAATAATAATAATAATAATACACATACATATCTTTATTATAAACCAACAAACATATTATGCAATATATTTTTTCCAAGAAATAGATGTAATAATTGATAATAACAAAACACATATTGATTATAAAAAGATCACAATAATACAATTTATTACAATTTTTGTGGTCATGTACTAATAATAACAATAAATAATATTAAATAATTTCAAAATTAGCAAATACAAATTTAATTAGAGAGTTGAGATGCTTACCACAACTGTGATACCAACTGACAGAGTGAGAATTATGGAGTGATACTTGCAAAAAAAATAAATAAATAACACAATCAGATAACCATAAAAAATAATTCATTAATCTAAAATTTGAATAACAACAACAACAACAATAATCATAATCATAGGCATACAAATAATATTAACTACAACTACAATAATACATAATATTTTACAATGTATTGACTTCTAATATTTACAAAGCACGTGTTTATACAATAATACTAAATCTATTAATTTATAGAACTGTAAGTTAATAAACAAAGCAAAAACACTTACATTAACAAAAAAACTTACAATTTTTAGCTGTTCACCTAAAGCAAAGTAAAAGACTAACTGAACAATCGGAGGACTTGCAATTCTATGTGAGGAGATACAACTCTTCAGCGAAGGAGGAGAAATAAAAAGACGCTTGTACTTACAAAACTGAAGAAGACACTTGCACTTGCACTTGACGTACCTTTTATTACAAAATTGAAGAAGACAAAAAAGACTCCTAGACAAAAAAGACTCCCTGAGATATTACAATAATGAAGAAAATAAAAAAAGAATCTCTCAGAGAGATTACAACAGTGAAGAAAACAAAGATTACAACAGTGAAGAAAAGATAAAAAAGAATCTCTCAGAGAGATTACAAAAGTGAAGAAGACAAAAAAGAAAATTTACGAGAGTTTTAGGCGTTTGTGATATGAATAGTAAAATATATTCGATGCAGAGAATAAGAATCAGATGAGATGAGAAGTTGAGGCAATTGGTTGATTGAAGTTTTGTTTTTTTGTTTACAACGTGCACATAATAATCTATGTACTTTCTTTGCTTTTTTTTTTTTTTGTTTATAGCATGCACATCAATCATTTTTGTTTGTTTGTATTGTAAAAACATATGTACTTTCTTTGCTTTTTTTGGTTTATAATGTGCACATCAATTATTTTTTTCTTTCCTATTGTAAGAATCTATGTACTTTTTTTTTTTATTTACGACGTGCATATCAATTATTTTTTTCTTCTGTAAGAATGTATATACTTTTTTTGTTTTTATTTACAACGTGCACATCAATTATTTTTTTCTTCTATAAGAATATATGTACTTTTTTTGTTTTTATTTACAGCGTGCACATCAATCATTTTTTCTTCTTTATACTTTTTTCTAAAATAAGAATCAATGTACTCATTGTACTTGAATCAATCCTTATTTGTTTCATAGGGTACTTTTACAATAAAGAAAAGAACATAACATACACACTACATCGGTCAAAAAAATAATGTTGTCCTCAATTTTAAAATAAGAATCAAGTTACTCCTTATGGCAATTGTGGCAGTGTCATTGTCGAAAATTGGAGGAAAAAAAAAAACTTTTTTTCCCACAATTTCGGCAATACCATTGCCACAAATAAAAAAAAATAAAAAAATTTCCCCCACAATTGTGGCAATGGTATTGCCGAAATACCATTGCCACAAGTTTAAAAAAAAAAAAAAAAAAAAAAATTCCCCACAATTGTGGCAATGGTATTGCCGAAATACCATTGCCACAAATTAAAAAAAAAAATTTCCCCACAATTGTGGCAATGGTATTGCCGAAATACCATTGCCACACATTAAAAAAAAAAAAAAATTCCCCACAATTGTGGCAATGGTATTGCCGAAATACCATTGCCGAAATACCATTGCCACAAATTAAAAAAAAAAAAAAAAAAATCCCCACAATTGTGGCAATGGTATTGCCGAAATACCATTGCCACAAATAAAAAAAAAAATTCCCCACAATTGTGGCAATGGTATTGCCGAAATACCATTGCCAATACCATTGTCACACATAAAAAAAAAATAATAAAATAAAAAAACAATTCCCCACAATTGTGGCAATGGTATTGCCGAAATACCATTACCACAAAAAAAAAAAAAAAAAGAAAAAAAAATTTCTCCACAATTGTGGCAATGGTATTGCCAAAATACCATTGCCACAAATAATAATAAAAAATTCCCCACAATTGAAAAAAAAAATCCCCACAATTGTGGCAATGGTATTGCCGAAATACCATTGCCAATACCATTGCCACACATAAAAAAAAAATAAATAAAAAAATAAAAAAAACAATTCCCCACAATTGTGGCAATGGTATTGCCGAAATACCATTGCCACACATTAAAAAAAAAAAAAAAAGAATTTCCCACAATTTCGGCAATGGTATTGCTGAAATTGTGGGATTTTTTTTTTTTTGGGCACTCACACATTGCACTCCTCACACACGCACAAGCCGGGCAGATTGGGCAGAGGAATTACGGCAATACCATTGCCGTAATTCATGTTTTTCTCTCTCCTCCGCTTTTCTGATTCTCTCTCCTACTTTTTCTTGAATTTCGGCAACAGTGTTGCCGAAATTCAATCTCTCTCCTCACTTTCGTAAATAGTTTCGAACAGTAACTATAACGCAAATTAGTTTTAAAAAAAGCAATATTTACCCAAATGACTCTACAAACAGGGATATAAACAGGTTGAGTTGAGTTCATTATTTTAACAATTCATGATTGTTCATAATTTTATTTCACGTATGAGTCGAGCTTGAACTTATTAATAAACTAGATTATATTTTTACATTTGGTTAATTTATTTTTATTTTTGTGAGCCGAGTTTGAGGTTATTAATTTATTTTCATTTTTTATTTAATTTATTTTCATTTTTACCGTGGGATAAAATAGTCAGCTGAGTTTGAGGATATTAATAAACTAGACTATATTTTAGAGAATGTTGCACATATATTATAAAGAAAAAGTAAACTAAATTAGAAAAAAGAAACATATATATTTTGAGATATTAAAAATTAGTTTAGTAGCTTCACTACACTTTTGTAGCATTCTCAAGGTAATATTAATTTTGTTTTAATCATTAAAACAAAATTAAATGCAAAAGAGTAATAGGACCATGCCACGTATGACGAAGGTGGCAGTTAATAGTCCTTAATTTTTTTTTTTTTGGTTGATACAAGATAGAATTCTACCTTAGCTTAATCTAAGTGAATATATGTGTGAATCTTCCTCCTGGAGACTTGAACTCTAGCCCTTGCCCCCTGCACTCCACAAGCACTTATACTTGTGGAGTGACCATCGCATCAAGGGTGTGCGGTGGTTTTTACTTTTGTTTTTAATACTAATATAGTGGCTCAAGAAATTAATAAGATAATAGTAAAAATAAGTTAATGTGAACTTTTGAGTAATAGTAAAAAAATTTAATGAAAAGAGAAAAAAAAAATGTTAAATGCAAAATTAAAGCGCCACATGGCAGGACATCATACACTCTCGCATGAGGTCTTTGCTTTTATATATATATATATATATATATATATTGATTGATTGATTGTAGGGACTTATTTACCAACTTACACAATTCAATATCAAGTTTAAATAAGATCACACGCACACACACATTTGAATTAAGTCACATACTCATGAGCTCTTTCATGATCACATTATTATTTATGAACCAATATTGTTAATAGTCGAGTATAACCATGAATTTGAGTTTGACTTATTTGCTAAATAAATAGACATAAACAATTTTTTTTCTCGAGTCTAGCCTAAACTGTTCATAAATGACTTAATCCATTCACAGCCCTAGCTACAAATGAGTCTATCCAAGTGAAGCACTAAGGTGTTCAAACTTGATTTGTTTTCTTTGCTATTGTATTAGAGTTGAGCTTGAGTATCAAATATTGCTTAATTCTTATGTTCAAGTTTGGTTCATTAATTGTTTGAATAAGTTCAAGATTGTTTACAAATTTTGTAAAGCTAAATAATATAAGACAAAATGTAAGAAGACTCCCTGAATTTTGGAAATTTTTAAGGGTTATCCAATCCTAGAGTTTGAGAAATAACCAAATTACTTCTTCCAGTTCATTTCCACATGATTATTTAGATAAAAAATAATTTTAAGATACTTTTTTTTTTTTTCCTATTTATACCTTATCTTTTTCTTGGAATCACCTTTAATCTATTGTCCCTTCTTTAAAATAACCCTCAATACTAGGGATTAAGTGATAGCTCAATGATATGTGTATTTTTGAAGTGTTAGATGTCTATACTTCGAATTTCATCTCCCCATTTTCCACTATTTACCTATTTCAAAAAATAGACTTTAAAACCACTAATAAAATCATATTGCCACCCATATTGCACTTCACTTGAAATTCTCTCGCCCACATCACACATAGTTCAAATACCAAATGTCACTCAATCAAATGCCAAACCCACACCCCTTCCACCAATGGGAAGAAGTATCACACAAGACCGATTGCCTTAAATTTATTGAAGGATGTTGTGGGGTCCAAATATTTAGCAACCCCGGCCCACTCCATATCAAGCCCAAGGCCTATGCCAAGGAGGGTGCAGAACCTTAGGATAAGTGGGAGAGGCCCAAGTCATCAAGGGACCTCGCCAAGGACGCTCACATCCTCAGTAAACCGACGTTGAAGGAAGAAAACTGTCACTCACCCATTAAACGCACGCCACCAACACTCTGGCCGCATCAATGGTGAATTGACCAGCAAACAGTGATGTCTTGGTTACTTCAACTAACAGAAAGCCTGCAAAGACGGCTGATGGGACAAGCCCTCAGACACAAGTTCAGATGGACGACAAATGGACGGCAGAGATCAACTGAACAAGACTATATAATAGACAGAACCCCCAAAATATAAGGGGGCTCTCTCTCTTTTTGGTCCTTTGAAGAGGGGGGGGGGGGGAGGATTTTCTTTCTTTTAGGGTGTACAAAGGATAACCCTTGTATTCATTAATTCTGAGGAAAAGAGTTCCTCGGACTGGGCCGAGGACGAACTTTCCTCAAAAACACTTAGTTAAATTTTAGTTATTCTTCTTGTAAGCCCACGCCGATTGTTGTCTTTCTTGCTAGTGCCTAGTCCTTCTATCCACTCTCTATAAATTTATTGTATAGGGGTCGCCCAAAACGGGTCCCTACAATTGGCACCCATCGTAGGGCGGACTTGTGCACTAGCAAGTGCGATTATTGGTGTGAAAAGATCAAGAGCAACACTTCTCAAAAAAAAAAAAAAAAAAAAAAAAAAAAAGTAGAGCCGATGGCAACATATTCACTCAGAGGCAACAATCACAAGAAATGAAAAGATGCGAGAAATAAAAGAGATAAAATGCGTCTACTTCTTTATTAATATATAAAGAAAAGTTACATCTTACTGCAGATGCCCATGCAGGCTTGTTCTAAAGCTAACTACAAAGATAGATGCCCATGCAGACTTGTTCTAAAGCTAACTACAAAGAAAGACGCCTAAACAGGCTTGTGCTGAAGTAAGAGAAGAGGAAAGGGTGAGAGGCCTAGGTAGGTTTGTTTTAAAGCCAAGCCCAGCGTCGGAGGGAGAGGTGGAGACAGATCTATGTTAAGGCCGTCCACAGCTCCCCAACCAACACTTGCGACGCAAGGAAGGAGAAGGAAGAAGAGGTCGTGGCGCCTGACGGTTCCACCTCAAGGTTCCACCTGGTTTCCCTCCCAATCCTATGACAACTGGGAGCTGGCGAATCACTATCAGCTTGGAAGGCTAACAGATCCAAACCCGGAGGAGAAACGTTACGTTCCTTTCGGATCTCCCTCCGAACGGCAAGGAGAGTTCCATCTCTGGCTAGGTTGAAAAGAAGAAGGATCTTCGGCCTTCTCTTACCCCACCCTCAACATGATGTCCAAGGTCGGGGTGCCATCCTCGGCTCCTGAAAGGGGCTAGGCTTCCTCATCACCGCCGTTCCCCAGGGCCACTTTGTTTCGTGGGGCATGAGCTACTATTTTGGCAAAGCCTTTAACACGTCCAGAGAACAGTGCATTTGTGAGATATGAACTCAAATGTTTGTGAAGTATGAAGAAAAGGATCCCCCCAAAAATGCCTTATATAGAAGGCAAAAATTGGTGAAAGCTAGCCCGCACAGAATCCTAAGGAGAAATTACCGGAGGCAATAACTCCGCCCAATTTCCAAGAGGCTTATCTGCTGCTGGGCCCTCGTAAATCTGCAAAGACATTAATAAGGAGGCGCCTCGCGCACCGAAGCGTCAAGCGCGTTACTCGAATAGCCCGAAAGACGCCTCGTAATCAGAGGAGACACGCCAAATGAAGAGGCTAGATCAAAGAAGGGTCCCCTCCTCGGCGGAGCAGGTCCAAGACAGGTACTAGATAGAACCAAGGTATTGCATGGTCTTCAGACCCAAACCTCTAGGGAAACTAGCTACTTCAAAAGACAAGTGTTAGATAGAACCTAAGCCTTGCATGGTCCTCAGACTCAAGCCTCAGGGGAAACTAACTACTCAAGAAAAACTAGGTACTAGACAGAACCAAGGTATTGCATGGTCCTCGGACCCAAACCTTTGGGAAAACTAGCTCCTTCAGAAGACAAGTGTTAGACAGAACCTAGGCCTTGCATGATCCTCGGACTCAAGCCTCAAGGAAAACTAATTACTCAAGAAAAACTAGGTACTAGACAGAACCAAGGTATTGCATGGTCCTCGGACCCAAACCTCTAGAAAAACTAGCTACTTCAGAAGACAAGTGTTAGACAGAACCTAGGCCTTGCATGGTCCTCGGACTCAAGCTTCAGGGGAAACTAACTACTCAAGAAAAACTAGGTATTAGACAGAACCAAGGTATTGCATGGTCCTCGGACCCAAACTTCTGGGGAAACTAGCTACTTTAGAAGACAAGCGTTAGACAGAACCTAGGCCTTGCATGATCCTCGGACTCAAGCCTCAAGGGAAACTAATTACTCAAGAAAAACTAGGTACTAGATAGAACTAAGGTATTGCATGGTTCTCAGACCCAAACCTCTGGGAAAACTAGCTACTTTAGAAGACAAGTGTTAGACAGAACTTAGGTTTTGCATAGTCCTCGAACTCAAGCCTCAAGGGAAACTAACTACTCAAGAAAAACTAGGTACTAGACAGAACCAAGGTATTGCATGGTCCTCGAACTCAAACATCTGGGGAAACTAGCTACTTCAGAAGACAAGTGTTAGACAGAATCTAGGCCTTGCATGGTCCTCGGACTCAAGCCTCAGGGGAAACTAACTACTCAAGAAAAACTAGGTACTAGACAGAATCAAGGTATTGCATGGTCCTCGGACCCAAACCTCTGGGAAAACTAGCTACTTTAGAAGACAAGTGTTAGACAGAACCTAGGTATTGCATAGTCCTCGGACTCAAGCCTCAGGGGAAACTAAATATTAAACAGAACCAAGGTATTGCATGGTCCTTGGACTCAAACCTCTAGGGAAACTAGCTACTTCAGAAGACAAGTGTTAGACAGAACCTAGGCCTTGCATAGTCCTCGGACTCAAGCCTCAGGAGAAACTAACTACTCAAAGAAAACTAGGTACTAGACAGAACCAAGGTATTGCATGGTCCTCGGACTCAAACCTATGGGGAAACTAGCTACTTCAGAGCAACTAAATGTCAGACAGAACCTAGGCCTTGCATGGTCCTCGGACTCAAGCCACTAGGGAAACTAGTTGCCCTAGGAGAACCAAGCCAATGGAGAAACCATCTCCCCACGAAATACCAAGTGTAAAGCAGAGCCTGGGTCTTGTATGTTCCTCGGCGTCAAACCTATGGGGAAACTAGTCGCTTCAAGAGAACTCAAGTATTAGACAGAACCAAGGTCTTGCTTGGTCCAAGGACTCAAACCTATGGGGAAACTAATCACTTTAGTGGGACCTAAGCACTGGACAGAACTAAGGTCTTATGTTGATCATGGGCCCAGACCTACGGCGAAGTTGACCACTTAGGTACTAGTAGTGAGCGCTGCAGGGGACGACGATCAGTGTAGTCAGCCGAGGCGTAATTGAAGCCAGTATCGTACAAGTGATGTATGCACGCACGTACAATATAATACAAACAAAGCGAATAAAAGGAAACGAAATATGCACTTTACTGAGTCTTTAAAAGAGGAGTTTTACAAGGCAAATATGCTAACACAATAATAAAAAATAAAAAAAAGGAGAGAACAGAAAACAGGGCAGATATGCAACAGGAGATCACTCTTTCGGCTCCATCTCAACTCCCCCCTCAGGAGGCTAGGCAGAGGAGGTCTCAGAATCCTTGGGGCCCTCGCCTGGGACTACAGCCTGAAAAGGCTCAGCTGGGTGGGGTACCTCCTCTACAAGAGGTGCTTGGACATCAGCCGAGGAGTCTACAGTCTCTCCAGGCGCATCAACAATGGGACCCTGGCTTGCCTCAACGTTCCCAAGAGGATCAGCTTCCTTGGTGGGCTCGCCCGAAGTAAGAGCAGCTGGGGTGCCTTCCTCGGAGACAACCCCAACACCCTCGGCAGCCCCCTCGGCCTCAGAACTTGGAGAGGCAGTCTCACGAATGGTAGGAGGATAGTATACGTTCTCCACCCTCTACAGGTTGGACGAGGCTTTAACCCCAGCTTGTGTAAGGGCCTCATTCCAGACCTGGGAGCAGTAAAGTCTACATACCTCAAGCACTTGGGCTCTAAGGCTGTCTTCTGTTTCAGCCGCCCCTTCCTCATAGGCATCCTGCGCAGCCTTGTCTTTAGAGGCCTCAGCCTCAACCTTGGCAAACTCAGCCTCCTCCTTGGTTTTCAAAGCCTCATCCCTGGCAAACTCCGCAGCACCTCTAGCCTTGTCTGCCTCAAGCACCCTTTTCTCCAAGGTCGCGATCTTCTCTCTGGCTATCCTCAGCTGATCCTCTGCCTTGAGCAGGCTGTCCGTTTGATCTAGAGCCAATTTTTCAACTGCAACAAGGGCCAACTTAGCAGTGTCCCGAGCCGTCTTTATCTCCCCCAATTGGTCCAAAGCCTTCTTAAGATCAGCCTTGGAAGCATTGAGGGCCCGCACGGTTTCCGACAGCTTGGAACACTCCGCGTTAACGACCTAGCTCTGGCTACTAGTTACGTCCTCCAGCCTGAAGGTAGCCTGAATAGCCTGCCAATTGAAACCATTGTGCATCAAATAAGGAGCCACAGAAGGTCAAGAAAATCACAAGCATTTAGAAAACTTACCATGCCTAGGTATCGCTTAAGGCTAAGGAAGACCTCCTTGCTCCTGAAAGCCTCCAGCTGGGCCATATCCGTAGGGAGTAGCAAGGACCTCTCCAATACGTCGGCCACAAGCGCACCCTCACCCCCTTGAGGGTTCCTGAGGGAAGCATCATCCATCAAGGGCTCCCCATGGAGCATGGGAGCAGAAAGCCAAGCCTGGGCCCCGGCCTGGATAGAGGCCTGCTTCTCTTGGCCTCGGCGCCCTATCTTCAACTGTTTTGATGACGGCCGACCATCGCCACCACCTCAGGGGGGATCAGACTCTTCGCCCCCCTTAGGTCTCTTGCCTTTGTCTTTCTTCAGCGGAGGGCTGATGGGCTTAGACCCAGGCGTCGAACTCTGTTGGGGTGGGGGAGGTGGAAGCTCGGGAGGAGACTTCCCTGGCGCATCCCTCCCCGGCTGCCCCTCGATTAGTGCCAGCAAGCTCTTCTAAGGTAGCTTCTTGAAACTCGTCTTCGACTGAGGAGTGGCTTCTTCGAACAGAAAGTCCGCTTCAGTCAAACTAGGGTCACCCAAATTACCGGCAGGATCCTCGGGCGAATGGGGCTGGTCGAACACACCAAACTCGTCCCCAGACGGACCTGAGTTAGCAACCTCCTCTTTCCCTTCAACCTCGGCAGCTTGAGCCGATGAAGAAGTACCTACCAATGGTAGGCCCTCGAGAATGGGAGACCCTTCAAGGATGAAAAATCCATTCTCGACTACGATGATGCTATGCAGCCGAGGATCTCCAGCTCGGATCACATGCCTCGGAGCCAAGAATGATTTTTGGATCGAGACGTATCCTAAGACCACGTGGGCGGCTCTAACTTGGTTGTCGTCTGTATTCACGAAGATCTCCGACCTCAGCATCGTCTCCAAATCTTCCTTATTAACATAGCTGAAGTGACGCTCAAAAGCACGAGGATTTGCATAAAAGAAAGCAAGTTCCTGTCAAAATCCAAGCAAAGCAGGACACCAAAGCACAAAGAACTGAAAATGCTCTCCTAGTTTGGATGCCCTACCTGGTGTACCCTCTACCATTGGGCACGGAAGGCCCTCATGACATTCCCCAGACACAATGAGGAAGTCTTTGTTCAAACCCTTGCTGGACTTAAGGAAGCACTGGATAAGCCGGACCTTATCGTCCATCGTCCTCATGTAATAAGACTTCTCTTTCAAGCGCTGGAGTTTGTAGCACCAGTTCACATCATGATGGGTTAGCCTCAGCCCCATCTTCTCATTCAAGGCATCCACACAGCCTAAAATCCTAAATACATTAGTAGCACATTGAGTGGGAGATAGGCCGAAGTGCCTAAGATAGTCCCTCATCACCGACCCCATGGGGATCCTCATTCTGCCCTCCAAAAAGGCGGAATCGCCACCTCACCCTCTTTCTTACTCGAACTCCATTCCCCCTCTCCACAGTACCTCAAACCCACCGTATCGGGGATCCTATGATCGGCGACGAATTTGTCCATTAACTCCTCAGACTCAACTAACTTCTTAAGCCTACCCATCCTAGAGAACTAACAAGGAACTCAAGTGAACAGTACGAACTAGAGAGAAAATGAGACTTACGGAAACGAGGGAAAGCTCCTCGAGCAGGCTTTTTGCGCTATGAAGAATCACAAGTACAGTTAGAGATGTGGCCAAATTCGGAGTAAGTGTGCAGGATCTCTTGAATGCAAAAGTGAAGGACGAACCAGTTCAACTAGGTATATATATACCCCCGATTAAAAATAACCGCATGGGCTTTCCTGCCTAGTGAGCCAAGAGCATCCCCATCGTCCATCCATCATCACACCGTTGAACGTGGAGGACACAAAGCCGCCAAAATTTAATGAGGGCACGCTCCAAATACCGAAACATCAGGAACGTCCTCTGGGCAGTTGAAAGGATTGTGACACTGACAGGAAGACAAGGCTCGACAGGCCAGGACATAGGCCCAAGAACATCAAAATCCTCCTCCCCGCCCGAGAGGCTGGACAGCAGAATTTTGAGGGGCTATTGTGGGGCCCAAATATTTAGCAACCCCGACCCACTCCATATCAAGCCCAAGGCCCATGCCGAGGAGGGTGCAGAACCTTAAGATAAGTGGGAGAGGCCTAAGTTATCAAGGGACCTCACCGAGGACGCCCACATCCTCGGCAAACCGACGTTGAAGAAAGAGAACTATCACTCACCCATTAAACGCACGCCACCAACACTCTGGCCACATCAATGGTGAATTGACCAGCAAACAATGATGCCTTGATTACTTCAACTAACAGAAAGCCTGCAAAGGCGGTTGATGGGACAAGCCCTCAGACACAAGTTCAAATGGATGACAAATGGACGGCAGAGATCAACTGAACAAGACTATATAATAGACAGAACCCCCAAAATATAAGGGGGCTCTCTCTCTTTTTGGTCCTTCGAAAAGGGGGGCGGGGGGAGGATTTTCTTTCTTTTAGGATGTACAAAAGACAACCCTTATATTCATTAGTTCTGAGGAAAAGAATCCCTCGGACTGGGCCAAGGACGAACTTTCCTCAAGAACACTTAGTCAAATTTTAGTTATTCTTCTTGTAAGCCCACGCCGATTGTTGCCTTTCTTGCTAGTGCCTAGTCCTTCTATCCACTCTCTATAAATTTATTGTATGGGGGTCGCCCGAAACGGGTCCCTACAGATGTTGAAAGCTCAAGAAACCCTAATGGTTTATGAACAACTTAATTTGTTATATAGCCTTGCATTTATATTTTTTACTTTTGAAATAGTATATATATTTATTTTCTTGATACCAATTGTGACCACAAGTTTTGGCATCCAAAAATAAATAATGGAGAACTTACATATATAACTACCAGGAGATTCAACATCTTGAGGATGAATGTTATATAGCAATAACTTTGATGATATAAGGTCTTCTTTTTTGTCCTGTGAATTGGAACGCGGCTGAGGAAGGGGAGCTGGAAATTTGCCCCCTCCTCCTTCGTTTTATTAAGGAAAAATTTAAATTATAGATCAGTTTTACTTTTCTTTTTTTGAGAAAGAGATACGTTCTACCATTTTTTTTTTTTTTTTTTTTTTTGAGAAACTGATAAGTTTTAATTAATTGGGCCTCTATGATTTGTTTTTTACAAAAATGTACCAACACTTATTTAAAATATTAATGTCTAATTATTTTGCTTTTAATATTTAATTTTCTTGCCATATAAAACTCATTAACTTTTAAGAGCATTTAAAGCATATATCAATCTATCTATAATATATTTAATAATATACTATTGCCATGTGTGCACACATCTACATCTACTAACTATCATATTTATTTGAGATCATTTGTGTGAACTGTGAAAGATGGAAAAAATAAAAAATAAAAAAGGTCATATTTAATGACTCATTTTCTGTTGCAAACCTTAATAAATAAATAATGACATGTATGTCTATTCTTCTTCTTCTTCTTCTCTCTTAATTCCATTTCCTATTACCAATGTGTGTATTTTTTTCATGCCTTTCACTTCTCCAACTAAGAGTCCAAGACCCATCACATTCTCTGCCTCAATAGAATTGCAGGATATAGGCTCTATAGTGTGTTATATACAACGTTTATGGGAGAAAGAATTGCAATTAATGAGTTAAACAATTTTGGTGTTTCATATTCTCAAATTTATTGTGGACAATCATAAATGATATATGAATCGACTATAGCATTCAATCATGTTAGTGGCTCTTCTAACCAAATAATCAAACTTTCATTCAGTAAAGATTGCAAACATTAGATTGTGTCAATAACTCAATATATGTAATCACTGAAGCAAGTTGTGTTAATGAACAAAGACAATTTCCATTTAAAAAAAGAAAAAAGAAAAACCCAAGCAGTACAATGATGTCCAATCAGCTGATTTAAACGGTTTTGCAGTCCATAAATTCTTGAAATTAACCATGAAATATAATGCTTCCTAAAGCCATAAAATGATAAAAAGAAGGGAAATTGGAAAAAGAAAAATGTGCGTTACAAGTTGATATATGGTAGAAAAAGTTGCCTAGGCTTCTCACAAATGAGCCACCAGTTGACATAAATTCCTAGAAAACTTAGATCAAGATGCACTTTCAGCTTCCTAAAATCTTATTAATTTGATCAATGGAAGTTACAGAAACCCATCATCTATTATTAACTCCTTTCTGATTAACACAATTAAACCCGATTATCGTTACAATGGTTAAACATTCTTTGCTCTCCCTCATCACTTACTCTATAAAATTCTCAACTTCTACACATCTCTCGGTCTCTCCCTCTCTCTCTTAAACATACATACACACATATCATTTTCCAATTGCTAGCCAAATTTTGTTTATGTTACCATCCCTTGCATGTCTCTTTGCAGTGACAAACGTGACTGCCACAAGGGACTTGTACATTAAGCCTGGACACAGGCTTGCAGCGAGGCTTGAAACCAGTGAAGATATAGTCCCTTGTTGGAATGCTCTTTGGTGCTCAAGTCTTGTTCAAATTAAATAGTCACTTTCTTCCTTAATGGCCAAACCAATATTGGTCCAGAACTCCAGATTGTTACCGTACCATTACTATCATAACACATCATTGCTGGCCTGCCATGCTCACTTCACTCGGTTTCACAGCTAAGGAAGGCAATATTCTAAGAGGTTATTGTGGTGCAGAAGCCTTGGTTCCTTCTATAGCTCCTGCTGCCTCAGGCTTAGACATTGTGTTCGTTTCGTTTATTAATTATTAAAATAGTTAATTTATTCAAGGTAAAGTTTGTCACTTACTAATTATTAAGACAGTTTCTATGATATTAGTAAAAATTTTCTATGTAATTTATATATAACTAAATTTTTTATTTACATATATTTTTAATCATTTTGTGCATCATACGGGCATAAAATTAGTATATCTAAAAAGTACAAGTAAATCCCATTAGTAAATACTTCTCTTTCCTAAGACATTTTTTTCTCTTTTTTTTTTTAAGAGATTTAAATTATAGTATCCGCTCTTAATGATAGCTCTTTCTCATCAACATCAATTGATTTTTGGTGTAAGTAAAGATTAAACTACAGATCTCTTTTTTAACCCTCGAAAACTTTAATAGTTGAGCTAACTTGAACCCATTTTTATTTTCCCATTTAAAAAAAAGATAGTAGTATGATTGTTATTGTTCACGACATGTTCAATTCTATTATTTATGAATAAGTTCTACTTAATTGGGCCCCTTGATTTTTTTTTTTTTTTAAATGTACCAACACTTATTTAAAAAAATGATAATGTCTTTTTTTTGAGAATGAAGACTGTGAATTTATTGAAATATAGTTAGCCCAAATCAAGTAAGAGTACAAAATGAGTTTAGAGGAACATCTTCCATCCACACCAAGTAACTACTAACAAGTCTTGCATGTTTAACTAGGTTATGAAAAATAGAATTCCCAAGTTGACGCACATGAGAAAAGGAAACACAGTTGGGGTCTATCATGGCTTTTGCTGCATCAAGAATATGGCCAACCCCCGAGAGAGAGACCTCATTACTGCTAAGGTTCTTGATCACCAATTCAGAGTCAACTTCGAGAATAAAAGAGGGGCAGCCAAAAAATTATAGTATCTAACTGTTCAAAATCAAAAACAATAATAAAATCTTTTTTTTTTTTTCTTTTGATATTTACTCTTATGGAAATATGAAACTCGTTGATTTTTAAGAGCATTTAAAAGCATATGTTTCTAAAAAATACAAGTAAATTTCATTAGTAAATCATTTTTTTTTCCTTAAAATAACTTATTTTTCCTTTTTCCATTAAAAGAAAATATGCCATGGTTTTTATAATAATAATAATAATAATAATAATAATAATAATAATAATAGAAAAAGAGTGGAATTATGTAAAGAAATATTAGGGTGCTTCTCAATTTCTTTCAAAGGTTTTAGGGATTTAAATCTTCTAATTTACATCATGTGGCCAGCCTAATCTAATATGTTGAGGATTTATAGCCAACCCCAAATTTTGGGACTAAAATTTTGTATCTGTGATATTTAGAGGGTGCAAATATTCTTGAGAGTGAGTAGGTAACTAGGGGCCCATTCGGTACATATGTTTAAACACATGTTTTTAGTTTTTAAACAACATTACACGTATTTTCACATACTTTTTTACTCATATGTATTTCCAAAAAAACTTAAAACTGTTGTTTAAACACACGTACCAAACGGGCCTTAGGATTGCGAGTGAATAGCAAATCTTTTAAGATGCAATTCAAGAACAAGCACAAAAAGAATATATTTCTCCTCAGCCATTTTATATTTAAATAAACCATGTTCTAACTTTTATTGGATAACTTTCTGTCATTTATTCTATTTTTCTTCTTCTAAAAAAAAAAAAAATTCTAATTTTCTACTTTAAAATTAAAATAAAATAAAAGTCTTTCAACATGCTTAAAGATGCTAGATAATAGTTTAAAATTTTTTTTAATTAAAAAAAAAATCTCTTAATACAAGGGCAGCTCGTGCTTTGCACATGTCTCTCCAACCAGTGATAGTTAAAAGGAGTTAGAAGAAAGGAATCATTTCAACCACTAGTCAAACTTTATTATTTTATCATTTTTAGTTTAAACTAATTCATCCAAGCAATGAATATGTCATCCATGGGGAGACAAAACTATTTTACAATATTTTTTCAAATTGTTGATGTAACCAGCTTCTTATTGGTTTTTATCTAGACTTACCATTAACATCATTTTTTCATTTATTAATAATGACTCACTACATCAACAGTTTGTAAATATTTTTGTAAAAAAAACTTATATCTCTAGCATTACTTGAAAAATTAATAGTAATTTTGAGATACACAAATGTAACATACTAGAGTGGGTTGAGACCTAGCCCTAAAAAATAAATACCGAAATAGTATTGAATTCATTATCCAGTGTGAGGGTGTGAGCCAATGTACTTTTTGGTAATAAGGCTAGTAATTTAATAATAATAAAATTTATCCATTTAATAGTAAAAATTTACAATATATATATATATATATATATTTTTTTTTTTTTTTTTTGAGAGAGAACAATACTTATTGGTTAATCTAATGTTTATAAGTTTACAAATGAAGAATAATTTCATCTAAGTAACTTAAACTATATAATTTCGTTTCTCAAAAAATAAAATTCAAATAAAATTTATTTATTAAGTTTTAGTATTGATTTATGAAGAGATAAAAAAATTTTGTCATATATTTACTATATATGAAAAAACAATAACTTAATTAAGTGTATTATGAATAAACTTGAGTATGTTTGATATAGCTAATTTATGTACAAAAATTTTTGCATATCTGAAATAAATTGAGAACTTTTAGCTAATTTTTATATAACTTCATCGGCTTCTCTCCTGATGATGGAAATCTCTCGATGCTCGAATCTCCTCAACAATATCTTGGCTTCAGCAATCTCATTTCTTAATTATAGTTATATAGTCATAAAACTGACTTAATTTTATCTCATTAGTATAAGTTAAATCAAACACACGCTCATACTAACACAATATTTGGCAAAATAGAAGGGGAAGAGATTGAAAGGATCTCATCCTTTTTAGAGAAAATCACATGTGGCAAGATTTATAAGAAAAATTGTAAAATGTCTAAAATGATGCAAAATAATTGGAGGGTATACGTAATCTATAATTTTACACAGATCTATTAGAATTTAAACTCTTATATTCTTATCATGAATAACTTCTCAAAAAAAGAAATCCTTGTCATGAATAGAAGTGCAAGATTTTGGATTAATCAAAATCGGTGAATGGCATTCTAATTATTGGAAAAAATGCAATCTCTTTTTTATTTGAACACTTCGAGATAGCTAGACTCTAATACGTGCAAGTTTCACAATTATTACACAAGAATCATTGATTTACAAAAATGCTCACAAATTTGAATTGCCTATGTTAGGTTCTAAGACTTTAGGAACTACATGTATTAGAACTTCAATTAGTAATGTGTTGGTAAACCATGATCAAAACTTAGAGTTTAGATTTAGGCTGCTCAAAGTGTGTTTATTTGTAAAGTTAGAATCAAGTAACTGCAGAATTTATTAGACTAAATCTGCAAGGCTCAATTGATTGAAAATTAGACTCAATTGATCGAATCTCGTGCAGATTATTTTTTCTGCAGAATTTCTAACTCAGCCCAAGCCCGGTTTGACTGTAGGGTTTTATGTTTTACTCCAAGTATAAGAAAAAACCCTAATTACGTTTTAGCTGTCTTTGATGTGTTGTGTGTTGAATCTCTTGTGAGATCTAGAGATGTTTACTTTCATACATACTTAGGATTATCAAGATCAAGATTATGTCAAGAACTTGGCGATCGCTTCAATTGTTGCATAAAGAATTTAAAGAAGATCTAAAACCTTTGAGTGGAGTTTCAAAGTCACAAGTGGAAATACTTGTAGTTGCAGTGGATCAAGGAAAGAAGTAGTCTGTGAATTCGGAGCTGTCACGTGGTCGTGGTAGTAAGTTTTCTACATGAGGTAGCAATAGGATGTTAATGGTCTAAGTTTTATTGTAAAAACTTTAATTCTTTCATAGCGGATCTGTTTTACCTTGAGAATAGCTAGGTTAAATCCTCCCCAGGTTTTTTACCGATTTGGTTTTCCTGGGTTATCATATCATGTGTTCTTTATATTTTTGTATTACTTACATGATATGATTTGATTGTGTTAACCTAGATCTAAATAATTTATCTAAGTAATCACTTGACTAAATAACTAGGTTAAATAATTTGTGTTTTAAGAAGTCTAAAAACGTATAGCCTAGTAGATATATGTTGCTTTCCATCAGGCACATTAAGCTTTAAATATTATATACGGGGCCCATATGCACAGCATGTTGCTAGAAAACAAGGTCAGTCACCACACATATTTAATGTAATGATCACTCTACAAATATAACTTTAAGCAAAGCAAGCACGTAGGGTTGATAATCAACATAGAGGCAGAGAGAAAATGATTTGAGAGTGAGCCATATCCCATCACCTTATCACCCAAAACCTATCATCCTATATAACTCATTTCTTTAACTTGAAATCCCCCACCTTATATATCCATCTCTCCTCTGTTTGGCTCATAAACTTCGTAGAGTTTTCCTCTTCACTTTTGTGCTTCTCGGCTAGTAGGTGGGCAGTTTCAGCGCTCAATCACGAACTCTTAGATTGGTGTAGCAATGGTCCACCTCCAATAGGTCCAGGTGAGTTTCTTAGTCCCCATGAGTCTTTTTGCTACTATTTGAGTTAGGAATTTTGAGGGTATATCAGTGATAGAGTCATGTAAATACTAATGGGTTTCCTTTGTTTGGGTTTGATGCTGATGGGATGAGAGAGCAGCAACTACCACTTGCATTGTTACCGTCTCTAGGTCTACATGCAAAGAGATGTTGGTGGGTGGAGGAAAGAAAAGATATTAGATGGGAATTGGGAAGAGACGAGTGGATGAGAAAAAACGAGAAGAAAAAAAAAATAAAATAAAAAGTGGGTTATTGTTGTGAGGAGATTTATAATAAAAATTACAATTGTGTTAGGACACGATAAACTATCACAAAATTTTTTCACAAGTGTCAAATATTTTATATGTCAAAAAAAATTAATTAATAAAATATTATACTAAGATTGATCACATCTAAAAATAAAGAGTATTGTAAAAATATTGTGACATTTTATTGTGTCCCTAAATATTTTAAATTAGTGTTATTTTTCTTTAGAAAAAAAAATAGCGTTATATAAACAATATTTTTGTAACAATTTCGTATAAAAGTTTTTGTAGCAAGTTGTTATTGGTGGTTCTCATCTAGACCTATTACTAACATTATTATATTTTTTATCAACCACTAATAATTTATCACAAAGACTTATTGTGAATTTTTTTGTGAACATGTTGTGTGCATAACTTTTATTTAGGGAAAAAATAATTTAAAAGGAGTCGTTATTATTAATAATGATGTATATAATAATTACAAAAAGAAAAATATAAGTCTCAATAAAATCTTTTGAGAAAATTTATACAACTAAAATTATTAAGTTTTAAGATAATGATGATATATTTCATTCTAAGAAAAATTAAAAGAGTCAATTACTAATGGGAAGTACTTAATAATAATAAAAGGGTCCGGTTAATGTATAATCTTAATCATCAATTTTAAGAAACTTTTTATGAAAAATTGAAAAAACTAACTGAAATGTTAGTAATTTTTCATTTCCATAAAAAGTTTAGGGTTTAGGGACAAGAAGAAACCAACCAAGCTTGAGGAGAGAGAGGGGGACTAGGTAGCTGATATAATTTGGGTTGGGTTGATCCAATCCATTAGTAATTGGGTCGGGTTGAATAAATGTGTTATTCAAGTGTAAAGAGTTAATAATGTAATGACAGGTTACATACAGGAAAAAAATGAAAACTGATAAGTAGCTTTAGTGTCAAATTTGTCCATCACATTTTGCTACATTTAGTGACAAAATATTTCGTCGCTAAATGTAATTGAATTTATAAAAAACACTTTCAACGACAAAAATTTTTGTCGCTAAATATAGTTGAATTTTTCAGACAATAGTTTTAGTGACGAAAATATTCGTCGCTATAAGTAACTGGATAATGTAATGTGTTATTCATGTGTAAGGAGTTAATAATGTAATGACAGGTTACATATAGGAAAAAAAAAATGAAAACTAATAAGTAGCTTTAGTGATGAATTTGTCCATCACATTTAGCTACATTTAGGGACAAAATATTTCGTCGCTAAATGTAACTGAATTTATAAAAAACACTTTCAACGACGAAAATTTTTGTCGCTAAATATAGTTGAATTTTTCAGACAATAGTTTTAGTGACGAAAATATTCGTCGCTATAAGTATCTGGATATTCTTAAAAATAGTATTAGCGACGAAATTTCATCGCTAAAAATTATCTAAAAAAATAAGATACATTTAGTGACGAAATAGTTTTGTTGTTGAATAGTATTTTTAATGAGGAAAACATTTAGCGACGAAATAATTTCGTCGCTAAAAGTGTTTTTATTTTAAAACAACTCGGATCTTTAGCGACGAAATTTGTTGAAAGTTTTCATCGCTAATACTTTTAGCGACAGGGCTATAGCGACGAAAGGAATTTCGTCACTAAAGAAAAGAATTCGTCACTAAAGGTACTAGGCGATGAAATATTGGACTTTTAGTGAAGAAAATTTTCGTCGCTAAAAATACATTTTATTGTAGTGTTAGTTGTTTGGAACCCTACCAGATTCGGTCATGGGTTTGGTTCATGTTGGGCTTAGCCCAACCCCCATAGGGTTTCCCCACACCTAGGTCGAGCCATTAGATCTTTAAGCCTTAGGCTCAATCTGTTTACAGCACGTAGCCTAGGTTCGTATTTTAAAATAAAGGTTCATAAGCCCATCTCACACTTTAATGAATTTTCGGCCCACACAGTAAAGGGGTCCATTAGCTAGTGTTTTTCCTTTAATTACTAAAATGAAATAATACCTTTGCATATTACATTTTAACCCCCAAAAAATTTCCCAAAATCATGTTTTGACCTTGAAACTTTTCTAAAATTTCATTTCAACGCTTAAACTTTTCAAAAATCAAATTTGGACCCCAAGACTTTTACAAAATTACATTTTGGCGCCCAAACTTTTATAAATTGAATTTTTGCCCCTAAGGTTACCAAAATCTCTTTTCAATTTCTTTGAATAAATAAAGTGTCTTATTTGTCAATAAGTTCACGTGTTGATAGATCAAAATTGCATGATATTGTACTATTCTCTTTAGAATACACATGTTTGTCCATAGCCCATTGATAAGCTAACAAATTCCCCCTCCCTTGCACTAAACATTTTGATTTAATGTGTTTTGTGCATGAGAATGATACTTGGAGAATAAATTTGCAAAAGGTGACTTTTTCTCCTCTCTCTCATCTTTTTTACGTTGTGGAGTAATATATTCACATGCTAGATACATAGTAAATAAATACTCAAATGCTAGCTATATATTATTCTCTCGCAACGTAGTAAATAATTTTCACATTTTATTTACATATACTCACATGTTTTGCTTGTACATATTCCTTGCAATAAGTATTCACATGTTATTTAACATATAAATAAAAACTCACATGGTAAGTATATATATTGTTTGTACAAAATACTTTCAACAACCAAATGCTAAGTACTTAATTTGTTTTCCTAAAAATGTGTACAATAAAGTTAAATTAAAAAGTGGTACTATCTTTTGGATAGGTAATGTGGGGTGCTTAACACCTAGAACAAATAGGTGTCCAATTATACTTAAAAAAAAAAAAAACCAATAGTTGGTAGTAACTTCTTAAAAATAAGAAAAAAGACACACACACATATACACCCTAGAAACACATGCACATAAAAACAGGTTGCCAAAGTACTTGATGTGGGAAACTAGGAAAGCGTTAAGCTGTGTTTTTCCAAGGGTCCACATGAGTTTGTGGTATGCTTCGGTTGAAATATTTATGGTCCTTTGTTTTTGCATGTATACCCTTGTATGTAGTTGTTAACATGTCTTTCCTTTATAACACGCTTGTTAACACCCTTGTGTGTAGTAACAGCATGTTATGCTTTATTTATGCATGCTTACCTTTGTATGTGGTTGCTGACCTGCCTTTTCTTTATAACATGCTTGTTAACACCCTTGTATGTAGTCACAACATGTTATGTTTTATTTATGCATGCTTACCCTTCTATGTAGTTGATAACATGCCTTTCCTTAAACATGCTTGTTAATACTCTTGTATGCAGCCATAACATGTTATACTTTATCTCTGAATTTTTACCCTTGTATGTGGTTGACAACTTGCTTTTGCTTTGTTTTGTAACATGCTCTTTAACACTCTTATTTGCAATCACAACATGTTATACTTCATCTATGCATGCCTACCCTTGTATGTGGTTACGTACTTTTAATACCTTGACTATGTTATATTTATGTCATGTTTGTTTGTTTGCCTTATTTGTTATCTGCCCTCTGTCCTTGTTTGGTGTTTGCTTCTTTGTGTTTGCATGTAACAGATTGAGCACACTAGGATTTCAAGAGCTAAGTAAAAAGATATGATCTATAGACAGGGATGGACCTAGAATTTTAAGCTAATAGAGACCAGAGTATAAAAGAAAAAAATGTTTATTACAATGAAAAAAATTGTTGCAATAACATCAAAGTCATTGCAATAGTTTATGTGAAGTATTGCAATAAAATTTGAGGTGATAAGTTTGTGCTAAAAAAAATTTCGTTGCAATAAACCTTAAATATTTTAATGACAATTTTGATGTAATAATATATTTGCTATTGCAATAAGCAATTTACTACTTGGAATATCTTGTAGCAATATCAAGAGAGTCAACACCAAAGATCGTTTCAGTTTAGTCATAGGAATGATATATTTCGGTACTGGTTAATACTGGTGTACCGTTTCGGAGTTTTCGCAAAATTATATATATATATATATATTCATTAAAGTTTAAAATAAATTAATTTAGTATCCTTTTAATAAATATTTTTTTGTAATTACTTACATACTAATTAAGCTTATAAGTTATAAGTAATAGATAAGAAAGAAAAAAAAAAAAAAAAAAGTAGGGAAGTGTACAAAATGATGCTATGGTGATGTGTTTGGGTAGGGAAGTTGTTAGTGAGGAAATATTTTCATTTTTGAAAAAGGTAAAAAAAAATCAAATAATATAAAAACTATGGCTTCAAATGAAAGAATCAAGAAACAATAAAAACATCACCTGTTTTCTTATCTTTTCACTCATTGGCATCATTGGTGGCTCCGCATAGAGTCCAGAGTGGTCACAGGACCACCCTGGCTTGGAAAAAATGATAACTATTATGTATAAATTTTAAAAATTTATGATTTTTTATATTTAAAAATAATTGTTTAATAATTTGTGATAATCCTAAATTTTTGTTAGGCCCAATATAATTAAACTTTAGACAAAATTTGACAACAAACTTGGTTGTAAACTAAGACTACAACTTCATTCAATATTTTTTTATTAGACAAAAGTTTTGACAACTCCACAATTTAATTACATTTTCTTCTTATATCCTCATACTTGCAAATTTTTAAAAAGATAAAAGATCAATAGCTATGTTATCAATCAAATATTTAAATTTTGAGTTTTTGTAAACTTGGTTGTAAACTAAGACTACAACTCCATTCAATTTTTTTTTTATTAGACATAAGTTTTGACAACTCCACAATTTAATTACATTTTCTTCTTATATCCTCATACTTGCAAAATTTTAAGAAGATCAAAGATCAATAGCTATGTTATCAATCAAATATTTAAATTTTGAGTTTTTATAGTCTAAAATTATACATAAAAAATAAGTTTATAAATCGAATAATAAATAACATCTGATTGATATGAAATTTGACATGTGTTTTAAGTATATAGAGAATATGCAATTCAATGGTTAGATTTTCAAAATATGTAGCAATGTTAATTTGTTTAGTGAGAGTTGTGGCTTTAGGCTACAACTAAGTTTGTAGCCAAATTTTATCCTTGAACTTTGATCCCTTTAACAATATATTAGGTCCTTACAAAGAAAAAGAAAAATTCCAAGAAAAATTATATTTAACTAAAATTTTGAAAGAGATGTAGTTTGTAACAAAGATAACGAGACTATCATATAACAATTTCAAAATAAGAAAATTTGTAGAAGGAAATTGTAAGATCTTATGTTTTTGTGTGTGTGTGTGTGTGTTTTTTGTCGTCAATATATGAATTTTTTTATTAGATTTTATATAATTTAGGTTTCTTAGTGACCACTCTCAAAAAAATTTCTAGAGCCACCACTGATTGGCACTGCTGCATTTTTTACTTTTTCCTCTCCACACGTTTCTCTCTCTCTCTCACAGTCACTGGCTTCCATATCTTTCAATAAAAAATTTACTGATATACTCTTTTACAATTTCTTCTCCACTTTCAAATTTCAAACAATTTTAGCTCTCTCTTCTTAGTTTTGTCTTTTGAGCTTTTAGTTTTGTCTTGTTTCTCTCAATTTTGCAGTTTTGGTTATGAGTTCATTTTGTTGCTTATGTTGCCATCCATCACCACTCAAGATTCAGTGAGAGGCCTTTGGCCTCAGTGAAAAAAGAGATAGTGAGTGCATGAGGGACTAATCCATTTTTGGGTTACAGCTCAGTATTGGACAAGTATTATTAATCGACTGAAATCCGGTATTTTTTCCAGTACGGTCGAAACAACTCTGATATTGCTAGTATTTTTTTCAGAATGAAATTGATGCGTTTCTATATCGGCCAAGCTACCGGTACGGAAAATACCGGCGATACCAACAAGTACGGTACGGAATTCACTCCTTTAAGCAATATGCTATATTTTGCAAATTTTATTGCAATAGATTGCAAAGAATTGAAAAAAATAATTTGGGTCAAATTATTGCAACGATATCTTTATTGTAATAAATAATTGTTTCATATTTTTTATTATAATAGATTGTAAAATAATTAGAATTAGATCATTATAATAATATATTCATTGCAGCTTCATGTCTGTCATTGCAATTGACCGTAAAATAATTGATATTTAGTTATTGCAATGTTATATTTGTTGCAATAAGCTGTCTCTTTGAAATTTATATTGTAATATATCGCAAAATAATTGATATCAAGTTATTACAGCAGTTTCCTCGATTTAAGTTATTGAATTTTTTATTTTTTTTATTTCTTCAATTTAAGTTACTACAAAAACAGAGAAGATAGGAATGTACATTTAGTTGTGAGTGGTTTGGCAAGTATAGAAGCTCTTCACTTGGGAACGTTATTAAGTAGCAACCACTTGGCTACGCCAAGCTTTGGTTTTTGTAATGAAAGTTAAAAATATTTATTCCAAATATTTTTTGAGTAACTACTGCATTTACAGTCGGAAGCCACCACAACGACTAGCAACACCACCACCAATTTAAGATGATCGGTGCATGAGTAAAAGAGACAAAGTGAGAGAGACATTAAGAGGGTGTTGGACTCAAAATTCTTAAATCAAACTCATCACTCAAAATTAAAGACGTGAGTACAGAGTAATTCATATTCACAATTTATTAAAGACATGAATAGAGTAATTCATATTCACAATTTAATAAAGACACAAGTACAAAGTAATTCATATTACCTGAATAAAAAGTGGTATATCGTACTCTGAATGAGAGGAAGTGAGAGCGTGAGCACCCAAAAGAATGTGGGCAACTGTAAACAACCTAAATAAATGCAGGATGACTATAAACAACAATCTTAATAAATACAGGATGTCAAATGGGAGAAATAAAAGGTGTGGACAAATGATGTGGTAGGACTGTATAATTTCTCTCTACTAACCCACTTATTTAGAAATAAACTTCACGTTTAAACTTTTCTCTTTCTTTATTTTTTTAATTGGCCAAAAATATTTATTTTTGTTTTTTAAGTTAAAAAGCTGTTTTTCTTAATTATAGAAACCCACGTTAAAAAGTTAAAACCTTGCAACTCATTCCCTAGTCATCCACGTTTTTCTTTTTTCTAAAACATTACCTATAAAATAGGATAAATTTAAAAGTCTTTTTTTAGAAGAAAGTATTAAGAGATTTGAATTTCCTCCATAACTCCACATTTATATTTCTCCCTCTCTTTTTTTTTTTTTTCTTTTTTTTTTTTTCGGTTATCTATTTCATTAAAAAAAAAAAAACCCATGTCTAACTTCCCCTAAGTTGGTTATTTTCTTTTTTTTTTCACTCTTTTTTTTTTTTTTTCCGATACTTACCTCTTTGTTTTTTTTATTATTCCTTTTTGATATTAGGTTTTTTTTTTTCTTTTCTTTTTTGAATTCACATTTCCCTTACTCCTACTCCCTCATATGAGATCTCACGTTTTTTCTTTCAAATTAATTCTTCTTTATTTAATTTTTTTTATAACAATTCTTCTTCTTTTTTTATTATAAAAATTCTTCTTTATTTTGAAATTGAAGAGAGGAAAAAAAAAAAAAAAAACACTCATACTATAAATCTATCACTATAACTTTACATCCATATCCCTTAAATTTAGACACTACTAATCTCTTGTTGGTTTTCAAATTGCTAACCATATTACCACAATTTGCTTGGATCATTTTTCTAAATGAAAACTCCTGCATCCATCACTCTCATATCTCTCTCCCTTTTATGCTTATTCCAAACCCATTTGTTTTTGCACCCTCACATGCATTCTCCAACCTCAATTTCAATCCATGTGAATTTTTTTTTTTTTTCTCTCTCTCTCTCTCTATTAAACTTTGGTTGATAATGGGTTCTATTTTTTCTCCCTTTTTATGAATCTTTTTTTTTTTTTTTTTTTTTTTGGATTATACGGTTGGGAGCAAACAGTGTTTGTGGTGAAGGACTAGCACAAAGACAATGAACTTTTTTTTTTTTTTTTTTTAATAATAAGTAGTAAAATTTTCTATTCCATTTTTTTATACACTCTTTTAAAGGAGTCTCTCTCTCTCTCTCTCTCTCTCTCTCTCATGTCAAATAAAATTGTGGAGTTCAATGTAAATGAAGCAATTGTGGAGTTCAATGTCACTGAATCAATGAAGCTTTATAATGTTGATTCAAATATAATTTTGTTTTCTTCAGATTGATGAATACTCCTAGATATCAAATCCTTTCATTCCAAAGGCATTACTAGGATTCACAAGGCTATGAGGAGCATTGAATGAGAGAGAGAGTCCATTGGATAAGATAGAAGAAATTTCTTTGGGTGCTTCTCAATTTCTTTAAAAGGTTTTAGGGATCTAAATCTTCTAATTTATATCATGTGGCCAGCCCAATCAAATATGTTGAGGATTTATAGTCAACCCCAAATTTTGGGACTAAAATTTTGTAGCTATAATATTTAGAGGGTGCAAATAATCTTGAGAGTGAGTAGGTAACTAGGATTGCGAGTGAATAGCAAATCTTTTAAGATGCACTTCAAGGACATGCACAAAAAGAATATATTTCTCCTTAGCCATTTTTATTTTTAAATAAACCACGTTTTAATTTTTATTGAATAACTTTCTATCATTTATTCTATTTTTCTTCTTCTCAAAAAATTTTATTCTAATTTTCTACTTTAAAATTAAAATAAAATAAAAGTATTTCAATATGCTTAAAGATGTTAGATAATACTTTAATTTTTTTTAATTAAAAAAAAAAATTCTAAATACAAGGGCAGCATGTGCTTTGCACATGTCTCTTCAACTAGTGATAGTTAAAAGGAGTTAGAAGAAAGCAATCATTTCAACCGCTAGTGAAACTTTATTATTGTATCATTTTTAGTTTAAACTAATTCATCCAAGCAATGAATATGTCATCCATGGGGAGACAAAACTATTTTACAATATTTTTTCAAATAGTTACTGTGGCCAACTTCTTATTGATTTTTATCTAGGCCTACTATTAATATCACTTTTTCATTTATCAATAATGACTTACCACATCAGCAGTTTGTAAAAATTTTTTGTAAAAAAAACTTATATCTCTAGCATTACTTGAAAAAATAATAGTAATTCTGAGGCACACAATTGTAACATACTAGAGTAGGTTGAGACCTAGCCCTAAAAAATAAATACCAAAATAATATTGAATTCATTATCTAGTGTGAGGGTGTGAGCCAATATATTTTTTGGTAATAAGGCTAGTAATTTAATGGTAATAAAAATTATATATACTACTGTGTTGATACTTGTTTGATTGTCTCTCTCTCTCTCTCTCTCTCTCTCTCTCTCTCTCTCTCGCTTGCGTTAGTCTGCTCTATGGCACCTAAACGCAAATCTACTCCGTCCAGAACACTCTGCGTTCGGGAGCATCTTCTTACTCTGACCCTACAACTACTTCTGTTCGATTCCGTGATGATGAAGCCCGAAAGGACTTCTCGAAGAACTTTAGTAGACGAGGCATTCATTCGGAACACCACGTCATTCTGTCGGACTTTTCCAACACTGACCTACCCACTGTCATTCACAGTAGGGGTTAGGAGTCACTTTATGACATCCTAGTCACTTGTTCCTCCGTGATCATACAGGAGTTTTACTTCAATATACACAGAATTGATACTTCAGTACCTCATTTCTTCTCTCGCGTTCAAGGTATGCATATCGTAGTCACTCTAGAGATTGTCTCCAAGGTACTACATGTTCCTAAGGTAGCACATCTTGACTACCCTGGTTGTGAGCGTCTGAGGACAGTGTCCAAAGACGAACTCTAGTCTTGCTTCTGTAAGACACTTTCTTCTTAGGGTGACCATCAAAACACCCCTTGCTCGGGCTTTGCAAAAGGTCCGAAGTTCCTTAACATGGTGATGACATTCGTTCTTCATCCTTTGTCTCACTATAACTCCATTACAGAGCCTCGTGCTAAATTTTTGTTGTCTCTCTTAAAGGATGTCTCTATCGACTTCCCTTCTCACTTTATTTTATCCCTTATAGATGTCTATAGAGATACAGTGACCCGTGATAAGCTCATTTTTCCTTCGACTATCACGCAGATACTTCGCCATTTTTTCGTCTCCTTTCCCGTGTCTCCTCATTTTTCCATGATGGGTGCCATAGACACTGCTACCGTTAGACGGAGCGCAGCTCAGCTTAGACCGAGGCAGCCCCAGACACAAACGGCAGCTCCTCCAGCTTCTACCACTTCATCCACCTCCGCTCCTTCGTCATCTGCGAGTGGAGTGACACTTGAGGTCATCATGGCACAGCTTGTGCGCATGGATGCTCGTCTTGACACTCTCAATAATGAGTTATGTTAGGTGAACACCCATGTCAGTCTTATCACGCAATGACAGGCTATCATGGATGGTTTCACTGTTGCTTCCTCTCCATCTCCACCAGCCTCTAAGGATGAGAGTGATGATGGTTCCGGCAGTGAAGATGCTAATGAGGATGATGGTGCTAGCTCGCCCAGTGATGATGAGATGTCTACTTGATGTACTTGCCCTTCGTCACTTGTAACAAAAAATAGGAGTAGTTTTGAGATGAGAGTAGTCATACTCATAGGGGGAGGGTTAGTATAGGAGATTTTGTGTTAGGTGAAGTGTGTATATGAGGGATGTAGTGAGGATTTTTGTATCTTTTCTTTTACTTTTATTTTAGATACATTATATCTCTTGTACATTGGTCTTGTGTCCATTTAGTGATAGCATTCTTTGTACTCATCTTTGATATATATATATATATATATATTTGATGATGTTGTTATCACGTTTCACCTATCTTTACATGTGTCGTTTCTTTTCTTTCTTTATACACATGTTTCTTATAAAATGTATGCAATCTTATATTTATGTTTCACACTAAAATGCCTTGATGAGTTTTATTTAAAATATTTTAGAAATACAGGTTGTCAAAGTCTACTTGCCATAAACTCTCTTCTTGCAAATTTTTTCAAGAGTTTGTGTTAGGATAGATTTTATTGTATTCAACAAGTGAATATGAGTTAAGTGATTTATAACTTCTCTCATATGTTCATTTATTTATTGTGGTTTTGTCACGGATTACCAAAGGGGAAGATTGTTAGGATATATGTGAATCAATGTTAAGAACATATGTCAATATAGAATTGGCTAATCTTTTGACAAAACACATTTTACTTGTAATTAGGTAGATGTAGAATGTGTTTAATACTTCAAGGAACAAGGTCTCAAGTTCAAATGTTAAAATCATACAAGTCTGTTCAAGAAACAAGTGAGAAAGTGCTGGATTTTAAAACTCGACAACTAGCTTGACAGCTAGCATCTATCGAGATCTACAAAGCTGCTGAAGTTTGAAACTGGACAACTAGCTTAATAGATACCCTATCTGTCGATGTTTATGAAATTCAATTTTCAGAGCTGATTTCACTCCAATCCGTGAGTATGTATTTAGGGTTTCTTTTCTCACAACTCTAAACATATATAAGGATTATTTTAAGGGCCGTAAAAAATTGCGCAAGTGTGAAGCAAAGTTGTGTTCATGTAAATTGTGACCGGAGACAGAATTTGTCATAATTCATCTTTCTCTTGAAGAAGCTGCTGTGTTTATACACCTTAGGGTTTTGTGACCAATGAGCTTCATGATCTTCATCGTGTGATGAATTGAAAAACTTCGCAGCCAACATCTTTCTCAAGTTGGTGATCAAGTCGCGTACTAGAACTCTCGCATCTATTGGTTAGTCACGTACTGAGAGCCGTGTGTTAAAAATGAGATATTGTCACTACAGAACAAGTCTAATTGTGAGATAAGGATTCAACTGTAAGTTGCTATAAGGTACTAGGATTCCGTTACTTGTAACCGCTTGTTTTGATAATAGTGAATTCTCGGGAATAATAACCTTAAAATCACCCGGTGGGATATTTGCCGGGTAGATTTTCCTTATTCGTAAACAAATCGCCATGTCAATTTAATTTCCGCTGCACTTTAGTTAATTGGTGATTTATTTGTGCTACCATGCATTTTGCATGTTAATTGAATTAATTAATTAACTTAGCTAAATCAATTGGTTAATTTATCACAAGAGGTCAACACATTCTTAGCCTATCAAAAAACATTAACTGTGTTATAAAAAATATTTCTAACAATGTATTTAGAGTAACCGCATCAATGAATTAAAATCACAACTCTTAATGTATAAGTTGTAGAAAACAAATATAGATTTTCAAGTGCAATATAATACAATTAGTTTCAATTAATGCATCAAATAAAGTAGTCACACCATGTAGTGGGGTCAATTGCTAAAGTACTAACCAATAAGTGTTTTAACTTGAAGATAAACCACCCCCATAAGTAAAAGCGTCATCATAACCCTTGCTCCTCAAAAAGTTAAGAATATTATTTTGGACCTTTTCTTGCTTAACTCACTCTTCTTGATCCCTAACTCGCTCCTCTTTAAGCTCAATTATCTCATTTTCTAACCGATAGACATACCCCACCGAGAATCTAGATAAGGCAATGGTTACTAGAGAAGATGAAGGTCTCATGCTAAGTCTTTTTACAATACTAGACTTCTTCTTAAAAACCAAATTTGAGATCTCCTCTTGTGTAAGGGGAATTGCACTAAGATCTTGACAATGATCCTCTTGTACTTTAAGAATAGTTTCCTATCATTTAAAAGAAAGAAGTAAACAAACAATCACAACATTAATACTACATATGTTATAGTTTTACAAACATGATCGGAAAGAAATGATAAGGGTGTAATGATACACATACACATGTCGCTTCATCCTCATAGTGTATTCACATATTTGTATTTGGATTGAAATAAACATTTAAAGACTTTTGCCAATTCAGGAACTTAACCGCCATTATTATTTGTTTGATTAATTAACATTTAAGTGTTAAATAAATATAGTTAATTAATCACAATATGTAATATACTAAAATTTAAGAAAATAAAAAAACACGCACCTCCTTGTCAACCCTAACAGCAAGTGCCTTTGTCCCGCATCTATGTTTGCCTTAAATTTTGTTCTTATTTTCAAATTTCTTTCTTGATTTTTTTTAATAAAGAACATTCAAGATATTTATTAAATCATGAATAAAACAATATACATTTACTTCATCTAAGTATTAAGCCACTTTATAACACCATGCAAGCCACTTGCTTGTTCTAACACAACAACCCACCACAAAACCAATCACAAACATCATAAGTATAAAGTGTTTACAAGTATTAAAATCAATTAAAGTATTATTCATCATATCTAATCAATAAGGTCCATTCACATTTGCAAGAAATTAAAAACACTCACAATATGAATTTAAATCACCTTATAATACTATGCAAGTCACCCGCTTACTCCAACACAACAATTCACCACAAAACCAATCACAAACATCACAAGTACAATGCTTACAAGTATTGAAATCGAATAAAATAATATTCATCACATTTAATTAACAAGTTCGATTCTCATTTGCAAAAAACTAAAAATACTCTCAATATGAATTTAAATCACCTTATAACACCATGCAAGCCACCTGCTTGCTCCAACACAACAACCCACCACAAAACTAATCACAAACATCACAAGTACAATACTTACAAGTATTGAAATCGAATAAAGTAATATTCATCACATCTAATTAACAAGTTTCATTCACATTTGCAAGAAACTTAAAACATTCTCAATACAAATTTAAACCACCTTATAACACCATGCAAGCCACTCGCTTGCTCCAACACAACAATTCACCACAAAACCAATCACAAACATCACAAGTATAGAATTTTATAGGTATTTAAACAAATTTTACTTACTATGATCAAGCTAAGCGTATGACTTTAAGAAAAAATCCAAAGTTTTCACAACCAATATGTATTTAGCATGCAAAAGAAAAGTTAAATTTATAAAAATTAGGCAACTTTCCCTCAAGCATTTAGAAATCAAAAAATGAATATGCCTCACTGCAAGTGAAAAAAGAACTTAAAAATACAAGATCCAACACTGGAAATTTATACCTAATTAATATATATGAGGCCCAAAGATATACCGTCCAACCATTAATTTGAAAATATATAAGAATCAAACTCAATTAATTAGAAAATCTATTGAGACCCAAAACTTAAACCTTATGCCAACTTGTTTTTCTAACAATTTCCAGTTATAAAAAGGATTGGCAATGCAATCTAAATATAAGTGAACAAGGTTAGTGGGATCATCAACATTACTAATCCATTACACTACTTATTTCTGTCCTATACTTTCTCAACTTTTGCAATGTTTATTCATCACCATCATCACTGCTATTATAAAGAAAACTCTTACAACCATCAAATTCAGCCTCTTTACAATTTCAAGTGCACCAATTTTATCTAATATAATTGTCTATACACTGTTTATAATAAACTAAAGCAACCCAATTAATGATAAAATATCAAACTTTATATGAACAAATATGCAGAGTATATAAGAACAGAACAAAGAAGTTGTAATTATAACTAACTTAAGCTTAATACTCAAATCAATCTAAGAGCTTTTCCCTCTAAAATATCTCATTCTCTCTCTCTCTCTCTCTCTCTCTCTCTCAACTTTCAAAAAAATGTGTTCCCACTAAAGAAATGGCTCACTCATTCAAATTCCATTAAAAAGGTCTGAATTATCAAATTAAACCCACCTTTTTGAAGGAATTGACAGAATGATATTAGTAAGACTGGTTGGCGAAAATTCTAGGAATGTGTGTACTTGTTCAAAAAGCAAATTTCAATGTTTTAGCCCCACATAAAAAAATTCCGACAAAAATTTGAAAAGGGAAAGGGAGGAAGAGCAACAGTTGATTTGGACAATTACATTTCAAAACTCAAAAACCCAAACAGAAACTAAGGTTGACACAAGGATTATAAACTAAGGTTCACATTTCATCAAACACGTGAAATTCAAAACTCCAATTTTTTTTTTTTTTTTTTAAACTAAAAATTGAAAATGACCTCAACAAAGATCCTGAAGCTTTGATGAAGCGAGACCTGAGGATCAACATCAGCTAATAAAATTCCAAATAAAGCAAAAAAATTAAATTAATTTAAATTTTAAAAAATAGAGAAATCCAAAATTATAGAAAAAACTTAGGCCAAAAAAAGCCAGTCCTACCTAACTAAAAAAAAAAAAATGCAAATAGCTTAATAAAAACATTAATTTTTTTTTTTTATTTCATAAAACAAAATCAAAAGCTCAAAATAGTGTTAGAAAATTTTCACTAAAAGAATAAGAATTACCTTCTAGTTTGAGAAAGACCAACAGTTGGTACATAACCATTGAACTTGTCAAATGGGTTTGTGTTGGGTTTGTGTGGGGAAGGGAGGCGAAGGGTCGGGATGGGTTTGGGAGGGGAAGGGAGGCAAAGAGACGGCTAGGTTTGGGAGGCAAAGGGTCGGTGGCGAGATGGGTCGACAGTGAAGTTCAGAGGACAAAATCGGGTTGTGGGTTGACGGTGAAGTTCAGTGGCGTGCTCAGATCGGCGACAGTAGGTCTGGGTTGTGGTGTCGACGATGGCTGTGGTCTGGGCTATGGTTAGACTTTTGGAAGTGAAAATAAAAGGGGGAAGTTATGAAATAAAAGTGGGGAAGTGAAAAATAAGGAGCTGAAAAGCAAGTGGCATCACCTATAGCGATGACAATTTTTTGTCGCTAAAAACTTACACGTTTAGCTATGAATTATTTCGTTACTGTAGATTAAATAATTTTCGCGCCCACAATTTTGGTTCGGGCCCTCAATTGAACACACCATACAGCGACGAAATCTAATTTTCATCGCTAAATATTTTCAATTTTTTATAATTAGTGACGAAATCTAGGTTTCATTGCTATAGGTTACCTTTTTTCAAAGAAAAAAAAAATTTTCACTAAATTTTATCATTGAAAATACATTTTGTTGCAGTGTATAAAGTAGATTATATTAAAGCTTTCGTTACAAATCATGATTACATCAGTACATCTCCATACTAAAACACCCTATATATATATATATATATATATATGCTCAACTTAGAGAAATGAAAAGGGTAATAAGCATTTCTCAGAGTATCATGGCAAAAATCACTCTCTCCTACAGTAATGCTTGATTGCTTCTTACTTTATTTATCACAAGTAGCCTTCATCAAAATATGGCCAAACTAATATACTACCACAGCTTATACTTCAAGCTCAAGCTCATTGCCTTCTTTGATTCCACTCTTTCCTTCAAACTTGATATACTTATACGACTTGGCACATGCAAAGTAGACTATTAGATCCGCCATTGTCAAAGCTGCTAGGAGGAAGTAGAACCGGTCTAGATGACCTTTGTTAAGGTTACTAGGGATCCAACCAGCCATTTCACCTCTAGTGGAAATTCTCATCACAATTGTCACTAGCAAACTACTCACATAGTTTCCTAGTGACATTGATGTCGTGTAAAGTGCACTTCCGAAGCTCTTTAATCCATCAGGAGCTTGGTTATTGAAGAATTCTAGTTGACCAACATACATGAAAACCTCAGATGCTCCTATAAGTACATACTGTGGAATTTGCCAAAAGATGCTTAAGGAACTAGACCCTTCACATTGGGCACATTCTGCTGTTGCATATTTTAATCTGAAATACTCTACAACCCCAGCTGCCATCATTGCCAATATTGCTATAACAAGACCAATTCCCATTCTCTGAAGCTCTGTGAGTCCTTTAGCATTTTTTGTGGTAATGACAAAAAGAGGATCAAGAACCCGCCTGTAAATGAAAATGAAAGCCGCTACGCTGAGAATGTCAAAGCTAGTCATGCTTGCGGGCGGAATGTGGAAGGTTGAAATGGTGGTTTTCATGGCAGCACCTTGCTCCACAAAAAGAGATGCCATCTGAGTGAATACTACTGAATACATTATTGTACACAGCCAAATTGGAAGAAGTCTTAAAATGCATTTCACTTCTTCAACTTGTGTCACAGTGCAAAGGTGCCATGGATCATGAGCATCCTTGTCAATCTGGTTGAATTCCTTTGAGGTGATAACGGCAGCTCTATCGAAGAATCTGATGAGGCGAATATGAAAACATTTAGCATATATGCTATATTTCAAAATATTCAAGCCAAAGCCTAAAAATAGTAGAGGCTTAAGTTGTCAGTCAAAAATCTAGAATGAATGCAACTTCAACATCATATTTGGTCATGACACTTGTGATTATGTGCTTTGCCTAGCAGTGAGTTATAAAGAATAGCTTATTACGTACCGATTACCAATTTTACCTAGAAAAATATGTATGCTGAAGACCATAAATTGTGAAACTGAATTTTTGTATCAATAGTGCTGACTCTCACCTTAATTCATAACAACGTAACCTTCATCAATCTAACAACGACCAAGCCTTAATCCTAAAATTTTAAATTAAGTGATAAATTCTCAACAAAATAATCATAGTTGACTACATGTTACATTTCCTTAATTACCTAAAGTATTCATAAGTAATTTAAAGGTAGAAGGATTGAACTTACTTAAATCCTTGTGTATGGATCATCTTTCTATCCCCATTATTAGAAATTTCCTTTTCGTCTAACTCAAACAGATCTTCTCCACTTGGCATCATCTCAACTTTCCATTTTCTTGTTGCAGCCACCAACACTTGGCTAAACCGAGAGAGAGGGTTGCCTTTAGGTTCAAAATGCCTGTACCTTGGGGTTCCACAAAGAAACAAGACCAATGCCAGAGCGGCAGAGCCAGCTGAAGCCCAAAATCCTATGGCCCACATACCTTCATTCTCAAAATAGCCCAAAATAGTGTTTGAAAAGAGAGACCCAAGGTTTAAAGCCAGATAAAAGTAGCTAAAGAAGGCTATTTTTGAGTGCCCCTCCTTAGGATCCTCTTCATCAAACTGATCTGCCCCAAATGTAGCTATATTTGGTTGGTACCCTCCATTCCCTAGGGCAATCAGGTAAGTGGAAAAGTAGAACAGTGCTATCTCGAATGATGAATGGGATCCACAATGAGATTGGTCACTACCACAGCCTTTAGGCTTGAGTAAGAACATGTATGATGATAGTGATAATGATATCAGGCCCTGTCATATATACAACCAGATTCACATAAGCATATGAACAGTAAGATTTACACTTTTGAGAAAAAATTTAATTGGACTAGTAGAAGGCAAATGTTAAAAGTACCGCTACTAATGTTATTACAAAGTTTTACAAATTTATATGATAATGAAAGTGGTTAGTAAACTTTATTAACGTAATAAATAAGTGTTTGAATTAACTTTTATTGATAGGTGATAAATTAGTTTGTAATATCTAAGTAGTAAAAGCTATAGTATCTCTAAAGGAAAATATTAGAGATATAAATTTTTTTACAAAATTTTTTACAAATTGCTGATGTGGTGAGTGATTATTGGTAAATAATATTATTGATAGATCCAGATGAGAACTAGTAAGAAGTTTGCCATAATAACAATTTGTAAAAATGTTGTAAAATAATTTGTAACTGTTACATTACTCATCTTTAAAAATATCTTTGACCACTAAGAGTCTGTTTGGATACCACTTATTACTGAAAACTGAAAATACTATAGCAAAATATTTTTTAATGTGTGAATAGTATTGTGAGACCCAATATTAAAGTTGTTTTTTTGAAAAAAGTAGTTTACGAGTCTCATAAACATTACACGAGACCCACTAAAAAAATGCACCGTTGAAAAACGCAAAACACACATCCCAACGGAGGCTAAGAAAAATATTTTAGTCATCGAGTGCTTATGGGTCCATGCATGCGTCAATGGGAAAGAGAATATATCAAATGATGCCAACTTACAATGACAAAGATGGCTTGAAAGATGGCACAAGTCTTGTACCTCCCCCAGTAGGACTCACTAAGGAAGGCACCAAGTAGAGAGAAAAGGTAGACCGTCCCTGTCCATTTGCTAACATTGTTAGCTGCATCAGCATTGTCTTGTCCCAACACTCTTGTCAAAAACAAAACCAAATTCACTCCTACTCCGAAGAATGCCAATGTAGCCAGCCCTTGATTCACTGTGATAATTATTTTCCAACACAAACAAAAAATATCGTGAGTTTTGCTATCTTTAAATTATTGATTGTTTAGTTATACTAAGCAATAATTCAAAAAAAGGGTATCTTATTTGCTACATAACGTCGTAACGATTGCCAATAATATTCGTACTTTTTGTTTCCACATGAGGCATTGATATCTAGAAATAAAGAAATATAAAACATAATTAGTAGCACTTTTAGGAAAACTCCATGCAGCTTTGCTGTCTTTGCTGATTATTAGAACACAGCGGTGATTCAAGAAGAGGAATTTTATTTGCTAAAAAATTGCATAATGATAAATAAATATATATATATATATATATATATAATATGTACTTAAAGCTTTTCTTGGTAACTGAGAATATGTTGAAAACAAAAAAATAGGAGATGATTTTCATGTTTGCATCTTAAGATATTTTTAACAAAAAAGAGCATTAGTTTAAGAGCAATTTTTTTAAACCTTTTATAAGAAAAGTTAACAAATGCTTTAAGAGTATTAATTTAATAATTATTTTTAGAAATTATTTAAGAAAAAATAAAAAACTAAAAACTTTTTTTTACAGTTTTTTTATATTTGTCATATAAATTGTATTAAAATATTCTTAAAATTATTCATTAACAAATATCCTAAAGGAAAGATAACATAAAACACAAGCAGTGTAGAATGCCATTGCCAGAGTCACCTAGGATCAAAATTCCAGCAACCCAAGTTCCAGATCTCTCTCTAATTGCAGGGCGGCCATGCCAATCTACAGTTCCATCAAGTGTACAAGTCTCATGCCCCTGTCTGATCTTCCCATCCACGGCACCCTGAAAGTTCACGTGGAAATATATATGTCTCACTCATATTGATTCTCAACTAACAATCCAACCAAACAATTAAATGAAGAACATATATATGATCTCAAGCACTACTTTAAATCTCGATCAGAAGCTAATGATAGAGCATTTAATGTCCTCGTACCAAAATGAAACAAGTAAATATTATGAAGTATCATTAATTAAGTTCTATGCTTGTGTGGTTTAATGCATTTAGACTCCGTCAATAATTATTTTATACATGTGATATGTGCATTGTCCTTCTCATAATATATAACTATTAGTTGGTTACGTATAGTCATATCAACCACGCATATTGTGAGAGAGAAGATTTCGAGTTGTGTAAGCTTACGAAACTTTAATGCCACAAACACCAAGATGTTAGCCTATTTTTGTAGAAGATTGTAGGACCAAATTTGATTTAGAGATAAAATGTAGATGGCCATGAAGAGTGTGATGCAGATGGACGTGACAAGTTTGGCGTGCAAATACCACACCCAGAAGTGTCACATTAAATGAACTGTAGAAAAACCCTCCATGTCGAATATGATAGTCAGTGATAACAACCTGTGTGTTCTTTGATTGATGTTTTTAACCATTAATTGGGCTTATATTTTGACTAATTGTATCTGTGATAAAGGGTATTTTGGAAATTGGAGACATGGATTTGGATTGACAGGTTTGCTGTGTAAGAAATGAGCAAAAATTGTTTCTGTTCTCTTTTATTTTAGTGAAGTTGGAAAATATAATTGAAGGAAAAGCTAGACTGTTTTTTGATGTTTGAACTTTTTCAATTCCCAGAGTAAATAAAAGAGGTAGGGATATTCCACATAATAACCTTTGCTTTATGAAGCATGCTTGATGCATGGTTTGTAAATGATTCAGATACGTCGCTTAGGGTCAAGTACAAGCTTTAATTAGAAGAAATAAAAGCTTTGATATATAGAACGTACCATTAAACTACTACATCATTTTTAAAATCTTATTTATGGCTAACAGTTTTTCTTTTTCCTTTTTTTTCTTTTTCTTAAACCATAAAAGAATCAGTACACAGATAATCCATTATTATTATTATTTTTTTTTTTTTTTGAATCATAATCCATTAACTTAATTAACGAGCCTACGCAGAGAATTGTAAGTAGTTAACAATATGAAGTTTCAAAAGTCAAAACCACCTAACACTTTTTTCCTAAGAGAATTAGATATAAGCTAAAACCACACAAAAAAAAAAAAAAAAAAAAATCCATTAAAGGAAGAAAAAGACAGAAATAGTAATTAGTATTTAACAATTTTATGTTGTTATAAGTATAGTTTCAAGAAAGACCAACAAATTCTCAAAGATCTTGTAACTTAGTGACATGGGCTGATTCTCCAAGTAAGGAGAATATTGATTCAAATCGCTTCTCTTACTTAAAAAATAAATATAAAATAAAATAAATAAAATAAAAATAAAAAGACTTTAGATATGACCAAGCTTTTGGCTAAATTGATCCTCCAAACTCTGACATCTTGGAGAGCATGGGTTTGATCTCGATATGTGGATGTTAAAATCCCAATTCAGATCAATAGGATCATAAAGTTTTAAGATTTTATAATTGTTAAATGATATGAATCTCATTAAATTTTTTAATTAATCAGTAGAATTAAGGTAGGATCTAGATCTAAATATAGGATTGATTTAGACATTTGAGCTCAATTTAAAAATTATAAAAAATAAAAACCTTTTGTTAGATCTTTTGTAAATAAATCAATTATTTCTTCAATATAAATCCCTAGTTTTAATTGACATCTTATATATTAAAAAAAAAAAAAAATTTTGTTAACTCTAGTTGTCATAATATGTCCAATCAATTATGAGGAACTCTCTTCTCCATATCAAAAGTACACAAATAAAGCCAATACAATTTAATAATCAATTAACTTCCATTTAATTGAATTCATGCGTTCATTATTAAAACTCATGTCAATGCTATTCTTATAATGTCTTTTAGCTAAAACAAATTTATATTTTGAGAAAAGTTTTGTTGCATAATAAAAGGTTATGTGGTAGCAAAAAGAAAATAACATGACCCTCAAACACATGTAGCTTTTTTTTTGCTTCTACATAATTCTATGTGTAGCAAATATTTTATAATATTTACTTTTATACTTTTAAAATTTATTTGTTTTATGTAGATTTTTTTTTTCTATATTAAATGATATTTTATTTTATTTTTACAAAAAAGTAAATTCTATATTTTTTTCCAATAAAAAATAATAATCTTTCAATTAACTTAGTGTTAATTTGGGTTGCACTGAAATGAAATTTCAACGCATTTATGTCTCTGTCAATGAGTCTTGTGCACTGTTCACAGAACTCACAAATTATTTAATTCAGCAAAATTTTCATTAAAACTGAAATTCATAATACTATTTACACATTTAAAATTTAATTTATTACAGTATTTTCAATTTTTTGTTTTTCAATTTTCAATAACAAATATATCTAAATCAGTTTTATCGTAGATATATATATATTACGTAAGACTTCAATTTGACATCCACCCATATGGTATCTTTACTTTTTGGAAAAAAATAATAATAACAAAAACAAAAATAACAAATAAAAAAAAAAAAAAAAAACTTAGTGAAGAGACAGCGTGACTCACGTGAGATTCACTTTACATGGAGTCAGATAACCAAGATATCTCCACACGTCAGCTGGGCACCACGTGAAAGTTTGAGCTCAATACTTCTTTATTTAGACATGAAAGTTTGAGCTCTAAATCTTTTGAAGAATCATTTCAGAAAAAATAATAATCAAGATACGTCGTTGGTCTTATTGCTTGCCATGTGGGAGATCTTCAATAAGTTTCACTTAAAATATCAATTTATAATTATCATAATTATAATTTTATTCTTTTAAGTATAATTATATTTTTTTACTAACTCAATTTTTTTTACCCAACAAAATAAGAGGATATAAATAAGTTCATTGGATATGGACCTAGGTTCCAATGATAAGAGCCAGAGTCAGAGCCACTTCGTTTTGTTGGGATCAAGAATTTCAAGGCCCAACCGGATTCAAAGTATGTTGGTGTTGGATCCATCAACCTACGTCGATAAAACATAATGTGTTTGTAAAAAAAAAAAAATGTGTGGCTAGTCATTTTTTAAAAGTTTTAACTCTTTCAAGAAATTTTTTTTTTTTTTTTTAATTATAAACAAGTTTAAGTATATTCCTTGTTTTTGGTCTATTAGGTTAAGTCCAAAACTATATGTAGCGTCATATATTCTAGTTCTAGATAGAAGAAGTAGTTCTTGTCTGTTTATCAAAAAGAAAATAAAAAAGTAGTTCTTGCTTGTTTAACCATGAAAAAAAAGAAGGAAACAAAAAGATAGAGAGGTTTCTGCAACATTTTAGGGGTACGTTACTATGTCCAGCGTCGTAATATACATGCCAATACTTTCCCAAAAGTGCAACATGTTACATGAGGATCCCATGCGTGGAGATCTTGAGCTTTGATGACAAAACTAAATACCAAAATGAATTAACAACACAAAATATTTGGATATGATATTGATTAGTAACAAATATGATGAAGAGCAGCTTGTAAATTAATCCAAAGAAATGTAGTAACAGAAAGTATGCATTTTTATCACACAGTTTCATGGAAATATTATATAATGAAGTTTCACTAACCTTGTTGCTGCAGACATTTAAGCAAGCCATTGGTGCAGTACTCTCAGGCTCTCAGAACTAGACCTTTCGTCTATAAAATGAAAACCAAAAGAAAGAGTTATAGAGAGAGAGAGAGAGAGTTTAAGGAGAGGAAGATAGACGAGCTTGAAAATATTAGAGTTATGGTGGGAGAGTGTGAGGGGGTATATGTATATATAGGGTAGCGCGAGGGAATGGAGGGCTAGGATTTCATGTGAGAGAAAGCCAGCTTTGGAGGAGAAGAATAGAAAAATGACGAGAAGGAAACGTGACGATGTTGAATTACAATAATCATGAAGATATCATCATGTTTCTGACTAGGCTAGTTTTCTCTTTCACTAAATTAATAATAGTGAACGTAATTTAGCTGTCTTTGATATCGACATGTTTGAAACATGCTTTGCTTTCATGGGCTTCTCTTCTTTTTTTTAATCAACCTTTTTTATAAACTTTTTGTGGGACTCTAATTTTTTTTAGTTTATTTTTTTAACTGTTATATCACTTTGATGGCCATGGCTATGTATATAACTACAATAAAAGGTTCGTTTAGTTTAGTAAGAGATTTTTAGTAACGTTATTATTATTTTATTGAATTAGATGTAGATAAAAAAGTGTGTAAAAATACATATAATGTTGTTTAAACACTAAAAACTATTGTTTAAACAATAATAACAAACACTCCAAAATTATTAAAGATACATGCTAAAGATTCTTTATTTTGTTTTCAGTGAATTCTTTTTGGATTTATTTGGGGGAGTTTCAACTGAATTTGGGAAGCAGACTTTTGTGGCCTAATTAAAAGCGAATGAAAGATTATTATTATATTATTAGTAATATTATTTTTATTCACTCATGGTGACTATCAATGGGAATGGACTAGACTAACAAAGACAAAGGAGGTCATTGTTAATTATAACCAGCTATTGTAGGTGCACAAATAATAAGTGCTTTTGTTGATAAAATGGTGTTTTTGGTTATACCTAATAAATTGGCCGGTTGCTGAAAGACACATGGTGTGAGGACAGGGCGACACACATTGATCTAGTAGCCTAAGACACTATACAAAAAATTTCAACCGATATGACAAGTTGTTATTAGTAAATTAAGAAGTAATGTCACTAATAGGTCCAAGTGAAAATTAATTAAAACTTATTTACTTAACTACAATGAAAATTGTTGTAGAATTCGCCTTTGAACTAGGCGTGATCAGTACAATTCTGGAAGGTTATTCTCAAGTTCTCATGGGTGCTTTAGCGTAGGAGGGTGTTCCTTTGTCATCTTGTGAGCTCCTTATTGCTGATGTAAAAGCTCATTTCTGTAGTTTTCTTCAGTTATATTATTCTCATATTAAAAAAAAGACAATAAAGTTGCTCATAACTTATCTAAACATGCTTTACATTTTTCAAATTTTAATGTGTGGATGAAGGATGTTTCACCACAATTTGTTTATGCCTTTGATTTAACCAATCTTCCTTAATAATACCTCATAGTGTTTTTCCAAAAAACAAAACTATTGTGAAAATTGTTTTGTTTATAACATTACTTAATTGAAATATTAGTCACATGTTTGCTAATTACATGGCAACTATTCATTGACTAGTCAAGCAATTACAAGGAATTAGAAATTTAAAGGAAGAGAGTTAGAGCCCAATTGAATAACTATCTCAAAAATCAAGGAATGGGTGAACAACAAATCAAGATAGGTGTCCCATAAGATCGGGGCAAATGTAACATTTATGACTTACAATAACCGCTAATAACCTTCAAACCTCAGATACAAATAAGGTTTGACATTTTAAAAAAAGACACATCTAACAAGTAACATCCATATATATTCTGCTTATTTTCTCTTATAGTTTCCATTGTAAATCAAACTTGGCCCTTTTTTTTAAGAAATGCACACACAAGCAGAGGGAAATGGGTTTTAACACAAAAGCACACTACAATTAATCAAACTTAGCCCTGATTGTAGGTATCTAGTTACATTAATGTTAGTAAGTGAATGTTTATGGTTTAGCTAAAGGTAACATAGTTGGAATAATTTAGCTTTGAGTATTCATATTTTACATTAATTATATATATGCATGTAGTTGTAGTTAGTTCTAATATAACTTTTCTTATTTATTTTTTGACAAATGAGAGTGTTTAGACATCTTTGAATATCTAACTATTTTCTCGGATGTATTCAATCCCCTTGTTCCACACACACTAGATTATGACAAGGAACCCAAAATCATGGATATCATAAAACCTTAGGAACCATTTAGTTAACCTCTTAGAATACCTTTGAGTATTCATATCATGATCCTCGAACCTACACTACATTCCGATGCCAATATGCCATAGCGCCTGTCTCCTCTTCTTTGTGACATTATCACATTAACCACGAAATCCAATAACGGCCTATTTAAAAGTCATCTCAAGGCAAGAGAGAGACGTTGCCTCAAAGCTACCTCGGAGCAACAATTTCACAGTGAACAAATTAACAATGATTGCAAAAGGCAGGCATGCATGGTGGAAATTAAAAAAAATGAGAAGTTTGTTTGGTTGAGAAATATATAAAAGTGATTTGAGGACTTTGGTTGCATAGCATGTGAATCGAGGAGGAGGAGAGAAGTGAGGATCTACCTAGCACTAGCAGTGGACAAGTTGGTATATAGCATATATACAATCTTCCTTTTCTTTTTTACATTTTAGTTGCTCATGTGTATGGATTGGCCAGGACTCAATCCTCTGTCTTTATAGGAGAATAATTGGTGGATAGCTAGCCTATAATAATATGGACTCATACACCTAGACCATATATTTTGTTTATTCCTTAACAACCACAATACTTGTATATACAGCTTCTAAATTAATTGGGCTAGTTTCATGTAAACGTCAATGATTTTCAATCTCATATTAGGTTTTTTACATGCAAGGTACCTAGGAACTCCGCACTATCTGGACCAAAAGATAAATAACAAATAAAGATCCACTTTAGCTCCCCCGGATTTGACTTTTCTACATGGTATCTAGAAGATCCAAATTCCCTTTGCACCATCTTCTCTTTTCTTATTCCTCCACAGTGACTGTGTCAGGATTTAATTTTAGAGGACAAAATTTATAGCTAACGTGCATTGTCTCTATATACCGACGGATATATATATATTGATTTGTAAACACTGTGCATGAACACAATCTGCATGGTATTTGAAAGATCCAAATTCCCTTTGCACGATCTTCTCTTTTCTTGTTCACTTCTCCACAGTGGCTGAGTCAGGATTTAACTTTAGAGTACAAGATTGATAGCTAACGTACAATATTGTCTCTATATACCGACGAATATACATAAATTTGTAAACATAGTGCATGAACATAATGTGCACACATCATATTTATGATACTTGAGACCAATTTGGACAATAAAATGTCACTCGGGAACATATTAAGAGGTATTTTAATTTTAAAAACCCATAAAAAGATAGTATATCCATTATATTGTGTTTATTTGCTAGTTATATATATAACCCATGTTATAATTTTTTATAGTCAAAATTTCACCTATAATTCTTATTTAATCATTTTTAGTAACTAAGTAAATCTCATGTACAAATTATATCAGGTTTTTTTTCTAACTCATTAAAATTATTATAAGATTTTTTTTAATGAAGCTTGATATATGAAATAAGCATATCAATAAAATCAAACAAAAAAAGAAGAATATATGATTTCCATAAAAAAAAATAGTATATTCATTGTTTCTAGGCTTTTCATATATGAATAATCGGTGTAATTTTTACTTATGATTCTCATGTAATAATTTATAGTAATTAGATAAGTCTCAAGTTTATAACTTATATCAATTTTGCTAAATTCATAAGATGATTAGGAAAAAAAATTTGCTATATAATGATTTATAAAACTATTCATATATAATATTTTAATAAGTTACATGACTCATTTTAAAGTTATGTAACTAAAAGTATACGTAAATGATTTTTTTTAACTGTTACATAATGAATTGGAGGAAGTTTCCTCTAAATTAGTTTGGAGGTAAACTTTTTTTTTATAATAAAATGATTTTTAAAAATAACAAATAACATATATATATTACATTTTAAGTTTCTTTATTATGGAATCTTGTAATTCTTAATTATTATTTCTTTTCTACTTCTATATTAACACAAATATATACTAATCCCTTCAGTTTCCAACCTTCCCATATCCATCTTTCTCTCTCACTCTTTTTTTTTTTTTCAAGAAATATATATTTTATATATAATTTCTTTTTCATCCTAATTGAAATCTATAGGCTAAGAAATGAATAGAGGAAGACTTTCTATTATAGGTTAATTTACAATATAACAAAAACCTCTTTTCTATATAGTACTGTATCACCCACTTTAATTATGTGAAGCCCTACGTGTATCCAATAAACTTATCTTACTGAGATACATTACAGATTTTATGAAATTATTAACTAATCTGATCAGTATCTGACCTAATCTAATCTCTTGACTTATGCCAACAGAATCAACTTCTTTGCATATTTACGTGTGAAATGCACTTACAAATCAGGCTTAACTATTCAAATAGGAAACAATTAGTTTACCTTATCGCTTCTAATTAAAAAATTAATAACCATCTACATCTCTCTCCACGAACATCACAACACAAACAGCGTGTATAATTTTGTGTTTTAAATGCTACAAATGGTGTTAACTTTTCGCCACTTATTAAGGAAGGCAAACACGGAAGCAAGGGCTCATGTCTTATTTATTGCTTTGTCATTTGAGTATATAAGTTTATGCCCAAGATAAGGACTAAGAGAAAAGACTTCTCAAAGGGAGAACACAATATTAGAGTCAAATAAGTTGTTGTGACTGCATGGAGATATGCTTGTTATTCTTCTTACTAATTAAAAGACCGAAAAAAAAAAAAAAAAAGGCTTTATCTTGGTCTTTTAAATTGTAAATAGAGTTTTCATATTGGTATTTGGTATGACCAATGCAAGCAGAACAAAGATACACAGTCGTAATGCCCTTTGGGAGCGTAGTGCATTGGTAGGAGTCCTAGACTGGCATCACGTGATGCTTGCAAGGGTGTGCTAGTTTGAGTCATACACTTCAGAAAAAAAATATTGTGCTGTGACATGAATAACCCTAACATACCCAGGGGTGCCCTATGCCATGTTGAATTCAGGTTTAAGTGAGTAGGGTTGGTGATCACACACGCAAGACCCTTTTTTTATTTTTTATTTTAAAAAGGATACATAGTCATAATAAATGACTTTTTTTGTACAAAATTATCATTCTCAAAATTGAAATGACATACTTGTACTAAAAATATATCTCAAATTGCCAAGAATTTTGTAGTTCAATTAGTTAACACATTTTTATATTTTCAACAGAGACCTTCAAAATTTAAATCCTCTCATCCCATCTATTAAAGTATTTGCAATAATACCAAAAAGAAATGTTATTTTGTATTTGAATAAAGAATGGTATTACATAGTAAGGGAAGAAAACAATCACTGAAAAATTTATCAAAATTTATTCAAAGCCTAGTATATTTGAGGGATATGCAAGGAGAGTTCATAATGGAGCATTGTGCCATCTTTCTCCTTGTTTCGAATATAAAAATTGGGGTTCAATCTATAATGGGAATTGTGGGATTAGGTATTATTCAACAAGTATGATGAAAAAATAATTAACAAACGGTTTTTATTTTTTTAATAATATTAAGAAGTAAACTTTAAATCTTTAACATGATCTAGATCTAGTACAATACTGTCCCTGTAAAGTGGGCAAAAAGGCTAACAAAACACAATTATATGATTTACAAATCATATTATGCATATATGCACCCACTAATGTGGTTCTTTTGAGCTGTTTTCAATAGTTTAACCTTTAAAACTTTTGAGGAGGAGGACAGAAGGATCCTATTAGGTTCTGTTCACATCACACATTGATACCATTAATTTGTACCTTGGACCGTACATTCATCCAAACCCAAGTGTTGAATTAATCATTTCCCCAAAAGATCGGAAGACCCTAATATGGTATTGATTAGAGGTTAACAGCTTGCACTCCTTTAATTAATGCCTTGTAAGTTGTTATTAAATATGTTGTTTTGGTAAGTACTCATTTTAATCAAATACAAAATGAGAAAAATTAAGAGATGCCCTAAGGGCATTCATTTAAGAAATATTTTGGAAACATTTTATGAGAAAAAAAATGATTTTTTTTTTACAACATTTTATATTTCTTATAAAGGTGGCATCAAAACTTTTTTGAAATAATTTTTTAACAAATACCCTAAGAGCACTAATAGTTCAAAAATGGTCAAAAAATAATAGCATTATTTGTAGTGTTTTATATATGTAGCTCAAATCTTACTTGTACCTCTCATTCTCTCACTATTTCCCTGTCTTAAAAAAATAAATAAATAAAAAATCATATTCAATGGTCAAATGCATATGCTATATTACAATATTTTTCCATGCCCATTTCAGATGATTGAGACTCAATGACTCATGCAAGCAAATTCGGGAAAATTCCTCCTTGTTGACAAGTTTTGAAATGGTCGTATATATCCCCAAAACATGAACCACTTAATCAGGCAACGTCAAACACAAACAAGACTTCCAAGTTCCAACGCATTACGTACAACTTTCACGTCAAGCAAAATAATAACTGCGTAGTTTTTCTGCAATACGAAGCAACACATACCCATTTTGTGGATGAAGGCCGCAGAAGCCATATACGCTATTCTAAAACCAGCAATATTAATGTTCTTGCAAACGCCACCGCCACGCATTGATGACAAAACTTGAGTCAGAAATGCAGAACTAGTTGAGAAGTAGAAAAAAACTGTATTACATAAAGAATATAGAAAACTTGGCTTTCTATATAAGTTGTCTTATGCAACTTAGAAAATTAAAAATGTGCAAAATGTGTCACAAGACCTCCTGCACATTTATGTTCTGTTGTATAGTACTAAAGTTTGTGTACTAAATTAAGAAAATAAAAAAGTTAAGGGGAGGTTGTTATAACATTATAAAAATTCAAGGAATCTTAGTGTATTTTATTACTAAAAAAATTATAAAAACTAAAATATAAATATAAATATAATGCTTTACAGATAAGAATCTAATACTATATATATATATATATATTTCTATAATACTAGAGTTTATGTATTAAATTGACAAAATAAAAAAATAAAAAAATAAATTTAAAGGAAGTTACTACATAAAAGCCTATAACAACATAAAAATTCAAAGAATCTTAGTACATTTTACTCTTAAAAAATTATAAAGATAGAAATAATGCTATATGGATTAGAATCTTTTAATACTATCAAGATTAATGATAAAGAATACAATATTAGGAACTATACAATAGAGTTAACCTAATAACTAAATCTAAATGATCCTAATCCGACTTAACAAAGATACCACATGATCAATTAACAAGATGCTGAATCATTATGAATACAATATGACAAAAAAGTTAGGAATTAATTTTAAGTAATAAAGATATTATTAATGGGTCCAGTTAACTGGTGCTTCTAAGGAGGCATTTGTTAATAGACTATTTTAAAAAGAAATTAATATCACTTTTATAATAAATATATATATATATATATAAAGTCTTAAAAAATCAAATACATTTTTTCTTTTCCCAAAAAAAAAAATTAAAAATACTTTCTAAACTAATGCTCTTAAGAACACTTGCATCAGTTCGTGCAAAAATTTCTGTCTATTTTAATATAAGAATATATTTTTTCTATTTTATATATTTATTTTACAAAACACCTCATATCAAATTATCTATTTTACACTACATTTCATTAAAATATCAATTTTTCTTAATCTTTTTAATCCTTTCTCTTTTTTCATGCACACTAACCACTATATACTCACTTTTTTCATCCTCGGGATACATAAAAAAAATTTAAAAAACTAAATACAAAATAAATAATATTTATATAAATTTATATGATTACTGTAACAAACTTGTAAATTTACACAATTATACACAAACTAATATGAGTCCATTTTAGATAAAACTATGTAAATTATATATATATATATATATATATATATATTTTTTTTTTATTCTATATAGATTAATGTGAATGCTGGAGCACACCTGACAACATTTTCCTATTACTATTCAACAAAATTACGATTAAACCCACTAATAGATAAAGGTGTATTGACAAATTTGATATCCATCGTTACCTCTCTTTTTCTTCTTTGAATAAAGTGGTAATGGAAAAGTCATATTGGTTAGAGAAATCCACAACAAAGAAGAAAGCACACGATTGAATGCAATTACTGTCAAAATTTTCAATCTATAGGAGACAACATAAGGATAGAGTCAATGTCATTATTAAGGTAAAAAACTTTGGTGGGTGTAATTTATTTTGTCATTTTCTTTAGTATTACTAGCTTCCAAGTTGGCAGGTTTAGCTAGTTGGACTTTTGGGTCCTAACCTATTAATGTCCCTTTTAAAAAATAGATAATCAAACGTGAAAAGGGCCAGCTCGTATTCAATTTACGCACGGCTGATAATGATATCTAATTAATGGCTTATTACTTTAACAACCACTACTCTCTTTGTGAAACAGAAACCAATAAGCAGAACCAAATATCTTATTTTTTTGTGAAAAGCGTGCTTATCAAACTGTGCTTGCTGTCTCAGCGTGTTGCAGAATTTTCAAAGATTTTTTACTTTTCATACATGTCACATTTCATGTGATTCACATTCAAAGTCTCAAAGATAAGCACCCCATGACTTTGGTCTGGACCGACTAGCTATTAGTGATTACTATTGAGTTTGATGATCTGACAGATTTAATTTAATTAATTAAAGAAGAGGCTCTAAATTTTTCAACAAAAATATCTAGAACAGCTATTATTGACTTTTTTTTCCCCTCTTTTAGAGTATTTGAACTTAGGATGCCTGCAATTTTTGGATATATAACGCCCACAAATTTTGCATCCATACTAATTGAATCTTTTTATTTAATTTATGGGAAAGGAGTAATTATTAAAGAAAAAGAAAAAGAAAAGCTACAAAGAAGCAGGACTGTTTATCTCAACTCTGATAATAAATTATAAGCAAGAAAGGCGGCAACCTATATCAAAAGAATGAAACATATTATGATTGAGAGACCATTTGACCAAGGTATGGATAAGACCTACTAAAGTAGGTGCTGGGAATTTTCCATGGAGTTCAGGGATCTAGCTTAGATAGGGCCTCAACTACAATTTCGGAGTCGCTATCAATGGAAATGGATACAAAGTCCAAGTTGGCAGAGCTTTATGACCTAATTTACAACTTTAGCTTCCGATGTTTCTCAATCAAAATAATTGAACTAATTGTTCACGGGGCTTTGTCACTTTTGTGGCCTAAAATGAATGTGTGTTTTAGATTTTAGTCTAATGGTCCATCCTCCATTTTCATGGGCTGATTGAATCTAATTTTGACCTTGTTCTTAAAGTGGTCCATCGCCAATTATCTTAGGCTTATCAAGTTTGTGGAAAAAATTCAAGTTTGATTTGTCATGGTTTTTGGACTGAAAAGTGAAGAATGTGTAAAGACGAAATACCATTTTTCACGAGGACTACACTAATAGTTAATACCTTCATTCCCTTTGAAATCTGTATTTGGTCACTCAGTTTCATGAATCTCCTTCTTTGTGCGATTTGGGATATATTACATGAGAATCAGGGCCCCAACATGTTAAATTAATTAAATATATGTGTGACATTGTTTGTCTTTTTCTGTTTATTTCCTGAGAAATGCTAACAAGTGCCCTTAAGACACTTTTTAAGAATTTACTTTAAAAAAGTTTTTATGAGAAAAAAAAAAAATAATGTTTTGACAACTTTTTTCATTTTCCATAAAAGTGATATCAAAACTTTGTTAAAATGAATTCTTAAAGCGTTAGCATGACCTAGGTGTGCTCCTTTTTCTTTTTCTTTCTGGTGTATAGTCACCATCCCACATGGGCCAATCTACGATGGGTCTAAAGTGGACGCCACATTGTCCACTCCAAGTTCAAAAAAGTCATGCCAATGTCTACCACCCACTCTATGTAATTTAATAATTCCAGACCATGGAATTTTATATCTTTTTTAATTGCATTTGGTTTTAGGGTCTATATCTTAATCAAGATTACTTTTTTATATATATAAATTAATTACTGTTTAGCAACAAACCCAGCTGAGATAAATATTAAAGAATGTGACTAGTACCTACAAAGGAATTTGGTTCTCATAATTTTCCATAATGAATATCTGTTGCTCCCATTTGGATTTTTACAGGAACTCTATTACTCTGGGCCAAGGTCTCTCAAGTGGACACCTTGACTCAAAGGCCCCAAATAGAATTTGAGCAGGGCCTAGAGTTCTTAAAATGGGCCCCACAGTTCTTGGTGTGTGCCCTATTCACACCAAGTTTAGGACTTCATGAAATGAAGGTGGTTTTTTTTTTTTTTTTTTTTTTTTTTGCCACAAATCCACTTGTACCAACATTAAGAATGGCAATGGCCAGTGGGAAGGATGGATTTAAGTGAGCTTTCCAATGTAATCATATCTTATAAAATGGGTTTAGAGTAAATTTTAATTTAAACTTTAAAATCTTATATGGTTTGAATAAGTTATGGTTTTCTGTATCATGAGCCCAAATCTAACCCAATCATATTAGTCACTATTCATAAATGTTAATGTATACATACATACATACATACATATTGTTAGGTTCTAAAAATTTAGGATTTTATGTATTTAGAACTCTAATGTGTAATGTTGGCAAATTATGATCAAAACAATATGTTTAGTCTTGTTTAGGCTTGCTCAAAGTTGATTAATTATTGTAAAGTTGGAATCGAGAGACTGCAGAAGTCTTTGTGACTTTTGGCCTGGCTCGATCAATCGAAGGATAGACTCGATCGATCGAAAGTCGGCCAGATCGTTTTTTCTGTAGAATTTCCAATTCAGCCCTACCTCATTAAACGTTTAGGGTTTTATATTTTTGCCCTAAGTATATAAGGCAAAACCCTAGCCACGTTTTTTAGAGTTGATTCAGTTGTATTGTTGCTGATATTTTCTATTTTGTGTAAATCTCTTGTGAGATCTTGAGGAGCTTTCCTTTACACAAAGTTTAGGGTTTTCAAGGTAGAGATTACTTCAGCATTTTAATGATCAACTCGGTTGCTACCATTAGAGCTTAAAGAAAAACAAGCGGGGAGCTTGTAACTGATTGGAGAATCTAAGAAAAAAGGAGTTCATGGATTCGGAGCTTGCACGTGGTCGTGTCAGTAAGTTCTACTAGTGGGTAGCATTAGGAAGTCAAGCAGGGAGCTTGTAAGTCCTTTTGTATGAACTTCGATTCTTTCATAATGGATTCAGGTTTACCTTAAGGATAGCTAGGTCAAATCCTCCCCAAGTTTTTATCATATGGTTTCCTGGGCCATCATATCTTGTGTTCATTTATTTTCCGCTGCTTTATATATTCTTGATATGATTGTGTGATTGTGATAACCTAGAATTGCATAATTTAACTAAGTTAATCACTTGGTTAATTCTCTAGATTAATCTAATTGTGATTAAAATGGTCTAAAAACCGTTCAAGTGGTATCAGAGCAGGTAGCTTTTTTGTTGTAGATCTTTTGATCTCTGAGCTAATCCTTGACCCCTGCTGTTATGGATTTTTGGAAAATCTTTTTGCTTATATATCAACTTGTCTACTTGTTGTCTTTGCCTTTTATAGTTTTTGTTAAAACTTTCCTTGAGTATCTTGGTATAATCATATGTGGTAAGAATTATTTATGCTATACTGCTTTAACCGCCTTAAAGGCACGTGATTCTTGTCTTTGGTATTTGGATAGTGGTTGTTCTAAGCATATGACAGGAAACAAAGGTTTATTCAAAACACTCTTTGAAGGAAAGATTGGGACAGTCACTTTTGGAGATGGAAGCAAATCTGTGATCAGAGGCATTGGAACTGTGGATATTCCAGGATTGCCAGTGTTTGAAGATGTTTGGTATGTTGATGGACTGAAGGCAAATTTACTTAGCATAAGCCAGATTTGCTACAATGGATTAAATGTTCTTTTCACCAAGTATGAATGTGAGATACTTGATGGAGGAGGTGACTGTATGTGTGTTGGTGTAAGGACAGCTGACAAATGTTATGGCATAACACCAAGTGTGAACAACAAGTGCTTTAGTGCAAAGATTGATCAAGTTGATTTGTGGCATCAACGGTTGGGACATGCCAGTTATAAGCAGTTAGAGAAGATTTCCAAATGTAAGGCAGTTATTGGTTTACCTAAATTTGAGAAGATAGATAAATGCATTTGTGGACCATGTCAGGTAGGTAAACAAGTGAAATCCAAGCATCCGTCTGTGACTAGTGTTCAAACTTCAAGACCTTTAGAGCTACTGCACATTGATCTCATGGGTCCTGCCAGAGTTCAGAGTTTGGGTGGAAAGAAATATATTCTAGTTGTTGTGGATGACTTCACTAGATATACTTGGGTTGTGCTTTTAAAAGATAAAGCTGAGGCTCCTGAGAAGATGATACATCTGTGCAAGAGATTGCAGGTTGAGAAAGATACTATGATAGCCAGAATAAGAAGTGATCATGGAAGAGAATTTGAGAATACTAAGCTGGCTACTTTCTGCAATAAACAAGGGACTCATCAAGAGTTCTCTTCGCCCAAGATACCTCAACAGAATGGGATTGTGGAAAGGAAAAACAGGGTTGTTCAAGAGATGGCACGGGTTATGCTACACAACAAAAAGTTGCCAAAATCCTTATGGGGAGAAACTGTCAACACTGCTTGTCATACACTCAACCGAGTGTATTTCAAACCTAACTCCAAGAAAACTCCCTATGAACTCTAGAGAAGGAAGAAGCCTGTTGTCAAATATTTTAGGATATTTGGCAGTGACTGTTACATTCTACATGATAGAGAGAACCTAGAAAAGTTTGATGCAAAAAGTGATAAAAGATACTTTTTAGGATACTCTTCCACTAGTAGAGCTTATAAAGTGTACAATCTAAGAACCAAAACAGTCATGGAATCTTGAAATGTTGTGATAAATGATGAAGTGTGTTCAGAAGCACTTTCAGAAAGCACTGCTCTTGGTCAAGATAAGTCTCTAGAAGTTGATGATTCATTTCCTGCTGAGTATGTTGGGAAACATAGTGAGGAAGAGCTGTTATTGTTGAATGATACAGTTTCAATACCATCAAGTTCAGAACCATCCACTCCAGTTCGTGAAAATCAACAGGTACAAAGTGAGCTCAGTCCTCCATCTGAACAGAAAGGTACCTCCATATCTTTAGTTAAAGGTCCATCCTCTAGAGTGAGACTGAATCATCCCTCCACAAATATATTTGGTAGTCTGAATGATAACATGAGATTGAGATCAAAAGCCTTGAATGTGATTACTCACTCATGCTATCTGTCCCAATTTGAACCAAAAAAGGTGGATGAAGCACTTCAAGATGTTGATTGTGTAAATTTCATGCATGATAAACTTCATCAATTCGTTCAGAATGATGTGTGGAAACTAGTTCCTAGACCGAAGAATTGGAACTAAGTGGATCTTTAAGAACAAGTCAGATGAACATGGCACTGTGATCAGAAACAAATCAAGACTTGTTGCACAAGGGTACACACAAGTGGAAGGAATTGACTTTGATGAGATTTTTGCACCCGTAGCAAGGTTAGAATCCATCTGGATACTGTTGGCCATAGCAAGTCACCTAAATTTCAAATTATATCAAATGGATGTCAAAAGTGCTTTCTTCAATGGGATGATACAAGAAGAAGTATATGTTGAACAACCTAAAGGCTTTGTTGATCCTCACAGACCGAATGATGTCTACAAATTGAAGAGAGCCCTCTATAAGTTAAAACAAGCTCCTAGGGCTTGGTATGACAGATTGACTGCATATCTCACTGAGCATAAATTCAAAAGGGGATTTGTAGATACAACTCTCTTCATTAGAAAGGATAAGACTGGTTTTGTTGTAGCTCAAATTTATGTTGATGACATTGTTTTTGGTGCTACTAATGATTCTCTTGCACATTCTTTTGCAGATGAAATGAAGGCGATGTTTGAAATGAGCATGGTTGGTGAACTGACTTACTTTTTGGGATTGCAGGTAAAACAAACAGAGTCAGGAATCTACATCAATCAAGCTAAATATGCAAGAAATCTAGTTAAAAGATTTGGACTGGACAAGGCTGCTCATGCTAGAACACCGATGGCTGCTAATGCAAAATTAACAATTGATCCATCAAGTGAGTCTGTTGATGTTACCTTGTATAGAAGCGTGATAGGATGTCTTTTGTATTTGACTACTAATCGACCTGATATCTCTTTTAGTGTTGGTGTTTGCTCTAGATTTCAGTCTAATCCTAAGGTTTCCCATTTAAATGTTGTTAAGAGAATTATAAAATATGTGAATGGAACCTGTGATTATAAATTATTTTATAGCAAAGAGTCTAATTTGTCTCTTGCTAGTTTTTCTAATTTTGATTGGGCTGGGAATGCTGATAACAGAAAAAGCACCACTGGGGGGTGTTTTTATGTAGGAGCCAATCTTGTGGCTTGGATGAGTAAGAAGCAAAATTCTGTTTCTTTATCCACTACTAAGACAGAATATATTGCTGCTGGGAGTTGTTGTTCTCAGCTCCTTTGGATGAAAAAGCTTTTGAGTGATTATGGGATTCCTCAAGACACCATGGTTGTCTATTGCGATAACTCTAGTGCTATAGATATATCTAAGAATCCTGTTCAGCATTCTAAGACCAAACACATTGAACTTAAATATTATTTCATTAGGGATTTCGTTGAAAAGAAAATTGTTGTTCTTAAATATATCCCTACTAATCGTCAAAACTATGTTTGACATTATTTTTCTTGGTTTTTGAAAACAAGGTTGGTCAATCTATTTACATATATCATGTCTTATGTACCTTGTTTAACTTTGATGAGCTTATTCATTGCACTTGACTAGTTGAAGCTTTGTAGTGCATGTTGTGTGGGAAAGATATTTGTGGTTATTAATCATTTTGTCTTGATTTTGAAGTCATATGTTATTTGACTGTCGGACTTGATCCTTTTAAGAAAGGCATAAATAACCATCTCACCACTGTTCACTAGCCAATCATGAACACCTTAGTGCATATCATAAGATTTTGTGCTCAAGAAAGTGTAGCACATGCACAAAAAGAACATAAGGTATAGCCTCAGTTAATTCTCATAATTAAAACTGGTGTGTACTATTAGGCTTGATGCCAATTCACTTAATTAAAACTGGTGTGTACTATTAGACTTGATGCCAATTCACATAATTGAGAGGCAAAAATTCAAGAAACTTACATGATTGCAAGCTTTTGTTCTAGGAGATTTGAGAGTTATAGGATGTATCTCTTTTAATGATAGTCTCTTTTAAATTCTATGTGATAAATTTTGTAGATTTTGTGTTTGATTTCTATTCACATATCACCTCACATGTATCTCAAGTTTTTGCTAGTTGCACACACTACACAAGTTACTCTTTGCTAAACTTCGTACATGTTATTGTGTGTGTTTTTGGTCTGACCAACCAAGTTTGAAAATATCTTGAGAATTGTGCACAACATATTTGTTGTTTGAAGAATTCAATGGAAGAATGATTGAAACTTTGCTATGAGAAAATTGGGTTTAAAATTTTGGGTTTTTGAAATAGCATTCCATCTCATACTCATGCATTTTATTTCTTCAATTTTAATGCTTTGAGGAGTTGTTTTCCAAATGTGGTTGTTGTTTTTCAAAACCTGTGACTTTCTCAAAATTTAATGAGCCTCTGTCTGTTTCGATCGATCCAATCTGTTTTTCAATCGATCGAAAATGAGCTTCAATTTTTCTATTGAGTCTCAGGTCACTTCGATCGATCGAATGTAATTTTCGATCAATCGAAGATCGTGGAAAAGGTTTTTTAAAAAACTCAGATCTGACTTGTTCAAAATCAATTTTTTCAAAACTTTTCAAACTTTTCTTCTCTCTCCGACTCGGCAAGGCTCCACAAAGATTTTTTGTTGTTTTCTTCCAATTTCTTTGCAAGGTTTCTCTCTCCTCAAGCCGGTAAGACCTTAATACCCTTCCTTTTGAATTTATTTTCATGTTTTCATGCATAAATTCATGCATTTTAGGGTAATTTTCGGACTATACAAATTTTGGGATTTTTGTTAATTCAAACCCTATTTTGTAAAATTGATCAATGGATTTTTGTGGGGACATGATATAAACATTATATTGATGGTTTAATTTGATCAATTTTGGGATTTGTGAAAAATTGAAAATTCTAGGGCTTGTATTGGATCCGAATTTGGGATTTTATTCAATTAGGTTAAAATTGATGAAATTGGCTTGTTATTTTGATGTAATTGAGCATTATAATTTGTGTGTTGTGTTCAGTGATGCTCAATTCATCAATTTGTTTTTTTTTTTTTTTTTAAAAAAAATTCAACAAATGGTTTTTCAATTTTGGGGTTTTTTTGTTAGAAACCTTATGCTCAAGCCAATTTTGTTAATCTGACCTTAAATTGAACTTAATTGTTACTGCATTAGAACATACATCATGACATTTTAATTGTTCATGCATCATATAGATTTTTTATTCTATTTTTTTTGTACTAATTTGCAGTTTGCCCTTGGTTTTGTTTTGTTTTTTATTCTTTTGGTTCTACTTTGTGTCTCTATCCTTTCCTTAGCATCATGCCTAGAAAGATTAGAGCCAATAGGTCTGTTCCCTCTCCTTCTCCTCCCCCACCTTCCTTTGACCGTGAGAGGTTTCCGAGTGAGAAAAAACAAGAGATTTTTGAGAAGCTGAACCTTCATAGAAAAATTTGGGTTGAGCATTCTGTTGTCTTAGATGAGCTTGATCCTGCCATTAGGGCAAATTTTGAGCGTCGAGGCTGGTTACCTTTGTTGGATATTTCTGATCCTCCTCCTCCAGCTACCCTGATTAGAGAGTTCTTTTCGAACATCTCTATCCGTGTCTATGATTTCAACACTCTAGTTAAGAGTTGGACACGAGGCGTAGAGTATGTCATTACTCCTACGGTAGTGGCTAATGCTTTAGGGGTACCTTTAGTCCGACACCCTGTTTACCCTTATGATGTGTCTCCTTTGTTGAGTGATGTCATGTCTTACATCACTAAGTCTTCTATCTAGTGGGGTTCTGATCCTCGAATCACCACTACTGAGTTTCCTGAGACTATCTATCTTTTTTTTAGGATAGCTTGTCATTCTTTGTGGCCCATTTCTCATCTTTACACCATTCCTCTCGAGTGGTGTGTATTTTCGTATGCTCTTGTTACTGATGCTCCTATTAGTTTTCCTCACTTGTTTCTTCGTTCTTTGAACGAAGTTTATAGGAGTTCATCTAAATCTCACACTCTTGTCCATCCTATCTTTATTCATAGGATTTTGCTACATCTTGGTCTAGATGATTTTCCTTCTTCTGAGCCCGTCCATGTGATTGCTCCCATAGGTGCGTCTTTTCTTAGACAAAGGGCTACTCATCTTCGAGCTGACTCTAAACATTCTAGGTCTGAACCTTCTAGTACCGCACCCCCTCCATCTTCTTCTACAAGTCCTGCTGGTGAGGATGTTCCTGATCCTGCTGGTGCTGCTGCTGCTGCTGCTGCTGTTCCTCCACTTCCTTCGGATGACTTCGATGCACGTCGTACCTTGGACACTGTCATAACTATTCAGGCGGCTCATGGTGAGATTTTGGTAGACTTGATTGATGAGATTCATGCTCTGAAAGCTGACTTAGCGCATCTTCGTTCACCCTCACCACCTCCTTTTGATGATGGTATGTGATTGTCCTTTGGCATTCCGTCATAAAAAGAGGAAGTAGAGTTTGGAGATTTGTATAGGAGATTTTGTAGTTAGGGGGAGTTTTCCTTAGTTTTTGCGGTAGATTGTATCTAGGTGCTTCACCGTGTATACTTTCTTTTTGATCTTTGGGCTATTCTTGTTGGAGAATACATTTTTTTTTATATATGATTCTTGTTTTATGTGTTCATTGCTTATTGATTTATATTTATGAGTTATTCATTGATATATGTCTTTATTATGTGTTGTGTGAACTTACAAGAATTTTTTTTTTTTTTTTTTATGTATCTAACTTAGGGGGAGAGTTAGTTTACATATCTGTTAATTTACTGTTTTTCTGTCACACATGCGTTTATGCATTTGTTGAGTGTTTTAGGAATATACAGGTTGATTCAATTGAGCTGCTGTCTACACTTGCAACTACTGGATAGTAGTTAGGATTGAATTTTATTTTATGAGAATTACTTTTTGTAAAGGGCTTTTTATTTGTACACTTTGAGTTTTTAGTTTGTGTTTTGTCACGGATTACCAAATGGGGAGTTTGTTAGGTTCTAAAAATTTAGGATTTTATGTATTTAGAACTCTAATGTGTAATGTTGGCAAGTCATGATCAAAACAATATGTTTAGTCTTGTTTAGACTTGCTCAAAGTTGATTAATTATTGTAAAGTTAGAATCGAGAGGCTGCAGAAGTCTTTGTGACTTTTGGCCTGGCTCGATCAATCGAAGGATAGACTCGATCGATCGAAAGTCGGCCAGATCGTTTTTTCTGTAGAATTTCCAATTCAGCCCTACCTCATTAAACGTTTAGGGTTTTATATTTTTGCCCTAAGTATATAAGGCAAAACCCTAGCCACGTTTTTTAGAGTTGATTCAGTTGTATTGTTGCTGATATTTTCTATTTTGTGTAAATCTCTTGTGAGATCTTGAGGAGTTTTCCATTACACAAAACTTAGAGTTTTCAAAGTAGAGATTACTTCAACATCTTGATGATCAACTCGGTTGCTACCATTGGAGCTTAAAGAAAAACAAGCAGGGAGCTTGTAGCTGATTGGAGAATCTAAGAAAAAAGGAGTCCGTGGATTCGGAGCTTGCACATGGTCGTGTCAGTAAGTTCTACTCATGGGTAGCATTAGGAAGTCAAGCGGGGAGCTTGTAAGTCCTTTTGTATGAACTTCGATTCTTTCATAGTGGATTCAGGTTTACCTTGAGGATAGTTAGGTCAAATCCTCCCCAGGTTTTTACCGTGTGATTTCCTGGGTCATCATATCTTGTGTTCATTTATTTTCCGCTGCTTTATATATTCTTGATATGATTGTGTGATTGTGATAACTTAGAATTGCATAATTTAACTAAGTTAATCACTTGGCTAATTCTCTAGGTTAATCTAATTGTGGTTAAAGGGGTTTAAAAACCGTTCACATATATATATATATATATATATAGAGAGAGAGAGAGAGAGAGAGAGAGAGAGAGAGAGAGAGAGAGTCTTTTATCCATCATATCCTTTTTTCTTTCTCACCCTGAAGGCCTTAATTCTTGGTTTTGAAATTCATATGATGTAAAATTGTTAAATGGTTTAGAAAATTCATACGATGTAAATAATGAAAATAGTAGCACCTCTTGAGTGAAGTCCAAGATGCATTGGCAATCCAGAATGCCCAAATTCTATAGATTTTTATATTAAGATATATCATAAGAACAATAAGTCGATTCAAGATCTCACTATCAACCTCTTGGACTAAAAAAAGTAATCTTTCTTGATCTTGGGCAACTATATATTAAGATATGCTTTTGGATATTTCAGAAATGGACAGAAAGTTACAAAAAGATTGCTTGAAGTTTCAATAAACCTTGCACGAGAATTTACACCACTACATCTTGTACCTATTACAACTCTATGCTCAATAGAGAAATGCAAAGGCTAGGGTTTTCTCTAATTTCATCGCAAAATTCACACTCAATCTCACACATTTTTTTATTCTTTAAAGTTTTTAATTATCATACATTGCTATTTACATTAACCAATACTAATACATTTGCTTACACAGTACTTATACTTTAAGTTCAGAGAGCTCATTGCCGCCATTGTTGTCTCCACCTCCACTCTTTCCTTCAAACTTGATGTACTTATACCATCTGGCGCATACAATGTAGACCATTAGATCAACTGTTGTCAAAGCTGCTAAGAGGTAGTAGAACCGTTCTAGATGACCTTTGTTAAGGTTATCAGGGATCCAACCAGGCATATAATCTCTAGCAGAGAAACTCATGACAATCATCACTAGCAAACTACTCACATAGTTTCCTAATGATATTGATGTCATGCATAGTGCACTTCCAAAGGTCTTTAATCCATCAGGAGCCTGGTTATTAAAGAATTCTAGTTGACCAACATACATGAAAACCTCAGATGCTCCTATAAGTACATACTGTGGAATTTGCCAAAAGATGCTCAAGGAACTTGAGCCTTCACAATCGGGGCAACTTTCTTTTGCATAGTTTAATCTGAAAGACTCCACAACCCCAGCTGCAACCATTGCCAATATTGCTATAACAAGACCAATTCCCATCCTCTGAAGTTCGGTGATTCCTTTAGCATTTTTCATTCTCAAGGCAACAAAAGGGTCAATAATCCGCCTGTAAATGAAAATGAATGCCACTACACTGAAAATGTCAAAACAAGACATGCTTGCAGGAGGAAGGTTGAAACTCGAAATGGTGGTTTTCATAGCTGCACCTTGCTCCACAAAGAGAGATGCCATTTGAGTGAATACTACTGAATACAAAATTGTGCATAGCCAAATTGGAAGAAGTCTTAGAATGCATTTCACTTCTTCGACTTGTGTGACGGTGCAAAGGTGCCATGGATCATTAGTATCCTCATCAATCTGGTTGAATTCCTCTGATGTGATTACGGCTGCTCTATCCAAGAATCTAAAGAGGTGAATAGAAACACAATTTAGTATTTTATCTTATTTGTTCATAAAGTCTAACTTGCTTTTTCTAAATAAATGAATCAGTACATAGCCAGGCGAATGTGAAACTAGGTACCATAAATTCATCGAAGAGTGTGTATACAACCAAAAGGGAAAAAAAGTGAAAGTAAATTTTTGTATCAGAAGGGCTAGTTCTTCCTTTTAATTGAGCAAAGACTAATTTATCACCTATGCATTTGTCCAAAAATGTCTTCACCATATTTGTAAGCATAGGACTTGGGAGACAACTATCAGCAACATTAACATTTCTTTATCTAAGTATTCATTATATTACTAAGGAAATCAAGGCCCTAGTTCGTTAAATTCATTGTACTAGAAATACAAATCCTACCTGTAACTTGTTATACATGTAATCCTAACTATACTACAATATTGTATTCCTATGGTTTGTTTACTATACATACTCAATATGCTAATTGTATTCTCTCTCTCTCTCTCTCTCTTTCTCTCTCTCTTAATATTTTCTTCTTCTAACACGGTATCAAAGTTTTATCTTCATTATCTTGTATTTTTCTAACAAGTAATTTAAATGTTTAAGAGGGATTTGAACTTACTTCAATCCTTGAGTGTGGAGTAGCTTTCTATCCCCATTCTTTTCATATTTCTTTGCTTCTAACTCAAACAAATCTTCTCCACTTGGCATCATCTCAACCTTCAATTTTCTTGCTGCAGCCACCAGTACTTGGGAAAACCGAGAGATAGGGTTTCCTTTAGGTTCAAAATACCTGTACCTTGGGGTTCCACAAAGAAACAAGACCAATGCTAGAGCAGCAGAGCCAGCTGAGGTCCAAAATCCAAGAGCCCACATTCCTTCATTCTCAAAATAACTCAAAAAAGAATTCGAAAAGAGAGATCCAAGGTTCAAAGCCAGGTAAAAGTAGCTAAAGAAGGATATTTTTGAGCACCCTTCATTAGGATCCTCTTCATCAAACTGATCCGCCCCAAATGTAGCTATATTAGGTTGGTATCCTCCATTTCCTAGGGCAACGAGGTATATGGAGAGGTAGAAAAATGTTGACTGGAAGGATGAATGGGATCCACAAAGAGTTTTTTCATCACCACAGCCTTTAGGCTTGAGTAAGAAAATGTATGTTGATAAAGATAGTGATACCAGACCCTGTTAGATACACATAAACATATGATCAGTTCAAGATTTGCACTTTCTGAGAAATGTCTAGACTTCTAGAGACTATATATATGTTAACTGGCAGCTGAAAACATTGTCTGCTAGTGATTCCATGGGACTGTGGAAAAGCATTTGAATCCATCAAATGCTGGAAACTTACAATGACAAAAATGGCTTGGAAGATGGCACAAGTCTTGTACCTTCCCCAGTAAGAATCACTAAGGAAGGCGCCAACGAGAGAGAAAAGATAGACCGTTCCTGTCCATTTGCTGACATTGTTAGCTGCATCAGCATTGTCTTGACCCATCACCCTTGTCAAAAACAAAACCAAGTTTACTCCAACTCCAAAGAATGCCAATGTAGCCAGCCCTTGATTCACTGAATAATTATTTTCCAATACAACAAAAGACAAGTTAGCTTTATTATCTTTCATGGTTGTTAATAATACTAGACATTGATTAAGGAAACGTGCAGTTTTATGTCTCATAAAGATGGGTCGGCTATAGTACTTATACACAAAACACAATGATCAAATATATGTACTTGTTGATCAATAAGGTTTTTAATGGCATGATCAAATCATGATTAAAGAAAAAAGGTTTTTAATGGCATGATATAATATAATAAGAGCAATTATTGGTATATATTATGTACTAGTAGCGTTGGTGGTGGATGTGATATTTGTGCCATTTATAATTAAAGGAACTTTCCTTAGCTTGCTTTGAAAAGTTGGAAACTATGGCTATTTTGGTGGCTGAGATGTGCAAAAAGAAATTAGCTAGCTTTCATTTTTACCCTAAACTGTTACTTTCTTATGTTTGCATCATTTCTTTTCACAATTTTTCTCCTATTGCCTCTTCAAAGTTTTAATGCATCACTCCAAAAGAAAAACAAACAAACATATAAATGAAAGGTTTTAAAGAATTTTTCTTGTCACTTACTATAAAACTGAACATTACCAAGAGATCAGATAAGTCTTAACACATGCACTTTTCATATGGTTTCGATTCTAAGTTTTGTTAAAATTTGCACGAACTGATACTTCCTTTTAACATGAACTAATATATAAAAGTACATATTTTGAAATCCAAATTACTCTATATATATTTGTGATAACTCTAATATAGAAAATTACCTAGGAGCAAAATTCCAGCAAACCAAGTACCACTTCTCTCTCGGATTGCAGGGCGGCCATGATAATCAACAGTTCCATCAAGTGTACAAACCTCTTGCCCTTTTCCCACATTTCCATTCCCTTCAACCTGAAAGTTATAGCGAAATAAATCTTTTAATAATATTGACTCAGAAAGAGAAACCCTTGCTAGAACATTGAATTATATCCTTGTACCAAAATGAATGAAGTAAGCTATTTATGTTATAAGCTTACTTCTTCTTTTTTACAAACTTTTTCACAACTTGTTGAAAGATATATAAGTTTTATAAACTCGCTTTCACATGAGCTTTCACATGAGCTTTTACAAATATTTTACTTATATCATTTAATTTTTACTATATATTAATCATAATTATGAAAAAATATATATTAAACTTATAGGTAAAGCATTAACACGAGTCCCATAAGAGCCAAAATAATAATAAAAATAATAATTGACCAGTCTCAAACCCAAGTTTATGAGATATACTCCAACCAAGTCTAATGTAATCATTTAAGGTAGTGGTCCTAAATTCTGACTTGCACGAACATTCTTCAGTTCAAGACTCTAGAACATACTAACGGGTAAAACTTATAGTAATATTAGATACAGTCTAATACCTATATTATTTTTGGTTATATATCTAATTAAATTTGACCATATGATTTCATTAGTCAATAAATTATAGATGGCTGAATTTAATTTTCCTTGAAAAGATAACATTGTTTTCATTATATATCCATTTAACCATAAGATCAAATTTACAATCAAATAAGCATTTTTTTTTCACAAGTATTTGAACTTTGAAGGAATCTTATTTTTATTCTTTGTCCTTAAAATGAAATAATTAAAAATTCATCACTAGAGTTGGCAAGGGTTAGTTGATCAAAAAGTTTCTTCAAATTAGTTTGAAGAAATCTTCCATTATATATTTATTTTAATCATATGTTTTATTGAGTTATTTAAATAATTATTAAAGAACTAAGTTTTGTAAATAAAGCAGGTGACTGGTAATAATTATATGGAAAAAGATACATCTATATAGTTGTTTGAATTGGAAAAAAAAGAAGTTAAAGGGCCGTTTAGTATGTGATTTTGAATAATAATTTTCAGTTTTTAAACAAGATTACACTTATTTTCACATACTTTTTCACCCACACGCATTTTCAAAAAATACAAACAACATTACTAGAACAACGTTACCAAATAACCCTAAATAGCCAAAAAAGTAAATAGAAAATAATAGAAAAAGATGAAGAAGTAAAAGAAGAAAAAACCAAATTTCAGGTTTTAGTGGGTCATACTTTTTTCCTTTCTTTTCCTAGAATTGAAAACTAGGAAGAACCAACGGATTTAACATGCATGTTTTGTTATGGTGATAAAAGGAAAATAAGTTAAAAATCTAAAAAAGTAAATAGAAAAATGATAGAAAGAAATAAAGAAGTAAGAGGAGAGAAAACCATTTCAGGTTTTCAGTGGGTCATACTTTTTTTTTCCCTAGGATTGAAAACTAGGAAGAACCAACTGGATTCAACATGCATGTTTTGTTATGATTATAAAAAAACAAATTTTATAGAGTAAATGCCATATAAGTTGAAAAAACTATATCACATGTGTGTGTATATATATTGCATGTTTTGCATACTAGGATCGACCAATCCTTGTTGATAAAAAAAAATATGTGAGAATGCATTTAAAAATTTTTAAATTAAAATAAAAAGCTTCGGTCTGTTTGGCAAAAACATATAAAAGTATGTATGCAGAAACTTGTTTTTAGCTTATTCAATTTATTTAGTTTATGTACAACTTTTTAAAACTTTTACATCTTCTATGAACAAACTGCATTTCTTACTCTCCTCTCTCTATATATATCCCTCCACCCTCCTTAGGAAAAAGAAAATGTCCTTCGTTCTAAAGGAATGTCCAATTTCATGATAGATTTGCCATTTTCCCATTAGCGATATATAGATGAAGACCATGGGATGGGCTATGAAGCTGGTGACACAAGTTTATTAGCTGGTTAATTAATAATTTATTCTTATCATTAGTATTCTACGTGGGATGTCAACACTTGACTAACCACACCATTCACTTGTGAATATTTTAAGAAATAGAACAATAATATTCATCAATGAACGACAAGTAATTGAATCTAAACATTAATTAATAGCAAGTAATATTTTATGAAAAGAGATTTGTTTGAATGCATGTCATATGCATTTTCATGGAAACTAGACAAGTGTCACTAACCTTGTTGCAAGCCATTGGTGCACACCCTCGCTAGCTAGATATATAAATTTCAAACTGCAAACCAAGAGAGAACCAAAAAAGAAAGAATTGGAGAGTGTTAATGAGCAAGTAAATAGTCCTAAGGAGGAAGCTAAAGAACTACAAATTAGAGTTATATATGAAAGGAAAGCAGTGAGTTGTATGTGTATATATAGAGAGTATAGCAAGAAACAATGGATGGCTAGGATTTCATATGATGAGGGACAAACCTAGATTCAAGGAGAAAATAAGGAAGTGAGAAAGAAACGTGTAAGAATATGGAATACAATCGTATAGGTATATATCGTATTGGCTATGACTGGGGATATGCAATGCATGCATATTTGTTTCTCACTTAAAGAGAGAGTGGCCTCGATAAGCTGTCTTGACATTGACATGTTTGAATTATATCATTGTTTTGGTGAGTTTCTATTCTACTTTTTTTATTTTTAGTTTATTTATTATTGTTTTGTGGGAAGTTTTTTTCTAATATCGGTGGCTGTACACTTCAATGGTTGTGTTTTATTGACTAATAAGAAATTAACAAAAGTAGTACATGTTACTATTAACTATTCTCCTTCTTTTTTTCATGATTTCTCTTTGGCTTCATTTGGGGGAGTAATATCTGGTTGTGGAAAGTAGCTTAACATGCCTATCTAACATTATCATTTCTTTTACCTAATAATTACCATTGTTTTTGTAGTAAACTATGAGTCAAATCCAAGCCATTCACCCTTGTAACTATACATCAGTTTCCCCCATCTATCGTAAGATATTTTTCTCATTGACTCTCATGCGGCTAACCGAGTGTTGAAGTGGTCTTTTTTTTTTCTTTTTTCTTTTTTTCCTTTTTTCTTTTACCAAAATACACATTTGGTACTTCAAATTTGGTACCATGTTGTATTTCAATCCTGGATATTTAAAATAAATAAATAAGTTATTTTAGTCTTCAAAAAGCATTGTGATTTGGAGTTAGTGAAAGTGCATTCGGAAGAACACTAAAATAAAACAACCACAAGCGGCATCAATAGTTAACGTGGTTTGGCCAACTCCAAGATTAAGTCGATGGGCAACACAATGAATTGCAATTGCTCCCAATCAAATTTCACAATCCAAAATCACATACTTACACACAACATTCATAAACCTTTCAAAAATAAACAAAATTTCTCACAATCACAAACTAATTGACAAATCTCAGGCATATAAACTCACAATCCTAAAATTCCAACACATCTAATAATTCTCTCACTCAAGATTAAGGAATCCACATGAGAGGGGATAACTGACAGCTTAGATTGCTTAATTCGTATGTTCTTGTAAGAAAAAGTGAACCTTCTTCGTGAGTTGGGCCTTCTCAAAATGGGTTGGCCGAAATCACTCCGATGGTTAAGCTAATGTTCTGATTTCAATTTTAAAGAATGATAAATAAAATCTTCAAAGTTTACTCTCATACCTTTGATAGGGATTGTGACCCCCTTATATATATATATATATATATATATAGCCCTGAGATCTTGGCCTTTTCCCACCTAAACCATCCCATGAATTCAAGTTTTTTAGAAGATAGGATGCATGTCACTTCAATAAACGGAATAGCTGGGGATAATGTTGAGTGATTCATCTGAAGGGGATGGGTTGCATCACATTTAATGTGATGTAAGGTTATTGAAGCACAACAAATGTTAGGTGAGTGACTTGTTAACTGGGTAGCACTTCTTTGGAGATGGTGACTCTAGTTCAGTTTGACAGTCGATGCCCTATTTGGTGGGTGATGTCAATAATTCTACAACATGAACTATTTCACATACTTTGCTGCAACTATTTTACTTGATAGATTGTGTCTTGAACAAAAGAAAATACACATTTTTTTTCCTTTTAATGCCACACAAAGCACTAGTCTTTTTCTTTCAGTCAACTTCACTCTTATGTGTTTCTCTCTCAGTCTATTTTCTTGAAAACACATGCACTTCCCTTATAACCTACCGCCTCACTATTCCTATATCAGGAATAGAATTCTTTTAATTACAAACCCTTCACCTATTTCTATTAGGAATATCAGTACCAACAGTAGGCAACAAACTCCTATTCCAACTTGAAATAGAATTTCATGTGAGTTGGATTTTTAGGTGTTGTGTATCTTAACATCTATCATTTTCACATAAACCCACTATTCAAAACCAGCCACATAAAAGAGTTCATGGCAAAGTATGTGGAATAAGTTGTGGTTCTAAATTTTTTGATGCGATGCTTGTGGTTGTCTTGGAGGGCCTGAACTTGTTCATCTGACCTAGGTGCGTTTGAAAGGTCACAGAAACCCTAAAGTCATGACTACTAAGCCCCTACAATCAACATACGAAAACTATGACAGTCCATCTAAAATGACAGATCCCTTTTTTTCCCTTCTACAAACATCATCAAGCAAAAAGATTCTCATCACATCACAAGAGTCAGGTCCAACCATATATATATTTCATGACATATATGCTTACAACACAACATAAACGCAAGAATGCATTTGCCTGCAGCTGCTAACACAACAGGCCCTTCAAGCTCTTTTTCTTGAAAAGCAAACAAGTGGACCCGATGGTGCTGCAACATATTATGTCATGAAAAGATTTCATGCCAGGATCATAGTGGACTTGGAAGAACAACATAATTACATTCCTCCATCAGTCAGCACTAAAATCTTCTAACTTTTCCACAATCTTTGCCCCTTTTTCGCCGAGGAGAGCAGTCGGTAGTACATATATTTGGTCCAGCTTCTGCAGCAAACTTAGTTAAAGTCTTTTTTATCTCTGATGCTTTCCAATGTTTAAGAAGGGTAATTTTTTAGAGTTAGAATAAGTAACTTACCCTCTTTCTTTGAATTCAAAGCACATGAGGACATTTGTTGTTTTATTTTATATTGTCAACATACTTGAGCTTTGGAATGAGCTCAGGTCCAAAATTCCAGACCTTCTATCAGTCTAGAGAGATCGAGTTTAGTGTGTTTCACGTCCAAATTTTTCTAAGCAAAAGAAAAAAACACGACCACTAAAATATATTAATAGTGATATTTGATGAATAACATGACATTTAAATGGCAATAGATGTATTTTTTTTTTTTTTTGAAAAATAAAAAATGCAACAAAAGTGTTATCTCATTGATGTGCATTTCTTATGTGTCAGTTGACCTATATTTAAATGGAAATAGTTTTTTTTTTTTTTTGAAAAATAAAAAATGCAACAACAGTGATATCTCATTGATGTGCATTTCTTTGTTACATGCATATGCAGTGGCGGAGACCAAAAAAAAAAGAAGGGCAAAGTTATATATATAATAATAAATTAACTTTAAAAAAAATAACATACATTGCACGCACACACATACACACACGTGTGTGTATATATATATATATATGTAGGAAATGCTAACGAGTGCTCTTAGAGTACTAATTAATAATCCAATTAAAGAAAGTTTTTATGGAAAATGGAAAAAAAAAAAAGTAATTAATATTTTGACAGCTTTTTTCATTTCCCATAAAAGTGATATCAAAATTTTCTTAAAATTAATTATTAATGAGTGCCCTAAGGACACTCGTTAGCATAACCCTATATATATATATATATAATAGTTATTTATTTCTTATACATGGTATCTAGAAGATCCACTTTTCCTCGGTATGTTTTCTCTTTATAGAGGTTCTTTTCCAGAAACAAATGGAGTAAACAAATGGAAAAGTTTCTAGTTTCTATTATAGTCTACTTTACACCATGACAAAACTCTCTTTTCTTTTGTCATGTCTCCATGTGTTTTCAACCAAATTTTCATAATGAGATTTACTAACTTCGTAATCTGACCTAATCCACTACCTTGATTGTGCCAATAAAATCAAAGTCTTATTAATGAAAGCACTAGAATAATGTTTCCTTATTCCAATAAGAAGAAACCAATAGAGTGTTGAGAAGAATTTACGTCTCTCGCTGTTCCCCTTATTACATTAATAGGTACATAATTGTTAATTGTCTTTAAAAGTCATAAATGCTTCTACAAATTAGCGATAATTTTTGCCACTTATTAAGGTTGACAAACACGAAACAATGGCTTGTGGACAACAAAAACCTAAGTCTATATATGTACACGCTGCATGCATAATGGCTAAATACATAAAGTTTAAACATCCAATTTGATTCCTTAAAATAAATCAATCTAAAAATGTTAAGAGTAAAGTAATATACCTGCAAAATTGTATAGTATCAGCACTCCTTTGATTGCTTTTGAAAAGCACGTAGAATTCAATCTTTTTCTTTCCCTATTCTTCTAAGTATATAAAATTTGGGTTTATAGCAAAAACCCCGATTTTGAAACTAAGAAAAAACCAAGTAAATGGAGGAGAACAAAAAGAGAGTAGAAGATTAGGATTTAGCTCCGTGCGAATAGAAGAATATATAAAAGGAAAAAGACAGTGCAGTGAAATGTTTTGAAAACGTGTGACAGAACTATGGGATAAGATTAGTTAGCTAAAAATAAGTGAGTTTGCTATGTGGGGAAGCCTTTTTCCCCTTTTTTTTATGGTGTTAGGTTCGTTTACTTATAAAATGTGATAAGCTTTTCAATTTGTGCTCTTCTATGTCAGGCTGGTAAGTTCAAACTAGGAATATGTATATACAAAAATTCCTAAAAATAATTCAAATATTCAGTTATAAAGTTGTAGTCCACCAATTATAGCAAAGTGAGAGGACATAGTCATATGTGTATACAAAAAGTTCTAGAAAGTAGAAACAATTCAAACATTCAGTTACAAGGTTGTTAAAGCCCACCAATTACAAGACTTGGAGGACATAGTCATATGTAAATACAAAAATTCTTAGAAACAATTCAAATATTCAGTTATAAGGTTGTTGAATTACAGGGTAAGAGGACAATAAGACAGTCATATGTATATACAAAAAGTCGTAGGAACAATTCAAATATTTAGTTATAAGATTGTTACTTGGATTGAATAGAGCCTTTGTTGTTTAGAACATGCTCTTTTAAATAATTTAATTTCTTTTCGTTCCGTTTGATAAAATTTAAATTTGCTTATAAAAAAAAAAAGTTATAAGATTGTTTTTAAAGTCCACCAATCATATTCATTACCACATCTATTTATAAGTTATAGTCAATTCTTTTATCCAAGGTAGATAAACTCTCTCTCTAACTTATAGTTAATTCTTTTATCCAAGGTAGATTCTCTCTCTCTCTCTCTCTCTCTCTCTCTCAATATTCTTTTATCTCTAGACACTTATACTATGGAAAAGGCTCTAAGATCTAAATTGTTGAAAAAATTAATTATCTAGCTTTTGGACCAATCAAAATAAGAACTACTTGTATACTTATATGAGCCGAAGTTAGTGATCAATTCATATAAGATTTAGAGTCCATCGGCAAATATCGAGCAAATTTTCATAACAGTAAATTAAATACAAGAATATTTTATCAAAATGCCACCTATTTTGGAAGGTCCTTGTTAAAATAAAATAAATACTCTTTTGGATGCAACGGGTTTCATATATTGTCAATATCTTTTTTTTTTTTAACTATAAATTATAAACAATGCCATGATTAATAAACTAACGTCCACATTGGTAGGTAACACGCTTTCGAGTCCAAATTCCTTTTCTAGAAGGAAGAGTTGTTATTGGTATCTTTCATATCATGGTGTGTCATCACTCAGCAGACATGGTAAGGCCTATAATGAATTCAACTAAAGTTTGAAAATTTCATTAGTTTATATATGTGGGAAATTTTTTTGACCCTCCAATCTCAATTAAAGCTTTCAATATAGATTATACATATAAATCTATTTCTTTTCTCAAGTGTACAAACTTTGACTAAAAAGTGAATGGTCACTTGGAAAAGTTTAACGTCACTTATATTTGTTTAATCATAATTACATACTTATCGCTTTATATATATATATATATATATGTGTGTGTGTATTCCAAATATTTAAATATGAATATAGTTATTGATGACTCATATAATTACCATGACCATATAACCACCTTAAAAATTTTCTCTAAGTAACATAGTTAATGTATAACTATAAACCGTCTTCCTTCTTTTTGTCACTAGATTCTTCTTTTTGTCACTAGATTCTTCTTTTTGAGTCACATAGCTAATGTAGAAAATCCACTTCTTCAAGTATTCAAGTCCAAAAATAACACCAACTTGTCAATTATTTTAAAAAAAAAAAATATATATATATATATATATAGGTTTTTGGATCTTGAATTTGAATTATATAATACGAAACTTTTCATCACTTAATAATAGTTATGTATTTTCACTTTATATGTTTGTTAATTTACGTTGTTTATGCCAAATATAAGTTTGATAGATACAATTTTTGTTATATACTTATCAGATCAAAAATTTCTTTTATTAGTAATTTTTTTTAACTTCTTGAATTGTATTTGTAATTTTTTTTTGGTACCACTAATGGAATATATATATATATATATATATTTTGTATTAAAAAAAAAAAAAAGTTCTAGAATTTAATCATTATTATGGTTTGGTATCTAAAAAAGAGTTCTTACCTCAATTATGAAATATAAATCTCATAAAATATCCTATATTAATGGAAGAAGAAATCAAAATTGATATGAAAATAGCATTGCCTTTCCAAAAAGAGAGTCGAACATGAAAAGCAATAGTTGGTATTCCCCAACTCTAGCAATCCTTATGTTGAATAACTTATCACTTCACTAACCAATAAGCACAAGTAATTAAAAGTTATCTTATTGAAAAAGGTGGGCTTATCAGCTTTTTGCGCCAGCCTTGTCAGCAATTCGCAAAGTTTTCAAACAAAGTAAATTCAAACATATGACTTTCTATTTTTACAAACATGTCTCATGTCTTACGTATTTATGGATATCTATTGAATGACTTTGATCTTTGGATTTGTATTAGTCTATTTAAGTTTTGATTAAGGATGAAGATCCAACAGATTAATTACGAAAAAGTAGCTGAAAAGTTCTAAGATTCTTGAAGAGCCGCCACACAAAAACAAAATTTAAAATAACTGCATAGTTTTGGTATGATAGTCACTTCACAAGTATAAGTGCTTGTGAGGTGTGGGGTGTAGGAACAAAGATCGGAATTCAACTCTCCAGGAGAGAACTTTATACACATATACATTTAGATTAAACTAGAATAGAATTTCTATCTTATATAAATATATATATATATATATAATTTAATAATATGATTTTTCTTCTCTCAATTTTGAAATGTTTTAAAGTTCACTTTATAATCTTTTTAATTATTTCAATTGTGTCAATTATTGTTTAAATTTTTGTAAAAAACCGTGATATTTTTGTCACTATCTTTCTTTTAAAAATTAAATTACTGTTATGAAATTGCTTTACATTACAACTTGAGTGATTCATCTATACTTAATTATAATTGTTAATAATATGAGGGTACAAAACTCAATGAAAACACAATTAGTGTGATTTTGGCTGTTAATTTTGATGGGAAGTGATAGTCAAAGATACATTAAACAATTAAAAAAAAGGTGGGGCATAAATAGTCTAAATTGACATAAAAAATAATTTAAGGATGAAATGAAACTCTAGTCATGTATCATATACAATGTATTAAACTCTTGAAGGACAATTAGAATCCAAATCAAATTCAAAATAGTTTCTAGTATAATTAGAATTCAAATCAAATTCAAATTAGTTTTTAATTAAAGCCTAATTTTACACAACGTGTTTAATTTGATTTTCTTAAATTTAGAGTTAAGTGACTTTTTTTTCTTTTTTTTTTTAGATAGTTTCAACCTATGACGTCCGCTTTTGATGATAGCTCTTTATTATCAGACCAAGACACCAATCAGTTTTTAGTGTAGGCGGAAATTGAACCCCAGATCTCTTATGCAAACATCAGAGACTTTATCAATTGAACTAACTGAATCCCACTAGTATTAAGTGACCTATTCATAATATTTAGTGAGAAGGTCGAGATGACCACCCTACTCACCTACATAAAATCAATTCATCATCACTATTATTGAATCTTTCTATATGTAAACAAGTGCTAAAATCTAGTAGTACATAATTTAAGAACCAATAATAGTTGAGCAATACTAGGACCACAACATTTCAAACAACTTTAGCCACAACTCGCCACGTGGTAAGTTGTGAGTGATAGAGGTATGGTCCCACATGAACCCACCACCACACATCTATCATTCACAACTCACCGCATAGCAAGTTGTGGCCAAAATTCTGTTAAATGGTATGGTCCTAACATTTCTCATAATAGTTATATATGTACTCTTTCCTAAACTATAAAATAAGTAGATAACACATGGTTTTACAACTTTTGCACTAGTATTTTAAGAAATAGTACAAACTGACATTATAATAATTAAAAGGAAAATGATCTAGAGGGAAAAAAACATGATGGGAATGCTCTAAGAATCCAAAATTCCAAATTTTTTATTTTGGTTAGAAGTAAGTGACTTTAGAACCATAACAACCATTAACACTAAAAACAATTTACAAAATATATGTCAAAATTGTTTTCAAATAAGTGTCTTGAAAACAGTAGCAGAGCCACTTAAGGACCAAGGGGGCCTTGGCCCCCCAAATTTTTTGAAATTTTTTTTTTTTGAAAATATCCTAAATAATTTGAAAAATCTTAAATTACCTTATCATTTTGCCCCCATACCTGTCTAAAAATAAACATAATTTTTATTTAAATAAAATACAATCCATAAATCAATGTTATTAATTTTGTGAAGAAAAAAAAAATAAAGATGAAGATGAAATTGACGATGAGAACAGAAATTAAAAGGTAAGATGAGATAGTTTCAACAAATTTACATAGAGTAGTAGATCCGACGAGGCATCCTTGGAGTTGAACAAAGCCGAGAGAGAGAGGAGATAAGAGAGACAAGATGAGAGTATCAGAGTTTAACAAGAAGATAAGAGTATCAGACTTTCTGAGTAGGAGAGTATGCTTGTGATGAGGTTTTGAATATACAGTTGTGATGAGATTTGGGATGTGGGAATATTGGGATTTGGTGATAGATGGGACTTAAAGAGAAAGATGAAAATTGAGGAAGAAGAACAAAACAAAACACGTGAGATAGAAGAAAGAAAAATAAAGAAATGAATCAAAAGATATGGCAGTAGTGGGGTCGGTTAGAGAAAATGAATGAATGGTGAAAATTAAAATCATTATTTTATATGATTAAATTAAATTTATTATTTTATATTTATATCCAAAACTTTTTTGAATTGATACTTTTAGGATATATATTTATATATATAAAATAATTAGGTGTCAAAATATTTCGTTCTACGGAATCCAAAACAAAATTAATAATATTCTCATAAATACATATGTCAACAAATTACAATACTATTTTACATTTCTCACAAAAAAAAAAAAAAAAATCATATATAGTCTCCGCAAAGATAAAATCACTACTGCTTGAAAACATGTTCTCAAAGAACATTAAAATAATGTTTTATGAAAATTTTTCTGTTTTCAGTTTAGAAAAAAATAATAATAATTACTAGAATAGTGTCATTTAAAACATCTTGTGAGTTTTCTCTGGCCCCTTTTATTCTTTAAGAACAAGCTTTGGAAACCATTTTTTGAAACACAACTCTAGAGTCGAGAGTGTGGTATTCATTATGATCAAAAATAGTTTATTTCATAGATTCTTATCATAACCTTATATTTGTATTCATAATTTACAAAGTAATGATGACGATTAAAACACTTGAAAATAAATGTTTATGATTACAATAGGTACTATACAGTCCATATTATTTTTGTTTTGGGGGGGTGGGGGGTGTGGGGGTGGAACAATAACAAACAACAGAGAGATCATAGATAGAATCATAGAATGTTTTCTTCAAACCAACCCATGATTCTTCATTTTAGAATCGTATGTTCACGGTTGATTTCACGCAAGCCCGCAATTCAAGCCCAAGTGAATTGCGAATATAGTTAATTCCTAAGTCCAATTCAAACATTGATGGATATCAAGCCCAATAAGTTGCAAGTATTTTACAGCCCAAATGCGGAACAACCCACTACCTCAACTGGACACCAAAATTCTGCATATTCGTCCATTCAATTCCATACCCTTTTTTCCCCCTAAGACCATTGCATACTATTTGCTTATCTTATCTATGGTAGGCAAAAACAGCTCTCACGTGAACAGTGAAGAAGATTTTGATATACACAACTAATTTCTTATAGATGGGAGGAATTCCACAGTGGGAGGCTTAAGCAACAAATAAAAAGAAAAAGGTAGCCAAATCAAGTTTTTATATATGAAGGAACATTGTTCCCAAGGTACAAGATGGGAATTAAAAGACTAAAAACTCTTAAACAATCTTTCCGGCCTCTCCCTCTCAAGTTTCTCTCTCATTCTTGCTTAGGTTTTCTCTCTCCAAATTTCTGAACTCCTCTTCTTGTTCTTCTCCTCCTTTTATCGTCATCTCACCCCCTCTTCTCTCTCCCCAATTGGCTTGTTTCCAGTTGGATTTGGGGATACTTGTCCCATTATTCCTCTATTCTGCCACTTTTTTATTATGAAAAAGGACTTTTGGATGTTTCTACTATTCAGGCTAGTCATTCAACATTTAATGTAACTGACATTAGGCGAGAAACCTCATTAATGTGGAAGTAATTATTTCATTGGGCTTTGTGTTTTTTTATTCGTGTCTAACTCAGCCTTGAATATTAGACTTTCTTTTTGAGAGAAAACGAAATTAATTTTTCTTTGGAATTAGAGGTTATGGATGGCTTCCTTTGTGGGTGATGAGAGAGAGGCTGCTTCCTTTGATTTCTTGTGTGTCCTATATTAACGAATTAATATAAATAACATTTGCTAACATGCTTACCTTTGTTTTTAGATTTCTATTGCTCTTATTATTATATTGCCTGAAATAACGTTATGGACTACTAGTATTTTACTAACAAAGCTGTCAGTTTTTGCATACATATTGCCTGGAAATATTTTTCTTCACCTAATGCTATAGAGTAGCTAGAGATTGGAGGTGATATTTCTTTGAGCAACTCATTTTCAATGTTTATGCAAACTCAAAACTTCAGTCATTAAGTCCAGAAGCATTCTATTTCGTACTTCCATCGCTTGCCTAGAGATTTAAGTTTGATCTTAAATTGTTCAGTTTGCAACATCTCTTTATCTTTTTCCTTTTTTTTTTTTTTTCTTTTTTTTTTCTTTTTTTAAGTGTTGGGAACATCTGAGGTGCCAAATGAGTAATTTGGCCTTAAATAATACTGTACACAAGCCGAACTGAATATTAAAACTTCAGGTTTATTCATTTTATTTTATTTTGAATATAAGTTGAATTCAAGCTTATTAGCAAACAAAATTATATATTAAAGTTTTGTTCATTTGCTTGTGGAGTAGGCTTGAGCTTATTCATGAGCTACTTGATTTATTTTCTTTTTTTTCCTATATATAATAAAACTATGAATAAATTTTTTTATCTTTTTATAATTCAATGAATTTTTATTACAAATAAACTATTAATTTATATTATCAATAAACTACAAATAATAATTTGATATCATATGAACTTATTTACTAATTTATACAATTCATTTTCAAGGTACTAGTTGAACTACACGGCTCTTAACAAATTAAAGTTTAATTAAGTATATAATTGGGTTCAAGTTACTTTAACTGATAAATTTGTCTGAATAATGGATGGGTGATTAAATCCCACCTACAAAAAATAGAAATCAATTGATATAAATTGGATCCATATATTTCAAATTCTAATTAATTTGGAATAGTTTTTTTTTTTTTTTTTTGGATACATGCACTCCAATGAACCTCACGCCTTTTAAATGAATACATGCACGAGTATTGAACACCATTCCAATTTTCTTCCTTACCTTATAAGCATAATTATTTGACTCTTGCGTAAGCTTAAGAAGGAAAAATTGGTATGCAATTGAAAAAATAATCCATGCAAAGTTATGAGTTTTAGCTAATTTAGGCAGGTGATCTTATAATATTTTTTCAAATGTGGATAATTAATAGGAACAATAAAGTTGTTAGTTGTTGGGCTTGAATTTTTGAGCATATCATATATCATATCTTAATGAATAAAATTTTACAACTTAGATGCTGCATGGGAAGCTTATGAAAATATACCTTCAGGCCTATATAAATTTAAGTGCAGCACCTATTTTGATCACTGCACTATTGAGTTCTAGAAAAAGAGTAAAACTAGAAAGTGAAAATCATGGAGTACCCTTCTTTTTTGAAAAATTTTTTCTTCATGATGAATGCTCAACTTATTAGAAACATTTTTGGTTATAAGTGTTGGGCTTTGTGGAGCCTAATTGTGTTTGATTCGGTTGACAACCCAAACTGACTCAAAATAATGTTTGCGTGGTTTTTAATGAGAGATTTTCTGAGGCTTAGTCCATGGAGCGAAGGCTTAGGTCGACAAGCCCAACCCGTAACCCAAGGACAAGCCTCCTGGGGGTCCAGGGGTAATGCCCCTGGAAAAAAAATTTGGCCCATTTTGTAGCCCATTGTGTATCCTGTGCGCAGGAGGTAAAAAAAAAAGCAATTTTGGTGATTAGGGTTTTGTTGTTGTTTTCATTCTTGAGAGCTTGAAATACTGTAGCCGCACTTTGTATTTTTCTTTGATAATAGTGAAATCCTTGTAACTCTGTGAACGTAGGCAAATTGCCGAATCACTTGTATATTATCTTGGGCATGTAATTGTTTTCTTTGGCATGTGTTTTCTCTATTTTTTGTTTCTCACAGGTTGGGAATTTCAGGTTGAATTCCCTACAATAAGGAGTTTTGTATCAAAGCTTATCAAAATCCTAAGAGAAGGTCGCTATTCATGTTAGAATATCAAGAGAGCTTTTTCTGACTTGGATCTCTCCTAAGCAACAGGTAAACTATCAAGTTTTAAATGTTAATTTTTAATATGAATAATTTGAATTTTTCTAGTAAACTGTTAGCTCTTTTGCTTTAAATTTGGTTAAAATTTTTTTTATTTCGTGTACTGCATTTTGTGCCTTTCTTGAATGTGGCAGGACGTAGCATGTACTATGAGCAAAAGCAACATGAGGAAAGCTATTAATTAAAGGAGTAATCCAAGCTGCTTAGATACAAAATAATTCAATCAAATATAATAATGACAATGTCTCGTGTTCAATAAAATTGGTTTGAATTAAAACAAAAATAAAAAATAGATAAAGACTTCTTGTACTGTCTGCATCTTTCATCATCTTGTTTAAATTGTGAGCCATGATGGCAATTTTTTTTTTTTTTTTTTTTTTTTGGAAGAGCATGATGACAATTGATAAAAGATAAGATCTAATTAATCAAGGCCCATTTATTTTAGACTTAAAAAAAAAAAAAAAAATTCGATGTCCATATATTAAGAATTAATTTCTCATATAATAGAGATTCTCAAAAAAAATTTCTCATATAATAGATGGGAAATGAATCAATATCAGAAATTATAAGGTTCCATCAAAATGAATAGTGATTAGTGAAGCCAATCTTATTTTTGAAATTTGTAACTATTTGGAGCCAATATGAGTAAAATGAATAAATGATACTCTATTTAAAATTTTACTTTCCATCTTGTCAATGGGATTTAAATTGCTCAAAGACTCCTCCAAGATTCATTGAGAAAATCTAAATTGACAAGTGACAACAATGGCAGCGCTAAAAATTTTTTTTAGAGTAATCACTAAAAAAATTTAAATTATACAAAATGTAATAAAGCGATAACTTGAATATTTGCTATAATTGTAAGTCGAGTTGCTAAGGAAAGCAAAATTGTTGCCAAGGAAAGCAAAATTGTTGCCACTGCAAAACCAAAAAACATTTAATTGTCATCACTATTAAGGAAAATTGACAACTAAAATATTTTTCTCTGTACCATTTATTAGAGAAAAATGAAATTAGAAATTATTTTTATTGAATAGGTTAAACGAGCTACAAATTTGAATATTTAGCGATTTTTATCTTTTTGTTTTATAATATGTTTTTTGTTGAATAATTTGATCACTTGATGTTGTTTGGCCTTGTCTTGTTTTTGTCGGTTTATGGTTGTTGTTATTTGGGCTAAAATTTATTGTTGTTATTTAAACTTTTAAATTTTTATTTTATAAAAGGGATTAAGGATTATTTTTAGGGTCAGAATTAATTTTGGAGTAATGTCACGTCCACAATATTTTTACAATAAATCTTATACAAAAAACTGTTATCAGTGAGTAAAAAAAAATATATCATTATTGGACCCAAATTAAAATTAGTAACAGCTTACCACATTAGATTTATTGTAAAAATATTGTAAAAATTTTGTGAATATAACATTATTTTTATTTTAATTGAACCTAACCTTTTGTAATTCTCAAGTCAAGATGTTCAACATTTTTATTAGGGTGGTTATAATATGTTAGTTTAACGTATAATAATTTTTTAGTAAATGTATATTTACATTTTTTTACAAATCAGGATGACCTCGTGACCACCTTGGCTTGCATGTGGAGCTGCCGGTGCGTGTCCCTCAGGGCGAGTTTAGAAGATGGAAGTTCTAGTTGTGGTAGGAAAACTTTTCCCAAGATTCGCCCAATACCTTGGGTTATGGGTCACATCCCTCACCTCGGTCATGAATGCTAGAAAGAGCAATCATCTTGTCTCTTGTCAATGGTGAGCACGATTTCATCTCTCAGCCAAGGGAAACCATCTTCTTGTTACCTATAACTTGGGCCGGGCCTATTCCTAGGGTATATCTCTTTACCTAGCCCAATCCTCGGTCCACGTCCAAGTTCCCCCCACCTTCCAACAATATCTATACCTATACTATTAATAACAAGATTTTTTATTTAGGTTTCAATATTTTGCATACTAAAATACCCTTACCCAACTTCTTAAACTCTCTAAAATACTCATATCTTTTAGTTATATAATTTTAAATTAAAAAACATAAATTGGTTAAAAAAAATTAATTAAAAAACACAAACTATTCCTAAGTTTTAGGTTTTTCCTTTATCTTCTCTATCCAACCTAAAATTTAGGACACTATCTCTATCTCTTTTTTTTTTTTTTAAGAAGAATCTCTATCTAATTTTTAAACAGTATTCCACATTATCTTACTTCTTTCTTTAAAAAAAAAAAAAATACAAACAATTATTTATATATCACTTTAAACATTATAAAATTAAACCAAAAAAACAAATAAATAAAAAAGAGTATTATTGCACGCACAAAGCGAATATGATGAGTCTAAAAAAAAAATTTACTTATAAAGATATACATAAATCAAACTATATGCTTTCATTGGTTCACACTCATACCAAGAAAATGTTGCCACTGTATTTGGAAGTTTGGAGGGATATGAGAGTAAAGGGAAAATGGGGAAAAATAAAAATGGGAGGAGAAGGCAAGGAGAATTATTACCCTTCCCCTTAATTAGATATTTTAAAATTTAATTTGAGAGGGAGAGATTGAAAGTAGAGAACAGCAGTCTTATAAATTGATAATTATGACTCATCACCTTCCCTTTTACTCCCCCCTCCTCTTCTATCGAAATAAGGTGTACTGTATTACATGCACATGTTGCGCTACATGCTCACAACATTTTATTGCGTGTCCATCAATCATTTCATGTGTCAATGAATGTACTAGAAATCTAGTAATAGATGAATTGGAGTAATAGTGCATACAAGATAGTTTTTACAATAAATATCACAAATGTATAGTTGGCAATTTTTATAAGGCGAAACTACACTATTGGTCCCTGAAGTTTACCCTATAAGCACAGTTAGTCCCTCAAGTTTCAAGTAAGCACTATTAGTCCCTCAAATTTAAAACATGAGTGCTGTTAGTTCTTTTGTTAACAGCCGTTAGTATTATTGCCTATGTGGCTAACGGAACAATGATGTGGCATCTATTTACTACAAATATTTTACAAAAATGGCTTAGTAGCTTTTTTTTTTTTAAAGAAACTTACAAATCAGATTTTAGTTTTAATTTAAAAATGGGATTTAAAATAAAAACTTTCAAAATTTAAATGTAAGCCAACTATTTATCTCCATTCTGCCTTCTTCACCGGATCATCTATTTTGCCATGAGTTCCATTTGCTTTATTTGAGCTTTTTTTTTTTTTTTTTTTTGTCCTGGTTTTTTGTTGAGGATGGAAAAGGCGAGAGTGGGTTTATTGATAGTGTTGATTTTTTCTGGGTGCAAGAGTGGGTCTTTGTTTGTTTTTTGATTTTGTTTTGTTTTGTTTTTTTTTTTTTTTTTTTTTTTTTTTTTTTTTTGGTGTTTTTGAACTTTCACATACTGAATATAAGTTTAGTATTTGAACTTTCAAACACCATTCTTGGTTTTCTATTTTAGTCCTTAACTATCATTGAATCCTCCATCTATTTTTTTTCTTTTTTTTGTTGAAGCAATCGTATCTGAAACAATTGCGGTACTTTAGTAAAAATAGGGGTTGAATTTGGGATGTATATGCCTATGTATGGAGCTGTTCCTCTTTCTTCTTTTTCCATATGGCTTCATCATTCCTTGTGAACACTTAGATTTGGATTTGAGAAGAAGATTAAGTTTAGATTTAGATTGAAAACCTAGTGAAATTGAAATTAAAGGGGAGATTTAGATTACATTCAGATTTGAGAAGAAGATAATTTGAAATTGAAATATTCACTGCTGACTAAAAAGGTAATCTCTGATATTGTGCAAATAAACCAACCAGATTAGAGTTTGATTTTGGGCATTGCCAACAGATGGCAGAGGAAGAAGACGAAAGAGATAAGTGGGAAGAAGATGAGAGAGATAAGGGGAGACTTTTTATTTTTAAGCTTTTAACATAATGATGAATGAATTAATTAATTAAAATGTGTGCTTATAAATTTATTTTAAAGTTAATTTACATGGCATAATACATGTAAATTCTATTTTTCTTCTTTTTAATAAAAATAAATTTCAATCTCAGTAAAAAGATGCCACGTCACTATTTCGTTAGCCATATAGGCAATAACACTAACGGTAGTTAACAAAATGACTAACAACACTTGTGTTTTAAATTTGAAGGACTAATAATGCTCACTTGAAACTTGAGGGACCAATTGCGCTTATAGGGTAAACTTTAGGGACCAACAATGTAGTTTCGCCTTTTTACAATAATATTCACAAAATATAATGCTGCTTATACTTTCTTATCTATATAAATCTAAAAGCTGAAGCGTTGCTATGTTCAAGTTAAGCCACATCAGCAGCCATGTCATTATCATTTTTTTTTTTTGAATTTCTCCTACATCTATATAAATCTAAAAGATGAAATATAGCATTTAATGTTGCTACACTCAAGTTAAGCCACATCAGCAGCCATGTCATTACCATTCTTTTTTTTGAATTTCTCCTACAATTTAAAAATAGTTTTCCTAAATTCTAAAATACTAATAAAAAATAATAATGTCTAGCCCTATCTCCACCATAAAGCTCAATTTTTATAGCTTTAATTCCACCATAAAGCCCAAACCCAAGCATGTGTTTCATGGTTTCAATTTTGTGTTTCACGGTTTCAAATTTAAACATGGAAAACCTTTGTGTTTCATGGTTACAATTTTAGACAGCAACCCTTTGTGTTTCATGGTTATAATTCCAAATAGCAACTTTTTGTGTTCCACAATTACAATCTCAAACGGCAACCCTTCAACTTCTTAACACCAAACTTCAGCTTTCTAACTCCTTCATCTCTTCCTCTCCTCACACTATATTAATACTGAGAAGCTAGATGATTCAGTTCAGGTATCTTTAAATCCCAGTTGTTTTGTAAGAATTAGATTAATAGTATTGTTTCTTTTGATTAATGTTTTTTTTATTTTTTTTATTTTTTTTACTACCTCTTTTGTGTTATGGGTCATATATGGATTTTTATGTACTTGGGTTGGGTATTATCTTGTGTGATACTCTTTTTTTTTTTTTTTTTGAATGTTTGAATTGAATGCTTGAGATTGTAACGTTTTTATTTTATATGGTGTAAACCGTGTGAAGCTGTAAATAAGTGCCCTGTGTGATGAGTTTGTTAATTTGATAAAAATAGTTTACCTAAATTATGAAATACTAATAAAAATAATAATTCCTAGCCTATTTCTACCATAAAGCTCAATCTTTATAGCTTTAATTCCACCATAAAGCCCAAACCCACGCATGTGTTTCATGGTTTCAATGTTGTGTTTCATGGTTTCAAATTTAAACACGGCAACCCTTTGTGTTTCATGGTTACAATTTTAGACGGCAACCCTTTGTGTTTCACGATTATAATTCCAATTGACAACCCTTTGTGTTCCACAGTTACAATCTCAAATGGCAACCCTTTAGCTTCCTAACGCCAAACTTCGGCTTTCTAACTCCATCTCTTCCTCTCCTCACACTATATTAATACTGAGAAGTTGGATAATTCAATTTCGATATCTCTAAATCCTAGTTGCTTTGTAAGATTTAGATTAATAGTATTGTCTCTTTTGATTGCTGTTTTTTTTTTTTTTTTTTTTTTAAATTTTTTTACTACCTCTTTTGTGTTGTGGGTCTTGTATAGGTTTTTATATATTTGGGTTGGGTCTTATCCTATGTGATACATTATTTATTTGTTTTTGCATTGATATATAAGTGTTTGTTTCTATGTTTAAAATTGATTTGGGGTTTTTTTTTTTTTTTTTTTTTTTTTTTTTTTTTTTTTTTTTCATGTTTGAATTGAATGTTTGAGATTGTAACTTTTTTGTTTTATATGGTACAAACTGTGTGAAACTGTAAATAAGTGCCCTATGTGATGAGTTTGTTAATTTGATTAGAGGAGTATATGACTAAAATGAGCATCCGATTGACACGTCCTCTTAGAGATTAGCATTGTAATAAAACTGTTAAGAACTACGAAATTATCGGTGCGGATATGAGTGAACACACTTATATGTCAACATAGTCATAACTCATAACTCATAAGATATCAATTAATCAAATTGCATGATAAGTAATGCCTATAATTCCGTTTATCAAAAACAAAAAATGTTTGTAATCCCATTGCTTTACTGTTTCATTTTTTCTTCTACTGTACTTAATAGAGTGGAGAGTGGCCCCATTTATGATGACTCAATTCTTGATAGTCTTATGCATGAATTGGAGTCTCAATTCTAATATCCCTTAAGGCTAAGTAATGGAATGGACTGGATTCATCTGTATAGTTTTGTATAGGTGATTTTGCTGTAGTTTGGGTTCTCCTTTGCTGTAACGGTATCAGTCTTTGTGTTGTATGCTCTATTGTCTAGATGTTTGGCTTGCGCTAGTGTTTTTTTTTTTTGTTAGATATGGATTTATTTAAAGATTTTGAGTTTATTGATGACTATGTGTGTAGGTATGTGTAAGTATTTGCTGTCATTTTTATGTTTAAGTATTTGGGTTGGGTCTTATCCTGTGGGATTTCAATGAACATGTAGTGTAAGAGTATAACATTTGCTGCCATTTGTCAACCACTTTGTTTTATGGCTACTAATTTTTTGCAATGTATAGTGTACCCACTAAAATTCAATACTATACTCAAAACATACTACTTCTCCTTTTCTCTTGGTCTTCTCATTTGAGTGAATTCCTCATTCATCATTGGAATCAACTTAAAATTCCTTCTATTATGATTTTTGGACTAGAGCCAATCTTCTAGCACTGGAACACTCTTCCTCCTTCCATGTCCCTTCCAAAGTGAACAGTAGAAAAATCCAACATTGATTGATGACACTCTACAAAGTTGCTTAAAATTTGGAAAGGAAAATAACAAAATCACTTCAAAAGAAAAAAAAAAAAAAAAAGCAAGAATACTAAAAAGAAAGGAAAATGAAAAATACCCACAGTTTCTTACTGGCCAAATTGAGATAAAAACATCTAATTCCACTGTTTTGCACAAGAATTGATATAAAAACATTGTATAATTGATTGGTTTCCTTTATTTATCAATAACACTTTCATGTAATTTTTGTTTTATTTGGTCACTTTGAATGAAACTAGCGAAAAGATAAACAATAACATCTCTATTACTTAAAAAAATTAAAAAATTAAAAAATTAAAATTAAAATAAAAAAAATCTTAAGTCAAGTGTGAGCAAGTTGTAAACCACTAGCCTAAAAGATATAATTTTTTTAACCTTTTACTAATTTCTGGAAACAACTACAAAATCAGATAGCTCAAGTAAAAGACTTAACAATAAGTTGCAAACTTCCATTGTTGGTCAAACAATTTAGGTAACCAAAAGAAGATTTGGCTCCAAAATGGATGATATGTAGAGTATCCTTGATATTGGAAAAGAATTGTTGCTGAAGTAGAAATTACAAGTGGCTGGCTCATAAGAATGGCCAAGTGCTACATGTCAATTATAAATTTGAAGATATTGTTTAATGGTGAAATGATATAACCACTTATAAATTACATATATCAGAGTGTGAAAATTAAAGAGGTTCAGCGATATCTAAGCTTAAAAATTCTACTTAAAATTTTGCAAGTCAAGGATTCTATGATTATAAAGAAAACGAACTTTTTCCTAACCTAGCTACCTTTACTAAGTTGAATAGGAAGAATCAACTATTATTTAAGGGGCTTTCCCCGTTTGGATTTCTCAATTTTGATGCTTAAAATACCCTCATCATACCCACTTATAAATTTTTAACTAACAAAAATAAATATGTAAATTAAAACTCCTATACTTTAAGATCCATAAACTCACATACGCTTTGTCAGTTTCTCTCATTCTTCTTCAAATTGAAAACATTCAATTTAGCTCTACATCTTCTTCTACTTTTAGATTTGGTTTCTAAACAATTTAAACGGAGTTTATCAAAGGCTCCAATAGCTTTTCAGGTTCTATTTTTTGTAAGTTCTTTTTTATTTTATTTTCTTTTCTTTTATTTATCATTGACTTTTTTTGAGTTCTTACCTGCCATGATTGCCAAATATTTACCCATGAGTGAATGTGATTAGGGATTCAAAGGTGTTTGATGGTTGTTTATTACCCGTGGGTCGTGCCTGACATAGAAATTTCAAACAAGAGGGTTTGTGCTTGAATTGGCTTCTTGAGAAAGGATATAATTGGTAAAGCTATTTCTTTTTCTTTTTGCAAACTCTCTTTTGGGTTTTTTTCTTTTGGAATTTACGCTATTTTTTTTAGTGGATTAGGCTACTTGGGTAGGAATTTAAGGTTTTTTATTTTATTTTTTCTAAATTTCTTCTTCCTTATTTGAAAAGTATTTTCTATTTACATTCAGTTACTCCTTAGTCCTTCCTTTCTTTCTTTATTTCTTTTTTTTTTTTTTTTTAAACTCAAATACTCTTTTTTTTTTTTTCCTTTTTGAAAAACAAACACACACACACAAGGGAGAGAAAAAAGAGTTTTAACACAAAGGCATACAACAACTCCACTCAAAAGCCATGGTAACTTTTAAGGGAAACAAACACACACACACACACACACACACAAGGGAGAGAAAAAAGGGTTTTAACACAAAGGCATACAACAACTCCACTCAAAAGCCATGGTAACTTTTAAAGGAGGATGGGGCAAGTTATATTACATACAATACACTCTCTTAAGTAATATGGGACAATTACATACCCATTCTTTTTTTCTTTTTTTTTGAGAAACAAAAACACACACACACACACACACTCAAATACTCTTAATTGTTCGGTTACTCCTTTTTTTTTTAAAAAAAAAAAAATCTTTTTTATAGGGAAGTATGTTGGATTACTTTAAAATATAAAAAAAAAAATATATATATATATATATATATATATTCTCATGATGATGCCGAAAAATCACCAATGAGCCACACAATTCCCACGCGCTCAAATATAAACCTACACAACAAAGAGAAGAGAAAACCTTGCGAAGAGCACCGGTTTGGTGCCGGCCGAATACCCTCCGAAGGTTAAGTCAGAAAGATTCTCACAACTCTAGAGTGCTAGAGAGGGTAAATTATGCGTACCTTGATTTGTGAGGGTATTGGGGCTTTTATAGACCCCATCATCTAGCATCCTCTAAGGGGATGTACCATTTTGCCGTTAGGGAGAAGGAGTTGAGGTTAGTGTCGGAGACACCAGATTCAAACAGAAACTGGAAAGGTAGGTACTTTTTTGTTAAGGGGACGGACTGGGTGTGCCGTCGTGAAGAGTGGAAGACTATGTCTCGGGGATACTTTGATAATACCTGGGCATTCCTCAAGGATTCAGGTTCCGCCCGTCAGCTTTTAATTCCGTCAGTTATTTTTAATATCTTGCTGGTACTAACTAATTTCTACTTATTTATGTCCGTCAGCTAATACTCGCCCTCTAATAACTGACGAGCAAAGAGATTTCATCCGTCGGGTTCTGGAGATCCCTTTGGGGCAGTGAGCGCGTCGAGATTTAATTAGGCTTGACACCCTTCACTCTTACTGCGGAGGACCTGAGCCGACGCCTGAAGCCCTTCAGTTAGAAGGATTTTCACGCCGTCGTAAGTAGCCTATTCGCATAATCTCGTCACTTTAATTACTGACGTTAGCTTTTTCTCTTATATGTGTACGCATGATCTTTTCAGAAATGGATTCAGCTAAGCAACGGATCAGGGCGGCTGCTGCTCGTCAAAAGGAGGAGCGAAAGAAGAAAGGAGAAGTGGGCTCCTCGTCTGCTCCCAAGGCCGTCGCCAAAGGCGTGCCAAAGAGAAAAACTGACGGAAAAGACGACCGTCCGTTGAAAAAGGCTGCCGTCACTCCTGTCAAAGAGACCCCTGAGAAGTCAACCCCCGCGACCGGTCACGGGGCAGGGAAGGGGCTGATGACTTCTTCTGGTCCCGTCCTAGAAAGGCCCCGTTGTCTGTTGACACATATGGATTTTGCCGTCGAGAAGATTGAGTCACTTATAACGCCGACGGACATCGATCCTTGTGATTCATTGGGGACAGAGGAGCTGGGGGCGTCAGCTTTGTTTGATCTCTCACGGGTAATTTTTCCCTCGGTTTTTTCTTCCCCTCTCTTTTTTATTTAGTAACTGACGGTTGTATACTTTTTGTAGGCCCTGGTTCGTGTGAAGGCGCTCCAAGATAGGTGCGTGGCCAAGGAGGGCGTCGCTGTTCGTCTGAGCAAGCACAACAAAAACATGTTAAATCAGCAGTCTCAATACAAGGAGGCTATGCGCTTGCTGAACACCGAACTAAAAGAGATGAAGGAAAAATTGGAAGAAGCAGGCCGTAAACAGGAGGAATTGCAACATGAGCTGACGGCCCTTCGTAAGCAGGCGGAGCAGGCCGGAGCTGACGCAGTTAAGGAATTTAAGGAGTCAAATTCCTTTTTTGATGCCTGTGGTGTGCACTACGGAACAGGTTTTGATGACTGCCTTAAGCAGGTCGCGTCAGCCTTTCCTGAGCTGGACCTTTCTGGAATTACACTGGATGACGCCGTGCCTATGACGCCTGCCAATGATACCGTCAGTACTGAAGGTGACGGTCCTGAAGATGTACATCCTCGTGATGGTGACGGGATTGTATTAGCTCAACCTGCTGCAAATCCTTCAGTGGTTTCCTCTAATCCCGTTGAGATCTTAGATGCAGATGACCCTCCTGCCTAGAAGGAGTGAATTATGTTTTTAAGTGACGCTTCCTTTGGTTCTTTGTAGATGTATTTTGGTTTATCTGTAAACAATATTTAAACGCCCCCTTTGATTTTTGGGGTTTCTGTTTGTATTTTTCTTATTTCAGTATATGCATTGCTTATTACTTTTTCTTGCTGTTTGGCCAAGGCTTATCTTTTAATTGTTGGTTTGATTTCGTCAGTCTACTTGTAAGTTGCAATGCTGACGCCGTCACCCAAATGTAGTCGTTGGCTTACTTATGACTTTTAGCCCAGTCCTTTTGGTTCAATGGACTTGTCTTCTTTTCAGCCTTTTTTCCTATCGTTCCTAGGAAAGTTATTTTGGATTAAGTTTGCCCGTCTCATGGGCTTTGGGTCTAGTTTTGATTGTTGTGTGATTTTAAGGTAATTCATGTAGGATCGTTAGTGGGACAACCCCGTCGGTCTCAGGCCTTTGGTTTGACCGTCGGTATTATGGCGTCTCTTTATTAGGCCGTCAATTTTGAAGCTGAATGGGTTTTTATTAGACCGTCAGCTTGACAACGGAATTTTTAGGCCCTTTACTAAATCATTGTAGCTGGCTTTAGACTGTCATCCTTATGGCTGAACTATCTTTATCAGCCTCTGTAACTGATTTTTTAGGTCTTTTATTAGACCGTCAGCTTGATTGCTGAATTCTTTGGGCCTTTTATTAGACCGTCAGCCTTATGGCTGAACTCTTTTTATCAGCCTTTGTGGCTGAATTCTTTTAGGTCTTTTATTAGACCGTCAGCCTGATAGCTGAATTCTTTGGGTCTTTTGTTAGACCGTCAGTCTTATGGCTGAACTCTTTTTATCAGCCTTTGTGGCTGAATTCTTTTAGGTCTTTTATTAGACCGTCAGCCTGATAGCTGACCTCTTTGGGTCTTTTATTAGACCGTCGGCCTTATGGCTGAACTCTTTTTATCAGCCTTTGTGGCTGAATTCTTTTAGGTCTTTTATTAGACCGTCAGCCTGATAGCTGACCTCTTTGGGTCTTTTATTAGACCGTCGGCCTTATGGCTGAACTCTTTTTATCAGCCTTTGTGGCTGAATTCTTTTAGGTCTTTTATTAGACCGTCAGCCTGATAGCTGACCTTTTTGGGTCTTTTATTAGACCGTCGGCCTTATGGCTGAACTCTTTTTATCAGCCTTTGTGGCTAGATTCTTTTAGGTATTTTATTAGACCGTCAGCCTGATAGCTGACCTCTTTGGGTCTTTTATTAGACCGTCGGCCTTATGGCTGAACTCTTTTTATCAGCCTTTGTGGCTGAGTTCTTTCAGGTCCTGTATCAGACCATCAGCTTGATAGCTGAATTCTTTTGGACTTGTTCATGTCTGTGAATATGATCCTGTAAGTAGAAATTCCAGTAGTTCTAAGTAAATTCCTCTTATTGCCATGCATCTATGAAAAGTAGTTTAAAAATAATAACCTGCCCAAAAATGGGCTTATTGTAGTAAAAACCGAAGTAAAAATCTGCCCATTCGGGCTTATTGTAGCAAAATCTAGAAGTAAATGTAGGAATAAAAAGATAAGTCTTTCTTCAAGTCGTCGTAACTACTGGTAGTATTTTCGCAAATGCTCAGCATTCCAAGGGTGTGGTAGCTTCCGTCCGTCCAGCGTCTCCAGGTGATAGGTGCCTTTTCTCTGCCATGTTGTGATTCGGTAGGGTCCTTCCCAATTCGGGCCGAGCTTTCCTTGGGTTGGATCTCTTGCTGCTCCCATGACTTTCCTTAGGACGAGGTCACCAACCTGAAAGTCTCTGTGCCTGACCCGGGAGTTGTAATGCTTAGCCATGCGGTCCTGGTATCGTGCGAGCCTTTGTTCCACCGCCGTCCTGACTTCGTCCACTAGATCGAGCTGTAGGCGTATGGCTTCGTCATTTTTCTTTTCATCATGGTTGTGCACCCTGTAGCTTGTGAGGCCGACTTCGGCTGGGATGACAGCCTCGCTTCCGTATGTTAGCCGGAATGGCGTCTCCTGTGTTGGTGTTCTTGCCGTCGTCCTGTAGGGCCCAAGTTTGCTTGGCAATTCTTCAGCCCATATGCCCTTTGCCCCCTCGAGCCGAGTCTTGATGATCTTCAGCAAGGATCGGTTCGTGACTTCAACCTGTCCGTTGGCTTGAGGGTGGGCGGGAGAGGAGTAATGGTTCCGTATTCCTAATTGCGAGCAGAAGTCCCGGAAGGCCTCGTTGTCGAATTGCTTCCCGTTGTCCGAGACTAAGACTCTAGGGATGCCGAATCTGCAGATGATGCTTCTCCAAACGAAACTGCGTACGTTCTTCTCCGTAATGGTGGCCAAAGCTTCAGCTTCTACCCATTTTGTAAAGTAGTCGATGCCCACTACCAGAAACTTCAGTTGTCGTATAGCCGTAGGAAACGGCCCCATGATGTCCAATCCCCATTGAGCGAATGGCCATGGCGCCGCCATTGGGGTAAGTTCTTCAGGTGGTTGTCTGATGATATTGCTGAACCTTTGGCACTTGTCACATTTCTTTATATAGGCCTCGGCATCCTTCTGCATAGTTGGCCAAAAGTACCCCGTTCGTACTAGCTTGTGTATCAATGATCTGGACCCTGAGTGATTTCCACAGATTCCTTCGTGCACTTCCCTCATGACATAATCTGCTTCCTCAGGACCTAGGCATCGTAGGTATGGACGGGAGAAACCTCTTTTGTACAAGACGTCTTTTATTATGACGAACCTTGCTGCCTGGACCTTTAGCTTTCTTGCGGCTTCTTTTCCGTCTGGCAATTCGCCGTTCTTCAAGTAGGAGACTAACGGCGTGGTCCAATTACTTTCGAACCCGAGTTCCTGTTTGTCGACGGAGCTTGTAAGTGGAGAGAGCTGAACGAAAGAGAGTACGCTATCCAGGGTGGCCATATGCTCAGCTGAAACGGCTTTGGCTAAGCGATCTGCTTGCTCGTTTTCTCCTCGGGGTATCTGTTTAATTTCGGCCTTCAGCTCGTTTACCCTTCGCCTTGCTTGGTCCAGATATTTTTTCATCCTTTCGTCTTTGCATTCATAATCCCCGTTTATCTGGTTGACCACAACTTGAGAGTCACAGTGAACGATTACTCTTTCGGCTCCTGCTGCTTTGGCGAGGTCAAGTCCTGCTATGAGAGCTTCGTATTCCGCCTCGTTGTTGGTAGTAGGGAATTCAAAGCGGATCATACATTCGACCATGTCTCCCTTGGGTGAGTATAGCACAACGCCTGCCCCCCCAGCCTGCCTGTTCGAAGACCCATCGACATGTACGCTCCATGGGGGAGACTCTGTGGCCCCCCCGTCGTCTCCATTTGTGAACTCAGCTATGAAATCGGCAACGACCTGTCCTTTAATGGCGGTTCGAGGTCGGTATTGGATGTCGAACTCGCTTAGCTCTATTGCCCAGAGGGCCAATCTCCCAGCCGCTTCAGGGCTGCTCATTGCCCTCCGCAAAGGCTTGTCGGTGAGGACGATGATCGTGTGGGCTTGAAAGTACGGTTTTAGCTTCCGTGCTGCTGTAACTAGTGCAAACGCAAGCTTCTCCATTGGCGGATATCTCTCTTCGGCCCCTCGTAGCGCCCGACAGGTGTAATATACTGGTTTCTGCACTCTTTCTTCTTCTCTGATTAAGGCAGCACTGACGGCAGCTGGTGAGACGGCAAGATAAAGAAAGAGTTGTTCACCTGGTTGCGAGGGACTGAGCAATGGGGGGGAAGAAAGATAATTTTTCAGTTCTTCGAATGCTCGTTGGCATTCGTCAGTCCACTCGAAAGACCTCTTTAACGTGCGAAAGAAGGGTAAGCACCTGTCCGTCGCCCTCGAGACGAACCTATTTAATGCTGCTACCTTGCCGTTAAGGCATTGTACCTCCTTCACATTTTTCGGTGGCGTCATCTCCATTATAGCCCGAATTTTATCCGGATTGGCTTCGATGCCCCTTTGGGAAACCATGAACCCTAGGAATTTTCCAGCTGTCACCCCGAATGCGCACTTTCCTGGATTCAGCTTCATGTTGTATGAGCGGAGGGTGTCGAATGTTTCCCTGAGGTCGTCCAAGTGATCTTCTTCCCTCCGGCTCTTCACCAACATGTCGTCTACATAGACTTGGACATTCCTCCCGATTTGTGGTGCAAACATTTTGTTCATGAGCCTCTGGTATGTTGCCCCCGCATTCTTCAAACCAAAAGGCATTACTTTGTAGCAAAATAGGCCCTGGCTGGTTACGAACGATGTCTTTTCTTGATCGTCTTCGTGCATCTTGATTTGGTTGTAACCGGAGAAAGCGTCCATAAAACTTAAAAGTTGGTGTTGAGCGGTAGAATCAACTAAAGTGTCGACCCTCGGGAGAGGGTAGCTGTCCTTTGGGCACGCTTTGTTTAGATCGGTGAAGTCTACACACATCCTCCACTTCCCGCTGGCTTTCTTGACCATCACTACGTTGGCTAGCCAGTCGGGGTAATACACCTCCCTAATGAAATTTGCCTCTTGCAGCTTGCGGATTTCTTCAGCTATGGCTTGATCCCGTTCAGGGGCGAATACACGCTTCTTCTGTCTGACGGGTAGAAAGGAGGGTGATACATTCAGCTTATGCACCATTACTGAAGGGTCTATCCCTGGCATGTCTTCGTGACTCCAGGCGAATACGTCCCGATTTTGTCTGAGGAAGGCTGCAAGTGCTTGTCGGGTCACGGGGCTTGCAAGAGTACCGATCCTTGTCGTTTGGTCCGGTCTGGAGTCGTCAAGTGATATTTCTTCAAGCTTTTCGACGGCTTCTGTCGTACTTCGATGTTCTTCTACATTCATGGCTTGGAGTTGATCATCCATTTCCATCATGGCCACGTAGCACTCGCGTGCGGCTATCTGGTTTCCGCGTAGTTCGCCTACCCCGTATTCCGTAGGGAACTTGACCATCAAATGGTAGGTCGAGGTCGCCGCTTTCCACGAATTGAGGGTTGGTCGCCCAAGGATGGCATTGTAGGCTGACGAACAGTCGACTACGAGGAACGTTATGTCCTTTATAATCTGCTGAGGATAGTCGCCCGCCGTTACAGGCAACGTGACCGCGCCAAGGGGAAATACTCTTGTTCCTCCAAAACCGACGAGCGGGGAATCCGTCGGAGTCAAACGTTCCTTGCTGATTCCCATTTGCTGGAATGCCGGGTAATACAGGATGTCCGCTGAGCTCCCATTGTCGACCAATACCCGGTGCAAGTTGTAGTCACCCACTGGCAAACTGATAACGAGTGCATCGTCGTGCGGGTGATGAAGCCGTCGTGCATCTTCTTCGGAGAACCCGATGACGGGGCTTTCCCTTCGTGCCACTTTTGGTACTGAGCCTGTCAGCTGGACGTTCTGGACCATCCTGAGGTATGTCTTTCGAGCTTTTTTGGATGATCCGGCGGGCGTCCCTCCTACGATCATTCTAATGTCTCCGATCGGCTGTCTGGGGCGCTCATTCCCTCTTTGAGGTTGCTGTTCCTGAGGAGGAGGATCCGTCCTTTCTTTCCTGACGAACTTCTGCAATTTCCCTTGTCTAATAAGGGCTTCAATCTGCTGTTTCAAGTCGTAGCAATCGGCCGTATCATGACCGTGGTCTCGATGGAAGCGGCAGTACCTGTCTCTGGACCGCTTGTTGGGGTCGCTCTTGAGCTTCCCCGGGTAGGTCAGAACCTCTTCGTCCTTAATCTGCATCAGGACTTGGTCTACCGGGGCATTCAGCGGGGTGAAGCTTGAAAACTTTCTTCCTTGGGGTCCTAATCGTCGGTCGTCCCTTCGGTCCCTGGTCTTGAGTCTCTTCCTCTCTTGGTCCTGCCGGCTGTTTTCCTGTCGTTCTCTTTTCTTCGGCTTATCCTCCCTTGCCAGTAATGCGTCTTCCGCATTCATGTACTTCGTTGCCCTGTAGAGGACTTCCGTCATGGTTTTTGGGTCATTCTTGTATATAGAGAACAAAAATTTACCCTTTCGTAACCCGTTTGTGAAGGCTGCCACTAGTATCTTATCGTCGGCTTCGTCGATCGAGAGTGCCTCCTTGTTGAAACGGGTTATGTAGGATCTGAGCGTCTCGTCCTCCCGCTGCCTGATGCTCATTAGGCATGCCGTCGATTTCTTGTACCTATGTCCCCCGATGAAGTGGGACGTGAACTGGGCGCTCAATTCCTTGAATGTGCTGATGGAGTTCGGTGTCAACCGGCTGAACCAGATCCTAGCAGCTCCTTTCAGCGTGGTTGGGAAGGCCCTGCACATTATTTCATCCGCGACCCCTTGAAGGTGCATCAATGTTTTGAATGTCTCTAGGTGATCCAGAGGGTCCTTCAGTCCGTCATAATTGTCGATATTCGGCATCCAAAATTTGTGCGGTATGGGGAAGGAATTCACGGCTGCGGTGAAGGGTGAGTCAGTGCGGTTGACTAGATCGTCAAGGTCACTAGAGACTCGCCCTTTGAGCGCGTTCATCATAACCTCCATCTGTTCTCTCATTGCTTGCATCTCTGCGACGATGTGTGGAGGAGTTGCATCCGTGAGGGATGGCATGCTTACGTCCTGTCTCTCCGTCCCTGCTGGGGCGCGGCTGGCTTCAACTCTCTCCTGGTTTTTGATTGCCGCGCTGGTCCCTTCCTGGTCTCCCTGTAAATCGTTTGGTGCTGCGTTCTTCTGGCGCAGCTGTTCTTCTAGGTCGTTGTTTTGCTTAGTGAGGCGCTCCACAGCTGCAGCAAGTGTCCGAACTTATCTCTCGAGGGCAGTTGTGGGAGGTTCTACTCCTTGAACGTCGTTGGTGGTTGCCATTGAGCGTGTGAGTACCATGCAACTCTTTTGTCCGGGAAGCGATAATATGGCTTACGAATCGCGTAAAGTCCCCACAGACGGCGCCAACTGATGATGCCGAAAAATCACCAATGAGCCACACAATTCCCACGCGCTCAAATATAAACCTACACAACAAAGAGAAGAGAAAACCTTGCAAAGAGCACCGGTGTGGTGCCGGCCGAATACCCTCCGAAGGTTAAGTCAGAAAGATTCTCACAACTCTAGAGTGCTAGAGAGGGTAAATTATGCGTACCTTGATTTGTGAGGGTATTGGGGCTTTTATAGTAGGAGAGGGTTGACCTCTTTTCCTTGGAGTGGAAGTCCTTTCCTTATAGGAATCTTTATAAGCGGGGATCTCGGGATCTTTCCTTATAGGACTCTAACACTAGGCGTGGAGAACAAGTAATCCTTTTATTACCTATTTATGATGAACAACTGTTAACATTGCTCAGTGCCGTCGCCTTATGGTCGTCAGCTTCCCGCCATGTTATATGACCTTCAAGTGAAACTAAATTCCCCCCGTCAGCTCTGAAGTCTTCAGCATCATCCGCCCAGCCCCGTCAGCTTTGGCCCTTGACATATCACAAGCTGACGGTTCCAAGCATGATTTATTTCTACCTATCATCTCATATCAAAATCACGGTTTTTTTAAATCTTAAACAAAAATAATTAAATTTAAAACAAAGTGATAAACATCAATTAGTTATAGACTAGCCTCTGAGCAAGCACTCACGCGTGTGCTCAGAGGCTCTCCTATTTTTTGGATAAGGGTTAATTTAGAGCATTTATTATAATTTGATATTACTACATTGCATTTACTCTAATTTGATATTACTGTATTTTCCAATCACAAAAAAAAAAAAAAAAAAAAAAAAAAAAAAAAAAAAAACACTAAGGGTGTGATGAGTATTATGTGCGGTGAAATAATTTTTCATCACACCTCTAGTTTTTTTTTTTTTTTTTTTTTGTGATTGAAAAATATAGTAATCACAAATTATAATAAATACTCTGAATTAACCCTTACCCAAAAAATAGAAGAGCCTTTGAGCACGCTTGTGAGCGTGTGCTTAGAGGATAGTATTCTTTATTTCTGTTCTCGTCTTGGATTTGATTGAGGAGAATGAACATGTTCTAGCCATTTTGGATGTAGAGTGTCTATTTTTCAATATGAAATGTTACTGAATCACATCCCCATGGAGACGGTACTAAAGAATATAAAATCCATACAAGTTTCTTTAAATTTGAACCCTAAGTGAAGTATAGTCCATTGAAGCCTTCACAGGATGAAAAATGGGGAAGTTTTATACAAAGAAAATTCCAAATGCTTTAGAACCACATGATCAATTGTAAATAGCAAAAACAGAGGAGGACAAAAAAAAAGGAGGTTGGTGATGACTTGACAAGTTAGATTTTAATTTTAATTTTAATTAGTAGACAAGTTAGATTGTTAAATGAATTGCATTATAACAATACCATCTCAAATTACAGATTTCATAAAGACTTACCCCGATTGAGTAACAGACTAGTACCAACACTAATCAATGCCATAATAATTTTATTAGATTAGCAACTATTTATTATTTATTTTTTGTTTTGTTAAGTAACAAGTGAGTGTATATTAGAGAAAACTTACTAGCTCTTATGAACTTCTGTTGGCGAGTCATTTCCTCAATTTTGGGACTACTCCACATAATAATTCGACATAAGGATTAGATTCATGATATTTCTTTTGATTGCTTGGTTTATTTTTTTATTTTTTTATTTTATTACAACCTGTTTTATGTTGTGGGTCATACATGGATATGTCCATTTTTAAGTATTTGGGTTGGATTTTCTACATAAAGATTAAAGATGCTCTTCATGTTACTTGTATGAACTTACTTACCCACCAAGAAGACACTATAAATAAATGACACAGGCACACAGCATGAGTAGAAATACCATGAAAAATATTAATAATAATAATAATAACACATTAATACTATCTTAAAAAAGATTATCACGCAAAATGTACGGGTCTCAACTAATTATTAATTTTTATTTATAAAAATTAATGGCTGGTAATTGGGAGTTTAAAAACCCAAGGGGACATGCAGAGAGATATAGAATCAATCAAATCATTGTCATTCATCACATCTTTGTACTTTAATTTTATAAGGTAGAGATGGTAGATGGGTCGCCTTCAAAAAAAAAAAAAAAAAAAAAAAGAGATGGTAGATAGGTCGTCTCTCTCTCTCTCTTCATTTTTTATTGTTGTTAATGAATTAAATTATATCATAAAGAAAGTATAAATTAAAATGTTGTTATATATATATATATATATATTTTTTTTTTTTTTTTTGAGAGAGAGAGTTTTAACCAAGACACTAATTAGTTTTTGGTATAAGTGGAGATTGAACCCTAAATCTCTTATACAACCATAAAAAACTTTATTAGTTGAAATAACAAAAACTCACAGTTATAGTTACTATATAGGATGTTGTTTCAGTCAAGCATCAAGTTAAAATAACAAAATTTCCTTTATATATATCATGTTCAACCATTTGTTCTTTGTGTGTGTAATGTGGTGACATGATAGAATAACGATAAGGACTTTGACTTCGATTGAACTGTGATTGACCCTCCTAATCGAATTGAGATCATTTGCTAAAGAAAACCTCGTACTAACCAAGAACATCTAGAGGAGATGGCCAAGGAGTCCTGGATGGTTAAGTAAAAAAAAAAAAAAATTGGAGAAGTTGAGAAGTTAAAAATAAAAAAGTTACAATATATAGATCTTGCAGGGAATACGTTATGTGCTAAGAAATCGCCCTAAAACTCTAAAAGTAGGTAGTTGGTCTATCAATTGGCTGTTCCCTTAGGTTGGTTGGGGTGGCATGCATTGGAGCAACAATCCTAACATGCAAACAGATGGGATAGAGCCATAGAGCCAGAGGTTAACTTTTCGACCAGGGTCCTTACTTTTTTGATCGATTGGCTGTTCGACCACAGTGATTGGCCACCGTGCGTGTTCAATCAAGGTTGTTTGGACGAGTTATATTCATAAGCCCAACATGTTCCAAAAGCCAGATGTGCAGTCCAATGCTATTGGATATTTTCAATCTCTACCTTAAATAAATAATGTAGACGGAGAAAGAGAAATTATTAATTTTTATTTGAGATAACTTAAGTTCATTAGATTATATAATTTAAAAAATAAATTGAGTAGTCAAGAATTTTGCATCTTAACTGACATTTCTTAATGTTTCTAAACGGGACTTTCAATATTCAAATCTCCATACTCCTAACTATTGAATTAAAAAAATAAAAACAAAAAAGAGTAAAAGTACAATTATAATTTATAACTATAAAAAATTTACATTTTATATAATGTATATTAATTGACTTAAAAAAGATATATCAACCTGTAAGGACTCAAATTAAATTGGACCTAAACAATAAAATTTGTAAAGCGTGGGTAGAAGAGTTAAGTACCAGCAAAGCAAACAATGATCGGCGTGAGATTCATAGAAATAATAATAAACGAATTTGACTAAGTGTTTGTGAGGATAATAATGATGACCTCGGCTAATGTTCCTGAAGAAATTTTGTTCTCGGCATAGTCCGAGGATTTAGTCTGAGGATCTCTTTACTTAGAACTGACATATACAAGGGTTGTACTTGGACACCCTGAAGATCCATTTTTCATTTCTTCTCCTCTTAGGTCCTCTCCCCTTTTTTTGGCGGGGGTGCTATCTATTATATAGTCTTGTTTAGTTGATCTCTGCCATCCACTTATTGATCATCCAAGCCTATACTTGAGTGTCTGTCCCATCAGCTGCCTTATACTTGAGTGCCTGCCCCATCAGCCGCCTTTTCAAGCCTCCTGTGAGTTGCAGCAACCAAGACAACACTGTTCAGAAGTCACTTCCTCACTAATGCGATCAGGGTGTTAGTTACGTGCCTTTAATGAGCGAGTGACAGCTTCCATTCTTTCAACGTCGACCCGCCGAGGACATGGGTCTCCTCGGCGAGGTCTCTAAACGACTTGGGCCTCGTCCACTTATCCTCGGATTATGCCCTCTCCTTGGTGTGGACCTGGGCCAGATGTAGAGTGGGCTGGAGTTGCTAAATATTTGGGGCCTTACACAACCTATATAATCCTAAACAAACCAACATTTAATGTGTCTTGGCATAAATTAAAAAATGAAAATTATATTTTCCTAAAAGTAAAAAAATTAACATTAGTTGCAAAATTATGCTGTTTTAATACATCAAAAAATTTATTTTATTATTTTAGCATATCATTTTACAATACACCTTATATCAGGTGTTCTATTTTTCATTCAACACATTAAAATAACATATACAAATACAATACATTAAAATAACATTTTAAAAAAACCTCCTGCAATTTATTAAAAAAATAATACAAAACGAACCCCCGGTACCTACCACCCCACAACTCACCACCACCCAAACCTCACCCCACTAGACCAGAAACCACCACCACCACTAGGAGTGTTCACCAAATTGCATAAACGACACAAACCGCAAAAACTGCACCAAAATCATTAGCAAAATGGCATAACCGTACTGCACTACAAGTAATAGTGCACCGCACCGCACCACACCACGTGATGCAGTGCAATTTGTGGTTTTATAATAAGAAAACCACATAAACTGCACCGCACCGCACCCTCTCTATATATTAATATATTTAATTATTTTTTATATTAAATATATTATTAATAGTTTAACAACCCTAGTTTAAAAAAAAAAAAAAAAAAAAAAGAGTCTGATAACCCTAGCAAGTGTTGATTAGGAAAGCTAGTTCAAAATAAAGAAAAACTAGCTCAATAATTTAAAACTTGGACTAAAACAAAGGGAAAAATTAGTTTCGGACTTGCTAAAAAAAGCTCAAAATTTGAAAAATATGGCAACTTCAAATCATTCAAACCGCATCTTATACACTACATTGCATATGTGACCGCAAAAATAAGGTGCGGTGCAGTTATGGTTTTGGTTAAACTTTACACTACACCGCACTGCACATGTAACCACAAAAATAAGGTGTAGTGCAATTATGGTTTTAGCTAAACCGCACCGCAAAGTGCAGTGCTAGAAATGACCTAAAACCGCACCGCATCGCACCACGACCACCCTAACCACCACTACCAACAACCCAATACAATCACGAACTCACCACTAGCAACCACCGGCCAAAATCAACCAACCACCATTAGCCACCTCAACCACAACCACCAAAGTTAACCCATAACCACCATAACCACCAAAACCAAATCAACCCAAACTGCAAAACAAAATCCAAAATAAAGAAGAAGAGGGCCTACCAAGGTGAATAAAAAAACAATAAAATTTTAACAATTTGTGGTCAATAGTGTTCCAAATTTGGAACAGTACTGTTTTTCCATGCCAAAACTTAGAATTTGAAACATGTGATGTGAGAGCTTTCTTACTGTTCGGTGCTCTCATATTTCATTGTCAAATTTCTAGGTATTTATTATTTTGAAGTAAAATAAATGGATGGGAACGAAGTCTTCGAGGCAGGCCCCCAGTACTTTGGCAAATCAACGTCATTTGGCGCTCATTGTTTGGTTTTTAGCCTTTTAGTTTGTACTTCGTACTATTACAACTCATTATTTTGAAAAGCTGCTTAAAAAGTAAAATAAATAATTGAAAAGTGATTGGCAATGCAGCGCTTTCTAAGGAGTAGTCTATGCAGACGCTACAGTTTGCTGCTTCTCGAAACAACTCTTTTTCTTTTTCTAGCTTCGTTAGATTCATTTTATTATCCAAACTCTCTCTCTCTCTTCACGTGGTAGTGGTCAGCTAATCATGTGCCCTTTTTTTTTTTTTTTTTTTTTCATTTTTGTTTATGTGAAAGTCCTCCAACTTTCTCCACATCTCAACAAGTCTCTGTCTTCAAAACTTCAAAGTCTCTCAACTCTCTCTCAACTCTCTAACCCCACCACCACCACCACCCAACACCCACTTCACATTCACATTCGCATTCATATTCACTCTCTATCACTCACTCACTCATTGCTCATTCATTTTTTTCCAAACCCTCCACCGGAAAATCTTTTTAATACTTTTTTTTTCTCTCACTCACATATTCACATGCTCTCAATCTATATATAGTCTCTCTCTCTCTCTCTCTCTCTCTCTCTCTATATATATATATGTAAAGCTCTCATCAGTCATGGGCTGTTTTCAGTCCAAAACTGCCCACCTAGCTTCCCCTGACCAAGACCCTCCTCTTCCTCACCCCAGTCCAGATCCAGGTAACTTTTCTTTTCTTTTCTTTTTTATTACTTTTTTTACTTTTAACTTTTACTGCTTCATGCTTCATGTTTTTTACCAAGTGTTTGAAATGGTATGGTCATGTTTAGAGTTTAGACTAGACTTGTCAATGCATGGTTGTAAGAAATAGTGAGATAAGAAAGAGGAAGTTGATTCTAGGGAACTAGAAAATGTAAAGACTAAAAATAACACGCGTAGAAGTAGTTAAAAAAGACATGTCAATTTTTTTTTTTTTTTTTGAGAAACCGAAAAGACATGTCAATTTAGTAAGTAATAGATCCTTCGTTATGATTTTGGATTGAATAAAATAACGAAAAATAATACATGTGACGACTCAGTCTAATTCGAGAATTATGTTTGAAATTTGTTACTAAGGTTTTTGGTGTTATAGTTTTGTTTATTAACTTTTAATATTTGTGTTTTGCTGTGTATTTATTTGAAGCAAATGGTGGAGGAGGAGAGGAGGAATTAGAGCAAAACGATGGCGTTCCGGCGTTCAAGGAGTTCGAGCTGGCAGAGCTGAGAGCAGCAACAAATGGGTTCAGTGGTGAATTGATAGTCTCTGAGAGTGGAGAGAAAGCTCCCAATGTGGTTTACAAAGGGAAGCTTCGAAACAATGGCCTTGTTGCCATTAAGCGCTTCTCCAAGCTCTCCTGGCCTGACCCACATCAGTTTGTGGTATTGTTTGTGTTTTTTGTGTTTTTTTGAAAACAAGTTTAGAAGTTGATTTTTTGAAATGGGAAATGGATTGTTGTTGTTGGTGTAGACAGAGGCTTGTGGAGTAGGGAAGGTTCGGCATAAGAGAATGGTGAATTTAATAGGATGTTGTGCTGAGGGAGATGAGCGGCTTTTGGTGGCAGAGTTCATGCCTAATGATACTCTCTCCAAGCATCTCTTTCACTGTATGCCTTTTTTTCCTTCACTTCAATCTATTTTGTTGAATTTGTACTTTTCTTTTGTTTGGAAAAAATTCTTAGTTTACATTGTGCTAGGCTGCTAGCGATGTAAACTTACCATGTAAATGTAGCAAATGTTGTACACATTTGCAAAAAGTGTATTGTTAGTCCAATGTAAATCTATAAAAGTCTCTTTTTAAATATTAAAAAAAAAAATTGGTAAGGTAGGTACTAAGAAGCTTGGACACATACAGTGATAGTGACATTAGTATAATGTAAATCTATAAAAGTCTCTTTTTAAATATTAAAAAAGAAAAATTGGTAAGTTAGGTACTAAGAAACTTGGACACATACAGTGACAGTGATATTGACACAACACAAGACACAATTGAAAAGTTAAGGCACAATACAGTGAGGATACCATGATTAATTAATATGTCTTTTAGGTATATTTTATGCAGGTGATCCTAACTAATTTCTTGATGATTCGTAATTGACCCTGAAAATTTGGAGCTAAGGCTTTGTTGTTGTCTTTTAGGTAAATTTTATGGGTTCCCTTAATGAGAGCGCTAGGGCATTTGTTAAATACAAATTTTATAATATAGTTGATTGACTTTTTATATGAAATTGAGTCACTTTTAGTTTAAGGGTATTTGTTTATTAGCTTTTGCTACTTTTTAATGCAGCTGAGCCCCGTTTGAAGCCTCCTTAAGGACACGTTAACATACTCCATACTTTATTTCTTTTATTGACATTTTATGTTTATTTTAAATTTTAAAATAAATAACAACCATCAAATCTTTAAAAACATAGATAAAACCAAAAGGTTTTTTTTTTTTTTTAATTTCCTCCCAACACATAAAGGACATGCATGTAGGAGTTTTCTTGGCATGTCTAACATGGACAAGCCAGAGGTTTTGAAGTGTCCACGCTTCTTAGGTTACATAGGCATCCATTGGAATTTGAAGTAGTAGCTCACTTTGGAGCTACCATTTGAGCTAGAGTTCATTGGGCTGGTATCAGAGCCCTTTCTCTTGCATCACAGCCTAACAAATTTATGAAACTTTTTCAGTTAATTAGATATCTTAAGCCCCCTTAGATGATACTTATATGTTTTTTATTTGATTATTGTAGATGGACTTCATGATTTGCTTTGTGCATATTCTTGTATCCCTTAGCATGCAGAATTTGTTTGTGCCATTAGTTTGTTTCTTTTCAATGTTGAAAAACTGCTGCCCTGGTTTCTAGTTCAAGTTCTCTTTTCTTGATGATTATTGATTGTTCTACGGTTTAATATGTAGCTTCTTTGGTTCTTTTTTTCCCGTTTCTTATCATGCTTTTGTAAACATTGATTATTTATTATAGGGGATAAACAACCATTGCCTTGGGAAATGCGTGTGAGAGTTGCCTACTATATTGCACAAGCACTTGGTCATTGCAACACAGAAAACCGAAAAATCTATCATGATTTAAATGCATATAGAATTCTCTTTGATGAGGTAAGCATTTGTCAAATAAGTATTTCAAAATGAAGATTAATCTTAGCTGCAATATAGTTGTGCTTCATACACTTTATAATTTATAATATAATGCATGAGATTGGTGGATACTAATGATTGTTCATACACTGTATGAATATATGCCTAGCTCTATATTATTTCATCTTAATTGTGTGTTTGTTAAACTACATTGAGTAAATTAAGCATGTTAATCATGTAGTTTTCTCAAGTACTACAGAACAATTAATATAACCAAAATGAGGCAACATATGATATAAAATATTTTTCTGATATTATCACATTCCCTTCTAATTTGAATTTTCTCGAACAATAATGCATCTAGAGTTGGATGTATTCCTCTATAAAATTAGGCATCAAGGTGGGGTGATAGTTGAAGGAACTCAAAGAAATAGACCTTAGTCCTAAGACTTTTGGGGTTAGCCATGGATCCTCAAAAGACTAATTGAAGTAGACCACATGTATTCTTCTCTTCCATTCTGTCATATCCAAAATCATACTCATGGAAATTAAGATAATATTGATTAAAAAATTTTCAAAAAGAAAAAAGAAAAACTGGGGGACACTTGATATTTTCTGTGTTGTTGCAACTATTTTTGTATCAATGACTTTTTGGGGCTCTGTTTAGAGCTCCTTAGGGATTAACAGGTTGACCCTTTTCTTATCTGTAGTGAAAAAGTGTTTGAATGGTTTCTAGGAGTAGGGAAGGAGGACCACTAGAAGATCTTGTTAAAATTTTCATGGTAACCCCAAACACTTGTACAATTTTCTGGTGATATCCTTTTTCCTATTTGATTGTGCTCTCTGCAACTAGGAATATTTTAGTGTAATTTAAAGCTTCATTGGAATTTGTTAGATGATCCATCTGGTTATGGTTGGGGAAAGAGCATCACTGGAGGGTCTTATTATATTGCCCAGGGTGCTTCTAGTCACCCAATTAAAACACATAAATATTTGCTCTCTTTTATGCTATGCATTATTGGCTGCATTCTATCTGCCCTGAGTGCCACACTGCCCAGGCTTCTATTATGACTTTTCTGAAAGTGGTTTTAGGGCTGCATGTTAATCTAGCTAGACTACAATGCTGTTATAAGTATTGTTGAGTAGGGGCTCTCCTATTTATATAAGGCTTCTTTTGGGGTCTCAATTTCAGCTCAATTCTTTGCAGAATTTAACCATTAATCAAACACATGAACCTTTTTGGAAGATGTCCCAGGGAAGTGTGCTAGGGATTGGTTAACTTTGGTGATTGCCACACTATCAAGACATTATAAGAGATGTAGTCCGAACTGGGAAGGGGAAGGGAAAGAGTTGAAGAATTGGTAAAGTGAGATAACATATGCCATCTAGGACTTAATGGGTCCTTTGAGACCAGGCTTACATCAAATATAAATATTGATCTCTTAGGTATTATTGTGAAACTTTTAATAGATAGGACTCAATTTAGCCTTCCTCTTCTCACGGTTGAAGAGTTCAGCAAACATCTGAGATGAGTTTTTCTTGAAAGAGCAATTGAAGTGGTTAAGGAAGGGAAATTGAATGAGATTTTATGATATTCTTTTTCATGCGTAGGATTTTGGAAATTTAGATTTCTTTTCTTTTATATGTTTAGAACCACTGTGGACACAAATGTTTGGACACTTTTTTATATTAGTAAGTTACTCGTCCGTCTAATGTGTCTTGAACCCACAAGTCACTACCCCATCCTTATCCTCCACCTTACTCTTTTAGAGAAGGATGCTGTTAGAATATGATATGGGAGGTTGAAATCATGTGATGTCTATTTTTTCAAAAGTCCCCATCATTCAAGTGTTGAATATTTGTAGAATCTGTACAGGCATTGTCAGAGCTGTAGATCAAATCTTTTTTGAGGTGGGTAATAGATGTTGGCAATTCCTTTTTACTGTATTAGGATTGGTATTTTTTTTTTCCCTACTTTTGTTGGCATTGCAGAGGTCCTGGTCCCTTTGGGAACCAATTTGAAGTCCGTAGGTCCTTCAGGATTTGGATCCTGTGATTGAGAGTTAAAAAATTAACTTTCAATCTCAGCCCTTGAACCAGAAAAGTTCAAAAGTGAAAAGTTCAAAACTTTTCTAATCCAAGGGCTGAGATTGAAAGTTAATTTTTCAACTCTCATTCTCAGCCGTTGAAAGCTATAGTCCTTTGAATGGTACAGATTTCTCGGTAACTCTGAATCTTTTATTGTCAATATCTGTTGTCAAAAAAGGGTAGAAATACTGTTGTAAGTGCTGGGAATATAGAATCTATCTTAAAAAAAAAAAAAAAATTTGAAATGCAATCTTCCATTTAAACATCTGAACTTTTATGATACTTGATTATTGCATGCCTCTTTGATCTTGGGATGGACACATTTGTGGTTTTCATTTACTAGCTGTGATTTTGGTGTTACTGTGTTAGTGAACTTTCCATAATTATTCTTAATCCTAATTTTGTTCTTATGTCAGGATGGTGACCCACGATTATCTAGTTTTGGTCTTATGAAGAATAGCCGAGATGGAAAAAGTTATAGCACTAACTTGGCTTATACTCCACCAGAGTTCTTGCGGACAGGTACATCAATATGATTTCACATAGATTTCTATGGATATTGGAAGTCCACTTATAGGCTTTTCTATTTTCTCTCTCTCTCGAAAATGATGTCATGTAGTAATTAGGCCAGTTAATTTATTGAATTAGGAAAGATTTACTAGCAGAAGCTTATAATAATAGGAGAAGGATGTGAAATTCTTCTTAAAGTTAAGAGGTCATGAAATCAAGCACTCAAAGTCATCCAAAAACAAAGCTGCAATGAACCTCCAGTTAAGCAATGTGACAGTCAGAAAATGTCTGGTAAAGCCCACAAGAAGAGAAGAACCCTTAGATTTGATAATGGTGTACTTGCTTATACTCGATTAAGTATCACTCTAGAGGTGTGCAATGTATTACCATAGGAATTTTGTTTTCAATGAGATCTATCTGGTTTCAGTAAGTGTCTTTGTTGGCGAATTGTACTGATGCTAGTTTCATTGTAAAAGCCTACAAGGAGAAATTAATTTTGGTATTTATTGACAATTTGAATAAAATTTGTAAAAAGTGCACTATATAGTCTATATTCCTCGTTAACACGCTGAATTTGTGCCTGTAATTTTCAGTTTCATATAAATTCAAGACTTGGTGAAAAAATTAGGATAGTTTGCACAATAGTCTTGGTATCATGGATGCGCTAAATACTTTCCCTTACCTTTTATATGCTTATTAGTTGGAATCGTCACTTGTGGTCATGATATATAAATTGTTGCTGATGGTGGTTGAAAGTTTAAGTACTCCACCACTCTATGTGATATGGATGTTTTGAATTTTTGCAGGCAGGGTCATCCCAGAGAGTGTGGTCTACAGTTATGGAACTGTTCTTCTGGACCTTTTGAGTGGAAAGCATATCCCTCCAAGCCATGTATGAACATTCTATCCCATATATCATCTTGTTTGTTCTCTGCTATATCATGCTTCCTGGTATCCTGCACTTCAATTATCTGCTCTTCATGTCTGTGTTGTAAATGACCCTCCTCAAGGGTCATTTGTGATGGCATCGTTCACTTATAATTAAGAATTATTAAAATGGGCAGATAAAAATTCTGTCACAAGAAATCCTTGGTACTCCTTTCCATTGTCAGTGAATGTAGCTAGGATACTGCAACAACAAACAATAACCAAGCTTTAGTCCCAAATTTTGGGGTTGGCTATGAATCCTCAACAGACTAGTCATGGTCAACCACATGTATTCTTGTCCATCATTATGAATGTAGTTATGATAATAAAAGATTTAATATCTTTATTTTAAATTATTATATATATATATAAAAAAAAAAAAAAAAAAAAAGGCGGAAATACCATTTTAGTCCCTACATTTTCACGCGATTCTCACTTTGGTCCCTAACTTTTTTTTTCACCGATTTTAGTCCCTATTCTGAATAACGCGTCTCGTTTTTGTCCTTACCGTTACGTTAGAGACGGAAATTGCACAGCTGGCAAACGGAATAAATTAAAAATATTAAAATATTACCCACAAATGCCATGTCATTTTTTAAAAAATTAATTTGTAAATTTTAACTAAATGAAAAAAAAAAAAGGAAAAAACTGAAATAAAAATAAAAACTAAAAAAATTCAAAAACCCAAAAAATTCAAAACGAGAACAAAACAATAACAAACCCAGAAACTTAAAATTTTTAATTTCACTTTCTCTATCTTCCTCTCACTTTCAGAGTCTCTCTTTCTCCCATGCTCTCTCCTCTCTTCCTCTCACCTTGAAAGCTTCTCTCTTTCAATATTGGCTTTTGGGCCTTAGATCGGCGTGGCACAGATCAGCATGGAGGCTTTGGGTGGGTGGATTCAGACCGCGGTCCGGTGTCTGCTCATGGGTAGTCGTCGGTTGCCGTGAGTGAGCTGGCCGTAGCTCGTCGTGGGTCGCCGTGGGTGGGGTGGGATTCAAACCGCGGTCCGATGTTTGCTCATGGGTAGTCGTGGGTCGCCGTGAGTGAGCTGGTCGTGGCTCGTCGTGGGTCGCCGTGGGTGGGGTGGGATTCAAACCGCGGTTCGATGTTTGCTTATGGGTAGTCGTGGGTCGCCGTGAGTGAGCTGGTTGTGGCTCGTCGTGGGTCGCCGTGGGTGGGGTGGTCTTGGCTCGCTGTGTGTCGGTTGGATTTGATGGGTTGGCTGGGTTGGATTCGATGGTGGCTGGGTTGGCTTCGGTGGTGGTTGGGTTGGTTTAGCTAGTGGGTTTGTGGCTCGGCAAAACTAAAGGGTTTGTGGGTTTGATTTGCTGAAGATTTGGGTTTGAGTTCTTGGGTTGCTGGGTTTGATTTGCTGAAGATTTGGGTTTGAGTTCTTGGGTTGCTGGGTTTGATTTGCTGAAGATTTGGGTTTGAGTTCTTGGGTTGAGTTCTTGGGTTGCTGGGTTTGATTTGCTGAAGATTTGGGTTTGAGTTCTTGGGTTGCTGGGTTTGATTTGGGAGTTCTTGATTTGCTGGGTTGGGAGTTCTTGATTTGCTGGAGATTTGAGTTCTTAGTTTCTTCATTCTTCCTGTTAGCATTTAATTTAATTTTTTCTTTTTGTTTTCATTTATGTTCCAGTGATTTGGGTTTGAGGTGTTGGGCTGCTGGGTTTGTGATCTTGTGCTGGGTTTGATTTGGGACAAATACTAAGAACAAGTTGTAAAATGAAGAAGAAGTTGAAGAACACTAAGAACATTAAGAAATTTTTTTTTAATTAAAATTTTTAATTAAATTAAATTTAAGGTTTTTTTTAATTTAATTTATTTTTTAAAATTTTCTGACATGATTTTTAAAAATAATTTAAAATGCTGACGTGGCATTAAAAAAAGTCAAATAATATTTTTTAATAATATTTTAATTGCCACGTTAGCTTCCGTCTGCCACCTAAGACTTTGCCGTTAGGGCACTGACAGTAGGGACAAAAACGAAACGCGTTATTCAGAATAGGGACTAAAATCGGTGAAAAAAAAAGTTAGGGACCAAAGTGAGAATCGCGTGAAAATGTAGGGACAAAAATTGTATTTCTGCCAAAAAAAAAAAAAAAAAAAATACAGAAAACGGCAGAACTTTTGTATGTGAGAAGGTAATATTCATGGTTGCCAAAGAATAAGGCTAATATGTAATATCTAACATCTATAAAATAAAGCTTTTAAGAAATGAACCAATAAAAAAGAGAGTAGCATAATTACATTAATAATGAATTTCATAAGTCATCATAATTTATGCTAACAGTTGGTGTCTGTAGTATAAAAGGTACTTGCAAGAAAAATATTTTGGTTCTCTATTAGGGGACCTATTTATCTGCTTAATAATTTACTCTTTCTTTGTTCTTAGCAAATAAAGCAGGCCTAAGATTGACTAATCTTTAATGTTTCATTTTGTTCACGATGGTGCACAATTATTTTTAACTCTCTCATGTGAATTTTGAATTAATTAAGCGACTTTGATCAAGGCTTGGATGAACACTATGTCAATGAAGGCGAGGTAAAGCAACATTTTCCTCATCACTTTCTATTTTATTCCCCAGGCATTGGATTTGATAAGAGGAAAAAATTTGTCGTTGCTGCTGGATTCATCCTTGGAAGGACAATATGCCCAAGAAGATGCGACTGAGTTGGTTGAACTGGCCTCAAAATGCCTGCAATATGAGGCTAAAGATCGACCTGAAATCAAATTTCTTCTTTCATCAGTAACACCGCTCCAAAAGCAGAAAGAGGCGAGATTTTTAGTGTCTCCAAACTGAACATTAATTAGTGCACTATGTCATTCTGAGATGGCTTGATCTGTGCATGTGTTTTAGCCTAACTGAGGTGTTTCTTTTCATGTTTGTAATCCTAGGTTGCATCACATGTCCTATTGGGTTTAACAAAAACGCCGGTGGTGCTGCCAACCATGCTTTCCCCCCTTGGAAAGGCTTGTGTGAGAATGGATCTTACTGCAGTGCATGATATATTGCTTAAAACAGGTTATAAAGATGAAGAAGGTGCAGAAAATGAAGTGAGTTTCTCTCACCTCCTTACAGAAAATGAAGCAGTTGTAATTTGTCAAGAGAAAGATATTATAGAAAATAAGTAAAAGCAGCCTGCCATCATCAAAATTTTGGGTTTTTCAACTTTTGAAAATTAAAGAGTATTGATGTTTGTAACATCTCAAGAAAGATTCATTCTTGTCTTGCATGACTACTGTGGTAGCATTGTTGCTTTCATGTAATTTGAACATCTGTGATTTTTCAATTATCCTTCTGCTGCTTAGTTTACATGGTTGTGAAAATTTTACTATACTTTAGTCTTTAATCATCTTTCTTCATATTAATTTACATAGTTGGAAGACTAGTAATCTTTTATAATTAATGATAAGTTTTTCTGTAAATATGTTCTTTGTAAAGCTGTCATTCCAAGAGTGGACGCAACAAGTGCAAGATATGTTGAACACCAAGAAGTTTGGGGATATTGCATTTAGAGACAAGGATTTCAAAAATGCTATCGAATATTATTCAAAGGTATGTTCTCATAATTCTTTGTGGAAAAGTCAAGAATACATCTAAAGAATTTTCACCTAAAATAGCAGCCACAGAAACTAAATCTCGACATCCTTATTTTCTTTTATAATACGTTGGAAAAAAGCTTTAAATGTATGTTTGGATACCACTTATTTTGTTAAAACTGAAAAATTATTGCTGAAAGTATTATAAATAAAGGTAAACGTTAGTTGAAATAGTATAGTGGGGCCCATGAATAGTATTAAAAAGTGTAGTGGGGTTCATAAATAATAGCAAAAATAAGTTAAATAGTGAAATAATTTTCATTTTTAATCTCTTTCTAAACGCCCACTAAAGCCTGGTTTGGATACAGCGTTTGCGCGTTTTGCCTCTTTTTTTTTTTTTCCCTCTCTTGGTTAGTCGTGTTTTTTGACTTTCAGTCAGTGTATAGTGCACACCAATGTCCTATTCAGCAATTTTTTAGCAACTTTTTATTAAAAATAACACTATTTACACATTTAAAAATTATTTTGTTATAGTGTTTTCAGTTTTTAGCAAAATAAGTTATATCCAAACAGACCCTAAGTATCTTTTTTATTATATCATCAATTTGGTGATTCATGAGGAAACCAATGACTTTCTCAAGATTGGTATATCTACCTTAGGAAGATAATGACAGCGACTTTCCTCAATTTCTCACCACTCACTTGTGGAAACCTTGCCCGTTACATTTTTTCTTCTCTTGTTAGTTGTTTGTTACTTTCTCCGCTAATGCTTACTTTTCAAGTTCGGTATCTAACTTTCCCCACTAACGCTGACTTTTCAAGTTTGGTATCTTCTTTGGATCAGGAATTTTTTTTTTCTTTGTCATCTTGAACTACTATGTACTCACTTTTCTTATACAGTTAGTATCGATGATGCCTGTTCCCTCGGCTACTATCTTTGTGAGGCGAGCCCTCTCATACTTGATGACTGGCCAAGCAGAACTTGCCTTGAGAGATGCAATGCAATCTCAGGTGTGCTTGCCCGAGTGGCCTACTGCATTCTACATGCAAGCTCTTGCCCTCTCAAAGCTTGGAATGGAAACAGATGCTCAGGACATGCTTAATGATGGAGCCTCCTTTGAAGCAAAGAAACAAAACAGCTGGCGGATATAGGTTCTTGGCTTTTAGCTAATGGTGGTGGCAATCCCATATCTCTTAATTTTTTCTGCTCATTTTTACCATTATGTTGCAAGGGGCATTTGCAAGAAGATCCATGTGAGAACAAGTTTGATATATATGGTATTGATTGGGGTTATTTTTAAGTTTTGCACCCACTTCACTTGATTAGTTTCACACACAGAAATGTATAAAGCATTTGTAATAAACAATAATCTAAGTCAGTGTTTTTAGATTTATATATTGAATTGCAAAAAATTAGTCCTGTCCAAGTTGAGTTATGCACATTATAAATTCATTCTCTTGCTGACTATTGTGTTGTCAATTACAAGCTATTCTGGGTATAATGGAATTATGTTTGGTAAGAGTTAGGTCCAAATCTGTTATAGGAAAAGACCCATTTAGGTAGAAGATTGTTTCTTTGTCAACGAAGTTTAGATAAGTTCTCAAAAGATTCCATATTGACGCAATCTATTTGCTATTTGTAGGATTTTTTTTAGGGAATCCTGAAATTATGGGACTTTTTTTTTTTTTTTTTTTGAGAATCTTATTATTATGGGATTCTTTTATTGTTATTATTATTATTTATTTTTAGACTCATGCTGTTTTAGGATTCATATACCAGTATTGGGATCCTCCAGATTCAGTAAAGGATTTATACTAGTTACTTAAAATAAATAAATAAAAAGAAGGACAAAGAAGAGAACATACGTTATCAATCTGCTACAAAAGTCGTATATGCATCTTTATATTACAAAAAATATAAACTTCTTTATGATTCGCCTAATTTCTTATGCACTAAAAAAGTGGTAGAGCGGTAAATGAGAAGTTTTTTTTGAGTATTGAATATTCGAACTTGGCTCGGCGCCAAAAGTCAAATATTCAAGCTTAATTTGAGTTTCAAACAATGCCTACAAATAATGTTTGAATTCGAGTTCATAAAAATTCCAAAAGTATGAGCTCAATTTGACTTTGTTTGATTCATCATGCAAGTTGAGATCAAGCTCAATAGTAAACTTTTGAGCTCAAGATCCAACACAATTACACAAGTACATTATTAAACTCATATTAAGCATACAATCAAGTTTATTTGGTTTGAACGGGTGGTCTCAACTCTTAATTAATTAAAAGATTACTTAGATATGAGTTTATTTTTCAAGCTTATATCAAGCTTATCACTAACCCCATAAATAAGTCTAGACTCGACTTGTTTTTTTATTTTTTATCAAGTCCTATTGTTCACAATCATATTCATGATTTTTTTTTTTTTTTTTTTTGGACTTGGATTATTTATTAAACTACCCTAAATAAGATTCAAACTTGATTTGTTTATAAACAAATACACGCAGACAAGCCTCTTATTAAGTCAAGTCCAAAATGTTTATGAAAGATTGGTTTATTTAGCCCTACTGACCCTTAACAAATACTGCAAATAAAGTTTTTTATTATTTTTTTAATTATTTTTTTATAAATGAAATGAAATAAAGCAAAGTTAATGGTTTCATTTTTGTCAACCCTAGCTATTGCCTAGGATAAATTATTAATTTATTGTCTCTAACCATTTGGTGCAATGCTAACTTATATATCTTTTTTTTTTTTTTTTTTTTTTATATCAACTTTTTATTATTATTATTATTGAAAACTCAGAAAACAGCCAAATCTCCATAGTACAGATGTATACTCCTAATATATATTTGTTTAATAATATTTAATTTAATAAAAATACTTTAAAAAAAAAAAATATTGGATGGTATCATGGTAAAGGAAACGTGGAGAATGAATATTTTTTTGTTTTTCCTGACACGATTCCCACTTACAGTCCGTGACGGTGTCGCTATCCCTGACGTGGAGGTGGCCCCACAAAGGATATCAAGTGGACCACGCCCTACACGGCTACACCCACCCAAATATTTTTTTAGCCTCTATTTGTTACGCATTTCAAATCAAATAAAATAAAATCTTATATATTTTTATAAAAAAAAAAATCTTATATATTTTGTTAATTATATTTTTATAATATTTAAGATCATTACAAACTTTTTCTTTTTTAGATTATTATAAACTAAAATTTCAAATTTCAAATCAAACTTTGAACTCTAAAAATTGTTAATAAGAACTTGAATTCTTCAAGAATAATTCTCGAGTTTGATGGGAGGATTAAATTGATACAATTTTACAATTTTAGTGTTTGATCTTGAATTAATAAAATATAGGACTGAATTTATAACAATTTTTTTTATAAATGAAGTCTTAATCTGAAAGCAGGTAAGGAGTTAATATATAGGAAAGCAACGCTACTGGCCTCTTCTAATAATTTTTTAATTACCAAAAAAGATAATTTATAACTGTTTTAACTTTATAATTTGATTTGAAAAATTACACTATATTTTATATTTAAAAATAAAAATAAAAATAATTTAGTTCATAATTTTCCCCTTATATAATAGTATGGGCAATGTTTGACTATAAGCCTAGTTGAAGCTCAAAGTTACAACTCTACTCAATATCTTTTTATTAGATTTTAATTTTTTACCAAATTTACCATTGAATTATACTTTCTTCTTATATCTTCCATACTTGTAAAATTTAAAAAAAAAAATCAAAGATTAATAGTTATGCATATAAAATAAATTTATGAATTGAATAGTAAATAACACTCAATTGACATAAAATTTGATATGTGTATTAAGAACAAACAAAAAATGCAATGAAACGGTTAAATTTTTAAATATGTGTCCGCGTAATTTTTTCTTAGTAAGAGTTATGGTTTTAGACTATGGGTCCGTTTGGATACAGCTTATTGTTGCTGAAAGTTACTGAAAACTAATTGTTGCTGAAAACATTGTAGCAAAATAATTTTTAAATGTATAAATAGTACCGTGGGACCTATTTTTTATTTTTTTAATGCATGAACAGGCTGCTACAGTGCGTGAACAGTGTGCTACAGTTCGTAAACAGTAATAATTGTCTCTATATAGTGATTTTACTGTTCATATTTTGAAAAAAAAAAAAAAAGTTCTAAAACGTGAACTTGGAAATGCATCGCAACTTGTTGTGTTATCCGAACACATACTATAATTAAGTTTATAGATAAATTTTGTCAAATTAGTATATTGACTAAACGAGAAATACCACGTTTACAATGCTTTCATAATATCTTCACAATAAATCTTATACAAAAAGTTATTATTAGGTTTAATTTAAATTTACAACTTAAATTATTTTTTTGTCAATTTATAACCGTCACTAACAACGTTTCGCTTAGAATTTGTTCAGTAAAAACATCGTGAATATAGAATATTTATCTGGACTGAAATAGTACTTTGTCGAGAAAAAGGAGAACAAAATAGTGTGGTACTGTGTTTAGCTCTTTGCTTCCGAAACACCCGGACTCGGTCTCAATTTTCAAATATATCAATTACAATAAAATATTCTATCTTTTCTCAAATCTAAACAAAGGATATATATAAACACGATACAAAGCGCAGCTCAAAGTCTATTTTCAGTTTTGACAAACACCAAAACCGACAGCTTTCTCGGTAAATCTCTCTCTTTCTCTCTCTCTAGAACTCTTTTTTCTTTCAAGAAAGGTCTTGTCTTCTGGGATTTTTGTTTGATAATTGGAGAAAATTTGAACATGGGTTTGGTAAAGAATTTGTTTTTAAGGTTTGTTTGATTTGTAGGAGGTTGACTTTCATTTTTTTTTTTGTTTTGCTTGTGGGTTTTGTTGGGTTTTTATGTTTTGCTCTTGTTTTATGTTTTATCTGTTCATTTGTTTTTGAATATGTTCAAAGTCTTTATATTCCTAGAATTCAAGTTGTTTGAATATGTTCATTTGGACACATGTCGTAAACTGAGGTATGAAAAATTGCAAATAGGAATATATTACTTTTTTGAATAGATATGATGGGATTTGAACCCATGTCTTTTCTTTGATGGTAAGAGACTTTATTAGTACAGAATCCGTGGAATATTAAAGAATCATAATCTGGGTTTTAGAAAAAAAAAAAAAAAAAAAAAAAGGAACAAGAACTGATTTGTTATTCAAGGAATGTGAAATATATAAAAACGGATTAGACTTTTGACATGGGGATGGTTCTAATTAGCTAACTTCTTGACAGCACTGTAAGAAACCAATTAGTTTTTGATAATTGCCATTTGGGTTGGGGGCTTTGGCTTCTTCTGGGTCCTGTATTAGGAGTTATTTGAGTGGGTTTGAACTTTGAAGGGAATCTATATGTTAAACCATGGAGTTTTAACAATCTCTCAGAGAAATAAGAATGAATGGTTCTTGTAGGATTCCCAAGAAATTCTTCAATTTCTTCAAGAAGATATTGAATGAGAACATGGTAGACGGGAGGCGGTTTTGGTGATCATATTGGGACCTTTGAGGAAGTTGAAGGGAAAAGATCTCGTGCTTTTCTTTGAAGCTAAACGGTTGTTTAATTTTGTAAAACGAAAGTTAGAGCATCTACTAAACCTAGGAGGGATTTAATCTATCCTCGTCCTAGTTTGATGTTGGTGTTGTGGATTAGCTTGATGCCATGGGTAATGACACGTCCACCCCTATAATATGTGTAGGTTGGTGGTTAAGGTCATGGGTTCAACTCTCATAGGGTGTGTGAGTTGCTTACCAATCCCAAAAAAAGGGGGTTTATGGAAATGATTTAGAAACGATTGTTTAACAAAAAAAGATATAAGAAATTTCATTTAAGGACTTAAACATCTCAAGAGGTTCTGTTAAAAAGTTGAATATGAAAAGGAGCTCGGTAGAGCTTGACTTATGATTTTTTTGTAATGCAAGTGCAAAAAATTCTGATATTTAATGTTTGGCAAAGTTTCTGATGGGTTCGTTTTATACTATATGATCTACAGTCCAATTCAGAGTATCAGAGAGTTTCAAATGTTAAGAGCTTTCACTTTGTGAAAATTGCAGTATATACTTTCTACAAGGAGGTTGCAGGTCTGAGGAGGAGGTGGTTGTAAGAACAGTTTTTAGAAGTCTTTTAAAACCTTAGGAGGAGGTGGTTGTAGAGTCAAATAGTTGAGAACAAGAAGAATTTCTGTCATGAATGAAATAGATGTAGAATAGTAATGGTATATTCACCTTGAGCACTGGTGAACAGACAAAGTTCCTCTTTGTGCATAGTAACTTTTCGGGATATGATATAACAGGGATATCAATTGTTGGTACATAGTTAATTTTTTTATTTATTTAAAAAAGTGTGCTAATATCTGGTTTTTGAAGTTATAAATAACAAAACAACACATAAGTACATAACTCATAATCCATGTTTGACATTTATAGAGATTTGGAATATTGAAGTTCTTCTAAGCCACAAGATCCCATCTTTTACATTTAAACCCCCCTTTCCACAGCAGTAAGAAATTTATGAAAAGAATAATAAGTACATGGGTGAGTGCAATGGGTCCTAATTAATATATAATTAAGCCCCATTTTTTTTGGGTAAGAATTCAATTTATTACTCCCAAACATATACTTGCTATAGCCATGTCATATCTATGCCATGTTTGTGTTGTATTGTACCATATTTATGTTGTATCCATGAAACAAAAGAGTAATTGAGATACCTATCCAATGCAGACCTCATTTTATTTTAATGTATCTTTATTAGATATGGGTACGGCATGTTTTTTTAGCATCCGTGCTTCTTAGCTTTTAACAGTCCCTCTTGTAAAGTCCTTATGGATTTTGAATTAGCTCTCTTGAGTCCAAAACCAATGATTGTTCATGTCTAGTTTTTAGTACTGGCTTTGTCAACATCGTCTGTCTTTAATAGTATATCTTTTAGATTTTAAGCTACCACTGACCCTGACATGTTCTTTCCTTGATTCGGCCTCAATCAAGTTCAGTGACTTTGCAATTAGAGTTAATGGAAGACTAAAGATTCATGAGCATATGACCATGAGTGGTCAGATTCATTATCTAGGCTCAATTTTGTCCAAAGGTGGGAGACTTGTTGCTAATTGAATTAAATTGTTCTAAAGTTTTCTGTTCTGCAATGTAGTTGACAATGTGGAGGGTGAGATCTATAATGTATTATATTGTCTAATACTTAATTTACAAATCTTAAGGTTGTCACATTCGGTAGATGAGTGTGTCACATTGGTGAGGGTGATCAGTTTTAGCTTGATTATGCTTCAACGGTGACAGTTAGACTAGAAAGGATGAAAGTCAAGGTAGTAAAAAAATGTATGCTGAAGGATGTCTTGTTAGAAAGTGTCAGTGAAAGCTGAATGATGAACTGGTATAACTTTCGAAATCTTAAAAAAAGGGGCCAAGGGCTTTGTGATGCAGGGAGCACCAAAATCATCTAAGATTTTATTTATGAATATGAAATTAGCTTTGTTTTTGAATTTGAACTATGAATTTTTGGTTTTTAATGTTGAGGGTTTTAAGGGATTTAATGAAGCACTTACCATATTGGTGTAATCCCTAAACCCTATTAAATTAATGGTTTTGTAATCATGAAAAGGGACAATTTGAATACTTTGTGATGCAGGGAGCACCAAAGTCATCTAAGAATTTATTTATGAATGTGTAATTAGCTTTGTTTTTGGATTTGAATTAGAATTATTGGTTTTTAATGTTGAGGGTTTTAAGGGATTTAATGAAGTACTTACCATATTGGTGTAATCCCTAAATCCTATTAAATTAGTGATTTTGTAATTGTGAAAAGGGACAATTTGAATAAGAATGATTTGATGATTTGAGAATAGTGATTTTCTCTTTGTTTGGTGGCGATGCCTAACGCTTGCAGGCAGATTCTAGGTGGTGAAGCCTAGGGTTTGTTCTGTTTATCTTTTTGTCCTTTTATCTCTATTTTCCTACCGTGTTCTACATCACTTTGTATATTTACAATAATGCTGCGGAAGTCATTGGGTGCTAGTAAATATATGGATGGGACTTCTTAGTGGTCTAAGAATGGAGGGGGACATAAAAATCTTCCATCACTTTACCCTGAAGAAGAAATAGCTGATGCTTGATGGATATGAAGGATTTCATCCCTCTAGCTTGGTTGGAAATGTTTGTAATATCTGGTGCTTTTTTATGGGAATGGGTTGAGTCTGGTTTCTTGGGTAGGTTCTCTTTGTTTAAATTGAATTTAATGTAGTGACGTAGAATAAGCAGTTAATGGTAGCAGTGATCAGATGCAGCCCTGGAGTGGTTGGCAAAATAGATTGTAGTGAAGCTTTGAAGCTTCTTTTATCTCTCTTTCTCTGTCTTTCACCAACCCCCCCCCCCCCCCCCCCCCCCCCCCAAAAAAAAAAAAAAAAAAACCCCCTTTTACTGCTACAAGATGTTACAATAGGCATAGAAAATGCATCATTTGGTGCCAAATCTTTTTATATTTCCTGAATTAGTTGCTTGGGTTTTTTGAGATTCTTTAAAAATTGGAGTTTGAAGCATCAAGGATTCTCTTATCTTTAGTTGATGGGGGTTTCCCAGATCTGGTGCTTGGGCAGTGCCAGTCCAAATTGATTATCTATTTGACTGGTAAGGAAATGCAAGTAAACTGATACAGAGTTTACCAACTCAAAAATAAAATTTTCTGATCAAATTGAGATTATTTTTTACTTCTGTGTAAGTGGATGGTAATACTTTTTGCTATATGCTTTTTAATTTAATTTTTTATTTTAAATATCTAGCTAACTTGTTATTATTTTTTTGGTGTTTTTTTTTTTTCCCCTCTGAGATCACTAATTTCCATTAATGGACTCTATATACTCTATATACATGCAGACCCAGCAGATTATTGTTTTATGGATAAGACAGTACCTGGCAAGGAGGTTCCTGACGAGGTGACTCGAGAGTCGCTTATTTCCATTTCTTATTCTGAACCAGATAAGCTTCCCACTTCAAAACTCTCGTCTGAAAAATTGAATGGTGAGAATCATCTTGGAAGGGTTGATTCCAATGGGGATGAAAAGTACAGGTCTGAGCTGATTTCTATTTCCTACACACTGTCACCTGAAACTGGGGGTCTACCTGTTTCACTTTCACCTGGAGAACTCAAGGATTAGCCGGACAGCGGGTTCCGTCTTATGGATATTGTGGTATGTTGTGTTGTTGAACTGTGGTGATATTAAGTGCATGGATTTCTGGTCTACGTGTAATGCAATGCGTGTCTTTCTGGAAGTTTACATTATTGTAAAATAAACCTCAGACAGAATTTTACACCATTTTGAGTGAGGAAGCTTTACTCGGGCTAATATATGAAAATCTGTAGCTTCCTTGCAATTTCCTTATTCATTTTACTAGGTTTTTTTTTTCTCCAAAATGTAAATGCTTGAGTCCACAAGCTCAAGATGTCTGATCCTGTCCTTGGTGTGTCTGTTTAAATGCCGCATAAAACAGCTGCTCTTTTAAGGTGATAAGTAGGTTTTTTTTTTTTTAGCGAGTTTTTGGTGTATAGGAGCTTGCTCTGCACACTGCCCTGTAATTTGAATTAGTTTGGATTTGGTCTTTGTTTTTTTGCATTTTCTATATATGTCTAAGTAAAGTATTTGATGATACAAATATTTACAATAGGTATTCCCTTTGGGACCTATGTATACATTTGGTCAAAGTTTTGTCAATGTTACAACACTTAATAGTATTCTATTGGATGAGTGTTTTGACAAATCTACTAATGAATTACATTATTTCTTTATACTTTCCATGGTCACAAAATGTGAAGATGATAATAGATTAATAACTATTACATCTATAAAATGCTTAAATTTTGCCAATGAGGTTTAGCTCAACTGGCGCCTCTTATAAGTTCTAGGAATTAGGTTTTTTTCTTATTGTAGGTAGGTCATCTGTTCAATCTGGAATTCCATCTCTTGTTTGGTTTCTATTATCAGTTTCAGTTCATTTGTTCTAATTAATATCTATGTCAGGCTTATGGCCAACTTCATGTGGCTTGTTGCTCATGACAGACTTGTTACCAGTGAGAGGCTGAAATCTAAAGGAATGGTTGGGCCAACCAGGTGCCCAAGTTGTGAAAGAGGGAAGATTTAATATTCTCCAAATAGATTGACATGAAATTTAGGCATACGTGTTAAGAACATAAAGTACGTATAATCCAATAGTTATTATTAACAATTGTAACACTGACCAAGGGTTAGACCAGGTTAGCATGATCTTAACTTAAAACCATATATATTAGGCATCCGCTTCACCTACAAGTGGTTTTGATATTAGACATCTCATTACATGTTGTAATTTGATTTATCAGTAGTCAACAAAAAAGACCATTGCAAATGCAATAAAGCAAGTATTGGTCTCTATTGTTCCTTAGTTTTTTGTACCTGGGAGAAAATTTGTAGTTAAAAAATTGTGGTTGTGGCCTTGTGGGCTATAATAGAGAAATCCAATACTCAGGATGTAACTAGTTAATGGATGGATCTTTCCAGGTTGGAGTTTTTGTTTTTTAGTAGAACTTGTGTTAGAATTACAAGTGTCTCTCTTTCATTAGTTGAATCTAGAGATGGACTATGCCAAAATTGTGATGTATAGCTTTCAACTTTCCAAGATGCTTTTGATTGGGCTCTTGGTATGCTGAGGGAAAATCTTTGAAATCTATGACGAGGGGCTGGTTATTTTGTTGTGATCATCTATCATATATGACAGGGTTGAAATAAGAAGTCTTTCCTTAATCTTTGAAATCTAAGAAGTCTTTTTTAGTAGAAGTTGTGTTTGAATTACAAGTGTCTCTCTTTCATAAGTTGCATCTAGAGATGGACTATGCCGAAATTGTGATGTATAGCTCAATTTTCCAAGATGCTTTTGATTGGGCTTTTGGTTTGCTGAGGGAAAATCTTTGAAATCTATGACTAGGGGCTGGTTATTTTGTTGTGATCATCTATCGTATATGACAGGGTTGAAATAAGAAGTCTTAGTCTTTGAAATCTATGACTAGGGGCAGGTTATTTTGTTGTGATTATCTATCATATTTGGCAGGGTTGAAATAAGAAGTCTTTCCTTAATCTTTGAAATCTTTAGTCTATGACTAAAGGCTGGTTATTTTGTTGTGATCATCTATCATATTTGGCAGGATTGAAATACTAAGTCTTTCTTTTAAGGTTTAAACTAATAGAGATCTAAGACCGGTTCAACAAAGCATACAGAGTCAAAAGTAGGGTCACAGTTGGTGCTTTAAAGGACAGGGCATTGTCTTGTTTGCTCCATAATTTGTCTCCCTAGTCGGACTTTTTTTCTATCTTGTTGATGTGTTGTGATCCTGACTTGACTTCATTGGCTTTGTCTGGAGCTTTTTTTTTTTTGGTGATTCTTTATAAAATTTCTTCTTTTTGCTGCAATGGCTTTGTCCTTTGAAATGTCCCTTCAGATTGAGTTGGGGATTTAATACATTATATATGCAAGGTTTGTGAAGGAGTATTCTCTTATTTTTTTCAATAAATAAAATTATAGCTCTTAAACTGTCATAATGAGTGTAGTGATTATTTATTTAGTTAAAAATATGTGCATTGCGTTTTTTTTTTTTTTTTTTTTTATCAGCTGTCCATATCAATAATCTAAGGATATAATTTTTTTTTCCCACAATTATTGACATGGTCTATTGTGATTTGAGCACAATAAAATTTAATATTTGTGATGGGATCATGTGAATGTGACGTTCTCCAATCACAATTGGTCACCTTAATATGAAGTAAAAAAGAAGTGTTTTAAGGCTTTGCTCTATTCATATTGCCTAAGAGGCCAAATGTTTGCAATATTTGAATGCACACGCCAATGGCTTTTGGGCCAAACGGTACTTTCGAAAGATGCATGAGTATTTGCCTAACCAAAATGGTAAAAAAAAAAAAAAAAAAAAAAAATTCTCATCATCTTATTGACTGAAATGCACAAATTCATAATAGTGGAAATTGGGGCCTCCTATTTGAAATAATGTCATGCTTCCAAATGTTGGTTTCTAGTTTAAAATATACCCAGTTATAAATTAATTTTCTTCCTGTGGATAAGTGATCCGGAAGCGCACACAATATATATATATATATATTATTTTATATTGCATTGTATGGGCATTGTGACAACTATATAATATGTTTTGTCGCCCATATTTTAATTTGATTTTTATGCTGAGTATATGTTTGTCTCCTTTTGACTTATTGGAATGCGTCCTTTGGCATTTGTTTCTGATCATGTCTTTTTTTTTTTGGATACGACTGATCATGTCTTTTAGTTGCATTGTTTGGAACTGATGCATGGCTTTATCCTACTTTAGTCTGTTGTGGTTGTCAATTTTCATTGTTTGATGATGCAAAGTTGATATATTCAAGGTTCTAGAAAATTTCAGAACCTAAAATGGCTGAAGCTTTGACCGGTTAGTTGGCTTTAGATTTATTGTTTATCTACTTTTTATTTTTTATTTTTTTTATTTTTTTTATTATCATTTTTTATTTACACACCTCTACATTGTTTTGAAATGAAAAAAAAAAAAAAAAAAAAATGGAGAGGACATTTTTAGGGCAATAATAAAAAGGATACATTGGCATCGTTATAAAATAGTTTAGAATGTATTGTAAATTTTGAAAGTTAAGTTAGACCTATTCAAGTGATGCCAAATTGTAAGGAGTAAAGTGCATTTTTAACCCTTCTTTTTCAGTTCATTTTTTTTAATAGCAAAATATTATTTTGGTTCCTACATTTGGTAGTAGTTAATTTGGCCCCTATCATCAAATTATAGATTTTCTTATCTTTTCTTGGCAACCAAACATAAAAACACAAATAAAATTTACCAATCTCCAACTCCGGTAGACAACTAGACACACATCAACTTAGCAACTAAAAAATCCTCAAATTTGGACCTAGAGTGACTGAAAATTGAAAATAATAAGACCAATTGACTTCAATTTGAAAATAATAGTTACCAATTTGATTGCTACCAACATGTAGGGATCACATTAATTGTATGTTGAAAATAACAAAGACTAAATTGAATGCAAACAAAATCTAGGGATCAAATTGACAATAATCTCAAAATATAGAGACTAAAATGATATTTTTACCTATTCATCAATGCTTAGTTACATAATGCAGGAAACGTTTCACCATTCTACAATTCTGTCATTGGTTGAATACATGACCTCCCTTATGTCAAATTAAGGGGGAGAGACGTTAATCAATATCAATACATAAAGAGGAAATGTGTGAGAACATAAGGTGCTGTCATGTGGCGCAATATAATAGAATTTCGTCATTTAGCACCTCATCATCTTTTAATCCTCATATATCACTCTTTAGCCTTCTACCTAAGCAAAGCTTTAAATTAATTTATCTATTTAACTTTCCACCTAATTTTATCCTCCTACCAAAATTTAGCCTTCAACCTAATCAAAACTTTTAAATTAATCATCTATTTAACCTTCCACCTAAGCAAAGATTTTATTAATTTATTTTTTTGTATTCAACAATAAATAATTTTCTCTCCTTAAAATTTATATTAAAAAAATAATTATGGAAACCACTTAGCATGATATGTATGTACTTATGTATGTATGAAAAAAAAAAAAAAAAAAAAAAAAAAAAAAAAAAAAAAAAAAAAAAAAAAAAAAAACATGTAAATGCCAAGCCAATTAAAAAACGGAGTAGAGTATTTGAGTAAAAAATAAAACTATTAGAAAATGGAGGCTGGAAGGTTGCACACCAAAGGACAAGCCTATGGTCATATACAAGAAAAGGATAGTCAAGAAGATGTGTTCTATATACATGGAATCCTCAATAAAATTTTACAGTGGAAGTATTAGAAGTAAAAAGTCTAATGGTACAATAATTATCCATAATAAGGATAGCTGTAAGGGCAATTGTAGAGCCAGAATTTAACATTGGTAACATACTTATGTCCCCAAACACCCATTGTGGGTGGCTAAAGTTTGAGCTAGACCAAACTTGAGTTGAGGGTTGAGGCCCATGGATTCGTAGCCCAACCCACATGTGAAGGGCCTGAACTAGATCATTGAATGTGACTATGTTAAGATCTAAATAGATCAGTCCTGCTCTTTGAGGAAGAGAAGTAGTGCCAAGGAGAATTAATGTTTTAGGGGAGTCTGTAATTTGAGCACGAATTTCGATATAGGGTTCAAGTTACAAGGGAATCATCGCAGCGACAGAGCAAGGGGACCCACCCCTTAAGTACAAGATCAGACATGCTAGAATAGTGACCTAGACTCAAAGTGCCATTCAGAATATTCCCATCATTGTTGACCCATTAACAAGAGAGTATAAAAGAATAGAAATTTGGAGGAATAGGGGTTGGAACAGTTCTTCTAGGGAGAGAAACAATAGTAAACAAGAGAATAACACACTATATTTGGGAAGAAGTAATCCAACTCGAGATACTTCAGGGGTACCTCAGTGAAGTAAGAACCTCCACGAGTGGCTTAGAGGACAACACATAACCACCCTACAACCACCAACCACCAATCCAACTCTTCTTGGGACCTCCCATTGTGAGCTATACCCTCAATATCACACAAATTATTTGGGGCCCAAGCCCAACTGATTGTCACATAATTGCGGGTTGAACACCCACACCCATAAATATACTTATATATATATATATACACACAAGCATATATATAAAAAAAATATATATGTATATATATATAATACTTAAGACAAATATTTGGACATTCTCATTTGGCATTCTGTTTCCTCGGGTGTGTACCCTATTAAATCTGGCTACAATTTTCTTACAAAGGAAAATCTTGAACATAGTCAGAATGTTCTAACCTGAGCCTTCATGACAGCTTTTGGAAAACAATCTGGTTGGCCAAAATTCCAAATAAGGTTCAGAATTTTCAATGGCGTGCTTGCCGAAATGCAATCCCTTCAAAGAAAAATTTGGTTCGACAGAGTATTCTCTCTAAAGATAATTGCGAGTTATGTTGTTCTGCCCAAGAATCAGCGCTTCATGCTTTATGGGAGTATTACGGACTTACAAATATTTGGGAGACTAATTTACATTGACTTTTCAGAAGAACTAGAGTTTTTTCAAGCTTTTTCAAACTGGTGAAATTCGTGTTAGTTGAGGAACTTGATTTAGAGCTCTTTGCCATGTGTTGAGGTCCAAAAAATCACAATGTTGCACCAAGGCCCAAAACCACCCAAAGGATTAAAATCTAGAAAAGTAAGACATTTGGGCTTCCAATAAAGAAAAATGAGGAGAGGTCCTAACCCATTAAGGGTCCATAAGGAGGGGCCCAAATCCATGAATTGGCAAGTTTCAGACCTCATAAAAACAAAGGAAAGAAAAAGCCCAGCCCAGCCCTTAAAAGGTTAGAAATATCGTTGGGATCCCAGGAACGAAACTGCGCCAAGATGCTTGGGGATTCCCAAGAGCCTAGGATCCTCGGGATGTGTAGCAGGTCAGGTTGAGATTAAGACGATTCAAGGGGGCATGCCAAGAAACATAATGAACCAGAACAGATGTGTCCCTATCAGCCACCCAATGATGCAAAAAAGGAATCAGAAGGCTTGGGAACCAACAATTCATAAGTAAGGGTCTGGTACCTCGGGGAACCCAGGAAGGAAAAAAAAAACCACCAAGGAAGGTGGCTGGGGATCTTTCAACGTGGCAGAGAGGAATCAGGTCACTTGGAAAAAATTACAAAAGGGAAAGCAGCCAAAAGGTGGGTCTGAAAAGATAGAATCTAGAAGCCTTGGAGAAGGTAAGAATAGAGGTCAGCCTTCTAGGAGCCCCTAGAACGCGAAAGTCAACTAGAGACTTTTGAAGAAGGAACCTCAAAAGAAGAAAATAATGAGGAATGAGGAAGGGACCAACCATCAATGTTACTGACACAACATTGAATTTGGTACCCAGGAGAGTAAATGGAGGGAATCAATGGTACCCTGAGAACCCTAGGGTATCACTATAAAAGAGTAAGCAGCTAACAGTGAAGGACATTCAGCCACAATTAATTGAAGTAAAAATACTTGAGAAAACTTTTCCAGAATTCAAAAAGAGAGAAAATGGAGGGAAAACACTGTTTGGGATCCTCAGAATAGCCACTAGAGAACCCATACTTAGATTCAAATGGATTCAAACTTTGCAAATCTTAGAGGCCTGAAGAGCCATCTAAGTCTGTAATTTTTGAACTTATTTGGACCTCGTAACATGTCCTAGTGAGCATAATGTATTGAATAATTAAGGAAATAATAAAGCATTTTACATTATTTTAAGGACTATTAACATCCTATTGTACTTTCCTCTTTCTTACTATTTTGTTCCTTGCTGTTCCCTGTTGTTCAATACATATATGTTCTGTATGTTAGTATGTATGTATTGTAGGATTCATGCCCTGTGCACCACTTGGTTCAAAATTAGCCTTGTTTAGCTGCGGTGAACCAAGTCTAGTCCTTTAAAATATAAAGTATCAGGCCTAGGATCCTCACTTCCTTACTTAGGCCTGTGTGTTGCTTTTCCAAAAAAAAAAAGAACCTACACATTAAGGTGACTCCGCTGGGGACTGGGCAAATGAGAGGGAAGAAGCAGTCCCTTCGCAAAGCATGGCTCTAAGACCAACGAACAGTAAAGATACCAATGTGCCACCTACGGCATCTGAGCTCGTGAGAGAAAATGAGGTAGCTTCCAAGTAGAGGAATGAGGTACCTCTAGTGGAGCAAAAGGTCGTCTCAAGACAGAGGTGTGGGATGCAGGAGCTAGACCCCATGGCTCGAATGACAGAAATGATGAAAGATTTGTAATAAGAGATCCACCTCCTCAAAGAGGGAAGGAACTAAGAAATTAGGGACAACACCCCCTTGTGGTCAACCAAGAGAGAGCCCAACCAGAGGGAGGAGGGTTAGTAGTAGGAGGGGGAGCTAGCCCCTAGTATCTCACACTGGTAGATGTCAGTGCCTTTTTGGAACAAGAAAAGGAAAAGCTCTCAAGGATCCCCAAGCAATTTTCTTGGGATCCCCCATTACTACTAGAACTCCTTGGCAAGCCTTACCCCAAGGGATATGAAACCCTAAAGTTCCACCATTTCGATGGAAGGAACGAAAGTGTTGTGGAACATATGAGTAGGTTCATTCACACCATGAGTCCTTACGCAGGAGATAAGGAGCTGTGTCTAAGAGAGTTTGTTAAGTCTCTAGTGGATAAAGCATATACATGGTACACCACCTTGAAGCCTAGGTCTATCAAGACCTGGGACAACATGATGGAGAGGTTTTGTGCGAAGTACTATCTAGGTGAAGATGAGGTCACATTTCGAAGCCTTTAGATGGTAAGGCAAAGGCTTGGAGAGGATCCTATCCAGTTCATCAAAAGATTTAAAGACGTTTCTCTGGACTGCTATAGAGACCATGAAGAAAAGGAGCTCGTGGAGACCTGCATATCCAACATGCTCTTTGATTATAGGCTTAATCTCGAAAATCTATGCATAACCCAATTTGCTGACTTGCTATAAAGAACTAAGATTATAGCATTAACTATGAGAACAAAAAGAGTGCCAGTACCCTAGGCTATGACGGCTTTAGTAGGCGAAAAAAGGAAGAGACCTGAAGGAAAAGTGGTCGAGGTACCACTTGTGATCCCATGTACTGTAAAAGAATTAAATCATGTTTTGGATAAATGGATTGGAGATGGAATTGTTAGGCCATTCACTGTATCCAAGCCACCTACTAAGGAAGAAAGAAAGAATAATTTGTTTTGCAAAATTCATAACTATGTCAAGCACTCTACTAAGGATTATTACCTCCTCCATAGGCTTTTTCACAAGAAACTTAGGGAGGGGACCCTAGAGCTTACTTAAAAGGAACCCGAGTTGCAAAGGAACCCGTTACCCAATCACAAAGGGAAGGGAGTGGTGATCCACGGGAACCTGGCGAAAGGAGAAAAGTTTGAAGGATCATTCCATCCAAACACAGTTAAGACCCTTCAGAAAAGCCCCAAGTTCAGATCATTGTTCAATCAGCTAGGGTTTGGGCCATAAGCAAGAAAGATTGCCATAGAGTCCTTCATGAGTATAACTGCAGACTCAAGGGTAGAATGTTTCATAGCGGAATTCCATGCTAGCCGTGCTTACTTGGAAATAACTAATGCAATAACCTTCACGGATGAAGACATGGAAGTTGAACACCTAGACCATCGCAGACTCTTTTATTTAATGGCCGCCATAAATGGTGTCCAAATCATAATAGCATTGGTAGATATAGGGGCATCACTCAACCTTATAACCAGTACCCTAGAAGCTATAGGCTTGACTGGCAGGAGGATACTAGGGGCTCTTATGGAGATAACAGGATTTGGAGAATCAGCAGAATCGACTAAGGGATACGTGCAACTGGTTTTAAGGGTTGGCCCAATAGTAACCTTAACAAAATTCCATGTGATTTACTTAGAAGTTTCTTACCATGTTCTGTTGGGATGCCCTTGGCTCTAAGCATCACCTCATTCCCTCTACATACCATTAATGTGTTGAAGGAAGATTAAATGGGAGGCCCGTAAGGATCCTTGCTAACCCGAACCTTTTCAGCCAAGAAGAAGTGAAATTTGTAGAAACAATGTTTTATGACAAGTTGGAACCAGGTGATGAGAGCCCCACACCGGGAACCCCAGGAGCACCTATCTTGGAAGAAGAAGAAGGAGGAAGTACACATGGCCTAAGGAACCTCTTGGAAAGAAAAAGGAAAAAGAAGGAGATTAGCTCCTTAAGATCTCGGGAATGCGTAGTAGTACGGGAGCCCGAAGGAAGGCTAATATATTGTTTATGAAGGTACGCGAGGCCTAAGTGCCTTGTGCAGGAGGGTCTTGGATCACCAAATTGTATAATAGCTCAAGAAGAAATCCTAGAGGACCCAGACAAGGAAGCACAAATCTAGCCCGAGGAGGAATTGGAAGAGGTAAACTTGAGGGTTGGCCTAGGTTCCCTGAAGCCTATCTTCATTAGCAGCTAGTTGACAGCACAAGAAAAAGAACAGTTAGTAGCATTACTCAAGAGGTATGTGGATGTATTTGCATGGACATACGATGAGATGCCTGGCCTAGATCCAAGGCTAGTAGTCCATTCTCTCAATGTGGACTCAGAAGTCAAGCCAGTGGTTCAACCAGCAAGGGTCTTTCACACTAACATAGAGGCTCAAATAACTTAAGAAGTCATGAAGCTGCTAGCAGCTGTGTTCATTAAGCCAATCGAGCATCCTAAATGGCTTTCTAACATAGTATCCGTGAAGAAAAAAAAAAAGGCCAAATTCAGTGTTGTGTGGATTTTCACAACCTAAACAAGGCATGTTCAAAAGATAAGTTCCTCCTGCCTAATATTGATGTCCTTGTAGATTCAGCTGCAGGAAACTCCATGTTTTCATTTATGGATGAATATAGTAGGTATAACCAAATTCGCATGGCTGCCAAAGATGCAGAGAAGACAACATTCAGGACCCCTCGATTGGAAATTTTTATTATATTGTGATGCCCTTGGCCTTAAAAATGCAGGGGCCACGTACCAACAAACTATGACAGCTATCTTCCATGATATGATGCATAGGGAAATAAAAGATTATGTGGATGACATTGTGGTAAAGTTAACAACTAGGGCAGGACATTTCCAGGTATTTGAACAAGTTTTTGAAAGGTACAGGAAGTACAAATTGCACATGAACCCCATGAAATGTGCCTTTGGAGTGTCTGCTGGAAAATTTCTTGGGTTTCTAGTACATCACAGAGGTATAAGTGTGGATCCAGCTAAGGCCACAACCATCACAACAATGAAAAGACCTACAACGGTTAAAGAGCTCAAAAGTTTCCTAGGGAAGGTCTCCTACATCAAGAGGTTTATGCTAGGATTAGCTTCGGTTACAAGTGATTTATCCAAACTGTTGAAAAAGGGGGCTGAGTTCACTTGGGAAACTGAACAGCAGGAAGCCTTTCAAAGGATCTAGCAGATCATGAATCATCTGCCTACCCTAGAAGCACCCGTACGTGGGCAGCCCTTGTTGCTATATCTAGCATCAAACTCCCAGGCTATACGAGCCTTGCTAGCATAGGAAGATGATGATGGGAATGAACAAACTATTTATTATGTGAGCAGGACACTAAAAGATATGGAGACCAAGTACCCCAGGATAGAAAGGGTGTGTCTAGTGGTTATTTACACATCCTAAAGGCTAAAACGGTACTTCTCAACCCACTAGGTCCTTCTAGTGACTAAGTCTTATCCCATAAAAGCACTCCTTCATCAACCTCTCCTAACAGGAAGAATAGCATTGGGCTAGTCTTGCCCTCTTAATATGACATCGGTCTGAGGAGCTCCAAGGCTATTAAGAGCAAAGCCATAGTAGATCTGTTAGCCCAGTTCCCAAGGGAAGAAGAGTGTTCAATAAACGAGGAGATCCCCGAAGAGGTGGCAGTGGTAGTGGCAGAACTCCCAGGAAAGAAGCGGACCATGAGATTTGATGGGTTAGTAACGACAACTTCAAATGGCTTGAGAATTATGCTAAGGCAATGTTTGGATCAATGTAAAATATTTTTCGAAAAATAAATATTTTCCGGAAATGCTATTTTTGGGAAAGGAAAATATTTTCAAGTGTTTGGTAATATTCTGAAAATGCTATTTTCCACCACCACCCACACACAACCCACCACCACACAACAGGAAAACCACTAAAACACCACCACCCACACCACCACAACAACAACAAAAATCCACCACAACCAACACCACCACAAATCCACCTCAACAACCTATCCACATAAAAAATGGCTATCAACAAACCCACCGCAACCCAATAAAAACCCACACAATCGGCTGCAGCCCACAACCCAAGGATCCACACCACCGATCCCCACCACCACCGACTCATAGGCCACAACCCAACGATCCATTCTTCTAAAATCGGAGTGATTGGAGCCATCAATTTCGTCGGAAGAGAAGGTAAAGATCGAAGCTTTGGAGGAAGAGATCGCAGAGCGATTGGTGCGATCTCAGTGATCTCGGCGGGACGATCTCGGTGCGATCCTGGGGTGTGATCACAGTGCGATCGGTGCGAATCTCGCCAGAGCTTGGCGGGCTTGGCTTGGCTGGGCGGTCGGCTCTAGGCTTTCTCTTCTTCCCCTCTCTATCTCTCTCTCTCTCTCTTTCTTTCTTTCTCTTTGCGCGTGAGTCCGGAAATGGTTTGAAGGTAAAATAAAAATGTAAAACCATTTCCGGGTCAAAGGCTTATTTTACATGGTCAACTGAAAAGCATTTTTGGAAAATTGATTTTCCATGCACAACCAAACACCCGCATTTATAGAAAAGCATTTCCGAAAAATTGATTTTTCATGCGCAACCAAACACCCACATTTATGGAAAAGCATTTCCGAAAATGGTTTTCACCCAAAACAAACATAGCCTAAGTTGCAAAGATGAGAATACTATGCCATTATCCTTCAAGCTTGAGTTTCCATGTTCAAATAATGTTGCTGAGTACGAAGCATACCTGACTAGGCTGGCCGTAGCGCTCAGCATAGGAGTAAAGCGTGTGAGGGTTTTGGGAGATTCCAACCTCATGGTCTCCTAAGTAAAGGGTGACTTCGCACTAAGAAAGTAAAGTTTGGCAACTTACAGAACTTGGGCGCAAAAGGTGGAGCAGAAATTTCAGACCTTTAGCATGAAGCATGCCTAAAGGAGCGAAAACAGGTTCGATGTTGCACTAGTCACCCTGGGATCCTAGATACCATTTAAAGGAAAAAGTACTTTGATAAGGGTAAGTAAGTAGGAACATTCCATCATAGGGATCCTCAAAAAGATGTTCCCTAAAGAACCAGAATAGAAAGATTAGAGAGATGAGGTAAGAAGGAAGATAGAAAAATTGGGGCATGAAGGAAGCATCAAAGAACTAAAAGATTACATTTTGATAGAAGGAGAGCTGTACAGGAGGCTGTCCGAAGGTATCTTATCCAGATGTATCAACGAGAAAGAAGGGAAGCTGGGATTAGAAGAATTACATAGCCAAGTCTATGGAATTGCAAAGAAAATCAGCCTATACAGGAGGATGCAGCGCATGGGGTACTACTGGCCAAACATGAACAAAGAAGCTGTGACTGTATAGGAGGAATGCCAAAAGTGTCGGCTTTTAGTGAACAAAGAAGAAAGTTATGCTGTGTTTATACTGGAGGATTGGAGGACCCCATTCATGGAATACTTAGCTCAAGGGATCTTACCAACCGACAAGACACTGGCCCACCAGCTCAACAAACTCGCTGTTAGATACTTCTTGCAGAATAGAACCTTGTTAAAAAAAGAGTACAGTAGGGATCCCCTAAGATGCCTGGGGCTCAGGGAAGCTAGAGAAGCAGTTAGGGAAGTCCACTCTAGTGACTATGAAAGTCACCTAGGGAAAAGAAGGCTCTACAGGCAACTACTGCAGTTGGGGTACTATTGGCCCACAAGAAAAAGGACTCCGAGGAGTTGGTTAAAACGTGTCATGTACGCCAAGTACTTGGAGATGTGATCCATACTCATCCAAATGTGCTACAAGATATGACCACACCATGGCCTTTCCACACTTGGGGGCTCGATCTTATAGGACCTATAAGTCCTTCTTCTAATGGCCATATATGGATCTTGGCAGTCACCGAGTATTTTACAAAATGGGTAAAGGTCGTCCCTTTGAAAATGGCCATTGGAGCAGCTGTGGCAAACTTCATTCGGGAACACATCATTACAGGTAACACATCATTACACGCTTTGGGATCCCTAGGAGACTGATCAGTGACAATGGTACCCCATTCATAAATAAGGATATGAGGAAGCTAATCGAGGTGTATCACATTAAGCACAGGAGATCCACGACATACTACCCACAAGGAAATGGCTAGGCCGAGGCCACCAATAGAGTGATACTAAAAATCCTCAAGAAACTGAAACATGAGTCCAGGGGGAAATGGAGTGCCCACCTAACAGATGTACTTTGGGCATGTAGGAGCTCATTGAAAACAACCACAGGATTTTCACAATTTTCCTTGGTTTATGAGACAAAAACCATCAGCCCCGTAGAGCTAGTCATCCCTACACCAAAAGTAGTGCTAGAAGAAATCCAAGAAGCCACAAATAATGAAAGGAGTTGGCAGATCTAGAAGGACTGGAAGAAGAACGAGAAGTGGCCAGAAGGAGAAGTCAAAGATATTAGCAGAGGATGTCTAAAACATATGGATAGACAGTACACCCAAGAGTTTTCATGGAATGGCAGCTAGTATTAAGAGCAACAGAGCATGTGAGGAAGAATATTCCAAGACCCTCTAAATTTGCTTTGAAATGGGAGGGGCCTTTCATCATCAGGGAAGTTCACGATAGCAGATACTACTACCTCACAAAGGAAGATGGGACTAACCTAACGGACCCTATAAATGGGAAGTGGCTGAAGCAGTACTATGCATAAAAGGGGGAGACTTCAGTACATCGAGAACCTTTTTTTTGTGCCACGCTCCAATTTGCTAAGTGTCTCATCACTCTTTGTATTTTTTTCTTTAGTCATGAACTTTATTTAGTTTTTTTCTTTGGAGCCCTTGGTAGAAGGACATTTTATGATTCTTACTATCTTTGTCAATCCTCCTATGTTCCTTAGTATGACAACTATGTTGTATTTCAATAGAATCTTCCTTTTCTTTTGTAAAAAAATATCAAGCTATAGCTAAGATGTACAATTACATGGTATAACATTGTCCAAATATGGGCAAGTTTGGGTGGGAAACCTGGGCCAACGCATAAAAAGAAGGAAGGTAAAACCTTAGTGCATGACCTAGGACTCACACCACCATTAGTTCAAGCACATGGTCTGGGACCGCGGGCAGAAATAAGTGACTGGGGTACCTAGCCCAGTGCTTATCCCAAAACAAGTTTTCCTGGTTTATGACCTGCGACTTCTTTTCTTTAATATATATATATATATATGTACCCAGTTCAGTACCTGCGCAAGGACACGACCACTAGGGTACTTGGTCTAGGACCTACTGCAAAAATTTGTAGGGACCATGGTCTAGGACTTGATTCAGGAAAAAAAAAAAAGTTGAATACACATTAAGAACAAATCCACATTATCATAAAGAAAAATAATCCGAAGTAGACAAATGCACATATTATCATAATCAGAATTAGTTTTAAAAAAGAAAAAAAAAGAAAAAAAAAGAAAAAGAAATAGAGATAAGCTTATACAACCTCAATTGTTTAAAAAGGGGGGAGGGGGGAGGGGGGGGAATAAACTTATACAGTTGGAGTAAAAAAAAGAGAAAGGGGAAAGGAACTAGGGTATAAGGCTAGTCAGCAAAGAGCCTCTTGAGGGAATTACAGGAACAGTCAATGAAGAAAGAACTAGTTGCTTCTTAACTTTTAAATCTTACAATGCCTTGTGAGCACAAGCCAGGGCTTTCTCAACAGCAGCAATCTCAGTGTCAAGGTCTTTAGAAACCTTTCTCTGGAACAGCATGTGGGCCAAAGACTGTAGGTATCCCAGCAAAAAGGACAGGTTGAACTTGGCTTCCACAAGATCTTACACCATTCCTCTCCATTCTAAAAGCCTCTCCTTGGATAGGGAATCAAGAGAGGAGTCCCTCAGAGAAATTAGTACAGCTATAAAAGCTCCATCAAGATGTTACCCAAGAATATGCCTCCCCTAAACCCATTGGTGAAGTCCCCATGGGCTTTGAATAGTCCTTCCAAGAGTGGTAGACCCTCAGCAGGCACAATGAAGTGCAGGAAGTTACCATAGGGAGGCCCAAAATGATGAAAGTGGCTTGCAAGAAGACTATTGAACTCCAAAGAATCAAAGCGGGCCAGAAAAGTAAAGAGCCCTGAGTTGGGACCCGAGATAGCCATCTTGGGGGCTTCCTCCATTGTTGTGTCTTCGCCTTCAAGAGTTGGAGGACTTCTGACCCTTTGAATAGCCTAGGGGATCCTTGTCTGAGCTTCAATGACCTGGACACTGGGAACAGGTTTCTTAGCTTCTTTAGTAACTGCGGGCTCAGATCTTTAGCACCTGTGTCAATACCTGCGAAAGCAGACAGAGTCAAAAAAGAGAGAAGAGAGGAAGAAATAAAGATAGAAGGGAAAGAGAAAGCCAAAGAGCCAGTACCAGCCCTTTGTGGAAGAACTTCCTTCTGACCTTGGGCAGCCACCTCAACCATCATAAGAAGCTCCTTTTCCCGTCCCTCTGACCTCTTAGAGGAAGGAAGGGATGTCAAGGGCTTTGCCATAAAAAGAAGAGAAGTATGGAGAGAGAGAAAGGAAAGTTATGAACTAAAAAGGGAGAAGAATAATGGTGGGCAACACACACCTTCAGAAGCCTCTGACTCCAAGAAAGGGGTTACTTTAAGGACAGACTAGGCTCTGGTTTGACCTAAAGGAAACAAAGGAGAAAAGGAACAAGAATCTTTAGAAAGGAAGGATAAGGGAAATAAGAGTAGACGCTAATAAAGGATGGATGAGGTTTACCTGCTTGTGTAGATGAGGATGCACCCCCCAAGGACTCCTTGCCCAATGCAAACTCAGTTGTGGGCTCAAGTGTCACAGTTTTAGTTGGACTAGGGGTCTGCATGGGTTTAAGATCCTGGGGAAAAGGAGGCTAAAAAGCTTTAAGGTCCTGTACGATAAAGGAAGCAAAATGCGGAATGGGCTGGGCATCCTTTACTGCCTGCCTGACTTCTTCAGCTATGCCATCAAAAGGGAGTTCCTTTTCCACACCTAGGGCAGCAGCGGGCTGAGCTGCCACCACTTTTTTCACCAAGGCACCACCAGGCACAAGAGGAGGCACCTTAACATGCAAAAGAAAAGAGGAGCAAGAAGGAGTAAGTGGAAGAACATCAAAGAAGTGTATGTACACAGCACCAAAGAAAGAAGGAAATCAAACAGTAAAAAGGTTCAAGTGAAAGATAGCCACACCACATCATCACCAGAGGATTGACTTTTAGTCCCCTTAGGGTCTGACTTGCGCTTAGACTGCAAAAAGGGGAGCAACCACTCATTAGTTAAAACAAAAGAAGGGAGACACAACAGAACAACAAACCAAGGCGGGCAGATGTTAAAAAAAAAAAAAAAAAAAAAAAAAAAAAAAAAAAAAGGAAAGAGACCTTGCCCTTCTCTCTCTCTCTCTAAAGACTCTCCAACACTCCTTTGCCTACTACGGGTACGTCCACAGGGTCCTAAGGGAGACTGGGGTGTAAGGTCAAGGGACCCCGAAGAACCATGGGCTGAGGAACTCACAGGAACTTGAAGGACAGAAGACTCTACCTTAGTCTTCACTCTAATCTTTGGGATTAAAGGATGGTCGACTTCCTTTCCAACTGTAGAGGGGTCCACTCTCTCGGGCTCCTTAAAAACAACTAGTTGCTTGTGAGACTTGGCAGTTTTCCTTTTCTTAGTCTTAGGGCCAATCTCAGTACCCTCCACGCTTCCTTCAAGTTCAACTCTCTTGACAGCTTCCTGTTTGATCTTTTTCTCCTTACCTTTGCCTATAGGAATGGCAGCACCAATTGCCTCTACCACCCTTTTCTTGATCGGCACACCAGAAGAAACGCCTATAATAAGGTCACACCTTGACCAAGCATCACGAAAATCATTCGCATAACATACCCAACCACCGCTGGAGGCATGCCACTTCGCAAATCCTGTTTTGCTGCTTATGGCAGTAGACACAATGCCAGCAATGGGGAGAGCCAAATGCTTTTTAAAGGTAGGAGCAAAGAAAAGGCTAGGATCGGGAACCCTTCCAATCTTACCAGAACCAACAAAATCTGAGAAGGTCTTCTGAACTCTTCTCCAATAGCCAGCAAAGCCACTTGAAGCAAAGACTCCCTACTGGGAGTTGACACCACAAATCGAGGACTCCTCCGTGACCAGTAAGAAAAAGCTTAGGACCTTAGAAACGGATCTAGGGAAAGGAGAGAAGGCACTACCTTCTTGAACATCGATGGGATGTCTTGATCAAAACCAAATTGCCTAAGCACCCGATATGCTGAACAGTAAGTATACCTTAGGCCATTTGATGAAGGTACTAGAAGCCATGAGGGGCTGGTATAGGCTAAGTATGCCAAGCTGCCTTCATCTCCTCGACGTAGATCAAAGGCATTCCTTGAGGAGTTAAGGAAAGAGACTAACACGGAATCACAAGCGAACCCAAGATTGAACTCTTGGGGAGAACACCAACTTAAGTGCCCTGCCTGATCAAAAAGTTCCACCAAAATGAGGCTGCCACCTTTCAGGTTAAACTAGTCGAAGATGATGGGATGGCTGTTAGTGAAACTGCCATACAGACATTTAATCATGTCTGGGGATTTCTAGAACTTATCCTTCACATACTTCAAGTTCCTGCACTTCACTAAGGTGACAGAAGAACGGTCCCACATGAACACCTAGAGAATGGCACAGTGGAGGGATGAAGTAATAATGTAACAAGAATTTCCTTCAACCTCATCCTCATGAAGCAAGTCTAACTAGGAGTAAACATGACTTAAAAACATGGGGGCTAAGGGATACTGGGCACACCGGGACAGTCTGATTGCAAGAGGAAAGAAAATGGATTTGATTCCATACCTGGGAAACTTATTGAATAGAAACTTGTTGAGCCATAACACTAGGAACCCAACTTGCCTAACTGCTTTGTCTTTCTCCCGAGAAAGGTTCATAACCTACATACCCAGTCTGGTCGGTTTCCCTTTAGAAGAAGCAGTTCGCCCGCCAAAGTGACCAAAAAGTTTGTCTTCAATTTCGAGATCCTCGTTGGGAAGATTGATATCAAAAGGATTCTCATCACCAAACATTGAGAGGAGGAAATTATTAACCATGTCCTTCAAAGTGATGATAAGCTTGCCAACAAAAAAGAAGAATGTATGGAAAGAAGGGCACTACCATCGCACCAAGTGTCTAAGGCCCTTGGCATCCCTAAAACTTTCAAGATTCCTAGAAATAGCTATTGATTTCAAGATCTTGGTGTGCTCCAAACAACTCACAAATTCACCATCAGAAAGCTCCTTGTCCACCCAACTGGACCAACTAGTAATCTTTCCCAGGACGAAATCGAAAAAGATGGGAACAGCCTTGCGAGATCCTTGCCTAATCTACAGATCTAAAATTTCCCTTGGATCTGGAACCTAGGCGGAACTAGCAAACCTAGACTGGCCAGAAAACACCTAAGTATGAGGGGAGGGAGGAGCTTCGCTGTGGGACACCTGAGGGAAGAACAGGCTAGGGGTGTACCAAGGATCTCGTAAAGGGAAGGCTGGGCGCTCCACAACCTCTTGCTCTTTACCCTGTGCAGACCCAGAAGAGCTTTCACCTTTAGAAGGACTGGGAGTACGCTTCCTCCTTTTTCGTGAGGAAGAAGAAGCCATGGAACAATAATGTAGCGAAAAACAAAGAAATTAAAGGGTGAAGGACAAAGAAAAAGGGATAGAGAAACAAAAGTTGGAAGGAAGAAAATAAGCTTGAGAGTAAAAATCTCTGGAAGTGAAAAGATGTTTTGAAGTAACGGCAATAATGGCGAAGGGGGCAGTTGGAGAAGACGATGTATTGAAAGATAAGCCAGTTGCCAATATTTAATTTCATAAAAAGGGAGTTATTGGTAGTTATTGATGAGGTCTAAAAAAGTTATAACACCAAGGCCCAAAATAGCACATTGGGTGAACCCCATATAAAAGGGTTAAGCTCACCATAAGAGAAAAGGATGGTAGGCCCAAGTCCATTAGAAAGATTTAAAGCCTAGAACCCATGACGTGATAGGCCTTAGAAAGAAAAAATAAAGGAAAGAAAGGAAGAAGCCTAGCCTATCAAAATCAAAAAATAAAAAATGAGTCTAGTGATGAGAGCTGGATTGGGATACCTAGGGAATGCCAAAAGCCCGGGGTCCTCAAGACACGCAGCAAAGCTAGAATGAGATTAATACATCTTAAAGGAAGTGCCCAAAATAACACAAGAAACAAAGAACAGATGCATCTTTATTAGCCACCCAATGATGCAGAAAGGAATTAGAGAACTTGGGACTAACAATTCATGAACAAAAGGCTGCTACCTTGAGAAACCCTGAATGAAGAACCATGAAGGGAAGTAGTTGGGAAAACTTTCAACCTAGTAGAGATGGAATCAACTCACTTGGGAAAAATGACAAAAGGAAAGGTAGCAAAAAACAAAAAAGCTGAATTTGATAAGGTGAGGTGTAAAAACCTTGAAGGAAGAGAGATTGGAAGTCAGCTCTTTAGGGGACACCCCAGAAAGGAAAGTCAGCGTGCTTTTGGGGAAAAGGCATCAAAAGAATAAGACTATGAGAAAATAAGGATGGGACCAGCCACCGAAGTGATTGGCACAACATAGGTGCTGGTACCCAGGGGAATATAGGGGGGAATCAATGGTACCCCAGAACCCTAGAATGACATTATAAAAGGGGAAAACAACCAACATTGAAGGGGCATTCAACAAGAGCAAATCAAAACATAATCATTGAGAAAACTCTGTCAAAAAACTCAAAGAAAGTAGTAAAGGAAAGATGAATATCATCTGGTATCCTAAAACAGCCACTATAGAACATACTTGGATTCAAAGGGATTCAAACTTTGCAAGTTTTAGAGGCTTAGATAAGCCATCTAAGTCTGTAATTTTTTAGCTTGTTTGGACCTTGTGATAAGTCTTAGTGAGCACATTGTAATTTACAATTAATAAAAGTAACGAAACATTTCACAATGTTTTAAGGATTCCGAACAATTATTTTCTCTCTCTTTATGACATTGTCCCTTTACTGTTTCTTGCTATTCAATACATATATATTTTAGCTTGCTAGTATGTACGTATTGTAGAATTCTTGTTTTGTGCACCACTTGGTTTGTAAACAGTCCGTTTAGTTGCAGTGAACCAAGCCTAGTCCTTTTAAACAACAACTAAAAGGCCTAGAGTCCTTACTTCAACTTGGGCCTAGATACTGTCCAAAAAAATGACACTCACAATTATTAATGAAGTTACGAGGAACGTAAAAAGCGGATGGGGAAGTTTTACTCAGACACTTAACTGCCACGTTCCGTGCAAAGAGGGGAAGTTGTAAAAAAAAGTGTAGCACGTAAAAAACTAGGATACCAAAGGATAGCATGGGGAAGCAGGATTCCAAGGAAAGGAGAAAGGGGATCCTAAAGCCGATTGAAACAGTAGGGAATGAATTCCTACAGAAATCAAGAAGTCTTGTCTACTCACACGTGGGCTGCAGGTAACCAACGAGCTCAGGGTGCTAAATGTTAAGGTCCAAAAAATCACAATGTTGCACCAAGGCCCAAAACCACCCAAAGGATTGAAATCCAGGAAAGTAAGACATTTGGGCTTCCAGTAAAGAAAAATAGAGGAGAGATCCAAACCTGTTAAGGGTCCATAAGGAGGGGCCCAAATCCATAAATTGGCAAGTTTTGGACTCATAAAAACAAAGGAAAGAAAAAGCTTAGCCCAGCCCTTAAAAGGTCAAAAAAATCTCTAGAAGCCCAAGAACGGAACTGGGCTAGGATACCTGGGGATTCCCAGGAGCCTGGGATCCTCGAGACGTGTAGTAGGGTTAGGTTGGGATTAAGACAGATCAAAGGGGCATGCCAAGAAACACAAGAAACCAGAACAGATGTGTCCCTATCAGCCACCAAATGATGCAGAAAAGGAATCAGAAGGCTTGGGAACCAATAATTCATGAGTAAGGGTTTGGTACCTCGAGAAACCCAGGAAAGAAAAAGAAAACCACCAAGGAAAGTGGCTGGGGATCTTTTAGCCTAGCAGAAAGGAATCAGCTCACTTGGGAAAAATGACAAAAGGGAAAGCAGCCAAAAAGTGGGTTTGAAAATGTGGAAGCTAGAAGCCATGGAGAACGTAAGAACAAAGGTCAGCCTTCTAGGACCCCCCAGAACGAGAAAGTCCACTAGAGGCTTTTAAAGAAGGAACCTCAAAAGAAGAAAATAATGATAAATGAGGAAGGGACCAGCCACTAATGTTGCTGACACAACATTGGTTCTGGTACCTAGGAGAGCAAATGGAAGGAATCAATAGTACCCCAGAAACTCTATCCAAATGAGTATTAAGTATCATTCTAATGTTTTTAAACCCATGGAAGATAGTCAATCCATTATATTGCGCAAGTCTAAAATTTTAGAGTTTAATTTGAAAACAATATCAATTGATGAAATTTATCATATAATTTTTTCCAGTTTTTATTACTTATACACATTGTTATGAAAAATAATAAGCTTCTATATAAAGAATTTAAATTCATAACACGGTTTGAAAGGTAACAACAATTTTTGTATTTTTTTTTTTTTTTGCTTGAATAAAACATTTAATTCTTTATTTTCTCCAAGAACTATCTTTATATAATAGGATATTAAATATATATATATATATTTTTTTTTCAGTGAAACTCAAGATATAGAAAAGATATATAAAAAATTGTAAGAACAAAATGTAAAACAAATGTTATTAAATCATTCTTGAATGTATAGTCGCATACTCACCCCACGATGTCCGGCCTGGTTATCTATAAAAGGCCAGTGATAAAATGCATACTCGTTTAAAAAGAACACATATATGTCAGAGGTTTATAGCATAAAACCAACTCTTGCCACCCCAACTGAGCAAACATGGCTGATTTTGCTTGAAATAATATTGCTGTCGACTGTGGAATAGGGATAAAACATATATTTTACTCTTTGATAAAGTTTCTTCTATCTGGATTCTGGTTCTGGAGCATATTTTTCTCAATAATTCTGAGCAGTGTTGTTTTGTTTTTAATGGGTCAGTGGAAAATGGTGACAGACTGAGATGTCAATCACATCATATGATCTCTTGGGTTCCCACTACATTGTCACTTTACTTACAGCTCGATGAAGAAGATCAGATGTGATGGGTGATGGCCATGGCCAGATACTAAAGCTTCATTGTCTTCCAGATAGACTTCCAATAACCCTTCTTTTTTCTCTCTACATTTTAGTTTTTCAATTTTATTTTCTAAATAATTTTGAGAAGAAAAAGGTGGGGAGGATTTGAGTTAGGACTTAGATGTTAGAATCTTCTTTTGGGTTCGAAAGTTCATTGTTGGCCAATGTTCTTTTGCATACCATGTTACATGTTTCCCAGCAAAAAGGAGATCCATATTTTATTATGAATTTTATTAACGTGTGCTCTATGGACAAACAATAGTATATATATATTTTTTTAAAATTTTATTGGGAATTGAAAAAGTTTTGACAGTTTTTTAACTCTCGATAAAAATTTTTCAAAAATAAATTTGTTAATATATACCTTAAAGGCATACATTAATTGGACCCTTTAATTATTTCACTTCTCCCTCTCTGTCCGAGTGACTATTTATATGCTTTATACTTTACGTTCAAGTTTTTAAATAAAATCTACAAACCATTTATACGGAAGGAGAGAGTATGTTATTAAAGTATTAAATAATGTTACCTCTACGTCATACTTTTATCTAATATTTCTATGGTCTATTTAATAATATTTTGTATTTTTATTTTCACATAAGCATTGAGTGCAATTGGTGGGTTTGATTTTAAAAGTGATAAAATTAACACAAATAAATGTACAAATATATCAAGCAAATTTCTAAAAGCTAAGAGTCTTGTACCTTGTAGTTTAATTGACATATCTTCATACACAGAACGCTTAAGAATATAATTGACATATCTTCATACTCAGAACGCATAGGAATATAAGGAAGAAAGGATTGAAGCCACAGAATTGGTAGCATATTATAATTATTTAAAAAAATAAATAAACAAATAAAATTTTAAGACGTCCAAATCCTCCGCCCCAAATTGTTGACCTTTTTTCTAAAACTTGAGGCTAATGTCTTCTGATTTCCCCGCAACCAAAATCTCATTATCCTATCTTGGGGGACACATTATCTTAGAAATTAAGCTCAGGGTGGACCTGCCTTGCTTGATTATTATGCCATTGGCTGATACTTGCCGTCCTTGTGGGCATAAAATTCTTTTCACTCATTCATCAAAGATTCAAAATAATTTCCAAGTGCTTTATAGTTGAATTGTTATCTCCCCATATACAAAGTATTTTGGGGTTTAAAAAGGAAATGGTTCAAGTTATAGAATTAATAGCATATTGTAATTATCACTAAAAAAAATTTTAAAATAATTATTTTCATTCAAAATCTATATATATATATATATATATAGTGGTAAAACTTATTATGAACCTGTATGACCTCACTGAAAAAATTATGATTTGAAAGAATATTTGAATGATCATTGCAAAAAGTATAACAAGACAAAATCTATGCTAGTGACTCAAGATAGTCATGCAAGCATCATCAAGGGATGGTCTTTGTTGGCCATGGTATTAAGGAGCTGGAGAGAGCTTTTGCAAGAATCGAGATTAAGATCCAGTACAATTGCAGCATGCAATTAACCTCATTCCTTGACACAAATTTTTACATTCTTAATTTTTTAATTTTAACTATTTACTTTTTTTAATTTTTTTTATTTAATGGTTGTGATTAAAAGTTGGTTTTTCCAACTTTCAATCTCAATCATTCATTGTAATTGCATCAGGTGCAATATTGCACCTGATCTCAGTCCAGCTTGTGTATGGCTAAACTTTGAGCGTGGTAGAATAACCAATCAATCAAAATCACTAGGTTTTATGGATAAAACATGATTCGGGGAAGGATTTGAACTACAATGAATCCATGTTTGCGTGTTGTCACTTTGGGGAACAAATGAACAATGACCTATATATAATGCCTTTTCTAGGGTCCCAAGTGTTATGGCTTACGGAAAAAATAAAACTAAAATTCTGCTGTCATTCTTTCTAATTAATCATTTGTTTTGAGGTACTATTTGTATGCAAAAGAAATGTAAATCAGCAAATTTTCAACAAAAAATATATATATCAATACCACCTTAAGAGTGGTTCTAATGATGAGGATGAATATTTTTCTTTTCCCCTAAACATTGACAAGATTTGAATTATGATCTACTCCAGCTCTATTATTGTAGCTCTTAATTACCTGAAAATTATTTCAATAGAGTAGGAAAATCATTGGTTCCTTGAATGTAATGCTTTATCTATCTTTCGCATGGGTTAGTGCTAGACCCAATTTCATTTCAAATTGATTTCATTTATATTTTAGAGCATGTTTTGTTAAAAATTGTCTCAAATTCCTAATTTAATTTGGTTTGGATTTTCTTAGCGCAGAAGGAAAGTTTATTTCTCGTTAAATACTTGTCTACAAAGGAGTGTATTCTTTATTGCTAAGTTGTAATTTCTTTGAATTTGTATTAGCTTTAATCCATGTCAATTTCTTTGTAATTCAACCTTAATTCATTGTATTTGTGGGTCTTATTTGTAATTGGGTTGGGTTTAGAAGACCATTGAAGTACTACTGGATCAACATTTTTGTGGGACACTTCCAAGACATTGGCACCAGTGAAATGGCAAGTGACTTCATTTTAAAATCAGTTGAGGAAGGCTTTCATAGGACATTCACGGAACAATGACCTATGAAATGCCCAGAACATGAGGATAAAGAGTGTGTTTGGTGTCAGCTTATAAGTTCAGCTTTTAGTTTTTTTGTACAATTTTTTAAAACCTTACTTTTTTTTTTTTTTTTTTTTTTTCATTTTTTCAAAGTTTTTTAAAGTACAAGTATATTCTAGCACGCTTTCAGCAAAAAAGTTTTCAGCAAAAAGTTAAATAAGTTGTTTCTAAACGGACACTTAGTTATTCAAATTCTTTTCTATACCTTTCCCCTTCTCATTATAAATACGCTCATTTCTCACGAATTTTACCCTAAGCATCCACCTGAGGGCAGAGGTGGAGCTAGGGAGGGTCGAGGGGGGCAGTTACCACCCCCCCCCCCCCCCCCCCCAGCCTACTAAAAAAAAACCCTTAGTACTTAGCTAATACTTATTAAAAACCCTTGCCTACTTTTTCTTTAGAGAGAAATAGCAATTTAGATCAAAGTAATACATCAACTTGAACTATCTTCCTTAAACTGGGAGGAATTTCATCTAATCAAAAGTTTTACTCACTCACACTTAATGATAATTTAGCCAACTAAAACTCCACTCTATTTCTTTGGTCTTGAAATAAAGCATAACTCTACCTTCTAAATGAACCAATAAGCAATTATAAGTCCTCCATTAGCATGCCTTACTCATAAGTTTTAGTGAGTCCCTACCCTACCTTAGCAAAAAAGCCCTAATCAATCCCTTCAAAAATGCACTCTTGCATACCAACATAGATAACTAAGTGCAAGCTTGGAAAGCCACTATTCATCATGAACCTTGATAGAGCCCCTCTGTACGTACTTAGCTATTATAATATTTGAATTGTTTTTAATCTTTTTCTTTTGTGAAATTTTCTTGTTCATATAGTTAATTATATATTAAAATTTTAAAAATAGTTAATTTCTGATGGGTTTAGACCCCTTAAACAAACAACCAGATTGTGTAGCCTAGATTAATTAGCCAAGTTGTTACTTAGTCAAATTAAACAATTCTAGGTTAAAACAATCAAATAATCATATAAAAAATGTAATGCAGCGGAATAATAAATAACACAGTGATATGATCACCCAGGAAACCACACGGAAAAACCTGGGGAGGATTTTACCCACCGATCCTCAAGGCAAAACGGAATCCACTAAGAAAGAATTGAAGTTCTTACAAAAGGACTTACAAGCTCCCCGCTTGACTTCCTAATGCTACCCACCAGTAAAACTTCCTAACACGACCACGCGCAGGCTCCGAATCCACAGACTACTTCTTTCTTTGTATTCCTTCAATCAGCTACAAGCTCCCCGCTTGTTTATCTTTAAGCTTCAATGGCAGCAACCAAGTTGATCATTAAGATGTTAAAGTAATCTCAACCTTGAAAACCCTAAGTTTTGTGTAAAGGAAAACTCCTCTAGATCTCACAAGAGATTTACACAAAACCGCAATGTATGAGCAACAATACAACTTGTGCAACTCTAAAAACGTGGCTAGGGTTTTGCCTTATATACCTAGGGTAAAAACATAAAACCCTAAACGTTTTAAAAGAGTTAGGGCTGAGCTGGAATTTCTGCAGAAACGCATCTGGGCCGATTTTCGATCGATCGAGAATTACATTCGATCAATCGAGCCAGGCCGAGAAGCCCCAATGCATCTGCAGTTACTTGATTCCAACTTTACAATATTTTACCAACTTTGAGCAAGCCTTAACAAGACTAAATACATTGTTTTGATCATGGTTTGCCAACATTACAAATTAGAGTTCTAAATACACAAAATCCTAAGACCTTAGAACCTAACAAACTCCCCCTTTGGCAATCCGTGACAAAACACAAATTAAAAGCTCAAAGTTTACAATTGAAAAGCCCTTTACAGAAATAATGCTCATAAAGACTAAAATTCAATCCTAACTACTATCCATCGGTTGTAAGTGTAGACAGCAGCTCAATTGAAACAACCTGTATATTCCTAAAATACTCAACAAACGCATAAACGCATGTGTGGCAGAAAATAGTATATAAACAGGTATAATATTCTTGTAAGATTCACATAACACAAAATAATGATATAAATCAATAAGCAGTGAATCATGAGACAACAAGAATCAAATAAAAACATGTATATCAATATATCAATGTTACTCCCCCTAACATGAATATCCCCAAAAAATGATATACAAGATGAAGCACCTAGATACAATCTAATAAATTCCACAAAACAAAAACTCATGCTAAAAAAATATCTCCCCCTAACTACAAAAACTCCTCAAAAAGTCAAAACTCCTTTACAAGTCAAAATATCCACTCCCCCTTTTTGTGACGGAATGCCAAAGGGCAATCAAGAGTGGCCATCAAAAGGTGGAGGTGAAGGTGAATGAAGACGCGCAAGGTCGGCTCGCAGAGCACGCATCTCATCCAGCAAGTCCACCAAAATCTGACCATGAGCCGCTTGAACGGTCATGACAGTCTCCAAAGTACGACGAACATCGAAGTCGGCCGAAGGAGGTGAAGGAACATCAGCAGCAGCAGCATCATCACCAACTGGATCAAGAATATCCTCACCAATAGGACCTGTAGAAGACGAAGGAGGAGGAGGAGCGCTAGTAGATGGCTCAAACCTAGGGTGTTTAGAACCAGCTCGAAGATGAGCGGCCCTCTGTCTAAGAAAAGACGCACCTATAGGACCAATGACATGTACAGGCTCAGATGAGGGGAAGTCACTAAGAGCAAGATAAAGCAAAATCCTATGAATGAAAATAGGATGAACAAGGGCATGAGTAGTAGATGAACTCCTATAAACTTCGTTCAAAGAACGAAGAAAAAGATGAGGAAAACTAATAGGAGCATCGGTGACAAGAGCGTACAAAAATACACACCTCTCGAGAGGAATGGTGTGAACATGAGAGATGGGCCAGATGGAATGACAGGCTATCCTAAAGAAGAGATAGTGTAACCCGGAGAGCTCAGCAGAAGTGATCCTAGGATCAGAACCCCACTGGACAGTAGTCCTAGTAATGTAAGACAAAACATCGCTTAGCTCGGGAGACACAGAATAAGGATAGACAGGCTCACGAACCAACGGTACCCCTAGAGCATCAGCCACTACCTGAGGAGTAATGGAGTACTCTACGCCTCGTATCCAACTCCTAACAAGAGTGTTGGAATCATAGACGCGGATAGAGATGTTCGAGAAGAACTCTCTAATCAAGGTAGCCGGAGGAGGAGGGTCAGACACATCTAACAAAGGTAACCACCCTCTACGCTTAAAGTTTACCCTAATGGCAGGATCTAGCTCATCTAGAATGACAGAACGCTCAGCCCAAATCTTCCTCTGAAGATTGAGCTTCTCATAGGTCTCTTGGTTTTTCTCGCTCGGAAACCTCTCACAGTCAAAGGAAGGGGGGGGAAGGAGAACGAGAGGGAATAGTCCTACGAGCTCTAGTCTTCCTAGGCATGGTGCTAAAGAAAGGACAAGGACATAAAGACAAAACCAAAAGAACAAAAAGAACAAAACCAAGGGCAGACTGCAAGTTAGCACAAAAACAATAGAATGAAAAATCTATATGATGCATGAACAATAACAATGTTATGATACATGAACTAAATGCAGTAAACAAGTTCAAATTAAGTTCAATTTCACAAAATTGGCTTGAACATAGAGTTTCTTAACAAAAATCCTAAAAATTTGAAAACCACTTGAAAAATTTTGCACCAAATTGATGAATTAAGCATTGCAAAACACAATACAATGATTATAATGCCTGATTACATCAATACACAAAGCCAATTTCATCAAATTTAACTCAATTTCACAAAAGCCTCAATTCGGACCAAACATAAACCCTAGAATTTTCAATTGATCACAAAACTCAAAATTGATCAAATTAAACTATTAAGAACATGTTTATAGAGTGTCCCCACCAAAACCCATTGATCAATTTCACACAATTAGGTCTGAATCATCACAAATCCCAAAAAGAAAAGTTCTGAAAAACTCCCTTCAATGCATGAAAAAATGCATGTAAATGTGAAAATAAATTGAAAAGGAAGGGCAAAACAGAATTACCGGCTTGAGGAAGGAGAGATTTTGCAAAAAATCCGGAGGAAACCAACAAAAAAAATTTGAACTTTTGAGCTTGCCTCGTCGAAGAGAGAAAAAGACTTTGAAAAGGATTTGAAAAGTGAGTTGAAAAAGTCAGATCAGAAATTAAAAAAAAAAAAAACTTTTCCACAATCTTTGATCGATTGAAAAATACATTCGATCGATCGATCGAATGTGACAGTCATTTTGACACATTCTGAGACACTTTTTTGATCGATCGAAAAACACTCTGGATCGATCGAAATGGGCAGAGGCTCACTAAATTTTGAGAAAAATCACTGTTTTGAAAAAAATGCAAACCCAATTTTGAAAACAACTCCTCAAAGCATTTGAACAATGAAATCAAAATGCATGAGTATGAGATGAAATGGTTTTTCAAAAACCCAAAATTTTAAACCCAATTTTCTTAAACACAAGTTTCAATCATCCTCCCATTTAATTTTCTCAAGCAACAAATATGTTGTGCACAAATCTCAAGATATTTTTAAACTTGGTTGGTCAGACCAAAAACACACACACTAGCATGTACAGTGTTTAACAAAGAGTAACTTGTGTAGTGTGTGAAACTAGCAAAAACTTGAGATACATGTGAGGTGATATGTGAATAGCAATCAAACACAAAGTCTACACAATTCATCACATAGAATTTAAAAGAGACTATCACCTAAAGAGTTACATCCTATAACTCCCACATCTCCTAGATCAAAAGCTTGCAATCATGTAAATTTCTTGCATTTTTGCCTCTTATTTATGTGAAATGGCATTCAGCCTAATAGTACACACTGGTTTGAATTAAGTGAAATGGCATCAAGCCTAATAGTACATACCAGTTTTAATTTTAGATGAGGCTACACCTTATGTTCTTTTTGTGCATGTGCTACACTTTCTCGAGCACAGAATCTTATGATATGCACCAAGGTGTTCATGATTGGCTAGTGAACAGTGGTGAGATGGTTATTTATGCCTTTCTTAAAAGGATCAAGTCCATCAGTCAAAAACATGTGACTTCATGATTAAAGCAAAGTGATTAAAAACCACATACATCTTTTCCACACAACATGCACTACAAATTTTCAACTAGTCAAGTGCTGTAAATAAGCTCATCCAAGTTAAACAAGGTACACAGGACATGACATGTGTAAATAGATTGACCAACCTTGTTTTCAGAAATCAAGAAAAATAGTGTCAAACATAATTTTTGCTTTCTCCCTTTTTTTTATTTATTTTTATTTATTTATTAGAGAAAACAAATAAATCCTAGAATGAAATGCATGAATGTAATACAATGCAAGTCCTAGAACAAAAAGACACAAAAACCAAAGAACAATGGTCACAAAGAATAGAGCAATAAAGCACAAGGACCATGTCAGAAAGACTCAGTTAGTTCGAGTCTTTTGCATCCAAAACTTTTTAGATGCACCACGAGCATTGGAGTTCTTATTCACATTAGAGTGATTTCCAACTCCGGGATTGGAATAAAGGTTTAACGCCTTTACCAATTCACCAATTAGTGCCATCGGATCTTGTGCTTGAGGCACAGACACTTTTGTTTTCTTCGCTCGTTTATCAGCTTGAAGCTTGTAACAGTTAGGACGGATATGTCCAGACTTACCACAATAATGACAAACCCAAGCAGGTTTACCATGCATCTTGTCCTTGGATTTGGTAGGCTCCTTAGGTTTAGATTCCCTTAAGTCTACCCTAATCTTCTTAAGTGGTGAAACTTCTACAGGTTTGACAACCTCACTCACAGGGGGTTTAACAGTTTCACTCACAACCTCACTCACAGAAGGTACAGAAGAAGAAGCAGGAACAAAGACAGTGGAATGGGGAGCAGAATCAAAAATGCTTTCAACATATCCAATCCCAGATTTATCAGAAGAACACTTTTGAACATTCAGCATGTGATCAAGTTTAGAACTAGCAGATCTAGTAACAGATAAATCATGTTCCAAATTTCTAACTTTATCAAGCAAAAGCATGTTTTCAGATTTAACATTATTCAAAAGCTCATTAGCATCAAACAATTTGACGAGCAAGTTCTTCTTTTCAAGCTCAAGAGCATTAATTTTCTTTAGACCTAGATCAACTTTCATAGCATCCTTTGCAGCAATTTTGCAAAGTTTGTTGTAGGCCTCTTGAAGATCTGCATCTTCAGAGAGTTTCCCATCAGCAGGGTTCTCCTCAGCAGATATGCTTTTATTGACTACAGCAGTAGCAGTGAAAGCAATGAAGTTTCCATCCTCGTCACAACCGGACTCATCATCAGAAACCTCATTATCACTAAGGGTTACAGCCATAGCTTTACCCTTATTTCTCAAGAAGGTAGGACATTCAGATTTGACATGACCATACCCTTGACAACCAAAACACTGAGTACCCAAAGAGTTATTTGAAGATTGACCTACTTATTCTCTAGGTTTTTCAAAATTATTAACCTTAGTGGGATCATTCTTCCTAAAGTTTCTAGTTTCAACAGTGTTGGTATTCCTTACCTTCCTATTAGTGTTTCTAAGGAAATTTCTAAAATTCTTGGCAAGGTAAGATATCTCAGTAGGAGAGAGCTCATCATCAAATCCACCAGCCTCAACATCATCAACAGACTTAAGAGCCATTGATTTGGATTTGGTAGTCTTGGGTAGGTCAGACTCATAGGACTGAAGCGATCCTACAAGCTCATCCATAGGGATGGAGTCAACATCCTTACTTTCAGTAATGGCTGTCACCTTGGGTCTAAAATTTTCAGTTAAGGATCTAAGTATCTTCCTAACAATTTTAGGTTGATCATAGACTTCACCTAAATTATAAGCAGAATTAACAATATCATTAAGTTTAGCATAAAACTCATCAAAGGTTTCATCATCAGACATTCTAATGCTTTCAAACCTAGAAGTTAATTGCTGCAATTTGTTTATCTTAACAGACTTTGTGCCTTCATGCACAGTTTGGAGGATTTTCCAAGCAGTATGAGCAACCTCAACATTAGAGATCCTCTTAAATTCCTCCATTGAAACAGCATTAAAAATGGCATTCATAACTTTGTTATTAAATGCAGCTGCTTCTTTCTGAGAAGTTTGCCACTCACTCACAGGAGTAGTGGGCTTCTCCCATCCATATTCAACAGAGTTCCAAACTCTCTCATCGATGGATTTTAGGAATGCTTTCATCCTTACTTTCTAGTAAGCATAGTTGTTCCCATCAAAGTGAGGAGGAACAAACAGATAGTGTCCATGCTCCATGACAACCGGGGTCAAGGATCAGCTCAAAGAAAAAAATCTCAAACAGAAGAGCAACCCGTTCTGATACCACTTGATGGGTTTAGACTCCTTAAACAAACAACCAGATTGCGTAGCCTAGATTAATTAGCCAAGTTGTTACTTAGTCAAATTAAACAATTCTAGGTTAAAACAATCAAATAATCATATCAAAAATATAATGCAGTGGAATAATAAATAACACAGTGATATGATCACCCAGGAAACCACACGGAAAAACCTGGGGAGGATTTTACCCACCGATCCTCAAGGCAAAACGGAATTCACTAAGAAAGAATTGAAGTTCTTACAAAAGGACTTACAAGCTCTCCGCTTGACTTCCTAATGCTACCCACCAGTAAAACTTCCTGACAGGACCACGCGCAGGCTCTGAATCCACGGACTACTTCTTTCTTTGTATTCCTTCAATCAGCTACAAGCTCCCCGCTTGTTTATCTTTAAGTTTCAATGGCAGCAACCAAGTTGATCATCAAGATGTTAAAGTAATCTCAACCTTGAAAACCCTAAGCTTTGTGTAAAGGAAAGCTCCTCTAGATCTCACAAGAGATTTACACAAAACCGCAATGTATGAGTAACAATACAACTTGTGCAACTCTAAAAACGTGGCTAGGGTTTTGCCTTATATACCTAGGGCAAAAATATAAAACCCTAAACGTTTTAAAAGAGTTAGGGCTGAGCTAGAATTTCTGCAGAAACGCATCTGAGCTAATTTTCGATCGATCGAGAATTACATTCGATCGATCGAGCTAGGCCGAGAAGCCCCAATGCATCTGCAGTCACTCGATTCCAACTTTACAATATTTTACCAACTTTGAGCAAGCTTTAACAAGACTAAATACATTGTTTTGATCATGGTTTGCTAACATTACAAATTAGAGTTCTAAATACACAAAATCCTAATACCTTAGAACCTAACAATTTCTATTACGGTTTAGAAACTAAATATATATACAACATATTAGGGAAACAAAACATTATTGTTTGCTTTAAGATAATCTAAAAATGATAGTATGATCTCAATTTTTTGTAATAATTTACTCAACTTTATAAAAATTTGTGTATAAATAATAAAAAGTAACATAAATTTACTAGATAAGTAGAATATGATGAATAATTGAATATGCTTTATTTTTGTGAAGGTGTTTACATAATTACATTAAAATATCACTTAGTATCTAAATGAATAATTTTAAAATTTTGAAATTGGTTTCCAAGATTATATATTCACACGATGTGCATATATCATATACATATTTTGCATCCCCTCAACTCAAATCCTGGCTTTGCCACTGCCTGAGGGTTGAAAGAGTTGGAAGTTTGTTGAGAGGCCCACGGATTAATACATACTGACTTATAGTTCTGAACCCATTATTACCTCTGAAAGATTAAAGCTTTATATACACTGCCATTAATAATGTTTTGAGCTTGAAAATAAGCACACCCTTTGTCTGTAAAAAACTACAAGAAAAGGTCAAAATCATTTTATGAGTGAAAAATTTGTAAGATATTTTAGTTAGTGGAAGGCAGTGGAAGCAATGAAAGGTATATGGCAACGGTAGCACTATGTAAAGCATTCATACCTTTGTAAGCATCAAATCTGGAAATTAGAAATGATTCTTCCATGTAGAGATCATATCATCTTTTTGGAGGACATTTTTTTCCTGTTTGTTTAATACGAATTGACACTTAAACTCATGGGACACGCATTATATACATTGACATTCCCTACCACAATTAGTATAATCTGACTCCATTGATAGGGAATACTAGTTAGCACTAGAGTAAAGTGAATAATCTTTTGGATGTCTTAAGAGAGAATATATGACCTGTTAGATTGGAAGAAAATTCTTGGATACCATTGGAACAAAGGTTATTCTTTGAACATATGTAGCCTTACTTTCAGGACCTATTTTTTTCATATTTATGGCCCCAAAGCTTCAATCTTCGGGTTGGGCTGCCCTCAGACCCTTAGGAACGATCAAAACCTTCTAAAAGGCTCCGAAAACCATAGTTTACTCATATATATACTTACCTTATGCTTGCATTCAAAAACCTAACTAGAGAGAGTGCCTCCATATTTCTAAAACCCTAATTCTCTCTTCTAATCTCTTACACAGCCCTTTGCATATTTTTCTGTATTAAAAAACTTCTCTCTAGAACAAACATAAGGCATAAACTTGCTCTTAATTTCATTTTAAAACCTTTTTTCAATTTAAGTTTGTTCTTAAGTTGTGATTACTAAATTCTATTGTGTTCTTTAATTCTCTTTGTTCTCTCAATCTAACCTTTGAGTTGTAGGCACCGAGAGGTCGGTAAAATGAACTTCAAATCAGTAATCTTCAAGCAAAGTAAGTCATCTTCCATGACTTTTCTTTTACTTGAATAATATGATATTGTTTATTTGATTTAGTATATTTATTTGACATGGTGATTATAGGCTTAATATGATTTGTTCTAATCTGTTATGAGTTGATTATATTTAGTTCTTAATGATTTTGTGTTTCTATTTCGTTCTTATATTAGATTAACATGCTTCTTGTTTGATGTTAGCTTGAATATTATTATTTGATTTGGTTAAATAATGTGATATTTGTTTGATGACTTTAATATGTCCATGATGTAGTTTTTATTTGGTTTTGGTGTTTCCTTTGTACTTCTCTTTGGTTTAGACTTACATATGCAATTGATTTAATCTGATATGTAATAATCATGATTACGTGACAAGGATGTGTAATTGTCATTAAGGCTGCATACGCAAGGTTGAGTTTGTGTACGCACCTCGAACCCAAATTGGGCAAAATTTTTATTTTCATCAAATTGATTCATTTTCACATGTTATATGATTTTGTTTGGCCATTTTTAGGTTAATTAATTAATAATTTTATTTTATTTAATAAACTTTGCTGTATTATGTTTTCTTTTGAATTTATTTGTTTTATGGAGTCTTTTCTTGCATGTTTGATGTAATGGTTAGCTTTTCCTTTTTAATAATAATCTGTTTGATTTGATTTTATTATGTTTCATGTTATGTTGTTATGTGATACTTGACATGTTTTGTGTGTTAATTTATTAAATGCATTGTATGTATTGTGTATGTTTAGGTTTAGGATTATGGATCTTTTAATAATGTATTTATTTAAACATGACCAATCAACACATAATGGAGGCCAAGTCGGGCAAGTTTGAATGTTTAACACATTTCCATAATTGTAAAGTAATACTCGTTTTTCCCCTAATAATCACTTTTTCACTAGATTAGTTGTAGAGTTGCACTTCATAGTTTTTAATAAATGGGGCACCCATGGATTACAAAGAAAATGCACCCCGAAACCAGATTGGGCAAAATTAATATTTTTATCAAATTGATTTTTTTTTTTTCACATGTTATATAATCAACTTTGCTATAATATGTTTTCTTTTGAATTTATTTGTTTTATATAATCTTTCCATGCATGTTTGAAATGCACCCTGAAGATATTTTTAGTACTTGTCAAGTGTAATGCATATAGTTCACTTAATTAAACCAACTCATAAATTATATATATTGCACATAATGAGACATATGTCATTTTTTTATTAGTGGTCAAAGCCAAACATTTTCCTATAATTTGGACAAAGTTTGACTCCAAACAAGTTAAGAGCCCAAGCAGTGGTGGAGGCAGAAAATTTTCTCAAGAGAGGCCAAGCCAAATGTATCATTGTATTCCGATAAGTTTAACTATTTATATAAATGCGTATGACTTATATATTTTTATTAAGTTATACTTTAAATGCTCCTAAAATTAATAACTTATATATGACAAAAAAGTCAATATTAAAAAGAAAATAAATGAGACAACAATAAATTAAAGAGCATTTATACTTTAAAAAAAAAAAAAATGAAAGGGAACATCATCTAAATTTACTCAATATTTTAAAATTTTAACATTAAATAGAGGGGGAGGGGGCATTTTTGGAAAATCGAGGGGGCCATGGCCTACCCTTGCTCAGCCTATGAGCCTAAGGCTCCAACTATTAATTAGAAGATGATATTAGTTCTTATTATGTGTAATACACGTAACTCACTTAACTCAATTAACCAAGAAAATCATATGTATTACATATGACATGTGGTTTTTGAAACTTTTTTTTTTTTTTGGGGGGGGGGGGGGGGGGCAAAAGAAATGGCTTTTAAACTTAACATCATACACTTTGACATTTGAAAGTCACATTTTTGAAAGCCCATTGTTTTTTCTGTTTTTTTAGATATATATTTTGATCTTTTATTAAATAAAAAAATTTAATAATTATAACGGGTGGGAAGGATTTGAATCTTAAATGTTATGGATACATTAAAAAAGGCTAGCTAGTTGAATTACGAGACTTTTTTACTAGCTTTATATTGATCTCAATTCTAAACAAGTACATATTATTACAATGGACTTTGACAGAATATATATATATATAGACAGCTAAAAAAGAATCCCAAACAGAGTATAGGATACAAATGGTGGAAAAGATCTTCAAATTTGAATTTCAAAAACAGCTTTTCAGAATACTCAGAACAAAAAACAGAGGAAAGAGTGTTGATAACAATGCCTGATAGAACCCAATCGCCATTGCCGTTTTGTTGAACCATTTGTAAGCCATCATATTGCTGTATGTATGAAAGTAGCGCATGTGTGACACCTGCTTAAAATGCAATGCACGTTATGTAAGTGCCACGCATGTATGACACTTGCATAGCATGCATGAAAAGCCTATAAGTTAGGTTTTTTATTTTTTTTAATAATAAAGTAAAATCATTCAAGCGGCTATATGCATTTTTAGTACTACCCATTTAAAAAAGAAAAAGAAAAAGAAAAAAGATCTGCCCCTTAATTCTTCTAGTTAAAACATTTTTTACGTGCGCATATATTATTCTAGTTAAAACTTGGCTATTCATCACACGCGCGCATGTGATGGGGTTTTTTTTTTTTTTTTTTTTTTTTTTTTTTTGTCTATTGTCATTATTTTTCTTTTTAAAATTTTTTTTGGACAAGTTTGTTTTAAAGATATGGATTAATAGGAGAATGTCGTATTTTGTAGGTATTTTTAATGGAGTTAGAGATATATTTTTACCGGGTCATCTTCAAGTTTTTTCCTTGTTAAACATAAAGTTTAGAGGTATTTTTGAACCTCATAAAAGTCCAGTCCAAAGAGAAGAATTCTCTTATCTATACTATTTATAAGAGGGTTCTCCTATTTGAACTGGACTTTTATGTGGTTTAGAAATACCTCTAAACCTTACGTTTAACAAGAAAAAGCTTAAGGATGACCCAGCAAAAATATATTTCAAACTCTATTTAAAATGCTTACAAAATAGAATAATCTCCTACTAATCTATGTTTTTAAAACAAACTTATCTAAATTATTATAATAAAAAAATTATGACATTAGACCGAAAAAAAAAAAAAAAAAGTCCCATTGCACACACAAAGCGCGTGTTATGAGGCTAGTAGATAGTATATATAGATGCCCAAAATACTCTCATCACCAAGTTAATTCAGAGGTTTTTTAGGTTATTTCATCAAGAAATTGAAATTGAAACTTATTTTTAAATCTTACAAGAAAATCATTTAACTAAATTGCGGATACATCTATACTACTATTTAAAGGGCATCCTCTATTTGACATCCTCAATTTAGATGCCCAAAATACTCTCAAATTCATCGGTTTCTAAGGCTTAAATCATAGGGTTAGACATGTAAAATTAGTAATTTAAAAACTCCTACTTTTTAGCTTAAAAAAAAAAAAAAAAAAACAGTTTTTTCTCCCACCTCCACATTTCTCTCTTACATTAGTTGTTAAGTACTAATACAACTTCTTTTTGAAAAAAAATAAAAGCAAAACTACCTTTTTTTTTATCCACAAATGTACCAATTATTTTTGTCACTAAACTGTTTTTTTCCCACCTCCACATTTCTCTCTCACAATAGTAGTCAAGTACTAATAAAACTTTTTCTTAAAATAAAAAATAAAATAAAACTACCATAAGTAAAATGTGTAAACCCAAAAAATAAAAAATAAAAAATTTGTGCGTGTGATGAGGCTAGTATATTTTTAAAGGAATACACGTATCCTTATGCTTTTCACTATTGGTTCTATTTAGACCCTAAAACGGCTTGCTATTAATTTTAACCAATTATTCGTAAATGTACTAAATCACAGTGTGATGGGAGCTTCCCATTAATATGTACACACTAGTTGGTTCTTACGGATGGGGTGTACAAGAGGCACATGGATGACACGTTGGTGATGGAAAAATCTCATAGGTAATAGGGAGCAAGTAGGACTCATTTATTGGCCTAAATAATGTTCCAAAAGTCCATTGAGAGACAAAGATTCACATGCGATGAGAATATTATTGGATATACATGTGCGAGTGAAGTCACACATTAAATAAAAATGATATATATATATATATATATATTTTTGATGTGGTAATCTATATCTCTATATAACTAAAAGCTGAAGTATAGTATTTATTATTGTTACGCTTCTACTGACCCACATTAGCGACTACATCATCCACTTATTTTCTACCTCTTCTTTTCTATTTTTAAACTTTTATTCTCTCTATTCTAAAAATAAATAAAAACTATTCAACTCCCTATTAGTCCACATCTATTGTTATAATTCTTCCAATCTTTTCCCTTCCTTTTTGCATTTTCTAACTCCTAACTGCTCTCTACTTTTCCGTTACACTTCCTTCATCATTTCCTTTTTCTTAGATTTTGACTCTTTTTCTCCTCATTTTATTTTGTATAAATTTGAAATCATTTCTCTCATTCAATTCATATCATATATTTTCCACAAAAAGACTGTGAGTACTCTCTCTCTCTTAAGTATATGTGTGTTGGTATTGTGTTTTTTTAATTTCCCGTCACGAAGACTTCTCTTTCTCTTTTATAATTTTGGTTGAATTTTGATTTGGATTAATACATAGTTTTTTTTTTTTTTTTTTTTGGAAATAAGAATTTAAGTTAATATCAAAACTTAATCTATATGGCTATGAATTTAAATATGCCTACCAATTGTTTAAGAAATAAATTATTATAAAATCAATCTTTTATTTCTTTGGTTACATTTTAATTTTAGTCAAGATAACATTGTAATTTTGTAATGAATTTTAATTATTATGATAACCTCCCTATTCTTTAAAATGTAAGAAATTGAGAAATTTATAGAATTTAGTTATATATTAGGCAAATATAACACACTATGCAAAAGTTAAAAGAATATCGTTCACCTTAAAAAAATTATTAATCGTAAAAAAAAAAAAAATAATATATTTGTAAAGTTAAAAAGATAAATTTATCAAAAAGAAAAAGATAAAAAATACTTGAAATTTTTTTTTAAAAAAATAGACAATACTTGAAATTTTTTTTAAAAAAAAATAGACAATACTTGAAATAATTTTTACTTATACTCCCTTATATAATATTTATATATTGTCACGCATTAAGTGGGTTTGCAGCTGGTTAATATAATACGGGTAAGCCCAAATACAGACATGGTTGTTTTTTATTGTATCGAAATTTGTCTTCCCAATTCATATGAATGTATTTACTTCTTTTGTTTGCTTAGTTATATGTGTGTGCTGTTTCCAAAAACGAAAATACATCAAATCGTGTGCCAGCTCTGAGCAATGAGAGTGAGAGATGGAGAAAATTTATTTACACTTTTTTTTATTTATTTTTTGAGTGCACTGTCAACACAATTTTTGTGTCACAAAATTAATAAGTTTTTATTGCATCTCGTTTGCACTTACCATTAACATCAATTCATTATTTACCATTAACAACATGTTCACTACATGGTTGTAAATATTTTGTTAATCTTGTTGTGACTATTGAGTGTATTCATATATAACGACAGTTTAGAACCATTTCCAAAAGGACAAAATGCAAATAACCCAACAAAAAAAAAATGCCGGCCTGATCTCTCAATTTGTAGAACTTGACGAAAGCCCACTGTGAATCATTCTTAGCCTCCCATTTTTTTTTTTTTCAATTAACAATTATTCACATTCAACAAATTTCATAATTTTTCTTTACAATTACGCGCAACATAACTTTTATTGCACACCAATCACGACGAATACAAATCTTTTGTATCACATTTTATGTTTCACTAATATGTGTTTTTTTTTTTCTATTTTAAACTTTAATTATTTTATAAGAAAGGTTAAATATATACAAAATAAGTTGTAATTAATAGAATATAAAATAAAACATAAAAAATAATACAGAAAATTTGTACAGGAGCAAGGAAAAGAATTATGAAATTTGTCTGTATTTTAGTGTTTGTATTTTTCTTTTTCTTTTTCTTTTTCTACACCAGCCTTCTACGGATTTAATATTCTAGAATTTTTTATTTTATTTTATTCAGTCTATAATACAGTATATATATTTACTTGAGACTCACATATGGAAATAAACAGAGAGGGAATTTGCAGAAACAAAGAAGCTGAGAGGGATACGTGTGCTTGCTTGTGAGTCCTCACTAGCTCGGAGAGTACCTGAAAATATTGGTGGTGATAGTTAGTAGTACTGGTTGTGCTAGCTATCTAAGTTTACTAAAAAAAAACAAAAAAGAAAGTAGAAGAAGAAGCGAGTATTAATGGAGTTGGGTCCTATCTGCAACGTCTTGCTGTGCATATTTGGAGTTTTGGTGGTCCTGAAATGGGTTGTGAAGAATGCAAATCGGTGGCTGTACGAAACCCAATTGGGAGAAAAGCAGTACTCTCTTCCTCCAGGTGATTTGGGTTGGCCCTTCATAGGGAACATGTGGTCCTTCCTCTCTGCCTTCAAGTCCAAAGACCCTGACTCTTTCGTCTCCTCCCTTGTTTCCAGGTCTCTCTCTCTCTCTCTCTCTCTTTCTCTCTCTCTAGCCAGTATTCTTATCATTTTTTTTTATTGATAAAATGAGTATAACTAATTAAATTCATGAGAAGACTCACTATGGAGAAAGATAGCAACTCTCCTATAGAATATTAAGTCATGTTCTAGTTTATCGTTATTCAGGTTAACATGTACCAAACGAAACTACTTTGCCATCTCTCTCTCTCTCTCTCTCTCTCTCTCTCTCTCAGCTTAATGAGTTCTATGCTACAGTGCTAAGAGCAGTGCAATACTGCTCCGTAAACATATGAGGGCAATTTTGTACTTAGAAATTGGAACATGTTATATCATACAGTTTGAACGAGTCATGCCACTTATTTGTGTTAGCAAGTTTCCCTTGTTTTTATTTGAGTCTATCATTAACATCGTCTTTTTTATTTATTATTAATAATTTGAGGTGCTATGTCAATGAGTATCAACATTTTTGAATTACTAAATGCTCTCACATATAGTCTATAGGTAGTGTTAAGGAGTCTTTAAGGATCCCTTTTGATCAAGGGAGAGCAAAGAAGGAGGAAAGCATAGTAAAGCGGGCCAAAAACCTCCCTCCCCCAAAATCCAAATGGGGCCTAACTCTTTATACGGGTGTGGCTTCTGTCTAGTGTTTTATGACACTGGATCCATTGTGATGATGACGCTGTCTATTTTCAAACACGTGTCATGATCGCAATGGGGTGTAATACATTAAAGGCATTGGACAGAAGCTACACCCCTCTTTATACCATGCACCTATGGATCACAACACGACACCAAAAGGTCCATAACGGTTCATCCTAGAGGGAGTGCTGGCTTATTTTTGTCATTTTCACTGTCTTATTATAAGTACACTATTTATCAATTTTTTATATTCTACCTTGTAAAAAACACAGATTCTTTATAGCAGTAAAATATGGACAAATCTATGATGTGGCGGGGTGCCATCATCGACGATGGAATGCTCCAAATTTCACCGTCTGGTTTGTGTGTGAATGCCAAAATTTTGATTCAACCCCCAAAATTTTTGTTTTGGGCCTTTTTCGGCCGTTAATTTCAAACTGCTTCTTGCTCTTTTAGTCTACGTCATCAGTGGCAATCTCATGATGGGCCCATTTTATATTGAAACGCCCAAAGTTTCACATACTTTTTTCTTAAAGTATTATGAAATATTGTCAAATATTATATGGACGACCCTCTTGTATTCATTACCTATTATTTCGTGAAAGAATTTGAGTTCCAATTCTCTACCCCTTGTTGTCGTAATCAAATGGTATTATGAAAAGATTTCAGATATGAAATATGTGAATGTAGTGTTTGGTATACCCCATTTACATGCACTTTCAAATTTGATGTGTTTGTAAAAATGTAATCAAAAGGTATTATGAAAAGATTTGAGATATGAAATGTGTGAATATAGTGTTTGGTGTACCCCATTTACACTTTCAAATTTGATGTGCTTGTGCAAAATGTTCAATATAATTGGGTGCTTCTAGAAGTGTGCAATACAAGAGGGTGTTAAGACCAAAAACATAATGAAGAGGGTGTAAGAAATAACACTTCACCACAATGATAAACTCCTAGAATTCATGGAATTTGGAGAGTTTGTGTCTGATGGGATAACATATTTTTCTTTGTTAATTGAGATATGGGAATTTGGTAAAGTAGATTTTTCTTGATTTTGGAATGAAGTTCTTGATGTTTGCAGGTGGAATAGTTGTATAGTGGAAGCCTTTACTAATAATGGTTGCTCTAACTTATCATCGAGGTCCCATGTTGTCTCATAAACTTTACCTACCATACTAAGTTAGGAAAGTGCAATCATTTTGTATCACTAAAAATAGGAGAGGAGGACCCACATCTTTCTCTTTTTTTTTTCTTTTCTTTTTTCTTCTAATTTTAGTTTAATGGCCATCAATTTAACACATGCTTTGTCCATTAAGTGGTAGAGAGAAAAAGAGGCACAAAAAGAAAAACTGGGCAACAAATTTCTCAACCATTTAACATTTTAGTGCTAAATAGTCTTATTTTATTTATCTAACTGCTCCTCTATTTTTAAAGTTGAAAAGCAAATGCACTTTTAATGGAAGCATAAAATCAAAGACAATCATATCTGCATAAAAGTGAAGTGATTCTGTCCAATGACTATTATGAAATTATCTGTAGCATTCTAAAATCATTGGACCTAAGGTTGAGTTCAGGTTGTGGATCAAATCCATTTGATCAACTTTATTTTTTATTCCTAAATGTAAATGGGTAAATAGGATCATCACAGCTGATTTTCCTCTTTATAAAAAGAAAAAGAGAATCATATCTCTTTTACAGCTTTATCCTCATATAAATCAAGTCATTCTACCTTTGCTTCAAGAGTGTTTGACAGTTCATGAACAAGAAGATGCATGGAAAATATAATACATCTTTGAGAAGTTAAAAATTTGTTGGTAATGATTATCATGCAAGTTATTGCATATTCACCATACACACACTGCCACGTGGGCTGAGATTGTGTTTTTGAAACATAATTTCACAGATTGTATAGGGAATGTGCAATGAGGATTATGTAACAAGATTTAGCCAAAATATATACCCTAGCAGAAAAAGAATATACATCCAAGACTCACACATTGGTACCCTTAGTGTCAAGTAGGCACCACCTATAGTCCATACCACAACTCTTAAGTTAAATCTCCTAAAGTGAATCTGAACTAGGAGCAAGGATTGATTAAAACAAACAAACAAACAAAAAAACATGATTATGGCCTGATAATCTATTTGGTACTCATAATTTTGAGGCAGGAAAATCTATAATAATGGTTGATTATAATCATGGCACTATTAGAATTATTAGTTGATATTTTCAAATGGATACTAAATTCGATGTGATTGGTAGATTGCTTCATGCCCTACCTTTTAGTAGCATGGTTAACTTTGCTTGAAGATTTGGATTGCCTTTTAAAAGTTAAAAAGTCTCTACAAATTATCAAATGTAGTCATTTTCAGTTCAAAAAATGACACAACCATGTTTCTATCAACAATATGCAGATTTGGACGAACTGGAATCTACAAGGTCTTCATGTTTGGGAATCCAAGTGTCATAGTTACCTCACCTGAAGCATGCAGAAGAGTCTTGACAGATGATGATTGCTTTAAACCTGGTTGGCCTAAGTCCACTGTTGCACTCATTGGAAAGAAGTCATTTATTGGCATTTCTTTTGAAGAGCATAAGCGTCTCCGGCGGCTAACAGCTGCTCCAGTCAATGGTCATGAGGCATTGTCAATGTACACTAAATACATTGAAGAAATTGTAACATCTTCCTTGGACAAATGGACAACAATGGGAGAAATTGAGTTCTTGACTGAACTTAGGAAGCTTACTTTTAGGATAATTATGTACATTTTTCTTAGCTCAGAGAGTGAGCCAGTAATGACGGCCTTGGAGAGGGAATATACAACACTTAATTATGGAGTTAGAGCCATGGCAATTAATATTCCAGGATTTGCTTATCATAAAGCACTCAAGGTGAGTCCATGTAACATTTTTCAGTTCTATTTTCAGCCAATCCAAATTAAACACCATAGGATTCAAAGATAATCTTGCTTAATTTTATGTTTTCCATGGAAGACAAGTTTAAGCATATGTATGATCACATGCACATGTTTGAACCATGGATAAAAAATGGAACATGATTAAACATTGGAGTGAATAAATAGATATGCAAATTTGGCTTACTTGTGAAGCCAATTGTTGTGTTTTGTGTAGTAACTCAAATTGACTTATGGCTATTTCAGGCTCGAAAGAATCTTGTGGCTACATTTCAATCTATTGTGGAGGATAGAAGAAATCAAAAGAAGGTTTCTGTTCCCACAAAGAAGAAAGATATGATGGACGCTTTGATAGATGTTGAAGACGAAAATGGTAGAAAATTGGCCGATGAGGACATCATAGATATTCTAGTGATGTACTTGAATGCAGGTCATGAGTCATCAGGACATACCGCAATGTGGGCTACCATTTTCCTAAACCAGCACCCAGAATATCTTCAAAAGGCAAAGGTATTAGAGTTTAAATATTGCTCATTAGCATCAACATCTAGTTCTTAAAATCAATGTCTGAAAAGTTGGTGACTCCAAGAGTTTACACCACTTTGGCAAGTCAAGTGCAACCTTAACTCATCACTCATGAGTTTCATATTAGACTTTACGTCCACCTGCATTCCACTTATGACCTTGTCAACATTGAGAAATTGTGTTTACTGAACATAGCGCATAGTCTTTTGATTAACTAAAATGGGCAAGTTTGTAGTAATTCATTGCATGATCATGTACTGCATGTGTCACTAAGGACTGTAGGAGACAAAATTGGAGATGAGTAGGAACAGCTCTCTTAGGAATCAGAGATGTATGCGTCAAAAGATTGGATTCGATTTTGGAGAAAGTCTTAAACTTTCCATTAGGATCTCCATTGGCATGAATATGCGATTTTTTTTTTTGTTGAGTTCTTGAATTTTATTCATGAGTTCCTTGATTTTAAATTGGCATAACCCAAAACTTTGCTTGTTCCAATCGCTGAGCCCTTTCCTTGCCACTGAAGTTATCCATTAAAATGAAACTTGGCAATCCTGCAAAGCTAAAATTCCAAGCCTTTTTTACAACCTCTTTGCAAGAGCAATCCCAAATCCAGGCAATTAAAAATATGAAAGGTCTGGCATAATTCTGCTTTTCCAAACAAGTATCCAAGATTATAGGGTGGTGATCTGAAGCTGTGGCAACCAGATGGGAAACACCAGCACTTGGGTTATGGTGTCAAAATATTAAACCGGGCCAAGTTTTTTCTCAGTTTGCCTGGACGAGCTGTTGAGAGGATGAATGGATTGGAAATTTGATGTCCAAAGAAAACAAGAAAAACAGCACATGGAGTGTTACAAGCATTTCACTAATTTCTCTAGCTCAATTAATCTTTTTATATATTTTTTTCTCCACCCTTATCCTTTTTTATCAGAGTTCTACTCATTGTGCCTTGAGTTTTGATTTTTGAATTTTTTTTTCCTATTTTTTCAAATTCTATTTCCACACAACTGCAGAAAGAGCAAGAGGAAATTGTAAGGAAGAGGCCACCAGAGCAGAAGGGGTTGACACTGAAAGAAATTCGAGAAATGGAATATCTTTCTAAGGTACAACATCCATGTGATAAAATTCATTTTCCCTTGGTATGCACCAAGTCGTTTTCCTCCTTTTCATCTTATGATTTTAAAACTTTGGCAGGTGATTGACGAAACACTTCGTGTGATAACGTTTTCCCTAACAGTTTTCCGAGAGGCAAAAAAAGACGTCAATTTAGCAGGTCAGTCTATGCAGTGGATTTTCATTCTTTTTTGTAAGATATGGCTATGAGATCTTGTGCTTGCATAACAAGTGAATATAGAAAGAAAAATATGACTATAGATGTATAAAGATGACTTGTGCATTCATCGCATAGACTAATATTATTTCTTGTTATGCCAATAAATATTTGTAATAGTCTATCATACAGAGTTGGATAGAGAATAGTGCAGCGCTTCCACTATGAACATGTGTTCATTTGTGGCGACTACACAATATGTTATGATTTATTAATCAGAAATTTTTCAGGTTATACCATTCCCAAAGGTTGGAGAGTCCTAGTGTGGTTCAGGAGTGTTCACCTAGATCCTGAAATTTATGAGAATCCAAAGGAATTTAAGCCTTCCAGATGGGATGTAAGTAAAGCATCATCTTCCCACCCCCCCACCTCACCCTCTTCAAATATACAGATTCATGTCTTTTGTAGCATGCATGATATATGTTTAAGAATGTGCTTTCATAAGTATCCTGATTTGCTTTATATTGAATGCAGAATTTTACACCCAAAGCAGGAGCCTTCCTTCCCTTTGGAGCAGGAACTAGATTGTGCCCGGGAAATGATCTTGCTAAGCTGGAAATTTCTATTTTCCTTCACTATTTTCTCCTTAATTACCAGTTAGTTTACCTTCTCTTCTTCTTTTATGCTACTTTAAATTCCTAAGTAACATGTTAATGATTGTTCTTTAATTTGACAGAAACAGAGGATTAGTTATGGATAAAATAAAATCTATCTTTAAAGGCTTGAGAATGAAACAAAATGTTGTTTGGTGGCTGGGATGATAGAAGAAAACTTCAAAAGTTTGGAATTTAAGGAACCAATCTAACCACTAGGATTATCAGACTCATCGACTGCATTAAAGTGCTCATACCAGAAAGTGTAGCATCTCATACACCTCCAGCATATGTACCTGTACATAGTACATAATTCAATTCTAGATTTATAAGTTCAGAAATCAGAAACATAGATCTCTAAATGTCCTATTAAGTTGCTTCTGGTCAAAACCCAAAAAAAAAAAAAAAAAAAACATTTTTCTGTGTGTAATTTAGCAGTATACATGCACAAGCATTTTTGTTTGCACGCAGTGTGTCACTGTGTGAAACAGGAATTACGAAAAAAAAAAAAAAGGGAGAATTTTTACTGTGTGATCTAGTAGTATGCATGTACAAGCATTTGCCAAATATTTCTTCATCTTCTAACCTTTCTTTTTGTTTTATCATGGTACAGGCTTGAACGGCTTAATCCTGGATCCCCAGCGATGCACTTACCACATACAAGGCCAGTAGATAATTGCTTGGCCAGAATCAAGAAATGTCCCTCTTCTTCTGTTTAAGGACAAAAGGAGAGTGGAAGCAAAAATAAAATGTGTTCATGTCACGGAATTAGGATTAAAGAGTGTTCTTTCCAAGTTTATCTTAGTCCTGATCGCATCCCTTAATGCTTATTAGATAGAGTTAATTAAAAGGCTGGTTAACCTAAGAACAAAGTGTCTCAAGTGCTTTTGACTATTTCACATCTAACAATGTTTACACTCTTCCACATCATGTGTAAAATGTAGACAGTTGATGTGAAATTATGGACATCATGTGAAACATTTCATATCTGAAAGTGTGAAACAACAATACGCCGTGTTTCGAGTACCTAAACTCAGTTTCTATTTGAGCGGGTGGAAGTGGAATTAAGAAAAACCCATCCATGAGGGTGATGTGAAAGCTTGCTTGATCCTCTCGCTTCCTTTGACTGCTCCCCTGACTGGTCTATTGCCAATATAATTAGCAACATTTTATGTGTCAAAGAATCTTTTCTTAGCTATCTTTTCTGTTGGGTCAAAAGAGAATGTAACTCGGTTGCGCATGCGGCTGCTAAATTCTCCCTTAGATCATTTGAGTCTTTTTGTGTTAATAAACTCAGTCTTCCAAAGGTCTCATGGACTGCTTGTGAGGTTGACTGTAGTTCTTTCTTTTCAGTTTGAATAAAATTGAAGATTATGAAAAAAAAAAAAAACCCATCCATGCTGTATTTTGTGGCTAATTTATATAATTCTGATGGCAATACTATTAGGCTTCAACAAATGATTCTAGCAAGGTATTGATAAAAAAAGGGGGGGGGGGGGGGGGGGGGGGGGAAGTATATGGTCATTTTAGCAACTAGTAGAAAAGAGTATGATGCAGGAAGAAAGTCACAATAAATAGAATACGCATGTCTTTAAGAAAATGGCCCTTAAATCTATAAGGAGTTTCTTGAATTCACAAAAAGAGCTCCTGGAATCCACTAGAAAATAAAGAAGAAAGTCTTTGAATTTTTATAAAATTGAAATATGCATTGCTTTTGAGGCTACAATGCTCTTAAATAGATATAAAAGAACCCTAGGGCTAACAACTGCATTCCTAAGGCCTTCAGAAAACACCTAAAAACTCTAATTTGCATTAAGCACGAAATTAGGCTAGAAAATTGGGAAAATTACCTAATATATAAAATTAAGAAAATTACAAAATAAAATCCTACGATCTCTAGGAGACATCCTAGAGACATGACATTACTTTGAATTTTAAATTAAAAGTTATAACAAGAATAAAAATTACTGTAAATAGCAAAAACAATTAATTAAGGGTGTAAACTTAAGGAATTTTCCTGAAAAATGACATCAGTCATGGCTAGAGGCAACGAGTTTTGATCCTTGCAACAATTCTCATTATGTCACCAATTTTCATGCAATTTTAACATTGACTTTGATAATTTCTACAAATACTTTTCTACTTCCGGGATTTTTTGCATATTGACTTCTAATGATCTCTCCATTCTAGTAAAGTTTATGATGTCTGTTTTACATTAAAGTAAGGGACGATTATTGTGCAAAATACTAAAAAAAATCATTATATGAGAGATCCAAATGGAGAAGGGCCGCAGGCGCTCCCTCACATGGGCTTAATATAAAAAATAAAAATGCCACTTTTTAACATTTTGAAGTGTATAATAATAAAATACTAAAAACATTTGTTTTAAACTACAGAATGTAGTGGGAGGGTGTTCGTGTCTTCCTCTTCAAATCAAGAGCAATTTTTTAATATATTTTGGACCCGAAACAATTTTTTGTCCTACTAATTTGGGGTTGTTACACTATGTCTATATGTGATTAAGAATGTTTATCAACCTGAGGTTAATTCCGTTATGTAGTCATAACCCACTTTACTATTTACCACTAAACAAACAATTAAAACACATCAAAATGTTAAAAGAACTCTAGGTTCTTCTCTAGAAAAACTCTCATTATTTAGAAATTTATGTTTGATAAAAGATTATTCTCAAAAAATTCGTTTGATAAAAGTGTTAAGATTGTTTTTTTAACAAAAGATTTTGGGATTTCTATTGGTGAGTAGCAAGATCCTAGATCCCATTGTTGTTTGTGACACTATAGCATAGCATGTTCCTTACCTAGGGTTTTCAATTGTGTGAAAATTGATGTGGGTTACATGTGAAATTGGTGATTTTGTTTGTAATTTTTTATTTTTAAAATTTGGGTAAAGATTTCAAAAGAAATGACATTTTTTTTTCATTTTCTTTCTCAACCTTATAACCCTAATGTCTAAGGGCTCGTTTGGTTGGAGAGATGGAAAAGTGAAAGGATATAAAAGATTTTAATTTTCCTCATTTTTGTTTGGTTGGGAATAGAAAAGTAGAGAGATGAAAAAAGTGAGTTTGTATAAAATACTCATATACTCTTTTAAAAAATGGTGTGCAATTAAAAAAAAATTATAAACAACCAAAAAAATAAGCAATCACCCAAATTTATTATAAAAAAAAAAAAAAATCACGTCTACAAAAAAAAAAAAAAAATACAAAACACAAAACACAAAACAAAGCACCCACAGCCCCAAGAAAAAAAAAATTAGAAAGTAAAGTATGAAGACCATGTGCCGTGCACATGGACATTTTTGTCATTTAATAATCACACTTTCCTCACTTAGTTTTCTCTTTATTTTGGAGAGAAAACTTTTTGGTGGGCTTGAAGAGAAAACACTTGGACCCCACTATTATTTTCCCCTCTCCTCCTTCCAACCAAACACCCTCCAAAAAGTTTTCCCTCCCTTTTATTTTTTATTTTTTATTTTTTTATTTATTTATCATCCCTAAAATCCACTCTACCAAATACACCTTAAGAGCCGTTTAGATACCATGATGACTATGGTATTGAAGAATGTTTTTGCTTTGTAAAAGCTGTGCTTTTGTCTTGGAATTTTTAGGGTTTGGAGTTGTTTTTTTGGAATCTTTTTGCTGTGCTTGCATGTCTCGATTGTGGTCCCTGACTCCCTGATGTTCTATATCTCTCCAGCCCTAGGTTTAAGGTTTGTCCTCAAGCTGCTTTGTGCTTATAAGCTTCAACTGTCTGTTAGTCCTCTAGCTGCTTTGTGCTTATAAGTTTCAATTGTCTGCTAGTCTTTAACATGGTATACATTATTGCTTTTTCTACTATCATTGTCTATGTTGTTAATCTATCTATGAGGTGAAACTTGTGGTGCGGATTTGGATTTTAATGATTAAAATCCAAATAGTTTATTTGAATAGTTTAAAAAATGTTAAGGATTTGGAATTGACAAATCTACCAAAAAATTTAAACCTTGAAATTTTAGAAATCTTTAAGACGTACTTTAATAGAAATTAAATTTATAATTTCAAATTATTAAAGGTATAAAACACGTCCAGACAAGGAATTTTAAAATTTATAGATTTGGAATTAAGGCATTTCACCCAAATTCAAGTATTCAAACACAACCCAAGAGAATTCATTTATTTGAAGACCATTGATTTGTTATTTACACTTGAGATTCAAAGTGGTGGTACTCTTGTATGGGAACCAAAACTAACTTATTAAGGTGGGAAAATGAATTTAGTCAAAGATTGTGATCCTAACGGTTTGAGCTACTTTGAAATACATGGCATGTGTGTTCAATTAAGGGCACCTTCTATTACAAAGTTTCATTACTTGATCCCTAGGGGTAATTTAGAGCAAGGTTTTAGATTTGTTATTGGAGATGAGGAAGTGGTATATATGAATGAGTTACATGTTGGATGGCTAACTGATAGAATCATATTTTATGTAGAGAATGATGAAATGTTACTTGTAGTTGCCATGCCTTGTGAGAATGTAGAAGGAGATGGGGAAGAGAATAAGGAAGATCATGAAACTACATCTGAGAATGATTTAAACTTTCTGTTTATCAAGAATGCATTGTTATCTAGACTTTTCTGATTTTGGCCTCAATGTTGCACCTAAATATAATCATATATGAGGAATAATTTTATAAACTCTCTGTTCATCAAGAAAATTTGTCAAATGCAAGAAAGGCACAAAAATGCCAACTAGCAGCAACTCAAAATTCCATTACATTGATATCATAAAGAGAGAACACAAAGTACACACCAAGCTAGCAGCAACCCAAAATTCCATTACATAGAAAATATATTTGTTTACTAGTTCAAAACAAGAAAGAAAATTTCAAAATCTAAATTAGAGTTTGAACACAAAAATTTCCAAAGCAATACAAAAAACTCCAATTCTAAACCTCTGTTGGAAGTATGCAATTACTACTACTCTCTTGGAAGAATGCAATTACAACTACTCTCTTGGAAGTATGCAATATATTAACACTACTTCCCATTAGAGAAAGATTCCATCAAAGCTTAGAATCCAACTTGAGCCTCAACCCAACTCTTTCATCTGCTTCATCATCTCTTGGATTCAATCTGGCAACTGCATCGGGTTGACTTGGATCACTGAGTTCCATACATCAATGCAACCCTAGTTAAATCCAAGCGCCCCTCATTGGCCTTGAAGCCCACTTTCAAGCCCAACTGTTGGCCCTCTAAAAACCCAGTACCCTTCCTAGAGATAGGTCTCTTCTAAGCTCAGAGAAAGGAACGAGAAGGAACTTCTAAGTTTAAAGAAAAGAATGAGAAGAATGAAAGTAAAAGAAGAAAGGGAAACATCAGGGGCAATGAGAAATTCTGTTAATAAGTGCATTGAGGTAGAGTAGACTGGATTTTCAATTGATATGACAAGTTGAATTGGAGCAGCTATATAACATTGTACAAATTACATACTATATGATCCCAAAAATTCCATTACACAAAATTTATTGTACAAGTTGAAATGCATCTCATTCTTCTATTTTTTTGGGCCCAGTGACACCCCAAACTAGGCTTTTGAGTACAAAAATATTCATTGTCTGTTGAATTTTTCGTTTTTCCTCAATTGTTACATTTGGCAGTTAAATCACGAGACTGGCATATATAACTTTTGGCATTCTGAAGGGTAAAAGTTTTAACAAAAAAATTCTCAAAATAAGATTACAAGAAAAGTTTTTATTGGGAATTTGTGATCGAAGTTTAAAATTTTTTTGATCAGAACAGTTCTTAACATTTATTTTTTAATGAATCATAAACATTTTCCATTATAATCATAAAAGATGAAAATAGTCACATATGCAGTCCCTAAACGAAGCCGAGTCTGGCAAATAATTAGGAGAACTATGCATGGATGATACATGGACAGTTCAGTTTAACAGCGAACTAAAACACAAAATCTCACAGATAGACTACAAGGAGAGACACGGGAAACCAATAACAAATTAATAAGGAGAATACCTAGTTGCTTCTTTCCTAATTTCTTTTCAGGCTACTTGTCTAAGACGATACTAGGAAATTACACTAAGCAGCCTTAGTGGATTCTTCTGGTAAATCGTCTTCATCATGATAGATGTTCTCTGCCATTTGCCAGATTTGAAGTATGTTGTCTTCAGCTACACTAGCAACAACCCAATCTTCACATGGGTTCCAGGAAAAATCAGATATTTTACTCGTGTGACCGCCATGAATAAAAAGCAACTCTGGCGGTCCATCTTCAGCATCCTCTGGTGTTTGCTCTTCATCAATCCTGCAACAACACCAAAAAGTCTTAGTTCTAAAACTTGAAGTATCAACTATAGATCCTCAATCGGTCACATGTATTCTTCCAATCCAATCCATTTGAAGTGACTAAATGTTATGCTGGCCTTCAACCTACAATCCTTCTTTTTTCTAGCATTGTGATTGGCTGTGAGCAAAATATACGGCACTAAACACTGAAACAAGCACAGTTTTATAGGCAATGCTTATTTTTATTGTGCATTGCCATGCTCCTAGTTTCTTCCCTAGATTGAATATTGTAATCACTGCAGAAAAGGGAGTTTTTGAGGTTACACCATCTTCTCCATCAACTTCAGTAACCATTAGAGAGCCTCACTTCTTTCAAACACTTAATGACTTACGCATATCCACTAACAGCCAAATCTAAAAGCATTCTCTTAGGACGACTTGTCCAGTAATATTTTCCTAGCAACCACTAAATAATGAGCTGAAAACCAACATGAGTCCCATGCAAACTCACACTGTCACTGTGCAATAAATTATAATTAATTCAAACACAATTTAAACCTAATTAAGAAAAGCAAAGAGGATAATTAGATCCAACACTCACACATGAATAAATACCGATTCAAACACAATCCTCAACAAAGACAATAACTAGTTGGTTCAGCAAATACCTGCTAAGATCCCACACCATAAGTCTCCTACCAAGACAACAAGATGCTAATATGGTCTCATTCTTTGGATTCCAGCCAACTTGGAAAACCTCCTCCCTGTTTTACATCATAGCAAAAAATGCAATTTAAGAATAGTCGCACATACAAATAACCCGTGTTAAAAAAAAATGTCTACATAGTTCAAGGACAAAAAATATATCCATATAGTTGAATCCACAATATCAGTTGAGAATTCTTACTTGTGACAGTCAAAGGTGTGAAGTGCAGTGGTAATCTTGCGAAGATCAAACAACTTAACAGTTTTATCAGTAGACCCCGTTGCAACAACCCATTCATTAAAGGGATTGAAAGCTAGGCAGTTTACCTGACACAATATCAGGAAAATAATACATTTTCATCGACTGACCAAAAAACATAAAAAAAGAAAACAGCATATTTTCTGAAGAATATCCAAGTATATGTCATATATATAACAAAAATTATCAGACTTTAAGCACTAAAAGCATCAAAAGAACATAGAAGGGATGTTGCTGTATACAAATCTATTACAAGGCATAGACAAATTAAGTATCTCAACCATCCCAAGATAATAAAAGCTTTCTTGAGTATCACGATCATGCAGATATTCATAATGCAGGATAGGGATTAAGAACGATAGTTTTTCTTGCTCTCTTGCATAACTTATGTCCACCCCCTCCTCATTATGCCATCTTCCACAAGAAAGATAGTATGATTAGATGAAATCAATCACATCACAACATGAGCTGAGTTAAAATTCAAGCAGTAAGGACAGAAAAGATTTGTCTCCTTGGAATACTATAGAAGTGTGATGCACACAGGTTGCAAGAGCAAGAAAGGAAAACACAGAATAACCCTAGACTCCAGTACCTAAGGCTTCTTGAAAGTTGGAATCACCATCAAGCTAGAGAGAAAAATTTTGAATTCCTTATTATCAATCAAACTAAACATGCCAATAATGTTCTTCTGGGAGCTACAATCAAATCAAATCATAATCTGGACCTAGATATTTGATTGCTATCTTAAGGGAAATCAAATCATAATTAAGATAGCAATCAAATCCCTCAACCACAAAATGAAAATAATTTCGATAACAATTCAAATCCCATAATCTGGACCAATGGAACAATCAACACAAATCTGGTGTCCACACCAAAGTGCGTGCTCCCTAAGGCCACATTGAGAGAGACATTGATGTGAGCTAGGTTATGGGTCTAAGCTAACACTTTCAAATACATGATAGAATGACTTCTTAGTGACAATGAAGCCTAATTTTGCATATAAATTTCTAATATAGGTGTAATATTGCCCCTACAATAGTCATAAGCACTTTTCTGTGGTGGCAATTGTTACCTGTACACATTCACCTACCCTTCACCACCATCTATAAAATGGGTAATAGGTAGACCATTTATGAAATGGCTACAAATGGATAATGAACATTTGTTACCCATATGTATAGAGCAGGTAAATGGCCATATGCCCCCCAAAACATAGAATTTCACCTGCCCAACTACCCCACTCTTCTGGATTTCGGCTTTCAGTTGTCTCTAGCCCTTTGGCATGAAGTTTTTCAACCTTTCCCCCTCTACCCCTAGGTCAAACCCAAACTGGCACCCTCTATATTTTAAATTTGGTTATTCACTTACAATGATGGGGCTGGGGATCTTTGTGAAATGCTTTTAGATTTGAAAGCATCTTTGAGGAGAAAATGACATCATTGCAGTATGATATACTGCATAGCTTGGAGATTCTATGGTTCTTAATAGCTGAGTTGGCTTAACTACCTGAAAGAGAACTGGTGAAGTAAACTGCAGACCAAAATGCTGTACAATTTTGTATTGGGTTGCTAACCTTTTTCTTCTGTTTTTGCTAGGAGATGCCACGCAACCTGTTGTTTCTAAAAACACAGATCAATGTGGCCCAAACTATGAAGCCCTTTTTCATTTTCAAATGAGACTAGGACAAATCTGATCCAACAAACACAATTCCCCTTTAGTCTTTTGGGTGTAAATTCAAAGAAAGGATTGCATTGTTTGATGTGGTGTATATGAGGGAGATGAACAATCAGAGCTTCGAGGACAAAGAGAACTATGCCTAATCTCAAATTCATTTTCTTTAGAACTTTGTTGGATTGGATGTCAGTTTTGCCTAGTCTATCTTTATGTTCTGTTATTGATTTGATAGATCCAGGTAATTTGTGTAATTGATTATATGGTCCCTTGTTGTATACTCTGTATATATTTGGGTGACTTCTTTATATATATATATATATATATCAATAAAAACTGCATTACTTATCAAATATATATATATATATATATATAAAAAGAAAGGAAATTACAAAAATAAAAATGCATCAACTCATTAAGCTTTCTCCAATGTGTTCTTTTCAGCTTAGAACATGGTTTATCATACACCACTGTGCCAACAGCACAAACCCTCAGTAGCATTTCAACCAAACCTGGTTTCCCAAATATCTAGTTTTATAATTATCTATTCTATACATGTCTGCATATAAAATTTGGTATGTGTGGGTAGGGAACTGGCCTAAATAAACCAGTTGGGTTGGTTATGGTTATTATTCATTAATTTAAATGGGTATTTATATACCTTGCCCATCCATGAACTATTCTAACCCATCCATTTGCCACCCCACCCTTTCCTAACAATTGCATGAAGCAATCTGCTAGTGCATACTTTGGCCTTAAAGCCCAAAATTATTTAGTAAACTAGAATGTAGCAACATAGACCACCTGTAGCAATTTTCCCACATTTGTGTGTGTGAGAGAGAGAGAGAGAGTATTTGCAATATATACCTCACTTTGATGAGCAATAACAGATTGGACAGGCTTGCTCACTGATGGAGTTCGAAGATCCCATATAAGCAGGTGCTGATCATCGCCAACAGAGCCAAATAAGTATTCATGCCTCAGATGCCATGCTACATCTTCTACAACACCTTCATGAACCTAATATAGCAACAATTCCAAACCATGGTCAAAGTAAGAAATCACAAAGCATTAGCTGTAAAATTTTTACTATAGATGTTTGACTAAAATTTGAAAAATAGTAAAAGATATAAGATATTTTCTGTCTAAGAAGTTATCCAACTTCAAAGTACCAAAACAGTTCTTTGCAGCCATCATATAATATACTTCCAGTCTCTCAATAAAATGCTTCTAAATTGAAAATGTACCAAAGCATGAGATAATTGGCTTCATGTGAATATGGGGCAGGTCCAAATCATGCTTTAAACCCTCAAAAAGATTTAGTCAAACTAATTTTACATACAGAGGTGCACGCAGGCTTAGCTAGCTAAATTTGTTTTTTGAACAATTCACATAGAAATGAAAGAATCACCTTAAAAATTTGTGTGGCATCAAGGGTCTTGTTCTTAGGATTCGCATTAATATCCCACAAGCATATCTGAGCATCATCAGAGCCACTCAGTAAATGACCCTGCTTGAACTTACTCCATGACAAACCATATCCTTCAGTGTTATGGCCCCTTAATCTTAAGTCGGGACTGCATGCACCATCTAGCGGAGGCTTAGATGGGTGTTTGCTATAATCAAAAACATAAACTTCTGCACTAACTGTCTTAGTAGCAATAATAAATGGGTTTTGAGGCATATATCGTGCACGATTAACCTCCCCATCATGATTTATTTGCTGAATTATTTGCACCTGCAAGCCAAAAAAAAATCTAATTTAAACAACCACAAAATAACTAACCAATTCCAACAATATGGTATATAAAGAAATGCATAGATGCTAGTAGTACATAAGGAAATGCACATGTAGATCGCCTCAACCCATGAAGCAATTGAGTAATTATTCAATACTCCAAGAGCAATACCACTTCCTCTCACATAATAGTGGGTCTTAATGATTAAATAAATCACCCTTTTACTATGTTTGAAAAAACCCCATTTCACTTCTTTTTGATGCTGTTTTTAAAAAAATTAATTTCATTGATTGATTCAGAACATCTATTCCTTGATAGTATTTGTCGAAACTTTCAAAGTTAAAATAAAGAAGTAATTGTTCGATTAAACCCAATCCCTTTTTTGCAGATACAACCATGGACTTAGCGAAAAGGACTTTAAGCCTTTGCGCAAGTAAGCGCAAGAGAAGCAAGCAAAGTAGAAGCTTTGCCAGTAGCAAGACAAGGAAGTGGAGCTTTCGTATGATCAGCAGCTTCCCCTGACCGACTAAAATATAACAGTTACTTTGATTCAAAAGAAAGGCAAAGGGTTTGGCAACAAGCAAACAGCTTTCTATCATAGTTGCAAGGGTTCCAAACCTTAACTACTTAAGTACCAAAGGCTGCTTTTGGTTGGTTTCATAAGGGGGCTGTTCACTACAAGCTATCAGTGCTGTCTTAGATTGAACATGGAAATAAAATAAGTCGACATTCAATCTCGAAGGTGGGTTTCTGCTAAGAACGGAATAGTGTTCATGTCCAAATGTGAACAACGCCCTAGCTTCTAGAGTTCACTGCTTTTCTTTTGAGAGAGTAAGGAGTAATTTTCCCTCAACTATAATGATATAAATTACCAAATACTACAATGTCAACCAAATTGAGCTGCATCTACACAGACTCATTAGACTTTGAAACTGTAATGCTTGCTACATGATTATTGCTCTTTACAACCAATGGGTTTCTATTTGATGAAAAGAGATTTTATCAGTAAATCTAAAACTAGGCTATAATATATAGACACTCCGCTAAAAGTCGTAGTGTTGTGTACCAACAGGATTCAATTTCAAGACTTTTATTAGACAATAAGAAACTCTATCAGTTAATAAGAAATTGAATAATAATAATACCAACAATATAGTGTATAAACAAAAGCACTGTAGATCGCCCCATATATGAGTAATTAAGTAATTATTCAATACTCCAAGAGCAATACCACTTCCTCTCACATAATAGCAGGCTTATTGATTAAATTCATGACAAAATCTACCATTCAACTATAATGATATAAAATTACCAAATACTAAAACGTCAACCAAATTGACCTGCATCAACATAGACTCATTAGAATTTGAAACTATAACATTTGCTACATGATTATTTCTTTGTGTAGGCAGAATACAATTTTATCAGTAAATCTAAACTAGGCTACATATATATATACACACACATACACACCCCGTTAAAAGTGGGAGCTTTGCGTACCAACAAGATTCAATTTCAAGTCTTTATTCATTAAATTCATGACAAAATCTACCATTCATTTGAGAGAATATGAAGTAATTTTCCCTGATACAAAATTACCAAATACTACAATGTGAACCAAATCAAGACTCGTTACAATTTTAACATTACTCTAAATTCAATTTCAAGTCTTTTATTCAACAACAAGAAACTTTATCAGTTAAACTGACGAAGCAAATAATAAGAAATTAAATAATAATTAATCAATTAATTAATAAATTATAAAAAAAAAAAAAAAGACAGAAAGGAGGAGGCGCTTGCCTTCCCATTGGCGCAGCCAAAGCCGCCGAAATCAGAGCGGTCGTCATCATAATGGCGGGCGTCGTTCTCGGCATCGTCTAACGGGAGCTGCAGCTGAGCAAGCATGAGGTAATTGGGCTCATTCTCGGAAGTATGAGTGCCGAGAATCATCTTCTGGACGGAATAGTCCTTCCCGGGCGGCTCCTCGCGGTCAGGCAACCACTCGACGGTGAGAGAAGGCCACTCCAAGGCGTGCGTAATGACCAGATCGTAGAGAAAAGGCGTGTTCTTTTTCCAGATCTTGTACTCCTCGTTTATCAGCCTCTCCTCTATCTCTCCCCTCATCTCCTCTTCGTCTTTCCCCATTTTTCTTCTTCTCTCTTTCTCTCTCTCTCTCTGTGTTTTTTGTGTTGGAATTGTGAATTATCTCTTGTTTTTTTCTTTTTATGAAGAGGAGATTTGGGGTTTTGGGGCTTTTTTTTTTTTTTTTTTGGGTGAGGAGGGTTCCCGCCAAAGATTGAGCGGGGGTGAGGAAATGGATCGAGTTGTGAGTGAGAGAAACCCTAGAGCTTTGAGGTTTTTTTTTTTTTTTTTTTTTTTTTTTTTTTTTTTTTTTTTTGTGTGTGGGTATTAGTAGTACTATATGGAGTGAGAGATTTTAATTCTAACTTATAGTCTTGGAATTTGGAGAATTAAACTGGTGATTTGGGTCGGGTCAAATGTAACCCGAATTTCAGATAACGTAACAAAGTAAACAAACTACTATATATATATATATATATATATATTTTTTTTTTTTTAATATTAGAAAATGAATAAACAAAGTTTTCATGATCTTTGGAACCAGAAATTGAAAAAAAAAATTAATAATAAATACAAATTTCAAATACTGTATATAATTTTGTATATTTATATAAAGAAAATTTCAAAAAAAAAAAAGTACATTTAACTTGCACAAGTTTTCAAAGAATGTATGCAATTTTGTATATTCTATATATATAATTTTTCAAAAAAATGTACATAATTTTTCAATTATATACTTTCAATTTACATAATTGTACATATTCAAAATATACAATTGTATATATTCAATGTGCACAATTTGTCTAAGAATGTACGGAATTTTATACATTCAAAGTAGAAAAATTTTCAAAGAATGTACATAATTTCATACATTCGACATACTCAATTTTTCAATTTTGAATACTCAATGTATATCATTTTTCAAAGAATGTATACTATTCTATATATTCAAAAGTACACTAATTTTCAAAAAATATATACAATTATGTATATTCAATATTCACAAAATTTTAAAAAATAAACACAATTTTGTATATTCAAAATACACATTTTTTTAACAAAAAGTACACAATTCTGTATATTTAATGTGCACAAATTTTCGATTTGGTACATTTTTTGAAAATTTGATGTCTCAGGTCTAATTGCAGCTGTAAAGAGCAAAATGGACTAATGGATTCCTTTTACATGCATCAGTTAAAGGGCAGATTGCAATGTGCAATTTTTCAGTTGTCTGCAACTGAAGGATAATTTGCAAGCCACAAGTAGCAATAGTTTCCAACTGCTAGGTTATAAAAAATCATTTCTTTAGCCTTGTAAATTTGGCAATTAAGGTGAAGAAGTAATCACCAAAAGCGATGGCAATAAATTTTATAAGCTCAAGAAATTGATGCATGGAAAAAATTTTACACTCATTACGATGGAATTTTCTTGCAAAACTACATTTATAACAAGGAAAAATTGAAATAGATACATCGTGAATCAAAGGATTTTTATGGATTTATCTGGTGCTCAACTGGTCAGTTGAGAGATTTGCATTAAAGAGAGGAGGGCAAAATGTTTCTCAAGTTGTAATTATATCAATAGAAATAGCACACATTTTTCTGTGCAAAATTCTCTTCACTCATGCTATGAAATGGGCTTCTTAAATTCTGGAAAATTTTATGATAATGCATATATCTACAGCAAGGTTACAGACATAACTTTACAAGCTTGAAATTGAACTTCCTTTTGGAAAGAAGAGCTGGAATAAAACTGTCCATTTAGTCATCAGATTTTGTGAAATCAATTTGGTTATTCTTCTTCATTTGGAAGTAAGTCTGCTGCACTACGGCGTTTCTGGTCACCTTGGACCTCACACTTTTTCTGATCTTGGGTGTCATCATTATCCGTCTTCATAAAATGGAAGCCCATTATATACCTATACTCTCCCATCCCAAGGCAGCGGGAGCAGTAGCCGAGACCACTTCCACCACAAGTCCTGCACCTGCAATAGTGATTCAAGACAGTTGATGGAAGGCCAAAATTGGATGAAGTAATCATCAAATGCACTCATAAAAAGAGTTCCATATGTCACCATTTTGGCCATTCCCCTTTAGGAAGCACTGCTAAACGAACATGGTTTGTCCTTCCTGCAATACTCAAAGAAAAGAATATAAAATTAGCAGCTTACGAAAAAATAAATTGCTGATGTGTTGAGATGTAAAAACTCAATGGCACACTTTTGACATGATTTACGCAACTTAAATTTCAAAAAACTCAAGGTGCTTGTTATGCTTTGAGAATTCAGGTTCCAATTAAAAATGTTCACTATCTATAACTTGAGATGCCAAGAACTAATAAAGCATAATGGCATAACAATGCAGACCTATGGTCTAGTTCCTAGTTGAGATCAAACAGTGTCTTTATGGACTAATTCCAACAAACTCTAGTCTGAAGAAAAAATAAAAGCTAAGCATACTACTGTTTATAGGCACAGCTGCATAGGCACCTAAGCAACACTAGCTGAGCCAAGTCAGCATTTCTCATGTCAAATTAAAATCAGGATGAGAATTTTGGAATTGTCCTCGTTCAAAGGCAAGATGAGTTAATGTTTGACCTCATGTAAATGGACCTATAACTGAATTAATGTACGTGTTTGTGCACGAGAGAGAGACCTCTTCCACAACAATGATGGCAATCAACCCTTCCGCTCCCTTGGCAGACTACACAAGGTGGATCTGGCTTCTTTCTTTTTTCTTTCCGAACATTTGACTGCAACAACCAAGATGTATCTAATAGATTAGTAACATAACTTTATGGCAATAGCCAAGAGGCATTCAAAACAATGAATCACGGAAAACACCTTTTCAACAAGAATTGAGATATTAAGAGGCATGGATTAGAAACTTCCTAGTCAATATTCTACAATAAACTTTGAATTTGTCATAACATAAGCTCTTGAAATTGTAGGAACTAAGGTCTTATAACATAACATAAGTTCTTAGGACAATTTTGTACACATATTGCACGTCTGTCCAAGATTAACAGAGTAGAACTTAAGACTCCGGCAATCCCAAACTACATAGAGCAATTACCTAATATAGGTGAAAATTTACGTTAATTTACAAATTCTGCCAAGAGCCTTGTAACTCAACTAGCATCTTCTGGTATTTCTAAGAGAGACATCTAAGGTTCAAATTCCCTCTCCCCCGTTGTAACTATTGAATTTATCAAAACATTTATTCTTTATTTATCTCATTCTGATTGAGCAACATAAGCTTCTCTTGAACTCCATTAAGAGGTAGAGCATTTGTGCTCGTCAATTATCAAGAAATGAATACTTTTCAGGTGTCAATAAATTACACCTTTGTGGAAAATGTCTAGATAATTTGAAGTTCAATACTCCAAAAAACCCCTGAGTGCAAGACTGTTTCCATGAATTTGCAAGTTAGGACAGGATGTTGTTGTTAGCTCAGTTTAGATTGGGTAAACAAGTTAACAGTCAGATATGGCTACTGCTTTGATATATTTAGAAAGGAGAAGTGACTGCAAGGGCGGTAGATAATGACATAATTGGTTACAGATGTTCAACCTATGGCGTTCGCTCATGACCCCAAATCTCTCTTCTTCTTTTTTTATAGGTAACAAAAAAAATTTATTAATAAAAATTCTAGCCAACCTGACTACATTGAGGATGTATTATGGAAGCAACAATCAAGAACCAAAATTATAATGATAAAGTAAAACAGAAAGAGAAAAGCAAGAAAAATGCGACAGAGCCACACTTCAGAACTCTCTTATTAGTTTATCAATTGAGTTAACTGAAACCCGTTCATCTGAGGTTATAGTCTCAGAAGATCAGGTGTCATTTTGTATTTAATATAACGTTAAAGGGATACATCGGGTATGTGGCACATTAACTAAATAATCATTGATATATTTGCTCAGTTCAAAAATAAAAATTTAATATGAGCCATCCCACTTTTTTTTTTAATATGCTGTTTGGTTAATAACTTGAAACTTGAATTTCAAAACAAATACTAATCACAGAAAGGAATATTGTATTGAGGGGAACCAAACAGGGCGTTAGGATAAGAGAACTTGCCTCAGTTGTGACGACCAAAGATGGCTTAGTGAAGGAGAGATAAGGCAAGTGCGCCGAGGGTTTCAGATTCCGTGGAGGAGGAGGTGGAGGAGGAGGAGCTGGTGCGCCGTTGGATTTCGCCGCCTCCAATCGGACGGCGGCTGCTATTGAGCCCACCGCTCTCCCTGCCATTCTTTCTATCCCCCTATCAAAACAATGCTTTTTTTTTTCTGTTATGAGTTTTTGAGTTTTAACAATTCCGCAAATTGCATTTTTTTTTTAAAATCAGTAAACGACGTGTCGTTTAACTATGCCCTTTATAATACGAGCCAATTCTTATATCTTTGGGACTTCATTTTTCATGCAGTTGAGGGAAGAGCTGAGCTTTAAAAAAAATTAGGTACTCTCTCTCTCTCTCTCTCCTCTCTCTCTCTCTTCATAACCCAGATTGTAATTCTTGTGTTAATTTTTCATGTTCTGTCATTTACTTTTCCTTCTTTTGATTTTGGTTTAGTAGCTTTTTTAATAGTGATGGAAATGTGGATCATATTTGGAGCTATAAGGTCATAGTGACACATGATTATAGGAAGATGCAACTGCTTTCAAAAAACTAATATTAGTAGTCATATTATCCACTCTTGTATTTTTGCTTACGTTGGGGAGTAAGGATTCAAATCCTGGGGCTCTTCCCATAAGTGAGACCAGTAAAATATCACTGAACCACAAGACTCTTGTTTTTATTATTAGTACTGGTTTAATTTAGCAGGGCTTTTTTGCCTGTTAAGCTAATTTGCAAACATAAGTCATGTGACCACTTTTAGAACTCGAGTATCTGAGACTTAAGTTCGAATGTGAAGAACTTGAGTCTCTAAAACTTGAGTTTCAAACTTGGAAAAAAAAAAAAAAAAAATCAAATCATGATTTTCTCCGTGAAACTCGAGTTTCTAAGTTTCAAAATTGGTCATATAACTAATATGTTTGCAAAATTAGCTTAACGGGCAAATATAAATAAATAAACCATTTTAGACGAAACAATAGTTAAATTTATGCTACTACTTAATAAGCTTACATGTTCTTACACATTTTCCGGTGTTTGGGAATGCTACATTACAAATAGAAGAATAACAAGAATGCCTTCGCTCGTGCTGTTTTGTTAATCGTACAATTTATAGTTATAGAATTACTAACACCTAAGGCAGATGATCCTTGTTGATGCATTTCCGTTTGGTTAAGCCAGAACAATGCAGCATGAAAATTAAAAGGAGGAAAATAAATATAGAGAGCTTAGGAATCAGCACTTAGTCCTGCTTGGAAAATAGCATCAAGCATAAGAAAAATCACTAGAAGTCGATCAGTACATAGGGTTGGCCATAGTCGACACAGACCATGGAGACAATTTCCGTAGAAATTTTATTACATCAAAATAATCCTCCTCTAATAGGAGACTAGGGAGTACTAAATTCTAAGAGAAATTCTAATTCTAATTACCATAGGATACACTAAATGACTTATTACAAAAATAAACTTAACTATAAATAAAAATACTAATCGACCTAATTAAATACTAGGACCTAAATAAAATACAATTAATCAAGAAAAATACAATTGACTTGAAAAACAAAACAAAACAAAATTAGAATAATCTTCTCTTTGAATACTCTTTTGCATCACTTGTCCTCCTAATTCATGACCGGGAGAATATTCAATCTATTTATGCAAGTTGCTGTTACTGATATGATCAATCTGTCTTGCTTCACCAAATTTAACATCTGAGGAATCTTTGAAGCGGGAGTTAATTATGAGTATTTGCTAAGTTGTTGAAACTTTGTGATCTTGAGGAATACTCCTTTATGAGTTTAGAGAAGAACGAATCTGGTCGTTCTAGTAGCTTTCCTGGCGTGTCATATTCTGCGATTCTTCCTGTTCAAGCAAGAGTCCTTCAGTCTTCCTTTCAATAGTTTCATGATAAATTTTAATGTGTGTTTGTGTGTGTGAAAGAGAGACAGAGAGAGATACTTGCCTTCACTAAGGACCAAAACAAGATCACTATCTATAACCGTGTGGATTCTGTGGGCTATAGTGACAACTGTCCGATTTGTGAACTCTTGACAAATGATCTTCTGTAATACTCCATCAGTTGCAGAATCAACTGAGGCTGTCGCTTCATCCAGTACAAGAATGCTACTCTTCTTCAACAAGGCTCTTCCAAGGCAAAATAATTGTCTTTGGCCCACACTCCAATTTTCTCCATTTTCAATCACTGTTAGATGCATGCATGTTACTGATAGTAAAGAAAAGGGCATTCAATCAATTATGTCAATACAACAAGTTGATGAACCTGACCTGTGGAATCCAACTTCTCTTCCTTATCATGCACTAAATGACCTAGTTGACATTTATCCAGAGCCTGAAAATTTTGGAATTTAAATGAGCATATGTTGGATAGAAAAAAATGGTAATGATGACTCTGTACTTCTAGGTAATTTAGATTTATAAATGATAAAATGATCTCATGTAACTTGGTATGGGAATTTTGCATTTTCCTTTTTGGTCTTTGACACATAATCTACTACCCTTCTTGAATGGGGTTAGGTTCTTGGTGGTATTAATTGGATATAAGGTTTTACCACCAATATTTCCCTATAAGAGGTGTTGTCTGATAAGAATATTTACCTCCCATATTTCACTGTCAGAATACTGCTGTAGTGGGTCTAAGTTTGTTCTAACGGTTCCCTCAAACATAGCTGGGTCCTGTGGTATGATGCTAAGCCTTGATCTTAAGTCATGAAGTCCTATCTTGCAAATATCCACATCATCAATTATAATGCTTCCCTCTCTGGGCTCAACAACCCTGAAAATGGCCTGTATGAGGGTTGATTTACCACTCCCCGTCCTTCCTACAACACCAATTTTCTTCCTTCCCGGAAATGTGCAACTAATGTTTTTCAGGACAGATGGTAAATGTTCAGCATAACGGACCTGCAATACAGTTAAGTCAGTTGTATGTTGCAACAATTTGTTATGTTAGGCTGAGGATTTTCATTACATCCACTTTGAGGCAATGGATACAATATTGTTACTTCTTGTAATTATGTGTACTATGGATGGAAAAAAATGAAGTGTTCATAAAAGTATTTTGATATCTAAAACAATATAAAAATTTCAGATATTTCTTCATAGTTTATAAACTCGCTATGGAGGCTCACCTGCAAATTTTTGAAGCATATTGTTCCAACTTCTGGCCAGTCATTTGGTGGTCTGCTCTCTTCAATCACAAGTGGCGCTTCGCTTGTTAGGTTTGAGTACTGAAGAATTCTTTCAACTGATATCATCTTATTTTCTGCATTGCATATGTTCCATATAATTGAAGCTTGCAAAACATTCAAATTTATTCCATATGTCACTGCCAACCCTGCAATGCCTGTAAAGAGTCCAATTCCAGATAAGTACTCTCTTTATGACTAGAGTTTTCTTTTGAAATCTTTTAAAGTAACTTATTTTGCTTGTAAGAAAATGGGCCACTAATCGAGAAAGCATCTGATGCAATGCACAATTGTATGCAGTAAGTCCTGATTTCTCTTTTCCAGGAGATTTTCTATCCCCTAGTCTAGGCAGCAAATGATTAATAATGAATTCTACTTTGAGGTTATTATAATGCTTAGTTTTTAAAAACATTAGTGATACTCACTTGGATTGATAATTCCTTCAGGAAGGGTCACCAGTAATACCAATGAGAAGGCAAACACAAAATTAGATAGCAAATTCAGTCTGAAAGAAAGCCATTCCATTGCTGACATATTATGAAACCATGGCCTTGAGTGTTTGTCAACAAGACCAATGTTTCCGTCAATAAAACGGTCTTCTTGATCAAAAGCACGGATTGTTGCAGCTCCTGATAGTGATTCTGCAAAGTGGTGGAGGATTGGTGCTCGTTGTATACCAGCTAAGCGGGCCAGTTCTCTTGCTGTTGGTATGTAATATTGCTGAAGTAATCATAATTAATTATTGATCAGCATCCATAATATGGGAGCAATTCATTCATACACAGAGTTGGGGAGGGGCGTGTTGTTCTGAAGCTACTTAACAGTAAATACACATTACTTTGCTTTTTGTAGCATTAGAATTTAATTCAATGGTTCATTGATTTATTGTGTTTTCAAGAGATTTTTTTTTTCGTGTCAACACAGTTCTTGTCAACATGATGAGTTTTCAAAGGCTTTAGAAGTCAAAATTGTTATTGCCCTCTATGTTTTACCTATTAATCAATCATCTCTAGATAGTATATAGAGAGGGTGAAAGAAGTCTCTAACCTGATACCATATGCAGATTGCAGTTACTGGAATGAAGATGACAAATACTTCCCATGCCACCTGTGACATCACTGCAATAGTCCCTAGAAGCTGTATTATTGAGAAAGCACACCAACCTAATTTTGTTGCCAATTCCAAGTCTAACACACTTTGATCTGTTGATGCCTGCAAAGGTAACTTTAGGCTGTCAGCCCTCTTGAGAGAACCTTTACAATTATATCTTTATGTGAGGAGAAAAAGAAAGATAACTTGAATCTTGTGATTTTTTATTTTTTAATGTTTAGTTTATTACCTCTTGCATGCTATTATATTCTGACATCTGGTTTTGAAGTCATGAGTTAAAACTTTGGCTTTTGACTTGAAGTTTTGTCTGAAGGGGTAGGGTATCTCGCCAATTCAGCTACTTATTATTGGCATATTTTCTTATCTTTCATGGCATGGTTACTCTGAAGATGGAGGATTCTCTAAAATTTCCTTCTTACGTAATGTTAGGCATTCTGCTGGGGTGTGATTGGAGAGGACAGGAACTGTGAAATGAATTTCATTTTGTCAAAGTCATCCTGGCCTTAGTTGAAGTCAATAGGTTTTTCCCTTCATTAAAATATTTTGTTTTCTATGGGATCCTTATCCTCTAAAATTCTACATGTTATTAACATCATATTTAACTTCAACTGATCTGAAAATGTTTGAATTTCCTTATTCTAGTTTTTGCATAACCCTTGCAAGGAGTATTCGTTAGTTGCAAATGCAAATTTTTTTTTTTTTTTGTCTAGTACATCTTAGTGTTATTTTTTTATTATAAGAAATTTGTGATATATGCACAAATTAAATAGATTCAGCCATATTGATAATACTACTAGTAACACCAATGTATAAATTCAATTGAAATCAACATAAACTTTGTCAAATTCGAACTTACCCGATTTAAGATTCTTCCAAATGGGGTTGAATCAAAAAATGCCATTGGTGCTCGGAATATACTATGCAACATGTTTGTGAATAGCTTTTCGGCTGTCCAAAGTCCTGCTTTCGCTACTAGTACGGCTCGCGCCAAAACACAAAGTGAACTTCCAACAGCTAGTACTACATAAACAAGCAATATGAAGTCCATTGCCAATTTTGGTTCAGTCTCACTTGTGGGAGGAGAAGCCCATGCCATCCAGTAGTTACTTGCTACCTGTAATATTTGGAATGATGAATGTGCCAAAAGGATGAATGGAACTAGGGCCCCACCTTTCACAACGGTCAAATAAGACCAGTAAACTTCTTTTCCGATGCTTCCCTTCTCTCTTTCTTCATCTTGCACCAATTTACCTTCTTTTTCTGTAATTTCAAGAGAGAGATTATGCTCAGAGTCATGTTGTGTGTGTAGAAGTTCTGCATTTGAAGTTGAATCTGTGTTCGATTCATCATCAGCTGCAGGGCTTTGGGATGTTCTACTTGAATTTTCAACTGAGAGGATAGAGTCTAGAGCCTGGCTATGAGCACCAACCAAAACCTCAAATCCTATTTTTTGCTTCATAAGTTCTTTGAATCGTCCGGCTTGTGCAATTCTTCCATTTTGCATCACCTGTTAAATTTATGTTAGTTGCAGTCTGAAGAACCACAATCCTCAGCATTGTAGCAAAGTCTTTAGATTTTGGAAGTCCCAATTCTTAACTATCAAGAAAATTTTCAGATTATCAAGTAATCCTAGAATCATAACATATGCTTTTTTTCTACCATATATTTTTTTCAACCTCTTAAAACTATTCTAAAAAAAAATTTGTATTTTTTTTACTGCATATAATGTCCTATTCTATTATCTACTTAAATGACTAAATAACAGAGAGAGCTATCATGTCATGCTTACCAGAATTAGGTCTGCTGCTGGAAGAAACTCAACTTGGTGGGTAACAAAAAGTATTGTCTTCTCTTTAAGAATCCCCATCAGGCATTCCTGCAAAAGGTATATGAAACAAGAAGCAATGTTGACTTCTTAAACTGTTGCTTCAAAGTAGGAGAGTGGATAGGCTGCTTATTATAGGGCCTAATTAAGAAATACATTCTCATATTCTATTCATTGACATGATTTACTAACCTCAAAGAGTTGGGTGCCTGTATGAGCATCAACTGCACTGAAAGGATCATCAAGTAGATATATATCAGCATCTTGGTATGCTGCACGAGCAATCTGTATCCTTTGCTTCTGTCCACCACTCATATTTATCCCTCTTTCACCGATCTCTGTTAGATCACCACAGGAGAAAAGTTCAAAATCCTTTGTCAAAGCACATGCTTCGACTGTTCTGTTATACTTAGCACTGTCATACTGATTCCCAAAGAGAATATTCTCCCTGATATTTCCTGTCAGTATCCATGGAGACTGAGGCACATAAGCCTTTGAACCGCTGATCTTCACTGTCCCTGACAGCTTTTGTATTTCTCCAAGCACACATGAGAGCAGGCTTGACTTCCCTGATCCCACAGTCCCGCATATTGCCACCTTCATTCCCCTCTTCACTTTTAACTGTATTCCTTCCAGAGTTGGATTCCTTGACTCAAGATCCCAGCTGAATCTTCCACTGTCAATCTCAATGCCATACTCTGTTTGATCTTTTGGAATATACTCAATGGCATCCTTTTGAATTTCATCCTGCTGGAGGTAAGAACTAATTCTATCAGCTGAGACTTTTGCCTGTGCAGTCACAGACAGTAAGTCAGGCAGATTGAATATAGGGTCTTGTAGCATTCGGAAGGTGGCCAATGCAGATAAGACTCTTCCAGCTGTGAGTTCAATCCCCATTAGCATACATGCCCCAAAAGTTACCACAGAGATAAATGCGGGTGATCCCCAGAAGATAAGAGCTGAAAGTGCTGACAGCCTTAGCGATTTCCATAACCAACCATACTCTATTTTCCTCAAGCTTTCCAACCTTTGAAGGAATTCAATGTCCCAGGCTTGAAGTTTAAGAGCCTTCATGTTTCGAAGAACTTCTGAAGTGGATTTCATCCTATTGTCCTTGGCTTCCATGATCTTAGATTGATACCTCTTCTGGACTCTTGTGAGGGGTATATTGCAACCCATGACTATTAAAGTTGCAGCTAATGCAGCGAATGACCCCAAACCTAGATTTGTATGTAGAATGTAGATTGCTAAGGATATTTGTACAGGCAACATCCATATTATGTTTAAGTACCAAATGAAGTCTGTGATTCTTTGTATATCTACACTCATATAGTTGATGATCTCTCCACTAGTGTGGTTTTGGCGGGATTGACTTGACAAGAGTAAGCCTTTTTTGTATATGCGAGATATAAGAGCAACTCTAAGGTGAAGGCCTAGCCGGCGTGCCCCAAAAATCCATTGTCTCTGTGTAATTGTCTCAACGATTTTGGCACCTAAAAAGCCTAGGGCCAGAACGTACCCACTCTCTAAACTCCTGGTGCTCCTCTCAGTTAAGAAACGTACAAAGTCATCAATGAGGTATGGGCCAACATAGGATGCTGCAGCGCTTATCACTGCAAATAATGCATTGATTGCTGCTTTCTTCCTGGTATACAAATAGATTGCCTTATAGATGGATGGATTTGTAGTCCCATCTCTCTCCTTAACTTGTTTTAGACTCTCGTTGAAGGAATGGGAGAGAAATCTTGCTGAGTCCTTGATATCAACATCGGGAATTTCCTCCTGTTCGAGGGGTTTCTTTAACCCAACAGCAAAAAGTGGATTCAGCCAAGAGAAGGTAACAAGTTGGACAAGAGTAGCTTTGCCATATAAAGATATCCTCTTGTATTCTGAATGTTCATCAGTTTTTCCATTGAGAAGTGGTTCGGCAATGCCATTGGGGACACTGAAGATGATACCCGTTTTCCCTCGGATTGAAATGACCAAGAGGCATGTAGAAGCAAGCAGGCCAAGGAAGTCTGCATAATCTCGTACTCCAAGTTTGCCATGGTTTATAACTCTGAAATGGGTATCAAGAGTTGTGCAAATAATGGACAATAGGAAGCTGCAAAGCCACCATGCTCTTAGTAACCAGGGGAACTTGATGTTCTTTTTATTGGGGATTATGTATACAGTAACAAGTGTGATTGCCCATGATAGCACTTGCATAATTTCTGAGGAAAAAGCTCGAGTTTTAGAGTTGCATTGAGTTCCACTACCATTTAGCAGCATCATTAGCATTAAGAAGTGAATTCCCAGTAGTAAACAGGAACAAATTATGCTGGCTATATATGCAGTGCTGACTTTTATTCTGATGGGATACTTGTCTATGCCTCTATCCATAACCTTTCTTCTGTTTTTGCATATCAGGCATGAAAAATTTCGTGCTAGATGTACTAAAATTATTGCATAGAAACCGAGTTGCACAACAATGCTGGCATGCTCCCACAAACAAGGTGAGTCTAGTTGCAGCCATTCTGTCCGAAATTGAAGAATCTTTTCTGTCAAATGTCATGAAACAGTTTTCAACTTTCAAGAGAGGGAATCTCAAATTCTTCCACTGGTATGCTAATACTCATGGCAATGGCTAATATATCAAACTTGGGTAGAATGATAAAGATTATATGTGAAGTCTACAGCAGTTTCATCAATGAGAATAAAATATTTTGTTTTGCCATGCTATGCAGAATAATTTATCCCAGCTAGTGCATCTTATAAAAGACTTTGGGTTACACTCTAGGATGGTTACCATTATATGGGCATTTTGTGAGAAACCTGATGGTAACAAAAGTTGGTAAAATGAGCAATTCTGAGTTGTGCTTATATTCACATCCTCTGAAGAGCCTTTAAAGTTTCAATATGAGATTACTAGTTTGGGTCCTAAGTTCTTCCTCTTTCTTTTTATTTTTTTCCTCCAAGTTCTTCTCTTTTTTATGGTCTTCAGGAAGTATCTCTAATTTATAACAGTTTTTAAAATTCAGTGTTTAATTTTATATTATAAGGCTTAATTTAAAAACTCTTTTAAAATATGTTAGTAAAAATAATTACTTTTTACATATTTACATCCCTATAGTAATAAACTTAGTTAATTAAACTCTAACACCAACCTCCTTGAGGTTTTCTAAAATGACACTTCCCCTAAACAGTTTATGAAAGGAAACTTCATTCATTGAGGTTTGTATATATGCAACATGTAACTTTTCATTAACATAAAATTTCTTTTTTAAAAAGATTCCTATAAATTATACTTTTCATTAACATAAAATTTCATTTTTAATTATACTTACTTCTAAAAAGTAAAAAGTACTCCAAAAACTATTCCAAAGAATCCAAACATAAAAACGATATGGACACCTCTTCTTCTTGACCCACAACGCTGAATAACAACTATACTGGGAAATTTTAACAACTAAACCTGGGTTAACCATTTTTTATTTACCAACATGGGGCATCGTTTTGTTGCTACTTTCTAGATATGATTCTTGCCTATAAGACAGAAAATTCTATTTTTTTAAATGTACCCTTCTCACTTAGTACTAACAAGAATTAATTTTGACACATTTCCCCTTCCCAACCTTGCAAATACATTCAACCTCTTCTCCACGGTTTATTATTTTGTTCAACGATTGCATACATCCCTCTCGTAGGAGAGTGATCAACTCAACAAATATAGGACACCCCATTTAAAAGAGATGTTCTCTACCACCCTTACACAGAAGAGCAGTGTTTATTGCACACAGCATGTGTCACACACTCACACTGCCCGAAATAACTAGAATCGTAACTTAAAGTCACGATTTTAGTTATGTTGGACCGTATGTATATACATACACACACTGTTTTCGTGCAACAAGTGTTACCCTACAGAAAATAATGCTCTTTTCTTCACATATCAGGAAAACTTTTGTAATCATTCTCTCCCTCTCCCTCTCTTAAGTAGAAACAGATAAAAGCCATTTATGCTCTTGTCATTTTCGTCCCCTCCCTTCTTCCCTCTCACCGATGTTCATCTCTGTCTCTATCTCTCTCTCTTGGCTCTGATCTGCATAAAGAAATATTCTTTTATCCCTCTCCCTTATTCGTTCATATAAAAATTTGTTTTTCTCACCCAAAATCCAAACACACCGTTTTCAACCAAAAAAAATATACACACCCATGACAAAAATCTCCAGATACAAACAATGTGTTTTAGTTCACCAATAAAGCCTGATCAAACAAAACTCTTCCAGGCTAATTATTATAGACAGTAGATAATTCCATGCAGATGCCACACAAATACGAAAGCATCTTGTGACTGTGAAAAGACCCATTTGTCCATGCATGCACAGGTCCACATAATTAAATTTGTCTCCCTCTCCTCTCCTTCTAGGAAGAAAGGTAGGTGGTGATTGGTAAAACCAACAAAATGTTTTTTTTTTTTTAAATAATTAAAATGTGTATGGAAATTACAAGGTAATGCACTTAGTCAAATTAATCATATAGAGACAAAGACTTGCGAAAAGTTAATGAATTAGTCAGATTAGTCATATACATAGACAAAGACTTAATTAAAAAGGCAATGCCGCCTTTAGTCATTTTAATCATATAGACAAAGACTTAAACAAGTCCAATCAATTTTTTAGTAGAAGTGCATATTTTACAATTTACATTCTTCATTCATACATACAAGACAAGTATTAGCTTAGACAGTATCGACCTAGGAGCGTAGGAGAGAGTTAAAAGATTCTGGACCAGTAATCACCTGCACCTATGAGATAGTAATAAACTAAAACAATTTCCTTTAGAAACAAAACAAAAGTTAAAATTTGAGCCTTCGGCAAAGTTGCTAAAGACTAAAGAGTTAAGAAAACTAAAAAATAAAAGAAGCTCAACCAAACTACAAAGAACAAACCGTTTGTTTGTGGGATTTTTCTTACCTCTTTAGTCTTTACTTTAAGAAAAATTATTTTGATTAAACCATTTACACAATAAACTGAAGGGTTTAAGATCAACAAGATTACTTTTACAACTAATAAATGGCATTTTCCAGTTCCCTCGTAAGGAATATTCGGGTTCAAATTCCTCCTTCCTCACTTAATACGTTGAAATAGAGAAAATTAAAAAGTAACAAAGACCATATTTTCATGTTTGCATCTGCAGCTATGTAAAACTATAAAAATATGATTATTTCAACCATAAAAACAAGAATTTTATAACATAGCATATTTGATCATACTCTCCTTTTCTCATGCTTGTGTTTTGTGTTGTGTTGTGTTGTGTGTGTTTTCTCTGCGTGGAACTTGTTTTCCTGGGAAAAATGAATTTACTATAACTTACGTGTTGCACCTTGTAAATTGAACATGTTCTCCAAAACCATGATTTCTTCTCCAGAATCAAAGATTCAGCCTTCCTTCAACGTAGTATTCATCAAGAAAGAACAAAAGAAAAGAAAGAAAGAAAAACAGTGAGCGTAAGAATTACGCAGAAAGTGTGGGGAGCGAGTTTACCAAGTTGTTGAGACAAAAATAGCGAGAGAGAAAGAGAGAGCTTACAAATATTCCGAGAAGAATGCCTGAAATGTATGTGTGTAGTTGTAGTAATTTGTGTTTTTATGTCTCTAGTCATTGTAAAAAGGTCGAGAGAGAGAGAGAGAGAGAGAGAGAGAGAGAGAGAGAGAGAGAGAGAGAGAATGATCACGTGAGATAAACGGTGAGAAATTACTTGAAGAATGTCTTCTTCTTTTTTTGGTTAGTTAACTCCAAATAATTATTTTATATATAGTTTTGATACTACTTTTATAAAAGTATAAAAAAAATTATCATAAAAATTAGTTGTTTTATTTATTTTCATAAAAAAAATTTTTAACATATTTCTCAAGTCAATGCTTTTAGAGCGTCCGTTAGCTTTTGTCTCTATAAAATATACGAATCTTTCATATTACAATGCTTAGAATATTTTACACAATTGTAGGACTTACATTGGATGAAAATGAATATGCCAAAATGATATTTGAGACCACTTCTCGATTATCTTTTGTTGGGGTTTTCTAAAATGCGGTTGAGGCATGTGAGCATAAAATGAAGCCAAATGATAGTTCTTAGACACTTTTAGAACAAGGCTTAGTGGTGGTTACTTGTTAATATAATTATCAAATTTCAAATTTAGACATAAATGATTATAATAAACATGTCATTAATTATTATTACTATTAAATTTCATATTTAAACAAAAAAAAAAAAATTTGAAAGAGAAAAACGTTATATTATATTAAATTGTCTGCGTGCATTGTACAAACTACCAACTAGGTTCCTCAAAAAAAAAAAACTACCAACTAATATATCAAATATATGTATTTTTCTTGTCACTATAGATTTCACACGATTGTGAAACTTATGCACAATGAAAATGAAAATGTATATATAAATAATATGTGAGATAACTTTTTCGTTACCATATGAAAATGTAGTCTGGTGGTAGGAAACCCTTATGGCCCATTACACCCGTGAGTTCGAGAGTTATGAATTCGACTTTTGAGTAATTGCAAGCCTAGTATTCAGGCAATTTCACACTACAATGCAATGCCAGAGTTTAAGTGGTGTGGGGATATTGACCACACATAGAAGTCCCATTTTTTATTATCAAAATAATAATAACTTATCTGTTAACTCAAGTTGGATTGGCATGTGATCACCAAATGAAACCAAGTGATGGGTTGCTAGATACTTTTAGAACAAAGCTCAGTGATGGTTCTTTAATAATACAAAGGTTAGGGATGGGTATCATAATAAAGTTCTAAAGTTCATAGTGAAAAAGAGATAGCTTTAGGCTTTAATAGCTCATGCTGGTGCAGCTGGTCTTGAGCTACAAACCCACTAGTGGGGTGCTTGCTGCAATAATGATGAAAAGTATAGTTTGAGTGTTACCAGCTGTCTTTTTGAGTGGTGGAGAATCCTTTGGGAATCGCAAAACTTAGGTGGGATTTATATTTTATTTGGCATATCGTGCTTGAGACAAAGAAGAATAAATGTATAATAATGTGGGGGTTAACTGGAGTTAGCTGGTAACATTGCTCTAGCACTGGTATGATATATTATCAATCTCCTTTAACATTTTCTTTACACAAAATTTTCTTACAAGTACAATGAGCCAAAGAGTTTTTGGGATCCAAGAATGAATAGAATTTTTGAATAACTCAGAACTCATGGGTTTGTCAGGAATATATATCCCATTTGATTTGGAGCTAGAAAATCCAAATGATTTAAAAGGAAGGGAAATTAAATATTATTTTTTCCATTTTTTGTACTTGTATACATTACATATTAAAATCCAGATTATGTTCATTCATAGATTTAGTATTAACCCTTAGTTATTTGAATATGATGGTAGGAAGGCGTTTAATTGATTTGGCCGTATTGTATTAAACGCACAACTTACATAGCTTTGCCAGAAATTTTTTGTATTAAATAAAAAATTGTGATGATTAAGGTTTTTTTTTTTTTTTTTTTCTCTTATTATATATATAGCCAAAACGACCGAGATCACAAAGAATCTATTACTTATATGTGTGTACTGGACATCTACATATACAAGATTATAAGCTAATTTATTTGAATAAATAAAACAAACATTTATCAATCTTCAATCCATAAATTTATGTGCCTAATTTTTTCAAAAGCAATCATGAAATGCAATTAAACAAATAATTAAATATTTATATAGATAAGCAAGATCACAAAGAGTCTATCATTTTTGCATATACATGGTTATAAGCTAGTTTATTTGAATAAATAAAACATGTCTCTACATAATTTATCAAAAACTAATTAAAAGAATTAAGCACATAAAACTTATGAGTTGAAGATTATTAAGAAGAAGTAAAAAAAAGCAATCATAGAATGCAATCAAACAAATAATTATTATTATTATTTAATTTGCTGAGAAACAAGTAATTATTAAACGTTACAATAATAGAATCATATATGATATTGTATTTGATCAATTTAATTTGAAATTGTTAAAAAATAAAGAAAAAAAAAAACATAATATCCATATACAAGCCCAAGTACCTAGAAAAGGAAATAAAGTTTTGTTTGATTGGATGTCACTCACCAAGGTTTATAATCTATATTGTGCAAAAATCAAAACTATGACTACCATATATAGAAAGCTCATTTCAATTACCTTTTACACATTACTGATTATGGACAAGCAATTCTCTTCTAAAGCTTTTAGTAGTGGATGAAAGTGTGGAAACTTAAGAAGAATTTGAGGATTTTGGAGAAAGCTTAAAGGGAAAAAGTTGAACAAACAAGAGACAGGAAATACTTACTTGTCAGTTACCGTTGTGTGTATTTGAAGAGGTGAATTCTGTGACTTGCTCTCACTAGCTTCTCGCCAAATACCACAGTCCGCAGTCCTCATCAACCTACAGTACAAGCAAGAGTTTTTTTATGAGTAGGAAGGCAAAAATAAAAATATATTTTTAATTCCTTTTTTGAAATAATTATTAGGATATATAAGTACATGTTTATTATAATTTTGTGAATTTTTAATTCATTTTGATATTTGGTATATACAACTTGTAGGGTCAAGTTTTGTAGCCCAAGCCCAAAAGGTTTGGATTATGAGCCCAACAAACCCGGAACAATGAATTTGTAGAGAGTGGGTGTAAGAGCTGGACTAGTTATAAATTTAGCAACAGTTATGATATACAGAGATGAACTCGCGTAAAAACACACTTGAAAGATAAATACACTGAAATCCGAAGAGATATCTTCTTGATTGAAAAGTGAATCCGGTTCTTAGAATTACGGTTCAATCCCCCTCTTCTTTAGAGGTACATTCCATTTATATATCCTTCTTCTCCCTCATCTTCATCGTACACTTGTTCTTCATCTAAGTATTCATTTGAGTATATGTCACATCAGATATCTTCTTTAGTTTCTCATGAGTGGTAGTAGCTGAATTTGCACTATTCAGAGGTCTTCGCCACATAAATGCGGCCAGGAAAGTTGCTGCAGTGCATTAAACACGGTGGTGGCAACTTTTCCTTTTAGATATTTCTCCATTCTTATCATCTCCAGGCATGCCCAAAGTTTATCCTTATCATTGAAGTTGCTGGGAAGATCACTCAAACCTTCCAGATATTTGCTTGATCAAGACCCTTTGTATCCAAGGAGAATGACCTCTTCGGACCACTGGTGCTCTCTTCGGACTATACTCCTCATTCATTTACAGGTATATCTCTTCCACATGAACTCCTTCTCAACCACTTTCTTCTCTTCGGACACACAGTAATATTCAAATAGGGCCCTAGGCCCAACACGTGATGTTGGGCTTTTACCCCCACACAACTCCACTATGTCTATATGAGAAAAATGTAAGCAATAACTCCATCATTCATGTCAATGATTAATGTCTTATTTTTTGCTCACAATTGGTCCCAATAAACCCAAAAATAAGGATAGTTACAATATGTTAACCGCGGTGTGAAATTTAATCACTTTATTATGAATTAATCATTTATAAAAATTTAAATTAAAGGTTTGTTGTTGTTATTGTTGTTGTTGTGATATATACATCTCATCACTAATAGCATCATGATTCTTTTCCAATAAATATAATTTGCCTCAGACTTCCTTTCAAAAATTACATATATACAACTCATCACTTATAGGATTATGACACTAAGGTTGGTTTGAGAAATTCCCAATCCAACCTAACCCAATCTATCATATAAGTAGAAACCAACTAATCCAATCCAAATGGGTAGAGTCGAGTTGGGACCGTTGGGTCAACAAATTATGCTTAAATGTTTCATACCTTGTAAAGCTTTCATTAACTAATTAAGTAAACATTTCTTTTCAATAAATTACTATAATTTTCCAAATTTATCAAAATTGCTCATCGAAATACCACAATAAATCAAACAAAAAATTAAATTAAGAATAACAAGGGGTGTGTGTGTGCTATGTTGGATTAGGCCCGATGAAATTAAAAAAGAAAAATCAAAATCCAATCCAACATTTGGCTCAAAATAAAATTCCAACCCATGAAAAGCCAACCTAAAGCGTCAAGTTGGTGTCATCTAGTTGGTGGGTTGGATACACATCCCTAATTTAAGGGTATGTCATTTCTATTCCTACGGTGTCTCTGCCCTCTTTAACCAAGTTTTCTTAGATCAATTCATAACTTGTACCTGGTTATATCGAAAAGATTCACTTGGCCTAGTGGTTTTCATCTAGCCATATGCGTACACAACAATTATCACAACAGTTGAGTTGAAAAGTTTACATTGATCCTTGCTTTGGTCCATTACCGACATTACTTTTTTACTTACCAATAACAAATTGCCACCTTAACAATTGTAAATTTTTTGTTTGTCTATGTATTTATTACATTTGCTTATCAATGGCAAATGAGACACAATTCCAACCAAAATATAGAACCAATACTATATTAGTCAAATGAATCTGATCATATAATGAAAGAGCCACATAATGGTTAATTGAAGTCTAAGGTTACCTTTTGATGCAATTTTAGATTGGGATATTGTAATTTGCCAAGCTAATTAGTAACGCGAGCTTGTAAACGAGTGAGATATTAAAGTGGTTGAATGTTTATTGAAATTGCTAGTGTGGTTACCTATTAGTTTGTCCACTTTTTTTTTTTTTTTTTTTTGGAGAGAGTTTCAACCTATGGCGTCCGCTCCTTATGATAGTTTTTTATCATCAGGCCAAGACACCAATCAGTTTTTGGTGTAAGCGGGGAGTGAACCCCAGATTTTTTATACAATCATAAGAGACTTTACCAGTTGAGCTAACTAGAACCTACTGGTTTGTCCACCTTAGTTGTGGAGTTTTATCCTAATGTACCCCTTGGCATCTATAACATTTTCGTCTTCCATTTAATTAATATGGGTGGTGATATAGTGGATACATTTTGGCTAAGTATAGAAATTGAAGGACCGGCACATTTTTTATAGGTCACAATACTTTCACAACAAATCATGTGCGGTTAGTTGCTATTGGTTATAATTTGAATCCACAACTTAAATTACTTTTTTACCTACTAATAATAACTAATAACAACTTATCACTTAAAAATTTTTGTAAAAATATTGTAAATATAGCATTTCTAAAAAAAAAAAAGGATGTGATTAGTGTTTTACTTTAGGTACAATTCAAGATTTCCGGTCCTTGTCAATTCCTATTTGAAATGAAGGTAGACCATAGACGGGGGAGAGGGAAGGATGAAGAAAGAAAAGTCACCGAATCTAAGTACATTTTCCTACCCCACACCCCCCCCCCCCCCCCTCCAAAAAAAAAAAAAAAAAAACTCTATTACATTACGTAAAATTGACTAAGACACATAAAATACCAATGCATCCTTAAGAACTGACTATGACCTTTATTCCTCATGAAAACCATCGAATTCAAGTGGATACATGTGATGGAACATGGTTATTTTAATTTTTTTACATTGCTACCTTTTGTTATTAAATAAATACTACAATGTAATAGATGCAATAGAGGTTTAAGTGATAGATTAATAAATGGTCATGTTAACGGGTGCTGAAAGCTTGAAAATCGTGTTAAAAACACACGAGCTGTTTAGACCCCCAAATTAAAGTTACGGCTTGGTTGATTTTACACTAACTTAATGATAAGTGCGGAATAGTGTAAATACAAGCGTATGAGCAATACACCTACTCTAATCCAAATTTAAAGCAACACGCGGTAAAAATGAAATAAACAAGAGTAGGGAAGAAGGGTGCAAACACAGAAAACACCGAGACGTGTTCTCGAAGAGGAAACCGAAGAACTCGGCGAAAAACCTCTCCGCCGCCCTCCAAGCGGAAATCGATCCACTAGACAATCAGTTGGGATACATGGGTTAGCAAGAGACCCTCCAAGCCTAGTCTACCCGATGTACCTAAGCCCTCCAAGCTCCTACTCCAACAAGGCTTCTCGGAACCGTGTCTTGTCTTACTTCTCCGGATCCCGCAACAAGCTCCATGTTGCATTTGCCATCCTTGGCTTCTTCCAATGCTTCCCAATAGCTCCAAAACACTTTCTACACTCTGAATGTGTGTGGGTTGTGTTTGGGTACAAATCTCCTCTCAAGGTATGATAATGGGAGAGGGATGGAGAAGAGGCTACAATGATTTCTCACTAAGGAGGAGTAGCTCTCTCTCAAAAGATGGGTGGGTGAGTTGTAGAAAACCTATCTAGGGTTTTTCTCTCTGAATAGCCACACCAACATATGTGGGTAATGAGGGTATATATATAGAGTGGGTGAAGGGTAAGAAGGTCACTCATAAAAATCCTCCAGGCAGAAAGTTTCACGAGTGTCTCGCGGGAAGGCCTTACCAGCGAGACACTCGCGAAAATGACAACCTGGCATGACTCTTCAGCTTCCAACACGTGCAGGGCACATGCACCATTTCGCGGGATGCTTAGTAGCGAGATACCCGCGAGAATCCTTCAATTCTTCAAATGCTTGAGTCTTCACACTCTCTCTCTCTCACACACAACCCTTACAATAAATCCCACAACAAATACAGGGTTTTAAACGATTGAACATAATTACAATCAAATTTGGCACGGAATAAAAGCCAACAAAAACACAGTTGTAAATTACAACTTTACAATCTCCCCCTTTGGCTATTCCGTGACAAAACCCTAAAACAGACTCTAGACTTAAACGTGAGTTTGGGAACATAGGCAAAACTCACTCACACCTAGTTCTAGATTCTGAAGCGCTCTTGAAACATATGAACAAGTAACTCCTGAAACACAACAAGACAATAACATCATTGTATGCAGAAAACTTGAAAAACATATGGAGTAATAATAGCATGATCGAGCAAAACGAAATAGAAACACTAGATCATGGCACGATCAACCAAGTAATCACTATACAGAAGCAATTACTATGCTCATTCACACATGGAATGAACATCCGGATTTGCAAGAAGATACGCTCAATTGAAGAGAGTCACTTGCAACTCCAACACTCAACCAATGCGAAATACACGAAGTATTTGCATCTAGGAACAATCCTACTAGGGCACACGAGTGTTCATCACTCAACCAATGCATAGAACGTGTATGCATCTAGGAACAATCCTACATGGGCACAAGAGTGTTCATCACTCAACCAATGCATAAAATATGTATGCATCTAGGAACAATCCTACATGGGCACAAGAGTGATGTACTTGAAGTAAAATGCATGACATTGAACAACAAGCAAACATGCATGAAGGTTGCATAGGCAAGGTATTGCAAATGCATGGCACAAACCACAAAGACCTACAAACTATGCATGAAACAAACCCTTAAAGCTTACAAAAGCAACATGGGTACAAAATATAAAGTACTTCCCTATCATATCACTCCCCCTATCATGAATCATAGGAGCTGTGATGAACTTGGAACATATATACCTGTAACCTGAAACACCTGCACAAAACACATTAGACCCTCAAGGTAAAGCAAGTAATAAACGGACAAGTATAATGTAACAAGTAAAATGCGATCAAGAAAATAAGATGTGAAACATGTGAGCAACTTGATCAAACACCAAAACAGTCATGGAAATGACTGCAATGATCATATAGCAAAGCAAATGATCATCCGAACATGCAACCAATAAAGCATAATAGCATAAGGATAAAAGCATGTCCAACACATAAACACAATGCAATGAGAGCAACAAAGCATATCAAAGCATCATAAAGCAACGAGAAAACAAGCATGAAGTAAATCAAGGTTTTCTTAAAAAGAATGTCTTCTCCCCCTTGGCATATGCATCTCCCCTATGGCTTTCTCCCCCTACGAATGTGCACAAAGTAGAATTTCTCCCCCTAAGAGTGTGCACATGAGTCATATAAAAATGACGATACTCTCCCCCTTTTTGTCACGAATAGACAATTAAACAAGAGGAAGGAGGGAAAGAAAAGAAGATATGAAGATGATGCATGAGGAGTGCAAAATGAATGAGAAAATGAAGCTCAAACATAATACAAACATTAAAAAAATGCTACAAAGCATAAAGAGCATGACATACTAAGGATGATGGAACATGATATGGACCTAGGCATGACATGGACACAAGAACATGTTATATGTGCTAAAATGTCTAAAAAGACTTAACTAGCATGAGTGAATGCAAAAACATGTCAAGTGTTAGAGTGTGTGCAGCAAAATGCATCTAGAGTGCATGTGTGATACATGACTAATGCATGAGCAAGGCACTCAAGGGGCAAAGTGTACAAAACACACCACCAATGATCAAAACATGATAAACATGAATAATTATGGTGATCCCCAAAGTTTGGTACTCATTAGAGTCCAAAACAACGAGAAAATGTCATTTGGGCATTTTATCAAACACTTAGAGTGCACACACTACACATGTATGATGAACAACGCAAGAACATATGGAAATCTTGCCTAAATACATGTTATATTTGCCACAAGGGGCCAACAACCAAACCAAATCATCATTTAAAACAAAGCCCAATCAAAAAGATTGACAGAAAATAAGTTTTCCAACTCCCATTTGAGAAAATCCCAACTATGAACATAAAACCCCCAAAAACGTAATCTAAGGATCAAAATCAATGAAAAGAGTTAAAGATTACCTTAGAGATGTTTATGGAATGAAAAACATTTGAATTTAGTTGGGTTTTGATGTAGAAACATTAAACCAGAGGTTTGGGAGAGGATGGGAGACGTTTAAAACAAATGACCCACGAAATGCCCTTTAAAAAGCTGATCTGGAAATTTTCGTTGGTATTCTCGCTACTTACAATCCCGCGAAAATTTCGCTGGTATCTCGCAGGTAAGCATTACTCGCAAAACAGCCGCGAAACAGTCGCGAAACTCTCTGTCCAAAGCTGAAAAACTTGCGAATTGGACCCTTTCACTCGTGACTGAGCTTAAACATGAAATAAGTCACGAAAACACCTAGAAAACATGTTTTTCACACAAAAACAATTTGAAAACTTTGAAAAACATGGGTGATACAAATCACTTCCAAAAGCAAACAAAAAGAATAAAAATCTTTTTGGTTTGAACCACATAAGGTTGAGCACACACACATCACATTTGAACATGTACAATCACACAAATGAAATAGGCATTCATTGAACAAAAAACTTGTGTGTTGTGTGTGAGAATCAAGTGTGGAATAGTCCTTAAACCAGAGCGAAGCTTCAATGATCAATTCAAACGAGTCATACACAAATGATACGAAATCAAGTGGACTATCTCCATTATAGAAATGAGTATATATGACCTCCCACACATTGAGTACATAACTTAGAAGCTTTTCATTTGGCTTCTTCATAAAGCATAACAATTGGTCCATTTTATTTTGTATGGACAAAACATCTCATTTTGAGATAGGTGCTTGAAATTTATGATATTTCAACATTGATGATAAGCCTTTGGCTTTTTGAGCACCATAAAATTTACATTAAAAAAGTCGCTTTCCCTTTTTTCTAGTCAAATACTAGTATGTGCGACAGGCTTTTGCAGCTCAATATCTCTTTTCATTTTGAAATTTACATTTAGTGAGCTCTTTTTGCAAAAACATAAAAATAAAGTGGGAAGAGATATAGACACAAGACCATGCAAGTATCAAGACCAACAAAACTATTGACCAATCATTCATGACAAGCTTGAAGATCTATTTACAACAGTCACACATAGTTTTCAAGATTTCTTCCACATAGAAATAGGTGCATACATAATAAGCTAAGCTCGTAAATGCACTACGCCATTAGTACGAAGGTACTAGGCCAAACTCACATGAGATATGTGCTCAAACATATACGATCAAACTTTTTGAATTTTTCACTTTTTATGTGGTTTTGGATTTTTTTACTCACACAAAACCAAAGCAAAACAGTAAGATCAAAAACAAAAACACAAACAATGCATATAAAGAGATGCATGATGCACAAATGCATGACAATGAAGCATCTAATGCATGAATGGTCCTACAAAGATCGAAAGAATTAGATCAAGGACCAAAAGAGCATAAGCTCAACCATAGAAACCCTTCCTCATCCAAACGGAATGATTGTTTGGAATGAGTGTCTCAAGAGAAGTGAGACGAGGGTTGGAAGAATGAGAACCGGAGATGCACATAGTCAAGGAGTTAAGAGCATTAAATACTTTCTTTAACAACATGCTATTTTCACTCAAATCCGGTTTATCATTTTTAGCACAACTTCCAAGAAGCTCAAGTTTCTCTTTTCTTTTGATTCTTTTAAAAGCTTGAAACTTAAAGCAATGAGGTCTAAGATGACCAAGGGCACCACAATGGTGACAAACAATGTGTTTAGGTCCATTAAGTTTTTTGGGAATGGATCTAACAACTTGGGTTTGTTCTTTCTTCAACTTAGAACATTGAGGCCTTATATGACCAATCAAACCGCAATGGTGGCAAGTTGGAACAAATTTAGATCCACTCAATTCTTTAGGATTGGACCTAAACAGAAGCTTTGGCTTAATAGCCTTTCTCTCCACTTTTTGATTTCTTTTATGTGGAGGAATGTACACCGATTTGTCCTTTGAGATAGAACAAACAATAGGCACAAAATCGGGTACCACAATATGATTGCAACAAATAGTTTCATCCCTTTTAACAGTAGGTTCAGCAATCAAACACTTGGCATGCATCTTAAGAGATTCATTTTCAGATTTAAGATCATCAACAAGTTTGTTAGACACAACAAGTTTTGCATTCAAGTCCATATTCAAACATTTAAACTCTTTCAGCTTTTCAAAAGAATTTTCAGCAAGTTTCTTATATTTTTCAACCAATTTGATGGATTCATTGAGCTTAGCAATCAAATCATCCTTTTCACAAAATAACTTGCTTAAATTCTTTTGAAATTTCTTAGCATTTTTTTTAAGAGTTTGGTGTTAAGAATATCAATAACACCCAAAGATTCATGTAACATAGCATCACAATTTTGAGGATTATCACTCATAGAGGCATTTTCACAAACACATGGCATGTTACATTTATCACCAACCAAATCATACAAAGAGGCATACATAGCACAATCCATGGCAAATAAACACAAGGGGACAAGGATCACACTTAGGTATTTAAACCAAAACAAGTGTACCTGCTCTGATACCAATTGAAAGCTTGAAAATCGTGTTGAAAACACACGAGCTGTTTAGACCCCCAAATTAAAGTTACGGCTTGGTTGATTTTACACTAACTTAATGATAAGTGCGGAATAGTGTAAACACAAGCGTATGAGCAATACACCTACTCTAATCCAAATTTAAAGCAACACGCAGTAAAAATGAAATAAACAAGAGTAGGGAAGAAGGGTGCAAACACAGAAAACACCGAGACGTGTTCTCGAAGAGGAAACCGAAGAACTCGGCGAAAAACCTCTCTGCCGCCCTCCAAGCGGAAATCGATCCACTAGACAATCAGTTGGGATACATGGGTTAGCAAGAGACCCTCCAAGCCTAGTCTACTCGATGTACCTAAGCCCTCCAAGCTCCTACTCCAACAAGGCTTCTCGGAACCGTGTCTTGTCTTAGTTCTCCGGATCCCGTAACAAGCTCCATGTTGCATTTGCCATCCTTGGCTTCTAATGCTTCCCAATAGCTCCAAAACACTCTCTACACTCTGAATGTGTGTGGGTTATGTTTGGGTACAAATCTCCTCTCAAGGTATGATAATGGGAGAGGGATGGAGAAGAGGCTACAATGATTTCTCACTAAGGAGGAGTAGCTCTCTCTCAAAAGATGGGTGGGTGAGTTGTAGAAAACCTATCTAGGGTTTTTCTCTCTGAATAGCCACACCAACATATGTGGGTAATGAGGGTATATATATAGAGTGGGTGAAGGGTAAGAAGGTCACTCATAAAAATCCTCCAGGCAGAAAGTTTCGCGAGTGTCTCGCGGGAAGGCCTTACCAGCGAGACACTCGCGAAAATGACAGCCTGGCATGACTCTTCAGCTTCCAACACGTGCAGGGCACATGCACCATTTCGCGGGATGCTTAGTAGCGAGATACCCGCGAGAATCCTTCAGTTCTTCAAATGCTTGAGTCTTCACACTCTCTCTCTCTCACACACAACCCTTACAATAAATCCCACAACAAATACAGGGTTTTAAACGATTGAACATAATTACAATCAAATTTGGCACGGAATAAAAGCCAACAAAAACACAGTTGTAAATTACAACTTTACAGGTGCCTTTAGAGCAATTGTTAATAAATCATATTAGAAAAGTTTTAATATCATTTTTATGAGAAATATAAAAAGATGTCAACATAATTAATTGTTTTATCATTTTTCCATAAAATATTTCTAAAAATAGTTTCTAAACCAATATCCTTAGAGCATTCGTTGATATTTTTTGTGGTGTCTTATGTTTGTAGTTTGAATCTAATGTCCTTCTTCCCCTCTCCCTCTATTTACATATCTAGAAAAAATATTTTTTAAAAAATATTATAAAGTAGAGCACAATAATTTTTTTTTTTAATTTTATTAGATAAGGCATTGGAATTTATAAGCTCTAGTATGTTATGTTATAGGCTATTAATGATAAAATTAGAAAGAAAGAAAAAAGTTAAAAATAATATACCTTTTATCATAAAATACTTATAAACTTTAAAAAAAAATGTGAAATACTATAAAGTAGTATAAAAAGAAATATAATTGGTGTCAAATCAACAACAAAATGAATAATATTTTGAATAAAGTATTTTAATTTTTTTATGTTAATTTGTAAAAATTAACATTTACGTTTGTAAAATGTTTAGGGAATATAAAACTTATGTACAATTTCTTATGCCTTATACCTTAGATTTCTCAATTCATTCAAGTGGTTGCATTGACCAATGAACAACATTGTTGAATTTAATTGCCCTTAAGAAAGATAACTATAGTTTTGTCATCTTGTCTAATGCAACAATTATGAAATTGAATTCAATTAAACCTAGCTAGCGTACAAGGGGCTATACTTAAAATTTTGCCAATGCTTATAAATAAAATTTTTACTATCTATAATATCATGCTATCACTATAATTTATATAAACAAAAAATATCGCAGGAATATAAATCATCATATTTTAGCACCTGTCTTTTAGTGTTTTTTATTTTTATTTTTTTTATATAAAAAAAATTAGGTTTGCACCCAATTTTACGCCCAGTCACATGTTTAAGCGGTCAAGAGTAGGTGATGAACACTTATCTTCTGCTCATCACTTTCCACCACCCTCAACGAACCATTACAATAAGTTAAAAAGAAAGAACATAAAAAAGGATACATCCATTGTTTTGTTAGGTTTTTTTGAATTCTCTAATCCCACAAGTTGACTAGTGGGTTTTCATGTGGACTAGTTGATCTTAATCAATTTCAATTGGAAGTGATGTTTTAGCTTATATATCAATCATTCATGATGGCCTAGTTTTGGTGGACCCTTTAGCACAAAGTACTTGTCTATGTCACCAAGCACATTTTGCACCCTCAAAATATAAGAATTAATGATTTTCATTATTCTTCCTCTTGTCCTAAAAAAAAATGATTCTCATTATAAAATTATAAGAAGAAAAAGTTTTCAAAAAAAAAAAAAAAAAAAAAAGAAAAGAAAAGAAGAAGTGCTTGATTGGAGGACCACTTTTTTTGGATACTTTTTTTGTGTGGTGTGTAAACTAGACGCTAGTATTTTTTTTTTTTTTTTTTGGAGAAACGACACTAGTATGAAGTTTGGCTTTCGCAGCTAGCATGTTGGCCTGACGCATATGTGTCGTGTCGCGCGGGCAATCATAATCCATGACGTGAAAGGACTGAAATCAAAGAGTGATAGATATAAAATGATAAGGACTGAGTTTTATAGTATAATATTTTTTACAAACGTAATTTTCCGGAATGGATGTAGCTTTTGTCCATTGTCCTATAGTATTAGATTCGTTGAGATCATGATACATGTTTGAAAATGAACACGTATGGGAAGTGAAATGACTCCTTGTTCATACATGGACTTTTTTGATACGAAATGAGCCACTTCAAATAGGTTCATTGCTCCGGCCCAAAATACGATTAATCCGGCATGGGCTACATGAGCTCCCAATAATTTACCGGATAAATTGATAAGTCGGGCATTCCCGGCCCACCAAGCGAAACCTGTGGTTTCTTGGTCACGCCTGGCTAAGGCTAAAGTTCCATTAAAGAGCGTTTCCACGGGGTAGAACTCCTCAGGTAATATAAGGTTTTCATGAGGCTGATCTTGAGCCGCCATCCAAGCTCGAATGCCTTCATTTTAAAGAATATTTTTGGTGTAGAACGTCTCAAATTCAGGATCTTCCATTGCATGGATTTCCTGAGAAACGCGCAGTGAGTTCAGTGTACTGGAGGCACTGGATAGAAGCCGTGCCCTTTAGTAATTCTAGATGATCTTAACACAGATTAATAAATTATTTAAAAAAATTTTATTTTGAAAAAATAAAATACAAATATATTTAATTTTTTAAACAACTTTTTCAATTCTTTATAAAAAAAAAAAATGTCTTAAAATATATGACTAATAGATGCTCTAAAATCATTAATTAATCGAACTCTACCCAAAAAAAAAAAAAAAAGTTTGTTTAGATTTTAGAGTGAGTTTGAAAACAGTTTATTTATGATAGGCCACCTAATCCAATTACAATATGCTGCAATTGTTGTATACAGGTATGCAACAAATCCTCCCCCTTTATGATAATTTATTTACATAGTTTTTATAAAAGAGATATAGTCTATTGTAACTTCTATGTTAAATGTGTGATAAAAAATTAAATATCTTAGCTTATTTTATAAAAAAATTTAATTATTTATAAAAAAATTTGAGACAAAAAAAAAAAAAAAAAAAAAGAAGGAAAAAAGCATTTCCCAAAAATTCTCTTAAAAAAATTAATTTATTTGTTTATTTGGTAAGAGGTGAGGCAAAAGTGAATTTAAACAAAAATATGTTGCCAAACAAACTTAGACAATTACACTTTATTATTATCTTGTTAGGTATCAATCGATTTGATTTGATTTTTCTTTTCTTTTTTTTGGGGCCGCGGCGGGGGGGGGGGGGGGGGGGTGGTTGTGTAAACGAAAGTGGATCCCAAATCCTTAATATTTTGATATATAGAGAAATTTTGATAATTATATATTTTTGTTGTAGAATTTCAAATGGAGTAGTTATTTTGGTTGGAGCAAATTATCATTTTTTTTTAACAATTTTTAAAATTATTTAATTAGTGATATCTTAAAAAATTAAAAGAAAAAAAAATATTATGTCGTTAAAAGAATGGTTTGTCATGCTCATATTGAGCTACATGACATATTGACATAAACATAAATGGTAAAAAATAATTTTTATTAAATATTATATATGTGGTAAATATGTGATATGATTTGAGAAAATTTTCAGTAATTAAAACCACTGTATTTTCCAATTTAAGTATCTAATTCCCAATGCCTGAAGTTGTATAAATCAAGGAAGTCCAATAATATTTTTCTTTCATTCTTTTGATGGGACAATAACATAAATTGTTCTTGAATCTTGATGAAGTAGATAAGATAACAAGGAGCAATTGTTTGCAATATGACAATTTCTTCGAACCAAGAAAGGTGAACAAGTGAAATTGGTGATGTGATTTAACAAAATAAAAATTTTAATATACCAAATTTGTGTAAACTGTAATTTAATGAAGAGAGAGATTGATTTAAACATGTTGGATGTTAAGAGAATATTAAAGAGAGAGTAGCTTTTGAATTAATTAAGGCTTTGGACTTTGGAGGCATTAAACCCTAGCCAACATTTCCTTAATAGTCATCTACTAAAAGAATGTTTTTTTTTTTTTTTTTTGAGAAAGTACTAAAAGAATGTTGATTTAATTAAATTCGTTTTCGTGTTAATTTGTACGTAAACTCTTGCTTCAAGTCACATCAATTATTGGTCGATTTCTCTACATAGTAGTTCTTCATTAAATTTGAGATTGTAATTAATAGAATTAAATCAAAATGATTAATTCACATAAAACACCTACTACGTACAAACTACAAAGTACAAACACAACACATTTAAATTTTTTTTTTTTTTCCTCCCAGATTCTTCGTTGAGTCCAAACAACATTATTGGATGCACAGTGAATTTATGAGAGCTTGACTAGTGAGCAGTGACTAGTGAGAAGAGGAAGACTGATCATTGAGGATTCATAATGGAAATAAATTCCTTACAAGGTTACAGTCAATGTCATATTTTTATAATAAAAAAAAAGGATAGGTTAAATTTATTTTCAACCTCAACTATTGTCAATGAAACCAAATTAAAAAAGAGAAAAAGAACTTTTTAAACCCTAATTTCCTCACTTATTTCTATAGAAAATTTTCTATTGAAATAGCCCAATTAATTTACATAAACATATTTTTATTAGTTCATATAATTAAAAACTTTAAAACTCTTTCTTCTATTTCCTCTTTTCTTTTTCTTTTTTCTTTTTTTTTTTTTCCAATTTCATTTACACCCTCTCCCTCATGTGTGTGTGCACCGTTGATTGGCTTCATTGAGAATTCATCAATTTTGTTGGAGTTTGCATCGTTTAATTATTATGTCAACATTTGATTGGCCTAGCTATCATAGATTATAGGGTTACTTGGCAAATGATAGACACATCAACACCAGATATAGGTGGAAGGGTTCAAATCAAAACGCTATATAACATTAGGGATACTGATCACAATCTTTAAACTTATAAGAAAAGAATTAAAATGACTCCAAATTTTAAAAGTATAAATTGCAATTTAGTCAAAATTGATTATCAAAACTCACTTTCCCTAGCTCTTTCCCTTTACACTTTTTTTTTTCCTTGCAAATATTATTAATATAACAATTTTTTCATAAAGTTGCCTTTTGAGTGCTTGCAAGTTATGTACTTAATTAATAATAACAGAATGGGGAAGTCTTATTTTATTTGGATAAAATGATGAAGTATTAATTTGGAGTTTGATTAAGTTTTTATAAAGTTTGAATAATATTAATATAACTATACTTTTTATAAAGCTTCCTTTTAAAAATTTATTTTTTCCGGGTTTGGCGTGATAATTATTTTCCAAATCTTTTGGTGGGCAACCATTAAGTAGAAATTTTTGGCAGCCTTCTCACAAAGTTGCTCCTTTGCTCCAATTTACTATGCAAATGCAAATTGGCCTGATTCCAGTTCAACCGGAATAAAGCTAGCTAGGTTTGTAACTTTAGTCGGCAAGGCAAAAAAAAAAAAAAAAAAAACAAAGTTGATTGATACATCTCCACTATATATATACACACATATACACACACACACATATATATATATATATCAAGAACTTATGTTTAATTCTTGAGCTGCAATCATGCATGAAACGGTGCTAATTGGTACTTGAAATATTTTATTGTCTTAGCCAAATTGAAATGGTTTTTTTTTTTTGGTATGATATTTGTACTTTTCTTTCAACAACTCTATAGGGAAGTGGTTATCAAATACAAATTTTTTGTACTATTTTTTATGTTCTGCCAATCACAATTTGTAATGTATTTGTTTAACTTTTTTTAAAAAATAGCCAAAATTTAAAATGGAAAAAAATAAACACATAACAAGTTGTGATTGGTAGAACATAAAGTGGAACACAAATATAATACAGAGAATTTGTATTCATTGTTGCCGCATCAAATATATAAATTGCAAAAAAAAAAAAAAAAAAGCCACAGTATGACGATCTTGTATATATTTTTTCTTTTATATATATATATATATATATATATATAGTGGGTTTAAAACTAGGTTCTCTTTATGGGACGAATAAGCCTCTCTCTCTCTCTCTCTCTCTCTCTCTCTCTCTCTCTATATATATATATATATATATATACACACACACACACACATAAAGAGGGTTTAAAACTAGGTTCTCTTTAAGGGACGAATGAGCCACAAAACTCTTGGTAGTATGATTTATAATGTTATATATTCAATCTTAAACCATTATTTAACAATTTTATTTTCTTTCAATAAGGCTCATGTTAGGTTTTAACGTTTTTTAGCTTCCCTAAAACCGAATATTTTAAGTTGGCTTCGAATGAACTTAACCCTCCCAGAAAAAAAAAAAAGAAAAAGAAAAGAGTAAGTTAAATGGGAATAAACCTATGATGAAGAGATATAGTGTATGTTTGGATAGGAATTATTTGTGTCTGGCGTTTTGCACTTTTTTTTTTTTAAATTATTCACGCGTTTTCTGCTTTTTGGAGACAAATAGCACTGTTCATCACTATTTACGCACTATTCATGTACCGTTCCTGCACTATTTACGGGACCCACAACCACTTTATTTATAAAAAAAAAATATTAAAAATGGGTCCCATGATACTATTTACACATTTAAAAATTATTTTGCTACAGTATTTTCAGTTTTCAATTTTCAGTAAAATAAGTTGTATCCAAATGGACCCATAGATTGGAACTATTTGTGGAAAGGGGGTCATCCCCTCAAATTTAAAATTTTTAAAAGTTTGAGTTTCTTTGTTTGTTTTTACATTAACATAATCATTCATGCTTGATTATGTTTTCATATTGGTGATTCCATCCATTTTCGTAAGCCACATCTACTATATAATGTTAATGAACTGAAAGCTCGAAAATGTGTTGAAAACACAAGAGCTATTTAGATCCTCAAATAAAAATAACGGCTCGATAGATTTTACACCTATTTAATACTAAGTGCGGAATTGTGTAAATGCGAGTAGATAAACAAACAAGCTACTCTAGTACATAATCTAAGCAACACAGCAGTATAGCATAATGTAAAAGAGTAGGGAAGAAGGATGCAAACACAAGATAATATGCCGATGTGTTATCGAAAAGGAAATCGAAGAACTCGGCGAAAAACCTCTCCGCTGCCCTCCAAGCGGTAATCGATCCACTAGAAAATTAGTTGAGATATATGGGTTAGTAAGAGACTCTCCAAGCCTAATCTACCCGATGTACCTAAGCCCTCCAAGCTCCTACTCCAACAAGGCTCCTCGGAACCATGTCTTGTCTAGCTCTCCGAATCCCGCAACAAGCTCCATGTTGCATTTGCCATCTTTGGCTTCTTCCAATACTTCCCAATAGCTCCAAAACACTCTCTACACTCTGAATAGGTGTGGGTTGTGTTTGGGTACAAATCTCCTCTCAAGGTATGATAATGGGACAGGGATGGAGAAGAGACTACAATGATTTCTCACTAAGGATGAGTAGCTCCCTCTCAAAAGATGGGTGTGTGTCTTTTAGAAAAACTCTCTAGGGTTTTTCTCTCTGAATAGCCTTTCCAACATATGTGGGTAATGAGGGTATATATAGAGTGGGCAAAGATAGAGTGTATCAGAAAGGATAGGCTGGCAAAACAGAGCGTTTTGTGGGTATCTCGCGGGAAGGCCTTACTAGCAAGATACTCACAAAACACAGCTGTCTCCATCTGTCCTGACTCTTCGCACTTTAGTCATGTGCAGGGCACATGCACCATTTCGTGGGATGCTTAGTAGCGAGATACCCACGAAAACTCTTCAGTCTTCAATTGCTTGAGTCTTCACACTCTCTCTCTCTCTTACACACAACCCTTACAATCAAATCTCACAATAAATACAGGCTACAAAAGATTGAATAAAATTACAATCAAATTTTGTACAGAATAAAAGCCAACAAAAAAAACATAGTTGTAAATCACAACTTTACATGAACAATATGGTTAATTTGAAAATAGAATCAAACATGAATAGTCGAAATGAAAATTACAAAATGTAATGACCAAAATAAAAATAATCTCAAACTTTAAGGGCTAAAGTGTATTTTAGGAGAAGGGAAAAATAAAAACTTGGTCTCAATAGTGTAAAGGAAAATAATAAGTGAAATTGTGGTAGTATTAATTAAGATAAATTTACCCCCTGTTTCATTTTCTCTCTATAATATGTATAAAAGATTTTTTTTTTTTTTTTTTTTGAGATAGTTTCAACTTATAGCGTCCGTTCATGATAATAATTCTTTATTATCAGACCAAGACATTAATTAGTTTTTGATGTAGGGGGGATTAAACTTTAAATATTTTATTTAACTATCGAAAACTTTACCAATTGAGCTAACTAAAGCTCACGTACAAAAGAAAGTTAATTGATCTTATAGTCTATAACTATCTATGGCTACGCCATTGCCATGTCTCGAGGGTTATAAATTTTTTTTGCGTAGGAATTGCAACTTATTTACGTAGCAGTATTTCAAAGAATAATATGTCTACGCATCCATAAAAATAAATAAAAAATAAAAAATCTTGTGACAAGACACCATATTATGATATAATGTACTTAGTTTAAGGTGGCTATGATGGTATATATATAAGTTTAATCATTGTCTCATTGATAACTTATTTCATGAATTACATTGTCGTCTTGGGATTTTTCACAGATTGACTGGTAGGACGTACCGACGTAGCACTCATGTGGAATTTTATCACTCCACGTATGAGAGAGACACAGAGAGACAAAGAGATTCAGTGCATTTGAGAAAAAAATAAGTTGGATTTGGAATTATTGAAGTTAGTCACTGCATGCGAAAATACATAGATGGGATAGGACTTGGCGGTAGGAGACGAGATTGTCATATACAAATCTTTCAATATGGGAGAATTTTGTTGTTTTTTTTTTTTTGTTTTCAAAAACCAGGTTATGCATGGATAAGGATATTGCATGTTGCCAAAAGAGTAATGGTCAATTGTTTTTTGTATGGAAAAAAAAAAAAAAAAAAAAAAAAAAAAAAAAGGTGAGGAAGAGGAATTCAAATCCAAGTCTATAAGGTCAAGAGAATAAATAAATTATTGAACTCGTGACGGAGCTACATAGAAACCATTTGAATTATGAAAGCATGTGCTGTAAGGTCGCTCTGTGATGCTAGGGCTCTGTGGTGCATATGACATAAAATTTGGGTGAAAATTATGCCTCGTGACACCGGAGGCCATGGTTTTACAAAAATTTCGATTTTTTTTTTTCATTCCCTTTACTACTATAGGTAAATTTACAAGTGATTTTTAGGAGCAATTATACTTGGTCCCCTCAAAATATGTTAAATTTTTATATTCTTACTAGTGTGAGAAAATATATAAATAATTCTCTAACAAATTAAGTCATAATCCTCTAAAAATATAATAATGCTTCTCAAACTTTGATTCATTTTTTATCCTCGAAAAAAAAAAAAAAAAAACTTGATTTGATTCATTTTTTATTATGTTATTTAGTTTTCAATTATTTTGATCAAATATCTATAACTCGGGATTGATTTAATCACAATCTTGTTATAAACAAAGTCTTTTACATAATATTTACTTGGCTTATAAATCGTTGATTACATGACATGTGATTTGCCCCAAAAAAAAAAAAAAAAAAAAAGATTTTTATACTTTTTTTTCACACGTTAAAGAAAACATAAAATATAAAAAGATTTTATTTTAAAGGTAAAAGATAATGATGTGATTTTTTTATTATTAAGCTTACATTAAACCACATAGTTATTGGCTTATAAGTCTTAAAATCCAATGATTATATTCCAAGGGCAATGGATAAAAGTGATATGATTAAAGCAAATACTAAAGCTTATGTTTCTTATTAAAACAATAGTAACGCATGGGGTGGTTAGAAAATAGACAAAATTAGAGGGATCTTTGCGCCTACATACATTTTAACTAATTAGATTTTTTATTCCTAAGCTTACATTACACCACATAGTTTTTTTTTTTTTTTTTTTTTTTTGGGGGGGGGGGGGGGGGGGGGTGGGGATAAGCATTACACCACATAATTATTGGCTTATAAGTTTTGAATTCCAATGATTATATTCCAAAAGCAAAGGATAAAAGTGATATGATTAAAGAAAATCCTAAGTCATACATGTTTCTTATATAAAACAATAGTAACGCATGAAGTGATTAGAAAATAGACAAAATTAGAGGGATATATGCATCTACATACACTAATATTACTATTTTCGTGTGTGTTCTAATAAGTATTACAGTTTATTTCAAAAAAAAAAAAAATAGGGATGTTTATCCCACATTGGTTGTGTGTGTCTAGTATCTGATATTTATAACCTTAGTCTACAACTACAAAGATTATGTCATTTTGTAGTTGTACTCTGATTATGTAATGTATTATAAACCCGGTTTAAAATACTAATGTTACTATTTTTGTGTGTGTTCTAATAAGTATTACTGTTTACTAAAAAAAAAAAAGATGTTTATCCCACATTAGTTGTACTCTAGTTATATAACAATTATAAACCCAGTTTAAAACACTAATATTACTATTTTCATGTGTTTTCTAATAAGTATTACTGTTTACTAAAAAAAAAACTTTTGAAATTTATTACAACAATTTAAATGTTATATTAAACAATTAATTTATAAGTATGAGAAGGTAGATTGTACTCATTTTAATTAAAAGAGCATTAGTTTTAAAATAAAATTAATTTTGATAATATTCATGTTGCACTTAAAAAAAAAAAAAAAACTTCTTCCTTTAGATATAAAATATATCAGGACTCTCAAAAAAAAAAAAAAAAAAAAAAAGAAGAATATATCAAATCAGTTCATAATAGTCACATACATTACATACATATATATATATATATATATATATATTTATATTTATATAATATTTTATATCGATAAAAGTAGGCTAACTAGTAACCACGACACCACTAAATAACATTGTTTGTCATAGCCACCTTGAGGGGGTGTCAGAATCTTGAGCACTTTGTTTGTAACATAATATTAAGATTTATTTATGGTGATGTTGCTATCTACACGTCCTATATATGTTTCTGGTGCATGATCCTCTATCTTTTGGATTGGTAAAGCAGATATAAGAAATAATGGTTCTTCAATCCATTGCAAAAGCCTTTTGTTTCCACTTTTCTCTTCTTTTCTAGACCACAGGCATATCTTTAAATAAACAAACCACAATTTCTAATTAAAAAAACATTGTTGATTGCCTCTAGAATGAAGCAATGTCTCCTGGAAACTGTTAAATTATTGGTTCTTTCAAAAACTTAATTAAGTTTTTAGGAGATGGTGAATTTATTCATTTAATCTAACATTCCCTCATGTGTGAGTCACTTCAGTTGCCATTGAGTGGAGTCCAATATATAAAAAATTTAAATGAGAGGTGAGGCGGTAACAGAGAATTGATTCTAGAGCCTAGTTCTTACTCTGATTTTATATTAAAATATTGTTTCTCCCGGTTTTCCTGATTTGTTAAATGAACAATAAAAATTTCAAGTTTTCTAATAAGAAACATATTATTCAAGCAAAGAAATACTGCAAATTTAAGAAAGAGAGGAAAGTACGAAGCTCTTGCTATGGCAATGAGTAGATAAGAATGGGGGAAAAAGTATTTTTATTTCTTAGAATAAGAAGGCCATTTGGACCTTCAACTTGCCACTGTGCAAAAAACATTATGAGTCTGCAAATATTTTCCTTTTTTATTTTAAAAAAATAATGTACAGTTTTTTAAAGTGGTACACTTTTTAAGTATAATAATTTATATTTTAGGATAAATCTGAGGTCATGACATTTTTCACAACATATTTAACAATTGCCAAAATGGTAGACTTGTATAAAAATGATCAATAGAACTCGCTAACGTAGAAAATGTTATAAAAAATATTATGCATGTAGTAATTACTCTATCTTTTAAATTATGTTTTGTGTGGAGAATCCTATTTTTTAAAAACAAAATAAATATATAAAAATAACCTGGATCAAATAAACACCGATGGTTCAAATAGCCAATGATGGCCAGCCATTTTCTGATGCGCTTCAACTTTAGCATAATTCCACTGTTTGTTTTAAAAAACATGTTGAGAAAAAAAAAATCAACAAGTAATGTTAACACACAATAGGAGGGGTAATTTTGGAATTTTCTCAAGACTCCTCTCCTTTCCTATTTTCAAAATCTCTCAAAATTAGAGAGAGAATGTTGGAAGGCTGAGGAGAAAACATCTAGACCCACCAAACCAAAATTCTCTCCCAACCAAACAATCTTCTCTCATTTTCTTTCAAATTTTCTTCAAATCTCCTTTTTTTTCATCCTTTCTAAAATCACCCCAATCGGGTCTTAATTTTTATATTATTTCCATTCTATTCGAGCAAAAAATAAGCTTGTGACCACATAATTATCTTAGATGATGGCCGGCATGTTTTTGTTCCAAAACACGATGTAAGACAAAATATGATCAACGTTTATTTTATTAATTAAATTTTAATATTTTTATCTAATCATTTTCAGAAATTAAAATCTGTGGGGGTTTTTTTATATTTATTTTTAGTTGTCTTTCTATTAAATTAAATCAATATATAGCTTTTTTAATCCTTTTAACTGGAGCATTTTAATTTCTAAATGTAACAAAACTATATTTAATAGTCTAAAAATTAATTTATAACTCCATAATTTTAAAAAGATATACTTTTGTACTAAGTTATCTATTTTAGATTTTTTTATTTATTTTTTATTCACACTACTTTCCAAGATCTATGGCAAACCATTTAAAGTACATACTTTGCCAACTCTATTAGCACATAAAAAAAAAAAAATTAATTATTGTAATGAAACAACATATCATCATACACGATTCTCAACAATAAATATATATATATATATATATATATATCATCATACATGCTAAATAGTGCACAAATCACTTCATTCTTTTCGTGCAGCGATCATATCAAACATCAATTAAGAAGCCATATATACAGTTATATCATGTTGATTTGACAAAATAACTTTTATTTATTTCGTAGATTATATAAGCTTTCCGTTGGGGGGTTTATAAGAAATAGAATGGAATAAAATAAAATATATTTAATTAAGAAAAATAAATAAAATAAAATAAAATAATTTTTAATGTTTTAAAATAAATAAATAAAAATAAATAGAAAATTAGTAATCTTATTTGGAACTTACATAAAGAGAAATAAATGAAATCCTTTTAGCACTATATTACTATTATATTCTTATATTAAAATATAGAGCTTAATATATATATATATATATATGAGTATTTTGAAAATTTTAATAAAAAAAACCATTAAATCTAATTTCATTCTATCAAATTCCTCTTAATTTTGGGGGAATGAAAATTTAAAGTTTTGAATTGAAGAAATTGAGAAAAATGAGTATTCTCTCTTACACATTCTATTCACTTTTACTTAAACTCCCAAACGAGAAAATAAATTTCATTCCGTTCACTAAAACTCACACAGACAAGAAAAATGAAAAATATTTTAATTTTTTTTTTCATTTCATTCCAATCCATTTTTTTCTCTCCTCTCATATGAGTTTAAAGATTAAACTCAACATTATCTTTCACAAAAACCAAAACAAAACAAAAAACAAAAAAAATCAGCATTATCAATAATATACAATTCATGCCTACATTGTTTCCACTGGCTAGGAGTCAACCCCTCCCCCAACCCCTAAATCATATGAAAGGTGCTGCCGTGCTGGTGATATTGAGTCGAGTGACAACTGACAACTAGCAGAAAATAAAACGTGTAGTGACTGAGAGGATGTGGATGAGGCCAAAGTTTTACAGCCCCTTTGGTTCCTTGCGATGACACTGCCGTAGCCTATCACGTGAATGCAATATTTTCCAAAAGTACAATAATACACTAACAACATAATCTTTATAATATTTTTTTCGCAACAAATTCGAGCTTATAAAAACTTATTCTTAGAATTAATAATAACTTATTATCTAAAATTTATTATAAAATTTCTATGGACGTAAAATTTCTCGTATTAGGCTGACACTCGCTAGGAAACAAAGTCATAGATTATGTATCGTGAAGCAAAGTACAAAACTATACGTACGTACATTTGATAATTCAGTCAGTACAATGAGTGGGGGCAAAGGGATTCAAAATTTTGAGTCCAAACAAGAAAACACTCAAGAAAGTCATCTTATGGTACAACTATTGGATGTGTCGGTGTTAATTTATCTTAGTCTTAATAGATTTGTTTTGAACCTTAAAAAAAAAAAAAAAAAAAAAAAAAAAAAAAAAAAAAAAGCGATAAGATTTGCTTCTAACCTTTTTTTTTTTGAGAAGATATATTCTTTTAACTTAACTCCTCATTGTTATGAGTTACATTATTTAATCTCTCATTGTACACTCTTTGCAAAGAAATTATTAGTTATATTATAAGGTTGAATTTTATTTTTATAAGTTTATATAAATGAATAAATAGTCTATAAAGAAATACAATTAATACTACTTTTATGATGCCGTATATAAATAGATGTGAGTATAGAATTTGAGAAGTATATGAACGCTAAAGAGTCTTGTGGCTTAATTGATGGCTCCTTCATGAATACATTTAGTGTTCAAATTCTCTCAACCTTTAACTATCAAAATATTACCAAAAAAAAAAGAAAAAGAAGAAGAAGTATGAATTGTCTATTATGCTATTTATTTCCCATATTCACAACATCAAATGATTTGCAAACAAACTCAAATAGTTTGAAAAATAAAAGAATCAAACATAGTTTGATGACAAGGTAAAAGCCTCTTGAACTTGGTTCTTATTCCAAACATAATATAAATCAATATAAAACTTTTAGTAAATGAGTCGGTTAGATTTGATTTTAGTCTTACGTTATCATAATCAATTACTTAGAAAATCATATACATATTGGAGATTATGTTTGAACATAAGCATTTGTCAAATAATTTAACTAAAACATGAATTGTCAAATTTTTTTGAAAACTTTTCCCCATAATAAAGTTCCTTTTTAATCATTTTGTTTCTCTCCTAATATGTACTATCTGACCTGACAAATCTTTTCCAAATCTTAAGAATCATGATGCGGTTAAGGGGAGGAACTTTACATTATCTCTATTCCTATTCTTATTAAGAAAATTTTGTTAGGCTTTTTACACTTCTACTATTTTTTTTTTCACCTTGCCACGTGCCAGACTCTAATTGGCCTATTTTTTCAACCTAGGGTTAATTTGGGGGAGCCAAGTTCACTGCTCATACCAATACAGAAAGTGAATTAAAAAGGCTGGCAGTAGAATTGTTCTTAAATCAGAAAACCTACAAAAGAGAAGAAAGAGGAATTTTCAATCAACCATAGTGATAGAGTTATAAGTATGTTTTTGAATCACACAAGTGAATAAATTGGAGTGAGGATTTATTTTAGGTAGTTTCAATCTATGATGTCAACTTCTGTTGATTACTTTTTATCATTGTACTAAAGATAGTTTCAACCTAGAATTGTTCTTGGAGTAAGGTGATAAGGGGAAAAAAAAGACATTTCTATTTGATCATTTGTGTTTGGAATTTGCTGAATTAACAATAATTGTGGTTGGGTTGGGTTGGATCGAGTTGAGAAGTTTTTTTAATCCAATCCACCATGATGGGTTAAAAAAAATCTAACCCAACCCAACCCAACTCACCATAGGGGTTCAACCCAACCCATGTGGATTGGGTTGGACAAATTTTTTTAAAATTATTATTATTATTATTATTATTATTATTATTAAATTGAGCATTAGAATAACGCCACCACAAATAAGGGCAAATTTCTAACAAAGTAATTCTAAACATAACACCAAACCAGCACAATGTATATGAGGAGAACTTAGAGTTTGGGTTTTAATTAGGAATAAGGGCAAAAAAGTAAATAACAAAATTGTATAATATATTTTTAAATTTTAAATATATATTAAATATAGGTGGGTTGGGTCAGGTTAGGCGGATTTGTGAATCTTATCGCCTAAACCCAACTTGACTCATTGTAAAAAAAATCTCACAAACCCAACCCAACTCGCCAACCTCTCTAAATCAGGTCGGTTTTGGCGGGTTAGCTCCACACCCCCTAGTAAGAATACATATTCTCTTATGTAGAAATTTCCATGTGGGATTTTAGATCACACATTAGGAAAAGTGTTTCGGGCTTAGGCCCATTTGAACCCCATCAATTCGACTGTATTTGCTTGTGGCTTTGGACTCATCCCTTAGTCCAATAAAGCCATCTCGTCTAGTGTTATGACTTGGGCCTTCACACATTGGCCCAGGCCATGCAATGTTTATTTGCTTTGAGTTGTTGAGAAGAAAAAAAGAAAGGCCTGGCCCCAAATAGGATTCAAGCCTCTATTCAACATTTCAAATTACCTTTGAAGAAAGAACTAGACTAGAGGATGAAATTCTCTGTAAAACAATTTTCATGGAGATTGTAATATAGTGTAAAATTTTTTGGGGTGTTCATGTATTCTGGACTTTGCCAACATGTATGATCAACCTATATATTGTGTGAAATTGTAAACAACACTCAATTGAAACATATATAAAACATTCATTTTGAAAGATCAAATAGGGTGTAAAACACCTATGAACGTTTAGACCTCCAAATATAAAATTACCAACACAAGCTTATACATAAACAATATATGTGCGGAATGATGAATATAAGCTAAACTCAAATTGGTAAAACACTCTAAACCATATTTAAATACAATCACAGCAGTAATTAAAAGGTAAAGAGTAAAGGAAGAGAGATGAAACACTAAGATAACGCAGCAATGTGTTATCGAAAAGGAAAACGAAGTACTTGACGAAAAACCTCTCTGCCGCCCTCCAAGCGATCAATAATCCACTAGAGAATCAAGTTAGGATACATGAATAGCAGAAGACCTTCCAAGCCTAATCCACTCAGTGCACCTAAGCCCTCTAAGCTTTTTGCTCCAATAGGATTACTCCGAACCTTGTCTTCTCTAGCTTACCGGATCCCGCAATTGCCTATTGCATCAACTAAAATGAATTGGTCCCTTCTGAACTGCTTCCCAAGCACCAAAATACCTCCTCACTGATATGGGTATTGTGAGATAAAGATTTGGCTAATGTACCTCTTAAGGATATGTCAATGGAGAGGGTGAGAGTAGAGGAATTTGGAAAATCAAAGGATGAAGATTGTGAATGAGTCAATCTTGTTTTTCCCAAGCACCAAAATACATCCTCACTGTTATGGGTATGGTAAGATAAAGATTTGGCTAATGTACCTCTTAAGGATATGTCAATGGAGAGGGTGAGAGTAGAGGAATTTGGAAAATCAAAGCATGAAGATTGTAGATGAGTCAATCTTGTTTTTCTATAGGGTTTCTCTCTCAAAATTCTTTCTGGAAGTTCTCTACATTTCGTGGGTATAAAGGTATTTATAGTAGGGTGTATGAGGAATGTGAAAGGTCAATTTTCAACAAATAAGGCATTCTGGCGACTCAGGCTCACGATTGGAACGAGTTGCGAGTTTGAGTCGCGAGCTAACTACTTGGCCAGACTGGATGTTTTGTCCTGTAGTGCTTCAACTGTCGTGACCTTTCAGCTCCCCCTGTATGCTTCACACGTGTGCCATTTTGGCGACTTGCCAGTCGCGAGATCCAGTCGCAAGACTCTCTTAAATTGCACACTTCTTGAGATTTCTTCACACTCTCTCACACACTACCCTTACATAATTCCCACCTAAATACAGGGTATCTAATTGCTAAATTACAAGAAAATTTGGCACGAAATAAAGCCAACACATGATTGAATAAATTCAACCTTACAATCTCCCCTTTTGGCTATTCCATGACAAAACCCTAAAACAGACTCTAGACTTAACATGTGAGTGAGGAACAGTTGTCAAAACTCACTCACACCTAACTCTAGAACCTGTGGAGCTTTTGAACCATACGAACAAGTTTTTCCTGAAAACAATAACACAAGACGATCATTGTAAGCAAAAATTTTGAAATGCATATAGAGCAAACATAATGCGATCAAGTAATAAAGACTAAAGCAATAAAGCATGACTTAACCAAACAAGAACAATCACTATAAATAGTGATCACAATGATCATTCACACAGGGAATGAACATCCGGACATTCAAGCAAATAAGCTCAATGCAAAGTATCATTTGTATGTCCAACACTCAATTTATACAAAAACACAAGGTAATTGCATCAAGGATATAAAATCCAACAAGGGCACAAGAGTGAAGTACTAAAAAAAGTGCATAACATTAACTAAAAGTACTGAGCTACAAAGCAAAGGTACAAAAAAATATATAATTTAAACAGCTAAACATAATCATGAACTATGAGCAAAGCAAAAACATAGTTAATATAACACAAAGCTTTTTCTCTCTTTCTCTCGCTATCATGAATCATAGAAGTTGTGATGAACTTGGAATATATATACTTGTAACCTGAAACACTTGCACAAAACACATTAGATCCTCAAGGTAAAGCAAGTAATAAAAGGACAAGTATAATGTAACAAGTAAATTCCGATCAAGTAAACATGATGTGAAACATATGAGCAACTTGATCATACACCAAAACAGTCATAGAGAAACACAAACAAAACAAAGCTTTTTTCTTAACACAATGTCTTCTCCCCCTTGGTATATGCATCTCCCCTATGGAATATCTCTCCCCCTACAAATGTGCACAAGAAATAGAATTTCTCCCCCTAAGAATGTGCACAAGAGTCATATAGAAATGACAAAACTCTCCGATATACTACTCTAGAATATACTCTCCCTCTTTTTAACATGATAGACAAAGGGGTCAAGGAGAAAAGAAGGCAAGAGACGAAGGAATGAACAAGGAGAATGATGCATGAGGGGTGCAAGATGAATGAGAAATGAAGCTCAAATAAAAGACAAAACAAAATGCTATAAAGCATAAGGTAAATATGATATGAGAGGATGAAGAAACAAGGTATTAACCAATGCATGACAAATGTAGCAAAGGTGTGTGCAAAAGGTGACTATGTGCAATGCGTGACCAAAGCATTGAAAATGCACATGTGGCGCAAGATGTGTTAAATACACAACCAATAAAGCAAACATGATCCTAGTGAGGAAACATGAGAAACCCCAAAGTTTGAAAATTATCGGAGTCCAAACAAGTGAGAAAATGCCTAAGAGGCATTTTATCAAACATCTAGTGTGCACACTATGAACAACAATGTGAAACAATGCATGAACATCATAAAAACCACTCTTAATACATGTTCTTTTTGCCACAAGAGGCCATCATCAAAAGCAAATCATTAAAAGAAATCAATCCCATATGAAAATTTGACAAAAAATAAGCTTTCCCAACCCCTATGATGAAAATCCCAACCAAGAGTACAAAATTTTCCAAAACATAATCTAAGGATCCAAAACAATGAAAAGACTTTAAAATTACCTTTGAGATGTTAATGGAATGAAAAACTATTTAAATTGATTGGGTTTTGATGTAAAAATATTGAAAGATGGGTTTAAGCGAGGATGGGAGAGGTTTAAAATAGGTTTCCCATGAAAAACACTTTAAAAAGTTGTTTTTGGGTATTTCGTGACTGGCGAGTCGCGAGATGAGTTGCAAAAAATTTTGCGAGTCGTAAGTGAGTCACGAGTGATAAAAATCACTTTAAAAAACATATAAAATGAACGAAAATCTTTTTGGATTGATCCATATATAGTTGAACACACACACACATCACATTTAAACAAATACAATTGAACAAATGAATAAGGCATTCATTAAACATTAGGCATGTGTGTTGTGTGTGTGTATCAAATGTGGAATAGTCCTTAGTCTAGAGTGAAGCTTCAATGATCAATTTAATTAAATCATACACAACTAATACTAAGTCAAGTAGTCTATCTCAATTATAGAAATGAATATATATAACCTCCCACAAGAAAATGATTACATATCTTAGAAACTTTTCATTTGGCTTTTTTGCAATTCATAACATTTGATCATTTTTTTATCTTTACATCTCTTTTGAGATCGATACTTGAAATTTTTGATATTTCAAATTGATGAATAAGCTTTTGACTTTTGGGTATTATACATTTTCAATACAAGTCGCTTTCCCTTTTTCCTAGCCAAATACTAGTACGTGTGACGGCTTTTGCAGTTCATTATCTCTTTTTGAGATTTGACATTGGTTGAGCTCTTAAGAAAAAAAAAAGTGGAAAGAGATATAGACACAAGTCTACGCATGTATCAAGATCAACAAAACTATTGACTAATCATTCATGACAAGTTTGAAGATCAATTTACAATAATCACACATAGATGTCAAGATTTTTTTCACAAAAATAGATGTGCATACATAACAAGCTAAACTCGTAAATGCACTACGCCATTAGTACGAAAGTACTAGGCCAAACTCACATGTGATATATGCTCAAACATATACGATCAAACTTTTTGAAATTTTCACTTTTTATGTGGTTTTGGATTTTTTTACTCGCACAAAACTAAAACATAAAAGTAAGATCAAAACAAAAACAATGCATATAAAGAAATGCAAGATGCACAAAATGCATGAAGATATAACATTCAATGCATGAAGGGTCCTACAAAGATCGAAATAATTAGATCAATGAATAAAAGAGCAAAAGCTCAACTATAGAAACCTTTCCTCATCTAAATGGAACGATTGTTTGGAATGAGTGTCTTATAAGAAGTAAGACGAGGGTTGGAAGAATGAGAACCAGAGATGCACATAGACAAGGAGTTAAGAGCATTAAACACTTTCTTTAACAACAAGCTGTTTTCACTCAAATCCGGTTTACCTTTTTTAGCACAACTTCCAAGAAGCTCAAGTTATTCTTTTCTTTTGATTTTTTTAAAAGCATGAAACTTAGAGCATTAAGGTCTTAGATAACCAAAGGCATCACAATGGTGATAAACAATACGTTTAGGTCCACTAGGCTTTTTGGGAAGGGATTTAGCAACATGATTTTGTTCTCTCTTCAACTTGGAGCATTGAGGTCTTATGTGACCGATCACACCGCAATAGTGGCAAGTTAGAACAAACTGAGATCCATTCAAAACCTTAGATTGAGACCTAAACAAAGGCTTTGGCTTAAGAGCCTTTTTCTCCACCTTTTGATTTCTTTTGTGTGGAGGAATGTACACTGATTTGTCCTTTAAGGTAAAACACACAATAGACACAAAATCGGGTACCACAACATGATTGCAACAAATATTTTCATCTCTTTTAGTAATAGGTTTAGCAATCAAACACTTGGCATGCATCTTAAGAGATTTATTTTCACATTTAAAATCATCAACTAGTTTGTTAGACAAAACAAGTTTAGCATCTAAGTCTATATTCAAACATTCAAACATTCAAACTCTTTCAGTTTTTTAAGAGAATTTTCAGCAAGTTTCTTATATTTCTCAACCAATTTATTGGATTCATTGAACTTAGCAATCAAATCATCTTTGTCAAGAGTTAGCATTTTTTTTTTCAAAAGTTTGATGTTTGAAATATCAACAACACCTAAAGATTCATTTAACAAAGCATCACAATCATGAGTATTATCACTTATAGAGGCATTTTCACAAACACATGGCATGTTACATTCATCAACATCCAAAATATACATAAAAGCATACAAAGCACTATCCATGGCAACAAACACAAGGGGTCAATGATCACACTTAGATAATGAAACCAATACAAGTGTACCCACTCTGATAGCAATTGAAAGTTCAAATAGGGTGTAAAATACCTATGAATTTTAGACCCCCAAATATAAAAAATACCAACATAAGCTTATACATAAACAATATATGTGTAAAATGATGAATATAAGCTAAACCCAAATTGGTAAAACACTATAAACCATATTTAAATACAATAACAGTAGTAATTAAAAGGTAAAGAGTAAAGGAAGAGAGATGAAACACTAAGATAACACGGCGATGTGTTATCGAAGAGGAAACCGAAGTACTAGGCTAAAAACTTCTCTGTCGCCCTCTAAGCGATCAATAATCCACTAGAGAATCAAGTTGGGATACATGAATAGCAAAAGACCCTCCAAGCCTAATTTACCCAGTGCACCTAAGCCCTCCAAGCTTCTTGGTCCAACAGGATTACGCCGAACGTTGTCTTTTCTAACTTACCGAATCCTGCAATCGCCCATTGCATCAACCAAAATGAATTGGTCCCTTTTGAACTGCTTTCCAAGCACCAAAATACCTCCTCACTGATATGGGTATGGTGAGATAAGAATTTGGCTAAATGAATCTCTCAATGGTATGTCAATGGAAAGGGTGAGAGTAGAAGAATTTGGAGAATCAAAGGATAAAGATTGTGGATGAGTCAATCTTGTTTTTCTTTAGGGTTTCTTTCTCAAAATTTTCTCTAAAAACTCTCTACATTTCGTGGGTATAAGGGTATTTATAGTGGGGTGTATGAGGAATGCGAAAGATCAGTTTTGCAACAAACAGGGCATTCTGGCGACTCGGGCTCGCAATTGGAACGAGTCACGAGCTAACTGCCTGGCTAGACTGGATGTTTTGTCTTGTAGTGCTCCAGCTGTTGTGACCTTTTAGCTCCCCCTGCATGCTTCACACGTGTGCCATTCTAGCGACTTGCCAGTCGCGAGATCCAGTAGCAAGACTCTCTTGAATTGTACACTTCTTAAGATTTCTTCACACTGTCTCACACACTATCCTTACATAACTTCCACCTAAATACAAGGTATCTAATTACTAAATTACAAGCAAATTTGACACGGAATAAAACCAATGCATGATTGAATAAATTCAACCTTACATATTTAATTAAATTATTTAACAAATTAACAAAATTAACTAGTACACTTGTGATAAGAAATTATTAAAAATGAATTGAAAAGGAAGAGTATAAGTTTATAATTTTAAATCATTTGTAATATAGATAATTATTCTCTCACAGTATTCCTTAGTGTATATGGTCCATACACATTAGTTAATACATGTTTTAAATGTGGACATCAATAATAATAAATAAATAAATAAAAGTGTAAATAGCACATAAAATTATAGACACTAGTTGGAAACCCGTGCGATGTACGAGAAAACTTTGCCTAAAAGTATGTTGGTCTCAAGCTTTGCATAAAAAGTATAATTAAATTATATTGGTCTCAAACTAAAATAATAAATACTACTGGAAGACTTAAAAAAAAAGGGTGTGCATCTAACTAAAAGTCTCTATAGTCTCTAGTTTCTAACATTTGGGATACCAAAATTATTTTTTCATCATAGATTATATGCCAAATATTTGTAGCTAGAATCCTAAAAATTGTTTAGATTTTCAGAAATGACAAATGCTATCATAATCTACAGAAGGGACAAATACTATCAAAATCTATGACCGTAGTATCTCAATTATTTGTCAATATTTAAACTTATGATCATCTTTATGCTCATGATGGACCTACCACTTTCATGCATTTGTGTAAAAAAAAAAAAAAAAAAAAAAAAATACCTGCAATTTGAAGGCATTACAAATAGTTTGGTCCAACTTGCTATGAATTTCTTAATCGGTTGTAGGAGCATATCAAAAGTCATATTAACAAATTGGTCTTCATTCCTAGTACCATAGCATCATGGACAACTCAAAATTTAATATGAATATAGTTGAATGCAATATGACTATTGGTGACTATGCCACATCACATGCCGCTTGACATTTTTTGTAACACAGCAAGAAAAACACTCGTTATCTTAGAAGACAATCTTTCCAATGTGTAGCCCATTGGTAAGATTGAATAGTATCTTCAATTTGGGGAATCCTAATATACCACTCAAAATGTAAGAGAGAGAGAGAGAGAGAGAGAGAGAGAGAGAGAGAAAAACAGAGTGGTGGAACTGTTGAGGTTATATTGTACATTTTTTTTTAATAAATTTTTTAGAGTGATTTTACATCTTTCTTGACTATACATCTCCATTAGTTTATACAGAAGGGCTAAACTAAGACTTGAAAAATGAGTAGGAACGTTGGTTAGGTCAAATGGGATCACTGAATCTAGACTGCAAACTGTTGTTTTTAAAGAAGTTGAAGAGTATGTGTAATTTGAAGGGAAGCTTGTACAGAGGAAGAGAGCTTCTAAGTGAGTTAGAGTCTTGGCTTTCAAGTTTCATCTACACATGGGGGAGGAGAGAGAGAGTTTGTAAGTGGATTAGGGTCTTGGCTTTCATCTACAAATGAGAAATGATCATGCTTGGATCATAATATGTAAGGGAATAAGTGGACTGGGACTTTTCATAAGATTTGGTTTGATTTGGTCTAATTTTCAATAGTAGCCCATCTTTTAGATAATAGTAAAAATAATTTAACATGATCTTTTGAGTAATAGTAAAAAAAAAGTTAATGAGAAGAGGTTAAAGAGACTAAATGCAAAATTAGAGTGCCACATGGCAAGACCTCATACTCTTCTACATGAGGTCTCTACTTATACACACACACGCGCACACATACACACACCCACACACACACACACACACACACTAGTAAGTTGTCCGTGCAATGTACGGATCATTTTGTGATATTTTATGTAAGACGTTTTTGGAAAATGTTGTACATATATTATAAAGAAAAAGTAAACTAAATTAAAGTAAAGAAAAATATACATTTTGAGATATTAAAAATTATTTTAGTAGCTTCACTGCACATTTTTAGCCTTCTCAAAGTAAGATTAATTAAAAAAAAAAAATCATGAAACCAAAATAAATGCAAAAGAGTAATAAAACCAAAAAAATCAACTGATTTGTGTTGTGTTCACAGATTGTATACCATGAAATGAAAGTATGCCCAACTTTCTCACCGTCTCCCACTCATCAATAGTGAGACATTAAGACATGGTATGGGCAAGTGTGCATGCATGTTGTAACACCCTATGATTTTGATACCAATTTAATTATTATGCATAAATTATAAAGGAGGTCTACAATTAAATGGATTAAATTGATTTGGGTCTAAGATATTAAAAATAAGATAAATACTATGGGATATAAAGCCCAAATGAGGTAGTATAAGTAAATATATGGGCTTTGATAACCCTAGTCTTTTACCTTTTAAGTTACACATGTATGTACATAAGAAGTTCCTTTTTGTTTTCAACCGCAACACATGAGTGAGCTGTTTCTTTTCTTCTCTATGGCTGTGCACAAGTATTTCAGGTATGGTTGTCTTGTTGAAATTTTAGAAAGTTGAAATATTTAGAGAGTGAGAATTATTCTATGGTTAATAATTGTCCCCACATGGGTCCGTGCATTTGTTCTTTTAGTACCAAGTAAAACAATTGGCTTTGGGTACATAAAATCTAAACCTATCACTATATTGATGTGAAGCCAACCTATGATTTATTACAATATTAAAATAGGAATTGTTTATATATATAGCCGTATGGTCCTCCATAGGCTTTGAAATTGATTACGTAATGTATAGCCATATGGTGCTCCATAGGCTTTAAGATGGATTTGACAGAACTTTAATATGTGGCTTCTACTTTTGATTAATATATATATATATATATATATATTAGGTTGATCAGATAGGTTTATATATCATGTGGCTTCAAGGGAAAAATGTAGGCAACCGGATTGATAAATTAAGAATACTACCACGTGGCTTCCCATGTTAGATTGAATATATATATATATATATATAATATTAGAGTCAATAGATATCCAGCGGCATCAAGTGGGAATGCTAAGCAACTAGATTGATAAATTAAGGCTATTCGTGGCTTCCAATATTAAATTGGATAGATGTAATATTAGAGTGAATGGATATGAATAACTAATATGGCCGTTACATTCAGGTTGCTCAGATATTTATTATTCAGCCCTCTTGAAGTTTCATGAATACCTATGATTACGTTAATGGAAAAATCTTATTAGGCAGCAATATTTTTTAAGTCCAAAAATTTGATCAAAGCTGAAAGTGAATTGGATAATTAAGTGAATAAATGGAGGACTTTGGATATATCAATATTGTTTAGGATAAAACCGTTTTAAGTGTGAAAATAGATTTTTAAGTGGGAAATTGTGTATTGATAAATCTATTTTTAGTGTTACTAGGTTCTAATTCTACTAAATTGTTGTGATTCAAGGGAGGTTGATTTCCTTTATTTTTGCAACTAAGAGGTAAGTGGTGTTTACTAATTTTGGGGGTTTTCCCAGACAATGTTGATTATTAAACTATTTTATATCAAATAAATATGTTGATATTCTAGGTATAAATTGATATTTTATAAATGCTTGATGTGCACATTGGCTATTCGTTTAATGAAAAACTTGTAGGATAACCTGAATTTATTTAAACTTTTATGTGTGAATATATCTGTATATTTTTTAGAATTATGAATGGATTATTTTTTTTTGTGAGCATATTGAATGTGTTTTGAAAACCTATGGCAAGTTGTGATTAAAAGCTCAGTATTGTATTTAGTCCTTAGCAAGGGACAATCATACTACAACTAATCCTTAGCAAAGGACAGTCCTAGGAAAGGGGACAGTGCACATTTGATAGCTCCTTAGCAAGAGAGTATACTATTGAGGATCCAAAAATGAATCTCCTTAGCAAGGGAGTGCACCTTTAGGTTCCAAAGAAACCATCCTTAAGAAAATGGATGAAAATGAGGTTCTAGTCCCTAAAGGGAATAGCATAAACCTGTCAACGAGGTGTAAACATTGACCACGAGAAAAGCCTAGGAAATAATTTATATGATGGTATTGGCATATGTATTTTGATGGCTCACAATATAAAGATATATTTTGTATATGAAATATTTGATGATAAAATAATGATGAGTTACAAGTTATGAATTTATTGTAAGAATTATTTATTTGAAAGATTTGTTCCCACACTCCAATGTTAGTGAATTCCACTTATTGAGTTGTCTCACTCCCCCCCCCCCCCTCTTTTATTTCCCCTTACAAATACTTTAGAGGAATTATTTGAGTAGAGACTCTTGGAAGACAACAGTTGCGAATTATTTTGTGGAACTGAGGACTTTATTATGATTTTTTTTTTATGGCATTAAACGTTGTACTGGAGAATAGTTTTGAGGATGTTTTGTCTTTGGTGGATTAGAACTCTGACATTTGTGATGAAATTTTAGGTTGCTGGTTTCGTTTATTTAATATTTTTTTATGGATTATTCAGATTAAATAGACTTTTATTGCTTATGATTTTTGGGGCGTTACACATGTATTTTATAGATGATTTAAAATCATGGTAGAGTATGGCTTTACATTACGCACCAAATATTCTCTCTACTTACATACCTAAAACAAAAACTATCTAACAAAATTACCCAAAATTAAATCTTCCTCTAATTTAAAAAGAAAAAAGAAAAAAAAATTACCTGTAGGGGTTTCGGTGGCTTGATGGTGGTGGGAGGCCAGTATGACAGAGGTGGTGGCCTCTCAGATTCCTCTTTCTCTCTCTTACAAATACTTTGTCAATCTCAAGTCCTTTATTTTGGTGATAGTGAAACAATGCATTTTTTTTAACAATTCACATCATTTTCGTGTCTTTCTATTTCACTTTAGGGCCTTTTTTGGTTAGTTATTACTATTAGTCTTTATTTATTTATTTTTTGCATTTTTTTAAAAAAATACTAAAAAGGTGGGCGTGCTAAAAGGCCTAAAGAAGAAAGAAATGTGTGGTGTAAGCTCAAGCAACTAATGAGATTAATAAAATAACAGTAAAAAAATTTAATGTGAACTTTTGGATAACAGTAAAAATACTTGATGAAAAAAAGGTAAAAAAATGCTAAATGTAAAATTAAAGTGCCACTTGACAGGATCTCATGCACTCCCGCATGAGATCTATGCTTTTATATATACTAAACGCAGACCCGCGTGATGCGTAAAAATATATAATTATTTTATAATTGTGGTATAAAATATAATTTTTTTTCTAAAATTTTTTGATAATAATTTTGTTCTCCCTAAAAATTAGACAATTTCTAAAATTATTTCATCTTTCTAACTCTACTAATATATCATTCTATTATTTTGGGTTGCGTTTGATTGATATTATTCCTTTATGAGGTGGTCCATATTATTCGAAATTATGTTATAGTGCACTATTTTTTTCTAATTTTTTTCTTGTGCAATTAAATTTTTTAAGTTTTGAGTAATTCATTCAAATTCCTCATTCTCTTGGAGGAGATTATTATGATGATAAAAAATCATAACAAAATTGCACTTAATGTTACTCAAATAATTGAGAGACACATTCAAATGCATAGCCAAGTCTTTTTATTTTTTATTTATATAAATTCAAATTCTCACCTACAAAATAACTAACTCAAAAAAAAAAAAAAAAAAAAAAATCAAACCAAAACTATAAGAGGGAGAGAGATTATTGTAATGGAAATCTTGAAAATATAACACTAAAACGTATTAACCCAAAATAAAGTTTTAAAAAAAACAATGATTCATCAACCTAAAGTAGAGTTGCAAGAAAGAATAAAATGAGAGAGAGAGAGAGAGAGAGAGAGAGAGAGAGAGAGACAAATTTATTAAAAAAAAAAAGATAAGAACAAAAAAAGTAAAAATATAAGATATAGTAATAAACATCAAATTATTCAAGTCATGCTATATAATATAATAATGATTTATTCTTATATGCTATCTTTATAATGTAATAAGATGACATCTATTAAATCAAAGAAGAAGAAAAAAAATACCATCATAAAAATACGAAACTAAATCACATCAATCTAAAGTAAAGTTCTAAAAAACATGCATAAAAATTCATCAACTTAAAGTAAGCTTTAAAAATAGCTTATGTTGATAATATGATACTGAAATAATTCAATAACCTAAAAAAAAACGTTAATTATTCAATTACTGAAAATATACTTGCATTTTTTAATAGTATAATATGAGGCTAGCCATACCACATCAACCACATTATAGGATGTAAAAAATTAAAAATATATATAAAAAAAGAGGAAAATAATTATGAAACTTTTCAATTCATGATTATCAATAGTACTTTGGAAAGGAACCCATAATCTCACCAAAGAAAAAAAAAAGAAAACTTAGAAACTCATATGGTCTAGACATATTTGATAACTCAAAAGAATATGCATCTCAAAATTTGGCACGGTCATGTTCAATTTAGGCCAAGTATATAGGTTCATTACTTTAGTTCAACACATAACAATGATAACATAAACAAAAATTGTAATTGACAATTAATGGTGGTATACTTAGGCTTCCCAAGCATTAGTGGTATACTTATTCCTTACTCCCATATCTACATCAGATTGGCTAAAATCACACACATGAATTCTATGATGTGGCTTGATGCAAATGAGCTGCAAACAAATATTAATGATAAATACGAAGAAAAAAAAACTTTTGATACACTAAACCATGATCACAAAGGATTGGGAGTGAACCATGATTTTTCTAGCACAACAAATCCATAGGAGTCACATAATAGGAAATCAAGACCACCAAAAAATGAAAAAAAAAATTTTTTGAGAGAAAGAGAGAGAAATAACATTTTGTGTGTGAAAAAACTATGCACAGAATGTGAGAAAGAATTGGAAATTTATAATAAGAAGATGAGAATAAAAAGAGCCAAAAATTAAGGAAAATAAAGGGATAGAGGAAAAGAGATATTAATTAAGGTAGTTAGTAGTGGGAAGATGAAAAGGTAAAAGGAAGGGGAAAATGTTTGAGAATGTGTAACAATAAGCTAAGAAAATTAATAAAAAAAAGAAGAGTTAAGAGAGAGAGAGAGAGAGAGAGAGAGAGAGAGAGAGAGTTGGAAGTAAGTGGAAGATGTGGCTGCTGATGTATCTCAATAAAAGCGTAGCAATAATAAATTCTACACTTTAGTTTTTAGATATATATATATATATATATATATATATTGATTGATTGTGTGTATAGAGTTTATAATAACAATTGACAAGTGTGAGATGATATTTTTTCGTTACAGTTTTTAGTTTGCCAATATTTCATTTTGGGCCCCTAAATTTTCTACCTAACAGTGCATGAGATTTAGAAATAAAGTTGGCTATAAAAAGTAAGGAAAAGAAATATTCTCTCTTATTCATTTCATGAAGATTTTTGTTTTCAGGTACTATTATTAATTAAATATTGCCGTTCATTCCAAGCAAAATAAACATATGTGATTTAATTTTTGGTTGCAGTTTCATATTCGAGAGTTAGCCTCTCCAAAAAAAATATCCAAGGTAGGGATATTATGAGCCTGTTTGGATGACTTTTTTTGCTCACTCAATTTCCGTCACTCAATTTCCATCACTCATCACTCGTCACTCATCACCCATCACCCATCACTCATCACTCATCACTCTAAATACCACAGCCGTTTGGCACCATCACTCAATTTTCATCACTTAATATTTTTCACACTATTTGTAGGTCCCATACCTGTCATTTGGTCAGAAAAAAACTGTTTTGTGGGCCCACCATTTTTTCTATTCTCATTTCCCCTCCTTCACCCTTGTTACTCTCCCAAAACACAAACCGAACCCAGCAACAACAACAGCAACAGCAACAGCAACAACAACAACAACAACAACAACAACAACAACAAAATGCGGCCAAACCGAACCCACCATTTTTTCTATTCTCATTTCCCCTCAGTTTTTTTGAAACCCATTCATGTGGGTATTTTGAAACCCAAATCCAAATTTCAGTTTCCATCCTTACCCGGTCATGGAGTGTAGCTTCAGACCAAAAAATTTTGTGATGAAGAACCAAAAAAAAAAAAAAAAAAGAAACCCAGAAACCCGAACCCAGTGAAAAAAAAAAAAAAAAGAAAAAAAAAAGAAAAAGAAAAAAGAAAAAGGAAGAACTGAAGACCGAACCCAGTGAAAGAAGAAGAAGAAGAAAAAAAAAAAAAAGAATGGAAACCCAGTGAAAAGGAAAGAAAAGAAGGAAAAAAAAAAAAAAAAGAACCCAAACCAAACCCAAAAACTAACGTGAAAAGAAAAGAAAAGAAAGGAGAATAGAAAAGAAAAGAAGAAAAAAAAAAAAAAAAAAGAACCAAACCCAGAAAGTGAAAAGAAAAGAAAAGAAGAAAAAAAGAAAAGGAGAATAGAAAAGAAAAGAAGAAAAAAAAAAAAAAAAAACTAAACTCAGAAAGTGAAAAGAAGAAGAAGAAGAAGAAGAAGAGCAGTGTCTGACTCGTGAAAGAGAAAAGTAAAAGAAAATAAAAAAAGAGAAAAGAAGATTAAAGGGAGCAAAAGTCAGACGGTGGGATCGGATTTTGCATTATATTTACAAGATTGCCATTGAGAACTGAAAATTGAAAATAGCCAAAAGTTGTTTTCAGTTTCCACAACTCATAACTCAAAAAGATGAGAATTGAGAAATGAAAACAGAGTTATAGAAACAAAAAATAATGTAGCCAAACAAACTTTTTATATGGGTCCCACCATTTTTGAGAATTGAGTTATGAAAACAGAGAATTGAGTTACGGAAACAAGCCAATCAAACAGCCTCTATGTATCATGACTTCTCACAACTCCGCAAAAAGTGAGAGTTTTGTGTACTAAATTTGACTTTTTAGTGACTAATAAAATACAATGAACTAAGAAAAATACAACTAATTAGCAAAACAAAATAAAAATTATTTTCTCCGACTCTCCCCCATCACTTGTGTATGGCCGAGAGGATATTTAATGCATTTATGCTTCTTAGTTCTTGCTATTATTCATATGATCAACCTCTCTTGCTCCACCAAATTTGAAATCTGCAGAATCTTTGAAGTGGGTGCTAATTATGAATATTTGCTAAGTTGTTGAAACTTTGTGATCTTGAGGAGTACTCCTTTATGAGTTTAGAGAAGAATGAATCTGGCCGTTCAAGCAGCTTTCCTGGAGTGTCATATTCTGCAATTCTTCCTGTTCAAGCAAGAGTTCTTTAGTTGTTTTTTCATGGGTAATTGTTAGTGCACACACCATACACAATTAAAGTCACGGTTTCAATTCAAAACCTAAAATGTGTGTACGTTGTGTATAATAAACAATGCTCTTCTTTCATATATTTTAGTGCATGGTTGTATGTATGTCACGATATCAGTTCAAAAACTGAACTGTGTGTACCCTGTGTGTAATAAATGTGTAACAATCATTGCTTCTTTCATGTATGTTAGTCCATGGCTGTCTGTATGTCATTGCTTATATGTGTGAGTGTTTGTGTTTGTGTTTGTGTGTGTGAATGATACTTGCCTTCACTACGGACCAAAACAACATCACTATCTATAACTGTGTGGATTCTGTGGGCTATAGTGACCACTGTCCGATTTTTGAACTCTTGACTAATGATCTTCTGTATCATTCCATCAGTTACAGAATCAACTGAGGCTGTCGCTTCATCTAGTATGAGAATGCTACTCTTCTTCAACAAGGCTCTATCAAGACAAAATATCTGTCTTTGGTCCACACTCCAATTGTCTCCATTTTCGACCACTGTTAGAGGCATGCATGTTAATGATAGTAAAGTAAAGAAAAGGACACAATCAATTATGTCTAATACAACAAGTCGATGAACCTGACCTGTGGAATCCAACTTCTCTTCCTTAGCACGCACTAAATTACCTAGCTGACATTTATCTAGAGCCTGAAAATTTGAATTTATTCCAGTGAGCATCTTTCAGATAGAAACATTGATAATGATGCTTTTTTATCTAGGAAGCTCGGAAACAGACACAAATGCATGTATAGATACGACACAGCAACATGAGAAATTTTTGAAAAATTATAACATAAAACGATCGGTATAACACTAGTATAACACATGTATGACATGGATTCGGTACCCCAAATGAAGCGTTTATGCTTCTTAGCTTTTTATTTTTGAGTAATTTATATAATGATCTCTTGTAACTTGTTATGGAAATTTTGCCCTTTTCTTTTTGGTCTTTAACCTATAATCTACAACAAATACAAATATTCTGTCCCACTATTTTTGTTTTACTTTATGCTCTACTAATCATAATATGTCATGTATTTTATTTTATTTTTTATTTTAAATTTTGACTATTTTGTAAGGAAAGTCAAATAAATACATAACAATTTGTGATTAATGGAACATAAAAAGTGGAACATAAGATTTGTATTCATCTACTACCCTTCTTGATCTCTTGACTAACGGTGTTATTAATTGGATAGAAACTATCAGCTTCACTATAAAAGGTGGTGTTTGATAAGAAATTTTTACCTCCCATATTTCACTGTCAGAATATTGCTGTAGTGGGTCTAAGTTTGTTCTAACTGTTCCCTAAAACATTGCTGGGTCCTGTGATATGATGCTTAGCCTTGATCTTAAGTCATGAAGCCCTATCTTGCAAATATCAACATCATCGATTATAATGCTTCCCTCTTTGGGTTCAACAATCCTGAAAATGGCCTGTATGAGGGTTGATTTACCACTCCCTGTCCTTCCTACAACACCAACTTTCTTCCTTCCTGGAAATGTGCAGTTAATGTTTTTCAGGACTGATGGTAAATGTTCAGCATAACGGATCTGCAGATTCTGCATTATAGTCAAGCCAATTGTTTGTATATATAAGACAATGTAGGGCAACAACTTGTGACAGTAGGTTGAGGATTTTCATTACATTGACTTTGAACAATAGCTATAATATTGTTACTTCTTAGAATTATGTGTGCTATCGATGGAAAACGAGAGACTTGTACTGTGTCTGCATTAAAGATGAAGATCAAATAGTGTTATTAAAAGACAATGTAGGGCAACAACATTGTTATGGTAGGTTGAGGATTTTCACTACATTCACTTTGAGACAATAGCTAAAATATTGTTACTTATTGGAATTATGTGTACTACTGATGGAAAATGAGAGACTTGTATGGTGCATTAAAGACATGAAGATCAAATAGTTTTAGTAAAAGAAGAGAAAATGAAAGAGAGATGAAAAGGTTAATTTGATAAACTTTTTAATGAAAAGATGTGAAGCGATTTGGATAACTCAATGGATGATAGAAACCGTATATTTGTTCGAAAATTAGGATAACTGAGGTAAAAAATGCATTAATATGAAAAAGAGAGAAAAAAAAAACCATGGAACCATATGAAATCCCTATTGAAGTTTGGAAGTGCTTCAATGATGTCAGCGTATTCTGGTTGACAAGAATTTTCAATAAAATCTCAAGGATTAATAAAATGTTCAGTAAGTGGAAGAGAAGTACTTTAATACCTATTTTCAAGAACAAATGAGATATTCAAAACTATACAAGTTGCCACGAAATTAAACTTATGAGTCACATTATGAAACTTTGGGAGAGAGTGATTGAGTATAGGTTTAGATATGAAACAACAATATCAAAGAATCAATTTTGGTTTTATGCTAGAACGATCTATCATGGAAGCTATTTTCTTACTTAGATGTCGATGGAAAAATATTTAGAAGCTTGTAAAGATCTTTATATAGTTTTTATCAACCTAGAAAGGTTATGTGGTGGGCTATGGAAAGAAAGAAGTCCCTCTAAAGTATGTTAGGTTGATTATAGATATGTATGACGAAGCTGTAACTAGTGTGAGAACAAGTGGAGGCATCACATGTGAGTATTCTATCTCTATAGATTTGTATCAAGGACTAGCATTAAATCTATATCTCTTTACAGTAGTAATGGATGAGTTCACTAGACAGATTTAAGAGAAAGTCCCTTAGTATATGCTTTTGGCAAATGATTTAATTTTAGTGGGTGGAATTAGAAGTGGAGTTAATGTTAATTTAGAAATTTGGGAGACATTTTAGAATCTAGTGGCTTTCGATTAAATATGATTAAAACGGAATACATGTAATGTCAGTTTAAATTAAGTAGATACAAAGGTGAAGGGACAACAAGACTTAATGGTCAAGAGATACAAAAGAGTAGAGTTTTCAATATTTTTGGATCAATAATTCATAAATATGGAGAGATTGAAGAAAACGTGAATTATAGGATAAAATCAGGGTGGATAAAGTGAAGAAATGCATCAAGATTATTGTGCGATCATATAATACCTATTATGTTAAAGTGAAAAATGTATTAGCTTGCTATAAGACCAACTATGCTATGTGGTATTGAATGTTGGGCTGTTAAGAAGCAAGATAATCATAAAATGAGTGTAGTTGAAATGAAAATGTTAAGATGGATAAGTGGAAATACACCAAAAATATAGGACACGAAATGAAGAAATCCACCTAAAAATAAGGGTAACCTCTATTGATGAAAAGGCGGGAAAAAGTCGCTTGAGATGGTTTGATCATATATAGAGGATAGTGATTAATACACAGGTAAAAAGTATGAGTTTATTCGAGTTAAGGAAATGAAAGAAGGAAGATGAAGACCAAAAATAACATTAGTAAAAGTAGTTAAAAAAGACATGTATGTCAATTAAGAGAGTAACAGAGACTATGTTAGATAAAATAGAATTGAGAAAAAGACTTTGACTAATCTTGTTAAGGATCCATAATTGACCCCAAAAAATTTAGGACTAATGCTTCGTTATTGTATGGATGGAAAAGTTTATAAAAGTATTTCAACATCTAAACAATATCAAAATTTCAGATCATTCTTCATAGTTTATCCCTGCTATAGAGGCTCACCTGCAAATTTTTAAAGCATATTGTTCCAACTTCTGGCCAGTTATTTGGTGGTTTGCTCTCTTCAATCACAAGTGGTGCTTCACTTGTTATGTTTGAGTACTGAAGAATTCTTTCAACTGATATCATCATATTTTCTGCATCGCATATGTTCCATATAACTGAGGCTTGCAAAACATTCAAATTCATTCCATATGTCACTGCCAACCCTGCAATGCCTGTAAAAGTTCCAATTCTGGATTAGTTCTCTCTTTATGACGTAAGTTTTCTTTTCATATCTTTTAAATAAATTATTTTTCCTTGTAAGAAAATGGGCCACTAATGAAGTAAGCATCTGATGCATTGCATAGTTCTCTGCAGTCAGTCCTAATTTCTCTTCCCCAGGATATTTTCTACCCCTAAGTCTAAGGGAGAAAATGATTAACAAAGGATTCTACTTGGAGGTCATTGTAATGCAGAGTTTTCAAAAACATTAGAGATACTCACTTGGATTGATAATTCCTTCAGGAAGTGTCACCAGTAAAAACAATGAGAAGGCAAAGACGAAATTGGATAGCAAATTCAGTCTGAAAGAAAACCATTCCATTGCTGACACACTATGAAACCCTGGCCTTGAGTGGTTGTCGACAAGACCAACGTTCCATTGATAAAACGGTCTTCTTGATCAAAAGCACGGATTGTTGCAGCTCCTGATAGTGATTCTGCAAAGTGGTGGAGGATTGGTGCTCGTTGTATACCTGCTAAGCGGGCCAGTTCTCTTGCTGTTCGTATGTAATATTGCTGAAGTAATCACAATTAATTATCGATCAGCATCCATAAAATGGGAGCAATTCATTCACACACAGACACGCAGAGAGTTGGGGAGGAATGATTTGTTCTGAAGCTACTTAACAGTAAATACAGTGCTTTCTGTAGCATTAGAAATTAACTCAATGGTTCATTAAGTTATTGTATTTTCAAGACAATAATTTTGTTTCTTTCAGCACAGTTCTTGTTAACATGATGAGTTTTCAAATGCTTTAGAAATCAAAATGGTTATTTCCTTCTATAATATTTATACATATTAAGTTATCATCTCTAGATAGTATATAGATAAGGTACAATAAGTCTCTTACCTGATACCATATGCAGATTGCAGTTACTGGAATGAAAATGACAAATACTTCCCATGCCACCTAAGACATCACTGCAATAGTTGCTAGCATCTGTATTATTGAGAAAGCACACCATGCTAATTTTATTGCCAATTCCAAGTCTAACACACTTTGATCTGTAGATGCCTGCAGAGGTAAGTACAGGCTGTCAGCCCTCTTGAAAGAACCTTTACAATTATATCGATCATATGTGGGGAGAGAAAGAAAGGTAACTTGAATTTTGTATCAGTTATTAATTTTTTATTTTTAGTGTTTTAGTGTACTAACTCTTGGAAGCTATTATATCTGACAAAAGGTTTATGAGTTAAAATTTTGGCTTATGACTTGAAGTTTTGTCCAATCCAACTTATAATTGGCATCTTTTCTTATCTTTCATAGGATAGTTGCACTGAAGTTAGAGGATTCTCTAATGTTGGGACAATCTTCTGGGGTGTGGTTGCAGAGGATAGGGACCGTGATAGGAGTTTCATATTGTCAATCTCATTTTAGCCATAGGCCCATAGTCGAAGTCAATAGGTTTCTCCCTTCATCAATAAATTTTTTTTTTTTTTTTTTTTTTTTTTTTTTTTTTCTATAGGATCCTTATCCTCTTAAATTCTACATGTTTTTAACATCATCTTTAACTATTAACTGATCTGAACATGCTTGAATCTTTTTATTCTGGTTGTTGTATATAACCTTTCAAGTTTTTGTTAGTTGCAAATGCAAATTGCTTTTGTCTAGAATAGTGTTTTTTTTAATAATAAATTGTGATATATGTACTAATTGCATAGATTCAGCCATATTAATTATACCGCTAGTAACACCAATGTATAAATTCAATTGAAATCAACATAAATTGTGTCAAAGTGGAAGTTACCCGGTTTAAGATTCTTCCAAATGGGGTTGAATCAAAAAATGCCATTGGCGCCTGGAATATACTATGCAACATGTTTGTGAAAAGCTTTTGTGATGTCCAAATTCCTGCCTTTACTAGTAGTATGGCTCTCACGAACACGCAAAGTGAACTTCCAAGAGCAAGTACTACATAAACAAGCAATATGAAGTTCATTGCCAATTTTGGTTTAGTCTCACTTGTGGGAGGTGAAGCCCATGCCATCCAGTAGTTACTTGCTACTTGTAATACTTGATCTGATAAATGAGCCAAAAGGATGAATGGAACCAGGGCTCCGCCTTTCACAATGGTCAAATAAGACCAGTAAACTTCTTTTCCGATGCTTCCTTTCTGTCTTTCTTCATCTTGCACCAATTTACCTCCTTTTTCTGTAATTTCAAAAGAGAGATTATGCTCTGCGTCATGTTGTGTGCGTAGAAGTTCTGCATTTGAAGTTGAATCTGTGTTGGACTCATCATCAGCTATAGGGCTTTGAGATGTTCTACTTGAATTTTCAATTGAGAGGATTGAGTCTAGAGCCTGGCTATGAGCACCAACCAAATCCTCAAATCCTATTTTTTGCTTCAAAAGTTCTTCAAATTGTCCAGCTTGTACAATTCTTCCCTTTTGCATCACCTGTTGAAATTTAGGTCAGTTAGTCTGATGAAACACAATCCTCAGCATTGTAGAAAAGTCTTGAGATTTTGGAAGTCCTGGTTCATGAATATCAGGAAAATTATCAGATTATCAAGTAATCTTGGAATCATAACATATGATTTTTTTTCCTAACTTCCTTTTTTTTTTTTTTTTTTTTTTTTCAACCTCTTAAATCTATCCTAAAAAAAATATTGTATATCAGTCACATATAATTTCCCACTCTTTTATCTACTTAAATGACTAAATAACAAGAAGAGCTGTGAAGTCATGCTTACTAGAATTAGGTCTGCTGCTGGAAGAAACTCAACTTGCTGGGTAACAAAAAGTATAGTCTTGTCTTTAAGAATGCCCATCAGGCATTCCTGCAAAAAGTACAAGAAACAATAATCAATGTTGGAAGTAGGAGAGTGGATGAGCTGTTTAGTTATAGGACCTAATTAAGAGACATTCTCATGTTAGTTACTAACCTCAAACAGTTGGGTGCCTGTATGAGCATCAACAGCACTGAAAGGATCATCGAGTAAATATATATCAGCATCCTGGTAAGCTGCTCGAGCAATCTGTATCCTTTGCTTCTGTCCTCCACTCATATTTATCCCTCTTTCACCAATCTCTGTTAGATCACCACAGGGGAAAAGTTCAAAATCCTTTGTCAAAGCACATGCTTTAACTGTTCTGTTATACTCAGCACTTTCATACTGATTCCCAAATAGAATATTCTCCCTTATATTTCCTGACAATATCCATGCAGACTGAGGCATATAAGCCTTTGTACCACTGATCTTCACTGTCCCTGACAGCTTTTCTTTATCTCCAAGCACACATGAGAGCAGGCTTGACTTCCCTGATCCCACAGTCCCACATATTGCCACTTTCATTCCCCTCTTCACTTTTAACTGTATTCCTTCCAGAGTTGGACTCCTTGACTCAGGATCCCAGCTAAATCTCCCTCCATCAATCTCAATGTCAAATTCAGTTCGATCTTTTGGAATATACTCAATGGCATCCTTTTGAATTTCATCCTCCTGGAGGTAGGAGGTAATTCTATCAGCTGAGACTTTTGCTTGTGCAATCACAATCGGTAAGTCAGGCATGTCTTCAATAGGGCGTTGTAGCATTCGGAGGGTGGCCAAAGCAGATAAGACTCTTCCTGCTGTGAGTTCAACCCCCATTAGCATACATGCCCCAAAAGTTAACACAGAGATAAATGCAGGTGATCCCCAGAAGATAAAAGATGAAAGTGCTGACAGTCTTAGTGATTTCCATAACCAACCATACTCTATTGTCCTCAAGCTTTCTAACCTTTGAAGGAATTCACTGTCCCATGCTTGAAGTTTAATAGTCTTCATATTTTGAAGAATTTCTGAAGTGGCTTTCATCCTATTGTCCTTGGCTACCATGATCTTAGATTGGTATCTCTTCTGGACTCTTGTAATGGGTATATTGCAAGCCATAACTATTAAAGTTGTGGCTAATGCAGCAAATGACCCCAAACCTAGATTTGTATGTAGAATGTAGATTGCTAAGGATATTTGTACCGGAAACATCCATATTATGTTTAAGTACCAAATGAAGTCTATGATTCTTTGGATATCTACTCTCATATAGTTGATGAACTCTCCGATAGTATGGTTTTGGCAGGATGGACTTGACAGGAGTAAGCCTTTCTTGTATATGCGAGATATCAGAGTAGCTTTAAGGTGAAGGCCTAGCTGGCGTGCCCCAAAAATCCGTTGCCTCTGTGCTATTGTCTCAACCACATTGGCAACTAAAAAGGCAAGGCCAGAAGGTACCCAGTCTCTAAGCTCTTGGTGCTCTTCTCAGTTAGGAAATGTACAAAGTCATTGATGAGGTATGGGCCAACACAAGATGCTACAGCACTTATCACTGCAAACAATGCATTGATTGCTACTTTCTTCCTGATAAACAAAAAGATTGCCTTATAGATGGATGGATTTGTAGCTCCATCTCTCTCCTTAACTTGTTTCAGAATTCAGACTCTCGTCAAAGGAATGGGAGAGAAATCTTGCTGAGTCCTTGATATCAACATCTGGAATTTCCTCCTGTTCAAGGGGTTTCTTAAATCCAACATGAAAAAGAGTGGATTGAGCCAAGAGAAGGTTATGAGTTGTACAAGAGTAGCTTTGCTGTATAACGATATCCTCTTGTATTCTGAATGTTCATCAGTTTTTCCATTGAGAAGTGGTTTGGCAATGCCATTGGGGACACTAAAGATGATGCCTGTCTTCCCTCGGATTGAAAAGGCCAAGAGGCATGTAGAAGCAAGCAGGCCAAGGTAGTCTGCATAATCGTGTACTCCAAGTTTTCCATGGTTTATAACTCTGAAATGGGTATCAAGAGCTGTGGAGATAATCGACAACAAGAAGCTGCAAAGCCACCATGTTCTTAGTCACCAGGGGAACATGATGTACTTTTTATTTGGGAATATGTATACAGTAACAATTGTAGTTGCCCATGATAGCACTTGCATAATTTCTGAGGAAAAAGCTCGAGCTTTAGAGTTGCATTGAATTCCACTACCCTTTAGCAGCATCATTAGCATTAGGAAGTGAGTCCCCAGTAGTAAACTGGAACAAATTATGCTGGCTGTGTAGCCAATGCTTAATTTTATGCTGATGGGATACTTGTCTATGCCTCTGTCCATAAATTTTGTTCGTGCAAGATATACCAAAAATATTGCATAGAAGATAGAACCCAAGTCGTACAACAGTGCTGGCATGCTCCCACAAACATGGCGAGTCTAGTTTCGGCCACGCTGTCCGAAATTGAAGAATTTTTTCTGTCAAATGTCATGAAACAGGTTTCAACTTTCAAGAGAGGCAAACTCAAATAATTCTCACTAGTATGCTAATATTCATTGGCAATATCAAATACCAAACTTGGGTAGAATGATAAAGATTAAATGTGAAGTCTAAATGTAATATACAGTATCATCAATGAGAATATAATTAATGTAACATTTTGTTTGTGAAATTATCTAAGCTATGCAAGAATATCTAAACTAACAAATCAAAGAGATTGTATTACCGAATTGATTAACATTTACAAATGAGTGAGACTTTGTTTATATACACACAGAGCTCAATGGAGGGAAATGTAACTCACTAACAAACAATTGAATTAGTTAAATAATCCTTCTACACGTGTCAAGATCTGTTACCATTGATTACAGTTTCTGGTTTAACATTGTTATTGATAGTATCTATGCTAGTCTAGCTCACTGGGCTTGAGCCCAATGTATTGTACTTGTATTACACTCATATTACTTGTATTTCATATATACTGTGCTCTCATATCATGTTAAGAATATAAAAAGAGAGGCAATTTATGCTACGCATAATATTTTACCCGAGCTTAGTAGTAGAGGCAAGTGACTAGTATTTGCTTAACGTGTGCATGCCATATCAGCTAAAATCATGTGTTCAAAACACAATTTCAGTTAAATTGTGAAATCGTGTTTTCAATACACAATTTCAAAATTATATGTTGAACACATGATTTCTAATGATGTGTACGAATGTGTGCAACAAACATTAACCTTTGCTTAATTTTGGTTTTGGAAGCTATATGGTACTCTTAAGAAGATTAAAGTAGTTGTTCAGTGCTAGCAGCTTCTAATTAAATAAGGCATATTGGGCTACACTCTATAATTTTTTTTCCAATTTACCATAGTGTTTGAATAACTATGGTTTAACATTTATGTAGCTGGCCTATTCGTAAACTGCTTAATATATAATCTCCCATAACATTGACATTTTATGAGAAACCTGATAGCAACAAATTTTTAGTACAATTAATGAATGAGCAATTCTGATGTTCGCTAGCTTATGTTCACACCAGCTGAAGAGCCTTTAAAGTTAATTTGAGATGACTAGTTTGGGACCTAAGTTCTTCACTTCTTTTTTTCTTTTTCTTTTTTCTATTCCTTTTTTACGGAACGGCCACTTCAGGAAGTTTATTTCTAATTCTTTTTCTTTTTGATTTCAAAGTTTATCTCTAGTTTTGGCAATTAAAAAGGTGGGTAAATTTGTATACCCTATACTTTAAGCATGTAGTAAAGTTAAACTCCATAGTTTCAAAAGTATGATTTTTTTTCTTTTGAATTTATGAATGAAAAATATACTAAGATTCAAGGGTAAATATAGTATGAAAAAGAAAACTAAAATCAATATTAACAATATATAAACAAAGGAAAAAGCACAAAATAATTATTTCTCAATATATTTTAACTCAATAGTTATGAAAAAGAAATTCGACATTCTTTTAAATGTCAAAACTAATCTATGGGTGATTATGCATATACTAAATTTGAAGTAATTTATCTTTTGATGTACAAAATCAAGAAGTCATTTAAACAATCATCTTTCTTTTTTTTTGCAAAACCTAGTTTTGACAATATTAGTGACTAAAAATGCTCATCTTGTAGTTATAGTAGAAAAAAAGAGCAAGTATAACAACAATAACTCTATAAACAAGTTGGTAGATTATTGATTTTTAATCCCTATAAATCATTTGGAGCCATTCAAAAAGAAATGACAAAGCAAAAAAAAAAAAAAAAACAAAAAAACAAAAAAAAGGATGTGTACTTAAAATTTGCTACCATCCCATCAAGAAAAAAGAAAGGAAAACAAATGTTCAAACACCCAAAAATGGACATATAAGATCAAGAAACAAACTTAGACTCCGTTTGGATTGCACGTTTGGCATTTTTTAGTGCGCGTCTGACATTTTTATGTGGGTCAAGTACACTATTCACGGGACCCACGAGTATAGAATAAAACATTTTTTATTTTAAAATTGGGTCTCCCTTATTCACACATTTAAAAATTATTTTGTTACAGTATTTTCAATTTTCAACAATAAACGGTATTCAAACAAACTCTTAGAATAAAAAATAAGAGTAATTTTGCTTAAAGACCGTTAGTATCTTATTTCTTAGTTCTACTGATTAAGAAAAGACTTTTTTTTTTCTTTTTTTTTTTTGCTAAAGAATTTTTGTAGCATAAAACCCAAAAAAAAAAAAAAACAATTTATAAAAAAAATTTATATACGAAAATTTTTTATTTAGAGAAAGACTATAAAGCTAACCTTCTAAAGTTCTTTTGGACTAATTTAATCTTTAGGAAAATAAAGGTAAAAAAATTGGGTGATGTAGTTTGGATGTTGATTTTTACTTGCAACGGACCCATTAGGCAAGGGGATCATGGGCCCCCTTAGTTTAAACATGGCTCTGTCCTTAGTACCCACTGAACCTACCCAATACTCCCCCCTATAACAAAATGTTTTATTGAATTATTTATTTACTAAAATACGTATGGATATTGCTAGGTAATGCATTTAGTCAGATTAATCATAAAGACATAAGTCAATGACTTAAAAAAAGGTCCAAATTAAATTTGTAGTAGAAGTACATATTTTACAATTACATGTTAGAGGCACTTCGCTCTACATAGATTCGACCTAAGAGACTTGGATGATTCTGGACTAGTAATCACCACCTATGAGATAAGAACTAAAAAAAAAAAAAAGGTTCAAATTTGAGCCTCTCAAGAGCAAAGAAAACTAAAAGAAAAAAGAAAAATAAATAAATAAAACCTCAACCAAACTCTAAACAACAAAACTGTGTGGAAGTGTGGAACAATATAAATATGATTATTTCAAGCATAAAAACAACTAAATGACATTAACGGGAAAGCATACTATATATACTATCTTTTTCTCATAAGTGTGTTGTGTTGTGTTCTCTGCGTGGAATTTTTTATTTTATTTTATTTTTTTCTGGAAAAACGAATTACTATAACTTACGTGTTGCACCATGTAAATTGAACATGTTCTCCAAAACCATGTTTTCTTCTCGACTTCTCCAGAATCGAGCTTCAGCCTTCCTTCAACGTATATTCAGAATAAAAAGGTAAACTACGCAGAAAGTCTGGAGAGCAGGTTTAGCAAGTTGTTGAGAGATTATATATTTTTTTGGGATTGACAAGACCCAAACATTCATATATATAGTGAAAAAATAGTTAGAGAGAGAGAGAGAGAGAGAGAGAGAGAGAGAGAATATAAAAAAGATCCAAGAGCAACGCCAAAATATATGTATGGTAGTAGTATAATTAGGATTTTTATGTCTATAGTCATCATGGCAAGAGAGATAAATGTTTCACGTGATTAATAAAAAAATAAGAGAAATTTATAACGTGAGACAGAGACGGTGAGAGTTGACTTGAAGAAGGTTCTTTTACTAGAGAACTCCAAGTAATTATTTTAGATCATTCACATAATTAGACACAACATATTTTGAGTCAAATTTAGTCAAAATATCTCACTTTTACTACTTTAGGTAATCTACTTTCACATATAACAACCTCAATATTTTATCATTATTCTATTTAATCATCAACTCTCTCTCTCTCTCTCTCTCTCTCTCTCTCTTATATATTATTTGGTTCTACATGATTTGTTTGTTGGTGTTGAAATCAAGAATCCAAGCTCAAAGAAGGATCAACAATGGAGGAAAGCATGCAGAGACGTGAAGGAAAAGCATGCAGAGAGAAAGTGAATCTTCTAGAGCTTCTGTGTGAATGATTTCGTATATATTAAAATAACTGACTTTGTTCCTTTTATATAGCAGAAACAAAGGACCAAGTCAAGCTATACAATCAGCCAATACAAATGACATGTGGCCTAACTAAGTAAGTATAAAACTACTAAACTAATATCTACAAGACATTCTATGTGACAAATATCTATAAGACTAGATATTTACAATATATTCAACAATGTCATGCTAGTCTAAACTATCTAGTTGTACGTTGTAGCATGGGCAGTACACATTTTAATACTCCCCCTCAAGATGAACCGTATATATTCATCAGGTTCATCTTGGAAAGGAGATAAAAGAACTGCCTCTGTCCAACAGCTTTAGTGAAGCAATCTGCTATCTAGTGCTTTGTTGGAATGTGGAAAGTCTTGATAACACCAGCTTGGATTTTCTCTCTAATGAAATGACAATCTACTTCCACATGCTTTGTTCTCTCATGATATATCGGATTGGCAGCAATGTACAAAGCAGCTTTGCTATCACAATACAGGTAAGCAGCTTGTCTATGATGCACTCCAAAGGTTTTGAACAAAGCAACTAACCATACAATTTCAATAGTTACTGTGGCCATGGCTCTGTACTTAGACTTGGCTGAGGATCTTAAGACAACTTGTTGTTTCTTGCATTTCCAGGAAATTAGAGAATCCCCTAGAAAAACACAAAAACCTGAAACAGATCTTCTTGTATCAATGCATGCTGCCCAGTCAGCATCACAGTAAGCCTTCAGTTGTATACTTGAATCTGCAGAGAGAAACAAACCCTACCCTGGTGTTTTCTTCAAGTATTTGATGATTCTATATGCTGCTTGTAAATGAGAGACCTTAGGAGAGCTAAGAAATTGACTCAATTTATGCACTGAATAGCATATATCAGGCCTGGTCAAAGTTAAGTAAAGAAGTTTGCCAATTAGTCTTCTATACTGTGACACATCTGAAACGGATTGACCAATAGAGTTGCTGAATTTTACAGATGGCTCCATAGGTGTGCTTGCAGGTTTACTAGCCAACAAACCTGTATCAGCAAGATGATCCAAGATGTATTTTCTCTGACATAAAGAGATACCTTTTGTAGTCCTAGCCACCTTAAGTCCAAGGAAATACTTCAATGTACCAAGATTCTTAAGCTTAAACTTACTATCCAAAAACTGTTTGAAAGAATTCACTGCATCCACATCATTGTTTGCAATCAAGATGTCATCAACATATACCAAAATGATAATGATAGAGCATCCCTGAACTCTAGTGAAGACTTAAATAGTCAAATTTGGATTGTACAAACCCATGATCAACAATTGTGGTAGACAATTTAGCAAACCATTATCTGCTAGCTTGTTTAAGTCCATACAATGACTTGAGCAATTTACAAACCTCCCCCTTGCTGCCAAAACCATGTGGTGGATGCATATAGACCTCCTCATGAAGATCATCAAGGAGGAAAGCATTATTGACATCAAGCTGTGTCAAATGCCAACCAGAAATTGCAGCAAGAGCAAGTAAGGTCCTGAATGTGACAAACTTAACCACAGGAGAAAAGGTCTCAAAAAAATCAATGCCCTCAATTTGAGTAAACCCCTTAGCCACCAAATGAGCCTTATACCTCTCCATAGAACCATTAGCTTTCAACTTCACTTTGTAAACCCATTTACACCCAATGGAAACCTTACTAGGAGGAAGGGGATACATAACCCAAGTGTTGTTAGCCTTAAGAGCATCAAACTCAGCTTGCATTGCCTCTTGCCATCTAGGATCCAAGATGGCTTTAGCATAAGAATCAGGCTCCTTAGAAACCAAAAGGGAAATGGCAAAAGCTCCATGACAGGTAGAAAGTTTATCATAAGTCAAAGTGGATGAAATGGGGTAGAGAATACCTGAAAGAGCAGAAGCACTGGAATCAAGAGGTTGAGTAATTGAAGCTGAAGCCAACACATGTGAAGAAGCTAGATTGCAATGATAATCAAGGAGATAAGAGGGTGCTTTGTGAGGTCTAGAAGACTTTCTTTGAGGCTGGGGTAAATGAGGAGAAACAGAAGTGGGAAGCACAGGTAAAGTAGGATCGGAATGAGGTTGCTCTAAGGTAGAAGGAGTAGACACAAGATCTGGAAACTCATCAGGAAGGGTTGCAATGTCTGTGGTAAAAGCAGGAGTGAATTCTGCAGAAACAAGAAAAGTGAAAGATTCTACAAAAATAGGTGATGAACTAGATTCAGGCAGAATAGATTGGGATGGAAAGACTGAATCAGAGGGTGTTAAAGAAGGAATGGGATTGGATTTAGAAGTCCAATGTTTAAAAGGAAAACAGGACTCTTTGAAGACAACATCCCTAGAGACAAAACAAGTCGTAGAATCCAAATCATAAAGCTTGTATCCTTTGGTACCAAAATGATAACCAAGAAAAATACAAGCCTTGGCCCTGGGATCAAATTTGGACCTATCTCTGGCCAAGGTAGAAGCATAACAAAGGCATCCAAAAGATTTAAGATGAATATATGAAGGAGACTTACCTAGCAATATTTGAAATGGAGTGAGATCATGCAAAATAGGACTAGGAATTCTATTAATCAGGTAAGTTGCAGTGAAAACACAATCACCCCAAAACTTCAAAGGAAGATTAGCTTGAAATCTCAAAGCTCTAGTAACAACAAGAAGATGCTGATGCTTCCTTTCAACCACTGAGTTTTGCTGTGGTGTTTCCACACAACTAAGCTGATGTATAATGCCTTTAGAAGCATAAAAAGAGTTTAAAGCAAACTCAGGTCCATTATCATATCTAAGCATCTTAATAGGAACCTTAAATTTTGTAAAAATCATATTATAAAAGGTTTGAATTAAGCATGAAGTCTCAGACTTGTGTTTCATTAAGTAGACCCAAGTACACCTACTATGATCATCTACCAAAGTAAGGAAATACTTGGAGCCATTTAAAGAAGGAGTAGAATAGGGGCCCCAAATGTCAGCATGAATCAGATCAAAACAAGAAGAAGAAGAAGAAATAGATGCAGGAAAAGGCAACATTTTTTGCTTGGCTAGAGGACAAACAGAACAGTCAAAAGTTTTATTGATATTGCAATTAATGACATCTGGTACAAGAGAATGCAACAAGACTAATCTTTGTGGGGAAGGGTGACCTAACCTACAATGCCATAGGCTAGTGTTGTCAACATCAGATGTACAAGAATTGAAACAAAAGGAAGAAATTTTGAAAGTTTAGCAAGTACAGTAGACATGAATTCTGGTAATGAAGCAGTAGACTGACTTCTTTGTAATGTGTAAAGCCCACCTTGCTTTTTACCCAACCCAATCATCTTCCAGTGTTGTAAGTCCTGAATAAGACAAAATTGTGAGAGGAAGATGTAACAACAAGAAGATGATTAAGTCAGTTTACTAATGGAGATTAATTTGAAAGAGAATGTGGGAATGCAAAGCACATTTTCTAACAACAAAGTGGGAGAAACTTGAACAGTTCCAATATGTGAAACCTTAGCCATGTCACCATTGGGCAATCTAACAGAGATGTGAACTATGGAGGTAATGGAAGTAAAGAATTGGATGGAATGAATCATATGGTCTGTAGCTCCACTATCTAAAATCCAGTAATTGGAACTAATGTGAGTTGTGACTGTACTGGAAGAAAAAACAGAATATTCTAAAGAAGGAGCTGACCAAATACCTGAAACCTCATGTCCCTAAAGAGCAAAGGAAGACTAAGTAGGCTGAGTGATGATGTTGGCAACTTGGTGTGTGTCAGAACCTCCTCTTGGTGTTGCTTGTGTACCAAAGTGACTGTGAGAATTCAGCAAGCCAAGTATCTGTTGATACTCGGATTGGGTTAAGTTGACACTTTCATCCAAAGAAGCATCAGCTGTTACAACATTATTGGCAAAGGAAGTTGCTTGTGGAGCCTTGTTTTTGAACTTGTAACCAGGGGGGTATCTGTGAAGCTTGTAGCACTTGTCAACAACATGGCCTAAAACACCACAATGAGTGCATTGTGGTCTGCCAGACTTAGCTTTGTTGAATGACCTGCCAGAACCATTAGTCTTGATTGCTAGAGCAAAAGACTCAATAGTATTCTTCTTGCCAACCTTTCTTTGTTTCTCATCTTGAATCAAGAGAGAAAACACTTTGCCTATGGGAGGAATGGATCCATCAGTAGAATCTAACCTCTAACTGTGGTATAAGTTTCATGAAGCCCTATCAAAAAAGACATAACACAATCTTCAACCTGATGACCACAGGAGCAAGTCCTATAATCTGAAAGTTCTTGCCACAGTGACTTAAACTTGGTGTAATAGCTACTGATGCTCAAATCTTCTTGTGCTAAGGAGCAAATTTCTTGTCTTAACTCAAAGATGCGTGGTCCATTGCCTTGAGATAATCTGTGTTGCAAGTCCAACCAAACTTCCCTAGCTATTTTGAAATAAACCACACCTGGTTGAAGATCCTTAGACACAGAATTGAATAACCAGGCTAGAACAGTGCTGTTGCATTTGCACCAAGTAGTGTAAAGAGGATGATCCACAAATTGAGGCTTCAACAGAGAACCATCAATAAAACCTATTTTTGATTTGGCATCCAAAGCTATGAGAACAGCCCTACTCCAGGTGCTGTAGTTCTCCTCAGTGAGATGTTGTACAACCAATGATGCACCAGGATTGTCACTGTTTGACAAGAAATATGGGTTGGAAGAGTTCTCCCATGGCTGAATGGTTGGAACTGTGGTTGTGGTTCTTGGAGTGCTATCACTCATTTCTTTAGATCAAAGATCAAGAATTGATGAACTACAAACAAGGCCAGGAACAAATACTCCATAGCTAATAATGATGAATTCTAAATCAGAATTCAACAAGAACAACAACGAAGGCTTCAAAAAACCAGAATTCAATAAGAACAGTAACGAAAGATTCAAGATTCTCAGAATGAGAATTGAACCAAGAATTGTATGTAAATCTTTGAAGAATTGAAGATTTAGACAATGAATTCAATCATAGAAACCCTAAGTCTCTATTATAAGAATCAAGAATTGAATTTTCAATAATCAAATCAAGATCCAAGTGAAATTCAATTATTGAAACCCTAATTTCTGATTTTAATTTGCTAAGAATTGCAAAGAAAATCAAAACATAGGGGAAAGAAAATTGTGCGCAAATCAAGAGAAAATACAAAGAAATTTCTACTCGATCTGAAAAAATGCACAAATAAGAGAAAGAATTGAATGAGGAATTGAACTAGGAAATACATAGTGTACCAAGAATGAAGACTCTGATCTAGTTCGGCTCTAATACCATGTTGAAATCAAGAATCCAAGCTCGAAGAAGGATCAACAATGGAGGAAAGCATGCAGAGAGAAAGTGAATCTTCTAAAGCTTCTGTGTGAATGATTTCGTATATATTAAAATAACTGACTCTGTTCCTTTTATATAGCAGAAACAGAGGACCAAGTCAAGCTATACAATCAGCCAATACAAATGACAAGTGGCCTAACTAACTAAGTATAAAACTACTAAACTAATATCTACAAGATAATATCTACAAGATATTCTATGTGACAAATATCTATAAGACTAGATATTTACAATATATTCAACAATGTCATGCTAGTCTAAACTATCTAGTTGTACGTTGTAGCATGGGCAGTAGACATTTTAATAGTTGGCAAACGTATACATAAACTTTTCTAGGTATAGATTTTAGAGTCTATGAGTCATATTAGACATAACTAAAAGTGCTATAAGTTAGAATTCAAGAACATACAAGCTGCAGGTTTTGGAATTAAAAATTAAGCTAGCTCAGTTCTAAATGATTTGTTTGTTGGCAAACCATGTACATAATTGGCCTCATATTAGGGACAAAATTGGCCTTTGCCCTTTTCGGGCAAAATAAGCAGCATTTTGCCCCCTTTCCCAAACTAATTAGGGAAATGCTCCTCTTTTGAAACTCGATTTTCTCAAAATTGAGTTTTTTTTTTTTTTTTTAAAAATCTAGAACCCTATAGTGGCATTTTAAGGAGCCTATAATGATGTTTTAAGGACTTACAGTGGCGTTTTTTAACTCGAGCTTCATGAACTCGAGTTATAGGCATTTTTTTTTTTTTTTACCTATAACTCGAGTTCATGGAGCTCAAGTTAAAAAAACGCCACTATAGGTCCTTAAAACGTCATTATAGGCTCCTTAAAAACACCACTATAGGGCTTAACTCGATTTTGAGAAAATCGAGTTTCAAAAGAAGGACATTTCCCTAATTAGTTTGGAAAAGGGGGTAAAAATGCTGCTTATTTTACCCGAAAAAGGCAAAGGCCAATTTTTTCCGTCATATTAAACATTGCTTAAAGTGCTATAAGTTAGAATTCAAGAACATACAAGCTGCAGGTTTTGGAATTGTCTAGCTTAATTGATTGAGAAAAAAACTTTGACTGATCGAACTGCGATTCTACAGATTTTAAATAAAGCCCATCAACCTGTCAAACATTTAGGGTTTCAATCCAGATTTACTTGCAATATAAGGTAAACCCTAAAGCACGTTTTTCAAATCTTTGAGAGCTACTCTTTTGAAATATGAGAGATCTTTGTGCCTTCTACTCTTTCAAGCATCTACCTGAGACCAATTTTATTCTATAAGTACCGAAGATCAATCTCATTCCATAAGTATCGGCAATGTCTACTTATTCCATGTTACTAGTTTGTTTCATTAGTTTTCTTAGGTTATCCTTGGGTCATCATATTAGTGTCTTATTTACTTTTATGTTGCATGATATGTTTGATTTATGTTTAACTTAAGATCTACATAATTAGCTTAAGTAACAACTTGGCAATAAAATTAGGTTAAACATTATATGTTCAAGGGTCTAAACTCTAACATACATACATACATACACACACATACATATATATATATATATATATATTAATTCCCACATGTAATAGAACTTCTGAGTCAATGTCTTTGATTCAAGACATATTACCTTCCTTTTTAGCCCAGGGAATCCTTTAGTTATTTAATTAAATAAAATAAATTAGATATAAGTTGATCAATCACACATACCTAAAAACTCAATGGTTGGTGGAGATGAAAAAAATGAAAAAACAAAATAAAATGAGTCCCACTTGCACATAGATCACTCAAGTCTCACACCTATCACACATTGCAAAGACCCTTTAAATTGGTTGGGTGGGGTTTAAACCGGTGTCGATAGCATTTGAGCACCAAACAAAGCCAAGCGATAAGTCTTAGATACTTTTAGAACAAAGTTTAGCGACGGGTCTCTAATAAACAAAGCTTTGGGCATTGGGTCTCCTAAAGTTCTAAAGATATTGGGGAAAAGAGCTTTAGCTATTAACTGTTTTGCTGCTCTTGAGCAAACCAACCCACTATAGTAGGTCTGGAAAACACTGGTTTAGATCCCAATTACGGTTAATTACTAATTTTAAACAAAATACAGTACTCAATTAAGCCTGATCAATTAATTATCCAATTAATTCATAGCATGGATAAACAGGACAAATCCCACAAACTCATGCATCCAAATATTGTGAAGTGTTTATGGGGAGAAAAACCTCGAACTAAGCATGAAACTCTCCGGGTCTATAGCAGTATTGCACCAAGTCAATCTACTGGTGAGAATAGTTGCAATACATTACATTTACAAATCCTTCAAATTGCGAGTAAGAGTTAATGTATCTGGGCTCTCTACTCCTGCTAGCAATTGATCACCCCAATCATTTCTCCTTATTAGCTTTTAGTGGGTAAGTTGAGTCGCCAAGCACAAGACCAAGCTTTTTTGGACACTTAATTGCATCTTGTAGATTTTGGGATTTCTTTGTTCGACACTGCATAAAATAAAACTCATGTACTACCTTATGCTCGATACCTTAGGTTCCTCATTCATTCATGTAGCTGCATTGACCAATAAATAACATAGTTGAATTTAATTACTTGTTTTGAGAAAAGATAATTATTATTTTGTTGTAATGTTTATAAAACAAAATTTATGTACGATTTCATGTCCAATACCTTATTTTCATCATTCGTTCATGTGGTTGCATTAACCAATGAATAAGAAATAGTTGAATTATGGGTTCTAGTTAGATCAATTCATAAAGTCTCTAATAATTGAATAAAAGATCTGAGGTTCAATTCTCGCTTACACCAAAAACCGATTAGTGTCTTGATTTAATGATAAAAAACATTATTAAGAAAGCGGACGCTATAAGTTAAAATACTCTAAAAAATAAGATATAGTTGAATTTAATTATTCTTAGAAAAGATAGCTATACATTTGTTGTATTATTAGTTATCACTTGAAGTTTTCTAAACAAAAAAATATCACTCAAATATAAATCGTTATGTATTCAAGTTTTCTTTTTTAATATTACACATAATTTCACTCAATGTCATAATATATTGAAGTGGTTCACTGTCATTGATGCCTCCACTTCCATTTACCTAAATCCACACCTTATTTTTTTTTATTTTTTTTACTACTCACAGTAAATAGTTTTGAGTTTGTTGAGTGTTGTATTTCTTTTTCTTCCTGAAAGTGTATCCCAGTTAACTAGTTTGACTGATGGGCTTTCATGCATGTGTCCCAGTTGGTCATAGTCAGCTACATACATTCAATTCGAAGTGATGTGTCGGCTCCAAATTAAACAACACATTTGGTAGCTCAAAAAATAGGACCACTCGATCGGTGGACCATTTTTTGGATACATATCAGATGTGTAAAGAGTCTGTTCCACATCATTCCAGGAAAACTAATATGAAGATACGCTGGCAATCATACACCGTGACGTGAACGTTCTTTTTTAAAAAAAGGGAAAAAAAAAAAAAAAAAGTAGAATCATATAGGTAAATTATGGCCAAAAGAATCAAATACCACTATTTTGGCAAAATATGTAGGGTTCTATCACCGTTTTAGAAATATATATGAATGTACTTAGGGGTGGCATCACGTTAAGGCTAGGGTGGTCCCAGGATCACCCTAACCTAAAAAAAAAAATTATATATAATAATTTAAAATTTTTATTTGTCTACACTTTAAAAAAAAATTTGGAAACACCCTCAGTTTTTTATTTTTTTTTTATGCCAATAAAATTAAAATTTGCTCCATAATTTGTTTTACTTTCAAGCAAAAAGAAAAAGCTCCAAAATTTTTTTTTGAACTAAGATCTTAAAAAAAAAAAAAATGTAACATAGCAAGCCCACCCTAGGGAAAAAAAGCCCAACATCAATCATGAATAAAACTAACCCCAAGCAGATTTTTAAATCAAAATAATTAAATTTTTATTAACTAAATACCCAACCCAAACGGATTCTCAAAAAAAAAAAATAATAATAATAATTCAACCCAAACCTAATACACCCAATACGTGTACGCCGATTGATCAAATGGTAAAACAAAACTAAAATCAGAAATCCTAACCTAAAGGAAAAAGAACCTCATCAATGACCAAGCACATCATCTCCTTCGCCTCAAACTCAGCAATAGCAATAGCAACAGAGCACATTGGGCCATCAACGACGGCGAGATCATATCAGAGATAAGAGAAAAAAATTGCATTGGCAGTTGGCCTCAAGCAACAGCAACAGACCCCGCCTCACCCCTGGTCCTAAAGCACATCAACATCGGTGACAGTGAGAACGGATCAGAGATTGCCTTGGCTTGGCCTTGACGTGCTGCCGTGGCACCACCTCTCAGGCCTCAAGGTATTTCAGTTCTTTACTTCTCTCTCTTTTTCTCTATCTCATCTTACATCTTTGGTTTTGCTGTGCTCTAAGAGTGAGAGCAGAGCTCTCTCTCTGTTTCTCTTTGAACTGAAATGGGATTCTCTCTCTGTTTCTCTATTTCTCTATGTCTAATTGCCTTTATAACTTTATTTGACATTTTGACTTTATCGGTTTGTGAGTTTGTTGTTTTGTGTATTGTGAATTTCGTATGTTGTGAATGTTTTATATTTTTAATGTTTTGTGTAATGTTGATTGGCTCTCGTGACTCTTGTCTGTTAAGTGGGGGGTGGATAGGGGGACCATGGAGTCGTGGGGTTGGGTATTTGAATTGGGGAAGTGGACAGGTAGAGGTAGTAAAGCATAAAAGTGGACAGGCAGAGGCAATAAAGGCATAAAAGTAACTGACCAATACATTATAAAAGATAAAAAAAATTAAATTATGTTAAGCAATGGGTTGAGCAGTAAATAATGCACATGGGGTGTGTGCTACTACATAGTGGGGTGTGTGCTAGACTGCTAGTAGTCAGTAAATAAAAATAATGAAGCAATTAAACAATAATAATTAATAATTTTATTAACCAATACATTATAAAAGATAAACAAATTAAATTATGTTAGGCAGTGGGTTGAGCCATGGATAATGCAAAGTGGGTTATGTGCTAATGCACAGTGGGGTGTGTGCTAGATTGCTAGTAGTAAGTAAAGAAAAATAATGAAACAACTAAACAACAATAATTAATAATTTTATTAATATTTCAAATGAACTTATAGTTTATTGTTTATTCTTTTGCTAGAATTATGGACAAGTATTTGATAAGAAAACTATGTATCCAAGATTCATCTCTTGTGCAAGATTCATTTCCTGTGCAAGAATTATCTTCATCTTCTAAGTGAATTCGTGTTAACTTTAACTTAGAAAATCTTCCTTCAGATCTTGGGCTACGAGAAAAGATATCATCTTATCATCCTAATAATCATGATGAAATAAGAAGATTTTATTTACAAAAAGGCCCTTGTCAACCTATTCTCCAAAACCATGATTACCTTCTAACAGATTTTTCTGGAAAGCCCCGTCGATTTAGATTCAAATGGTATGTAAATAGAAACTAGTTGGAATATAGTATAGACAAAGATGCAGTATTTTGTTTATATTGCTACCTATTTGGGCAAGAAATTGGTAAGCAAGGAGGAGGAGAGACTTTTTTAATGAAGGGATTCAAACTTTGAAATCAGAAATAGAAGTTATTATCTCATGTTGGATGAGTTAATAGTGCTCATAACCAAGCTGTTAAGAAGAGTGAAGATCTAAATAATGAAAAGTAACACATTCAAAGTGTTTTTGTTAAGCAATCAAATCAAGATAAAATTGAATATCGGGTTCAATTAAATGAAATAGTTGATTGCATAAGATTCCTTTTATACCAGGGATTAGCTTTTCGTGATCACAATGAATCTCGAGGTTCAAGTGATAAAGGAAATTTCCCTGAGCTTCTACAATTTTTGGCGGATCACAATGAGTCTATCAATGAAGTATTGCAAAAAACTCCGAAAAATTGCAAGTTTACCCACCATGAAATTCAAAAAGACATTGTGAATGCAATTGCATGTGAAACATCCAAAGCCATCATCAAGGATCTTGACAATGGGTTCTTTTCAATATTAGTTGATGAGTCGCGTGATATCTCAATGAAAGAGCAAATGGCCATCGTTCTTCGTAATATGAACAAAAAAGGAATTATTATAGAACGGTTCCTTGGTATTGTACATGTAGCAAGTACCACCGCTTTGTCACTCAAATACGCTATTAAATGTTTACTTTATGAACATAATTTGAGTTTACTGAAACTACGTGGGTAAGGTTATGACGGGGCTAGTAATATGTAAGGTGATATCAATGATCTCAAAACTTTAATTTTGAAAGAGAATAAGTCAGCATTTTATGTTCATTGTTTTGCTCATCAACTTCAATTGACTATTGTTGCCATTGCTAAAAATCACATTAACGTTATCGAATTTTTTTATGTGGTTAGTAATTTAGTAACTGTTGTTGGAGGCTCTTGTAAGAGACAAGGTGCTCTTCGAGATGCACAATTTGCCAAAATTAAAGAAGAATTAGAGAATAGTGTACGTAGAAGTGAGCAAGGTTTGAATCAAGAGACAAATCTTAAACGTCCTAGTGATACACGTTAGGGATTATATTATGGGACTATTCTCAACTTGGTTTTAATGTTCTCTGCTGTTGTCGATGTACTTGAGATTATTGAAGAAGATGGCATTTCCGACCAAAAAGTTGAAACTCGATCTGTTATGAGGTTAATTCTATCTTTTGAATTTGGCTTTGCTCTACACTTGATGAAAAACATTTTAGGGATTACAAATGAGTTGTCAATAACATTGCCAAAAAAAAAAAAAAAAAATCAAGATAAAGTAAATGCTATGGATCTTGTTAAAATGTCTAAGCAATGATTACAAGTTATAAGAGATGATGAATAAATATCTTTATTGACTAAAGTGTCTTCATTTTATACTACACATGATATTCCTATCTTGAACATGGATGAAATATTTGTAATTAGTGGAAGGTCACGACGCAACACCCAACAAAATACAAATATACATCATTATTGTGTTGAGTTATTTTACATAGTCATAGATTTGCAACATCAAGAGCTTAACAACTATTTTTCAGAAGTGAATACTGATTTGCTACTTTGTATGGCTTGCTTGAATCCAAGTAATTCATTTGTGGCTTTTGATAAGGAAAAGTTGATACGTCTAGCAAAGTTATATCCGTCTAATTTTCCTGGGATAGATATCTAGGCACTTGGCTCTCAACTTCAGAATTACATTTTTGAATATACTCAGCAATGACTTGCTTTTAGAGCTTCAAAGAGTTTGTGAACTTACTGAAAAGTTTGTGAAGATAGGGAAGCATGAGACTTATCCATTAGTCTATTTGCTTGTGAAGTTAGTTTTGACCCTTCCTGTCACTACCGCAACAGTAGAAAGAAGTTTTTCAGCAATGAAATATATAAAGAATGAACTGCGCAATTGAATGGGAGATTAGTGGATGAATGATTGCTTGGTTGTGTACATTGAAAGAAAAGTAGTTTGTAGTAATCGAATGGGAGATTAGTGGATGAATGATTGCTTGGTTGTGTACATTGAAAGAGATGTAGTTTGTAGCATTGAAAATGAGGCTATCATGCAACGATTTCAAAATATGAAAACTTGTAGAAAGAAATTGTAAACTTTATGTATTTGTGTGTTTTTTTTTATTATTGTTGTTGTCAATATATGAATTTCAATTTTTATTAGATTGTGTAATTTATACTTTTTAAGAAATACCCTGAGAAAAATTCATAAAGTCGCCACTAGATGTACCACTCTTTTGGAACTCAAGTTTGTGAAACTTGAGTTTGCCGTGTAACTTGAGTTCTAAAAACTCAAGTTCTTTGAAAAAATAGCCTTCAAGTTTTCAAGTTACATAAAAAAAATTAGTGGCTATTTTTTATGGAATTCAAGTTTGTGAAACTTGAGTCTTAAAAAAGTGATAGATCCCTAATTATTTCACAAACAGTTATAGATCCCTCTATATTTTGCCAAATAGTGGTACTTGGCCATTTTGGCTGATAAATCACATCTTTCCAAGAAAGATATACAACAAGATTCCCTTATAGGCCTGCGGCCCTAATACTAATGTGTCTTGCACCACTCGAATTCAAGCATTGATGGTGAGGTGCTTATAGTTATAGGGCTGACCCTATTCATTTTGAGGGGTAAGACGATAAATAAAATAGGCATTTTCTTATTTAAATATTAATTAATCTAATTTTTTTATATCTTTTTTGCCTAAAATCTATTTTTATTGTTTTTTGATATACAAAATTATTAATTAAATTTTGGCTAAAATGTAAAACACACCTTCTAAGTTTTTCTAGCATTCATTTTAGTCTTCTAAATTTGATTTCATTCATTTTGATCAATCTTTTAAGTTTCAAGTTTATTTAATTAAGGCATCTTCGTAAATGTTTGTTAAAACATTTTTACAAAAAGATTCTAGAAAATATTTTTCAATCATTAATTTCATTTTTTTAATTTAAAAATTTTGTAGAAAAAAAATTATTAAATTGGACAATTAACCACAACATATAACAAAAGTTGATGAAAATTCTTTAATTGAATAAACTTGAAACCTGCTAGGGACTGAAATAAACAAAAGAAAAGTTAAAGAACTAAAATGAAATATAATCAAACATAGAGGGTGAATTTTACATTTGAGCCTTAAATTTTTCTATACAAGATCTTTCTAACAATTTTTTTTTTTTTTTTTTTTTTTTTTTTGCAATCGATAATAAAAAAATATAAAATAAAAAAAAATATATTGTAGAACAACAAAACAAAAAATATTGTTGTCCAAACAATTCCTTGTGTATTCATGTATGTGGTTTGACTCTTCTAAAAAAAATGTATGTGGTTTGATTTAAAAGCCAAATATATATATAGCAACAAATTTTCCCATTAAAGAAAAAAAAAAAAAAACAACAACAACAACAACAAAATATTGGATCCCAATACGATCTAAGATCACACGACGAATCTATCTCACGTCGTAGGATCCCATATTTGTATATTTTATAAGATCAACAAAAATATACAAACAAAATATTGAGTTGATTACTATAATATTGAGAAAGCTCAGACTTATTAAGGATCCCACGACGATCTAAGATCGCAAAACATTGGCTGGATGATTGCCAGGCCCACCAGCTACATTATTGGAAATTCTTAATGATTTTTCAATCATACAGTGAATTAATGATTTCATTTTTTCATTACTGAATGAAAGAGAATTTTATGGCAGAAGAAACTAATTGAAGAAAATCTTGGTGAAGAGGTGGGGAAATGCGTGGTGGGAGGTTGTCAATCACATATTTAAGGTCTGTTTAGATAGAACTTATTTTGCTGAAATTGAAAACTAAAAACACTGTAGCAAAATAATTTTTAAATAGGTAAATAGTACATAAAATAAAATAAAAATTAAAAAAGTTACTGTTCACACTTTTGGCACTGTTCATAAACCTAAAATCACTATTCATGAACAATAAACAGTGCCAGACACGCGTCTGAGGAAAAGAAAAAAAAAAACGCAAACGTGGGTTTGGAAATGCCGATCCAAATCCACACTTAGAATCTCCTTAAAATTTGGACAAAATATTTTTTTTTTAAAAGGCCAAATTGGACAAGTTTGAGCTGATGGTGAATAGTTAATTTCAAAGCTAAGAGGCAACATTGATTTCACTAATCAAAATGATAATTGATCAAACTTTTGAAAAAGACATTTTAATACATATATAGTATTAACAATAATAGATAACTGTAATTTTCACAGAAGGACTAACAATGACAAAAAATGTTAGAACAAAAAGCAATAGACAAAGTCCAAAATTTTATTAATCTAAGAACTAAATTATTTTGGAGATTACAGTGCGTTTAAATAGTATTAAAAAAAAAAAAAAAAAAAAAAAAACCTAGAATACCTAGGAAAATGCCCAAAAAAAAAATCCTAATTTATACTAATCATGTAATTTGATGGCAAAATAGTAAATTTTACCAAAAATATCAAAATTGAGATAATTGCAAAAACTGAAACTATTGTCTTTAAGAGATGTTTCAAAACAAACAAGACATTATCCTGACTTTTAACCTAAAAGTTATCAAGGAAAATAAATATTATTAAGAAAAGACAAAATAACTGTTTATGGGCCTTAATGGAGAAATTCACCAAAAATAGGTACATTTTTTTAAAAAATTTTTTGAGAAACAAATAGGTCCTTGATCAGAAGACCGTTTTCTTTCAGCCCTCCAAATTTTATGCAATTATGACAACGTCGCCTTACTGAGTTTTACTGATCCTTGATCTTGCATCGTAATTTTCGGTCCTCTCTTTGCTCCAGTTATACATGTGTTGTCTGTTCTACATCAATTTGACAAGATAGAACAGCACTTCGTGAAATGATATTTGAATTGCAAATTTAATTATGAGTTCAGAAGATTTGAAACAAATAAATCCACTAATTTATAGCAACAATAGCACTAACCTGCCTTTCAAGAGACGACCATAACCAAGCGCCCCAAACACCGTGACTGAGATCATTGGAATGCCATATTTCATAAATGGCTGTGTTCTACCCCATCTTTTAAATGCCAATCCTGAATCATTAGTTGCCATTTCAGCACCTGCATAGCAACATCAAAATCACTTCTATTTGTATTCATAAGATGACTTCTTGGGTTAGTGAACAAGCCACATTAGCTCAGAATTCTGACCTTTTTTCTTCATAGTTTATTCATTTAATTAAACTGACTAAATTATTATTTTAAAAAAAAGGGATATCATATAATGTGGAAAGTTGAATATAAGTCTGCCGTTGATTAATCATCTGGTAAATGCAATAACACCCCAAGCAGTACCCACTAATTACTTTCTTTCTTTTTTTTCATTTTTTGAATGAGATCATAAAGTCCATTAAATCTATTACTACTCAATAATTTCCACATCAAATTTTTACATATTTTGAAATAAAAATATGTAATCGACATAAATGGTTAACTTAAAGAATGTTTGACCTATGTTTGACTGCTTAGATAATACGGGAAAAGCCAAATTTTCAAAAATATATCACTTTTTAACAAAAAAAAAAAGGAAAAAATAAATTAAGCTTCATAACTTCCCTATTGTATATCACACTTTCAAAAATATATCAAGGAAAGTCTAATTCTACACGGGTTAGGCATTTCCTAACTATATGATGTGCTTACTGTTTAATAAGAAATGATCATAGTTTGTGTCCAATAAGAAATGACCAAATGCACGAAAATGCACTTTGTAACTCTCCACATTGCACATACAAGTAAACTACAACGTCAAAGCCTCATATTCCAAGTACCCATCAATGGATTGAGATCAGGTGAAGTTGCTAAATGCAATTGCACCATGCAATTACCCCATTTCCTTCACAACCTTGTTTACATTTTTGACTTTTTAAACTTTAACTAATCTCAATCCTCATCAATAACAGCGGTCCAAGTAACCACTTTCTTCCTCGGAATTTTTATCAAACATTTTTTAGGAGGCTAAGTAATAATCAAATTAACAAACATTGAACAACAATCGCATGTATTTTTCAATCCTGTTTACATATATACATAATGTTTTACAATTTCCAGTAGCTGTAAAGTATTGATGGTGAAGTTGACTATTGAATTGTAATTTCATTGTTTTCAATGACCAAATAAACAATATAGAGAGAAAGAAAGCAGAAATCTGTGTCCGTACCCGAAACGAAAGGAGCTTTGAATTCAATTCTATCTCTGTTGCCAAAATCAAAAGATTCTCTCACAAAGAAAAGCTTGTAAAAATTCTCTTTATTGCTGAATTAACAAAATAGATCCTTTGTTTTATGAGAAATTATACGGTTCTTATGATTAACCATATCATTTGTCTACCATTCTACTAAAAGTCTTTTACATGTTTAAAATTGTTGAGTCAATTTAACAAAAAAGTCAGAGGAATGATGAGCGAAGTGTGGGAATTTGTTACAATAAATCCGTAAAGTTTGGACCTAAGAATAACTACCTAATTGCTATTGATCACACTAATACACACGAGAATGTTTTTGGTATCAAATGATACCACGTCAGTGGAATAAAAATTCCTGAAGTGAAAGACTTGTTTGCAAAAAATAACTATTCCAAAAATAAATAAATAAAATGTGTTAGTAAGTAATTATTTTTGTACACATATTTCTCGTTTATTGAATTTGGATAAAGATAACGTTTGTATCATTTGATACTTTTTCAATATATAGGCTTGACTATTCTTAGCTAGATTAAACAACACCGTTTCAATACAAGAACATAAAGTCTTTAATCTAAATGACAGTCTTCATTGTACTGTTTTAATAATTGAACCTGTACGACATTGTTTTGAATTTGACTGTTGAAACATTGTTTTGGTCTTCATGAATTTGGAAGCAAGCCAAAGAAACCTAGGAGAAGACAAGCCCTTTGTCAGGATATCAGCAAACTGATCATTGGAAGCAATGAATTTAACCCGAAGATCACACCTAAGAACCCTTTCTTGCACAAAATGATAGTCTACTTCGATGTGCTTGGTTCGGGCATGAAAGATTAGATTAATTCTATGCTATAGCAATTGTAGGAACATTATCACACCAAAGCAATGGTGGATGAGGAAGAAAAATACCAAGGTCCTTTAAAAGTATCCAAATCCAACAAAGTTCAGCAGCAGCTGAAGCCATAGCCTGATATTTAGCTTCAGAAGAGGATCGAGAAACAGTTGGTTGCTTCTTAGCAGACCAAGTAATATGACAATTACCAAAAAAGACCACCATCCCAGTAATGGATTTACAATCAATAGGGTCCCCAGCCCAATCAACATCACTGTAGGCAGACAGAGAATGGGGACCTGTAGTAAATGCAAGGCCTTGATGAAGCCTCTAAGATACCAGAAAATTCTCTTAGCTGCCTGAAGATGGTTCTTTGTGGGTGCAACTGATGTGTTTGCAAGCTTACTGAACAACAAAAGAAAGGTCTGGTCTAGTGAAGCTTAGGTATTTGTAAGGCACCCACAAGGCTTCTATAGGGAGAAGAATCAGGAAGTAGAGGACTGTCATTAGGTAATAGATGATGATTAGGAGAACATGGGGTTTTACAAGGCGCAATCTTGCATGGCATATTTAGTAAGCACATGAGAGTCATATTATATTTATCATGGTGAACAAACAAACCAGTGGATGTGTGTTCAATTTGAAGACCAAGAAAGTAATAAAGATTGTCCAAATCCTTGAGTTCAAAACCTGAACTTAGATGTTAAATGAAGAAAATCATTAAGAGAGGAATGATTAGTATTACCAGTCACTATAATATCATCCATATAGAGTAAAAGATAGACTATGTGAGTGTTCTGCTTGTATTTGAAGAGATCGCCATGAGCACCAGATGCTATAAACCCAAGAAGCCCCAGAAGCTGTGTAATAAACCTTTCAAACCACGCCCTTGGTACTCGCTTAAGACCATACAAAGCCTTATGAAGAAGACACGCATTATCAAGATAAGCAAGGTCTACATACCCTTGGGGTTGAGCCATATAGATCTCCTCCTTCAAAATACCATGAAGGAATGCATTACTAACAGCAAGCTGCTTTAAACCCCAACCATTATTCACAGCCAATGCAAGAAGTAACTTGACAGTAGCAGGTTCAACTACAGGACTAATAGTCACATCATAGTTACATTTTTATCACAAGCTACATACTGTAGAAAAGAAAGACTAGTGCATTTGCTAAAAACTTATTTGCAGAAGTCGGTTAAATTATAGTTATACACAGAAAAAGTGAAGTTTTAAAAAGTTGTAATAAAAGCTAAAAGAAAAATCCATGGCCAAAAAAGTCATCCAGTCTTAGTAAAATTTTTGGTAAATAAACAATGACACAACAGGCAAACACTTAGCCTAACCCCATGTGTTTAGTGAATACATGGGGTTAGGCTTTATCAATGGTATGCATCTCCACAGAGGTTGTGTATACAACATATATAGCGGATGAGATTTGCCTCTGAATTATAAGGGGTAATAATGCCAATATCTACCCCTTCAATTCCATTGTGAATTATAAACGGCATTTATCTATGTGATTTTTCATTAAAAGTAAGAAAATCCTCTTTTGCCTTTAATCCACATCTCCAAATTTTACTCAGCAGGTGTAAGAACTCTTCTCATGTGTTTAGTTAATACACGCTGCAAATATTTATGGGCTCATGGATTTCATAGATGCTCCAATTATAATCCCAGAGAAACCAGAAAGAGAAAAATTCTATGCTCTTTGTTTTTTATGAGTGGGCTAAAATTTAACAAACAAAAGAAACAAGCTGCAGACCAATATCTGTAACATCAAAGCATACCAAACAAAACTACTTATTCTACTTAGCTATCTGCTTAACAAGAAGCAGCAGCAGCTAGCTCCTATCAACCATTCATTGCTGGACTAATTCCAGCATGAACGTGTTTAATTACAACTTCTTTATATCCCCATTGACTTAAAAATGTTAGGCATGTATATATTTGAATGAAGCTTAGGCAATCCGAGCCAAAACGCCAACTAGTGGTGCAATGTTTGCAATTGCTGTTTCAGCCTGTTGGAAGTTAGATCTTGAGTCCGTGAAGCCATCATTGTCATCCGGGCCACCAACCACTGCACCATCCAACACATTTGGGTTGGGTTCATTCTTGTTGAAATACAAGTCAAAGCCCCCTTTGCATGTCACAGGTTCAGGATTCTTCTTGATGGACACAATGGATGCTCCTCTATGATGAAGTTGTTTCGGATAATTTGACCCAAATCCTACCATGTAGCTCATTTTTTGCGGATTTGAACCCAAGATATAATCCACCTAGTAGTGCGAGAGAGAATAAACCAGAAGCCATTAATCAGTACATAGTATAGGAACAACAATAAAGCCTTAATCCAAAATTAGTATATGGTGCTACAAGGAAAAAAAAATTGTTTGGCCATACTTTTCTGATTAAGACATAAATAGTACCAAGTAACAACATGTGAAATCTTTAGAATTTGGGAAAGAAAGCTAAAGTTAAATAACTTTTGAATAAAGAAATAATTATTTACATTAAACAGTGTAGATCTACTCAATGGAATTTAAATTAGTGATCTCTGATTATGAGACGTAATCTCCATTTGATTGTGCTATTCCTCAAGATTAATATAAGTATTATTTCTTAATTTATCTTTTTAAGGTTAAATAAGCAAAATAGTTGAAAACACAACATTTATATATATATATATATATATATTATTTTTTCCCATAGACACTTAAATCTCCAACATATTTAGTTTTTTCTGAAGTGGGAAAACAATATTGTAGTACCTGTGATTTGGCCAAGGCAATTAGTTCATCGGGCTGTACTATGCCACCGGGACATTGGATCGAAGCCTTCTTTCCAGTCAGATATTGAGAATATGCAGTGGCAATGAATGTAGCAGAGGTGGTGTATTGAAGGTTATTAAATGGTAGAAACCACAACAAACCCCCAGGTGACTTCTTAACATTACTATTGCCTTTCTGTGCACAAGAGCATATGAACTGCTCTGCCTGGCTCTTGTACTGGCTCCATATGCCTGAATACTCCACCTTCCCCTCCAAAACAAGCTACACACCAAATATATATATGCCCCACGTTAGCTCCCATACTTAATTCACGTGAAACTTTATGAAATGGTGATACATATCGTTCTTTCTCCAAATAAAAAGATTCCAATTGATAGAGTGGTATTCCTATATATATAAGTACCTTTGAAACTAGGACTTGTGCTCCAACATATTTGTCATCCCAGGAAAATATGGTTCTGGTTCCACCGGTATTCGATGATCCTCCAAGGAAATCTAGGTAAGTTTTCTCGTTGGTGGCACGATGAAGCCATGCTGCAGCCCATAACAATTCATCCTGTTAGAAAACAGACATGGTTAGTTAATATACAAAAATTCAACTACCATATCTCCAGTGGCGACGCCACGTTGGAGTCAGGGTGTTCCCAGGAACACCTTGACTTGAAAAAAAAAAATTTATATATATAATAATTAAATTTTTTTTTATTTATTTACCCTTAAAAAAAATTGAGGAACACCCTCAAAGAAAAATTAGGAACACCCTTGGATAAAAAGAAATTTATTTGTTCTACTTTCAAGCAAAAAAAAAAAAAAAGCCCAAAAAAATTTTATACTAAAATCTGGAAAAAAAAAAATTTTGTAACAAGGCAAGCCCACAAAAAAGCCCAACATCAATCCTAAATGTAAAGCAAACCCAATCTAAAAAAAAAATACACAACCCAACAGATGGTAAAAATGTAAAGCAAACCCACGTATTCTAAAAAAAAAAAAAAAAAACCACAACCTAATATATACTGCAAAACACTAAATCAGAAACCTCAAATCACTAAAGCAAACCTAAAGACAAAAATGTTAACACAGCAACGCAGCCAACGCTGCAACCCAAGCCAACAGACGGATCGGGCATCGCCGCATTGGAGATCAGTCAGCCAACACAACTCAAGCTCCAGTCCAGAGCACATTGCATCGGGATTCGGGCATCGGAGATTAGGAGATCGCTCACTGGATCGGATCGGAGATCATCGCTCGCTCCGTCGCTCAGCTTGGTCACGTCGCTCGTTCCGTCGCTCGTCACTCGACTTGTTCCGTCGCTCGTCGCTCGTCGCTCGGCTTGCTCCGATGCTCCTCAACCTTATCCTCAAGGTATTTCATAATTTCTCTCTCTTTTTCTCTCTGACTCTCTCTTTCTCTTTATCTAAAAAATGTGAAATCTGAAATGAAATGAATATCTCTCTCTCTCTCTCTCTCTCTCTCTCTCTCTCGTTGAAGACTTTAACCGTTTAACTTTAATACTTTATCTGATTCTTTTGAACAATTGTGATTGGCTCAGCTTAGTTTTAACTTTATTACATTTTTGCCCTGTTCTTGACTTTTTCTTTTTTTCTTTTTGGCTTTATCTGTTAGTGTTAGTCTGTGTTGATGTTGGTGAGACTTGGTGAGATACAATTAATTACCTTATTGTGATTTGTGATTGTGAAATTTTCTGATTGGCAGTTGGCTCTTGTGATTGGGGGGCTTGTCTTATGGGGGTGGGGTGGATGGGCACATGGCACATGGGGCGGGTGAGGAATTTGAATTGGGGAAAGTAAATACTGTGCCAGTACAACTAATAAATAATAATTTAATTAATTAATAATTAATTAAGGGAAACAACTAATAAACAATAATTAATAATTTAATTAACCAATATATTATAAAAAAATAAATAAGTTAAATTATGTTGGCTAAATAACAATTAATAATTTTATAATTAATGATACAATAATATAACAAATTATAGTTTATAAAAGACAAACAAATTAATGAAACAACTAAACAATAATAATTAATAATTTTATTAATATTTCAAATGAATTTATAGTTTATTGTTTATTCTTTTGTTAGATTCATCTTCATCTCCTTGATGATGGCTTTGGATCTTTCAACTAAAAAAAAATTTAGGAACACCCTGGAAAAAATTCCTAAAGTCGCCACTGCATATCTCTTGGAAATCAAATATTCAAGTTTCAAAATTTTAGGTGCAGTATCCTAGGTGGAGTACATTGGTCTATCTAATTTAATTCAAACATAGTTGTATTGGACAATAAACACAAATAATGTTTTCTTTTTCAAATACAATTAAAATTAATGTACATATTATTAAATTTAATTGAAGGAGAGAAAAATTGACCCTAAAGGTTTAGAAAAATTCTTCGTGTACAACATTTTTATAACACTTTTACAACAAATCTTAAGTGGTCGTTATTGATGGGCAAAAAAGTAATTTATATAGTAGATTCAAATTAGAACTAATAATAACTTATTACCTATAATTTATTGTGAAAATATTGTAAACATAACATTTCTCAAAAGTTTATGCTAGTAAGATCATGAAATGTTAGTTGAACTAAAAAACATTGACAATTCAAGTTCCAATTAATTACATTCTTATAAGAAAGTATTTCTACAAGGCTAGAGCCAAACTCCTTTATACTACTATGTACCTCAAATCCGCTACTGCTGTAGAAATTTCCTGCTTGAGGAATGCTGCTTTGGTACACTCCCTGGTGATTGCGTGCAAAGTCAAAGAGCTGCAACCATGTATAATGCTATATGTATTAGCATGCATGTAACAATGAAAGTTTTCTTTTACAAATAAAAAACATGGGTACTTTAGGTTAAAATAAAAGAATAACTACAATATTAACAATAATAAATAGTGAAAAAATTCTAGAATCACATAAAACATTACAATTTTTGCCACAGCTATTCACATAGTCGACTGTGAGTGGTAGAGAAAAAATTATAGGTACATGACACGTATCTAATCACAATCTGCTACGTAAGATAATTGTAGCAAAAGTTGTGAAGTTTTACAAGATACTAGAATTACTCTAGAGATATAAACAGGAAACTTAACCTGTTTTGCATGTTCTATAAGCTGGGATGCATATTTGGGATTTGATGGCTTGAAAGCAATAGAAGCTGCGGCGAAAGCTGCAGCAGTTTCAGCAGCAAGATCAGAACCTGGATGTTCCTCATCAATCTTAAAAGTTGTTCTTGGGGTAGTCATGTCTTCTGGTCTTTGCCAACATGAATGATCAGAATCACCATCACCAACTTGACCATATAGAACGTTTGGTTCAGGATGGGCTTTGATCAAATAATCTGTGCCCCACTTGATGGCATCTAGTGCATTTGAAAGCTCATTCTTGGCCTCAAGTTGAGCTTGGAACTCTATTGTGCTCCATGAAAGCATTGTTATTGTGAATGCAAAAGGGAAACCAAACTTTACGTGGTCCCCAGCATCGTAATATCCTCCCACAAGATCAACCTATAAATATATATATATATATATATATTGTGTGAAAAATGTAAAGAACCTATATTCATTCTTGTACTCAATTGAAACATATAGAAAACATTCACTTAATTAAACTATTTAACAAATTGTTACTACGTATGTGTGAACAAAATATATATCCAAAAAGGAATTTAAATGGAAGAGTATAAGTTTGGACATTTTTTAATCGTTTCTATAGTATGGGCAATTATTCTCTCGCAGTCCTTGGTGTACATCACCCACGTGCACACATCATTCATTTAAATAGTGTATGAAATTATAGATGTTGTATGTATGAAATGTATAATAATAAGTACGAAATAATATTTTCTTTTCTAGAATTTGTTTTGTCAATAATTCATTTTGGGCTTACTAAATTTCATATAATTCAAAATAACTATATTCTCCATTCAAAATAGTTCAAAATGTAAAAAATAAAATAAAAATAAAAAATAAAAAAATCAGCTATATTTCATATAATTCAAAATAATTATATTCTCCATTCAAAATAGTTCAAAATGTAAAAAAAATAAAATAAAATTAAAATTAAAATTAAAAAAATTAAAAAAAAATCATTACCTATATTTCATATAATTCAAAATAACTATACTCTCCATTCAAAATAGTTCAAAATATTAAATACGTTTAGTTAACAAATGTTTTTAGAATATTTGTTAATAAACTATTTTAAAAAAGTTTTGATACAACTTTTATGAAAAATATAAAAAAAAAATTTGTTAAAAAAATCAATTACCTTTTTTTCTATAAAAATTTCTAAAAATATTTCATATAATATCTTAAAAATCAATTACCACTTTGATACCACTTATTATCTATATTTTTTTGGTTAACAAAGAATCTTTTCAATTCATTATTATCAATTAATTTATCTTTTCCGTACTCTTTCCTTACTTAGAATCGGAGAGAGGCCCTGCTTTTGAGCGAGTTTGTTTTCCAAAAAATTAAAAAGCTGAAAACATGCTCTCTAAAACAAAACTGGGATTTTTCATTGATCAACTTTAGTTTTCCTTTGAACTGCATATTTTTATGCTGCCTAATACACGAAAACTAAAAAAAAAAAATTATCTTTAAAAAACGTATTCTCTTGGTACAAACGGAGAAAAACATATGCATATGCAAAATGAAAATTAAAGAATTTAAAAACTGGTAACATAGCAACAGAGTTTTCCGCCAAAACAAGTAGAAATATAGAGAAAAGAACACACTGATCATAATTGAATTATGCATTTTCAACATGGCACCCCATGCATAACAGCATAAAAAATAAATAAATAAATAAATAAAACAAGTCTACTTCAAAAAAAATAATGAAGTTGAGATTATCTTACTCCTGCATCGCTACCATCTTTAAGCGCAGAATCTCCACGCCAGTGCACTCTTTGGTTAGATGGCAATTTCCCTGAACGTTGGGCCTCATAAAACAACAAAGACTTTGTCAGAGCTTCACCATATTCAAGTGAAGCAACTCCATGAGCCAATAAAATGATACACAGGCTAACCAAACTAAAGACTTTGATTGAAGACATTGCTCTTTGGTGTATAATAGTGTGAAGAACAATGCCTATACCTAGAAGATAATATTATTCCTCCGATAACTGGGAATTTATAGAGTTATCAATATAGTATTCGATCAGAGTCAATGGGCCGCATTATACTTCTTTCTATAATAGACCCGTAATCATAGATCTCGGGGTTGCACCATTTTGGAAGAGAATTAATGAACATTCCCGTGGAGGAAGATTTAGTACATGTATTTTTTTGAAAGGGTAATTCTATGATACCCTACTTTTTTGTTTGGGTACAGTATCTACCCAAATCTTAATCATTAATTAATTTAATATTGTTACTTGTTACCTACTAAAACAAATAGTGGATTTGGCTTACGTCTAGCACTTTTTTAACTGGACATCTTCTGTTATTTTAAATATACAATAATAAGTGATAGTGAATTTTAATCTCCACATTTTATTTAGTTAGTGATTGATGTGGCAGTTTCTCAATAAAACTAAAAGAAATTTCAGTCAAAAAAATACTTGAGGTAAGTCACACCTAAAAATAGTACTGATTCATAAAAAAGAAGGGTATTGTAAAATTTTCTGTTTACGAAATATATAATATATTCTTCATGTTTTTTGTGTAAATAGTTCCAATGATTGATATGAATGAGTAATAAATTGATTAGAGATTGAGGGTTTTATTTTATTTTTATTTTTTTTGGAAAGAATCACACATTGTTGTTTAGATTAATGAACGTGTGATTTTTATGGGAAATTATTGTATACTCCCGGAGTACCATAAATGCATGCTCTCTCGTCTCACATGAATGGTGGGTCCCACTAATTAAATTCATGGTAAGACCCACCATTTATGTGAGAGGAAGGAGTATGCATTTATGGTACTCCGGGAGTACCTAATAATTTTCTGATTTTTATAGACAAGATTTAGGTAAATTCTTTAGGTTAGGTTTTATTAATCTAATTATTTAATCAACATATTTTGATTTTTTGTTATTTTTTCTTCTAATGTTGCCACATAATTTTTTGAAAAAGCACATTTTTCACGTTATCACATTATATATAATTATATAAAATTTGGCTTTTAGAATGATTCAATATAAATAGTTTTAAACTATGTTAGGTTATAAGCTAATTTATTTTGGATAATTCTATAATTATAATAACAATATTGAAGATGTTAAAAGTACTATAAGTTTTACTGTAAGGGTATATTTTGTAGATTGTAATAGACACTATAATGTAATAGTTATTTCTTATTAGGTGTAATAATTTCTAAAACGAATATATTTTCAAATAAATAAATTTTCCATATACAAATAAAAATTATAAAAAAAAATAATAATAACAAAATAACCCATCTCTCTCTCAAGTTAAAATATATATATATATATATATGTGGGTGTGAAAGCCCAACGCTACATATTGGGCCTGGGGCCCAATTTGAGTATCATTGTTTGTCCGAAGAGGTAAAAGGGATTAGGGCTGAGTCCATATGGGGGAAATGCACTTGAAAATGAATGTCGGGATACGTCCGAAGACGATCCTGTTGGTCCGAAGAGGTCCCTCTCATTGAATCACTAGAGAACTTGATCAAGCAAATATACTGAAGGCCTGAGCGACCTTCCCAACTGACTCCCCGATAATGAGCAGACTCTGGGCATGCCTAAGGATGAGAAGAACATAAAAATATCTAGAAGGAAAAGCTGCTACCATCGCATTTAATGCACTGCAGCAACTTTCCTAGCCGCATTTATGTGGAGAAGACACCTGAACAGTGCAACCTCAGCTACTACCACTCACGGCAGACTAAAGCAGACATCTGATGTGACATGTACTCAAGTGAATGCATAGATGAAGAACAAGTGGACGGTGAAGATGAGGAAGAAGGAGGATATATAAAGAGAATAGGTCTCTGAAAGAAAGGGGGGATGAAAGAGAATTGTATTCATTTTTTCATAAATATTAAGCCTCTTTGGATTTGAATGTGACCCACTCTACAATTGTCCTAACATCGTTTTATCCTTATTTGCATAAATGAATCGTTGCTAAATCCATAACCAACTCAGCTTTTTCACCCACTCTCTACAAATTTATTATTCTGGGTTTATTGGGCTCACAATCTGCAAAGCCTGGGTTTGGCCTACCAAATTTGGATCCTACAATATATATATATATATATATATTATTTTTAAAGAAATATAATTGTATAAGTAAATTATTTTCTAAAATAAATTTTAAGTTTTATTATAATGTTACAACTCAACCAAACTTAAGAACAGATTTTTATTACAACATATTTTATTTCTAGTAATAAAGATTACCATTCATGTTATAATACTTAGAGAAATGATATGTCCACAACATTTTCACAACATTTTTACAACAAATCTTAAGTAACAGGTTGTTACTAGTTGTGCCCTAAGGACATGTTTGGTAGGGGTGTGCATAGTTCGGTCGGTGCAGTTTTTTCCCAAATTTGTCACCGAACCGATAGGAATTAGTTTCCTCATAACCAGAATTGATGCACACTACCAAGGGTTAGTTTTCCGACTTATAGCGGTGCAGTTTCATTGGTTTGAAGTGTATGTGTATGTGTATATATATATATATATATATATATATTATAACAAATTCACCCAAATTAAGGCAGTCTTGAGCTTTACCAAATTACTCACAAACTAAACTTGATTAAAGTAGACTTAGCTTAATAAAATCAAAACTCAATCAAGTTTAGCTCGTCTTATTTACTGAATAGATGCAATTGTTACAAAAATATACACCGACTTTGATATTCTTGTCCACTTAACTATATTATGCCTCCAAGTTTATGGTGAAGATAGTTCTTTGTCGTTATCTATTGTTGCTTATCTGAAGAAATTTAAATAGAGAACAAAGGATAATTTATGGATTTGTTTGAGGTTTTTGAACCTCCTTAAAAGATAATATTTGGATGATAATATCTGATATCTTTTACTCTGATAACCACTAAATTTACACAAGTAGATATGAACATTCCAAAACATAAAATTTGGACCACTAAACACAACGTGATCTTCTAGGGCTCTGATAATATCTGATATCTTTTACTCTTATAACCACTAAATTTACACAAGTAGATATGAACATTCCAAAACATAAAATTTGGACCACTAAACACAACGTGATCTTCTAGGGCTCTGATAATATCTGATATCTTTTACTCTTATAACCACTAAATTTACACAAGTAGATATGAACATTCCAAAACATAAAATTTGGACCACTAAACACAACGTGATCTTCTAGGGCTCCAACTCCTAAAATTTAGAACCAAATAATAACATAACTCCAACTCCTAAAAACTAGAACAAAATAACAACTCCTCCAATGTATTCACATTGTTTGGTATACCATAATTGGCATTGTAATGCTATTCCGATGGTTTAGCTAATTTTTTTTATAGTTTGATTATGTTTTTATTACAAGTAATAGTCATTCCTTATGAATAGCTATTCATTAAAATGAAGAATAATTATTTCTCTATAAAAGGGTCATAATAGTTATTCTTTAGTAAGTGTAAAATTTCTAAAATTAGGGCATATTTGGTACATTGAATGAGGATTACGACAGGAATCGTAATCTTTATTAGGACATATGTGGATCATGTTAGAAACATATGTCAATATTTTGTATAATTGGCTAATCCTTTGACAAAACGCACTTTACTTGTAATTGAGTAGATTTATGATGTGTTTGATACTTCAAGGAATAAGAGTTTAAGTCTAGTATTGAAGCCATGCAAATCTGTCCAAGAAACAAGTGAAGAAGTGCTGATTTTTTAAAGCTCGATAGCTACTCGACACCTTTCAAGCTAGGCTATCTATTGAGCTCGTCAGTTGCTTTTTATCGCAATCTCGACACCTCTCGATAGCTAGGTCGATCGATCGAGCAATTTTTTGTCCCCTCGATAGCTCCTCGATAGCTTTCTATAACTCGCAACAGATAGGCTCGAAACCTCCTCGACACCTCTCAATCGATCGAGAATTACTGAGCTTTACAAAATTCAGATTTTCAGATCTGATTTTAGGCCTATGCTACACATGAATGTGTAGGGTTTCTTTTCTCACAACCCTAGACCTACATAAGGCTTATTTTAGAGGTCGTCACATAAGAGAATACAAGGATATCATATGCAAAAGGTGACCGATGCCTTGTTCTCTCTGAAAGAAGCTACTGCGTCTTTGCGCCTTAGGGTTTTGTAACCAAATGCTTCTTGATCTTCATTGTTGATGAAGTGAAGAACTTTGCAGCCAACAATCTTCTTCAAGTTGGTGAGTGAGTCAAGTACTGGGATTCGTGCAAAAGAGTTAATTATGTACTGGGATTCGTGCATCAAAAAGGGTGGCGTTCATATATTGAAGAGTTCAGAGGTTCTGAAGTGGTAGAAGGTTTCTACTGTAAGTTCATCTACGGGGATTGTATAGTATAGGGACAAAAGTTTTGTACTAGATCTAAAACTTCTCTTTACTATAGTGAATTGCTTTTTGGGAAGATTTCCCCCCAAGTTTTTTACTGTGAAACTAGTTTGTTTCATTGGTTTTCCTGGGTTATCATATCTTGTCTCATTTATTTTTCTGCTGCATGATTTTGACATGATATTGATGTTTGTTTGTTTTAACAAGTTTTATTCACAATAAATCTAATTAACAACTTGGGTTTAAAACTTGTTAATTCTATCGACCGAGATTTAAATTTCCCAACAAATGGTATCAGAGCGGGTTCACTCTAATTGGATTAATTTCCTAAATGTGATCCTTGACCCCCGTTGTCATGGATCGTGGACAATCTCTTTTGATTCCTCCTTTATTTAATGGCACTAATTATACATACTGAAAAGTTCGTATGAAAGTTTTTTTGAAGGCTTTAGGTGAACAGGTATGGCAAGTTGTTGAAGTTGGCTGGATTAAGCCAAAGGAAGCGCCGGTGGATTGGGATGAAAAAATAATCAAAGCGGCAAATTTCAATAGTAGGGCTTTGAATGCTTTGTTTTGTGGAGTGACCAATGAGGAATTCAAAAGAATATCATCCACAGAAGTTGCCAAGGAAGCATGACTCATTCTTGAGACCACCTATGAAGGTACCAAGGCAGTAAAGATTGTGACGCTTCAAAGACTCACTAGTAGTTTTGAAGAAATAAGGATGAAGAAGGATGAGACCTTTGATGAGTTCTATGCTAAACTCAAGGATATTGTGAATTCTACTTTCAATCTTGGAGAATCTATAGCAGAATCCAAAATTGTTAGGAAAATCCTTAAGTCCTTACCTGAAAGATTCCATGCCAAGCTCACTGCCATTGAAGAAGTAAAGGACATTGATCAAATTCCTTTGACTGAGCTTGTAAGGAACCTTTAAACCTATGAGATGGGATTAGGTTTAATGGAAAAAGGTGGAAAGAGTAAATGCATGGCTCTTAAGCGTATAGAAGAAGAGATTGAAGACTCTGAAGATGAAGATGAAAGTGAAGATGAAGATAAAGATGAAGATGAGGATGAAGATCTAACTTTCATAACTGATGAGATTATCAAGCTTCTTCAATTTAAGAAAAATGATAAGGGCAAACCTCCGAGGAAATCTAAATCCTCAAGGAATGGCAAGAATGAGAAACCCCTCATCCAATGCCATGAGTGCAAAGGTTTTGGTTATATGAGGATAAAGTGCCCAAATTACCTTATGAAGGAACAGACCAAGAAGTCAGAAGATAAAGGGTTAGTTGCTACTTGGAGTGATACCAAGAATGACTCTTCTGATGAGTATGTGGATAAATGTAGTCACGTTATGGCTTTTGCTGCCACAACCGATAAGGTGATTGTTGAGAGTGCTAGTGACAGTGAGAATTCTTCTGATGATGAAGTACCTAAGAAGTTGACCCTTAGGAAGCCTATGATAAGCTATGCACTAAATTCATAAAATCTGAAAAGACTTATCATCTTTGTAGAAAAGAGCTTAATGAGGTAAAAACTAAAAAAGCTGATCTATTAGTCAAATTATATGAGACTACAAGGTTGGTTGAGACTTGTTGTGGAGAACACCTCATTAGAAGAGAATGTCAAGAATCTTGAGGTAGAGCTTAGTCAAGCTAAAACTCAAATAGAGAGGATGTCTAGTGCAAAACTTGATGAGGTCTTGAGTGCTCAAAAGCCTAGTTCTAATAAGACTAGCTTAAGATATGCTGTTTCCTCCAACCCCTCCTCTTCCACGGCTTCTAGATCAAGGACTGTCTTTGTGCCACAATCTGAGAAAGGTAATAAAGGTATGAAGTTCAAAACTGATTTGACTAATTCTAAATCCTTTGTTAGACCTCATGTTTGTCACCATTGTGGTGTTTCTGGACACATTCGTCCTAATTACTTTAAGTTGTATCTTCAAAAGTAAGTGTCCAAACGATCACAGGTTTCCTCTCAAAGACCTACACCTTTGTTTGGAGAGTTATTAAAAGTTTTAAACTTTTTAACTCAATTTTTGGAAAATTCTAATTCTTCTATGTCCTTTAGTAGACATACTAGAACACGTGCATTTTCATCTTCACGGCCAAAAACTCGTGCTGTGTGGGTGAGAAAGGAGCCTAAGACTTAATTGTCTTTTCTATTTATCCTTTGCTTTAATTCTTTCTATCTAAAGTATGACTCTTTTTTCTTGATTTCTTATCTGTTTTTGGAATCATGCTTTCGTGCATCTGCACCTTTCTATCATGCATTCATGCATTTGCATCTTTCTTTCATGCTTTCATGTTGTTTGTCTGTTTTTGTTTGGTTGTTTAGTTTTTATTTTGTTTTGTTTTCAAAATAAAAATAAAAAGGAAAAATTAAAAAAATACAAAAACAATGTGTTTGTGTACATTGGTACTTGTGTACCTTGGATGGCCATTGAAACAAAGTTTTATAAACTTTGTATCTTTTGTAGCTTAGATGAGCATCTCTATACACAACTAAGCAAGTGAGCTTTGTGACTCTTGTTTGTGATGAGTAAGATTAAGTTATTTCTTGTACTTAACACTTGTATCACTTTTTTTTTATGGGAAGGACTAGAAAATCCTGAGAGAAAGGCATAAATAACTATCTCACCACTGTTGCCCGCCAATCATGAAATGACATATGTTTGTTTCAGTATAGCAAAAGTGCAATGTCAATGACATTTGTGTGCTTTGGCATAGCAAAATTGGAATGTCAAATACTTAACATTATTGGGTAATTCTTTTCTTTCTCTTATATGCCTATGTATGATTTGCTCAAAAAGAAAAATATGCAAAGAAAATAAAAGCAAAAAGAATAAAAATGATTCATATATGATTGCAAGCATGTCCTCTAGGAGATGTAGGAGTTATAGGATGTATCTCGAAGGTGATAGTCCCCATCAAACAGTTATGATTGTGTGTGAGTTAAAGTGATTTTCTCATATCTCAAATCGTCATAACATGTATACACTTATGTAATTTTGCAATATTTTTCACGCACAACACGCAATATTCTTTGCTACTCTTGATATATGTGCAAGTACAATATGATTTGGCCATCACAAGGTTTACATGTGTTAATGTATGCTCACTAAACTGTCTTAACTTATTTTTAAAATATAAAATTAGTTAGACTTGTTTAGTGTATGTGTATGTGTGTTTTGGGATCTATGTGCTTAACATTTTTCTTATTGAGAGATTTGTTTTTCACATGTTTTGCATCTTTCTATTATCTTGTCATCCATAGCATCTTATTTCATACATTCATGCATTTATATGGATTTCTTGTGCCCCCTTGATTATCCATGCATCTTTATGTCTCTCGGGTGAAGTTTTATAGCTTCTTATACCCTTTGTCAATCATGACAAAAAGGGGGAGAAATTGTGGAAACTTTGTGGTGTCTTTCTTTAAGATTATACATGTTAGGGGAAGAAATATATGCCTCTGTAAGGGGGAGATGTGTTTCATCTTGTTTGGGGGAGTGCTTACTTCCTTCTTCTTGTACAACGGTCTTGTGACCATGTTTACATACGTTGTGCTTATCTTTGATATATATATGATAATGTATGTTTTCTTCACCTACCTCTACACGTGTTGTTTCTTTTCTATCTTTATACATATGTTTCTTATTACTTGTATGTAATCTATTATTTCTGTTTCACACAAAGATGTCTTGATGAGTTTTGTTTGAAGTGTTTTAGAAATACAGGTTGTCAAAGTCTACTTGCCATAAACTCTCTTCTTGCAAAGTTTTTCAAGAGTTTGTGTTAAGATAGATTTTATTGTATTCAACAAGTAAATATGAGTTGAGTGATTTATGACTTCTCTCATATGTTCATTTGTTTATTGTAGTTTTGTCACGGATTGCCAAAGGAGGAGATTGTTAGGACATACGTGGATCATGTTAGGAACATATGTCAATATTTTGTGTAATTGGCTAATCTTTTGACAAAACGCATTTTACTTGTAATTGGGTAGATCTAGGATGTGTTTGATACTTCAAGGAACAAGAGTTCAAGTCTAGTATTGAATCCATGCAAATCTGTCCAAGAAACAAGTGAAAAAGTACTGATTTTTTAAAGCTCGATAGCTGCTTGAGACCTCTCGACAACTAGGCTATCTATCAAGCTCTTTAGTTGCTTTTTATCGCAATCTCGACACCTCTCGATAGCTAGGTCGATCGATCGAGCAATTTTCTATCCCCTCGATAGCTCCTCGATAGCTCTCGATAGCTCGCAATAGATTGGCTTGACACCTCCTCGACACTTCTTGATCGAAAATTACTGAGCTTTACGAAATTCAGATTTTCAGATCTGATTTTCGGCCCATGCTACACATGTATGTGTAGGGTTTCTTTTCTCACAACCCTAGACCTATACAAAGCTTATTTTAGAGGCCATCACAAAAGAGAATATAAGAAGAACATATGCAAAAAGTGACCGATGTCTTATTCTATCTGAAAGAAGCTACTGCGTCTTTGCGCCTTAGGGTTTTGTAACCAAGTGCTTCTTGATTTTCATTGTTAATGAAGTGAAGAACTTTGCAGCCAACAATCTTCTTCAAGTTGGTGAGTAAGTCACGTACTAGGATTTGTGCAAAGGAGTTAGTCATGTACTGGGATTCGTACATCAAAAAGGGTGGCATTCATATATTGAAGAGTTTAGAGGTTCTGAAGCGGTAGAAGATTTCTGTTGTAAGTTCATCTACGGAGATTGTAGAGTCTAAGAAAAAAGGTTTTGTATTAGATCTGAAACTTCTCTTTACTACAGTGGATTGCTTTTTGGGAAGGTTTCCCCCTAAGTTTTTTACTGTGAAACTAGTTTGTTTCATTGGTTTTCCTAGGTTATCATATCTTGTCTTATTTATTTTTCTGCTGCATGATTTTGACATGATATTGATGTTTGTTTGTTTTAACAAGTTTTATTAACAATAAATCTAATTAACAACTTGGGTTTAAAATTTGTTAATTCTATCAACCGAAATCTAAATTTTCCAACAATCTTTATTATTGGGAATAAAATATGTTGTAATGGAATAACTAAACTTTTTCATAAGTTTGGTTGCAAGTTGTAAAATTAGAATAAAGTTTAAGATTTTTTTTAGAAAATATCTTACTCATAAAATTATATTATCCTTTTTGTTTTTTAGGCAGAGAATGATGTTGAACAAGTTCTAGCTTTGGAGTCGTGGTCTTTTGATAAACACTTGGTCGTCTTTCAAAGATTTGATGGTTTTTCTCACGTTCAAGATGCATGTGCTAACCATATATAGGCTTAATGTAGAAACAACTATGGAACTCGAAAGATCAGTAGGAAAGGTAATAGAAGGAAGATCTGATTGGGGGTGACTTTTTATGAGGAGGGGTGGAAATTGACATCTCCACACCTCTTAGCCAAGGTCAAAAGGTCCTCTTGAATCAGGATAAGGAAGTTTGGGTCTCCTTCAAGTATGAAAATTTTCCATACTTTTTTTACTGGTGTGATATGATTTCGCTTGATGATTCCAACATTTGGTTAGCAAGCAAAGGTCATTGTCCCTTGATCAATAGGGTTACGGAGCTTGGCTTTGTGCCTCTTATCTCTCTACAGGGTTGATTTCTATTACCTCCTCCTAACTTCTTTGTACTTTTAACCAACTCATTAAAATTCCCAGAACATTACCATGAAACTTTATTTAATTTTTAAGCTAACGAATCAAATTCCAATATTCAAACTGATATGCATGAAAAATATATAATAAAGTACACTTATATTTGCATCTTTAGCCTCATTATTTTGTTAATTTGTGACTGATTATAATCTGTATTGGTTTGGATAAAGCTGAAAGTTGCGTTGTGTCTCTCCTACGTTGCGTTTTCTCCTTTTTTTTTTTTAGCCGCATTTGTTGACTTTGAAAGACAAAAAGTACTGTTCATGAACAATGCGTACACTATTCATGCACTGTTCATACACTATTCACGCATTAAAAAATATTAAAAATGGGTTCCACGGTACTATTCATATATTTAAAAATTATTTTGCTACAGTGTTTTAAAAAATAATCAGTTTTCAGCAATAATAAGTTATATCCAAACAGACCCTCTATCTTTATTTTATAGGTTATAAAGGTTTTACATGCTAGTGGGCTTTATTTGAGACAAAATGATAGATTCTAATTTAAGTGGGCTGAACCCAAATCAAACTTGTAAACCTACAAGATGAGAATGGAATTAAATGAGGGAATTTGTGTAAAAAAGAAGGCTAATGGATTTTACTTTTACAAGGGCTATAATGAAGTCAAAGTAAGATCCAATTAAATTTAAATTCAATTGGAGCAAGGAATGAAAGAAAATTTGCACCAAATCCAAGTCCAATTCGAAGAAGGATTCTAGCCTGCACACTAGTTAGTATTTTGGACATAACTTTTGGCTCAGATGTCCAATTAAGATGATTCAAGTTTGGGCGGAAAGCTAACTTAAAAGGCAACACAACTTTTTAGTTTACCCAAAGTCCGAATTTTGATGTTAAAGGGACCAAAAATGTTGGTTAGGTGAAACCTGAAAACTTGAGAAAATTCAAGTTGTAATAGGATTACTTGACCTATTTAAAGGCTCTTTAGGGTAGGACTACTAGGGCTGGAGCGCACAACATAAAATAGGAGCAAGAGGGCAATGCCGTATGTGGCTTCCTATATTACTTTTCTCTAGCATTATGATTGCTCTCTTTCATTCTAATTTTGTTTTATTTGTCTAGTTTAATGCTTAGTATTTTATTTTTGTGTTTTATTTCAATTACTATTTGTGGCTAAATTTTCAATTAAAGTTGAAGATGAAACCTTGTTAAGAATTATTAGTATTATTTATGTGATTTGATTTTTCCCATAGTAGTTGTTCTTTAATAATTTAAATTGTTCTTGTTTCATCTCAATTGACTTAGATAGGATTTTTAATATGAGTTTAATTATGTTTTTCTCATGATTTTGGATTTATCTTAATTAATTGAATGCTTGGTTTATAATTGCTTGATTTTAAAGTTGGATATCGATCTCTTGTGAGTTGTTTGTCAACGGATGCAATTAATAATTTGATTTTATAAGTACTAGAAAGCGAGGATGAGCACGCTTTAGATTTTGAAAATAGGGAGTTTAATGAGAATATCTTCCATGGTAGCAAGATTGAATTCTAGATATCATGTAGTGGGTTGGAAAAAATTAATGATCATGAATATATGCTGATATGAATTAACAAGGTGGATTCCGAAATCTTAATTCCTTTCTCTTGATTGTTTACATCTTTTTTACTGCTTTATATCATATATTTGCTTTGTTTAATTATATGCTTAGTTTATTAATTTCAAAAATATAAATTTTTTATTAAACTAGATTAGGATTAATTTGGTTAAGGTTTAATTAATTTTCTTACATTCATACAACTGTGGATTTGACCTCGTTCTTGTCAAACTATACTTCGGTATGGTTCATGTACTTGTGAGCACTTTAAAATTTCACTACAAAAACCTTTTGTGAGTAACCTTTTCTCTATAAAAACTCGTAAATCGCCAAGCATTATCTTTTCCTTTATTAATAATCGCATCAACGTGGTTCTATGAGCAAGTATCAATGTGCAAATCAATTGAATCTCTCCAATATAAAGCTAAACCTCCAATATAATTTGGGCCACATGACTTGCTCGTGATTTTTAAGCAGCTTATGAACTTATTTATAAATTTATACAATTCAATCTTGAGTCTATTGTTCAAGAGCTTATTTATGAAAACATTCTCATATTTTAGCTTGATTTGTTCAATAGTCAAGCCCAAGGTTATGTTTGGTTTAAGGAAAGTAGGAGGAAAATGAATGAATAGGAGAGAAAGGAGAAAAAAATCTCTTGTTTGGCTGAGATGAATAGAGTAGGGAAAAGGAAAAGGGAGGCATTTGTTTTCTTCCATGGCCGACCAATTTCTTTCCTCCCAATTTGGGAGGAAAAAAAGAGAGAAGAAAGAGTTTTAGAGGTGAGGCCCACTAACACTTTAATGGAATACTTATTTCCTTTCTCTTCACTTTCATTTTCTCTGCTCTTCTCCTTGTCCTTTCCTTTTCCTTTCTATTGTGTTTTCCAAGCGCAGAGTAAATTTGGGCTTGAGCTTTGGTTGGTTTACTAAAGAACAAATATGAACTAATGTTTTCTAGAACTAAGCTCTTACTAATCATTAATAGTTTGATTTATTTAACCATACTCGCTCCCAAAAGTGAAAGAATACTCATTTCTTAATGAAATGGTGATTAAATACTGAATTTGTCCCTAATTTTAGAAAAAAAATAAAGGTGAAGGGTATAATGGTAAAATTATGGGTAAATTTCAAAAAATACCATAAACCATGTGAGTTCTTGCACTTTACACCTCAAACTATGAAAAATTGCAATCACCACCTTAATTATAACAATTCTTGCAAATACACAACCATTCAACTAATTGTTAAACAAAATTTACTAATGTACTCCAAAGTCCATCCAACCAACTAAAAAATGTAAAATAACCTTAAGATTTTTTTCAAACGGATACAGTATCCATTAATTTTTCATTAGTTACATTATTTAATTATCTAAAAATTCTCTCTCTTAATCCCAATCGAGAATGTGTGCTTAATGCTTGAGCACAGAGAACTAATCATCACAAGTAAAAAAAATATTGCCCATTTGTTGAATCACTTCCAAAACTTAATTGGCCTGAGTTCTTCGTGTAGGTCTTGATTGGTCACCATCAATGCAAAATCTTTGAAGGGGGAAGGGTACAGTTTCTTAAATGAATAAAAAAAAGGGCAGGGGAGTGGAGTGGTGAGAATCCGTCTAATCAAGACTTTTCAGAAATAAATGATTTTAATAATCTTTAAATCTCAAAAGAAATCTATATAGAACTCAATTTATGATGTCTGGAAATCCCAAATCCATGTCACATATCAAAAAGAGAAATTTAGACAACATATATCATTCACTATTGTAAACAAGCTGCAAGCTACAAGCCGCTATAATATAAAAGCAAACCAGACTAATAACCAATTAGCAATCTGCAGAACAAAAACTAGCAGAAACTGACTCCTATCAAGCATTCAACACTATATTATATGTCCATTCATCTAAAATTAAAACTGTTTGTCAGCTATAATGTATATTTGAAACTTAGGCAAACCGAGCCAGAACACCCACTAGTGGTGCGGCAGTAACAGTGGCTGGTTCAGTCGTTGGTAGTTAGATCTTAAGTCATTGAAGTTATCATTCTCATCGGGCCATTAACCACTGCAGCATCCAACACATTTGGGTTGGGTTCACTCGAGTTGAAATACAAAAAGCCTCCTCTGCATGTCACAAGTTCAGGATTCTTCTTGATGGACACAATGGATGCACCTCTATGATATATGAACTTGTTTCACATAATTTGATCCAAATCCTACCATGCATGTAGCTTAATTTTTTCGGATTTGAACCCAATATATAATCCACCTAGTAGTGAGAGACAAAGAATACACCAAAAGCCACTGATCAGTAAGCAGTACTACATTGAAAGAAATAAAATAAAAAATAAAAACATGTTTTTAATAGCGTACACATGTCTGTGCACCTAACCTATTTCAAGTTTTAAATGTTAACATAAAAAAATGGGGTGTGTTCCTACCCCTTTATGTGAGAGGGAGCACTGGTCCCGGAGTACTCAATAAATTTTCAAAAAAATGTGGTTATGGCACATGAAATTATATACATTAGGTACAAGTGTAAAGTGTGAACAATATTTTCAGTTTCAAATATGAGAATACTGTAATAAACCTGTAATTTGTCCAACAAAAGTAGTTCATTGGGCTGTACAATGCCACTGGGACATTGGATTGAAGCCTTCTTTGCAGTGAGATACTCAGTATGCATTTAGATTATGATTAAAAATTAAAATTATTTCACTCTTTTGCTTATTTTTGCTACTATTCATGGCCCCACTGCATTTTTTGGCACTATTCATAGGCTCTATTATACTATTTCAACTAACTTTTACTTTTATCTACAGTACTTTCAGTAATAATTTTTCAGTTTCAGCAAAATAAGCAGTATCCAAACACACCTTTAGCCTCTATTTGGATGTTGCTGAAAGTACTATTCAGCTGTGTTTGCGTCCGAAGGAGTGGGTCCCGTGCATTGTTTACAAGACCCACAAATACTTTTTTCAACAAAATTTTCATTAAAATTGAGTCCCACGATATTATTCATACATTTAAAAATTATTTTAATATCGTGTTTTCAATTTTCAGCAATAAGCGGTATCCAAACAGACTCTTCAAATATGCGAATGTGGTAGCAGTCGTGTATTGAAGGTCGTATGATAAAAACCATAGCAAGTCCCCAGGTGACTTGTTCACATTACTATTGCCTTTTTGAAGCAGTTGCATATGAACTGCTCTGCCTGGCTCTTGTACTGGCTCCATATGCCTGAAGACTCCACCTTCCCTTCCAAAACTAGCTATAACAGATAAAATAAATGCAATAGTAGTAGCTAGAATTATATATACAAGTACTTTTTGTTTATTTTCTTACTTAAAAAATCAGCTTGTGTAAGATTAAAGAAGAGAGAAGAAAAAAATCAACACAAAATGCACGTAGGTCGACAGTGTATTAATGTCCACAAATAGGGTTATGTTTATATAAACACTTTTGTAATCCTATTTTCTTGTGTGGGGTATTTTCTCATATCTCCACCTCGCTCCCTTCAACTTATAAGGCGCTTTGACGAGTGTACCAGTAACAAATATGAGACAATTCCAACATTATAAATACGAGAAAGAAATTACCTTCGCAACTAGGACCTGTGCACCAACATACTTGTCATCCCAGGAAAACTCGACTCCGGTTCCACCGGTACTATTCCCTGACCCTCGAAGGAAATCTAGGTAAGGTTTCTGTTGGGGTACACGGCTGCACCTAGAAGTCCAGCCCACATGGAATCCTATTTCATATAGAAATAGGTGTACCAATTGCACAAGAAGTCAAATACTTCTATTCCTAATTATATTAGGAGTGTCAGGCGACAGAAGCTCTTATATAAAGCTTGGTGCGTGTGGTTTCATGATAGAGAGAGATTCAGACAGAGACTGAAGACTGAAACATAGATTTGAAGCCGACTGAAGGAAAAAGAATAGTGCTTTGTGCGGCACTGAGGGAAAAAAGAAAAGGTTATTTTTCTTTTGCTCAAGATACACAAGGAAGATAAAATTGGGAGTTTTCTGTAGGATGATTATTTGCTATAACCACAGAGAGTTGAAGTATTTAGAGTGGAAGTTCTTGCTACTGGGTTTTGTGGTGAGGTTGTATTTGTTCTTAGAAGTATTATTGTATTTTCCCAATTTATTGTGAACTCAGGTTTTGAGTATAACTTGAGTGTTGTAATCTCTATTTTATTATAAGGGATTGATTGGATTTGCCCCGTTGTTTTTCCCTCTACACTCGAGGGTTTTTCACGTAATATCTTGGTGTTCTTGTTGATTGCTTTTTTTATCGCTTTTGTAGATTTCTATTTTGTTTATTGCTTGGGTTATATTTAATTTAACTAGTGAATTGCCCGTGCGATACACGGATAATGTTGTAATGTTTTTTGCAATATGATTTTGGAGAATATTGTACATATATTATAGCATATCACTTACTATAAAAACTTAACTATAACATTTAAAAATTAAAAAATTAACAAAAACGAAGGTGTCACTTGCTATAAGAACTTAACTTTTTTTGGGCACAGTCTCTAGTTAATACCATCACTAAAATTACTTCTTTCCAACATTTTTTTTTTTTTTTTTTTGATTTCTCATTACTTGAATTGGGAAAAAAAAAATCACATTCTTTCTAAACTGCAAACAACACGTACTCTCACGTCTAGCAACACATGAAACACCCCAACAAATTGGAAACTTTATGTATATAAAGCATCAAGGTAAGGAGTAGCATCTTTAATGTGCCTTGATATCTAAAGACAAAGGTGAGTAAAGAATACTGAGTTGCTTGATCAGAGTTTGAATGTATGTAGTCTAATTTAAATTTAACTTGCATATGTAAGAGGTTTGTGATGTCCCTCTATAGTGTCCATATGTTATTTTTTTGGAAAGTAGAGGAGACATTTGGGTTCGTCAATACTATTATTGTCATGTATAGTAGAAGGGTAAGGAGACAATTATATATATATATATATATATTTGAAATGTCTAAGAAATCACAGACATCAATATAAAATAAAATATAAAAAAAGCACTCCTATTTCAACATCAATGTTTAATCAAATCCTATTAAAGCTCAAAATTAAAACAAAAAAGTCTAGTGAGCGCAGTTAGTGCCAAATCTGTCCAGTTTAGATTTGAAAACATGGGTATTTTTTGTAGGTATCCATAACTAATATTAAAATGACCATTTGCAATATGTAGTCATTTGAGAGTCACAAACCACAATGGTCAAAAAGTAATTCCAACATGTATATTTGGATGCCCCCTTGAAGCTTTCAAATCTTCAATTCTTCATGTTAATTTACATAGCAAACTGCCAACTATAAGCATTAGAGCTTAATTTATAGTTGGGTTTGTGTTTGCAATGTTAAATGTTTCACGCTTTCATTTATAGTTGGGTTTGTTCTGATGGAAGCTTGCTTATGTGTAGGCCCGTTAAAGGAAGAAGCAATAGCAACAGCTGCAATAGTAGTTCACCATTGCTGCCTCGTAATGTGTTATTGTGTCATTGTTTGAATGCTCCACCTCCTACAAAAGATTGCATAAAGTTCATCTCCCGCACATGTAAAGTCAGACCTTCTAATTCACCTTCTTGCACAAATTCATTAAGCAGCACATAAACTAACATAAGGTCTACTTTATTGATCAAGAATGAAAACATGAATATCCAAATGTTTTATGGAATCAAAAGCATATCATTAATTAACAACAAAGAATGAACATTGATAAAGAGAAAGAAAGCTAAATTACAATGCACAGGAAAATGAAATTTGTGCTACGTTGATATCTTGTAAGAATATATAGTTAAACCAAAGATTCCCTATAGGGCCTTTAAGCACCGCAGTAGCAATAGGTGGCTAATGCATGGCAGCAGTTTTTTCTTCTTCTTCTTCTTTTTTTCTTTTTTTTTTTTTTTTTTGAGAAAGAAATTGATGGATTTTATTAATGAAATTCAACTACATCCAATTGTAAAATCGACACAATATGTGATGAGACATCTTCCATCCATACTTGAAAATCTGGTATGCATAATGCATGGCAGCAGTTGAAATGGGATTTTAACCCAAAATACTAATTATTAAAAGTTGAAGCATAAAATTCATTGCTACCGAGCTCCAGTTGTACCACCTCATCGCCACGTCATTGGCCATATAATTATTATTTTTCTTATTTATTTTTTATTCTTATTCTTTTACAAAAAAATATATATATAAATAGATTATTGACTTTACATATTCATCTTTATTACATATAATTTTGCCTATACATATTCATCTACTTTAATTTAGAATAATTTTTTATTCTTTTAAAAAAAATTATAAATAGATTATTGACTTTACACATTTATCTTGGGTGGTTTTAACATTACATATAACTAGTATGTAACCCATGCTACCGCACGGGAATGGATATATTACTAATCATGAGTTTATTTATGTTTAAAAAGCTCAGTTAAGTCTAAATTTATATTATTAATCAGAAAATTTCATTAACAAAACTTGACAGTATATATATATATATATATTATTTGTTCCATTTTTGTGGTTTGAAAATGATATTTATGTGCAAATAGAAGTTGTTGATGAGAATGAGTGGTGCGGTAAGATAGAGCAGATGAAAGGAGGAGGGGAAGAGGAGATGATAATTAAGCACAATTTCAGTTGAGCAGACCAGCAAACCTTATATGATATGGCTTGTACCTTAATTCAGTTTTCACATCACATATGTACTTCCATTCTCTAATAGATCATTTGGAGGAACATATGAAATGAGCAACCAACACTTTTATTACTTCCATTGCGTTCAAATGAGTTTTGAATGAAAGGAATTCTCTAGAATGCTTCTCTATTTTGCATGCAAAAATGTAATATCTTCAAAGCAATTAAAACTTGACTTACTTTAACATCATAACTTACTTAGAAATAAGGTGAAACAAATAATAACAATTTATTATAGTGAAATCAATTAGAAAATAGTGCAAATATATCCAAATGAGTTTGTATAACATCATTGTCTAAACATTTGAGACTAATCTTCAAAGTCGAGTCAGTAGATTGAGGAGGATATTCATCAAGAGTTTGTTGTAAATAATATTATGATAGGACATTTGTTCTTAATCTTTGAGGGCCTATATCTAATAAGCCACCTGAAAATTAAGCGAATCCAAAATATCACTGTAAAAAATAGTTATAGCACCGAATTTGTCAAGAGATGAAACCTAACTCAAAAAATGAACACAATGATTACATAATGGTAAGATAATAGGTTTGTAATTTAGATAATATATAAACCATCAAGAAAATATATTAAAAGACAACTTTTATAAAGAATAGTCCCTTTCAACTCATCTCTATTCAGTATTAATAGTATTATTACAAACTCCTATAATGTGTCCTCTCCTGTAATTTCAATTCAAATGAAAATTGCTCTAGGTATTATAAGTTCTATTACAATTTTGTTACAAACCAATTTGGAAGCTGAATTATGATGCCATGCATAACTGGTCGGCAAGTCCATATCAATTCACAACATAAATGTACTTAATGTCTAGTAGTATAGATCATTGTGAATTAAGTTCAATGCATAATTAACCATTATTCCTCACTAAAACAACCACAATAAACAGGACCCAAAAAGATCTAACATTGGCAACTGAATCCAATACAATTGACACAAAAAAGTATAGATAACATTAGATAGCCATGCCTATCATTGTAAATTCAATTCAATATATAATTAATCAAACACCCATTAACAATTCTTCCTCACATAAACAAACCCAATAAAAAGAAAAAACCACATTTATAAAATTTATACCTAGCCTATGGCTTGCATAGTACACTCTGCAGTGGAGTGCTCTACGGTTTTGGCTTTAAATAGTCTGCCCTTTAGTAATCTCACTAAAAATCTGCTAAGGTCATTTTATTTTTAAAGCATTTACTAATTTGTTCCAAGCAAGAACCTACAAAAAATGATACACAAAAACAAACCTAAGTAAAAAAAAAATTTACAAACCACATAAAAGCTTAAAACACACAAATCTAAAACTTTCATGACAATTTCAAACACCATATCTGCTATTCCAAGGAACCACAATGAATCACACCAAACTAAAATTTATATGACAATGTTAGTTAGAGCCTTTGAGGTATGTATCATAATTTGTGTGAGGGTATGAAGAAGCATATAAAAAGTTAAAATAAAAGAAATATCTCTTATTGTTTCTGTAGATTAAACCCAATTTATCACCACTTTTAACCCCATTCCTCCCCTTTTCTCTTTTGGGTATTACAAAAAGTATAGGAAAATTTTAGCCCACAACATTCTCATAAACTAAACATAATTTCACAAATGATGATTTAAAAAAAGGAAAAATACAAATTGTGGGGTCAGTAACCCGAAAAATTGATGGAGTCTATCAAAGGTGGGCTCGCGGCCCAACGGCCCAGACCGAGAACACTTACCAGACCGAGAACACTTACCAGTCCGAGAACACTCATTCGTCCGAGGATGCTCCCTTGTCCGAGGATAAAATTCGTTCTTCAAATCAGCCTATGATGTCAACGTAACTATTTTAATTGTCGACGATCTTTGTAGAGTTACATGCAAACCAAATTAATGGATATTGGTCAAAGGATGAACCGGAAAAATATCCCCTAAAAGCTGCTGCCCCCCGCATTAAATGCTTCCCACCTAACTCTCTGGCCGCATTAATGTGGAAGTGATACCTGAACAGTAATTAAACAGCTTTATAACCACTAGGCGGAGGATCCGGGAAGGTCAGATGGGACAAGAGGAAAATCTTCAGAAATGAGCGTACACGTGTACGGTGAAAGCAAGATGGAGAAGCTAGTATATAATGCAAAATCAGAATACACAAAGGGGGAGATTTTTTTGGGGGGAGAGTTGGAAACCAAGGAGAAATATTCTATCTGCTGCGCCAGAACTACGTCTTTTTCTACCGACCGGAGCTAGGTCTTACGCCCACGTCTCTACAAATTTTTATTGTGAAGGGTCCATTACAAACTGAGTCCCTACACAAATTTTCTCCCTTTTCCATTGAAAAATCAATACATAAAAACTAAAAAAAAAGGGTTAAAAAATTGAACGAATCTCACCTAGATTCTTCAGTTGGGATATGATTCCAATATCTTCAATCACCTATCCCAGTGATTGCTAACCCTTTTGAAGCAATGGACAAACAAACACCACCGTTCTTTTATGCAGCCAAACTCTTTGCATAAAGCCAATTTTTCAACAAATCCATCATAAACAGATCCATATCAAGAAAATCATATAATATGAATAATCCAAACAGGAAATAAGCCAGAGAACCATATCAGGGAGGTACCAAAAATTTATCACAACAAAACCAAATAATTTTATTCCCCTCTCAATTAATTAAAATAAAGTCTAAGATTCCTAAATTAAAATTTGTTTTCTACCCCTCATTTTCTCAAAACCTAATAAACTAAAACCCCATCACAGGGCCGTATTTATTTCCTAATAAACGAAAACCCCATCACAAGCAATCAAAAACCATATCTAAAAACTCGAAACTTTTAATTTTCACACACTTTCTCAGCACCCAAACAAAAGACAAACACACACACAAAGATAGAGAGAGCAATACCTTGGTACAATCATCGAATACTTTCCGAAGAAGAACTTCATAATTCAAGGGCAACTTCAATTCCCAGAATCAGAGACACCCCGGAAAGGGGAAAAAAAAAAAAAAACTAAGAACACAGATATTAGAAAACAGGGAAAGGCTTAGTGATTTCTGTAATCCAAAATAGGAAAAAAAAATATCGAAAAATTAAGAAACCAAACATTTTCATGGAGAACCCAAAAACCCAGAACAAAAAGGAATCAAAACCAAGATGAAAAGCCATAACTAAAATAAAAAATAAAAAAAATTTCTTGTGTTTTCACACATTTTAGAGCATTCAGAAACCACAGCTAGTCCCAATAATAGGTCCATACATGCATAAGAAACAACTCATTTTTCTCACATGCCTATGCACCTTAGCCTGCCGTGAAATACCATCACCCGATTGCCTAGGGACCTCAATGAGTCAAAATAACATTGGGTTGAACCCTTGAATTAGCTAAAGATCACAAATACTTTTTTTGGCCTACTTCACTAAAATAGATGATACAAAACTTATAAATAAAAAGAACCAAGTACAAAAAAAGAAGAAGCAAAAGTTAAACTTTAAAGTTACATTTATTTGGATCTAATAGATGAGAAATACCACCCAATAAGAATCACAAATGCGATCATGCAAATTGCATCCAACAGCAATAAAATTGTCTTGATTTAGGTGAGTAATTGCTCATAGATGTATTGAGTTAGATGCTTCATTATATTTCTTGAATCTCCCACGTCACAACTTCTTAAGAATGGAAACTGCTTGGAAGAGGCTATAGCAATACATTAAACATATATTATCAACACATGGGAGTAAAAAAAGATAAATCAAATGATTCACTTATCATAGAGTTCAGTGTACTCATGGTAGGAGTACTCAACAATCATAAACCATAGCAATTGCAAGCTAAAAACTTGTAGTTGTGAAAGTAGGAAAGAAAGAGAAATGTAGACAACATTAAAAGTAATAGGTCTTACAAAAATTAGTCTCTTTTCATGAAAGGAATGAGCCACACACACCTAAGCAGGCTAAACTAAATCTCCAATTCTCTTAGTCATAGGCCCAATTCAAATATATATGGCCCATTACCATAGCTCAAAACATTACAATAAAAGTGGTAACTCAAAATATTACAATAAAATATATAATAAATAATAATAATAATAATAAAAAGAAAAAAAGGAACCCACACAATGTTGAGACTGTTCTACAGTCAATTAATCGACTTGGAGTAGTCCTATGACATTAGATTTGGCCTTAGGCTGCTTTGGCGATTAAATAAAACCCCAAACCTATAACCTTTTAATTCATTTATCAAATGAAAAAAAAAAAAAAAAAAAAAAAAAGGCTCAATCAGATGGGCCCCTTAGATTGCTACTTCATAAGTTGTGCTCACTTGCATAGTTTGCAACCAAAACAAATTGATCTTCCACACTTCTTCGTATCTAAAGAGCCAAATATGAGCATAGCCACCTTAGATTGCTACTAATGGCATTCTCGCATAACACCAAGAATAAAGCTATTTCAAAAGTTACTGTTATGTTCTCATACCAAATTCAGTTGGCTCTCATTTCTCAATACCTCAATGACAACACCACCACCTTAATTAAAACCAATTGAAACAGCATAACATTGGAATCAGAGGGGAAGAAAAAAAAGAAAAAAAAAAAAAAAAAAAAAGGAAATCTATGCCAAAGATAGAATTTTTGGCCCCTTGGATTGGTTCCTGTATCTGCAAAAACCAAAACACCACCGCTTCATTACCACCAAAAACATAAAATTTCTTTCCTCACCGGATATAATACACAAATCCAAATGCAAATTGAAGCTAGAAAACAGACAAATTCAAAGATAAAAAAAAAAAAAAAAAAAAAAAAAAAAAAAAAAAAAAAAAACTAAATCCAATTGGGAAGACGATTTTATGGCAAAACGCTACAAAAATACTAAAAATGCAATTACAGTATTTTAGGTGCATATTATGTTGATAAGTTGTACTTTTGAAAGAAAAACAAAAGGCAGAGGCAATATTTTCTAGCCAAAAAGAGGAAAAGGAAAAGCTGATAGGGACGGTTACCAAAATTATGTTGGTAAACATCTATGCCACCAATGCCGCTTTAGAATTCGAGGACTCTCTAGGGATTGTCTTCTTGCTTCCAAGAACCCTCCGCCATGGGACCATCTTCTCCACCTCACACAGCTCCAAACAATATCTAGAAATATTTTTGAAAAGCAAAGCTTAATACCTTGAATTTAATTAAGACAGTCAAAGGCTCTCTGTGAGAGACCAAAATTGCGAAAATTTTATCTTTTCCAAACTTGAAATCCTAAACTTAAAAAAAATTTTAAAAAAATCTCAATTAATACAATTTCCTGAATCAATCTTTGAAATCTCTAAATTCTAAAATTATCCTGATACTGAAAGAAGAGAAACTAATGAAACAAAAAATAGTGCGACAAAAGGAGGAACTGATGAAACAGAAAATAAACATGCAACATCAATCATAGGAAAACAAAAAAACTTATCTAATGAAAGGAAGGAAAGCATAGGCAGATGAAAGAAAGGAGTAATCATACCTTAGGAAGAATTCGTTTTGCAGAGCATAAACCAGGACCATTAAAATTGTGAAGAAAAGTACAATCGGAATAGAGGCAGGACCTCTTCCTATATAAGATAGAGAAATACCCAAAGGCATGCATCATTGATACCAAGATATTCTTCTGAAATTCCATAGCATTCATTGAAGAAGTGGGGAGATGTATATTGAAGAAGACGAAGGATTTTGGGTTTTAAGAAGGGGAGCTAAACCTGAAAAGAAGCGGGTGTAAAGAGAAGAATGTTAATTAGGTTTGTAAAGAGCAGAATGTAAAGAGCTGAACCTGAAATTGGAGTGTACACGTGTGTTGCAATTAGAGATCAATGTTAATTGGGTTTGTAAAGAGCAGAACTTAAAGAGCTGAACTTGAAATTGGAGTGTACACGTGTGTTGCAATTAGAGATCTAATTGGTTTGTACACGTGGCACACAATTAGAGTTCTAATTGAAATTCAATTTCACACTCTCTCTGCTTCACCTATTATTATATATATAGATTTTACATGTAAATCACTTTTTTTTATTTGTCTGTAATTCCAACAAAAAACCCAATTGATAACAACACAATTAAAACCTAACCCTCTGTTGATTTATACAAAAAAAAAATTTATAATAAATAAATTTAGTTCATTTTTGTTAAAGCATTTTATGTGTTCCCTCTTACTTACCCAAGAATGCAATCACTTTTCTAGAATAAAATTTCAAAAGGGGAAAAAGAATAAAAATTCACAAAGTCTAGAGATTTGCCTTAGGAGTACCTGTTTGAAGCACAATTTGTCCAATAATACATCAAGATTTTGAGTTATAAAAAAGTGTAGCTAAAGATTTTAGAGGAAAAAAAAAAAAAGAATTAAAAAGGAGATCCGTAAAAAGAAAAGAAGAGAAGTGATTGTAAAAGTTTACATACCTTTGAATCTCACAATTCCTCTCTTTCTCAACCACATAACTCCAAAACTTTCACAACAAACAAATCACCACCACATCCAAATGATTTGGGCCATTAAAGCAAGACATGGCTAGGATTATAAAATGGAGCACAACATTCATAAGAAATTGAATACAAAGTGCTATGAATTCTATCAGAATCTACATATTAGGATTGGTTAGATATCCCTAAATTAAACAATTCTTTTTTCTTGTTTCTTATCTATTTAGTACATAATGTACAGAATACTGCAGTTTGCAGAATGTTTGAACATGTATCTCATGTAAGAGACCGGATACTAATGCTTTAGGAGGAACTCCCATTTGCAATATTCTTCTCCAGAATGTCTTCTGACCCTGTTAAAGCTTCCTTCTAATAGTTCTGGTCTTTTAATCCTACTTGCAACATGAGAATGAAAAAACAAAACTTAAGTAAAGGTTCCTATTAGAACCCTAAGTTTTGAAAAAAAAAAAAAAAAAAAAAAAACAGAGAGAGAAAGGGCTTACTGAAAGTCTGTAATGGGAGAGGCTCACCTCCATTTTAAAATCTCCTACTTCCTCCAATAGCACGTGGCAAATATTTCTTTTAAAGGCTTTAAAAAAAGGAACATCAACCACAGTTTTTCTCATTATTGTTTTACTTCATTCTCTTTCCAGTTTCCAACGTCACCTTCTTCTTCCTCTCTTTCTCTCTCCCCAATATCACCACTGACACAATAGAGGCAGAAGCACCAGTTTTTTTTTTTTTTTTTCTTTAAATCAACAATGAAGAACTGCACAATGCTAACATAGATTTCAGTTAATACCCATTATCAATTATCATCATATTGAGAAGCATAATTGAAAAGATTTCACAAAGCCACCTTATTAGCCAAACAAAAATCCCAAAAAATTACAGAGCATAAACATGCAAGAAGGTAATGCAAGAAATTTTTCCAAAACAAATAGATTTAAAACTTCTTTCTTGGCCAATAACTTCACCTTTAGAACCACAAAACAAACAGATTCCCACCCATTTTCAGACCACCGTCTGCCTCCTCAGCTTAAAAGCATCAATTTTGGGCGGTGGTGTTGCGGGTTTGGGTTTGGTTTGCAAATCGGTGGCAGCGTGGGTCACAGTGGTGGAGATTTGGGTTGTCTGATGGCGGTGATAGGTGGTTTGGGATTTCAGTTTGGCTAAAATGGTGGGTTTTGGGTTTTCTATTTCTGTTGTGAACTTTTTTCAGTTTGGCTCAAGAGATGATGGTGAAGATGCAGATTTGTTTGGAGATGGTGATGAAGATATGGTTGTGATGTTGTAGAGCGAAAAGGAGAGGCAAGAGATGTAAAATTTACAGAAATTATTAAGACTCAGGGCTGGAAGTATGGTATTTTAAACGTTAGAGGAGGTGAGGAGCAGTAATAATAGATGAGGTGTAATACATATTTTTTTTTTGGGGAGTGAGGTGTAATAACTTGGGAAAAAAAAAATGGCTTAAATAAAAGAGCTATAGAAGGCGCCACTTGTCAGAACCTCATGCTTTTTCGCATGAGGTCTCTGCTTTTATATATATATTGATTCACACATAAATAGGGATTTATCCCTACAAGTGGTATAAGAGCTTTGGTTGTTGGATGTGATTGTCTTGTGTTGAATTAAATGGAAAATATGAATACGAATACGAGCACTATGATTAAACTCTCGGCATCGAATTATTCCATTTGGAAGCCGATGATGGAGAATGTCCTTTACTGTAAGATTTGCATGACCCTATTGAGGGTGATAGTGCTAAGCCAAGCAAGATGTCTGATAAAGACTTGGAGAAGTTAAATAGAAAAACCATTGGATGTATTAGACAATGCATCGATGTGAGTGTGTTTCATCATGTATCTCAAGAGACTAATGTATGTCCATTTTGGTTGTCAAACAAGTTTTTAAGTTTCAAAAATATAATTTTTTTTTTGGAAATAGAAAATAAGGGGACAAAATAGTTACCAAACATACCCTAAATGACATGGCCTTGTTTTTTAATCCTAACTGTTCTTTAAGTTAGTGAGTGATGTGGCAGCACCTTATTAAAAGAAAAATAGATGTCTTGTTAAATATGAACTGGATGCAAGCCCAACCCGAGTTTTTTTTTTAGCACATCTCATATGCAATCTTTGGATATGCAATTCAATAAATGTGTAAGAGGTGGCTCAACTACAATAAAGCATGCATGTCAACTAAACAATTTTTGTATCCAACTCAGCAATCTATATATATAATAATAGGTAAAATTGAGAGAAAATCCAATTAGATTTCAAATTGGAATCCAATTAAAGTCTAATTTTGCGCCACGTGTCCCATCTAATCTAAGTTTTTAAATTTTTGTGCCAAGTGAGTTAATTTAATGTAAAAATTGGATTTCAATTAGAGTTCAATTTTGTGATATGTGTCCTATCTAATCTAAGTTTTTTAATTTTTGTACCAAATGAGTTAATTTAGTGTAAAAAAAACAAGGAATCCAATATAAGTAAACCATATGAAGGGTTTAGACCCCTTAAACAAACAACCAGATTGCGTAGCCTAGATTAATTAGCCAAGTTTTTACTTAGTCAGATTAAACAATTCTAGGTTAAAGCAATCAAATAATCATATCAAAAATATAATGCAGCAGAATAATAAATAACACAGTGATATGATCACCCAGGAAACCACACGGAAAAACCTGGGGAGGATTTTACCCATCGATCCTCAAGGCAAAACGGAATCCACTAAGAAAGAATTGAAGTTCTTACAAAAGGACTTACAAGCTCCCTGCTTGACTTCCTAATGCTACCCACCAGTAAAACTTCCTGACACAACCACGCGCAGGCTCCGAGTCCACGGACTATTTCTTTCTTTGTATTCCTTCAATCAGCTACAAGCTCCCCGCTTGTTTATCTTTAAGCTTCAATGGCAGCAACCAAGTTGATCATCAAGATGTCGAAGAATCTCAATCTTGAAAACCCTAAGCTTTGTGTAAAGGAAAGCTCCTCTACATCTCACAAGAGATTTACACAAAACCGCAATGTATGAGCAACAATACAACTTGTGCAACTCTAAAAACGTGGCTAGGGTTTTGCCTTATATACCTAGGGTAAAAACAGAAAACCCTAAACGTTTTAAAAGAGTTAGGGCTGAGCTGGAATTTCTGCAGAATCGCATCTGGGCCGATTTTCGATCGATCGAGAATTACCTTCGATCGATCGAGCCAGGCCGAGAAGCCCCAATGCTTCTACAGTCACTCGATTCCAACTTTACAATATTTAACCAACTTTGAGCAAGCCTAAACTAGACTAAATACATTGTTTTGATCATGGTTTGCCAACATTACAAATTAGAGTTCTAAATACACAAAATCCTAAGACCTTAGAACCTAACACCATAAAAAACATAATTTTTGAATGATTTTATATTTATGAGCCTTTTTTGTGTAGAACTAAAAACAATTCAAATTTATAAGTCATATATATATATATATATATATATTAATAAGTAAAGTCGAGAGAAAATCCAATTAGATTTTAAATTGGAATTCAATTAGAATCTAATTTTGTGCCACGTGTCCCGTCTAATAAAAAATTTTAAATTTTTGAACCAAGTTAGTTCAGTGTAAAAATTAGATTTCAATTAGAGTTTAATTTCACGGCACGTGTTCCATCTAATCGAAGTTTTTTAATTTTTGTGTCAAATAAGTTAATTTAGAGTAGAAAACGAAGAGTCCAATATAAATAAATCATAAAAAACATAATCATATATCTAACACCATATATAAAATTAGAGGAAGAGAGAGTTTGAATGATTTTATATTTATGAGCTTCTTTTTTTTTATAACTAAAAACAATTCATTTGGCACAAAAATAATATATATATATATATATATATATATATAATCTCAAGGGTGAATCTACTAGTGTTCTAAACTTAGACTAATCAAAGCTTAATCTAACCATACCATCGGCTAGCTGCTAGACAAAGTCTAAGTCTGGATTATGGGATGGATCCTAGATCTGTAAAGGGAAATTCTTGTTCTATATATATATATATATATATATATTAATAGGTCAAGCTTAGAGAAAATCCAATTAGATTCTACAATTAAAGTCCAATTGTGTGCCATGTGTCATAAATTATTTATTTTTAGAGAGAGCTTTATTTCTTAATTTTGGAATCAAATATCGGACTATATTATCAATATCCATTCATGTGATTTATTGTGTACAAAAACCAAAGAGTTTAGAATTAATGAACATAAAAATATTTCAAAAATGTACAATTTACATTTTCTACCTAATAACATTTTTAGAAGACTTTTTGAAGAGTTTAAAAAAAAAATGACTATCAATAATATTTAAATTATATATGTAGAATTATTATACTATGCATCTTAATGTGTATCTTTTAAGTATATCCATGCATATGCGTGGGGTATATTAAAGTAAAAGCCTAATCAAGAATCTAAATTAGATTGCAAAACAAAAAAAATTCAAAATTGGATTTTATTTGCTTATGCTAATTATCCTTTTAATACTAAGATTTCATGCCAAGTATCCTTCCAAATATTCAATTACACTCTAATTTTGTATCAATTATATTTACATACAAATTAATGCATCTAACCTCAAAAAATATAAATACACTATTTTGAATACTTATTATTTTTACAATATTATGAATGTCGTGTGTGTGTATCCTACAGTGCATATTTGGTCATCTTCGAACCAAAATATTAGAAAACCATCAATACTTGTAGTCAACTCTTCGTTGAAAGCAATGGAGCTATGGCGTGGAGGTGAGGGAGGGCAGGGCCGACTAAATTATGGATGCAATTGATGCAATCAGCTAAGGCCTCCACTAGTATTAAAAAATATATATATATATATATATAATTTTAATTAAGAAAAAAAATTTTAAGTCCTTCTATTGGCTAATAGAATGAATTAAAAAAGATTCATTGTATCCTAAAATACAGAAGATTAAAAAGGAGACGAAGGCCCCAGTTGTAAAAGAAAAAAGAAAAAAGAAAAAAGAAATATATATATATATATATATCTCTTTTAATTAAGGAAAACAAATTTTAAGTCCTTTTATTGGTCAATATAATGCATTAAAAATGCACAATTATATCCTAAAATACAGAAGATTAAAAAGGGAATAAAATAGTCAAATTTGGCTAACAAAATTAAATTATAGGAGGCAGATTCATTAAATTATTCTTTAAATATGCTAAAATCAAAATTAATACCAGACAAATTCATTAATAATACAACATAAATATCTTTAAATAAGAGATTATAAATTTCTAAAACAAAAGAAAAAAAATCTCTCTATCTTTATGTCTCACCATCTATATTCTCACCTTTCTTTTCTTCATCTTGAATCTTTTTTTTTTTTTTTTTTTTTAAGCTTTCTTTCTTCACTGTGAAATCAATCTGCAATAGCTTCACTACAGTGGTATGCCGTGGACGTGTGTGTGAGCCAGCTCTCTCTCTTTCTCTCTCCCCCTCCCCCCCCCCCCTAGAAATTTTCATAAAGATTAAAGTTATTGAAGAGGACTAAACTACTGATTTGTGATGACTATTAGCTTTTTATTCAATATTTCAAAATAATAATAATAATCTGCGCTACACAACTAACAGGACAGATTACTACACTACACACTGCACATAGCAAATATCACTGTAGCACACCACAGCCACATCCCACATCGCCCACACACTATCATTAAAGACACTAACCACCTATTGATTAGATGAGTTTTAGCATTTAAAGCTTCAAGATTTTTTGGATTTTAAGTTTTATTAACAAAACATTCTTAAACCCACCCATTGTATAATAAACACCTGTACATGCATAGTCTCTTTTTATCACACCAATTGATAATTTGATGTATATCATATCAACCCATTTGTATTATAATGATACCAATTTTTTGAACCAATTAATAAATTAATTTTTATTTTTGTAGGACTGTAGGTTTAAACTTTAAAGAATAAAGTGGCCACAACGTTAGAAAAGTTGTAATGACCAGGTTCTATTGTTCTATACTTTAAATTTTATTTTTAGTTAAATTATACTTTTTAATTATAAATTATGTTTTATTTATTTATAAATATTTGCTTATTATAAATGTTTATTAGAAAAATTTATCTGGATATGAAAAACTTCAACAAAAAAAAAAAAAAAGAGAGAAAAAAATTGAAAAACAAACTAAATCTCAAAAAGGATTAATAGATTTAAATAAAAAATAAATAAATTCAATAAATATTATTTAATTAATATTTAAATATAAAAAGGCCCCACTTAAAATTTTCGCCTAAGGCCCCCAAAGTTGTTGAGCTGGCCCTAGGGAGGGGTTGACATTCCCATCAACTATGACAACCCAAATGACTTGAAACATGAAATTAAGAACGAACAACCCTGTAACTAGAAATCCTTCATAGATGAGAAAAGTAATTGGAAACCTTTTAAGAATGACTAGTTAAGCATAACAAACATATAAAAACCCACAAAGTGTTCAGTTTGCTCTTGTGTCACTCATGGGCTCATAGGTGTTACATGTGCTCTATGCACACTTGCAATATTTTTCTTAAGCCCATGGGTGGACTATGAAAAACTCTCATTTTTCCTTCTAAACAACTACAAAGGTTAGGCCCTTCTATAATTATACTCTGGTTATGTAATGTATTATAAACCCGGTTTAAAACAATAATATTACTATTTTCGTGTGTGTTCTAATAAGTATTATGATTTACTAAAAGAAAATGGATGTTTATCCTACATTAATTGTTTGTGTCTAGTGTCCGCTATTTATAACCCCCAGTTTACAATTACAAAAGTTAGGCCCTTTTGTAGTTGTACTCTGATTATGTAATGTATTATAAACCCAGTTTAAAACACTAATATTACTATATTTGTGTGTGTTCTAATAAGTATTACTATTTACTCAAAAAAAAAAATGTTTATCCCATATTGGTTGTGCATGTCTAATGTCCGCTGTTTATAACTCCAATCTATAACTATAAAGGTTAGGCCCTTTTGTAGTTGTACTCTGATTATGTAATATATTATAAACCCAGTTTAAAATACTAATATTACTATTTTCATGTGTGTTCTAATAAGTATTACTATTTAATAATAATAAAAATCACATTTTCTTAAATTCCCCAAGGTTGAGTTTAAATTTTGGGGATTTCAAATCTAAGGGATTTGAAGAGCAATTACTAATATAAATTAATTGCTTGATATAAGTTTCATAACACATGATGATAAGAACTTTGGAGATTTTACTAAAAACAATAAAATATAAAATAAAAATAAAAATAAAATAAAAAATAAAAAACTATTGTGATATGATGGATATGAAATAACATCGTAAAGATAGTCATTTGAAATCAAACGTCATAATAAAACTCAATTACCTTCATAAATTTCAAAATTTTGTAGTTTTATACCCTATTGAAGTCATCTATATATATAATAATAGGTGAAGCAGAGAGAGTGTGAAATTGAATTCTAAATTAGAACTCTAATTGTGTGCCATGTGTACACAATTAGAATTCCTAATTAGAGTTCTAATTTTGTGCCATGTGTCTAGAATCTGAAATTAAAGTTGAATTTTGCATCATGTGGCTAAATGTATGTGGGCTCATTCTCATTAAAACCATTTCTATGTATCGGGTCAAGTGAGTTACTGTGCTAATTAAGTTTTTTCTTGATTTTGCAGTCAAACGTGAAAACCAAAGAGATTAATATCGGTGAAATTGAAGTTGAATTTTATATCATGTGGCTAAATGTATGTGGGCTTATTCTCATTAAAACCACTTCTATGTATCGGGTCAAGTGAATTACTGTGCTAATTAAGTTTTTTCTTGATTTTGTAGTCAAACGTGAAAACCAAAGAGATTAATATCGGTGATAAGAACTTGGTTTGGGTACATTGCATAATTTCCAAAAAGATAGCAAAGCCAGAGTTTGCATCTTTGTTATAAATTACTTACAAAGTTTGCATCTTTACGTTTGCACTGAGTTTCGAATTAAAGTGCTTTCTTCTTGGTTCTGACACTGAGTTTTGTTTACTATTCACTTACAAAGTTTGCATCTTTACATTTGTTATAAATTGCTAATATGTGATTAGATGCACATTATGCCTAAAATTCACTATCCTTATATTTGGCTTTTTGTTCAGGTTTGGCACCTATAACAATGAAGAAAGTACTGTTGTAGACCAATGGATGATACTTTTTGCAGGCTGCAAAAGAATTTATTAGTGATCAATGGAATTTCACATGAATTGGAGAGGACCCGATTGTAGATGTCTGAATGGCAGATGTGAGTCACTATGTTTTTAAAATTTTCAGTGAAGGTAAAGGTTATGAACAATGTAAATTTTTCGAAGAGAGATTTATTATTTTATATTTACACAAGTTTGGTCGCCTTCTTGGAGTGGATCACTCCACCCTATCTTTCTACTCAAATTTTTTATTCAAATTGTTACAATTTAATCCGAAATTTTATTTTAATTTTCCTATTGTTGTTACTATCATATATTATCATTCCAATTGTTCAATTAGAATCTGAAATTAGAGTCCAATTTTACTATACACGTGTACAATCTAATTATTTTTAATTTTGCTGTCATGTATAGAAGCCAATGAGATGAAATTAATAACACATTAAACACTCATGCTTTGGGAATCAGTAGTACCAATCTAAATCTATTGGACTTGCTTCGTGATAATACAACTATGAAAGATGTATAAAATCACGCACAAACCCATCTCTCTATAAAAAGAGATTGGAGAGAATTTCTTTTATCAGCCATGGAACTTCAGAAGTTTTTTCTTCACACAAATGCCCATCATGTTACAAAATGACCCATCGTAAAACTACAAAATGAGTACAACTTTGAGGGTTTTTTATTTTTTTTTTTATTTTAAACTTTTTAAGCTACGAAAATTTCAATCACCAATAGAGATTAAAGATTCAAAAGCGTGAATGGATCTTTTGGATAAACACTGTCACTAAGGTTCATCTTTCTGTGTAAAATATATATACTGCTAAGTTTTGTTAATGAAATTTTCTGGTTAATAATATAAATTTAGATTTAACTGAGCCTTTTAAACATGAATAAACTCATGATTAATAATATATCCATTCCCGTGCGGTAGCATGAGGTTACATACTAGTTTAAATTAAAGATTGAAATCCAAATTCCTCTCTTTAAATTCATTTGTCCAAACCAATCACAATGGGCTTGGTATTCTTTTGATTGATTGCTTGTGGTATCAGGCTTTTTATTTCGCATGGGCCACTTGCTTGGACTTATCAAAAGTGGGGCATAACGAAGTGTATTATAGTGCAGTAATTTTTTATTCAAATTCTTTTATGTACATTTCATACACGTAATGTTCATATATAATTCACATGCAATGTTCAATTTTTTTTATAAAAAAAAAATTTATGCCCATTTAGGAGGTGAAACAAGTAACATACATGGACGGTGTGTAATAAAACGTGTGAGAGAATCAATGCCCTTTATAGTGTATGCTATGATCGATAGTACTGTGTTAAAATTATGAGAAAGAGAGAGAGAGAGGAACTTCAAATTAATTTGAAGGGGAGTGCATCATTAAAAAATAAATAAATAAATAAATAAAATAATAATAAAAAAGGGAAGTGATGAGAATCACAATAAATTTTAATGCTAGAGTAACCACATTTTTTTTTTCATGAATGAGCTAAAAATTTATTATATCAAGCATCATTTATTATTACAAATAAGGTGCAAGCTGCAAACCAATTAGCAATATGCAAAAGCAGAACAACAACTAGCATCAACTAAGGCCTTGTTTGGTTGCAGCATCACTCATCACTCATCACCCAAATATCATCACTCATCACTCAAAAATCCCCAAAACAAACCCAAGACTGTGGGACCCACTTAATGTCCATCACTCATCATTAAACCCGGTTAACTTTTCCTTATTAAAAACACAAAAAACTCACCTTTTATGGGACTCACTTACTATCCATCTTGCAAAGGGCACAAAATGGCCACCCATGTTGCTATTTCAATATTGGGTTTCCATTTCTCTTTTTTTCTTTCCCATTTATTTCCAGCAGCCTCTGTCTTCACCTCTCAAACCCTAAACCCAAAAGACCACCCAAGCATCAACTCCTCCACCAGACCCCCCTTGCACCGCCGCCATGTCACCTTACCACAGCATCATCCTCCTTCCTCATCCTTGAACCCAAGCCACTACACCTCCGTCCTCTAGCATCAATCCTAACTCTGAACCCAGAAATAGAGAAAAAGAGTTGGTCCTCTACTCCATCACTGTTCCTCATCCAGATCAGTGGTCACTTGACTTGCCTAAGGAACTTCGATGGCTTCCCCGAGCATTACGAGTGAACAATGTATGGATTCCTCCCTCGTTCTTTCTAAAATTTTAGGCAAAAATTATTTTTCTTGCTAGGTATTCCATGGGAATCCAAATCTGTTTCATCTTTCCATTTTTTAAGCTTGTATTGTCTTTCTTTAACACTTGCATTACTGTCTTTCTATTTTTTCATTGACACCTTTTTCTCTTGTGCTATTTATTTCTTCAGTTCTCCAAAAACAAAACCAAATATGTGAGGGACCCGTGTGTACTTCTTGCAAGCTACTTTAAGTTCTTGTGTCTTCCATTATGTCACCTACTTTACTTTGATGTATATAAAGTAAAATAGCAACACTTGTGTCGAGATCACGCCAGAAATTTTTTTTTCAAAAACTTAATTAAAACCCAATTGTATAATAGCCCCCAATTAGGTCTTCTAGTTGTACTGATCTAGTTGTTCTTAACCAAGCATTCACAATGAAGAAGAAGAAGAAAAAAAAAAAAAAAAAAAAAAAAAAAAAAAAAAAAAAAAAAAAAAAAAAAAAAAAACAGTGCAGAACCCAGTAGCTTCGGGCATGTAAACAGATGGAGAGGGAGCATTTGGGTCTCACCGAAAAATGAAATCGGTGAATGGAGCGGTGTTGGAGTTGGGCCTTGTGCTGATCAGCAGAACTGGAGCTTATGATTTTCAATTGTGCTTGTGCTGTGGGTTTGGGAGAAGGGAAAAGGGAAAGTGAGGAAGAGGAGTGGTCTAGGTGGTTGGGAAAGTAATGAGGTAAAAAGATCTGTTGCTCACAAACACCTGCAGTGATGGGATGGGGAGCGTTTGGTTCTCACTGGAAAATGGAATCGGTGAACAAAGCAATGTTGGAGCTGGGCCCATGTGCTGATCGGCGAAACTGGAGCTTATGATTTTCGGTTGTGCTTGTGCTATGGATTTGGGAGAAGGGAAAAGGGAAAGTGATGAAGAGGAGTGGTCTAGGTGGTTGGGAAAGTAATGAGGTAAAAAGATCCGTTGCTCACAAACGCTTGCAGTGATGGGACAAGACACTGCTGTGGGACCCTTGCATGCTGAAAATTTACGAAATTGCCACTGATCACTCAGAACTCTTCACTTGAAAACACCTCCAACAAGTTTCTGAATTAGTGCACTCATATCTCAAAATACTAAGATATGTTAACTGAATTAAATGTTTGAATAATCATCCAAACAAGCCTACTACCCGTGGGCCCACCAAAATTGGGTTGAGTTTTGTTAACTCAGTTCACCAAAATTCAAACAAGGCCTAATACTCCCATCAAGCATTCGTTGATCAAATAATAAAAATTATATAATTAAAGCCTGCCTTATAATATTATTTGAAACTTAAGGCTAACTTAGCCAGAACACCAACTAGTGGTGCGGGAGTAACAGTGGTTGGTTCAGCCTGTTCGTAGTTAGATCTTAAGTCGGAGTAGTTATCATTCTCATCGGGGCCACTAACCACGGCACCATCCAACACGTTTGGGTTGGGTGCATCCTTGTTGAAATACAAGTCATAGCCTCCTTGACATGACACAGGTGCAGGATTTACGTTGATGGACACAATGGAAGCTCCTCTATGATGAACTTGATTCGGATAAGTTGACCCAAATCCTACCATGTAGCTCGTGCTTCTTGGGTTTGAACCCAAGATATAATCCACCTAGTAGTGACACAATCAATACACCAAAAGCCACAAATCAGTAAGTAGTACTACTATACATTCCCTCCCCAACAAAAAAAAAGTTTTTAAATTGTTGATATACATCATTTATTTCATGTCTTTATCAATAAAAATTGTGGACATTTCATGTAAATTTTGAATATTGTGTGTGTAGATAATAACCAGCGTGAAATAACATATTCTGCATTGATCATGAGAAAACTATAAAGGAGAGGTTTTCCCTCAATTGAATTCTCCTATTCCCTCACATTTTTAATTGAATGCGCGACACGTGACATTTATTTAATTTTTGAATACTACATGTCATACATCTAAATAAAAATTATAGGAAATAGGAGAGCATCTTATCCGAAACTATAATACCTGTGATTTGGCAAATGCAAGTAGGTCATTGGGTTGTATAGTGCCATCAGGACAATTAAATGTAGTTGAGAACGTGGTCAGATACTCAGAATATGTTGTGGCAATGAATGTGGCAGTGGTTACATATTGAAGGTTGTATGATAGAAACCATAGCAAACCCCCAGGTGTCTTGATAACATTATTCTTTCCTTTTTGAAGGCAGTTGCATATGAACTGCTCTCCATCGATCTTGAAATGGCCATATATGTCTTGATTTAAGGCCCCCTCGAAAATAAGCTATAACACAAATTAAATACATTTCCCATATTAGAGCTTTCACATCAGCTTGTGCAAAAAAAATTGTATTTTTTTAATATAATTTCAAAAAAAATTTATTTTTTCTATTTTATATACTCATTTTTCAAAATATCTCAAATCAAATTATTTATTTTACACTATATTTCATTAAAATATCAATTTTACTTTTTTTTTTTTAATTGTTCCTATTTCTTCACACGCAACAACAACCATCCACTCTCTTTCATCATCTTTGAGATATGTACAAAAAGAATAAAATAAATAAATGCAAAATAAATAGTTAATATAAATTTGCCTTGTTACTATAGCAACAATGTATTTTTATATAATTTTGTATGGTCTGATATTAGTAAATTTTGAAATTAATTGGCTAAAATGTGAAACCTTTTCTATTATACAAATATTGATAATGCTCTTAACTCTGATATTCAAGTAACATGAGAATTAATATATGAGATATATGGTGGTTATGAACAATATATATCACTGATATATATAGATATATATATATATATATTTTGTCCTTTATCCAATCAAACATTGCACTGTCTTGCTGAATTGATATCATTTTGTGTATGCAATAGTACTAAAGTATGCAAGTGCTTTTTGTTTATCTTTAGTTTCCCTTCCCATTTGAGAATACGAATGGAAATTACCTTCGAAACTAGGACCTGTGCACCAAGGTACTTGTCATCCCAGGAAAACCTGGATCTCGTGCCACCAGAGGACCCTTCAAGGGCATCTAGGTAAGATTCCTCACCGGTGGCGAGAAAAAGCCATAGAGAAGCCCATAACAATTCATCCTGTTAGACAGGCATGCATGGTTTAGTTCATATACAAAAAGAATGAGTAGAGTTACAAAAAAATTTCACAGAATGTCGTGGCAAGTTAGTTTTTAGTAAGTAAAAAAAAGTAATATTAGTGGTGAGTACAAATAAAAACCAATAAAAATTTGTTAACTTAATTATTGTAAAAAAAAAATAAAAAAAATGTTGTATTTGTATGTAGCATTACTCAATACAAAAATTCAACTCTCTCAAACTTTTGGGAATCAAATATTGAAGTTCAAATTAATTGCATTCTAAACTATTCTACAAAGTAAATTCCTCTACACTACGTGCATACCTCATATCCGCTACTACTATAGAATTTAGCTGCTTTAGTAATGCTATTTTGGTATAGGCCGCCGTGATTGCTTGCAAATTCAAAGAGCTGCAACCATATACATGTCATTGTTAAATTATTGATTGTTCTAAAAGTTTAAGTAGTTAAAAATTGATGAATTTAATAATTTAATCATAATTCCTAACACACCCATTCACATGTGGGTTCAAACTCTAATTTCACTAGTGTACCAAACATGCATGTGAGATTTTTAACATTTTAAATAAAAAGTAAAACCATGATCAAATTTAGAATTGTCTTCTACTTTAATGTTAAATTATCAATTGTCTCAAAAACTTAAATTGTTAGGAAATGATGAATTTAGTCATTTAATTGAACAATCTCTTTACTCATATGTGAGTTTAAGCTAATCCCAAATAAGTCATATTCAACATATGGGATTTTAGATTTTTTTTTAAATGAAAGTTATTATTCTAATACTTTCTTTCACATGTAGATCCCATGTTTAAACTTGAAACACATTTTCTAAGACACGTTAAATTATCAATTATCCTTAAATTTTAAACAATTAAAAAAAAAGAATTTAATCACTTAATCATAATGATAACAATAATAAATAGTGATGACAATGATGATGAGGAGAACCTGTTTTGCATGGGTTAATAGTAGGTACGCGTATGTTTCGTTTGTTGGCTTGAAAGCCAAAGAAGCTGCAGCAAAAGCAGCAGCAGTTTCGGCAGCAAGATCAGCTCCTGGATTGTCCTCATCGATCTTATACGCTGGACGTGGAGTGGTCATGTCTTCTGGTCTTTGCCAACATGCATGATCAGAATCACCATCGCCAACTTGACCATACAGAACGTGTGGCTCAGGATGGGCTTTGATTAAGTAGTCTGTGCCCCATTGGATTGCTTCCAGTGCATATGTAAGCTGATTATTGTCCTTCAGTTGAGCTTGGAACTCTATTGTGCTCCATGAAAGCATTGTTATTGTGAATGCAAGAGGGAAACCAAACTTCACGTTATCCCCAGCATCGTAATATCCTCCCTCAAGATCAACCTGTTGTGTGTGAAAAAATATATAGAACCATTCATGTACTCAATTGAAACATACATAGAATATTCACTTTTTTTTTTTTTTTTTATGAGAATATTCACTTAATTTAATTATATAACAAATATGGTTAACATGTATATGTTCACAAATTGAGTTGTGCCACGTTGGGATTACTCTATTATTATCATATCAATTATTATTTAAAAAATTATTGTTGGAAAAGAGGAAATGAAACGAAGAAAAAGTTGAACCCATGTACGTACCGACCATTTTTTTCTCTAAAAATGTATTATTTTTTGAAATTTTGGGTATAAACGATAATAACAAGAATAATCATTAATCTGTATTAAGTATTATCCATTTCCTAATGAAGATTTTGTTTCTCAGATGATAAACTACCATGATATTAATTATTATTCTACATGTTCTCTTCACATTTGAATTCTATCACATATATGTACAACAAATTTTTGTTACAAATAGTGAAATTAATTATTTAATTTAAAAAATGGAAAATTGCTGAGATAAATGTTGTCATTATAATGTATGCGCCCAATTCATAATTGGCAAATTCGTAAATTCAATTCCTACTGAATGCACGCTAATGAGACCCTCCAATAAGACTATTGGAATTGACTCTGTATCAATGAAATCTCATCATCCATACATAATAAATTAATATAGTATATTCATATCATAACATATGAACAGTAAGAACTAGCATTCTTATTGAGACTAAAACTCATAGGGAAGAAAATAGATTTATGAATAGAAAATAGAGTCTCATTTCATCCAAAAAAAAATCATAAAAAAAAATATAGTCCCGTTTAATTTACCTCATAACTAATATAACCAGCTTTAAAAAAATAGGTATGTACAAATTGGTGAAAACAAAATATGTTCACAATGAAAATATTCTTTATTTCAAAGCAAATGAGGCATAGTTATCATAAGTCATAACCATACCAAATGGATGGCAGTTGTGCTGTTAAACCGATAAATCATATAAATTTACAATTTCATATGAAAGAAATATTGGATTTGCAAAAAACTTGAATAAACCATAAAATAAATAAATAAAAAAATTGACATTTTTTAAGAAAAAATATCGAGTTGCAAATTTTTTTTTCAAAACATGGTTTTATAATGTTATGTTATTTTGATCAAATAATCATATTTTCTTTTATTTTTGTATTTTTATTTATGGGTTTTTAAGTTTTTTTCTTTTAAATTAACTTGAAATAAGTAATTAAAAGATGAATTCAACTGTATTCCTATTCTTGGTCATATTTTAATATATAAAACATTAAATTCTATATTTGAATTAATTTTCTAAGTAATAATATTCTATTAATTTCAACATTTGGTATGCTTGCATATTTACGTTAAAATTGAATATCGTCTCTTTTTTTATTTATATTTTTAGGTGATTCTTTAATATATATATATATATATACACACACATATGTTTGTATATATATAAATGAATAATTAATCCAATGTTTGAATTAGTGAATCTTATCACTCCTTTGACGGTTCAAAACTCAGTTTGATTATGATTTCTATGAGATGAACAGGTTCATAAGCAAGAAGTAAAATGTACCAAAGTAATATTTTCTACTTTTTTTTCTCTCTATTTTATTGATACGAAGAAACAATGAGAAATTATTTTAGGTTTTATCATTCCTTTTTTTTTTTTTTTTCTATCACTTTATTTTCTATGGTTAGAATGAAAACCATACAGAGTTTGAGAAATGTATATGCTTTTAAAAATCTCGATATGATATTTAATAATTTAAAACCAGTAACATAGGATCATAGTTTTCCACCAAAAACGGGGAATATATATGTGTGTGTGTGTGTGTGTGGGGGGGGGGGGGGGGGGGGGGGGTTGGGGGGGTGGGCCGGGGCTGCGGAACAATGAAGTCAAGATTATCTTACTCCTGCTTCACTTCCATCTGAAACTGCAGAATATGCACGCCATTGCACTCTTTGGTGAAGTGGCAATTTCCCTGAACGTTGGGCTTCATAATATAACAAAGACTTGTTCAGAGCTTCCCCATAATTTATTGAAGTAAATCCATCACCATGAACCAATAAAAAGAAACACAGGCTAACCAAACCAAAGATAATGCTAGAAAGCATTGCTCTTGTGTGAAAATGCATTTCTCTTGAGTGAAACTAATATGAATGAACAATGCCTAGAAGATAATAACAAAGGTTTTTCATAATAAATAAACCATAACTGGTATTTATAGAGTTAGAGTCATCGTATATTCTGGGGGATTAAGTTTTAACATTTTGGAAAAGAATTAAGAAAGATTCCAACTTAGGCATTGTGGACTGAGATAAATTAAAGTAAGATGTATTTTTTTGGGGAGCATGTCATAACCAGTCTGTGAATATTCAATTTAATAATTGTGTAAGAGGTGATTCAATTAAAATAAAGCATGCCAACCAAACAATTTTAAATCCAATTCAACAATCATATATAACATATTAAAGTAGATGCCTAATCAAGATTCTAAATTATCTTGCTAAAAAAATTCAAAGTAGATTATTTTGCACTCCAATTTTGTGCCAAGTGTATATGTTCTTGTAATTACACACAAATTTTATGTCAAATGTCCTTCCAAATTTTCAATTATACTATAATTTTGTATCAAATATATTAAATACAAATTAATGCATCTAAATTTAGAAAATAAAAAATTTATTTTGAATTTAATATTTTTATAATATTAGGAATGTATACAGTCTATCACTTATTAGTAGACATATTATTTATATGTGTATGTGTGTCTAATAAATTTTCAATTATACTCTAATTTTGTTGGCAGAATTAGAGTATAATTTGCATGCCATTGAACTCTCTGGTTAGATGGAAATTTCCTGAACGTTAGCCATCATAAAATAACAAAGAGTTGGTCAGAGCTTCCCCATACTCTAATGAAGCAACTCCATGAACCAATAAAAAGGTACACAGGCTATGAGGCTTACCAAACCAAAGATATTGCTATAAGTTTGATAACACATGATGATAAGAACTATGGAGATTTTATTTAAAAAAAACTATTGTGATATGATGGACATTGATAGGCCAAGAATGTATTGATCCCTTGTAATGAATTAACCAATTAATTAGCCGAATTAATTAATTAATTCAATTAACATGCAATAAGCGTGGTAGCACAAACAAATCACCAACTAAGTTAAAATGCAACGGAAAATAAATGACACAGTGATTTGTTTACAAATGGGGAAAACCTATACGGCAAAAACTTCACCGGATGATTTTAAGATCACCACTCCCGAGAATTCACTATTATCACAACAAGCGATTACAAGTAAATGAATCCCAGTACCTTATACCAACCTACAGTTGAACCCTTACCCCAATACTCAATTGGACTTGTTCTGTAGTGACAATCTCTCATTTTCAATACACGACTCCTAATACGTGACTAACCAATTCTGCGCGGATCTCAGTACACAGCTTACTCACCAACTTGAAAAAGATATTAGCTGCAAAGTTTTTCAGTTCATCAACACGATGAAGATCATGAAACTCCTTGGTTACAAAACCCTACAGTGTACAAACACAGCAGCTTCTTGAATAGAAAGATGAACTAGGGCATATGTCTTCGGTTCACAATATGCTTGTGAAAAACTTTTGCATTGAGGTGTATCAGCTGTGACGACCCTTAAAACAATCCTTATATATGTTTAGGGTTGTGAGAAAAAAAAAAAAAAAAAAAAAAAAAAAAAAAAAAAAAAAAAAAAACTCAAACATCTATTCACAGATTGGAGTGAAATCATATATGAAAAACTAATTTTCATAAACCTTGATAGATATCCTATCTATCGAGCAACTGTCAAGCATCGGGCTAAAACAGCTTTTTAAACATCGATAGATACTAGCTGTCAAGCTAGATGTCGAGGTTTAACACTTGAACTTAAAACCTTGTTCCTTGAAGCATTAAACACATCATAGATTTACCGAAATACAAGTAAAGTGCGTTTTGTCCAAAGATTAGCCAATTTTATATAGACATATGTTTCTAGCATGATTTACATATGTCCTAAATATATATATATATATATATATATATAATATCATACAGATAGTCATTTGAAATCAACGTCATAATAAAACTCAATTACCTTCATTAATTTCAAAATTTTGTTGTTTTATACCCTATTTAAGTCATTTAAATTAAAGATTGAAATCTGAATTCCTCTTTTTAAATAAATGAATTACAACTGATTTTCCTTGTACACTTGGCCCTCATGGAGGTATGGAGAAAAATAATGGGCTCATTATCCTTTTGGTTGATGGCTTGCAGTTTTGGGCTTTTTATTTCACTTTTGCTTGTTTGAACTAGTCAAAAGTGGGCCATAACAAGGTGTATTATAGTGCGGTAATTATTTTCTCAAACTCTTTGATATACATTTCATACAGCATAATGTCCATAATTCACACCCGATATCTAATTTTTTTTTTTAAAGATTATGTCCATTTAAAAGGTGAAATAAGTGGTGTGTATGGACGATGTATAATAAAATGTGTGAGAAAACTAATGCTCTTTATAGTGTACTCTATGACTGATAGTACCATGTTAAAATTATGAAAGACAGTTGGAAAAGCATGAACTTCAAATTTGGAGGGGAGTGGTGCTTCATAAAAAAAAGAGAAAAAAAATGGGAGTGGTGAGAATCATAATAAATTTTAATTCTAGAGTAACAACATTTTTTTCATGAATGAGTTAAAAACTAATATATATATATATATAAGTAGAGACCTCATGTGAAAGAGCATGAGCTCTTGCCATATAGTACTCTAATTTTGCATTTAACCTCTTTAATCTCTTCTCATTAACTTTTTTTTTTATTGTAACTCAAAAGATCATGTTAAATTATTTTTACTATTACCTAAAAGATGGGCTACTGTTGAAAATTAAACCAAATCAGACCAAACCTTATGAAAAGCCCAAGCTCACTTATTCCCTTATTATGACCCAAGCATGATCCTTTCCCAAGTGTAGATGAAAGCCAAGACCCTAACTCACTTACAAACTCTCTTCCTCCTCCCCCACATGTAGATGAAACTTGAAAGCCAAGACCTGACTCACTTAGAAGTTCTCTTCCTCCGTAAAAGCTTCCCTTCAGAATACACACACTCTTTAACTTCTTTAAAAACAAAGGTTTGCAGTCTAGATTCAGTGATCCCATTTGACCAAACCAATGTTCCCACTCATTTCTCAAGTCTTAATTCAGCCCTTCTGTATAAACTAATAGAGATGTACAGTCAAGCAAGATATACAATTACTCTAAAAAATTTATAAATAAAAAAAATGTACAATTTAACCTCAACAGTCCCACTTCTCTATTTTTACTTCCTCTCCCAAAACTTCTCTCTCTCTCTCTCTCTCTCTCTCTCTCTCTCTCTCTCTCTCTCTCTCTCTCTCTCTCTCTCTCTCTCTCTCTCTCTCTCTCTCTCTCTCTCTCTCTCTCTCTCTCTCTCTCAATTTGAGTGGTATATTAAGATTCCCAAAATTGAAGATAAATATTCAATCATGCCAATGGGCTACACATTGGAAAGATTGTTTTTTAAGATAACGAGTGTTTTTCTTGCTGTGTTACATAAAAAGTCAAGCGGCATGCAATAATGGCATAGTTACCAATAGTTATATTGCATTCAACTATATTCATATTAAATTTTGAGTTATCTATGATGCTATGGTACTAGGTATGAAGACCAATTTGTTAATTAGACTTTTGATATGCTCCTACAGTTGATTAAGAAATTCATAGCAAGTTAGACTAAACTGTTTGTGATGCCTTCAAATTGCAAGTGCTTTTTTTTTCACACAAATGCATGAAAGTTGTAAGTCCATCATAAGCATAAAAATGATCATAAGTTTAGATATTGACAAACAATTGAAATACTATAGTCCTAGATTATGATAGTGTTTGTTCCTTCTAAAAATCTAAACAATTTAGAGGATTCTAGTTACAAATATTTGGCATATAATCTATAATGAAAAATAATTTTGTTATCCCATATGGTAGAAACTAGAGACTACAAAGAATTTTAGTTAGATGCACACCAAATTTTTCTTTTTAAGTCTTCTAGTAGTATTTATTGTTTTAGTTTGAGACCAATATAATTTAATTATATTTTTTAAGCAAAACTTGAGACTAACATACTTTTAGGCAAAGATTTCCGACTAGTTTGTTATAACAAACATCATTTGTTATTACAAGCAAGCTGCAAGCTGCAGACCAATTACCAATACGCAGAACAATAACTGACAGTAAATTACTTCTCCCATCAAGCATTCGTTGATCAAATAATAAAAATTATAAACCTTAGATGTCCATTCATCTAATTAATTAAAGCCAGCCCTATAATATATATTTATTTGAACGTTAAGGCAAGCTTAGCCAGAATGCCAACTAGTGGTGCGGGAGTAACAGTGGCTGGTGCAGCCTGTTCGTAATTAGATCTTAAGTCGGAGTAGATATCATTCTCATCGGGGCCATTAACCATTGCACCTTCCAACAAGTTTGGGTTGGGTGCATCATCGCCATAATACAAGTCATAGCCTCCTTTGCATGATACAGGTGCAGGATTTACCTTGATGGACACAATGGAAGCTCCTCTATGATGAACTTGTGTCGGATAATTTGGCCCATATCCTACCATGTAGCTCGTGCTTCTTGGGTTTGAACCCAAGATATAATCCACCTAGTAGTGACACAAACAATACACCAAAAGCCACTAATCAGTAAGTAGTTCTACATGAAAAGAATAAAAGATAAAAAACATTTTTAAATAGTGTACATTGTCAATACACATCTTTTATTTCATTTTTTATCAATAAAAATTGTAGACATTTTGTGTAAATTGTGAATATTGTGTGTATGGGTAAAACAAGTGTAAACTAACATTTTACATATTGATTATGAGAAAACTGTAAGGAAGAGGATACCCTCCAATTGAATTCTCCGATTCCCTTCTATTTTTAGTTGAATGTGCGACATGTGACCTTTATTTAAATTTTAAATACTACATGTGATGTCATACATCTAAATAAAAACTATTGAAAATTTAAGGGAATCTAATCTGAAACTATAATACCTGTGATTTGGCAAGCAAAAGTAGGTCATTGGGTTTTATAGTGCCACCGGGACAATCAAACGTAGCCAAGTTTGTGGTCAGATACTCAGAATATGCTGCTGCAACGAATGCGGCAGTGGTTGTATGATAGAAACCATAGCAAGCCCCCGGGTGTCTGTTTCACATTATTCTTGCCTTCTTGAAGGCAATTGCATATGAACTCCTCTGCCTGGCTCTTGTACTGGCCATATGCTTCATCATCTATGTTCCCCTCCAAAACAAGCTATAACACAAATTAAATTCATGCCCCGTATTAGAGCATAGGCATTAGTTTGTACAAAAAATTATGTCTTTTTTAGTGTATATAAAAATCTATATTTTTCTATTTTATTTACTCACTTTTCACAACACCTCACATCATATTATCTATTTCATACTACATTTCATTAGATATCAATTTTACTTGATTTTTTAATTGTTTCTTTGTTTTTTGCACACAACAACCACCGTCCACCCAAACTAAATACTTTACATTTTACTACACATTCAGCCAAACCTTTTACTTTTGCTTGGCCAAATTAAAATAGGCAAATGTCATTTATGAGCTGCTTTACAGCAGCAGTGTTAGCAAACAGAGCAATAGAGTGAGCGTATGGCATGGCAAGGCAAGCGGCGGCGCAATGGGGTTGACAGATTTGTTTGTATTTGGACTTTGGAAGATCACGGGCAAAATTTTTTTTTTTTTTTTTTTTTTTTTTTTTGGGGCTTTTCTGTACCATTCTATTTTATTGCTTTTTTTTTTTGGGAGATTTTACTCGTCTTGTTGGATTTCGCTTATTTTGCTGAAACTGAATATTTATTGCTGAAAGTACTGTAAATAAAAGTAAAAGTTAGCTGAAATAGTACAGTGAGACTCATAAATATTACCAAAAAATGCAGTAAAGCCCATGAATAATAGCAAAAATAAACTGAATAGTAATATAATTTCATTTTTCATTAGTATCCAAACGAAGGCTTACTGGGTTAGTTCAAAATTCTGAGGAGGGCTTGAAGGATTAGATTCTAAAATTTGAGGGTGAAATGCCTAGGGGTGGCAAAATTAGATACGACCCGCAAACCTGACACGACACGACATAAAATTAGCAGGTTGCGGGTTGAGGCTTAACGGGTTAGTGTCATTTTTGGGTTGACGCAGCTGACCTGTTTAATAAACGAGTTGGGTTAATTTTGAACATATAGAACCCATTTGACCCATCTGACTCTTTTAATTAAATGACATTTTACCAATATACCCTTCATACTCTAGATATATAAACTTATTAGTTGTGGTTTATTTTCTTTAGCATATTGTGATTGATTATTTTTTATATTATGATATGCTTTAGTTTTGAATAATTATTTGTAATGCAATTACTCATTAGTTCTGAATTTTATATTAAAAATATTTATTTGTTTGTTTTTTCATAAATTTTTTTTTTCATTTTGATAAAATCTGATAAACAGGTCGACACGACTGACCCGTTTAATAAATGGGTCGTGTTAGGGTTGAGAAATCTTGACTCGTTTAATAAATATGTTGGGTTAGTGTTGACCTATATCATCGAATACTTATGAGTTGACACGACACGAACCCAACATATGAACACGAATTGCCACCCCTAGAAATGCATAAAAAAATAGCTAAATACAAAATAAATAATGTCAATATATATTTACACAATTACTGTAGTAACTATATATTTTTAAACAATTTTGCAAAGCTTGCTATTGGTGAATTTTGAGATTAATTAGCTAATTTGTGAATAAGGAAAGAAATTACCTTTGCAATTAGGACTTGTACACCAACGTACTTGTCATCCCACTAAAATATGGATCTCGGGCCACCAGGCCCAGTAGACGCATCAACAAAATCTAAGTAAGGATCCTCGTTGGTGGCGCGATAAAGCCATACTGCAACCCATAACAATTCATCCTGTTAAACAAGCATGGTTGGTTTAGTTCATAACTTCATATACAAAAAGAATTAGTAGAGTCACAAAAATTTTCACAAACTATCACGGCAAGTTAGTTATCAGTACGTAAAAAAGTAATATTAGTAGTACACGCTTTGGATATGGATAATACTAATAAAAATTTGTCAACTCAGTTATTGTAAAAAATATTGTATATATAGAATTACTCGATTCAAAAATTCAACTCTCTTAAACTCTTTTGGGAATCAAATATTGAAGTTCAAATTACTTGCATTCTAAACTATTCTACAAAATAAATTCTTTTACACTACGTACATACCTCATATCTGCTACTGTTATAGTATTTTGTTGTTGTTGTAATGCTATTTTGGTACAATCCGCTGTAATTGCTTGCAAATTCAAAGAGCTGCAACCATATATATGTTTGTTGATGATCATTTTGGGAATCCAAATAGAAAGAAGAAGTCCAGCAACACGGGAAAAAAAGAGTTGGTAAATAGATAGCAAAAAAACCATTAAACTCAAGCGGCAGGAATAATGGATCACAGGTCTATGAAATAAACAAATAGACCTTGAGAAAGCAAACAAGCTTAAAGAAGCCCGGAAAGAGGGAAGTAGCAAACCCATGAGTAGTATATGATGTAGAAAAGTGAAAATGGGCCACAGCAGATCCGAAATAATGCAAGCAAAGAAAGTAAGAGATTAATGGCAAGCCCATGAGCCCCAAGGATGAGGATAAAGTAATTGGGCCGGAAAAACCCAATGAAGTTAGTAAAAGCCCACGGGAATACAGAGTTAGGAAAAGAGCCAAGGAAGCCCAAAGAAAGCAAATGGGCCAAGGATGCTCAAGAGAAAACAAATGGGATACAAGAGCCCGCAAATATTGTAATAAAAAACCAATGGTCATACTAAGCCACTAGGGGAAGAATAAACGACAGGCCTAAAGGAGCCCATCAAGGCAAGGTCAAATAAACGTCGCAGTAGGAATAACAGAGTGATATGGTAGGAAATGATAGCAGTCAAGGAGTAGGCTGAAAGAAGGTAAGGCCCAACATCAAATAAAGCCCAACCCCTAAGGGGAGCGAGAAATCAAAAAACAGCTCACATAAGAAGTCAAGGACGGAAGGCAGACTGTGCAGGCAAGCCTCCAGACCACAGTGAACGCATGAGTAGCAGACAGATTTTGGACATACATGGAAGGGAGGCACACGCAAGGCCCAGACATCACTAGCCTGTACCCAGCCAATACGGGACACGATGAGGTCATGGGTCAAAAGTAAGAGGGCATGGTCTAGTGGTGGGGAGAGGAAAACCTATTTTGAGGTTCCTGCTCAAGCTCTTTTGGGAGGAATGTCCTACTGAAGTGACATACAACCCAAAAGAAGGAATGATGAGTTGGAACCAATAGATGCATGTCTGATGAGTAGAGAGAGAAAGAGCACCCACACCGTAATAGATAAGGGTGTCACGGCAGACAAATAAACAAAACAATCTTCTTTGTCTAGTGATGGGTAGTGGCACAACCAACAAACCAGTGGTGGTCAACAAGTACACCCAAACTAAACAAAGGTGGTTAAGGGTTAAAATAGTAAAACTCAGTCACGGCTTGCACTATAAAAAGAGGCCCTAACCGTGCACACGGGACAATCACGGTAATAGGAACCTCTAAGGAAAACCAGGAAATAGAAAACAAGTATGGAGGAAAGAAAGAAAAAAGAAAGATAAGAGGAAAATAAAAAAAAAATAAAAATAAAAAAAGAAGAAAAGAAAAACGGAGAGTTAGATCGACAAGCATGCACCAATAAGTTGATTCCCTCTCTCCCTCTCAAAATCCTGCTCTTTGCCAAAAGCAAAAAGGGTTCCTTTGGGCACCAACCATTCAGGTCCATTTCCTTCAAAGTGATTAATTTCCACAGCAAGATTTCCCCGAGAAATTATTCGCATTGAGAAGAAACATTCTTCCCTCTCTGGTCTGGGTCCTGTGGATCAGATTGATCTGATTTCTTTCTTTGGATTAACTCGTGTACTACCCACTTATTCCCCTTGCTTTTCTTTACAAAAGTAATTATTATTATTGTGATTATCTTTCTTAATTAGAGATTATTTAGTCACTTTGATTAAGAAACCGAAGTACTTTCTTTTATTATTATTATTATTATTATTATTATTATTATTATTATTATTATTATGTCTGCTTACCGCAACTCATCTAAAGTAGCTCTGTCTCCCGAAAGCATGCTCTTGGCAAACGAGACATAGTTTACACACAAGCCAGACCAAATTGAGTTATAATTAGACCGGTCTTAACTCCCTTACTCAAAATATTTGGGCCCAGTACCGTAGGAAGCAGCCCAGTCCAATATCACAAAAAGGCCCACCACAATGTTATTGCTAATTAAACTATCGATTACTCAAAAAACTTAAGTTATTAAGAAATGACAAATTTAATTATTTAACGACAATTCCTAACATTACCCTTCACATGTGGGTTCAAACTCTCATTTCATAATTAAATGGAATCAACACATAGGATATTTAACATTTTAAACGAAAGGTAGAGTGAAGGTTGTGATCAAACCCAAAATTGTCTCCTGCTCTAATTTTAAATTATTGATTGTTCCAAAAAAATTTAAGTTGTTAGGAAATAATGAATTTAATCATTTACCTGTATTCTGACAAATATATGTGTTAGCATGTATGTGACGGTCTTTTTTAAGGCAATGTGGGTTGGATCTTGCTCTAGTAAAACAATTGTTTGAAAATTGTGAATTTAATCACCAAAATATTGGTTTCTCAAAAAAAAAAAAAAAAAAAACACCAAAATATTATTTAATTGAACAATCTCTTTACTCATATCTGAGTTTAAACTAATCCTTAATAAATCAGATTCAACATATGGGATTTTAGATTTTTTTTTTAAATGTAAGTTATTATTCTAATACTTTTCACATGTGGATCAAGTGTTTAACCTAGAAACCCCTTTTCTAAGACACATTAAATTATCAGTTATCCCCAAATTTTAAGTGGTTAAAAAAAGAAAAGAGGGGAATTTAACCACTTAATCACAATGATAACGAGAATAAATAGTAGTGGCGATGATGAAAAGGGCAAAGGATGAGATCAGGTATTGCAATTGTGTTTGTTTGAAAACAATTTATCTAGTTTTTTGCTGAAAATTTGCTAAAACATACTTAAACCTCGAAAAGTGAGAAAAATAAAAGAAAAAAAAAATGAGATTTTAAAAAACTGTATATAAAAGTTAAAAGCTAAAAACTAAAAACTGATACCAAACAAACACGTAATCAATGATTGAGATTAAAAGTTATATATATATATATATATATATATATATAAAATAAAAAAAATAAAAAATAAAAAACTTTTAATCTCAACCATTAAATTAAATATATTAAAAGGAAGTAATAAAAAATGTAAAAATATAAATAAAAGTTGAGAGAACAGTGGGTTAATTGCATCAAGTGCAATACCCTAGGTAAACCTGATTTGCATGGGTTAATAGTATGGATGCGTATGTATCGTTTGTTGGCTTGAAAGCCAAAGAAGTTGCAGCAAAAGCAGCAGCAGTTTCAGCAGCAAGATCAGCTCCTGGATTTTTCTCATCGATCTTATAAGCTGGACGTGGAGTGGACATGTCTTCTGGTCTTTGCCAACATGCATGGTCAGAATCACCATCGCCAACTTGACCATACAGAACGTGTAGCTCAAGTTGGGCTTTGATCAAGCAATCTGTGCCCCATTTGATTGCTTCCAGTGCATATGGAAGCTGATTATTGTCCTTCAGTTGAGCTTGAAACTCTAATGTGCTCCATGAAAGCATTGTTATTGTGAATGCAAATGGGAAACCAAACTTTACGTTATCCCCAGCATCGTAATATCCTCCCTCGAGATCAAACTATTGTGTGTAAAAATATATAGAACCATTCATGTACTCATTGAAACATATATAGAATATTCACTTAATTTAATTATATAACAAATAAGGTTAATATGTACACGTACATATTAACCGTATCACTCCTTCATGGTTCAAAACTCAGTTTGATTATAATTACTACTAATCGCTAACCCGTGCGATGTATGAGAAAGTCATCAAAAAATATTTGCAAATGATATATATATAAATTCATATTAGAAAATTTGTAGAAAAGAGTAACATAATTAAATTAAATTTTGTTTAGAAAAATTAAAGTAGAACGTAATTGAATCAATATTTTGGTTTATTTTAATAAAATAATAAGTTCTAACCAAATTAAATATATATATTATAATTTAATGCGGAAAAATGCTCAACAACTTCATTTTTTTTTTTCTTTTACATATTCCCCTAGATTGATAGAAGTTGTAAGATAAATTCCCTAATATTTGAGTACTTGAACATTGAATTTGAATGGTTTAATGTGTAAGTTCTATAGATCATAATCATAGTTTTAAAAAATAGTTCAACCTACCAAAAGTTTTATAGTTCTATTAGAATGTCTAGGTGTTGTTTCCAACTGAAACATTCAAGTTATAAATCCCTCTACATTCAAGCTTACACATATTAGCAAAATGGATATCTTGCATTATTTTAATGATGTTGCTACTCTATATAGCTTGAAATGATTGTGTATGCAAGTGATTGTTGTAAACTATTACAAAAGACAGTGAAAGCAATGAAATTTGCAATCCTAGGAATAAAAATGTTTCTACTTGCAACCAAAAAAAAGAACCTCCATTCTAGACTCATAGAACAAATTTATGAATCCTTGATCCTCTTTTGAAGAACAAATATATTGTACTATCTATGATTACTTTCTAATAGTGCTTGCATAAAAGTTGAATGACACTTGAAAGAAATTATCAGGAAAAGGAGAATAAAAATGGGAATTAAAAAGGAGGATGATTTAGGGTCCATTTGGATAGGCTGTTCACAAAAATGCGTTTTAAAAACGAGCGTTATTAAAACGTGCGTTTTGAAAACATCATTTTAAAAACCACAAATAAGCGTTTGATAAAAATGTGAAAATATGCGTTTTTTTATTTTCAAAGCTACATTATGCGTTTAGATAAACTGTTTTAAAGATAGCTGTTTTGAGTGTAAATTCCAAAAAAAGACTTAACTATTTTGTTAAGGTTATTTTGTTATTTTTCCTTTAATCAATGATTTCTTAGTTAGTATTGAAAATATGTAATTAAGCCTAACAATTACATTAATAATAATAACAATAATGATGTTATCATTGTTGGAATTCATGGAGAGAAATTTATATAATTTAAAATTGAAAAAAAAAAATAAAAAAAAAATAAAAAAAAATAAAAAAAACAAGAGGAAGATATTAAAATGATTAGGAAAATAATTATATTAAAATAATTACTAAAAAAAATAAGCAGAGCTAATTGGTATAACTCAAGGGAATCAAACAAGTAAGAGCTAATTGGTATAACTCAAGGGAATCAAACAAGTATTAACGTAAATTTAAGATCATGAAATAAGCACAGCTCATCAAAGTCATTGACAAAGAGTTGAAACTTGAAAGTGGAGGTAGATAATGTTATCATTCAGTAATCCATTTTTTTTAAGATAAACAAGTTTTGGCCCCAAGGAAGAGGAACTGTAGTGACCTCCACTTCATAAGGCAAAGGTCCTCAACCAATTATGCAGCTCCCTTGGGGTTGTTTTTAAGTCATCCATATAGTTTCAAAAAAGTGAGTATTCAAGGTTATCATTTTATCTATTTATCAACCTCATCGAAGGGTCTATACTTCTACCACCAGTGGTAAAGTTTTGTCCCAAAATCTCTTAGCAGCAATGAGCCAATAACAATCATTCTTGACAAATATCTAATACAACTCTAAATAATACTCCTTTGTCCTTTTGGACAATGTTTGTATGATACTTAAAAACAAAGAGTAACAATAAAGCTCAAATGGCAGCTCATAATAAGTTTATTTCCCCACTCAAAGCCTCTTCGTTTTAGAATCACTTTTCAATAGTATCATCCCAGAAAGCTTGTTGAGCTCATATAGCAATCCAACTGAGAAACAAAACATGCAAACTCAATGGACCGTGCTAGCAGCAATCAGAGCCACTGCTTCTGCTATTAAAACATCACAGAATTTCCTATAGTTTTCCCAAAAAATGAAGCTAACCCAATATTAGTAAAAGTGCATGTGCAAAAACAGAATAAGCACTGTAGTTGAACTCAAAACCCACCCACCTCTCAACTAGACTATTCTATACCATGGTTGAAATATATGATTTGTGTTTTTAATTTTTGAATTTTGACGTTGATCGAGAGTGACAAAATATAATGAAAACAAAATTTTATTTCACTGCCAATCACTGCTATGTTTCCTTTATTGTGCTGCATATTTTTCCACAGAATTAAGTCTTCATAAATAACTCTAATGTCCACAAACAATTATGTTAAGCCTAGTTACACAACCTCAACAAACAAGATATAAAGAACATATATCCCAGGTCAAAATTTTGGCAAATAACACAGTTCAACACACCTCATAATAAAGACCTCCTGCCCAAACTCTCTCTGCATATCTAAATTTACACGCTCAGATACGAGGATGATGCTCAGCACAGCGCAGTGTATCAATAAAGGGGGTAGAGAGGGGAATTGGGATTGCCTTCATCTTTGAAAATTAATTCCTGGGAAAAATCAAAAAGAGCAGCAGCTAAGATTCCACTGCCCATCCTAGTCCTGGACAACATCTCAGCTGGTCAGAGGCCCAGTAACTATTATACTCCTAAGGGTATGAAAACTGTATATATATTGCTATATTGAACAATGTGTACATGGCAAGTATATATAATTCAACTAACTCTCTAATACTAAACGACCTTTAGCTTTGATTTATATCTCTAGATTAATGAGATCACAGTTCAATAGCAATCAGATCACAACCAATTCATCATCATTCAATCATTTCCAAAAAAAAAAAAAAAAGCATTAGAAGCTTATGAACCACTTGGACACCAGAAGGATTAACTTTGGATGCCAGTTCTACTAATCTGAAACTCAGTTCCAAATACTATAATTCTTTTTGAGTTGAAATACTTTTCAAACCTATGTACAAATTTGTAATTTTAAACCAACAAATTTGCTTGAACCTGTTAATAAGTAACCAAACTGTGCTTTAGAAGATGGGGGCTGCAAGCAAAGGAAAGAGAAGTAAAGCGTTTAAATTTTGCATGCCCCGGTTGTTGTGAATTTGCACAAAACAATACATGCTTTACTCTGAACCTGTGATTACAATTATCTCATCTGAACCTAGACTGCTATTGGTGCTAATATTCAAGGCAAATTTGAAGCTAAAAGTGGGAATGTCTCATAAGTATAACAACTACCAAGACTTAGAATCTCTCTAAATATGAATATTTTCTGCAATAAAAAAGAGCCATAAACACAATCCTAATTCTTGAATGAGAAACATAATAAAAAAAACTCCTTTATCAATTTATTCCCAACCCACCAAAAAAAAAAAAAACACAGGGGTCTGATTCCAATGATATCTATGTGTCTACAAATAAAGCAATAATTATAATCAAAACCCAAATGGGCAGATCTCAAAAGCAGCCAAAAACCCAAATAAACCCACAACCTAGAAACAAAAACAACGGCAACAACAAATCTTTCAGTCAAAATAAGTTCTAGCATTTAGGTTTCTAACAATGTGTAACCCACCATGCAAAAAGCCCAAATCTATAACATAAATTCAGCAAAAGAGGAATGGAGAATTGTTACCTGGCAAGCGAGATGAAGAACGAAGACCAGAAACAAAGCGGAAGAGAGCCTGTGGAGACTGAGAGAACAGGATAGCATATATACATGGAGGAGTATAGACTAATTGAGAAAACAGAGGAAGAGATATATATGGGGAAGGGATAAAGCTGGTATTTCGGTAAAACCGATTATCGTTTTGGCGCTATTTTGATTTTCTAAAGAAAAAAAATAGCGGTAACCCAATTTGCGTTTCTGAAAAAGTAGAGTTTCGCAATGTTTTGTAAACGCAAAAAATCTGGGTTTTGAAAACGCAAACGTGCTGATTTTTGTAGAGCCAAACGGTTTATAAAATTACGTTTGCACTAAAACGCACGTTAAGGCTTTGCAAACAGCCTATCCAAACGGGCTCTTAGAATTGCAACAAGACATTTCCACCAAAACTCAAGTTGGTATTAGCATGCCACATCTTATGAAATAGAGATTTATGCAACAAAAAATATGAGTATGGTTGTGCAACATAAAATGCAAAAGGTTAGGCTAATTCACTAACAACTAAAGGCATGAGAGTTTAAGAAAAATACTAACCAATTTAATTGGTTTGTGTTTATTTAAAAATGTTATAGACGTTTTATAATTTTATTGATGAAACGAAAGTATACAAATGTATGACATGTCTTAAGCCCATGACACCTAGTTTAAGTTTCCTGGTGGGTCAACCACAGTAATACATCACATATTCAATAACAGACTACATTTCACAAATTTTCACCCCACACTCCTCTCACCAATTCAAACAGGATCACTCATTCCCAACATTCTCAAACCCTTGACCCTCCAACTACCTTCCCCTCCTACCTCACCATTAACTCAACCACAAATCTACTACTCCTTGATCAGTGGCGAAGCTATAAATTTTTTTCCAGGCCAAGTTAAATAAAAAAATAAAACCTTTATTAGTTAAATTAATTGTAATTGAGCAAAATTTTATCATACATTATTTAATAATACTAAAATTATTATTGCACACATAGTGTTACATATAACCGTACACTAACTACCACTTCTATTTACAAATAAAGCCAAACAATTAAAGTGAGTTTGTAGTTATCTCAATGCTTCATTATAATAATTACACATATTACTATTATTAAATATAACATAAACAAACATATAAATATGATAATAAACAAATACAAATAACAATACATTGTTATCAAAACTAAGAAAAAATAATAATATTAAATAAAATAGTAAAACATTAAAAGTGAAGTATAATAAAATATAAAATAAAATGTATTCTCAAAATAATAAAATAATACTACATGTGAGTTGTAAACCACAAAATATTTACTCAGCTGTCAAAAGTCTCAATAGACTTAGTTATACGAACAGAGTTCTTAGTAGACTCAGTTATTTTTACAGTTCAAATATAAACACACAGAGAGAGCGGCATGCCACTGCATGCAGCACACTGATGAACAAAGAAATCGTCTGCATTTTAAGGTTAGAGATAGAGCCATAGAGAGAGAACCAAAGAGAAGAGAGGAGTTGCATAAGAGTTCGGGTACAAATTCCGAAACTTGAAAGAAATAAATTTATTTATTTAAAAAAAAATAAAATTCCTAATTGAATTATGTGTAGCTTAGCGTCATTGTTAATTCGTTACGACCATTTTTTCAACATGGCACTCCTTTGTATTTCACTAACAAATAACAGCATGAAGAAAACCAGTATATATATACCAGCCAAGGTTAACTTGCACCTATATGCTTTATAATTGTAATGAAGAAAAGAAAAGAAAAAAAAAAAAAAAAAAAGAGATAAAGATCGAAGAATAAAAGTTAATTAACAATTTACATAGTGATCAGGGCTATATATATATATATATATATATAGAAAAATGAAGTCTTTCTCAAAAAAAAAAAAAAATGAAGTCAAGAGTATCTTACTCCTGCTTCTTTACCATCTGAAGGCGCAGAATATGCACACCATTCCACTTTTTGGTGAATTGGCAATTCCCCTGAACGTTGGGCCTCATAATATAACAAAGACTTGTTCAGAGCTTCCGCATAATCTATTGAAGTAACTCCGTCACCATGAACCAATAAGAAGAAACACAGGCTAACCAAAACAAAGATAGTGCTAGAAAGCATTGCTCTTGTGTGAAAAAGCATTTCTCTTGTGTGAAAATAATATGAATGAACAACGCCTCGAAGATAATAACATAGTTTTTTCATAATAAATAAATCATAATTAATTTGGTATTTATAGAGTTATCATATATATATTCTGGGGCAATGGGGAATTAAGTTCTAATATTTTGGAAAAAAATTAAGAAAGATTCCAACTTAGGCATTGTGGATTAAGATAAATTAAAGTAAAATGTATTTTTTTTTGAGGAGAGCATGTCATAACCAACCTGTGAATATTCAATTCAATAAAAGTGTAAGAGGTGGTTCAATTAAAATAAAGCATGCCAACTAAACAATTTTAAATCCAATTCAACAATCATATATAATATATTAATTAATGGGAGTCTAATCGAGATTATAAATTAGATTGCCAAAAAAATTCAATGTAGATTATTTTTGCACTTCAATTTTGTGCTATGTGTTCTTTTAATTATACTCTAATTTTGTATCAATTATATTAAAAAACAAATTATTGCATCTAAATTTAGAAGAAAATTTTGAATTTATTATTTTTATGATATTATGAATATATAGTAAATATAAATTAATGCATCTAAATTTAGAAAATTAAAAAATATTTTAAATTTATTATTTTTGTAATATTATGATTGTATAGTCTATTACATATTAAGTAAAATAATTATTTGTGTGTGTATGTCTATTATGATTATTCACTCTGTTTATTTTAACATTAACATATTTTGGAAAATTAATAAGTTTTCAAAAAGACGCGTTTTCTAGAAATCTATCTCACATTTTCCTATGTTTAATAGAGATTAAAATAAGTTGGAAAATCTATCTCTTGATTTCTTTTATTTAGCTTGATTTAGTTTGATATGAGATAGAGTTGTTCTCCATCAAAATATTTTTGAAAAACAACTATATCACATTCCAAGTAAAATAAGAGAAGTTATTAAAAAATAAAAATAAAAATAAAAATTTTTGATACTACCAAACATAGGAATATTTTCACGTAAGGTTTTCCACATCCAATAAAACGAAACAGGTTCAACCAAGCTCATACTTCCCCACACATGTCCTGCCGTTATTGTTGGCCGCCGCCGACGACGACTTCAATGCCATCTTCTTTCTCTCAATCTCTCTAAAAATTTTCTCTCCCTTCAAACAAAAAAAAAACACACTCAGTTCCTCCAAAATTGAAATAGTTTCTCTCTCTCTTTTCAGAGCTAATGGATCAAGACCTCTTCTTCTTGCAAGGTTGCCACACCTAAGACTTTGCCATGCTTCAATGTTTCTTTGTTTTGTTTTGATTTCAGGGGAAGGGGAACGACGTTCCCCTTAATGTTTTTTTTTTTTTTTTTAAGATTTTTCTTATTTTCTTTTAATTCTGAATTTATAAAATAAAATAAAAAAATGCAAAACGGCGTCATTTCAAGAATTCTAACGGCAGCACTAATTGAGTTGTAATGAAGCCCTAAATTGACAAAAATTGAAAGTTAAATGACTGAATTGAAAAAATAGAAAGTCAGAGGACTAAAATGAAAAACAGTAAAAATTAGAGGGTCAATTTTACATTTTTGCCAATTATTTATAATAAATAAATAAAAGCAACGACCTTAATTTCTACACAACAAAAGCAGTACAATTGATTTTCATTAAAATATCTTGTAAGAAATACAAAGAATCAGCATATGGAGTCATTAGCTCGATCACTAGGAACATCTTCTAAGTTCTAAAAAATACTAATTAACAATTGTTGATGGTCATTTTGGAAGTCAAAAAGAAAGAAGGGGCCCAGCAACACGGGTAAAAAGGAGTTAATGTATAGATAGAAAAACCATTAAGCCCAAGCGGCAAGAATAATGAATCACAGGTCTATGAAATAAACAAATAGGCCTTGAGGAAGAAAACGGGCTTAAAGAAGCCCAGTAAGAAAGAAGTAGCAATCCCATAGGTAGTATATAATATAGAAAAGTGAGAATGGTCCACAGCAAGTCTGAAGTAATGCAAGTAAAGAAAGTAAGGGATTAATGGCAAGTCCATGAGCCCCAAGGATGAAGATAAGGTAATTGGGCCGAGGAAATCCAATGAAGTTAGTAAAAACTCATAGGAATACAGAGTTAGGGAAAGGGCCAAGGAAGCCCAAGGAAAGCAAGCGAGCCAAGGACGCCCACGAGAAAACAAATGGGACACAATAGCCCGCAAGTAATGTAATAGAAAACCAATGGCCATACTGAGCCATTGGGGGAAAAATAAACAACAAGCCCAAAGGGGCCCAGCAGAATTTGGTCAAATAAACGACGCAGCAGGAATGACAAAGTGATATGGTAGGAAATGATAGCAATCAAGGAGTAGGCTGAAAGAAGGTAAGGCCCAACATCAAATAAAGCCTAGCCCCTAAAGGGAGCGGGAAGTCAGAAAACAGCTCACATAAGAAGTCAAGGATGGACGGCAGACTATGCAGTCAAGCCTCCAGACCACGGCGAATGCATGAGCAGCAGGCAGATTTTGGACATACATGGAAAGGAGGCACGCGCAAGGCCCAAACATCACCATCCTGTACCCATCCATTACGGGACACGGTGAGGTCATGGGTCAGAGGTAAGAGGGTATGGTCTGGCGGTGGGGAAAGGGGAAAACCTATTCTGAGGTTCCTACTCAGGCTCTTTTGGGAGGAATGTCCTGCTGTGGTAGCATACCACCCAAAAGAAGTAAGGATGAGTTAGAATCAATAGGTGTATGCCTGGTGAGTAAAGAGAGAAAAAGCACCCACACTGTGGCAGGTAAGGGTGCCACAGTAGACAAACAAACAAACAAAACAATCTTCTTTGTCTGGTGAGGGATAGTGGCACAACCAACAGACTAGTAGTGGTCGGCAAGTACACCCAGACCAAACAAATGTGGTTAAAGGCTAAAATAGAAAAACTCGGTCACGGCAGGCACTATAAAAGGAGGCTCTTGCCGTGCACAGGGGATACAACAGAGACAGTAACAGGAACCTCTAAAGAAAACGAGGAAATAGAAAACAAGTATTGAGAAAAGAAGGAAAAAGAAAGATAAGAGGAAAATTAAAAAATGAAGAAAAAAAAAAACAAAGAGTTAGTTCGGCAGGCATGCACCAATAGATTGATTCCCTCTCTCCCTCTCAAAGTCCTGCTCTCTGCCAAAAAACAAAAAGGGTTCTCCTGGGCACCAACCATTCAAGTCTGTTTCCCTCAAAGTGATTAATTTCCACGACAGGATTTCCCCGGGAAATTATTCGCATTGAAAAGAAACGTTCTTCCCTCTCTGGTCTTGGTCCTATGGATCAGATTGATTTGATTTCTTTCTTTTGATTAACTCGTGGACTATCCACTTATTCTCCTTGCTTTTCTTTACAAAAGTTATTATTATTATTGTGATTATCTTTCTTAATTAGGGATTATTTAGTCACTTTGATTAAGAAGCTGAAGTATTTCTTTTGTTATTATTATTATTATTATGTTTGCTTGCTGCAACCCATCTAAAGTAGTTCTTCCAAGCCGAAAGCATGCTCTTGGCAAACAAGGCATAATTTACATACAAGCTGGACCAAATTGAGTTGCAGTTGAACCAGCCTCAACTCTCTTACTCAGAATATTTGGGCCCAGTACCGCAAGAGGCAGCCCAGCCCAATATCACTAAAAGGCCCACAACAACAATATCATAAGCCCTGATCCATGCAAACCCCTACTATCTACCTATACAAAAAAAAAAAACAAAAACAAAAAAACATATCATGATTAAGTAGGCAACAGTTACCAGCCATACTGCTAACAACTTCCACAAGCACAACCTACACAGCCACCGCCACCACCATCACATCAAAGCCACATCAGCCACTAGTTTCAGCTCCTCCTCTTCCTCCTCCAGATCCACCACCACCTCCAAGTCCATCACTGGGGTCACCTCCAAGACTTGGAAGGGCAAGGTCGCCTCCACTTTGAGGGACTCAGCGGCCTTCCTTGTCACCGCAGCAACATCTACACACTAAAACGTAGACGCAGAACACGGCCATTGCCAGAGCTGGTGCTTCCAAGCCGACAAGTGACAACCAAGGCGATCACAAAGTTCTTCATTTTCAAACACTACACGAACTGGGGTTTTTGGGGTCTTCTCTGCCAAAGCCGATAAGGTTAAGTATCAGTTGAAAGTGCCAGGGACGGAACCAGGATTTGAACATGAGGGGGGCAAGCATAACCAAAAAAAAAAAGTTTCACAAGTGTTGATTTTAGCCAACCAAAAAATGCACACACATCATAATATTAATTTGTGGATGTATTCTAATATTAATTTTTACGAATTTATCCTATGTAACGATTCAAAATATTTCTTGACTGGCAAAGTCAAGAATCTTTAACCTATATAAAAATTAATATATTTTTTTATTTTTCTTTCCAATATTTATTTCTTTATTTTAAAATTTTAAATTAAAAAAAAAAAAAAAAAAAAAACCCACAAGCCACAACAATATTATTATTATTAGTAATTTATTAATACAATAAAGTTAAAACAAAATTAATGGATATAAGATAGTATACTACTACAATCATTTTAAGATAACTTTATGAATATAAGATAGTGTATAACATATGATTAGACCCAAAAAAACAAAAAACAAAAATTTAAGTGCACGTGGCTTTATGTTGGCTACAAGAACCACAATGAGTTGTAGTCATCCTTGTCACAATCTCCAAAGTGCCTTTGTCAATTGTCATTTTGCAAAATAGAGAGAAGGCATGCAGTGAAGTCTAAAGGTTGTGAAGTTAGAAAAAAAAAAAATAGAAGAAGAAGAAAGCAGCAGAGGTGCAGCTGGCCAGAGAAGAAGACAACGATGGTGTAGCTGGCCAGATAAGAAGACTACGGTAGTGCTGCTGTACTAAAGGATTGTTTTGCTAAGGATTTGTTATTTGTACTTATCTTGTTGGTATTTTTTTATTTTTTGTACTGGATTTGTGATTGTCTAAAGGTTTTTCTAATTATCCAGTTTTATGAATTGTTTTGTTGGTTTGTCTAATGGATTTTCTTGATATGTTTGGGGCAACACAGCAAAGGGATGGTTTGATTAAAACAATGTGGGAAAACTCATGGGTCAATTTGTAAAAATATTTGGGGAGGGGGGCAAGTGTATACCATTTAGGGTCAAAAGTTAGAATTTTTTTATGGCTTATGCATACTATTAGTTAATTTTTCAAATTTGAAGGGGGCCATTGCCCCCCTCAGCCCAAGTGTAGTTCCGTCTTTGGTTGAAACTTGAACAAATATAAAGAGATGAACAAATATAGAAAGTACATGCAGTTTAACCTAAAACATTTATAGTTTTTTTTTTTTTTTTTTTTTTTTGGCTTTGCTAAACGTTAATTAATACGAGTAGCATTCTTAAAATTAACTAAAACATACTATGTGACTATACAAGTCCTTGAGACACAAGTATGTCTGAAACCTTTTGAACGCGACTACTACTTGGTATAACAAACAGACCAAAAAAATAGACCAACCAATCATTCTCTCTTAAAACTAGAGATTGAATAATATAAATAATATTTTGAAGATGATCACTAACAAAGGTGTCTGGGTGGTGTAGTCGGTTATCACGCTAGTCTCACACACTAGAGGTCCCCGGTTCGAACCCGGGCTCAGACATTTTATTAATATATTTTTTTTTGGGTATAATTTCATACATATACGTTGTCGTCTAGTTCAATTTCCTTTTATTATTGATAGAGAGGACTTCACTTTCTCTTTTTTTTCTTTTTACTTTTTTCTTTTTTCTTTTTATTATCAGGAGCACTTCACTATCACTCTCTCCAATCACAACATACATAAACATTGTCTTCTAGTTCAATTTCCTTGTATTATTGATAGAGGACTACACTGATTTTTTTTTTTTTCTTTTCTTTTTTTGTCAGGAGCACTTCACTTTACTATCACTCTCACTCCAACCCCAACATACATAAACGTTGTCCTCTAGCTCAATTTTCTTTTGTTATTGATAGAGCACTTCACTCTCTTTCTTCTTCTTCTTTTTTGTTTTTTAATATCATGAGCACTTCACTCTCATTGTCACTCCAATCACATTTATTATCACTTTAATTTGAACTTCACTCTCATTGTCACTCCAATCACATTTATTATCACTTTAATTTGTAAGTTTTATATACTAAAATTTTTAGTACATTGGTTTCTCAAAAAAAAAAAAAAAAAAAAAAATTAGTACATTGTAAACTCTACCAATTATATTCAATTAAAAAAATCCGTTAATAATAATTACGATGTAAATTTTGTAATACTTTAACATTTTCCTTGTTATTTTAGATTAACCATAGGGTCTCTATGGGTGTAGCTATGAACTTGGACATTCATGAAACCTAAAGTTTTGTAATATTAGAGTTATTCGTTTGCTCATGATATGGTAACAAGTAGAGTCCCAACATTTGTGACAGAATAGAACACCCTTCTGGGGGGAAGTATTGTAGAACTACCAATCACATTCTTAAATTAGAAGAAAAAAAAAATCAGTTTATAATAATTATATAGTAAAATTTGTATTTAGCATTTTCTGGTCATTTTAGGTTAATCCTATGGTTTCTATGGGTATAGCTGTGAACTTGGACATTCATATAACCTAAAGTTTTGTAATATTGGAGGTTATTCGTAGCTAAAGGTAAGAGTCCTGACATTTGAGACAACACAAAACCCTTTTCGGGACATAACAAAGCCGAAGTCATGCCAAGGGATAACGGACATGTTATTGAAATGAAAGTTGTCTTCAGTGCCCGAGTCAAAAACTTTGCTATGACTATGAGGGTCATGATTTCTGACCATTTTGATGTTATTGGAATAAAAGATGGCTTTAGCGCCCGAGTCAAAATCTTTTCCATGAGGTCATGATTGCTGAGCATTTGATTATTTCTTTCCCAATTTCAATTACATTCAAAGTTCCAAGATTTTTATCATGATTAAATTATTAGAACAATTTGTGTTTTATTGTATGCCTCAAGTATAAGGACTGCATTTTTTAAATGAAATAAATTTGCAGAACTAGGTACCTTTTAATACTGGCAAATTATGGTCACCGAGATCAAGATACAATGGCTAACCATTTGAGCTTAACAAATTTATTACTTTTCAAAATGATAAACCTGATTGAACTTGTATTTGTAGCAATCTCATGCATCTTCATCAGTGCCATAAATAACAAATTACTTATCCTTTGCTGTAAGTATCTGAATAATAGATAAATGAGTAAGACATGCATTCCATAGATAATTGGTCAGGAAAGTTCAACAAGTAAATGCTCAAAAGTTGGACATTACCATGCTGTAAAGAATAGAATGAAACACTTTGTTTGGGAGGGCCATAGCATTATGGTCTTTTTCAAAATAAGAATACAGTGCCATAAGGAAGCAAGTTTCAGCTATATGTTTGATTTTTTTCGGATTACAAGGGAAGGCCAGACTCACCAGTCACAATAGTCAGACAACATATAGACTAAGGCAAATGTTAATAAGCACAACATAGGTGTTTGTTAAGGTTGTACAAAAGTGGGTCCTATTTAATAAAATAAATAAATAAAAAGGACAAAAAACTAGTTCTTTTAATTATTTTAATATTTTCTCTCTACAAATTTGACCCACACTGAAAAATATGACATAAAACTGCTAATAAAAAGACAATTGTACCCAAAAAAAGTCAAAAGTTGGGTGCCCATTAACACAAACCATAAACTAAAAAGACTTGGCTCAATCACTGCTGCTCAGCGCACAGGGGAAAACTTGTACTTCAGAGTACATTTGTGTATAAACAAAGGTATAGACCAAGAGAGGAGCTATTTCTTATTTACATTTCCAAAAATATTACAAAAAATAATGTCCTCCTTCTATACATAATCTTTATATTGGGTTTTAAGAAGGTAAAACAAAAAAGACAAAAAAATTTTATATACATTAACAATGGAAAAGGGAGCAAAATCTTATCTGAACTGAGAGCATCTCTTCAGCCCTCCATGGTAATTGATATCGTTCTTGGAGACACTCAGTATTCCTGATTGCTCATCTACTATCTTGATGAGAAGCTTCAGTAATGGAACCTTGGATAGGGTTTTGCATGATCCTACCATGATCAACTTTTTCTGTACAAACAAAAAAAACGAATCAAGATAATGGTCTACTTGAGATGCTTACATCTAAGATGCTTCAATTTTCTTTTCCCTCCACTTCCCCACATAAGTAACTCATCAAGCATAAACGGGAAGTAAAATGTTCATGAAAACTAGAAATTTATAGTGGAAAAGTCATTTTTGATAGGGGGAAAGCACTTCTTTTGCCTACCTTTGCACGTGTTAGAGCCACATTAATCCTATGCCAGTCACCAAGCAGTGAGGAAGTGCAGTTCCTCGGAATTTCGCTAGACCTAACAAATGACACCAGTATGCAGTCCTTGTCTCTTCCCTAGACGAAAGGTAAAGGGAAGTTATAAGTTACACTGATATAGGATGTGATCTTCAAACTTAATTAACAGTACCAACATAACAAAATTTCTATAAAAAATAAAAAAAATAATAAAAAATAATAATAATAATAATAATAATAATAAACAAATAAAAATGGAGAGGTTGAGTGTTCCTCATCACCATTCAGCTAGGGGGACAGAGAGAGGTGGTATTATACTATTATTAGTTCAAAGGTTGGAGTGTAACTGTTGGATCCAAATAAAGCAGAATGAACCCCTAAAATTGATTACATCTTTATCACAAGCTACAGACAGTAGAAAAGAAAGACTGGTGCATTTGGATGTAGCTTTTTGCTAAAAGCTTATTTGCAGAAGTTTGTTAAATTATAGTTGTACACAAAAAATGAGGCGGCTTTAAAAAGTTGTAATAAAAGCTAAAAGAAAAGGCCATGGCCAAACAAGTCATTCAGTCCAAGTAAAATTTCTGGTATATAAACAATCAAACAACAATCAAACACTTAGCCTAACCTGGTATTTATCAATGGTATGTATCTCCACAGAGGTTGTATACACAGCATGGCGGATGAGATTTGCCTGTGAATTATAAGGGGTAATGATGCCAATATCTTCCCCTTCAATTCCATTGTTAACCAATTGCTCTGTGACCTTTATAATGAACATAATAAGGAACAAATATAATTCATTAGAGCTCTGAACAACTCACAGGGACTGGTCTTAGGTAACAAGAACTATTTATTATTATATTTAAATAACAATAATACCTCTGCAATTATGTAAGCTTCAACCGGGTTATTCACAGTCTTTTGATCTTTTGCCTCAAAAGCAGGCAACATATCTGATTTGTAAAAAAGAAAGAAAAAAAATTATATGCAAGAAATGATGCCATATAATGAAACCACAGTAATAAAAAATGATAGGCAAAGCAAAAGATTATGCATTTATAACCTGTATCGATAAATATGACTGGTTTGGTTGGATTCAAAACCTGCAATTATGAATCACTTAGTGAGGCCATTTAATATTTTGGAAGTTTAAAAACAAAATATGAATGTCAACAGCAGAAGTTGATTAACCATTAATTTTAAATATGACGCAGGATCAGCACAGAAAATTACAACAAAGCCTTAGAACTTCCAACTGCAAATAAACATCAGCTTCAACCAAGAAGACACTAAATCACAATGGAACTACATGGAAAAAAATGTGTTTACCTCCTTTAGCCATGATGAACAAGACTTCAAACAAGAAAGCTTAAGTTTCGCACTAGCTATTTCGGAGGATCCACAGCGTAATCTGTCACCATATATCAAGGCATTTGATAGTTCCATAACTCCTTGACACATACGATACTGCATACAAATCAGCCAAGTAAGCATTCCTGTTACAGGAGTACCAAAAGAAGAGTCAAGCCATTAAATTCAAATTCAACTCTGAATTCAGGTCACCTGGCTCTGCAATGCTGAAATTGCCTGAGGATGTGCTTCAGATAGCCTGCAAAACAAGCTTATTCCCATTCCATTCTCCCGAGCCTCTGTGCTCTAGAAGTAGATAAGCACAATACTTCATGAGCTAAAAAAATTACAGCAGGAAAAATTAAGCAAGTAGAACTATAAACACAAAAGATATAATACCTGGACAAGAGGTGGTAGTTGATAATGATCACCAACAAGGACAAATGTTGAAGCAAACATCAAGGGTCCCAAGGATACCTGATAGGATATTCACTCATAAACTCATTACAAAGTTTTTATATATATAAGTAATAAAATTTTATTAAAAAGAGACTACTTCATGCAAAAATGGCATAAAGTATCCTAAAGAATTACAAACAAATACAAAAGGTTATATACTAAATAACAAACTCAATTCTCTTCATTAACAATTTTTCAAACCACCACACGTCTTAAATATAAAAAGTGACTGCCAATTAAACAAAAGTGGTTGTGAATGTCATCAGTTCAAATCTTATCCTATAAATAACATATATTCACTGCCCACATAAATGATTAAATATTCATTCACACACATATATTAACATATATATAGAGAAGTTTATTTTTTACAAATCTCTAGGCCATCAAAATTCAGTACTCCCATGCTTTAAATATTAGTTTTACTAAAACTACGTGCCACAATATCATGATTTCCACTTGTCTTAGTTGTCTACAACATAATGCCTGAATTCCAATCTCTTAGTATATATCACATTAATTTAGGTTCATTATAAAAAGCCAACTCAAGGTCCTCAACAAGAAGAGTTTGATTTGTAGACACACTAGAACAGATCAACAAGAGAGAAGCATACCGGGAGGGTAGTCTGACCAGCTTCATCCATGATGCATACATCAAATCTCTTGTTGGTAAGCAAGGGGCTGGTAATTCCAAGACAAGTAACTGCAACAACTTTGACTTGTTCTAATCTTATTTTAACATCTTCAACACTTTGTACATTCATTGCTGTCATAGAAAGCTTTATCACATGATGGATAACAAATCAACAGATTCTATTACAAGGAATGCTAATAACAATTTATAATCTCACCTGAAAAGCAATTCCCCTGAACTTCCTCATGCACAGCTTCATATCTTCCAATACGTACAAAATCGATGCCCTGCTAATTTTTAAACTTCAATACTGTGCACAAAAAATAATAGTAATAATTTAATGAGGACATAAGAGTGACGTATCAATGTGAGGATACACACACACATTCATACATATGAGGACCAATCATATGAACAATCACCAGCCGATTTGCAAGCCCTTCATAAGTGGCTTTTGAAGATTGAGTAAGCACTGAATATCCCAAGGACAGAAGACTTTTAACTGTTTCTTAGCGAGCACTCTGGTATGCCTAATGCTATAGGGGAGAAATATTGATTGATGCGGAAAGAATAGGCACGATTACCAATGAATCAAGGAGGCAATCATAGTTAAGACCCCAATTAGTTGAATAAAGAAGGTAAATTTATGAATCCAGTACTATGAAGTTGAATTTAAGGCAGTTATGGGCACGTTGCTTAAGCATCAGACTTTTCCTTACAATAAAACATTTTTATTTAAGAAAAAAGGAAAGGTAACATAAAAGATCAGAAGTGGCAATAACAAGAAAGAATATCCCCTATGGTTTCATTATCTGCAGCAAATGCTATACTTACATACATACATATATATATCAGGATTGCCCATTTTTAATTTGAGGGTTTCTCTGAATTTGAAAGTTATCACTTGGTAAGTTTCCATACCAAGAGTCAATCCAATTAAGTCCGTAGCATCTACCAATTTCGCCATATCCCCCATTTTTGTTTTAAGATTAGGATCTCATTATGATGTCTATTTTCCTTTTTGTCTTAAACCTTTTTTTTTGTTACAGCAAAGAAAGTTTTCATTACAAAACAAGTTACTTACAAGTAAACAATACTTAATAAGCAACACAAGAAAAATTAACACAAGTAGATAAGTACATTCAGTAGCCACTTGAAGCATAACATTACAAAATAGACAGGCATCAAAAAAATGAATTAAAATGGAAGAAACCAAACATTTATAGTAATCAAGATTAATAAAAGATAGTGATGACCTGAGCTTTTAATTTTATAAGCAAATTATCTACGGCTGAGTTCGTGTAAGATGTAAGCAAAATGGATGCCCCTCTCATCAACAGGGCCTTCACTGCATGCACCATTGTAGACGTCTTGCCCGTTCCAGGCATTCCTAGTATTAGAGTGTAATCCTTTGCTGTGAGTATCTGAATAATAGATAAATCAGTAAAGAGAAGTATTCCATATAAATTGGTCAGACTAGCTTTAACAAGTTACTGCTCAAGAAATTGGACATTAGCATGCTCTGCAGAAAACCTTAAGAATAGCTCGACGCTGATCATCATTCAAACTCTTCTCTGACCAGACGTATGATATTGCTGGATCCTGGCTGAATATACATCCACTGTCAAATTTAGGAGCCTACAAGGACATAGAAATGCAGAATCATACAAAAAGGCATTATACAATTAGCGAGACATTGACCAAATAAAGTAGCAACAAACATTTACCTCAAGGTCAACGATCATCTTCCGAAGATGAGTACTTTGTGAACTTTGTAGAAAAAGTTGTACAAGGTTAAACCTTCAAAAAACATCAAGCTTGAATTCAGCCCTTGTACATGGGCAGGGTGGGTTGGAGGGACATACATCTCACAATAGTTAAGTTCATGTAAGTACCTCATAACTGCAAATGAAGTCAAAAATTCATCCTTGTCAATCCGCCAAACTTCTCCAAAAAGATCCTGTGTCTCTAAAGAAGGATTGCTTTTGGGAAGCCGTAAGCGCTTAGAAAAAGAAACCTATAGTATTATAGAAGACAATTTGAAACTGTGTTAGTCATTAAAATATCATAGTTCAAGAGCATAGACTACTAGGCTCTTTAAGAAATCCATTTGGAGCAGGTTTAACATTAATTAGCTAAAGTTTAAAGTACTAGATACAAATAGAAACATAAGATGTAATACTTACGGAAACATGAGAACGACTTATCTCTGTAATGACCCCACTTGCAATGGTTTGATGGCCAGATTCAGTGCTAAGTATCTAAACATAACATCAGGGAAAAAAAAACTAATTATTATGTCAAAAAATAAAGATGAAATACACCACATGATACAGAACTTATATATAAAAATCCTTTGTTCCACTTTATGCTCCAGACTTTGGTTACTTTTTGAGGAAAAAATGACATGTGGCAAGCTGTAACAGGTGGAGTATACAGTGGAACAGAGTGCGATAGAGGATTTTTATCCCATAATTTTATTAGGGTAACAATTATGCAAATGAGTGTGCGCTCATTAAGCTTGTATGTTGCTTTTTAAGCTTGTATGTTGTTGCTTAAGAAAACAAAGTCCAGATTCTCTTGTTCAAGTGTCAATAAGATCAACTCTTACAAGTAAAGAACAGAGTAGCAATCATAATAGACCAAAAATATTGAGCAATCCATGCCAAACCACTACTCTATATATATATATATATATATGTCCATAATTGTTATAACAAGTGTAGGAGGGAGGATTCAAACCCTGGTTCTCGTCATAAGGGAGACCAAACTTAGCTAAAGTTACATCATGCAAAAATGTATTACAAGAAAATAATTGTACCACATAATCTCCACTTCTAAGTGTGCAGTCCATATCACTTTTTAGAGAAGAGGCAACACTTAAAGGATCCCCGCCCAATGCTTTGACATTGATGGATGATAGATCTCGATGCACAAAACGATAAATGAACCGGTTTTCTTTAAGAGACTTCTGATGTGGGAGTTTATCTGAAGCATCAAGAACAATAGAAGAAAGACAACCTTTGGAATCATCACTCTTTGAACTATGCGAACGCCAGATTTGTTTCTTTACAAGCTGAAATAGCGAAGGGGAAAGAGAGGGAATAAGCAATTCAAACAATTATGCATAATATTTTGAGGAGATATGTTTCAATAAAAATGCATATAATGGCTTCATAAAAGCACCTCGATCTCTTTAGCTTCCAAGTCAATCAACCGATCCCAATGCCGAAGGAAAATGGAATGAGAAATGGTTAGGTGGTTAGTATGTGACTCAAACACATCTCCTAACCCACTGCTTTCAGTGCTTCCACCATGTGCCTACATCAATGACATATTAAGGCCAATGACAAATACCAATACTCTAGCATCTTTAAGCCCATATGACAATGATTGAATTTTGCATAAGCCTTTTACAAACCCCCTAGGTGGGTTTGGTTTTCCCACACTTCATGGATATGGGATACCAAACAGAATGAATGTTCCACAAACAAAACATGGGGATCGCTAGTCTGTAAATGAGATTCTCATTATTACACTCCCATGCCCAGCAAACAGAAGCATTTAATGAGCAAGAAAAGCTTTTCACAGTCCATAAAGATTACAATTTTACCTTATGATAGATGCTACAAACATTAAGATGGCGACAACCTTTACACATGCTCAAACTCTGTTGAAAATGGAGATACTTTCAAACAGCAATCCAAAAAAGAGCTTTCCAGAAACAAACTATAATTAACAATTCAGTAACAACCATACCTGTATCATTGCAGGTAGTTGTTGTATTGTTGATGCCTTGAGAATATCATTTGCAAGCTCATTACGACGCATAATTAACCCAACCAAATCAGATCTTCGAACCACGATCCCCTTTACACAAGGTCTATACACTCAAAAACCTAAAAGTTTTTAGAGAAACAAAGGGCACAAATATATTTTAAACTTACCTGTGTCTGACCAGACTGAAGATAATATAGAAGACCTGAATCAATATGCTTCTGGTACCTAAATAAGAGACCAAATCAAAATAAATAAATAAAAGTATGCTTTCTTAAAGGTTCTCAATAATAGAGGCATGTGACATCCCTCCACCACAAAAAATATATATACAAAGAGAGGGGATGATATGCACACCTCTCAGACATAAGGAGAGTGTATAAGATTACTTGTGCACTGTGCTCCATAGATGACTGCAAACATCACTAGTGTCAAAAGAAGGATAATACCAAAGAAGATGAGATTATTTGAGTAGTTCAAATTTTCATTATTCTAGCATTTCTTTTGGCTATCAAATCACAGTTAAGACCATAGACTTGCCTGGCCATTTGATGCTTTCCCAGTTTTAAACTCTAAAGGCATAATCTTCTCATGAGCTTCATTTTTGTTTGATATTACATTGGCTCTGACTGAAGCATCAATCATCCCTTTCAAACCATATTTAGGGGCCCAAGCCATCTCCTCAATATCAATTACCTACATTTACAACAGAAATCTTCTAAATAATGTTGTTTACATGGAAGTGCATGAAAACTAGAAAGTGGCACTCCATTTACAGTCTCAACCTTCATAACTAGAACTGTCTCTAACAAAGACTACAAAGTAACGGCAAATAGAGAACTACAATTATGATAAATATATGAATAAATCAGTCAAATGTGTGCTACAAAAAATTGATCTTCAGATGAAGGTTTGACATGAATTTATAGACTGCAAGAAAAAAAACTAGGGTACATGCTAATCAAAATATACACCTGCCACTGTGTATTTTTCATATGGTCTATTAGAGTTTTTACCAGTGAATGCATATTTAATCTATGCAAAGTCAAAAAATGACAAGTCATTCTGTTGCAAAGAGGTGAGATTTCTTGCCTCAGATATGTTAACCTTTTTCAGCCCCTCATCAGATCCAAAATCAACAGAAGGAGCCTTGGAATCCTGTCAACAACAAAATGATTACATCATTAGTCCCAAGAGTTGGATGTTTGACTTATAAGGTATAAAACAAGAATAGGAAAAAAATACCATGTGTAGTGTAGATCATATAATAAATATCTAAAGGCATAATCAGAAAATTTTGGAATTTGGATGGCAATGGGGTGGATTCATGCCTTCCAACCCCCCCTAGAATGCGCTGAATTTGGGAATGGGACTCACACAGATGATGAGTGTAGGTATTTTACACAATTTTGATTCTGGTTATAGGATATTACAACGTTTTCTGTTGTTTATAACCACTAAGATGTCAGTATATACACAATAAAACAAGAAACAAAACCACTACATACTCCTCTAGAAACAGAGCAAACAAACAAATGAATAGGCTCCATGCAGGAATTAATGTGGTTCACTATCAGTCCAGTTAGCATGAGGTTAAGCTTTGGCAAAAACAAACAAAATTCATACTATTGTTGAAAGGTAATCAAGAACAAAAGTACCAGCAATAAGAATATATCAGCCCACCTGTGAATCTTTGAATGTGATGATCCAATTCAATATTTTTGGGATAGCCTCAATCAAGGTTTTCTGTATATCATTTTCATTTACTGCAAAATCCACATGTGGGAGAGATTAGAACTTTCAGACAAGATAATCCATAGAATTAACTGATGGCATTTTATTCGAAATATTTTGGTGCTTGAAAATGGACCACCAAACTGATGCAAATGCTTCAGTTCTATGAGTGCACAATAATGATGAGCATGGAAAACATTGACAGTTTAGAAATTACAGTTAATTGCCAAATATATGAGTTTGCACCTCCACATGCATATAAGCTTTCAATGCTTTTCTGGAGCACTACTCTTGCATATTCCTCCAGGAACTTTATTGTTGGAATTTCCTTCATAAGTCCAGCCTGAAAAAAAACAAAAGAGATCACATATGAAGTTCATAATATATATATATATATATCAATCAATCTTTCAAGGTGGTAGAGCGAGTTTCGAAACCTGAAAAATTTGGTGCAGCAAGGTACCAATTAATGCTGCAGTTGAATACTCACTGCACTTTACCCTCTCATCCAAAACTGTTCGCCTAGGGCAATTGAAACTACCAGCAACCTAAAAAAAAATCTTGTTATAAGGAAGAAATGAAGGGAATATAAGCTCAAATCTAGTCAACAAATATGCTTTTAAGAATGCTTTGTAGAATCCACCAGTAGGATAGCCACAACACATAGTCACATAAAAATAATACAATATTCATCAAGCAGGTGATTCTTACCCGTGTTCCAGAAACCAATACATCTGGGTGAACAATTATAAAATTATTGTCACGATCCACATTACACTTTCCCTCGTCATCAAATTCGCCAATCACATTTACAGTATCTCCAGGTGCAACGATGCTATAAAACCTGACAAGAAATGAAAGAAGGAAAATTTTGAGGAATGCTAAGAACAAAATTTCCCCAACAGTGAACAGCCACTGATTGACCTGTACAACCAATCAGGATCAGCAAATCTTCTGCATTATATGATTCTCAGTAGATTATAGGCACTTGGTACAACTTCTAAGGTAGTAAATATAAGACAGTCCTTTTGGAAATATACCAGTACTAACTACTAAGAAAGCAAATAGGATGACTATATCAATTAAGTTCTTGGCAACAATAAGGTGAACCAAACACTGGATAAGTATATGAGGAGACCAATAGATACGAGCTATATATCAAACATACCAAGCCAATAGCTAAGAGGGGTTAATATCCAACAATAATTCAAGTTATACTGCTATAGTGAAACATATGAGAGCAAAAAGATTGTTTTGCAGATACAGCCTCTCCCATCCAAAAGGGGTTATGTTATATAAACTAGAATGATGCTGGACATGGATTTCTAATCACATCAAGCAATCCAGGTTAACCTTACAAATCACAAGGTTAAAATGGGCATTAATGCAAGCCAAACTATTGTCAAGTGTTATAGTATTAATGATGATGATTATGAGTATTGAAAGCCATGAGATCATGCTTGTACATCCAGAGATTTCAGTTGTATGCAGTTCATTTTCCAGAACAATTAACAAGTTGAGATGATCTTATAAGTTCAAAGCAAAATTTTACAATTGGGGGGGGGGGGGAGGGGGGGGGGGGGTTTTGACACTGGAAGAAGAAATAAAATTCTTCCACGAAAGAGGCATTGAATTACTCACCACTCTTCCCACAAATACACAGCCCGCTCTTCTCCGCTACACTCGTTCAGTAAGCGAAGAACCTGAAAAGCAATTGTTCAAGTTTACTACAGTTCTAGCTCCATTGGAACAATGAATTGGTTTGTGTATAAGGCTTACTGAAAACCTTATATGGGCATTGAGTTCCGGAGGAGTCAGCAGGCCCACGCTTCTCAGACACCTGTAGCACAGATGCATTGCATATAATCAATCCTTAAGAACTCATTCTTCCCTTTATCAAAGAACCATTGAAATAAAGCACATCACCAACACAAGGACATAATATTGAATCAAAGAAGTAAAGCATACCTCCAATACAAGAAAATTACGATAGGACAAATCCCCAATGACATCTTCTGGTAAATCCACTGCCACTCTTTCTACTGTAGGATCAACTTCAACAGTCATCCCATCACCATTTCTATTATGAATTTTCGATGAATATGCCTCTGTATCATTAGATATGGAGTCTTCAACAGAAATGACATCTTCTACTTGATCCAAAAGTTCAAGTAATGCCTATGAGAATAGACAAACGAGTAGATATCATTGGTAATTACAACTACGTTATGAAAAGACATATTAGACTTATGTGCAACAAAGCATATCAGGCTATCAGCTTCCAACTCAGAAATCGAAAACTTGTGCTCCATGTTCATGCGATAATCAATACTTAAATTGGAAAAGTGGTATGATAACTGAAGAGCATAAGTAAAACTGCATAGTACAACCAAACCTTTTTGTGTTGTCTTAAACCTAGTTGATCAGTTGCTCCATTGCATGCTACACCATTAGTAATCTGTGGTTCAGTTACAGCATAAATCAGACTAAGTACACACTTAAAGTTGGCAACTAAAAAAAACAGTGCAAGAAATCAAAAACATTTGAGTCCTAAATATATAACTTAGTTAAGAGGGTACTATTATTGGTCTTTTCTTGAATCGTAAACAATAAACCATTTAAAGAAATAGTTTTTCTCAGTTTTCCACAAATTGTCAGCCTATGAAAACAAAATTACCTTATCATGGCAATATGAGAGAGAAGGTGGAGTTCGAAACGGGCTCTGTCCACTAGCAACTCCAGTACTAGTCAATTCACTTCCATTTGCACACAAATCCATATCCTGATCCAGGTTAACCCTTTTCACCCCAACCCTATTCATGGATACCAAAGATCTTTCAGCAGCCTTTCGTGTCGGCGATGAGAGCCACATCTCAACCTTCCCAGCTTTACCGGGAGAAATTGGTACCTGCACTAATCACCATCACTCAACCATCTGAATCAATCAAAACATAACAAATTGACAACAGATGCATAAGGCAATAAAAAAAAACATGCCTTTTTTTGTGAGCATTGCTTCATGCGTAAAGAGTTGAGCCTCGATGAATCAGCCAACACTCGCATCATCTTCTCTGGCACACGCTTTGAAACCGCTTGGAGTCTTTCGTTCACCGGAGATATCTTCCACGTCACCTCATCACCCGCATCATCTTGGCTCTGCTTTATCAACTATATCACCATAATTCAAGAGTTAAAAAGTAATTTACACAGTTTACGCACTTAAAAGCATTTTCACCTAAAAATATTAATTAATAAATGAATATATGTATCAAAATCATCAGAATTACAGAGAGAAAAATCAAAATGTGGACTAAAATGGGTGCTATAAGAAAATTGAAAACTGTGATATTTATCAACTATCACCATGCTGTTGTTTACAACAAATTTAACCCCAAATTAATAAACTTTACTCTAATTAGTATTCATTAAGCATAATTAAAAGATTAAAATAAACAATTTACACAATTACTACACCCTAAAAGCATTTGCACCAAAAAATTGTTAATGCTAAAAGAACATATTAATCAATATCTAGTAAACACAGGCACTTCATTTAGGGTGCTATACCCGTGTCATATCTGTATTATACCCGTATCATATGGTGTCATGCCAGCCATTTCAAGTTATAATTATTCAAAAATTGCTCGAGTCATTGTGTCGTACCCATATCCGTGTCCATGCCTGTGCTTATTCAATATCAAACAGAGAAAAAAACAGAATATGGAATATAATGGATGCTATAAGAGAATCAAAAACTGTGATATTTATCAACTATATCACCATGTTGATGTTCACAACAACAAATTTAACCCCCAATTTAATAAACTTTTCTCTAATTAGTATTCATTAAGCATAATTAAAGGATTAAAATATATAATTTACACTATGCCAAAAAATTGTTAATGCTAAAAGAACATATTAATCAATATCTACAAACAGACACTTAATTTAGTGTGTTGTACCTATGTCGTATCTGCATCGTATTTGTGTCATATGGTATCTTACTAGCCATTTCAAGTTATAATTTTTCAAAAATTGCCCATGTCGAGCCCATTTGGGATGTAATGCAAGTTTTAGCTTATTTGAGTTTTTTGCTTCTTTTTTGTACTATTCATAGTACCATGGCACTTTTTGATACTATTCATGACCCTTTGTATTCTGTTACTTTTAACTTTTTTTTTTTTTTTTTTAAACTTTCAGAAAAAAGTTTTCGATTTCAGCTAAATAAGTTGTTACCAAACAAACCACGTGGTCTTAGATCAATATTAAGCAGAGATAAACATAATGTGGACTATAAAGGATGCTATAAGAGAATTGAAAAACTGTGATATTTATCAACTATATCACAATGTTGATGTCTTCAACAACAAATTTAACCCCTAAATTAATAAACTTTACTCTAACTAATCAAAAATAATAATTAATCAAAATTATCAAAACTCAGCAGAGAAATATCAGAACGCGAACTATCTCATTTACCATTCCAGGCGAGAACTTGAAGCGCTTGAGAGACACGGACTTGGAAACCTCCGGCGACACCTCGGAGAGATTCTCGTCGGCGGCGTTAACTCCGACCAACACCACGTTCTCCTCCGGCGTATTCTGCGAAACGGCCTCGTTTCGATCGGGTTTCTTCGAAGCCGGTCCGTTTTCATTGCTCCGATCAGTCAACACCGGAGCCGAAACGGCGGCGGCGTTAGAAGTGAGAGGAGGCTTGGGGTTTTGAGAGGCGTTCTGAGTCTGAGTGTGGCGATCGAAGAAATGCTGGATGCCGAACTTCGAAGGCGGCTGCGGTTGATTGCTGTTATGGTTCGATTTCTTGATGGATGAGGCTGATGATGATGAAGAATTGGGCTTTTTTCTTGGAGGCATTGGAGCTGAAGAGTGAGGATTTTAGGGTTTTTTTTTTTTTTTTTTTTTGTTTAAGTTGTTGATTAAGCTTCCAATAATCCTCAGAGAGTGTTTTTGTTTTAGTGGAGTATTTTTGTTTTGTGAATTTCAGATTTGTGATTTTCCCGCCAAAACTTATGGCGCTTTGTTTTTATTTTTTGATAAAATCATATAATATTGTCTGGCTGGGGTTTGGGGAGGAGGAGGAGGGTACGTTTTGGGCCTTTTCGTGGGATTTGGAATTTGGACCTTCTGGAGTACAGACGGGTGGGATTTTGGGCCAGTCACCAGACCAATTTGAGCCCAAGTTTAATAGCGAAATTTATCTATACTAGGGTTTTTTTTCTTGTTTGGACCGGAATTTTTTTTGTTCCCAAATACCCCTAGTTTCTCTAGATTTAAGTAGAAATAAATCTTCACATCAAAAAAAAAAAAAAGTAGAAATAAAACTAAAGGGTAATTTAGTAAAAATACATGTCTAATTTGCACTAAAATATTACCTATAACATAGGAATACTCTCCCACTAACCCACTTTTTCAAAACAACTACATGTTTATTGTTTTTTTAAAAATACGTTATTATTATTTATAAAAAAAACACCACGTACTGATAGTTATAAAAAAATAATAATTAAATAGTTATAAAAAATAATAATAATAAAATAAAAATTAACACACGCACTGATGAAAAAACTAACACACGTATGGATAAAATGTGGGTATTTAAACACATCTACAGTTATTAAAAAAAAAAAAAAAAACTAGCCATACACCCGCATTATCATTAAGCAGTTATAATGTTATCAAATTACTTCCCATCCACTCTAAGTCGCTCTTTGTCTCTTTAGGGTTTCCGTTGTGAAAATTGAGAATGGTGGAGCTTTTTAGTCCTTGTCCTCGTACAAGTTTTCTGTTCCCTCGAGTGGCTAGCTGCTCAGTAGGGCTTTATCACCTCACTTCCTTCCACCCAAGTCCCAATGGATGCTCTTGAGGGGCTCTGGCATAACCTAAAATTGGATGATGATGATGAGGAATCGAGGATCAACTGCTCTAAGGAGTCGCTTTCTCCACGTACCCTTTTGGTGGTGAAGTTTCTAACTAGAAGGACCGTGAACATTGAATCAGTAGTGCACACTTTCAAACCCTTGTGGCGTACTTAAAAGGAATTCAAAATCAAAGATATGGGGAATAATAAGTTGTTCTTTGATTTCGAAGACGAGTATGATCTGGAAAGAGTTCTAGAACATGAACCATGGACATATGACAAGCATTTGATTATTCTAGAAAGGGTAGTGGAAAACATCCCCATTTTTACTATCCCTTTTTGGTTCGCGTCTTTCTGGATTCAAATCCATGACCTACCAGTGCATTGCCTAACAAAAATAGTTCATGATTCGATAGGAAGCTCTATCGGGTTCCTCCTCAACGTGATTGAAACAGAAGAAGAAGGAAACAAAGGCAGTTATCTCCGCGTTAGAGTCCAGGTTGATGTTTCCAAACCTCTTAGTCAGGTGCACAAAATATGGTCGGAGGGCAGGGTCATCAAATGGGCTACCTTGAAGTATGAATGCCTCTTGAACTTCTGCTATTGGTATGGATTGGTCACCCATGATGATCAAGACTGTGAACGATGGCTTGCAGCAAAAGTTCGCTACTAAAAATGGATCAACAATATAGGGAATGGTTGCATATAGATGCTGAATTTTCGATTAAGAAAACTTCGATCTCTATCCATGGAGTTAGGCAGAACTTTTCTGGCCCAAATCCACGTTATTATGCCAGCAACCAATCTAGGAAGGAGGGACAAGACTTGGAAAGGAGACAATATGAGTCCAAACCTCCATTAGCTTCTCAAGCAATGACAACGCCAGTCACAACTAGCATGGATACACCCATGACTAATAAGGAAAGTCTGCATGAATATTTAATGGTGATTGATTTTGAGGAAATGCTACAAGAGATCGACAAGGAATTAGGCTTAAATTCCGTAAGGGAAGATTCTATTACCAAATATGGGTTAGTCAACTCTACTTTTGAAAACATTACTACACGAGATTCTTCTGTCTCTATGGATAACAACCTGTGTGCAAAGCCCGGCCCACTCCAAGTTCAAAGTCCATAGCTGGTTCTATTTCCCCCAAAAATCATTTTGAAAGCCCGTAGCCAGTTACCAAGAATAGTTTGGTTTAGCCTAAGCCTAAGGAACATGGGTCAAATATACACGAACAGTAAAAAACTCATCTCAAAATTCAGTTTTGCCTATAACTGAGTCCAGAAGAGGCCCTATTACTCCTAAGAACTTACACCCAACCAAAAAACAGAACTTCTTCAGCGATGTGGTCCCTTGTTCTCCCCCAGCGGCAATGGCCAATGTCCAGCCACACCGAAGACCATAAAATGCATCAGTTGGAATTGTCGTGGCCTGGGGAAGTCAAGAGCAGTTCTCGAGCTCACCGAACTGGTGAAGAAGCACTCTCCATCAATCGTGTTCCTGATGGAAACCAGATCAAAAGATAAATTTCTCAATAATCTTTGCTGTAAATTAAAGCTAGAAAATTTGTTTATTGTACCTAGAAATAACATAGGTGGAGGTTTAGCCCTGTGTTGGAAAAATGGTTTTAATTTGCAGGTACTAAGCTCATCTTCGACTTATATTGATGCAATAGTCAACTTAGGAGTGGATGACACCTGACGATTTACCAGTTTCTACAAAAATCCGGTAATAGCCAACTGGGAACACTCTTGGGCACTACTTAAGCACTTATGTCTTCAAATGAATCTCCCTTGGCTTTGCACAGAAGACTTTAATGAAATAGTGAAGGCAGCGGAAAAAATGGGCGGAGCACTTCAGTGCAAGCGAAAAATGATGGATTTTCGAAGGGCTTTAGATTTTTGTGGTTTTAAGGATTTGTGTTTTGTTGGCTCGCCATTCACATGGTGTAATAATCAGTTTGATGGGGTGGTTACTTGGATCAGATTGGACAGAGCAGTGGCCATATCCTCTTGGTCTCAAATGTTTCCTTTGGTTTGGGTTCATCACGTATCAAGTTCTTTGTCTAACCATTGCCCTTTTTGGATTTGTTCTAATGATGAAAATATTCACTTCTACAAGCGAGGAAGGCCTTCTATTTTGAAGCCATGTGGATGAAGGACAATCGATGCACAGGAGTCATCAAAAGTGCTTAGGAAGGTCACTATACTAACAACCCCATGAGCAACCTAGTAACCAAGGTTAATGCTTGTCGGACCAAACTACAAACCTGGAGTCGCCTTTCCTTTAGCCATATTCGAAGTCTACTAATCAAAAAAAGGAAGCTATTAACTCAAGCTAAGGCTTTATCAATGGCAAGCCAAAACCATGAGCAAGTAAGGATTCTGAGGGGGGAAGTTTATGAATTATTGATCAAAGAGGACTGTATGTGGCATCAACGATCAAGACTGGATTGGCTTAAAGCTGGGGACCTCAATACTAGCTATTTCCACAGCCAGGCTAGCCAACGAAACCGTAGGAATTTTATCTCCAAGTTGATTTGCAAGGATGGTTCAATTGTTGAGGAAGAGCAGAGGTTATGGTCAATTACTTCTAAAAACTGTTCACCACAGCAGCACCTTCAAACTTTGATGTCATTCTATAGGGGATAGAGAGGAAAGTAACACTAAGGATGAATTGGAGTTGACTAAAGAATACACTGCTGTGGAGGTAGAGCTAGCCCTAAAACAGATGAAATCCATTACAGCGCCCAGACCTGACAGTATGCCCCCTCTTTTCTTTAAACATTATTGGGATACCGTTGGCCACGAAGTCCTTGTAGCAACTCTCTTTGTCCTTAACTTAGGTATTACGCCCCCCCTAACATTAACCACACCTACCTTTGCCTTATGCCAAAAATAAAAGCTCCAGAAAAAGCGAAAGATTTTTGCCCTATTAGCCTTTGCAATGTTATATACAAACTCGTCTCCAAAACTATAGCAAACAACCTAAAGAAATGCCTCCCCAATTTAGTGTCTGAATCCCAGAGTGCCTTCATGTCCAACTGCCTCATCACAGACGATATCCTTGTTGCTTTTGAAACCTTACACCACCTAAAAAACAAAAGAACAGGCAAAACAGGTTCTATGGCCTTGAAACTCGACATGAGCAAGGCTTATGACCGAGTTAAACAGAATTTTCTTGAAAGCTGGATGGACAGATTGGGTTTTGATAAGAAATTGATTGATTTGATAAGCTCTTGCATCTGGTTTGCTTCTTTTTCAGTGATGATAAATGGCGAACCTTATGGCTTAATCCACCCCCAACGAGATCTTAGGCAAGGAGACCTTTTGTCCTCGCATCTCTTCTTGTTGTGTGCAAAAGGCCTAATGCTCTTATACAACAAGCAGAGGATAGTGGAGCAATCTAGGGAATGTCTCTATGCCAAGATGGGCCTAAGGTGACTCATTTATTTTTTGTGGATGAAAGTTTGCTTTTTTTGTCAAGCAAACAACCATGATTACAGGTTGTGCTGGAACTTCTAGATAAGTATGAGATGGCATTGGGACAGCAGATTAACTAAGAGAAAACTCAGCTCTTTTTCAGCTCCAACACGGACTAGCACACCCAAACTTCGATCAAGAACAGGCTAGGAGTTTCAGCCACATCCCATTTTGAGAAATACTTAGGCCTACCGTCCTTTGTAGGTCGAGGGAAGAAGCAAACCTTTAGCTATATCCAGGAGAGAATATGGCACAAAATCCAAGGATGGAAGGAAAAACTGCTTTCACAGGCAGGTAGGGAGGTGCTAATTAAATCTATCATGCAAGCTATGCCAACTTTCATTATGAACTGTTTCAAGTTCCCAAAAAGCCTATGTAAGGATATTGAGTCTCTCATCCACAAGTTTTGGTGGGGATATAAAGGGGATCAATGGAAAGTTCACTGGATTGCTTGTCATAAATTGTGTCTTCCAAAATGCTAAGGTGGATTGGGCTTTAAGGATATCAAAAACTTCAACCTTGCACTCCTTGGCAAATAAGTTTGGCAATTACTCCATAATCAAGATTCGCTGTTTTACAAGGTTTTTAAGACAAGGTACTTCCCATCCTGTTCAATCATGGATGAAGGGGTGAAAACAAAGGGATCTTATGCGTGATATAGCATCCTCAAGGCCCATCAGGTAATTGACTTGGGGTCCTCATGGTGTATTAGGGATGGTTGTAGTGTTTTGATTAGAGGTGACAAGTGGCTACCAAATTTGCATTCTAGCAAAGTGATTTCTCCCCTAAAAAACTTCCCAGTGAATACTAAGGTTTGTGCTTTGTTGGTAGAAGATGACAATAGTTGGATTGAAGACCAGGTCTTGGAGGAGTTTCTGCCTCACGAAGCTCGAGACATTCTCAGCATCCCACTGAGCTCACGCAAGTCCAGTGACACTAGAATATGGAGGAAAACAAAGAGTGGTGTGTACTCCACTAAATCTGCATATTGGCTTTTGGCTGAGTCAGCCACAATGGATCAACTAGGGCCTTCAAACTCTTCTTTGAGTAATGGATTCTGGACAAGCATTTGGAAGCTCAATATCCTGAACAAGATTAAACAATTCTTATGGCAGGCTTGCTATAACTCACTTCCAACTAAAGGAAAGCTTTTCCATAGGAAGATTACCACCAATATAACTTGCGAATGCTGCCATGACCAAGCTAAAGATACCATACGCGCCATTTGGGAATGCTATATCGTCAAAGAAATCTAGTGGGAGGAAGAATTCTGCAAACCACAGTTATCGGATCACTTTGTTAATTTTTGGGATCTATTCATGGGAATTCTCAATGCTCAGGTTCCACAATTAGCAAAGCGATTTTATTTTATTTCCTGGAGCATTTGGTATAAAAGAAATTCTACTCAACTAGACTCACCCTCGTTGCCATACTCCAAGATTCATGCCGACACCATTGAACTACTTCAAGAATTCCAAAGGGCCTAAGACTGGTCACCACTCTTAGAGCAGCCCCTTTCTTTAGTTCACTAATCTCCACCACCCAGCCCACGATTTAAGGCCAACTTTGATGGCGCTATCTTTCAAGAAATAGCTACATCTGGTCTTGGAGTGGTGAATAGGGACCATGAAGGCCACATTATTTGCGCTCTTTCTAAAAGAATAGCCTTGCCCCCATCTGTCGAGGACATCGAAGCCTTAGCTTGCAGGAGAGCTATCTCTTTTGCCCACGAGATTGGCTTGCATGAGGTCGTATTTGAAGGGAATTCTGAAGCCATTATCAAATCTCTCAAGTCAGATGCAGTTTGTATGGCGTCCTTTGGTCACCTGATTGAGGATTCTCTCCAACTTGTGGCTAGTTTCAGATTCTTTTCTTTTTCCCATGTGAAACGTAAAGGAAACTATGTTGCTGATAAATTAGCTAAACTAGCTAGAGGATCCCATCTCCCTTAAATTTTGTTAGAGGACATCCATAGTGATGCTACCAATCTTGTACTGTTTGACAGAAGTTTCTGTTGATTAAATGAATTCATGTTCTTGTTTCTCAAAAAAAAAAAAAAAAAATACTTCCCATCTCTTCCATAAAAAAAGAAAATACTTCCCATCTCCATCCTCAAGTCCCTGCTTTTTATACTAAAAGGAACAATAGTAATAGGTGACTACGTGCCAGAGGAAGCCACTTAAAAAGGTATTTACTCATCATTTTCTTTCCATTCATGTTAATTTAAGCTTTTATGTTTTTTGATGTCACCAAATTCTATTTAATACCACTGTTCTATAGCTTCTTTTGGAATTTTATGTTTACAACATATTAATTAAGATCAACAGCTATGAGACTTACATAGCGGATGTGTAGTCAACGGCAAAAATGTAAGTATCTTTCATGACCTCTATTTAGAATGCCTCATGCGTGTTGGATTTTCTATATTACATTTGCTTTTATGAGTTGTCATTCACTATTTGCTTTCCTGTATTTGATTTATATTTCATTTCCTTGCTTTGTTATCATTATCTTTTCTATACCATTATTTTGTCTTCAAAAATAAATAAATAACACTCATGTTTTCTTATATTCCTGTTACACTCTCACGTTTCTTATATTCCTTTTTTTTTTTTTATAACTACGTTTTTTATATTCCTGTATTTTGTTCAAATATGAGTTCTTATCCTATTACACTCTCACAGTTCCTCCTTTTTTTTTTTTCTTTTTTTTTTCTTTTTTTAATAATAACCAAGTTTCTTATATCCCTATGTTTTGTTCAAATATGAGTTCTTATATAATATATGAGTTCTATTTGAACTCAAATTTTCTTATATTCACGTTTTTAAATATGAGTTCTTATATTCCTAAATGTCATCATATGCAATTCAATGGATCAATGCAAATTATTCTTAACATAACGGTATTTCCCTTAAAAAAAAAAAAATACAAAAATGTAACGGGCTTTTTAGCCTTTATTCAGTTACTTTCATAAACTAAGATTTCGTTTGGTACGGGGTAATGTTTTAGGATTTCTAGAAATGTTGAAAAATTCCTACATTTGGTTGCAAATCACACAAGGAAATCAGATGCCATGAGTATCTGGATTCCCACATAACCCTTTTATTTTAGGAATGTGGATTCCCTTTGAAACAGGTGGGTATCCAGATTTCTAAGCTTAAAAAAAATTACATTTGTTATAAATTGACAATTTTACCATTTTTCACTCATCATTTAACCAATGGAGATAAACATACTTATAAAAAAAAAATGGAAATAAAACATAAAACAAATCATCAATATCTATTCCTTTATTTTTATTTCTTCCCGCCACAACAATATAAATGTTAAATTAAAATAAAATATTTATATCTCCTATTTGGGATTGGTTATTTGCTAAAATAAAGTAAAATATTTATTTTTATTAACAAAACATGATGTTGTGATTTTCATAAAGAACAAGAATTTAAATAGTTATTTTGTATTGTACATGTTATTTTGAAATGTTAGACTATAATTTTAATGAATTTGTCTTAATATATAGTTTATATTTTGTTTGTTATTATTTATTTAGAGGAAGACTAAAAAAATTGATATTGGGTTTATAAATTTAAGGATAGTATGAGAATGAGAAAAATAAATAATTCCTTTAATATTGCTATGAATAAACCAAATATAGGAATAGTTACGTTCCAAGGCATTCAGATTACAAGACATCACATTCCAAGGAATCTAGATCTCGGGGGTAGTGTGGATTCCCTTGTATCAAACGCCACCTTAATAGTTATGTTCACATTTTCAAATATGAGTTCTATTTGAACTAAAATTAGTTTTTTAAAACTCAAATTGATATATATATATATATATATATATTTTTTTTTTTAAATTAGTTCAACGCTGACTTAGAGTTTAGAAAAAAAAAAAAAAAAATCTTTTAACTCCCACGTAAAATACTATCTACAAAATTTGACCACACTTTGCTTGCACTATCCTTTTTATATCATTATCTTATCTTATCTTATCTTCTCTTCTCTTTTATTTGGTCAATTTGATGGGTGTTTAATATTTTCTCTAAGTAATGAGTATTTTTAAAAGAGTGAGAATGATATATATTTTTGTCTATCTTCAAGATTTTCGTATCTAAACTTTAAGAATGTGCACTCGGGTGTGGATCTTCAAGATTTTTGTAGCAAAAATGTAAGTATCTTTGATGATCTCTATTTAGATGCCTCATGAGTGTTGGGTTCTCTTTATTACAGCAAATTAAGTTTGCTTTTATGAGGTGTCATTCAATATTTGTTTTCTTATATTTGGTTTCCTTATTTTGTTATCATTATCCTTCACCTTAATCTCATCTGACATTGGTTTTTTTTTTTTTTTTTTTAATAATTCAAATATATTTGTTTTGAACTAAAAAAAAAAAACAAACTCATGCGTTTGGGTGTTCTTCATTTTCTTATTTCCTTATGATTATCCTTTTTTTTTTTTTTTAAACTATATATGTGTAAGCCTTTTCTTTTTTGTGTTAAGAAATGCATTTTCTATGGGGCTATATTTTTGTCTATTTTTTTGTGGTTATCGGGTTTGACTAATTATTTTAGCGTATATGTTCTAAGTGGTGCTCTCTTTTCCACCTATTATTTTTGTCTATTGTTTTCTTACATTTAAGCCTTACTCTCTATTTTTTTGTATCTTTTTTAGGGTGACATATCAACAATTTTGTTAAATTACATAGTTGGGCACATTGGATGAATTCAGGTGAGCGAAGTGGCAGTCAATCTATCAAGTAGTTGTTAAAGACCATTTTTTGTAAATATTGTACCTATATATGCTTGTATCTATTAATTTGTGTAACACTACGTTTTTAGTTAATTGAAACTGTTACACTTTAGCTTCATTTTTCTCAATCATATCTCTTTCATATGAAATTTAATATTGCCCTTTGACGTGCCTTTCATTGCACATTTTCTTAAAAAAAAAAAAAACATTTTTTTTTTCAAAAAATTAAAGGAATTATTTTAGCGCATGTGTTCTAAGTGGTGCTCTCTTTTCCTCCTTTTATTTTTGTCTATTGTTTTTCTTACATATAAGCCTTACTCTATTTTTTTTTTTGTATCTTTTTTAGGGTGACATATCAACAATTTTGTTAGATTGCATGGTTGGCACATTGAATGGATTCAGGTGAGCAAAGTGGTAGTCGATCTATGAAGTAGTTGTTAAAGACCATTTTTTGTAAATATTGTACATATATATGCTTGTATTTATTAATTTGTGTAACACTACGTTTTCAATTAATTGAAATTGTTACACTTTAGCTTCATTTTTCTCAATCATATCCCTTCCATATGAAATTTAATATTGTCCTTTGTCATGCCTTTCATAGCACATTTAAAAAAAAATACATTTTTTTTTCAAAAAATTAAAGGAATTGTAACGTTGATAGCCCTTCTTAGGTTTTTTTTTTTTTTTTTTGGATAGCTTTTTTAAGCATGCTAAAATTTAGTCATGGATGTGTACTAAGCGCCTATCTTTTAGGATTAAATATAATTACAAAATTACCATTTAAAAATTTTGAATTAAAAAAAAAATTATGCATTTACAACGTGAGAGTCTTTAGCATTTCAAATTTTTGTTATGATTATGGGCGTGTAATAACTAGCTACCTTTTAGGACTAAGTGACCACCTTTTAGGATTTTTTTTTATAAAAAAATTGATAACTCTCATTTAAAAAATATGTTAATTGTGAAACTCTATGACTGGTATATCTTCTTCTATCATTACAAAGTTCACAATCTAAAAGGAATAATTTTCATTCATTAAACTTTTGGGCTTGGGTTCAAAAAAATAATAGATGCACCAAAAAAATTACATCGCTTAATATTAAACTTAGAGAATAGGTGGACTTCTCAAACAGTATTCTTGGTGTTTTAAGAAATTAATACAATTTAAATTTTGTTTCACTTCAACTGAGCCTTAATCCTATTTCTAGTTTCGTTAAAATTAAATATGAGGGTGTGACAGGCATTGAAAATTATATATTAAACTCAAAATCAGCTACCGATCAATTTTAATCCAACCTAACAATTAAATAAATTGCTATACAAATTAAATCAAACAAAAAACTATATGCACAACGAAAAATACACAAATGTATATAATAGAGACTTTAAAGTCTCTATTATTTCATTTCACAAGATTATGCTTGATGTTTATTGTACTTATCATTATTATGTACATTTTAATTAAAGTTTCTACTAATAACACAAAGTAACACATTTTGTATCATAGGATCATGGCAAATGTTGTTGGAAAGCAATTAGAATGTGGAACAAATAACATTGCTCCACCATAGTCGGCATAATATTAATAAGTTCACCTATTCCATGTTTCAGATGTAGTGAATTATTTTACAGTTTTACTTGATGTAAATATTTCACTTTTCTACATTGATTCATCAACTTCTTCATAATAGCTTTTGTAAAGGTCATCACATGTATTTTGTAAGTAGTTTTATTGTTACAATTTCATTATGTATTTTCAATATATGCACTATTTATAAGATTTATTTAGAGCGTCTTTTTTTCCTTCCCCTAAAGGTTAATACTAAATTATAGCATCATATTCCAATCAATAACACGTTGATTACTGCTGTAGGGGAGAATTTTTAGTTTAGCCCCTGCAAGCCATTTGTCCTATTTGGGGAGCCAAGCCCGCATGGTTTTGTTACGAAGGGGTGGGAGTTTAGGATCTTCACCTTAGAGGCTTTACACCTTAGTCCCACATCGCCTAAGTACACGCCCCACTCGCTCTTTATACGCCCTTGGAGCTTGCATGAGTGTACCACTACTACATGAAGATCCTGAACTCCCACCCCTTCGTAACAAAACCTTGCAGACTTGGCTCCCCAAAGAGGACAAATGGCTTGCAGGGGCTGAACTAAAAATTCTTCCCTACAACTGCATAAACAAAATAGGCAAAAATGGATAATAATTATAGAATACTAGCCTATGAGCACGTGCTCAAAGGCTTTTCTATTTTTTGAGTAAAATTTAATGATTTGCATAAATTATAATTCGAGATTAATATATTTTCCAATCTTAAAAAAAAAAAAAAAAAAAAAAAAAAAAAAACCTAGGAGTGTGATGTGTGTTAAGCATTTGTGGGTGAAATAAATTTTTCATCACAACCCTAGTTTTTTTTTTTTTTTTTTGGTGATTGGAAAATATATTAATCAAAAATTATAATTTATGCAAATTATTAAATTTTACCCAAAAAATAGGAGAGTCTCTGAGTATGCAAGTGTATACACATATACACAGAGTTTGGGTACAACTCCCACAAAAAAACTTAACATGACTGTATATTTTGAAAAACTAAATGTTGGATTGTAAGTTCTTTATGTTCTTAACACTCGTGTTAAATTCAATCCATAAACTTTTTTTTTTATAATTATTTTTATATTACAAAAACTTGAAATTTAAAATTTTGACTAATTCATTGATCTTTGATCTTTTGAAAATTTTGCAAGTACAGAAGATATAAGAAGAAAATATAATCTAATGGTTGATTTGTCAAAATTCATATTTAATAAAAAATAATTAAATATATTAACTGGAGTTGTAGCGATTGGTTACAACCAAGTTTGCAACCAAACTTTTTCCCAAACAAAAAAGTTTGTAGCCAAACTTTGCCCGTATACATATGATTGAATTTCAGTCTATGGTGCCCACTCTATAATAAATATACTTTATTATCAAATCAAGATATTTATTGGTTTTTGGTGTAAATAAAGTTCAAACCCCAAATTTCTTATTCGAAAATATGAAACTTTACCAATTAAGCTTTAAGTATTAGGCAACCAAACAACAACAACAAAAAGTTGAGCTACATTTTATAGTGGGGTTTTCTTTGGTACACCCACTATAATTAAAATCCTTTATTTCAAGAATTTAGTATTAATATTTATTTATAGTGGTGGCAAGAGTTCTCATTCCGCTTTACATAATGATTGGAAAGTGTGGAAGTCGAAAACACTTGTTTGGGCCAAGGCCTCTACTAATGCCCTAATCGTCACAACTAATTTATGAAGGGGGGAGGGGGGGAGGGGGGGAGGAGGTGGAATCCACAATAGAAGATCTAAACAAGTAAAATCTAAGTCCAAGTGGATATATTATTGATTAACAATATGATTATTCTCTTGCCGAGGTCACAAGCAACCATAGACAAATACAATCACTCTCTAGTTGTTCTTAACACACTCACCCAATCCACCCCTTCAATAGTGGGTTGTCATGATGGAAGTCAAAAGATACTTATCATATTATGTGTCTCATCCCCTCTTTTGATGATGAAAATAGATTTTAGAGATATAAAGCATTGTTCAAGTTGGTCATTTAGCTTTCTCAAAAAAAAAAAAAAAAAAAAAGTTGGTCATTTAACATTAAATGTGGCTTGTGTTAGGTGGAAACACCTAATTAATGCAAAGGTGTCTATGCCACAAGCCATCTCACATGGCTCCTTAGCCGGATTTATGGGCTACGTCTTCTCCTCAGTTGCTTCATTAGCCATTCATCTCCAGTCAAGACTGTCCATGGTGCAGTGAACTTCGTTAGCTCTCCTTCCCCTCTCCGAAAGGCCTTCATCCCTTTTTTCAAACCTAGGCCTTCCTTCTTTCTCAAGGGATGTGGGCTAGGCCAGGTACCTTGGACCACCTTGTTGTCATAACATCCTCAGTCCGTGAAGCGCACTTAGGAGATCCCCCCCCCCCCCCCCAACTCCCCCAACAGTAGAATTTGAGCAGTTCGAGTAATGATGCTTCAACAAATGTGTTATGCCCACAATTCACCTAGTGGTACACATGATATTACTCATTACCATCACGTGGCGTGGGTCAATGAGTCTACATCAGAAACCCCCTTTTTTATTTAGCAATATATATATATATATATATAAAGCTTTTCTATTGTGATTTTGTGATAGTCGGATACTTAATTTAAAGTTTAGGATAAACAATGTAACTAATTTGGCATAGGAAAATTATTTAAAAAAAAAAAAAAAAGGTGCTGGAAAAATACAATTTTTATTTATTAAAATCATGAGGCAAACAGGTCAAGGCTATTACTAGTTCACAATCATCAACAGTAGCAAGTAGCCAATGAGAACTCATAATTACAGAATTGGAAAAGAATAGAGAATCCTCATCTTTTAGGTCCCTTTGAGTACACATAAGTTTTAACAAAGAGCAAGCTCATCAATTTATTTCTATTTTAAATTGTTTTATATAATTCCTCTCAGTTTTCAAAACATTTACAACAAATGGTAAGCATCTCATAGTAATTTGATCATTTATGCAAACAATATACGTAGAAGAATATTTGATTGCTGGTTTCAGGTTTTAGGTTTGTTTCACTATGTAGCTGTTTGAATGTTGTCGTACTTTACCGTGTTATGATGATGGTAAGTCCTTTGATGAATTAAGGAAATCCACATTAAGCAACAAGCCACATGAAGATAGTTGACCAGATTGTTAAAGAGAATGATGCCACACCATAAGTCCATAGCATAATGACAGAGCATTCACTCTCTCCAGTCTTAAGCAACTGAGAAATAGTACCTGCCAAGTTCATGACACAATGTTACTAATTCAAATTTTTACATATAAAAAAAATGATAGGTAATAAGACTTTTATTGAAAAAATTGAACATCATGTTCACGATGGTGAACACTCTAAACAAGAAACAAATACAATATAATCAAGAACTAAAGGAAAAAAAAGAATGTTCAAAGTAATATAAAATTTTTACATATATAGTGGTTTGTTGAGAATATCACAAGAAGGAATGGACAACCGAACATATTTCACCAAATTGTTTGTTTACTTTGTTATTAGGCTTGAGTTCAAATCTAGTAATGAATTGTTTAAACTTGGTTTATTTACTTTAATATCAGGCTTGAGCTGAAGTAAAGCTTAAAACTGAGCTCAAATTTTCTGTTTTTACTTGGTTGGTTAATCTCATTAATGGGCTCAAACTTGATTAAACCATCCCTTGCTGAAAAAACCTATATCTCGAGAGTCTAGATTTGTTAATGCATACTACGCATCAAATTATATTCTGAAAATATACTAATTAATTCTCTTGCACTTCCATAGGAATAATGTTTGCAAAACATGAAACTAAAATGCAAGTTTTGAGAAAATTTTCTTTGTAGTTGATACATATTAGCAATGGAAAGAATGTATTATCTTCAGTGTTTAGGAAAACTTTGGGCCAAACTTGGTTTTGTTCAAGCTTGGTTCATTAAGTAATTGAACTTCAAACTCCTGATCTTCGTTTGTTTAATTAATGAACAAGCTGAAACGAGCATTTTCTGAAGCTGAACTCAAGCTATTCACTCAGACATGTCTTATCACCTAAGACACAGTGGCAAAAACGAAATCTTTCATATTAGCGGACAAAGATCCACTTCTGCAGGGTCTAGGAGAGGAAGTAGGTAGGCAACCTATGTCATTTATAGAAAATATTGGCAAAACATTAGTACATTAAGGATTAATCTAGTTGATTTTTAGAATGTTCAATCAATAAGCCTACTCAGTCTGATCTTGCCTAAATATTTCTAGCAAGCACAAGGTATATATGGCTTTCAATCATAAGGCTTTAACAACAATTGCCAACAAACAAACGAATCTGTTAAGCAATGTGAACTTAAACAAGCGCAAATATGGATACCACCTTAGGTAGCATCTTTAGAAGCATTATTCATGTCTTCGATACTTAATGGGATCAAAACTGGTGGTTTTAGGCTTGAATAACTGCATTTAATAATCACCAATGGAAATTCAGTGATCACACATACCTACAGTCATAGCGGGTGGAAGTGCATACTGAAGCATAAGTGTAAACTGATATAATGAATCTGATCCCACCATGCCAAAATGGTTTGCAGCCTTAACAATAACAATACCCAGTAAAGGCGATATAATGTACCGAATTGCAATAATCCCTAGGACAATTGATGGACCTACTACAGATCTCTTTAGACCTGTAACAACAAATATATTAAAATAAATATCAGAAACCTTTCACGGACAATTAATGAGGGGATTGAGCCAACCCAAGGAATACATAATAAAGATTACAGCCAATGTTAAAAGCCACCTCTAAGAAGGTTTGCTCCAATTAACAATGTCATACATGGTATTGCTGCCTCCCTGTAGAAGAGAAAGGAAACTAAAAGGATTTAATGCAGATTGGCAGATATAGAACACTCAAGCTGCAAATCAGAATGTTCAGATTGAAAAGAAATTTTTTCATGTTGTTCCATTGCTTCTAAGTTGTAAGAGTTAATGGTTCATTAGGGAAGACTTAATTGCTCAGAGGAGAAATACTGGTTATTTTAAAAGGCCCTTCCAGGCTGTGCATATTTGACTATAACAACTATATGTACTTATACTATTGCTGCTAATATATTATTATGGAGTATTTACTCGTAAGGATGGACTATTGCTGCCAATTGTACTTCTAAATATAAATGGAATACTTTTGCTGAGAGTTTTTTTTTGCTAACATATATGTAATTGATTTTTCTGTCTGATGCATTGGTCTTCTCATGGGAGTGATTCGCACATGTTCATTCCTTAAATAGAATTATAAATTTAACTTTGATATGTGCATATTAGCACTACTTCAAGTTGCAAATATAGGAATTTTAGAGTTTAGAATTGTGAGCAGAAACTTGAACACCAAAATCAAACTAAGACTCAAGCAGTGGGAGCTTATTGAGCCTGTGGCAGGATTCATACCCTATCAAACTCACAGAACTGTAGATTGCACGAAGAGGAGCATCATCACCAATTAGTAACTTTCGAATTGGAGAGACTATTCCAACTGTAAACGCAATAATCTATAGAAGTAAAATAAGCATATTATTTAGAGATCCCTGTGTGGCAGCATATACACAACTTAAAAAAATTTTAAAAATAGATATATTCTGAATAATTATTTTGAGCATTTGAAATGAGTCAGGCAGTGCATTATGTCATTCCCCATTTAAAGTGTATAATTATATTCAAGTTTCAAGAAACATAAAATGTTTATTTTTGGAATGAATATGCTTCCAATATAATTTCTCTAACTCAAGGTCAAGATGGAGTGAATTCCTCAGATTATCTATTTTCTAAAAAAAAATTAGGAACTGCAAATTTTACTGGAATTAGAGAAGTAAACACAGACCATATTGATTTCTAACAGAATAAAGATAAAGCTTATGCCGAATAGAACAAGAACTATGAGAATACCGCTGAAATAGTAGCTGGTGCAAACAATTTTTTGAGGTCAATGTACCCATAGAGCTTCTTAAGGTGCAACTTAGCCTTCTCCAGAAATGATACCTATCAAATGAATCTTTAAAAGGTTATTTTATTCAAGAAGAGAATGGGGAGAAAAAAGGGAAAGAAAAGCTACCTTTACTAGCACTGAAAATCTTCAGTATAAAAAAATATATCTAATTAATATTATATAAAGTTAGATTGTATGAGATATACAAATTGTAATGTGATATTAGTCAAGAAGACATGTGGTAACCCATGTATTGGAATTAGTGATCTATACTTAAAATGAATCTTATTTCACAAGGAATCATTTTAGGATAGAAGAGTAAAATATTCCATTCAACTTTACAAAATTTAATAAAAGTACAACTATTTTATGCGCTCAATCTCCTACATTGAAGCTATGTCCTACATGACCTGCACATGCGCTAGCTTGCTTCTTAATGTCCTCTGATCTTCGTACAAGCATTTATCTTCTAACTGAGAGTCTAATGTTCTAGGTTAGGATAATTTCTTCTTTATTTCTCATTGATTGAATTGATCATGAGTGGAAATCAAATTTTGAAAAAAGCAAGCTTTTGAACATTATAAATGGGAAGCCACAACAAAAGAATATCAGAAGAAACCTTTGGTTCTCCTTCACATCCAGTAGAAGGGACTTCAACTTGATCTGTATATTCCTCAGAGGTGGGGCAGCCCCTTGAAGAAAGAAGAGCTTCTGTGCAAATCTCTGAATATGGGGTTTCCTCAGAAGTTATATCCTGGATTGTAGAGTCATTTGTGTCAATTTCTTTAGGGGCCTTGTTTGCAGATAACCGCATGATAGCATACACATAAGTCCATAAAAATACTTCTCCTAGCTGGACCATCAAAACAAGAAACAACAAAATGATTGAAATTAATCCGACATATTTTAGGAGCTGTAAGACATACAAAAGTAGATTAGCTCAAGAAGAGCTTGGGGTTATTGATATAATTTGTGACTGAAAAATCATCCAATTCAGTTATACAGATTAACTGAAAAATGGGACATACTATTAGAGGCACTGAGAAACATGTTATCATTCAGATCAACTGGTCAGCTGGTCTTTCTGTGACATCCATTTATTTTGGGAATCTTAAAACAAGAACAATAGACTATTACCGCCATAGAAAGCGCAGCATAAGCCTCTCCATCTGTAGAGCAAACAGAAGAATCTCCAAATGGACTATTATCCTCGTCACAGACTGCTGGGAGTATAATCAGAAGTAAGGTTCCTAAATTTCCTGCACATGGCAATTTCCCTCTAAATATATCATGGACAATACCTTTCAATCATAAATAAAATGGTGCATGAGATGGTGAAAAGTTGCAATTGTGAAACTTAGTGGCATAACTAATTCTTAGAGTAATGTACTTCAATGAGGGTTGATCATTGTGATGCAATGATTCACATTCACTCCTACTTGCAGTTAATTTGGTACAACCATATCCAGTAATGCATCTTTAGTTTGTAATTTTATGTGAGGAAACATATTCACTGGACTCTATTATTATTAGAGGTGTAGAGGGGTAAAGACAATACTTGATAAAATTGTCAAACAATGAGTTGCATCTGTATGTATCTTGTTTCATATTTATCCCACATAAATTAAAAAACATTGCAAAATTTCTGCAAAAAAAAAAAAAAAAAAACTTGTTGTATTTGGTAATCAAATCTAACATGACAAATAAAGTATTAAGTACTTTTTGTATTTACTAAAAATTAGGACATAAATATTTGTATATTATACCATTTTCAAATTTCAAGTTTCAATATAAAAGCAATTCTATTACATCGCATCAATTAGTTGGTGAATTTTTTTGAAAAGGATGAAATTAATACAACTACCACAAAGGCAAATTGCTTCTAATCTTTTACTTCAAAGATCAAATTGAAAATCAAATGAAATTTGTATCTTCCCAGTTTAACTCATGCTGATGATGAGTTAATTAATCATATTTTACACAATACTTATTGTATCATGTATCATTAGTCACTATACTATATATGCCCTAAATCAGGCTATTTTGTATGACTAGAAAATGTACACCTCTAAACAGTTTATTTGGATTTTTGTCTACCTGCAGCACAAGAACCAATGATAAGGCTTTGCAGATGTTGAGGAGCTCTTGTGATTTTTATCAGTATCCAAGCAAGGGCAGAGCCTATGATGAATGTGAGAAGCACATTCAGTGGCATGAGCCACCTACACATTAACCAAAAATTACCAATGAATAAAAATGGGGTGGGGGGGGGGGGGGGGGGGGGTGCGGTGTTGGTAGGGAATTTCAGAAGTTTGACAGAGCTGAACTCACAAGGTTACCAAACTTTCTAAAGTAATTGTATCAGCCAGTTTGCTGAAAAGGTTTGAGGGAGTGAACACATAAAACACCAACTATACACAAATACAAGTAGTGTTGTTAGTCCTTTGCAGGTCTTGGAAGCATAGCCAAAGTGCATAACTTCAAAAGAGAGAGGAAGAAATAAAAGAACATTATACAAGTCATTAAAGAATTGATCATGATTTTTGATTAATATAAGCAACAATTAGAATTAAAAATCAGCATACATACACTCTTAAAATGTATTTTTTTTCCTTAATGAAAGTAACTAAAAAACAATGGGAAAAGCAAACTCCTTTGATCAGTAAAAGGAAGAAGAGATCTAGACAGAGACAGAGACAGAGTTCTAGACTTCAAAAATACTAGTAAGCTGGCCAGCATTTTTCAAGCATTAAAATTTGAAAAAAAACGGAAAAGTTAAATCTTTTCATGAAGTTTCAATAACATTGGATGATGCAGCAGTGCTATCATGAACGGATGAAAGTGGTTGATGTTTGGCATTCCTTCTTAATTTACTTGTTAACTGTCATCATCCTTATATGTGCATGAACTTCTGGAGACTAGATTGCAACAAAGTGCAATACACTTGACAGAAACAAAAGGAGTTTGATTTTGGAACTTAACAAGAAGCATCTGCAACATGTTGGTAAGAAGACCAATATTGAACAGTAAGAAATTTTGACTTACATTATTCAAATATGGCCTTGCATTTGCCCCCAAGAGATTTATACGCTCTGTTGCGAGAAATAAACCAATAGCAGTAATTAAGAGTATTTCCAGCGTTGGCATTAATGCCACAATAAATAGATCCAGGAATCCCATTGTAAATACTCAAATGAAGTTTCTCCTAGACAAGAAACATGTCCAGTAAGTACTCCCAGATATAGTATAATTAAGAAAAACATGTTCAAGTTCCATACTAGTACCTTCAACTGAAATTCTTGGAAATCAGAACATTAACAAGTACTGAGGGGGCAAAAACAAGAGAAAGACACTGAATAAGTACCCTTGCAGCAAATGAAACAAGCAAACAAAATATACATATAAGAGTCAAACCTAAGAAAAAAAAATGCTCCTCTTATGAAAGTTTTGTTCACATAATTAATGCAGCAATAATTGCTCAACATATTGACATACTTTTTTTCATTAGATTTCAGTAGTTTGTTTAGACGACAATACCCAATTGGAGGTGACATAAGTTTATATCTCAGTTTCCAGTTTTGCTAGTGATTAAGCTCAAGAGTTTGTGCATACTCGGGAGCTTTTGATTGTTAAGTGTTTGGCCTCCTCTTGCAAAAGCATACCTACAAATACATTAAGAGTTTGGATGAATACCAGTTAGTTACAACATTAAATTGCATGGGAAGCTTACGCAAATTCTGAACAACAAAAGCACAAGTAGAATATGCCTGTCTGTCTCTCTCTCTCTCTTGACGCTTTTCAGAGGAATGAGTCTATGTAAATTATTTCTTCACATAAAGAACATTGATTTTGTAAATCAAGCAGTCTTAAACGTAAAAAAGAAGGGACTTACTGGACTCCGCCACATAGAAAGTTTATACTTTGTACCTAGCAATCGTACATATTCCCATAGGAATTGGTGCTTTCTTGGATGTCAAGTACAAAGTGTTAGGACATATGTGGTTCATATGCTAAGAACATATGTCATACTTATTTATGTAAATTGGCTAATCCTTTGACAAAATGCACTCTACTTGTAATTGGGTAGTCTTAGGTGTTTTTAATACTTCAAGAAACAAGATTTCAAGATTAAGTGTTGAAGTCACCAAGTCTGTTCAAGAAAAATCAAGCTGAAGTGCATTTTCATTAAAGCTCAACACCTGCTCGATAGCTCCTCGACACCTGCTATCTGTCGAGATTTAAAAAATCAGGTTTTCTGATCTGATTCTCTTGGGATCCGTGAATATGTTTTTGGGCCTTTTTTTCTTTTAACCTTAAACATATAAAAGGATTGTTTTAAGAGCCGTCAACATAGACACAAGTTGCAAAAGCATTGAGCAATCCTTGTTCAAGCAAATTGTGATCAAAGATGAAGTTCTTGACCTAGTTCATCTTCTCTGAAGAAGTTGCTGTGTATTTGCACCAAAGGGTTTTGTGACCAAGCATTTTCCTGATCTTTATCGCGTAGGATGAACTAAAGAACTTTGCAACCAACCTCTTCTTCTAAAGTTGGTGTTTGAAGTCGCGTACTGGGATCCGCGCATCTGGTTAGTCACGTACTTGGGAGCCGTGCATTAAAGGTGGAATTTGTCACTACAGATCAAGTCCAATTGAGTGTTGGGGTAAGGGTTCAACTATAGGTTGGTAAGGTACTTAGGATTCCTTTACTTATAACCGCTTGATTTGATAATAGTGGAGTTTCGGGAGTGGTGACCTGAAAATCACCCGGTGGGGTTTTTGCCGTTAGGGCTTTCCCCATTCGTGAACAAATCACCGTGTCATTTAATTTCCGCTGCATATTTAGTTATTCGGTGATTTGTTTGTGCTGCCACGCAATTGCATGATAAATTGATTAATTAATAATTTGGCTAATTAATTAATTGGTTTAATCATAATGGGTCATTCAATTTGTGGCCTATCACAAAGAGTTGCACTAAACTTCTTCTCTCATTTATACTCTTTTGGTAACACAAAAACTTCCTATTTTAGTAAGTACTATGTGTAACATCCTATAATTTTGATACCAATTAAATTCTTATATGTAAATTAAAAAGAAGGCCTACAATTAAATAAATTTAATTGATTTAGGCCTAAGATATTAAAAATAAAATAAATACTATGGTATATGAAGCCCAAGTGAGGTGGCATAAGTAAATATATGGGTCTTGATAAGCTTTTAAAAACCCTAACTTTTTATCTCTTAAGTTACACGTGTATATACATAAGAAGGTTCCTTTTGTTTCAGCCGCAACACACTATTAAGGTTTTCTTTTCTTCTATGCAGCTGTGCGTGGAAACCTGTAGGTAGACATGGCAAAACGGGTCAGAATTTTCCGACCCGACCTGACCCGAAAAATATCTGACCCGAACTCGATTTTTTTGACTTGAAGTAAAAATGGGTTGACCCATGGCTCAACCAAATTTTTTTGCGGATCAACCTGACCCGACCTGTTAAAAAAAATGCGCCAAAAAAGGAGGCCTACAATTAAATAAATTTAATTGATTTAGGCCTAAGATATTAAAAATAAGATAAATACTATGGTATAAGAAGCCCAAGTGAGGTGGCATAAGTAAATATATGGGCTTTGATAAGCTTTTAAAAACCCTAACCTTTTACCTCTTAAGTTACATGTGTATATACATAAGAAGGTTCCTTTTGTTTCAGCCGCAACACACTATTAAGGTTTTCTTTTCTTCTATGCAGCTGTGCGTGGAAACCTGTAGGTAGACATGGCAAAACGGGTTAGAATTTTCTAACCCGACCTGACCCGAAAAATACCTGACCCTAACCCGATTTTTTTGACTTAAAGCAAAAATGGGTTGACCCGTGGCTTGACCCGATTTTTTTGCGGATCAACCTAACCCGACCTGTAAAAAAAAAATGCACTAAAAAAATATTTAGACTACTTTCTAATACTAGGTGCATAAAGCATAAAGTACAAAAACTAAAAGTCAATAAATTATAGTCTTTATAGATATATACAAAGACAAGACAAGACAACAATAGCTTCACATTTAATTTGACTATTTGAGCTTCACAGGTCACAACCAATAAGAGCTAAGCTTCAGACATGAGAGAATGAGACAACTTGACAAGACAACACAAGACTGTCCAGACAACCATTAAACAAAAAGAAAAAAAGAAAAAAATCTCATTCAATGAATCAATTTGACTAATTGTAGTCCAAATCCAAAGGTAGCAAGGCACAAACGTGAAACCACAAAGGCCAAACCTAACTAGCTGACTTGCACGGTGCGCCTTTGGTCCATGACATGTAGTTTTTTTTTTTTCCCTTCTTTTGTGGGAATGATATTATTAGTGATTTAAACTTAAAATATACTTTTTACAAGTTTGCTATCATCTGTGTGAATTACTTACCTTTCAATGAAAAAATCAAACATTTATTTTAAATATCTTGATTTTCCATGCTAATTATGTATTTAAATTTTTACAGAGCAAGAATCCAAACTCTTTGTACTGGTGCTAGACTTATTGATAAGGATAGGTCATGATTCATATGTAATGGTTACATATGTTTATTTCTTTCTTGATTCATGGGCACTCTTTCTAGTGGCACTACTATGTATAGAAGTATTGTCCTCATGTGAAGTGGTATCCTGTGACCTAAGTATGCAAATACTTCTCTGATAAAGGAGTTTGAATGTAGAAGCAAACTCTGGCTTACTGGCAAGATTCCCCTTCTAACACCCATTTTGTTTTGGTGATCTTTAAAGCTGATTAAGCTGTTTTGCTAGCATTGGATGGCTATTCTATATATTGGTGTAGGACAATGAATTGTATAGCCGATATTTAGATTAGCTGACTTTATTGACTTTTGCATCATTAGTAAAGTTGATTAAGATGGTTTGCTACTTTGCTGGCTTACTTGTTTTGTTTGTTTTAAGATTTATCTCTTTTTGAAGTTGTAAACTTGTAATTATATGCATTTTGACAGTGAACTAGTAACATTAAAGACTTTTTCCATTGTGAATTTATAACTATAAATAATTCTTGTCATGCTCAAAACTATTAGAATTGGAAGGATATTAACAAGTGGCATTAAGTGCAATTCATTTCCTTAATTGATTTTATTCATTCTCTCTAAACAGGTTGTCATTGATTTGTTTTTGTAATTGAAAAAAAAAAAAAAAACTTGTTTGAAAAATATAGGTCAACCCGACTCAACCCGCACCCCAATTGACCCGTTTAAAAATGACTCGTAAACCTGATTGACCCGACCTAAACCAACTCGCCTGTTTTGCCACGTCTACTTGCAGGTATGATTTTCTCATGCTCCAAAATTTAAGAAGTTTGAATATTCAAAAGCTAGCAATTGTCATGAACCTAGACTATCATTATATTAATAGAAAAAAGGGCTCCTATAATTGTTATTATATTAGATTAGGAATGGTCAATATGGCTGTAGGTCAATAAAGGGACTCCACAGGCTTTGAAATTGTATCTAATAGAGTAATAGGCTTGGACCTTATCAATTCAAGTTTGTCGCCATGTGGAAGGGAAAGGTTGCTTTATGGTTGATATTTATCTTCTTATCATCCTTCTAGTGATGTATATTCAGCTCTAAATTATTGTAAAAGGCAGCAATGATTTTCAAGCCAAGAATATCTTGTTAGCCCCTATAATGTAGGAATAAGAAATTATATATTATTTAAGTTAACCAATTTGTCATCCATGCACTGCCATTATTCAGAAAATTGACTAGCAATATCTTATGTTTTATGGCATCAAGGGATTTATGGTGGCAGATATAGGCAAATACTATAATTAGAATAGTTGTGAAAATTTTGGAAACCTAATTGACAAGTTCAGGCATCAAACGAGGCATTTCAATGCTCCCATTTATCAATTTAATAACTGCAATCCCAAGTAGTGATGGCTACAAATTCAATAGCCAAGCCCACTGACAAAGCTAGCTTTAATAATGATAGGTTAAACTATTTAAGTATGAAAAATGATTTTACGTGGGAAGTTGTGTATTGATGGACCTATCTTTGGTGTTGTTAGGTTCTAATTCTATTGACTTGTTGTGATTAGGGAGGTTGGTTTCATATTTTTGCAAATAAGAGGTAAGTGGTGTTTACTAATTTTGGGGATTTTCCCAAAATAGTGTTGATTATTAAACAATTTTATATCAAAGAAATATGTTGATATTCTATATATATGTTGATATTCTATATATACATTGATATTTTATAAATGTTTGATGTACACATTGACTATTCGTTTTATGAAAACTTGTGGGACAACCTGAATCTATTTAAACTTGTATGCGTGAATATATCTTTATATTTTTGAGAATTATGAATGAATTATTTTTGTGAGCATATTGAATGTGTTTTGAAAACCTATGGCAAGTCGTGATTAAAAGCTCAGTCTTTATTTAGTCCTTAACAAGGGATAATCATACTACAGCTAGCCCTTAGCAAGGGACGATCCCAGAAAAGGGGATAGTACACATTTGATAGCTCCTTAGTAAGAGAGTATACTATTGAGGATCCAAAAAAGAAGTTCCTTAGCAAGGGAGTGCACCTTTAGGTTCAAAAGGAGCCTTCCTTAAGAAAAGGGATGAAAAGGAGGTTCTAGTCCTAAAAGGGGATAGCACAACCCTGTCAATGGGGCGTAAACATTGACCACGAGAAAAGCCTAGGAAATTGTTTATATGATGGTATTGATATATATATATATATATATTATGATGGCTCACAATATAAATATATTTTTTATATGGAATATTTGATGATAAAATATTGATGAGTTACAAGTTATGAATTTGTTATAAGAATTATTTATTTGAAAGGTTTATTCCCAAGCCCTATTGTTAGTGAATTCCACTTATTGAATTATCTCGCCCCCCTCTTATTTCCCCTTACAGATGCATTAGAGGGATCATTAGAGTAGAGATTCTTGGAAGACAACAGTTTCAAATTATTTTGTAGAATTGAGGATTTTATTATTATTTTTATGGCATTAAACATTGTACTAGATAATTATTTTAAGGATGTTTTATCTTTGGTAGATAAGAGCTCTGACATTTGTGATGAGGTTTTAGGTTGCTGATTGCTTTTATTTTATATTTTTATGGATTATTTAGATTGAATAGACTTTTATTGCTTATCATTTTGGGGTGTTACAATTGTGGTATCAAAGCTTAGGATATGATTTTGTAGACATTTGAAACTAGGTTATGATCTTGATTTTTGTCACAGCATTAGGTACTTAGGTTATGTTTGATGATAAATTTTAAATAACTTTGGTGATGTTACTTCTTATGTTTAGTAGTAATAATTGTTGCACCGTCTATATTTCTTGATTTCTTTGTTAACTAGGTATCATGCCACCCAAAAAGAAGAGAGTAGCTAATTCCAATAGGGAGGAACCTGTTGTTAATTTGTGAAGGTCAACCAAAGCAAGGGTTGATACTGAGTTTGAAGTCACTCAAACGTGAGAGATAATGAACGTCCTAGGGTGACACACACTGATCCTTTGGATGAAGCTGCTGTTCGACTGTTGGACAAGTTAACCCATGCTGCTAGTAGAGGTGTAAGTAGAGTAGAGGAAAGGGCTGGTTGCTCTTTTGAGACTTTGGCGTGTAATTCTATGCTTAAGTATTGTGTCATCCAAATTGAGGATAAGGAAATGTTAGCATACTTAATTTTGATGGACATGTATGACTATGATATAATTTTAGGGATGGACTGGTTGTCAACTTATCATGTTAGCGTAGATTGTTTTGGAAAGGAAGTGGTGTTTCAGACTCCAGGAGAACCCGAATTTTGATTTAAGGGCTCTAGGATGCATGCTTTACCTAGGGTGATATCAGCCTTCAAATTAAGTGTCTATTAAGGAAAGCATACCAAGGGTACCTAGCTCATGTGTTGAACACTAGGAAAGAGGTATTGAAGTTGGATGATATCCCTGTTGTGAAGGAGTTTCCTGATGTCTTTCCTAAAGACCTACTAGGGATACTTGTAGATAGGAAGATTGAATTCTCCATTGATGTGCTCTCCGAAATTTCTCCTATTTTGAAAACACCATACTAGATGACACCAACTGAATTTAAGGAACTCAAGGAACAATTACAAGAGCTCATTGATAAAGGGTTCATCAGACCAAGTGCATATCCTTGGGGTGCACTAGTTTATTTGTGAAAAAGAAGGATGGGACTATGAGGTTGTGTATTGACTACCATGAGTTAAACCGGGTTACTGTGAGAAACAAATACCCCTTCCCTTGCATTGATGACCTATTTGATCAATTGCAAGGGGCACGAGTCTTCTCTAAGATTGACCTTCATTTTGGGTATCACTAGTTGAAAATCAAGAGTGAAGACATACCAAAGATAACCTTCAAGACTAGGTTTGGGCACTATGAATTCTTGGTAATGCCTTTTGGATTGACCAATGCTCTTATTGCATTCCTGGACTTGATGAATCGGGTGTTTCATAAGTACTTAGACCGCTTTGTAATTGTTTTTAGTGATGACATGCTAATCTTCTCCAAAAGCATGGAAGAACATGAAGAGCACTTGAGAATTGTTTTTCAAATTTTGAGGGAGAAGAAGCTATATGCAAGGTTTAAAAAGTGTGAATTTTGGCTTGACCAAGTGGCGTTCCTAGGGCATGTGATATTTGAGGCGGATTTCTGTAGACCCTAGTAAGGTTGAAGCTGTGGTTGATTAGGCAAGACCGACAAATGTGAGTGAGGTCAGAAGCTTTTTGGGCCTTCTTGGCTATTATAAGAGGTTTGTGGAGGGATTTTCCTATATTGTAGCCCCATTGACTCAACTAACTCGTAAGAATGCCAAGTTTGTGTGGACAGAAGAATGTGAAAAGAGTTTTCAACAACTTAAGCAAAGGTGGGTCATTGCACCAGTTCTAACCATCCCTAGCAACTTGGGAGGCTTTGTCATTTATAGTGATGCTTCAAGAAAAGGGCTTGGTCATGTGTTGATGCAGCATGTTAAAGTCATAGCTTATGCTTCCCACCAATTAAAGAGTTATGAACAAAATTATCCCACTCATGACTTGGATTTAGCTGCAATGGTATTTGCATTGAAGATTTGGAGACATTATTTGTATGGTGAAAGGTGTGAGATTTATACAGATCATAAGAGCTTGAAGTACTTCTTTACTCAAAAATAATTTAATATGAGACAACGAAGGTGGCTTGAGCTGATTAAAGATTATGATTGCTCAATCAATTACCATCCAGGCAAGGCTAATGTGGTGGCTGATGCACTTAGTCGAAAGCCCTTTGGTTTCTCAGCTGCCTTGTTAACTACTCAAAAGGAGATTATTAATGCCTTGGAAAGGATGGGAATTGAAATTATTATGGGTGATTCCTAAGTCTTTATGGCCAGTTTGACAATACAAACCACTTTGATTGAGAAGATTAAGAGTTCACAAGTTGATGATGCACAAATTGTAAAGATCATGGGAGAAGTACAAGATGGGAAGAGACCAGAATTTAATGTGTCTAATGATGGTGTTTTGAGGTTTGAAAATAGACTTTGTGTGCCAAATGATTTTGCATTAAAAAAGGATATTATGGAAGAAGCCCATCGTACCCTATACTCAGTGCACCCTAGTAGCATAAAATGTATCGTGACATTTGAGAAACTTATTGGTGAAATAACATGAAGAGAGAGAGATAGCTCAGTTTGTGGAGCAATGCTTGACTTATCAACAAATTAAGACACTACACCAGAAACCTTCAAGATTGTTGCAACCACTTCCCATTCCCAAATGGAAGGGGGAGCATATATGTATGGATTTTGTGATTGGTTTGCCAAGATCTCCTAAGGTACATGAGGCCATTTGGATAATTGTGGATATGATGACAAAAATAGCACATTTTATTCTGGTTAAGATGAATTACTCACTTGATCAGCTAACACAGATATATATTGATGAGATTGTGAGTCTTCACAGAATTCCAGCATCAATTGTGTTTGATCGAGACCCAAGATTCATCTCAAAGTTTGGGAAAGCCTACACAAAGCTTTGGGTACTAATCTTAGCTTTAGTACAGCCTTCCACCCGCAAACAGACGGACTATCAGAAAGGAGAATTCATACTTTAGAGGATATGTTAAGGGCTTGTGTAATGGATTTCAAAGGAAGTTGGGAAAAATACTTGTCTTTAGTAGAATTTTCCTGTAATAATAGCTATCACTCTAGGATTGAGATAGCTCCCTATGAGGCTTTGTATGGTAGAAAATGCAGGTCCCTATTGTGTTGGGAAGAGGTTGGTGAGAGAAAATTGTTGGGGCCAGAAATCATTCAGATGACATCTAAGAAGATTAATATGATTTGTAAAAGATTGCAAACAGCATAAAGTCGACAAAAGAGTTATTATGACAACTCAAGAAGGGAAGTAGAATTTGAAGTTGGAGATATGGTATTTTGAAAGTCGCCCTAATGAAGGGTGTGATGAGATTTGGGAAGAAAGAGAAGTTGAGTCCCAGATTTGTTGGTCCATTTGAGATCCTAAAACGTATTGGTAAAATTGCCTATAAGTTGGCCTTACCGCCTACACTTGCAGGAGTGCATAACGTGTTTCATGTTTCCATGCTAAGGAAGTATATCTCGGATCCTTCACATGTTTTGAATATAAGCCACTCAAGATCAAAGACAACCTGACTTATAAGGAAGTTCCAATCCAAATTCTTGACCGCAAGGATCAAGTGCTATGCACCAGGACCATATCATTGGTTAAGGTCCTTTGGAAGAATCACACAGTGGATGAGGCATCTTGGGAGCGAGAAGATGAGATGAAATCAAATTATCCAGAGTTATTTGTTAACGAAGGTATGTACAATTTCGAGGATGAAATTTTTTTAAGGGGGGAAGGATGTAACACCCCATAATTTTGATACCAATTTAATTCTTATATGTAAATTAAAAAGGAGGCCTACAATTAAATGGATTTAATTGATTTGGGCCTAAGATATTAAAAATAAGATAAATACTATGGTATATGAAACCCAAGTGAGGTGGCATAAGTAAATATATGGGTCTTGATAAGCTTTTAAAAACCCTAACCTTTTACCTCTTAAGTTACACGTGTATATACATAAGAAGATTCCTTTTGTTTCAGCTACAAAGCACTATTAGGGTTTTCTTTTCTTTTATGCGATTGTGCGTGGAAACCTGTAGGTATGATTTTCTCATGCTCTAAATTTAAGAAGTTTGAATATTCAATAGCTAGCAATTGTCATGAACCTAGACTATCATTATATTAATAGAAAAAGGGCTCCTATAATTGTTATGATATTAGATTAGGAATGGTCAATATGGCTATATGTCAGGAAAGGATACTTCATAGGCTTTGAAATTGTACCTAATAGAGTAATAGGCTTGGACCTTATCAATTCAAGTTTGTCAACATGTGAAAGGGAAAAGGTTGCTTTATGGTTGATATTTATCTTCTTATCATCGTTCTAGTGACGTGTATTCAGCTCTAAATTATTGTAGAAGGCAGCAATGATTTTCAAGCCTAGAATATCTTGTTAGCCCCTATAACGTAGGAATAAGAAATTATATATTATTTAAGTTAACCAATTTGCCATCCACGCACTGCCATTGTTCAAAAAATTGACTAGCAATATCTTATGTTTTGTGTCATCAAGGGATTTATGGTGGTAGATATAGGGGGACACTATAATTAGAATAGTTGTGAAAATTTTGGAAACCTGATTGACAAGTTCATGCATCAAACAGGGCATTTCAATGCTCCCATTTATCAATTTAATAACTGCAATCCCAAGTAGTGATGGCCACGAATTCAATAGCCAAGCCCATTAACAAAGCAGAAATGTATATTAAAGAAACTAGACACCTTCGTAGGCCTTAATGATGATAGGTTAAACTATTTAAGTATGAAAACTGATTTTAAGTGGGAAATTGTGTATTGATGGACCTATCTTTGGTGGTTCTAGGTTCTAATTCTATTGATTTGTTGTGATTCAAAGGAGGTTGGTTTCATATTTTTGCAAATAAGAGGTAAGTGGTGTTTACTAATGTTAGGAAATATGTGAGTCAATGTTAGGAACATATGTCAATATTTTATGTAATTGGCTAATCCTTTGACAAAATGCACTTTACTTGTATTTGGGTAGATCTAGGATGTGTTTAATACTTCAAGAAATAAGGTTTCAAGTTCAAGTGTTAAAGTCATGCAAGTCTGTCCAAGAAACAAGTGAAAAAGTGCTGGATTTTAAATCTCGACAGCTAGCTCGATAAATAGGCCATCTATCGAGATTTATGAAATTTAGTTTTTCAAAGCTGATTTCAATTCAATCCGTGGGTATATGTTTGGGCCTTCTTTTCTTATAATCCTAAACATATATAAGGATTATTTTAAGAGCCATCAAGGGTTACGCGAGTGTGAAGCAAAGTTTTGTTCATGCAAATTGTGACTGGAGACAAAATTTGCCTTAGTTCATCTGTTTCTTGAAGAAGCTGCTGTGTTTGTACACTGTAGGGTTTTGTGACCAAGGAGCTTCCTGATCTTCATTGTGTGATGAACTAAAGAACTTTGTAGCCAACATCTTTCTCAAGTTGGTGAGTAAGCCGCGTACTGGGATCCGTGCATCGAATTGGTTAGTCACATACTGGGAGTTGTGCATTGAAAATGAGAGATTGTCACTACAGAATAAGTCCAATTGGGTATTGGGGAAAGGGTTTGTGAGAGTGCTTTTATTTTTTAGCACACAAGCCCAAGGATCCTGGGCCGAATAATTGTGGTTTAGTGGACTAGGCTTGGTTCACCGCAGTTAATGGGCTGTTTAAGAACCAAGGGGTGCACAGGGCAAGTTTTCTACAACACAAATAAACTAACAAGCGAGAATATCTATATTGAATGACAACGAAAACAGCAAAGGAATGCAAAAAAAAAAAAATGTAAAACAGTGGTTAGGGATCCTTGTATTAATGAGAGGCACTTTCTTAATTTTCTTTGATTATGATTATGGTTAGAGTGCACTCACTAAGATGTGATACAAGGTTCAAATAAGCTCAAAAATTACATACTTTGATGGCTATCCAAGCCTATAAGACTTGCAAAGTTTGAAACCTTTTGAGTTCGAGTATGTGCTATAGTAGCTATTTCTGGGATACCGGGAGATATTCCTCTGTTTTCCTTAAATTTAATAGAGTTTTTTTGGTGGTTCTGTTATGATGTTCTTACCGCCCCCTTCAACGTTGGTTGCTTCTTCCTTTTATAGTGTAACTCTAGGGCTCCGAGATACTAGTGATTTCTCTCTTTTGCCTTTCCCTAGTACCAGAGCTCGTGCTATGTTTGTTACTCAAAGGGCTGGTCCTTTCCTTCTTCTTTATAATTTTCTCCTTTTGGTGTTGCTAAGCTGAAAGTTTCTTGTTGAATTTCTATTCCGGAACTCTCCTCGGGTTGCTGTCTTTAGTTATTGGCCCTTTTCAACTTTTCAGCTTTTTGCCTGCTTTCTTTTCCTGTCATTTTTCCCAAGTAGTAGGAATCTTTTACTGCTGGGTTGAAAGTTTCCTTTCAGCCACTTCCGCTTATAGTTCCTCATTCTAGGTTCCTTGAGATACTGCCCCTTTGTTCATGAATGGTTGCTTTATACCTTCTGATTTTCCACTGTATCACTGGGCGTTTGAGAGGGACCTATCTGTCCTTCGTTCTTCGTGCTCTTTGGTGCTTTCCTTTGAGCTGTTTCAATCCTATTTAGGCTGTGTTGTGTATCCTAAAGATCCCGGGCTCTTGATAATCCCGGGGATCCTGGCCCAGTTCTTCCTATTGGGCTTCTTTTGGCTTACTGATCTTGGCGGCTAGGTCTTTCTTTTCATTTTATGAGTTTTTGGATCCCAACATTTTGGGCCCCTCATCCTTTTCTTCTTTTCTCTTCATTACATGTTCTTGGGTCATGTCTATTCTTAATTAGACTAGCTTCACGGAGACAAAGCTGAAAGCGACTCTTGTTATGCGATCACTTCATCTCTTCACTGTGCCATCCTCCAAGTGTTTATGTGGGACCGTTCTTCAGCTACTTTAGCTAAGTGTAGCAATTTGAAGTTTGTGAAAGACAAAATTTCAAGGATCTCCTGATATAATTAAAGGTCTTTATGGCAGTTCAATTGATACTTTTCCTATTATCTTTCGCTGGGTTAGTCTGAAAGGCGGCAGTCTTGACCTGGTTAAGTTGTTTGATCAGGCAAGACATTTACATTGACGTTCTCCCTAGGAGTTCAGCCCTGGTTTTGCTTGTGATTCTGTGTTGTCTTCTTTCCTTACTTCTACAGGAAATACTTTTGATTTGCGCCATGGTGATGAGGGTAGTTTAGCCTACCTAGCTTGTATCAGTCCTTCCTAGCTTCCCATGCCCTCTTCGAGTGGCCCCAAGTATACTTATTATTTGGCACACTGGGTACTTTGTTAGTTTGGTTTTGATCAAGATATTCCCTCGGTGTTCAAAGACATGGTACCATATCTTCCTTCTTTAGATCCTTTTCTGAGACTCCAGGCCTTCTCCTATTGGTCGTGGAGGAGCCCTCAGTTTGTAGTGCCCAATTCCCAGAGAGGAGTTTTTGCCTCTAATGGTTACGCTAGCTATTGGAGGAGAGTACAAAAATCTTTTGTTGACTATGTTGATTCCGGCATTATTAGCAAAGTCCCTAATCCTAACATTTCTTTTGCTTCGACATCCAACAGGCGTTTATCCCTCCCCACTCCTGGTATTGTGTCTGCTGTTGTGAGTAGCGAGACAGGGTTTGTGGAATGGCATGTTTCCAGGGGAGGCTGGGTGACTTATGCACAAGATTTTCTAGAAACTTGGTTAGGATGCAACCTTATCATTGGTACTTCTTCCAAGGTACCCATTAAGAGAGGGGCAGTAGAGGTGATAAGTGCTGCTACCTCCGTAGGTAAAAGTAAGGAAAAAAGGATTAAGTAAGAAAAATTGAAAGAAGCTAAAGTTGAAGAGAGTGTAGAGGGCACAGAGGTTGGCCTTGAGGCAAAGAAGAGAAGGACTGGGAAATCCCAGAGGCAATTGGTGATTTCTAAAGGAAAGGAAGTTGGGCAATCTTTAGCTACAAGGACTCGAGTGAAGACTAAGGTAGAGTCTTCTTTCTCCTAGGTTCTTGTGACCTCTTCAGTCCATGGTCCATTGGACTCCTCTGATTTTGCATTTCAGTCTCCCTTAGGACCCTTTGGGCATACTCATAGTAAACAAATGACCATCGAAGGATCTGTAGAGAGAGAGACAAAGGCAAGACCTCTTTTCTTCTTCTCTCTTTTATGCTTGTCATTGTTGTCGCAACCCCCTTTCCCCTTTTCAGCTGATGAGTGGTTTTTTTTTTTTTTTTTGGATACAGGTGTTAGGGACTCTGAGTTTGTGGTTCTTGAGGAGGTTGCAAGATCCATTCAGGTTGTTGATCTTTAAGCTACCTAGAGGGCTGAAGGTTTCTTAGCCTCTACAGGTGGTGATACGCCAATGGGGGAGGCTCCAAGAGTGGCTGCTTCAGATCCTGCTTCAAGGCTTTCCACCTTTCTAACTCGCTTTGATCTTCTGGAGTTCAACAGCCTTCCTACTAGCCACTTTCATTCCTTTGGGCCTTCTTATGGTAACTTCTTGCGCTTCTCCGTATCTGCTGAGGGTCTGCCTTTACTAGAAGGGTTGCTCAAGAGCCATGGAGACTTTACCAATGGTTTCAGGGGAGGTGTTTTTCTGGGCAACATCCTAATGGAGCTGTTGTGTGCTGTACTGATTTCCTTGAGGGATTCTTCTCTAGATTCCTTATTTGAAGAGAAGCTTTTGGAGTGGAGAGGAGTGGTGCAAGATCTTCTGGAAGCCAAGTTCAACTTGTCCTTCTTGCTGGGGTACTTGCGTTCATTGGCCCACATGCTATTCCAGAGACAGGCTTCCAAGAGTATAAATGCTAAGATTGCTGCTGCTAAGGAGGCCCTAGCTCACACTCACAAGGTCTTGCAAGATTTGAAGATTAAAAGGCAGAGGGTTCTCTTTTCTTCAGTTGTCCCTGTTATTTCCCCAGATGTTTCTTTGTTGGCTGGCCATATTTCCTAGCTTTTTCCCTTTCTTTTTTTTAGTTGGTTCAAATGTGTACAAACAATTTGGAGTTGTATAAGTTTCTATTTTTTCTTCTGCTTGAACACTACTTCTGGTTTTTTTTTTGCATAGATTTGTATTTGTGTTTCGAGACTGCTACTAAGTGTTTGTGTTTGAAGACTGCTTCTAATTTCCTTAATGGCATGCGGATTTGTTTGTTTGTTTGTTTGTTTGTTTTTTTTTTTTTTTTTTTTTTTTTTTTTTTTTTTTTTTTTTTTTTAATACTGAGTCCTGGGCCATGGTCCCTACAAGTTTTGCTGTAGGTCCTGGGCTAAGTACCCTTGTGGTTGCTTTGCTGCGCAAGTATTGAATTGGGTACACCGGGCAATTTCTTTTTCTCTCCTTTTTTTTTGTCACAGTTCATGAACTTGGCAAGTCTTTTTTTTTTTTTTGTCAAGTACTGAGCTAGGTATCCTGAGCATTTGCCCGGGATCCTATATCATGTATTTGAAACCAACTGTAAGGTGGGTCCTGAGTCATGTATCGAACATTTTTTTTTTATTGCCTTTTTTTTTTGGCCCAAGTATCCTTTCCTAATTCTGCCCATGCTTGGTCTTTGTAGTACTTAGAATTTAATAGATGAGGACAAAATAAAAGAGATTTTCATTGAAGGAAAACACAATTACAATTCAAGGAACACAGCAAAGTCATCAAAGATAGTAAAGATCACAAAGTGTCTTTCTACCATGGGTTCCTAAAAAAAATTACTTAAACGAGAATTCATAATAAAAGCTAAGAGAATGATGAAAACACTTAGCAGGTTGGAGAGTCGACAAAAGGATCCCAACAAACTGAGACCTTTCTCTTTCTTATGCATAGTACTGTTTCAGCCACTTCCCATTTATGGGCTCTGTCAGGACTGTCTCATCCTCTTTTGTAAGATAGTAATATCCACTATCATGGGCTTTTCTGATGATGTAGGGCCTTTCCCACTTTGGGGCAAATTTGGAGGGTCTCGGTAGGTTCTTCCTTACATGCTCTGCTGTTCTTAGTACCAATTCCCCTTCAATGAAAGCCCTTGGGCGTACTGCCTGCGCATACACTCTAGTCATTCTCTGTTGGTACCTCTGACTTCTCCTTTTGGCTAGTTCTCTTTCTTCCTCTACTCCTTCCAGATCTGCCAGCCTCCTTCCCTTGTTTGTGTCCTCGGTGTCCTCCTAGCTTTCTTCAAGCACTATTCTTGGTGTAGGGACAACTAATTCTACAAGACTGATAGCTTCTGTCCCATAGACTAGGGAGAATGGTGAGAATCCCGTGGCTATCTTCACAGAGCTCTTGCATGCCCAAAGTACATCTGCCAAGTGGTTACTCCATTTCCCTCCATACTTATGTTTCATCTTTTTAAGGATCTTTAGCATCACCCTATTAGTGGCCTCAACCTGGCCATTTCCTTGTGGGTAGTATGGTGTGGACCTTTCATGCTTGATGCAATATGCATCAGTCAGCGCCTTCATGTCTTTGTTTATGAACGGGGTCCCGTTGTCACTAATCAATCTTATGGGGATCCCAAACCTTGTAATGATGTGTTTTCAAATAAAATTTGCTATAGCTGCTCCAATGGCCTTTTTCAAAGGGATGGCCTCTACCTATTTTGTAAAGTACTCGGTGGCTGCTAAAATCCAAATGTAACCATTAGATGAGGGATTTATGGGCCCTTTGAGGTTAAGCCCCCAGATGTGAAAAGGCCACGGCGTTGTCATATCCTGTAACACATTTAGGTGAGTATGAATTGCATCCCTGAGGACTTGACAAGCATGGCAGGTTTTGACCAGCTCCTCGGAGTCCCTCTTCATTGTTGGCCAATAGTACCCCAATAGTAGCAACTGTTTGTAGAGCTTTCTTTTTCCTGGGTGACTTCCACAATCACCGGAATGGACCTCCCTAACTACTTCCCTGACCTCCTTTGGCTTCAGGCATCTTAGGGGATCCCCACTGTATCCCCTTTCGAATAGGATCCCATACTGCAAGAAGTACTTGACCTCAAGTTTCTTAAGCTTGTGGGCTAGCGTCCTGTTAGTTGGTAGGATCCTTTGAGCCAAATATTCTATGAAGGGAGTTCTCCAATCTTCTGTAACAAATACAGTGTAGCTCTCCTCCTTGTCCATCGAGTGTTGACATTTTTGACATTTTTCCTGTATAGTTGCTACCTCTTTGTTCATATTAGGCCGGTAGTACCCCATGCGTTGCATTCTTCTATACAGGCTGATCTTTTCCGCAGTCCCGCAGGCTTGGGTATGTAACTCTTCCAATCTTAGTTTTCCTTCCTTCTCATTAATACACTTGGATAGGATCCCTCCGGACAGCCTCCTGTATAGTTCTCCTTCTATCAGAGTGTAGTCCTTCAGCTCTTTGATACTTCCTCTGGGTCCTACCTCTTTCATTTTTTCTTTGACTTCGCTCCTCCAATCCCACTGCTTTGACTCTCCAGGGGACATCTTTTGGAGGATTTAGATAATAAAATGTTCGTACTTTCCTATTCTTGTCAGCGTGTCCCTTCCTTTAAGTGGTACTTGGGATCCCAAGGTGGCAAGTGCGTCAGCAAACCTGTTCTCACTCCTCTGAGTGTACTCTATGCTAAAGGTGTGGAATTCCTGCTCCAACCTTTGCGCCCAAGTCCTGTAGGCTGCTAAACTTTGTTCTCTTAGAGCAAAGTCACCTTTCACCTGGGAAACTACAAGATTGGAGTCTCCTAATACTTTTATATGCTTTACTCCTATACTGAGTGCTATAGTTAACCTGGTTAAGTATGCCTCATATTCAGCTGCATTATTAGAATAGGAGAACCCAAGCTTGAAAGACAAGAGTATGGTATCCCCATCTTCACAACTTAGTATAACTCCCACTCCATTTGAGATCGTCGTAGCTGACTCATCAAATCTCATTGTCCATTTCTTTCTTGGGATCTCTGCCACTGCTACCTCACCCGGGATCTCTTCACTCAGTGAACTTTCTTCCTTTCCTGGGAACTGTGCAAGTAGATCTGCTATAGCTTGACTTTTGACAACCTTGGGGGTCTTGAGACCTATGTCATATTGAGAGAGCAAAACTAGCCACTATGCTATTCTTCTTGTTAGGAGGAGTTGATGTAGGAGTGCTTTTATGGGGTGGGACTTAGTCACCAAAAGGATCTGGTGAGCTGAGAAATATCTCTTCAGCCTCTGGGATGCGTAGATAACCACTAGGCAGACTTTTTCTATCATGGAGTACCTAGCCTCAGCATCCTTGAGTGTCCTACTTACATAGTAAATAGGCTGCTCATTCCCATCATCGTCTTCCTGTGCCAGCAGGGCTTCTATTGCTTGAGAATTTGACGCTAAGTACAGTAACAGGGGTCGCCCACGTACGGGTGCTTAAAGAGTTGGCAAATGATTCATAATCTGCTGAATCTTTTGGAAGGCTTCCTGTTGCTCCGTTCCCCAGGTGAACTCAGTTCTTTTTTTCAATAGTTTGGATAAACCACTTGTGACTGAAGCCAGCCCTGGCACAAATCTCCTAATATAGGAGACCCTTTCTAGGAAGCCTTTGAGCTCCCTTACTGTTGTTGGTTTTTTCATTGTGGCAATAGTTGTAGCTTTGGTTGGATCTACACTTATGCTCTTGTGATGTACTAGGAATCCAAGGAACTTTCCAGCAGACACCCTGAAGGCACATTTCTTGGGGTTCATGCGTAGTTTGTACTTCCTGCACCTTTCGAAGACTTGTTCAAGTACCTGAAGGTGTCCTGTCCTAGTTTTTGATTTGACCACAATATCATTCACATAGTCTTCCATCTCCTTATGCATCATCTCATGGAAGATAGCCATCATGGTTCGCTGGTCTGTGGCCCTTGCATTTTTAAGGCTAAAGGGCATCACAGTGTAATAAAAATTCTCAATTGGAGTTCTAAATATTGTCTTCTCTGCATCTTTAGCAGCCATGCTAATTTGGTTGTACCCACTATACCCATCCATGAATGAGAACATAGAACTTCCAGCAGCTGAATCCATAAGGAGGTCAATGTTAGGTAGAGGGAACTCATCTTTTGGACATGCCTTATTCAGGTTGCGAAAGTCCACACAGCAATGGATTTGGCCATTCTTTTTCTTCACAGGTACTATATTGGAAAGCCACTTGGGATGTTAAATGGGCTTGATAAAACCAACTGCTAGCAGCTTCTTGACCTCTTGAGTTATCTGAGCTTCTACATCAGTGTGAAAGACCCTGGATGGTTGGATTACCGGCTTGACTCTTGGGTCCACATTAAGAGAATGAACCACCAATCCTAGGTCTAGACCAGGCATCTCATCATAGGTTCATGCGAACACATCCATGTATCTCTGAAGTAAGGCCACAAATTACTCCCTTTCTTGTGCTGTCAGTTGACTGCAAATGAAAACAGGCCTCTGGGATCCCAGTTCGGCTCCTAAGTTTATTTCCTTTAGTTCCTCCTCAGGTTGAATTTGGGTCTCTTTAATTGGTTGCTTTGGGATTTCTTCTTGAGCCACCATACACTCCGGTGGTCCGGGACCCTTTTGCATGATGCACTTGGGCCTCGTGCACCTTCATAAGCAATATATCAACCTTCCTCCGGGTTCCCATACTACTATACACGCTCGGGATCTTGAGGTGTTGGGCTCCCTTTTTTGCCTTTTTCTCTTCAAGAGGTCTCCTAAATCGCAAGTATTCCCTCCTTCTTCCTCTTTCAGGATAAGTGCTCCTAGGGTCCCTGGCATGGGACTCTCATTGTCTAGCTCTAACTCATCATAGAACATTATTTCCACAAAATTTACTTCTCCTTGGCTTAAAGGGTTATGGTTGGCAGGGATCCTTACTGGCCTCCCATTCAACCTTCCTTTAACGCATTGATGGTTCATGGATGGTATAAGGTGGTGTTTATAAAGCCATGGATGTCCTAGTAGTACATGGTAGGACACCTCTGAGTTGATTACATGAAATCTAGTCAAGGCTACTATTGGCCTCACTCTTAAGGCCAGCTATACATATCCCTCGGTTGATTCTACTGATCCTCTAAATCCTATTATTTCCATGGGAGCCCTCAGGATCCTCCTACCAGCCAGGCCCACGGCTTCCAAAGTACTCAGGGCTATGAGGTTGAGTGATGCCCCTGTGTCCACCAATGCTCTTCTGATTTGGACACCATTTATGGTGGCCATTAGATAAAGGTGTCTACGGTGATCTGGATGCTCAACCTCCATATCCTCATTAGTGAAGGTTATGGCATTGGTCGTTTCCAAGAAAGCTCGATTGGCATGTGATTCTGCCATGAAACATTCCATTCCCGAATCTATTGCTATACTCATGGAGACTTTGTGGCCACCCTTCTTCCTTCTGGTCCAAATCCTAGCTGGTTGAATAGTGACCTGAACTTGGGATTCTTCTAAAGGGCTTTAACTGTGCTCGGGTGGAAGGATCCTTCAAATTCTTTTACTTCTGCTAGGTTCCCATGGATCACTACAGCCACCACCCCCTTCCTTTTGTGATTGGGCAAGGCATTCCTTTGTACTTCTGGCTCCTTCTGAGTAAGCTCCAGGGTTCCTTCTCTTAGCTTTTTGTGAAAGAGCCTACGGAGGGTCTAGCAATCCTTGGTGGAATGCTTAACATAATTATGAATCCTACAAAACAAGGGATTCTTCCTTTCTTCCTCTGTTAGTGACCTAGACATAGTAAATGGTCTAACAACTCTATCCTTGATCCATTTGTCCAGGACATGGTTCAACTCCTCTGCGGTGCATGGGATCACCGGTGGTTTTTCGAACACCTTTCCATCAGGCCTCTTTCTTTTTTCTCCTACTGATGCTGTCATGGCTTGGGATACTGGCATCCTTTTTGTCCTCATAGTTTGCGTTGTCCTTCTAGTTCTTTGTAACAGGTCAGCAAATTGTGTGATGTACAGATTTTCGAGGTTGAGTCTGTAATCAAAAAGCATGTTGGATATGCAGGTTTCTATGAGTTCTTTTTCTTCATGGTTCCCATAGCAATCTAGAGATACATCTTTAAACCTTTTGATGAATTGGACAGGATCCTCTCCAGGCCTCTGCCTTACCATCTGAAGGCTTTAGAAAGTGACCTTGTCCTCACCAGGGTAATATTCGCATAGAATCTTTCGATCATTTCGTCCCAGGTCTTAATGGACCCAGGTCTCAGTGTGGTGTACCAAGTATATGCTCTGTCCACTAAGGATTTAGCAAACTCTCTTAGACACAATTCTTGGTCTCCTGCATAGGGACCCATGGTATGAATGAACCTACTCACGTGTTCTATGGCACTTCCATTTCTCCTATTGAAAGGATGGAACTTTGGGGGTTCATATTCTTTGGGGTATGGCTTGCTAAGGAGTTCTGGTGGGAATGGGGGATCCCGAGAAAATTGCTTGGGGATCCTCGAAAGCTTTTTCCTTTCTTGCTCCGGGAGGGCACTGACATTTGCCAGTGTTAGGTACTGGGGGTTGGTTCCCTCTCCTACTGCTGACCCTCCCTCTGGCTAGGTTTGGTCTTGGTTGCCTACAGGAGGAACATTGTCCCTGATTTCTTGTGTATTTCCTTCTTTGAGAAAGCGAACTTCTTGCTGCAAATCCTTCAACATTGCTACCATTTAAGCCGCGAGGTCTGGCTCCTGCCTTGCATTCCTTTGTTCTGACACGACCTCCTGCTCCGTCAGGGGCACCTCACCTCTCTGTCTGGAGGCCACTTCATTTTCTCCCATGGGCTTAGAGGCCGCGAGTGGCATATAGTACTTTTGCTGTACCTTGGTCTTGGAGCCATGCTTTGCGAAGGGATTGCTTCTTCCCTCTTCTTTACCCAGTCCCCAGCGGAGTCGCCAAAATGTGAGAGTGCTTTTATTTTTTAGCACACAAGCCCAAGGATCCTGGGCCAAATAATTGTGGTTTGGTGGACTAGGCTTGGTGCACCGCAGCTAAAGGGCTGTTTAAGAACCAAGTGGTGCACAGGCCAAGTTTCCTACAACACAAATAAACTAACAAGCGAGAATTTTTGTATTGAATGACAACGAAAACAGCAAAGGAATGTAAAAAAAAAAAAAAATGTAAAACAGTGGCTAGGGATCCTCGTATTAATGAAAGGCACTTTCTTAATTTTCTTTGATTATGATTATGGTTACAGTGCGCTCACTAAGACGTGATACAAGGTTCAAATAAGCTCAAAAATTACATACTTTGATGGCTATCCAAGCCTCTAAGACTTGCAAAGTTTGAAACCTTTTGAGTCCGAGTATGTGTTATAGTGGCTATTTTTGGGATACCGGGAGATATTCCTCTGTTTTCCTTAAATTTAACAGAGTTCTTTTAGTGGTTTTGTTATGATGTTCTTACCGCCCCCTTCAACGTTGTTTGCTTCTTCCTTTTATAGCGTGACTCTAGGGCTCCGGGGGTACTAGTGATTTCTCTCTTTTGCCCTTCCTTGGGTACCAGAGCTCGTGCTATGTTTGTTACTTAGAGGGTTGGTCCTTTCCTTCTTCTTTATAATTTTCTCCTTTTGGTGTTGCTAAGCTAAAAGCCTCTTGCTGACTTTCTATTCCGGAACTCTCCTCGGGTTGCTGTCTTTAGTTATTGGCCCTTTTCATCTTTTCAGCTTTTTGCCTACTTTCTTCTCTTGTCATTTTTCCCAAGTAGTTGGAATCTTTTACTACTGGTTGAAAGTTTCCTTCCAGCCACTTCCGCTTCTAGTTCCTCATTCTAGGTTCCTTGAGATACCGCCCCTTTGTTCATGAATGGTTGCTTTATACCTTCTGATTTTCCACTGTATCACTGGGCGTTTGAGAGGGACCTATCTGTCCTTCGTTCTTCGTGCTCTTTGGTGCTTTCCTTTGAGCTGTTTCAATCCTATTTAGGCTGTGTTGTGTATCCTAGGGATCCCGAGCTCCTGACAGTCTCGGGGATCTCGGCCCAGTTCTTCCTACTGGGCTTCTTTTGGCTTATTGATCTTGGTCGGCTAGGTCTTTCTTTTCACTTTATGGGTTTTTGGATCCCAACTCTTTGGGCCCCTCATCCTTTTCTTCTTTTCTTTCTTTTTTTCTCTTTATTACATGAGCCCAACCCTTTTATTTCTCTAGTTCTATTTCTCATGGGGTATCCCAATATGTTATTTTCTTGGGTGCCGGGCTGTCATTTTTTGGACCTTAATAGGGTTCAACTGTATGTTGGTATAAGGTACTGGGATTCCTTTACTTATAACCGCTTATTTTGATAATAGTGGATTCTCGGGAGTGGTGACCTTAAAATCATCTGGTGGGATTTTTGTCGTGTAAGTTTTCCCCATTCGAAAACAAATCACCATTTCAACTTTATTTTCCGTTGCATATTAACTTAGTTTGTGATTTGTTAAGGGAATTTGCAAAGTAGACTGGTGAGGGGGTTCTATGTAGTAAGTTAGGTAATGTTTGAAAGTTTTAAGAAAAATAGCACCTCGAGTTTTAGAAACTCGAGATCTAAATAAAAAGCGAGTTTGTAAAACTCGCTTTGCAGTTGTTGTACACATGCTGACTTGGCTTAAATTGTCCACATTGATCTCGAGTCTTAAAGACTTGATTTTTACATAGCAGAAAACGAGTCTTTAAGACTCGATATTTAATTAAAAATCGCATAGAACTCGAGTCTTTAAGACTCGAGTTTGTCTGAGAAAAATTTTATAAACACGCACTCTACAAAATTTTATAAACACAGATACTCAGCCTCTCACCTAAAAACAGAGCATCCTCACTAACTCTCACTCATACACTTAGTAGCCTCACTAACTCTCACTTACCCATAACACTCACCATACTGCTTCTCACTCTCACTCACCACACTGCCTCTCTCACTGCTCTTCCCTCTCAACAATTTCATATCTCAGGTAATGGGTTTTTTGATTTGATTGTTATTATAGTTGGGTATTAGTTGTCTATGGGTGTGGGTTAAAGAGTTTGAGTATTTATTTTGTAGATAGTTAACATAACTTAGTTAAGATACCAACCAAGTGAATTATATAACTTTGTTTTGTTAGTGTTAATTTTTAAATTATTTATTTGCATGGTTTTTGTTATCAAAATTTTATTCATCATTTCTAGGCTCTTATTTTTATCATGATCTTACAAGTTTTTTGACTTTATTCATCATTGTTTTGGGTACGAAATGGATAGTGAATGAATTGTAATGAATGGGTATGTAATGAAATGAGTGACTTACTCCCTTCAAATGAATTGTAATGAAATAGGTATGCAATTCATGCCCTTTGAATGTGTAATGAAATGGCTTTTGTTTTTGTATTGGGTATGAAATGGGTATGTAAATGTTATGGGTATGTAATTAGATAAAATGTTGTATACTTTTACAAGGATTTTGTTTTTTTATTTTTATTTTTGTATTGGGTATGAAATGGGCTATCTTAGCATGACGGAAAAAGGATTTGGGTATGAAATTTGTAAGGAATGTGTAATGAAATTCATACCCTCGGGATGAATTGGAATTTGTACTTTGTGTATTTTGACTAGATAAAATGTTTTTTAACTAACATAGTAAATTGACTTTAACAGGTTCACAATGCCTGAAATTGATATAATCTTATGCCATAGTGGTCCGCTGAAGAATGCTAATGTGAACAAGGGATTGCCATTTGAAGGGCCGGGTATAAAGAGCTATTATACCCAAATTGATCATAGATTAAATACCCTTAACGAATTGAAGATGATGGTTATGGAAGAGTTGTGTGAGAATCCTGCTGTGCACAACATACAAATTACTTATTGTATGCCAAATGAAATCCTGAAGCACTGGATTAATTACAAGTATATGGCGATAGAAACAGACAAACATGTGAAGATCATGTTTGACAAGTTAGAGAGAATATCTGAAGTAACTAAAATTGAGTTGTACGTACAGTTGGAGCCGCGTGCAGAAGTTGGTATCGAGAAAATCCAACAAACACAAACAAGTTTATAGGTTACAGTTCCAGATGCTCAATATGAGTATTTTACACATGTAGAGCACGATGATGTTCATGTCGATGATGATGATGATGACGATGAGGACGAGGATGACGATGACGATGACGATGATGATGACGATGACGATGACAATGACAATGACAATGACGATGACGATGACGATGATGATGACGACTATGTTGATGAGAGTACTGCCATTGTCGGTGAAGATTTTGTTGATAGAGATGAGTTTGAAGAGAGGATTGAACAAAGGGATTTTGGGGACTTTGAGAGGGACATTGATGATGATGAGACATTGGATGGTAGTGAACCTGATGCAGACAATGTTATTAGTGTCCAAAACATTACGAACACAATCCCTGCCTACGCACCTCCTGCCTTGTCATTTTTTGCAAATACTTGGGAAAATATGGTTGATCCTTCACATATTGAGACACCATTTGTGTTTACTTGGAGAGAGGGGATGAATTTGTGCAAAGGGTTGACTTTTGCCAATAAAGTGGAGGTGTAACGCGTACTAACAAAATGTGCCCTCAATGAAAACAAATATTTTATGATTAGTAGGGCGACCATGAAAAAACTTTGTGCGAAATGCGTGGATGAGTCATGCAAGTGGTATGTCTGCGTAGTCAAGAAGCCCAATCTCCAGGCACTATGGATGGTCACTGTGTATGTGGGTCCTCACACGTGTATATGGATTAGGGTGCGAAATGATGGTAGAATGATGAATTATAATTTTATTGCATTAGAGATCCTTAAGAAGTTATGTGAGGATCACACTATCCCAATTAAGTATCTCAAATCTGTGATAGAGTTGAAATATGAGGGCCATAAGCCTTCTTACTACAAGGTATGAGATGCGAAACAAAAAGCGATTGGGAAGATGTTTGGGAATTAGGAAGAGTCTTACTAAAGGTTGCAAAAGTTGCTTATGGCATATATTGATCAGGATCCGACTACCCGGGTGTTCTATCGTACCACATCCACCGGTGAAGATGACATCGTATTTTTGAATTATGTGTTTTGGTCTTTCGGTCCAAGCATTGATGAATTCAAATATTGCAAGCCGGTTATCAGTATTGATGAGACCTATCTGTATGGTAAATATCAGGGAAAGTTGTTGGTCGTAATGGCAACCGACGCTAACAACAAGGTATTCCCTCTCGCCTTTGCTGTTGTGGATTGTGAGTCAGGGTCCAGTGGGAAGTGGTTTTTACAATGCCTCAGAGATACGATTGGCCACGTGATACCTGACGAAGGCATTTGCATAATTTCTGACCGACATCTCTGTATCAAAAACGCCATTGCAAACTGGCCTAGAGGGGATGATGGAAGAACACGGGTATTTCATAGATATTGCCTTCGACATGTTGCTAGCAACTTCAACACACATTTTCAGAACCCGACTCTAAAGTCAGCTTGCTGGAAAGCCGGATATGCTACTCAGGTAGTTAAATTTGATACCATAATGGTGTCCATTAAGCAGGTGGAAATGGAGGCCATTAGGAATAAGAAGAAGGTGATGTGGAAGGATGGGAAGGAAAAGAATCAAGATTATTTTCCATACACATACTTAATAAGCGAGTCTGTGGATATGTGGACCCAGTCACATGATAGTGGGAGACGTTTTGGGGCAATGACAACCAATATATCAGAGTGCTTCAATGGTGTACTGAAAGGTGCACGGGGCCTTCGTATTACCACGTTGGTTGAGTTTAATTGGTCCAAATTTGTTGAATATTTCTACGACTGGCACAAAGAATACCTCAATGAGTTGTTAAAGGGTAAGAAATGGAGTCAATATGCCTTTGACACGTGGGATAGAAATAAGCGTAAATCTGAGAAACACTATCTCAAGGCATTTAGCAATGAACAGATGATATATCAAATAGTTACTTCATTCACGTGTAGCGTAGGAGGGGGAAACCACAGTTATGAAGTTCGGTTACGGGAAAGAACATGCAATTGTGGGAAATGGCAAAACATAGGAATCCCGTGTTCACTTGCAATTAGAGTATGTGACTATTTAAATATTGATTCGACCACATATATTAACCCATGTTATAGTTTGGACAATGCCCTTAACACTTATCAGCATGCATTTGTGATTCCCAGCTCACAGTCATTGTGGAAGGATCCCATGGGGCCAAAGTGGTTGCCTAATCCAGCATTGTTGCAGGCCAAAGGTCGACCAGTGAAGTTAAGAATAAGGAATGAGATGGCTGGAGTGAGGAATAAGGATCAAGAACCGGGATGGCGGAGAGAGGACGTAGATTTGATAGAGAGTCAACCCAAGTAAACATGTGGGTTGTGTCTTGCTTCCGGGCATAATCGTAGAAAATGTCTACAGTCCCGTGGCGCTTCCACAAGCGGCCATGTTCCACACTAGGTAGGTAGATGGCAAAAAGTTATGCATTGGTTAAATAATTGTTGTTCATTCTACCATTACCTAATGTTTACTATCTTGTCTCCTAACGTGATTAGTCTACGTTTTTCAGGCATGCTTCCATGGACGATGTTTTTGTTGTGTGAACCGCTGATCTTAGGAAAAGTGACTATGTTGTATTGGCACAATTAACTTTTTGGTTTTTGTTGAATGTACTTGTAATTCTCTATCCAATGTACCTCTATGAAGATTGTGATTTGAGTAGTATGGTTAGAACTGCAAATTAAGCATGGTTGTGCATGTTTAGAATGTTGATATATTGAGAATGCCTTTTGCTGTGATGTAAGTGCATTTGCATTGTAAAACTATATTTATGAAGAGAGCGTAACAATTTCTATAGTTTGGTGCCTATTGAGAACATCTTTTGGTGTAATTTAAGTGCATTTACATTCTCAGCTTCTCTGCCTCTCAATCAGTGTTTATAGATTACATTCTCAGCTTCTTTATCTCTGTTTCTCAGCAGGTGGATGCACACATTTCAGTTTCTGGATTGCCTGCATGTCCAGGAAAAAAAAAAAATTTTCCCAATGGAACTCGAGTTTCATAGACTCGAGTTCCATTGGAAAAAATGGAGCAAAACAGAGTAACCATTTTGCTTGAACAAAGCATTTTTGCAATTGAATCTCGAGTTTTATATAATCGAGTTTTGCAAAGTGAATCTTGAGTTTTATACACTTGAGTTCTTCTCATATATATATATTTTTTAAATATCGCTCTTTTTGTTGAGGATCTCGAGTTCCAAACACTCAAGATCTTCTGATTTTTTTTTTTTTTTTTTTTTGGTACAAGGCTTTTTTTTCACAAATAGACACTACCCTAAAAATGAGAGGAATATATGTGTGTGTGTATGAGAATATAAATTTTAATTTGCTTATTCTAAAGTAAGTTATATACGTATACACAAATGAACAACTTTAATATGTACGACTTCATGCACCAAGACACAAGATCTTCTTTATAAAAGAAACTTATAATCTTCTTAAACTCTAATAAGTATACAAACATTGGAACTGAACTTCAATGAAGCAAAGAAAAACCATGTGTAGCAGCAATTTTATGGAATGAAATAAACTAATTGTGCTGATGTATCTTCATAGACTAAGAACTACAATACTTTCAAATCAAGCAAATCCCAAAGAGTTAAACAAAATCTTCCATGTGGGATAGTAAGAACAAATCTATATGCTAAAGCTAAGTACAGAACAAGGAAAACCCATGAAAGTAATGTCACTTTGAACCCAAGAAATTGTCCTAGAGCATTTTAAGTGTAGTAATCCCTATGACAATGCAGGAGATCAAGTGTTGAATAATCACTTCTTCTTCTTCTTCTTCTTTTTTATGTTATAAATTTTATTAGAAAAGCACAAAGGAACACCACACTAGTATATAGGCAGTATACAAAGACTAAACAAAAACAATTCCATTTAACATACAAAATTAGCAACTCCAAAAGCAGTATAAAAGTATAGCTTGGGTATACAATCAGCATTTTCAGGATTTTTTGACATATGGCATGTATTTTGACAAAATCCTAATAAACAGAACAAGAATTTAAAAGCCCCATGTGCAATGAACCAATAACATTAGGAGGAGGCATTGATATCACAAATGGAACACTTCCTCTTCCTCTGTTGAAGTTTGGCCTAAAATACCCTTGAGACTCCCACCTAATTCCAACAATTACTAACACTAGATTACAAAGCTGAAAATACAATCAACACCATGCTTGAGAAATTATGCAAGCAACAGTATGATAACCAACACCAAGACATGAGACAACGAGAAAATAGGAAAGTTGAAAACCCTAAGACTGAACTTAATTCACACACACACAGAGGTTAAGGAACGGTGAAAACTAGATTTAAGTTAGTACAATTAGGTCCAATATATGTTTAAATACAATGAGTTGGCCTCTTGAAACTTTTAGTGTGTGCTTGGATGAGCTTAATTTGGTTATTGTGAAAGAGAACAGTTGTATCTTGAAAAAAGTGGTGCTTATAAAAGTTATACCTCATTTTGAGACCAAGTCAAGGTTTTATAAAAACCACATTCTATTCAGAATAAAGGTATTGCATTCTTTATTAAGTAGATAATAAATTATTTAAAATTTTAAACATAAAAAATAGGCAGAAAGAGAATATATATATATATATATATATATGAAAGGATATGCAATAAACAGGAGACCTTTCCCATAAAAAGAAGCATCCATGCATTTATAAGGGGTGAGAGAGAAAAATACACAAATGCTATATACCCATCAACAGTAAAGCTATTCGACAGCACTAGATTAATAGCTATAGTATCCATCTTAGGTATACTATTGTTATGGAGTGTTACTGCCATGTTAGATTCACAGGCTTCTAGATCAGTTTTGAGTTTCCTCCAGGAGCAAAATAGGTTGTGTTTTGTGAATGCATACATCCATGTATAATGGGCTTATGAAAAGTATATCACCATTATGGAATATATCAGGCTCCACACACAGTATTAATAAACATGAAACCAAATGGAACTATGGTAATATAGAATGCGATTGGCTTCCAGCAGTAGCATAACAAATAATAATAATATTAAAACAAAGGTGTAGTCATTATGAAATATGTCATACTGACCATTGAAGTAAGATTTTAACTTAACATAAATAAAATATCTATTCATCAACTGTAAAAAAATCACAACAAAATAAGATATCAAAACTCAAAAGCCTCAATTTTTTTTTTAAAAAAATTTTGTAATTATAACCCAAGAACAAAGAACAAAAATAAGAGCACAAACAAAAGCACAAATTTCTCTAATTTTGAGCCCAATGAAGAAATTTGCATCATTTCTACGCAAACTATAAGTAAAGACATATTGTACAGATCCAAAGAGTTTTGCAACATTTGCAACCACTCCATAACAAAGATTTTACTAACATAAATCCCATCAAGTAAACACATATCAAGCATTATTACCCAAAAACCAACAAAAAAGAGAGACAAAAACAGAACATGCTAGCAACCCAAATCATACAACAAGTAACAAAACAAACCCAAGTTTGTGTACAGAGAGACTCTGGAGCTTTTGATTGTTAAGTGTTTGGCCTCCTCTCTTTTGCAAAAGAACACCTACATAAAAAATTAAAAAAATTAAAAAGATTTAAAATGAATATAAGTTAGTTATCACATTAAAATTGCTTGGGAATCCTATGCAAATTGTGAACCACAAAGTAGAATACCAGAACATGACCTCTCCCCCTTGGTTCTTTTGAGATGAATGAGTCATTTTAAATTATTTCACATTGTTTTTGTAAATCAAAAGTGTTAAAATAACATGGACTCACTGGACTCTTGCCACATATAGAAAGTTTATACTTTGTACCTAGTTATTGCATTGATTCCAATAGGAAATAATGGTCCAAGTTTCCATAATGTCAAGAACAAAGAGTTGCACTTGGCTTCTTCTTCTTCTCTCTTTTAACTCTTTTGACAACACAAAAACTTCCCATCTTAATGATTGCTAGCTCTTCATGCTTAGTCATGCATGAAGTTAGCCTAGATATAGACACTTTCTTTCAACTGCCATTCTTCTCCAACTACTTTCTTCAATTTCCGATATTTGACTTACAACGTGAGGCCAATTTTGAGTGATGGTTCTAGCTGTAGCCATTGAAAATATGTGCCAATAAATGCATTCAATTTTATCAGTAGCTGTTAAATCAGAGGAGTTCTAACATTTTTTCCTTCTTTCATGTGATAGAACTAGCTCACACAGTTTTTAAATTTTACGTATCCACTCTACCTTCTATTTAATATTACTATAGCTTTGATTGGTTGAGATACTAAAAGATAAGCCCTGGCATACAGCGCAGTGGCCAGAGAATTAAGTAGACTGAATCATATTTTAAGTAGGAAAAATTAACGGATGATTACTCAACAAGTACAAGTTTTTGTGAGGTGGAGGGAAGGGTCGTAGTTCAAGTTTCCAAGAGGGAATATACTGCTTATAGATTAGGCTTCTAGAGTAGAATTCTATCTCAGAGCCAAAAAAAAAAAAAAAAAACCTTGCATGAAAAAAGGAAAAAAAAAAAAATTATGCCTTTTTATACTATCCGTAAAAGTGATTTTTCTAAATTTTCCTAAAATAGTTTACTAACAATTACTCTAAGAGTACCTGCTAACATGAGCCTTTTAAGTAACTGTCAGTCATATAATCCCAATACTCTCGCATTGGATTACCATAATTATGCCCTTGAGGAATGATTGTTGAATTTGATTAGTTTATCAATTCAAGGTTAATACAAATCAAACTTTTTTAAAGCAAGCATATTCACCATTAATACAATAGCGCTACTTGGCCCCCTTCTCAATGCTTTTGCAAGTATGTAGTAAGTAGATTTGTGTCTTGGTACGGTGGTCACTTCACAAATATAAATGCTTGTGAGATGTGGAAGGTAAGAGCCGAAGTTCAAGTCTCCAGGAGGGAGTTACACACATATACACTTAGATTAAGCTAGAGTAGAAATTATATCTTGTTAAAAAAAAAAAAAAAAAAAAAGATTTGTGCTGGTGAGGAGGCTTTAAATATAATAAGCTAGGTAGGTTCAATGTAAATTTGACAGTCCACACAGCACTTCAAGCCCATATCAGTATTAATTTGTGTAGGTAGCAGTAAGTGCATTACAATAAAAATGACACACTTTATAGTTTTTTTTTTTTTGGTAAACAGTGCTGAAAATTAAAACTAAAACAGAGGGGCAGCTAAAGAAACGCTGCGATCATACAAAGTCCCTACAGCATCTAATCTCAGCAACAGAGATACATCAAAGGGGGGTTCAAGAAATAACAAAATCCTGAGGGAGAAAGGCGCCTCTTCTTGCCAAAGCATCTGCACACTTATTCGCCTCCCTATAACAATGCTGAATTCTGACCTGTGGAATTCTTTGAAGGCCTTCTTTGCAATCTACCACGATAATCTCATTGCCATTCATGCTCTTTTCCTCTTTGTTAAGTAAGTCGATGACTAGCTTAGCATCAAGTTCAAAAACCACTGCTTGTAAGTTTAGAGCTATACAAAGTCGAATGCCATCCCTTAATGCCCATAGTTCAGCTGCTGCACTTGTGGTTGATCCAATGGCCCTTGCATAGCCTCTAATCCGTTCACCTCTATCATTCCTGATCAGCCCTCCACCACCCGCTAGGCCTGGATTGCCTAAAGAAGATCCGTCAGAGTTCACCTTATACCAGTTCACAGGAGGAGCAATCCACTTAACCCGAATAGTGGTCTGATGTGTGTGGTGTTTGTCCTCCAATCCCAAAAAACCAAACTCAGCAGCTTTAGAGATGGTTTCTGCGTTTAGGTTGTTTTGGAAAGGCTTACCTCTAAAAATCACATTGTTCTTGTGCAGCCACAAGGTCCATATACCAAAAGAGAAAAGGGTATTCCAGCTAATACCCAATGTGGATGACGGAATAGTGTTACAACAATTATAGCGGATCCAAGTCATGGGGTTGTTACCAAAGAAAGCATCAGAGGCCATGGGGGGATGAAGAGAATTCCAAAGGTCCTTAGCAATAAGGCAATCCCTTAGAAGATGGATAATAGATTCAGACCCTTCGTTGCATAAGGGGCAATGGTTAGGCAGATTCATACCTCTCGCATTAAGCACAGAACGAGTAGGAATACTGAGGTGACAACACTGCCAAATGAAGCAATTGATTTTCGGGATTGTAGGCACCTTCCAAACCCAATCTAGATCACAAGGAGGATCCGCTCCACTTTCATCATCCCTGGCTAAGTTGTAAGCTTCTTTGAGAACAAATTCCCCACTAGTAGAAGTGGCCCAGGCAATTCGGTCCTCACCATTGGCTGAAAGGGGTAAAGGGGTTGCTTTAATTTCTAACGCCAATGATTTAGGGAAGTCAAAAGATATGGCCTCCCATCTCCACCCGTTAAAGCCACTAATGTCTCTCATCAGCATATGATTCTCACCACGGTTCAAAGGGCCTTCTATAAGGCTTCTTACGGGTCCCTTCTTATGCCACTTATCAAACCATAGAGAAAGCCCACTCTCCCTACCAGGAAGCCATTTAATTCCCTTATTAAAGACACTAGCACCCTTCTTCATGCCTGCCCAGGTGACAGAACCTTGCCTTGGACGGTTTCTGAAGGATCGAGCTCTTCTAAAAGAACCATATTTCTGCGAAAGAATTCACACCCAAATAGATTCCTTTTCAGTGTGTAATCTCCAATTTAGCTTTGCTAACAAGGCTATATTTTTCTCCTTGGCTGATTGCAACCCCAAACCCCCCTCCTTTTTTGGTTTAGTGATTTTCTTCCATCCCACCATGTGAAGTTTCCTTTTACTATCTGAACTCCCCCACAGAAAGTTTCGACTTATCCTATCCACATTTAGCAGAATTTTAGGGAGAAGAGCCGCACATTGCATGTAGTAGTTAGGGATAGTTGATGTAACTGATTGGGTAAGCACCAATCTACCCGCAAAGGAGAGTAAATTGGCTTTCCAACCTGCCAACTTGCTTTGTAACCTTTCAATGATGAACCTGTAATCTTGAGCGGAGGAAGTATGCTTTATGGGAAAGCCCAAATATTTTCCCAAGTTAGGCGTGGACCTAAACCCCAACACTTCACACAAACTCTCTATTTTCAATAGGAACATTAGGAGAAAAGAAGACCCTGGTCTTAGTAGCACTCACTTTTTGACCTGATAAGGAGCAGAAAGTATCAAGAACCTCCTTCACAGCCACACAATTTTTCCTATCAGTTTTCGCAAAGAGGACAAGGTCATCGGCGAAGAAAAGATGAGAGAAAGCCAAGCCCCCCTGAGATGCCTTAATAGGGTTCCACAACTTCTCATTGCATTTTTCATTAATCATAGCTCCAAGGACCTCCATGCAGAGAATAAAAAGGTAGGGAGAGAGAGGGTCTCCTTGGCGAATGCCTCTTGAAGGTTGAAAAGATTCCAAAGCACCCCCATTGAAAAGGACAGAGATGGTAGAGGTAGACACACAGCTCATAATTAACGCAATCAAAGAATCAGGGAGTTTAAACAGCTTTAGAGTATCCTTAATAAAACTCCACTCTAGACGATCATAGGCTTTCTCGAGGTCTATCTTAATGGCCATGACCCCACTACGACCCTTCTTCTTCAACATGGAGTGGATTAACTCTTGCACTATGATAGCATTATCTACCCCATTTCTTTCCGGAACAAAGGCTGTTTGGAGCGGCGACACCAAATTAGGAAGTTTCGGCCTAATTCGGACCACAATAATCTTGGTAACAACCTTATAGATAGAATTACAAAGGCTGATGGGGCGATAATTGCCAATTCTTTCTGGATTCGGGCATTTGGGAATCAAGGTGATGAGAGTTTTGTTTAGATAGTCGGGAACCTTCCTTGAACTGAAGATATGTTGCACCTCATCCTTCACAGAATCACCCACAATGTGCCAAAGGCGCTGGAAAAATCCCGCGTGGAGACCATCAGGCCCCGAAGCCTTATACGGTTTAAGGGACCAGAGGGCAGAACGGATTTCACTAATGGTGATGGGGGAGATCAAACTTACAGCATCATCCGCCTGTAAAGAAATTTTCCAAAAAGGAGGGCACCAGACTGATAAAGGGGCATTACATTGATCGGTGGAGAATAGATCTAGAAAACCATTGCGAATGAAATCTGCAATCTCCCTATCACCCTCTAACCAGTTGCCCATTCTATCTTTCATACCAGAAATACGGTTACGTCTACGCCGAACAAGCGCAGATGCATGAAAGAAGGTAGTGTTTCTGTCGCCTTCAACCAGCCTAGAAATGCGAGCTTTCATCGCCCAGAAATCTTCCTCCAATTTGCACACCTCAAGGTACTCCGTTCTAAGAGCGTTATCCAAATTCACTAGGAAATCATTTGGCTGGTTTGCAAGCGCTGTTTGGACACCTCTAAGTCTGGCCCGAATTTTATTCTTCTTGTGCAGAATGTTACCAAAATGCTTCTTGTTCCAATCCTTTGCTCTAACTTCAAACTTAGTAACAGCAGATGGAAAAGAAGGGGCCTCAGACCAGACATCGCTCACTACCCTTGCAAAATCCGGGTGGGAAAGCCACATGGGTTGAAATCTGAAAGGCCGAATGAGTCTGAAACTAGGCTCGCGAGCCAAAGAAAGCATAATTGGGCAGTGGTCTGAATGAATTCTCTCCAAATGTCTAACAATCGCTTTAGGAAATAGCACATTCCACTTAGTATTGATGAAAACCCTGTCAATCCTTTCCTGAATGAGTTGGGTCATTAGTCTACGGTTTGTCCAAGTAAAGCGAGGACCAGTGAAACCGATGTCTAGCATTTTACAATTGTCGAGGCAATCTTGAAACCTCAGAGCTCTGTTAATATTAACATTTCTGCCTCCAAACTTATCATCACTCATAAGGATTTCGTTGAAATCACCTGCAATGGCCCATGGCAGAGAATGAAGGTTTGCAATGGTAGACAGATTATCCCAGAGAAGCTGCCTCTCCGCATACCTTGGGCTAGCATAAATTGCTGAGAACAGCCAAGACTGAGAAGGAAGATTGTTGGAGATGAGAACATGAATTTCTTGCTCCGTGGTAGTTAACTCAGTCACCTCTATACAATTGGAATCCCATAAAAGCCATAGTCCCCCAGCAAAGCCAATAGTGTTAGTACATATAGCCCCATCAAAAGGAAGCCGCTCAGCTATGTCTTTGGCTCTAAGCCCACCTACCTTAGTTTCAGAAATAATCATCATGGCAGGAGAATGTAACAAAACCATATCATTCACAACATTTATAAAAGTGGGGTTTAAAGCACCCCAGCAATTCCATATGAGAATATTCATAACTACTAGAATTATTAAAGAAACAGAAATTAACAAGAGGGAGTGATCACATCACCTCCTACTTCAATCTGCATGATCTCATCAGGTTTGGGATCACCATCAACATGCTCTTCACGCACTAAAGAAGGTCCTGAAGATTGGGGATCCGTCTCAGAAACCACTTCACCTTCCTTGATACTAGCTCCTTTGGCTCGAGCTTTGGGGTCAATACGTTTTAGCTGAGCACAAGAAATGTTATTAACAGCGGCTTCCACCCCGATTATCTTGTTATCAGACCTCATGGGGATCAAATTGGAGACCTCTCGAATCGGGATCCTCCCTGTCTCCCCATGTTTTTGCACCGAGGAACAAGCATGCAAGGCTCCACCATTCAAACCTGGGTTATACTCCGTCTCCATGTCATCCAACTTTGAGCATCCCATATCGCCGATTTGCAAGTTTGGAGAAATCACAGAGCTGCCAGCCTTAAACTCTAAAATCTCAGCACTCTCAAAGGAAGTTTTGGCGTTAAAACGCAGCTCAAATTGGAAAGTGGACGGATCTCCTAAAGATGGAGATTTTATTGCTTTCCATTCTGAGAAAGAGCTCTGCCAAGTCCCCTTCAAACCTCTAGATGCCATTTTTGATTTCTGACTACGGGTGTAATGCTTACCTTTACATCCCCAAGAAAAGTGGCCTCGGAAGTAGGCGTAGTGCGATCTGCTGCATCTGACTTGCTGGACAGAGGGCCAACACTTTGTCTTTTGTCCCCACCACTACCTAAGTCAGAATTAGCCACGCCAAAGGGGCCAAGAGCAGAGGGCTTAAAGGATGGCACGCCTTTCTGACTTTCGGCTACAGGTCCAAAAGAAGAAAATTGGGCTTTATCTTTCCTGTTACTTTTTCCAACTTGCCGTTTTCGTGAAACCAAAACCCACGGCCCAAAAGCCTCTTCCTCAGTTGCAGTTTTTGCATGCTCAAACAAATTTCCCGCCTCAACTTCTTCATCGCCCTTCTCGCCTACCTGCTCGCCAATCTTCTCCAGCAGCCTGGTTTTGTACGGACAAACTTCAGCTTGATGTCCAACCCGTCCGCAAGAGAAACACATCGAGTTAATGCCCTCGTATTGGACAGGGTGCTCCAAACCGCCACACTTGATGATTCTGATGAGAGGCTTCTCCAAATCAACTTGGACACATAACCTTGCAAACCTGCCTCGCGTTTCCGTCGCAGTGTGGGTGACACTTTATAGTTAAACCCATTAAATTCGGATTTGGCCGTTCAAGTGATGAAACTCAACTATCACGGTATCATCAACTATCAGTAGTATCAAGTGATGAGAGTCTTGTACAATTTACACTCTCAATTATTATAAAGACATCAAAGTGCCCCACCTATTAGTCTCCATCACATTTCTCTGTCAACTTTGTCAAAAAGCGACATTTTTTATTTTTTATTTTTGGGTTAAAAGGGAACTTAAATTTTAAACTAGGAATTACAAAGTTTAGGGTAGGCCACACCCCAAGCATCAGCCAATAATTGGTACAAAACAGAGGGCGGGGGGTGAGAATACAAAAGAAATTATACAGAGCGACATTCATGATTAAGGATTGGAACCGATTTAGCAACAACTCCACATTTAAAACTAAAAATAATATTTTAACCAAAATTATTTTACAACTACGCAAAAGTACTAAAGCAGTCCTAATAAGGAGAGGCTTATCCTGTGTATTTAACTTTAGCCATTTCCCTTTCACCATTTTTCTACTTTTGAGCTTCGTTTAGAATTCAATTTAATAAAATGAAGGAGAACGAATGACAAAGGTTAATTTTGATTCATTCTCTTGGCATATATAATCATCGGATAATATATTATGCTAGTGCACAATATGATTTGTTGATTTTATTGCCAATGGGGCATCAATTTTAAAAAATTATAGTAGTAAAACATGATACAAAATATATATTTTTCCTTGGCTGGCATGGCATGACATGACAGCTCACTGTGGGCACGCAGCCAAGGCCGTGGCATGCCTGCATGGGCACACAGCCTAGGCCATGGCATACCCCACGTAAAGCACGTGGCCAAGATATTTAAAATCATCATTCTCTAATTGGAGCAACAATTTCGGAGGATAAGGCTTGTTGCAAACAAGCAACAAGTTCTCATAAAACGTTAACTCAAAGAATCAAATTTGTCACTTGGTGTTGAAGTTGAAACAAATAATTGATAACACGCAAAAGTTGCTATGACAAGTTCACATCTGGGGTATGAAATATGAATGTTCAACTTCAATATTGGTGTAAGGTGTTCAATTTTCTCTAAAATGATGTAAAACATCATATATTTTCTCATATGAGCATGAAATATTTAAAATCAACAAAATCTACACGGTGCAGATTTGTAATTGTTTATGAATCAAATTATTTGAAATCAATTATCATTCTTATAAAAAAAAAAAAATTATCATTCCTAATTTGGTGTAAAGAGAGTTTATAATAATTATAAAAAGGTGTAATGAGAATTGTAAATCACATGATATTATATACACCACTAAAGTTATAATTAAATTACAGCTATTCTGCTAAGAAATAGAAGTATAGAACCTTTCAAAGCAAATAGAGACGAAGCCTAAAGATGCTGATGACTAGGTTGCATGGTTGAGCCTTTTTTTTAAAGCCAATTACTTGAATTTATGGATCTACTAAGAAGACACCATATAGTACAAAACAAAACCCTTTTTTGGCAAAATTTTATGGCAGGGACATCAAGAGAAAAGAACTTCAAAGCGGCCAAATGGCCAAATACCACATTTTTTTTGAAATTTTTAACAACAAAACACTGTTTCGGAAATAAATAGCAAAGTACCACTTTTTCTAAAACTTGAGTTTCAGAAACTCGAGTTCCTCATCAGTTCTGCCACCGTGGCACTGCTGAGCTGGAATTTGTGGGATTAAAAAAAATTATGTGGTACTCGAGCTTGGTAAACTCGAGTTTCATGCATCACAATACTCGAGCATACCAAACTCGAGTACCGTTTATAAATAAAATGAAGAAAAAAAAATTTACACGGTACTCGAGTTTACCAAACTCAAGTACTGTGTATATTTATTTATTGTTTTTTTGTTTGTTTGTTTGTTTTTTTTTGTTTTTTTTTTTTTTTGGTTTGAGGATAATCGACAAATAAACATAAAGATAAAAATAAGTGGTTTTTTTTTATGTTTTTATTTATTTAACCAGAAGCATTGTAAAATATAGAGATTTTAATTTCAAAGTATGAATTTAATTTCTACATTAATTAAAATTGTTCATTGTTTTCTCATAAAAATTGTTCACTGTTTTCTGTATAAACTATTTCTACGATTTTGCATAAAATTATTTTATGTTCAGCATTATTTAAGAAATTATTCACTCTCTTTTCTACATAAATTATTTTCTGTTTATTGTTTAAAAAAATTGTTCACTGTTTTCTCATAAAATACTTAGTGAAATCGTGTTTTCTAAATTTAAACGTCAAATCTAAATGCTTTTTCCTGTTTGAATTTCACAAAAATCAAATATATATTTCTACATTGATAAAATATGTTTCTACATTAATAAAATTTGCTCTCTGCACATCATATTTACTGTATATTCAAATCTACCTAATGCATTCATAAAATCTATTTTTTGCATTAATTAAAATTGTTCACTGTTTTCTCATAAAAATTGTTCACTGTTTTCTGCATAAACTATTTCTAGCATTCTGCATAAAATTATTTTCTGCTCAGCATTATTTAAAAAATTGTTCACTCTCTTTTATGCGTATATTTTTTCTGTTCACTATTTAAAAAATTGTTCGCTATTTTCTCATAAAACATCTAGTGAAATCGTGTTTTCTAAATTTAAAAGCCAAATCTGAATGCTTTTTCATCTTTAAATTTCACAATAATCAAATTTGTTTTTCTGCATTGAAAAAATCTGTTTCTACGTTAATAAAATTTGCTCTCTACACATCATGTTTACTATATATTCGAAGTTGTTTACCGTATTCATAAAATCTGTTTTTTGCATTAATTAAAACTGTTCACTATTTTCTCATAAAAATTGTTCACTGTTTTCTGCATAAACTGTTTTTAGCATTGGTGCAGTTATTGCACTTAAATGGTTTTTGTGTTTTTTTAAATATGTAACCATATGAATAATAAACAAACTCCATGAAAGAAAAATGAATGATTTGTATAAATCACCTAACGGCAAATGCCTCGAAAAATTCGAATTAGTTGAATGTAGAACTGTTCATTAAGTAAAACTATTTTATGCATTAAGTAAAACTGTTCACTATTTTCTCAAGAAAATTGTTCACTATTTTTTGCATAAACTATTTCTAGTATTTTGCATAAAATTATTTTTTGTTTAGCATTATTTAAAAAATTGTTTACTCTCTTTTTTGTGTAAATTATTCTCTATTCACTATTTAAAAAATTGTTCACTGTTTTCTCATAAAACACCTAGTGAAATCGTGTTTTCTAAATTTAAAAGCCAAATCTGAATACTTTTTCATGTTTAAATTTCACAATAATCGAATTTGTTTTTCATGTTTAAATTTCATGTTTAAATGAACTCTATTGCGGTGGTATCTGTACTTAGTTTTGTAGGTTTGCAGATCATGATGTGCCCAACGCTTCCAAGACTGTCGTACGCGTATATTGGCATATTAAGGAAACTAGCTTTTAAACCCGTGCAAATGCACGGGAATTACATAAGTACATGTATTTTCAAGTTCTTGGAAAAAAAAAATACATCTATTTTCAACAAAATAGAAATAAAAATAATGTAAATTTTGTAAGAGTCCACAAATAAATTTTTGTACATAGAAATAATTAGAATCCGAGAAAGCAAATATATTCAAATAATTTTAGGTAAATATTTGGAGAAACATTTTGTTTCAAAAGTTGTACTTAAATAAATTTAATTAAATAAGTATGTAGCTAATGCAATTGAATTTACAAATTTTAAAAAATAACACTTGGTATGAATTTCAAATATAAAATGTCTATAACACTCAGTATGCTATCCATAAAAATGTGTTGTCTTACAATTAGATTTTCTTTTAAGCCTATTCTAAACAACTAAAACTGTAACATTCACTATGATGGAGAGAAAAATATTTCTAGCAATTGAAAAAAAAAAATCCAACTAAAGAGAATGGTGTGATCATCCTTCCTTGGAAGCAAATTTGTGGAGAGTAGCCCAATCCAATTGCTTTTAATTTTGTTTTAGAATAACCCAAACATAACCTTTTCTATCTCAAGTTCTTTGCAGGATTTCATCAAACACCTAGTACTCATTTTAATAACCCATCTAGAAGCCAATCGCTAATACGGCTCCCCAACCAAAAAAAAATCTAATTAAAACAAAATTAACCAACATTTATAAGGTTCATCCACTTCTAGATCTCCCTTTTGTTTAATTTTTCTTCCTTCTTTTTCTTTTATATATATATATATATATATATATATTTTTTTTTTATAATGGAAGTTCACTCAACATTCTCAAATTTGTTTTCAATATGCAACATTAAGAAGTAGGAAAGCAACAACAAAGCAGCATTGATCACATGAATAAGGGCCTGAATAGGGTTGCTCTTTTTACTGCATTATTAAATCATGTTATAAATGAAAAGAAGTAACTACATAAAGTAAGAAATCAACACAAAACATGTAAGGAAACCAAATGATTTAATTGATTAAATAGTAGTATGTTATAGCAAAAAGAGTGTTGAAATTACAACCAACCAAAATAAAAAATTTTAAATAATGAATTTACTATAAATTGATATATATATATATATATATATATACAAAATATAGAGATGAAGGATAACAATGCAACAACACTCATCAAGGTTCCAAAGGTAAGCATTGATTAATCACATCAAGTGCAACAACAGAAATAGAAAGCTACATGATAATTTCTGGAAATTTGCAGAGAAAACAATATCGTATTTCCACATAATTGTCAAAAAACTAAACCATGGGTCCCTCAGAACCTCTCTAAGGAGCATAAATGATTCAAGACAAGATTTCTACTTATAATCACCTATCTGACATGATGAACAATAGCTTTCTCCTGGTTGGTTTCCCTTAGTCTTTCAATAGACTGAAACTTCTCTTCCAAACATCCTTCATGCATAACCATTAGTTTATAGGTTGTTAGAGCATTTTAATATTAAATAATTAAAATAAATAAATGTTATAACATAAATGAAAAGATATGGGAGTGAATATGGAAGATGAGGAGTTAATGAAAATGTTTAATCCCACATTGAAAAGGAGAGAGACTTTTTTATTCTTTTAAATTGTGGTGATTTATGGGCTAAAATGAATTGTCTCAGATATTGGACTAGATATGTGCACAAGGGGGAGGTGAAGAGTGGAGGTAAGTTAGAGAAGGTATGCACCGATTACAAAGTTTAGCCAACCAAGGGCTTGAATCTCCTTAAAGAGAGCGAGTGCTGCGCCTCAGTCCAAATAGTGTTATGTAATTTCTCCCTTTAAAGTAATAAAATTCAGTAGTATTATTCAGTTTCTCTTTGTATTATTTCCATTATCATTGTATTTGCACCAACATAGGCTACCTGCATGGTTAGAGAAAGTGCACAAACCCCAGTAGTCAATAGTAAATATTACCCTCATATTCAAATGAATAAGCAGAGACCTAGTTTAGATATGCTTGCACAGAAAGTTGATGACATGCATTGCACAGAAAATTGATGACATGCTTGCATTCCAAAACCAATCATCCAATGCCCCTAGTGTAGACATGTTTGATGCAAAACAAAATGTCCTAGCCTAAAATTCACTTTGGAAGTTTTTCTAAAAATGAGATCAACTCCAAAATATATATATATATATATATATATATATATTGTATAATACATAAAATCATTGGATCCAAAGCAAGTTACAAACTGTCCACCTTTACAATTAGAATCATTTGAAAGTTAGACTACAAAATTGGGTAAAAGAATCAATCACACGTTACAAACTATCCAGCTTTTTATTGGTAGCAGAATCACTTGCATGTTCAAATTTGGTCTCATTGATACAAACCAAGACAAAAATATTATATTATTCATTGAAATGTCTTAAAAAGACACAAATAGATTATCTGCTATATGAAAAAAATCATTAATGTAAGCATATATCGTATACATTTAAAAAAAAAATTGAAAATCTTCATGACAAAGTAAGCCTTGAGAGTTGAGTCATATTTATTTCATTTTTTTTGGGTCAATGATAGATTGCTAACCTTGTTATAAAAGATAGATAAAATTTAAAAAAAAAAAAAAAATTAAGTCATATGGAATTACCCCTCCATGTGCAAGAGCAATGGCCATGATAGTTGCAGTTGACTACATATAAGAGACAAATAACTTTTCATTAAGAAAAATCCATCAAGGTTTGCAGAAAATTCAAGAAATTTCATTCAACATGAAGCTAGAACCATCCAAAATTACAATGAAAGAAGTCCACAACTCAAAGATAAACAGCTGTACAGAAACCCCAGTTACTTTGTCTTGATAAAAATCTTTCATTAAGATCAAGACATATAACACCAAGGGCCAGTTGAACAAAAAATATACCAAAAAAATGAGGGTTCCTTGTTCATGAAATTTTTTCCTTAAGGCTTCCAATTCAAACAAATATTTGGCACTAAAGAACAATACCTTTAATACCAGCCAAATTACTTTTGACTACCTAATTGAAATATGTGAATAATATACACAAAAGAGAAAATAAATGAAACACATTTACCTTGCTTTCTAATGTTTACAATAAGAGAATAAAATTGTTGGAAGCAATCCGCAATACATGTAAATAGGGAAAATATAAAGAACATAAGAAAAACTATATATAACATAGAATTGCGCCTTTCCATCATAATGCAAATCACCTTATTAAATTGTTTATCAAATCCATTATTTCACTATGTTCAAAGTATAGACAAATATAGTTTCTAAAACATAAAATAGCTCAAATTGCGACAAACACATAAATTGCCTAGTGTATTTTAGTAGGAAGAGATGGACTTGCTCAACTAATTTGAAAAGAACAAAACAATATTTTTCAATGGTTCAGTTCTTATGACATTTTGCTGCAACCTAACAATCAAATTATGGGTCTGCTCTGAATTGAAAGTACTTGCAAACTGCTTAGCAACTTGCCTGAGGAGCTCCAAATCACCAAAGATGACTTGCTAAACTTTGTTTCAAAAATAACATAAAAAATGCCAACATTAAGATCAAATCAGGACACAACTAATAACAACCCTAATTTTTTTTAGAAGGACCTACAATTATTTGCACAAAGCTACCCGTTATAACAATTCCTAAACCAACAACATCAGTATTTTGCAGAAAATGAACAGCCTAGTATACTTTAAATCATATAGCAGGTAGTGGATTCCATCTACTCATACCTAGCACTGGTAATAAATTAGTTTTGCAATCTAATTGTGATAGCTACCGCTACAGTAGAATGTTATAAGTTATGGGGAAACAAGTACCTTTTTTTCTAGTAATAATATCTCTCTATTCCCCCCCCCCCCCCCCCCCCCCGCCAAAAAAAAACTACAAATACTACCCTTTAAACAAAATAATGCATATCAAATAAAATCAATCTAGGCCATCATACACAGTTAATAGAAGCATTCAACTTTTATATTTGATAATTAAAATCATAATTTTGTTATCACATAACCAAAAAAAAAATGATTATAAAGTATACCTTAGCACTTTGCTGAACACTTTAAGGATATGGGGTTGCCTCTCTGTATATCATGTTTACTGCATATTTAAATCTGCTTACTGCATTCATAAAATCTATTTTTTGCATTAATTAAAACTGTTTACTATTTTCTCATAAAAATTTTTCACTGTTTTCTGCATAAACTATTTTTATCATTCTGCATAAAAGTATTTTCTCTTCATCATTATTTGAAAAATTGTTCACTGTTTTTTCTGCATAAATTATTCACTGTTCATTAGGTGTTTTATGATCCAGATGCTCTAATACTAATGACTACCCAGAAGAAAGCACAATAGTAATATGGAAGCATAAACAATGATAAAATAGATAATAAAGAAGTAAATAGCAAAATAGATATATTCAAAATAAGGTTAAAATGGAGTATGGAATATGAAAATAGAAACTAGTAAAATCTTACTTGAATAAAAACTTCAGTCTTTGATAAACTTGAAAACAAACTGCTGTCTTTGATACAAGATTGAAAATAAAACTGTCTTAAGAGAAAGGTTACAAGATTACAAGAGGGGAAAGAGTACAAAAGTCTTTCTGAGGGAGAGGGAAGGCTATTACAAAAGGCTTTCTAAAACTTGGAACTTAAAGCTTAGAATCTTAGAAACTTAGAAACTTGTCTTCTGTCTTCGTAGTCCATCTCTTTTATAGGTGAAATGAACCATGGTAAAGTAACCTAAGTAGGTAAATTTAACTCAAGTTAATCTGTTGGTGGTATGGAAATTAGTACTGATGAGTAATAGTATGTTTGCGTTTGTCTGGGAATCTTTCAAATCTTGGAAATCTATCAGATCTCTTTTTACGCATGCTAGTAAATAGTAATAACTTTTGAACATCTGTCTGTATTTGTCTGGACTGTCTTGATTTGTTTGGATAGTTTTACTTAATGCAAAAAACAGATTTTATGAATGTAGTAAACAGATTCGAATATACAGTAAACATGATGTCCAGAGAGCAAATTTATTAATGTAGAAAAACCAATTCAATTATTGTGAAATTTAAACTTGAAAAAGCATTCAGATTTGGCTTTTAAATTTAGAAAACACGATTTCACTAGGTGTTTTATGAGAAAATAGCGAACAATTTTTTAAATAGTGAACATAAAATAATTTACGCAGACGGCAACTATAGTCATACGAACCACATGTAGAAAACAGTTTGAATTAATGCAGAAAATAGATTTTATGAATAGCTCGGCACGATTTCACATGTGCTGCTTAATAGCTCGGCAATACTCTGATATTCGAGAGCATAAATATCAAAGTATTGCAAGCAAAAAACACATTGAAAAAATTTTGTTGTCCTAGCAATGGCTGACCCTGCTTTATTTGGTGCTGTGATATTGGAATTGGACTCAATCAAAAGTCCCCCTGCAGGAGTAGGAGGGGTAACCTTAGATTCAATTGCAATGTTTTTTCATATGCTTGAACTTTTTAAGAACACTGACTAACACAATAAGATTCTTCTTTTTTTTTTTTTAAATCAAATTAACAAATAGCAATTTCAGAGGGAACCTCCAATCTTCTGAGAAGGAATCCCAAAAGTCCAAGTCCTCCACTCATCAGAAAGATTAAGGAAACCATATAGCAAACATAATTTTCTTTGCTTTACTCCTCCATCGAGTCTATCTTACAGTCAACACTTAGAATATTTATCTAAATTTTTCATTTTTGCTCTCTTTCAATATCCTCCACACGTTCTAGTCCATATATATCGCTAGATTATTATTTCTTATAGTTTGTTGATTAATTTGTGGTCTGGTGACGCGAAAATAACTGATATCTAACAAATTAAATGTTGTGTCGTGAGGACAATTCATGTGACAATATCATACCCAATGTATAGTAGTTTCAAACCTACTAATTAGTCAAGATGAAGAGATAAGAGACTAGGATGGAGCTAGGATTTAAACGTGGGGGCAGGGCCAAATTTAATGTAAGCTCATCGAATTTCATCTCGTTCAATAAAACTATAATCTCATATTTGTGGACACAATCTTGCATCATGATACAATGAACAAATACTAATTGTAGGAGCATGGTAGGTATGTATTGTTTAGAGAGATTCCACAGGGAATGGTGGTTGGCGTTTCCAATTTGACGGAGGTTGCCAATGATGGGAAGCTTTGGAGGGTCTGGGGGAAGGTTGGCTACTTTCTTGACTTTCCTTTGTTTCAAAATCAATGACAAAGAGAGGATGAGAATGAGTACAAGAAAGATAGTTAGAATCCAAAGTAATGTGAGAAATAATAGATTCATATTTTTTGTTTGGTGATGTAGGAAAAATAGATATGTTTAAAAAAAAAATACACAAGAATGTGAGTTCCTTAGCTCGAGCTTTAGGTAGCTAGATCGAGGGGAGACTATTCAGATGGAGACGACATTAGATTTGAGAGTATGATATACATGTGGATTTGGGTCCTAGTTACACTTTGTGTAACTCTAAGTTATTTTACATCACTCAATATTTCTTTGTTGGATGTGAATTTTAACAAATCTTTCGTTGGGTTAAATTCACTTTTAATACTCTGTGTTAGCAAAATATACATACACACACTATAGCTGAGGAGTTGTTGGATTCTAATAAAAATATGGTATTATTGCACAGTTATTGCTTGCTAAATTATTTAATTCTAAAACATTTTTTTCTCTCTTTTATTTATTACAACTATCTAAGAAATAAGAAAAAAATTATGCAAAAAAATTAAACCTTTAGAGAGATAAGAATCTGTTTGGCATCAATTTCAGCTTTTAGCTTTTAGTTTTTGTGTACAGTTTTTTAAAACCTCATTTTTTTCTTGCATTATTTTTCACCTCTTCAAATTTTTTCAAAGTACAAATATAATTTAGCACACTTTCAACAAAAAGTTTAGCAAATAACTAAATAAGCTGTAAACGGACACTAAGCTTAAAAATAGTAGAACCTTGAAATAGCTATTATATTACCATTTTGTTTCGGTAGTAACATCCCATGTTCCACCCCGGGAATAATTTCAGGTCATTCCGATGTGTTTCGGCCATTTTGGATTCAGAGACGGAGATAGAAGTTTGATTGAGGGGATTAAAATATAAACAAAAAATGTGTATCATCTATTTAGTATTAAGAAACTATCAACAAATAAAAAATACAAAATAATTATTTCTTAATATATTAAAATACAATTTATCTATTAAAAGAGAAAACAGCCTTCTTTTAAATGACAGAAATCATCAATATTAAATTTGTACTAACTCATTTTCCATAGGTAAAGACAAATCACGAATAAACAAATAATTGTACAAACAAAAAGAGCCAAATACAAACAAAATACATACTATGTACACAGTTCAGCGCTACAATTCACACTATAATAAACTGATTTTATAAAATTTTAGCAACTAACCATTCAAAGTTTCAAACCAATTCCACTTTAAAAGGCTCCACACAATATATCCAGATCAATAAAAATAAAGACAGACAATCTACTACCGTAAGTTTCTAAACCAATTCTACTTTAATAGCAAATTATTTGTTTTATAATTAAAAAATACAACTATTTGGGCAGCAAAATTAAAGAGAAATACAAGAGTTCGTGGGCAAAAATGGCCAAATACCACCATTTTCAAAAATTTGTAGCAAAAAAACACTGTTTCGGAACTATATAGGGAAATACCACTTTTTCTGGAACTCGAGTATATGAAACTATGGAAGGAAATGGGTTGGAAAGAAGAGAGATTTCCTTAATATGCCAATATACACGTACAAGAGTCTTGGAAGCGTCGGGCACATCATGGTCGGCAAACCTACAAAACTAAGTGTAGATACCACCGCAATAGAGTTCACCATAGCAGAACCACCATGGTCAACCCTATACAAGAAGAGGTGTGAGTTGGAGGTGTATTGTCGATGGCATGGGTTACAAGTTCTAAGGCATGCTCAGCCGAGTTATCTAGAGATGAACTTGCCAATATACTTACTCGTCTTAAACAAGAGAACAATCAAATGCAAAGGTGATTAGACCGTTTTCATGCAATCCAAAAAGCTAAGAAGCATCTAAAGGGGAAGGCGCAAGAGCGAGCCATCAAGTCTATTAATGAAGTTACTTCGTTAGATGATGAAAGAGATATTTCAGATTTATCAAATTCAAGTAATGATGATATCTAAAAATTTCTACCTACGAACATTAGACGTTGTTGTTAATGTCTACACGTTCTATGCAATACAAAATGTTGTTGTTAATGTCTGACAACTAATGATTATGTACATTCAACTTTTGCAAATCTAAAGATTAACTGTTCATTAACTGTTGAGTTTACATGATTTTGTTCATTCAAAGATTTCAAATTTTTCAACAAATTCGGATGATCAATACATTAGTACATAGTTTTCCATTTAATTTTCACGATTTTGTACATTTAACGAATTCAAACTTTTCAACTAATTCAGATTATCTATACATCTAATTTACACAATTTTATTTTGTACTTTCAAGATTTTATACAATCAACAAATTCGAATGATCTGTATATCTAAATTTTGTTTTTTACAAATTCGAATAATCTGTACATCTAATGTACACAATTTTCTCTTGAATTTTCACGATTTGGTACTTTCAACGAAATCAAATTTCTCAACAAGTTCAGAATACGCAACTTTCCATTGAATTTTCACGATTTGGTACGTTCAACAATTTCAATTTTCCATTAAGATTTCACGATTTTGTATGTTCAACAATTGTGAAATTTTCATTAAATCAAGATGATTAGTACATAGTTTTAAATTGAATTTTCACAATTTTGTACATTTGACAACTTCAAATTTGGAAACAAATTTGGATGATCTGTACATCTAATGTAATTAATTTTCCATTAAGTTTACTCAATTTGGTATGTTCTTCAATTTTCATTTGAATTTTCACGATTTTACACACTCAACGAATTCAAATTTTTCAACAAATTTGTACTATCTGTACATCTAATGTACACAATTTTTCCTTAGAGTTTTCACAGTTTTGTACATTCAACGAATTCAATTTTTTAAACAAATTCATACGATCTATACATCTAATGTACATACTTTTCCATTGAATTTTCATTATTTTGTACTTTCAACGAAATCAAATTTCTCAACAAGTCTAGACTATCTATACATCTTATGTACACCTTCACGATTTGGTACGTTCATTGATTTTCCATCGATTTTTCTCGAATTTCTACATTCAACTAATTCAAACTTTTTGACAAATTCAAATTTTTCGAGGCATTTACCATTAGGTGATTTATACGAATCATTCATTTTTCTTTCATGGAGTTTGTCTATTATTCATATGGTTACATATTTAAAAAAACACAAAAACCTTTTAAGTGCAATAATTGCGACAATGCTAAAAACAATTTATACAGAAAACAGTGAACAATTTTTATGAGAAAACAGTGAACAGTTTTAATTAACGCAAAAAACGAATTTTATGAATGCGGTAAGCAGCTTCAAATATACAGTAAACATGATGTGTAGAGAGCAAATTTTATTAACGTAGAAACATATTTTATCAATGCAGAAAAACAAATTCAATTATTGTGAAATTTAAACATAAAAAAGTATTCATATTTGGCTTTTAAATTTAGAAAACACGATTTCACTAGGTGTTTTATAAGAAAACAGCGAACAATTTTTTAAATAGTGAACAGAGAATAATTTACACAGAAAAGAGAGTGAACAATTTTTTAAATAATGCTGAACTGAAAATAATTTTATGCAAAATACTAAAAATAGTTTATGTAGAAAATAGTGAACAATTTTCATGAGAAAACAGTGAACAGTTTTACGTAAGGCGGAAAATAGTTTTACTTAATAAACAGTTTTACATTCAACTAATTCGAATTTTTTGAGGCAATTACCGTTAGGTGATTTATATGAATCATTCATTTTTCTTTCATGGAGTTTGTCCATTATTCATATGGTTACATATTTTTAAAAAAAAAACACAAAAACCATTTAAGTGCAATAATTGCACCAATGCTAAAAACAGTTTTTGCATAAAACAGTGAACAATTTTTATGAAAAAATAGCGAACAATTTTAATTAATGCAAAAAATAGATTTTATGAATGCAGTAAGCAACTTCAAATATATAGTAAACATGATGTGTAGAGAGCAAATTTTATTAACGTAGAAACAGATTTTACCAATGTGAAAAAACATATTCGATTATTGTGAAATTTAAACGTAAAAAAACATTCAGATTTGACTTTTAAATTTAGAAAACACAATTTCACTAGGTGTTTTATGAGAAAACATCGAACAATTTTTTAAATAGTGAACATAAAATAATATACGCATAAAAGAGAGTGAACAATTTTTTAAATAATGCCGAGCAAAAAATAATTTTATGCAGAATGCGAGAAATAGTTTATGCAGAAAACAGTGAACAATTTTTATGAGAAAACAATGAAAAATTTTAATTAATATAGAAATTAAATTCATATTTTGAAATTAAAATCTCTATATTTTACAATGCTTCTGTTTAAATAAATAAAAACATAAAAAAAAAAAAAAAAAACCACTTATTTTTATCTTTATGTTTATTTGTCGATTATCCCTAAACAAAAAAAAAAAAAAAAAAAAAAAAAAAAAAAAAAAAAAATTTACAAGGTACTCAAGTTTGGTAAACTCGAGTACCGTGTAATTTTTTTTTATTTTTTATCTTCATTTTATTTATAAAAGGTACTCAAGTCTGGTATACTCAAGTAATGTGATGCATGGAACTCGAGTTTACCAAGCTCGAGTACCACATAATTTTTTTTATTCCCACAAATTCCAGCTCAACAGTGCCACGGTGGTAGAACTGATGAGGAACTCGAGTTTCTAAAACTCGAGTTCTAGAAAAAGTGGTACTTTACTATTTATTTTCGAAACAATGTTTTGTTGCTAAAAATTTCAAAAAAATGTGGTATATGGCCATTTTGGCCACTTCAAAGCTATAAAGCTCCTTCCACTTACTAATGCAGGATTCATTAACAATGACATTTGATTCAAGGAGAATAACCAGTGTTTCTTAGTTTTGATGGGGGCATGGAAACAAAACAAGAATCTAGCAAAGTTTTTTCCATGATTTTTCAAAAAACGGAGACTAAAGAGAAGGAAGTAGCAACACATTTGTTCCTGATGTTATGATCACTGTTAAGAATCATATCTCATGGTGTTTGGTAAGTACATCCATTGCTGTAAATGTTATCAGAAATATAGGTCTAGTAAGGAGGCCTACAGGAAAACCTCCTAGTTATAACATTGATAACTCTATTTGAAATGTTAATATGTCCTAGTTTTAACTTTAATGATGTTCTAAGGAGACATCAAATGATTTTCAACCACTACAAAGCTTTGTGAAAGAGAGTTAAGTTTACACATTGGCTAGGATCGTATGGGCTATATTAACAAGATGGTGATTTTAAGTTCATTCCCAAGACTTTAGAGCATTCGCATCAGTGCCTTTAAAATCATGTAAAATTATGTAAAACACAGTTTTTACACATTTTTGATCAAAAATGCTCTTCATCAGTTCTTCTATAATTGTATAAAAATGTGTATTTCTTTACACGAGCTACAGTAACCGTGTAAATATACACGTTACTGTAGCTTGTGTAAAGATTATTTTAATCATTTCCGTTCGCTCGTTTTTTTCTCTCTCTTCTCCAACTCAACAAACTCAGTAAACTAACTTCTCATCTTCTTCTTTTTCCTAAGATGCACACAATCACATCCACACACACACATCCACATAAACAAATCAACAGATATACACTTGCTTAAAAAAAAAAAAAAAAAAAAACACAGATACACAAACACGTAGATCGGAGATCGGCTGAGATTTGGTGGTGGTTTGGAGTTGCGGCATTTGTTGGCGTAGATCAGCTGGGAGCTGTGGCGTTTGGTGGATCGGAGCGGAGTGTAGATTGGAGATGTGGCGTTTGGTGGAGCAAAGCGAAGATCGAAGCGGAGCGTAGATCGGAGATGTGGCGTTTGGTGGAGTGGAGCGTAGATCGGAGATGTGGCATTTGGTGGATCGGAGCAGAGCGTAGATCAAAGCAGAGATCAGAGATGTGGCATTTGGTGGATCGGAGCGGGGCTGTGGATCGGATGCGTAGCGGTGGCGTTTGGTGGATCGGAGCTGTGGCGAGGCGGATGGGTTTTGTGATTTGGAAGAGGAAGGCCAGAGAGATGGGTGTAGAGAGAGAGAGAGAGAGAGAGAGAGTGAGAGAGTGAGAAATCAAAAAATGGGTATAGAGAGAGAGAGGGCGTGTATTTAAGAGAGGTGGTTGGTGAGAAATAATAAATAAAATAGAGTATAATGTATATTTTATTGAAATATCTTGTAAAATAGATGAATTGATGTGAGTGTTTTATAAAAGTGAATGTGTAAAATAGAAAAAGTAGATTTTTAGTGTAAAAATAGATGTGTAAAATACACATGCTAATGTGAATGCTTGTAACTCTCTCAAACCATTTATAAAAAGGGCACATGCATACAGGCACCTGAAATATTGTGATACCTTTTTTTTTGGGATAACGTGAGTGTCCAAGGCTTTTAGAGCACCTGATTATCTTACTCTGATTTGTATTCCTGGGTTGGTTGTGTTCTTCGAGTGTATTTGAGGAGCAAACCTTCCGAAGACAGACCAGGTACACTCAGATCCCTGTTCGATAAATTTAAACAAGGAAAATAAAACTACTTGTGAATAAGAACAAGATAATGGTAACAGGAAAAAGGACGGCAAGAAAACAAAATTCAACCTGATGTAAGGCTGTAAATCCTTCCACTCCCGTTTTGGCCGCTCTCTGAAAAGGATGGAGAACTTGAAGCGCTTAAGAGACACGGACTTGGAAACCTCCGGCGACACCTCGGAGAGATTCTCGTCGGCGGCCTTAACTCCGACCAACACCACGTTCTCCTCCGGCGTATTCTGCGAAACGGACTCGTTTCGATCGGGTTTCTTCGAAGCCGGTCCGTTTTCATTGCTCCGATCAGTGGACACCGGAGCCGAAACGACGGCGGCGGCGGCTTTGGAAGTGAGAGGAGGCTTGGGGTTTTGAGAGGCGTTCTGAGTCTGAGTGTGGCGATCGAAGAAATGCTGGATGCCGAACTTCGAAGGTGGCTGCGGTTGATTGCTGTTATGGCTCGATTTCTTGATGGATGAGGCTGATGATGATGATGAAGAATTGGGCTTTTTTCTTGGAGGCATTGGAGCTGAAGAGTGAAGATTTTAGGGTTTTTTTTTTTATTAAGCTTCCAATAATGCTCAGAGAGTGTTTTTGTTTGTTTTTGTTTTAGTGGAGTATTTTTGTTTTGTGAATTTCAGATTTGTGATTTTCCCGCCAAAACTTATGGCGCTTTGTCTGGCTGGGGTTTGGGGAGGAGGAGGGTACATTTTGGGCCTCTTGGTGCGGTTTGGAATTTGGACCTTGTGGAGTATAGACGGGTGGGGTTTTGGGCCAGTCACCAGACCAATTTGAGCCCAAGTTTAGTAGTGAATTTTTTATTTTTTATTTTATTTTTTAAGACAAGTTTAGTAGTGAAATTTATTTTTATTATCTATACTACTTGATGGTGTAATGAAAATGCACGAGTCCTTTTTCGTCCGTATGGGTCATTCGTCAGAGATGAATAAAGAGATGGGGACATGTAAAGCATGCTTGTCCCTAATAATTTCGTCCGTCCTTTTATTAAGGATGGACATAGTCTCGTCCGTCCTTAATAAAGCATGGACGAGTATGTTAGACCATGAACATATTTCTTTTAACAGGCTAAGTCTTTCAACTTACTGTTAAGGAGCATTGGTACAGATAAAATAACTTCCACAACAGTTATGGAAGTTACCTTTGAATTCAACCGATCCCTTAATAATAGGGGAAGTTATGAGATGAATAACCGTTTACATCGACACTATATAAACACTTTTACTCAGATGAAGGAAGGTAAGTCCATTCTAAACAATATTCCCAGGGTCTTGGAATTTTAGATTTCCCAAAGAAAGAAACTAACTTAATCATCGGAAGGTTTGTGGCCGGCTACCTCGGTCTCCTCTGACTTTTGTCAATTCTTTTTCAGGCCCAACACTTCATTGAAGCCCGTGCCCGTATTGTCCAACCTACTGATTTTTCAAGAAACATCACTACTATTTAAGGGGCTTTCCCTATTTGGATTGGTTATTTTTTTAGTACAAAATACCCCTATAACCTACGTTTAAGTAGGAGTAAAACTTGAGGAAAACACTATAAAAATATATCTTTAACTCTCTTGTAAAACATTTCCTACAAAATAGAATTACTCTCCTACTAACCCACTTCTTCAAAGCAACTATATGTTTTTTTTTTTAAATAGAGAAAAAAAAATTTAAACAAAAAATAGAATAGCCTCAGAGCACGCACATGAGCCTGTGCTCGGAGGCTAGTTTATATACACACACACAAAGTTTAAGTACAACTCCCACTAAAAAACTTAACATGATTGTATATTTTGAAAATCTAAATGTTAAATTGTAAGTTCTTTATGCTCGTAACACTTATGTTAAATTTCGTGTGAATCAAATGTTATTTGTTATTCAATCCATAATTTTTTTTTTAGAAATATTTTTATATTACAAAAACTTGAAATTTAAAATTTTGACTGATTCTATTAATTTTTTATCTTTTGGAACTTTTGCAAGCGCAGAAGACCTAAAAAGAAAATGTAATCTAATGGTTAATTTGTCAAAATTCACATTTAATAAAAAAATAATTAAATATATTGACTTGAGTTGTAGCAATTGGTTATGTAGGGACATGTTTTGTAGTGCCCAAGGTGTATAGGATCTTGGCCCAGTGAGCCCAGTACAATAAATTTGTAGAGAGTGGATTGGAGAACTAGGCCCTAATGAATTTAACAATGGTTAAAATTGATTTGAAAGATAATTATGCAAAAACAAAACGCGTAAGACTGAATGAATTTTCTGTTTGAGGAGGTAGATCTTATTATAAATCGATTAAATTGACTACAAGTGCAACTTTAATTGCTACAGTATTCTTTCTCTCTATTTTTCGGTCCCCCTTTCATGGAAGGTCTCGCATATTATATAGCTCCTTTGGGACCATCTTGATCCTACACTTGTTGATCATCTAAGCTCTTACTTGAGTGTCTGTCCCATCAGACACCCTCTTTGGCTTTCTGTAAGTCGTGGTAGCCAATACTACACTGTTTAGGGGTCTTCTTCACATAAATGCGGCTAGAAAAGTAGCTGTAGTGCATTTAATGTAGTGGTAGCAGCTTTCCATTAGATATTTATAAGTTCCCAACACTCTTACACGTGTATAATGCACGTCCTTATCACTGGAGCCTCTCGGAAGGTCACCTTGATCATTAGAATATAGATTTGAGCTGCGTTCATCATATCCGATGAGGAGTTCCTCCTTGGACCACCCTCCATTTGTTCCTTACTTATGAGACTTTAAAATTGGAACCTCTCATAATTATTTGCCCTTCCTCAGACATGCCCACGTCTTTGGATAAGACTCAAGGCTCAATATATAATTTTGGGCCCTTATCTCCACAGGTTACAACTAAGTTTGCAACCAAACTTTTTCCCAAACAAAAAGGTTTGTAGCCAAACTTTGTCCGTATACATATGATTGAATTTCAATCTAGGGTGCCCATTCCATAATAATTACACTTTATTATCAAATCAAGATATCTATTGGTTTTTGGTGTAAATAGAGTTCAAACCCTAAATTTCTTATTTGAAAATATGAAACTTTACTAGTTAAGTTTTAAGTTTTAGGCAACCAAACAACAACAAAAAGTTGAGATACATTTTATAGTGGGGTTTTTATTGGTACACCTATTATAATTAAAATCCTTTATTTCAAGAATTTAGTATTAATATTTATTCATAGTGATGGCAAGAGTTCTTATTCCATTTTACATAATGATTGGAAAGTGTGGAAATCAAAAACACTTGTTTGGGCTGAGGCCTCTACTAATGCCTTGATCGGGGGGAGGAGGGGGAATCCACAATGGGAGATCTAAACAAGTAAAATTAGTCCAAATGGATATTTTATTAATCTATATATATATATATATATAACCGAACCCTCTGAAACTCCTACAATTTTCCAAGTCATCACTATTTTTTTTATTTTATTTTTTATTTTTTATTTTAGGTTTTATATCTTATATATTTATTATTTATATTTTTTTAATTTTATTTAGGACTTTTAAGATGTATTCAAATGCAAACACCTTCTCTTATACAGTTTTCTATTTTGTTTTGGACTATTCCTTCTCTCCTTCTCTAATTCTCTGGTCACTAGATCACTATTAGGGTTTTTTTAATTATAGTTTTACTGTGTCTTTCTACACGTTTCTAATATTTTATTTAAAATAAAAAAATAAAAACACCCTACAAAAAATACTTCTCCAGTCCCACGTAAACAATCCCTTACAAAATGGCAACACAGTCACAATTTCAATATTAAAATTGGCCAAAAAAACTTATTACAAAATTCCCACTAACAATCAGTTACTTCGTTGGGAAGCCATTTCTATCCTTTTCTTTTCTCTTCTTTTTCATGCAATTCAAAACTACATCATGTGAGGCTGTAATGTGACTACAAGCAGCAAAGAATGATGTTCATGGATTTTACTGGGGGCAACAACGAACCTAGATACGAGACGAAGAATCATGAAAGGTCACTATTTCATTTAGAAACTCCCCTTTTTACAGTTCGATTATATTAATTTCTGGGTCTTATTGTGTTTTGGTGTGGTTGTCTTGCTATAGGCATTATTAATGACGGTGATGATACCTGATATTCTTTGACCCAAGAATGAAAACCATCCAAGACAGTTCAATCCTCTCTTTCAATATAGCCTCAAGATTTCATTGAATTTGACCTTCAGGGATTTTTTATTACGTTGTTTAGATTTTTGTACCTATTATATTGATTGGATTTGATAATTTCAATTTTTGTCAGATGGTTATATTTTAAACTTTTTCACATTTTAAGGTGAGGAATGAAATATTTCTTTACTCTTTCTTTTGGCTTTTTAGAAGTTTTAACATCTAAATTTTGAGTTAATGTTTTGCAATATATGAAATTGTCTTGACAAATTTCAATTGCTATAGTCATGCATTATTCTTTTGAGGTAATCTATTTTTCTATTATATTTTTTCTATTATGCAGTCATATATTTTGTTTTACCGTTTGAATTAATGTGATTTAAGAATTATAAATTATAGTTATTTTAAAAAAAATATTTTTCATATATTTGACCATTTTTGCATTTTTACTCTATTTTTTATATTGTTTTTTACATTGCTAGGTCTTGATTCTTGATGAACAAGTTTAGGTTATGCGTTAACCTCATAAATTTGTTCTTTAAATTTTTATTATTTAAGAACCAAAAAGGGTGTTGATATGTTTGTTCTTTAAATTTTTATTATTTAAGAACCAAAAAGGGTGTTGATATGTTCCTTGTGGCATTTTTCTCAATTACATTACCTGCAAGCAAGAGTGCCTTTCTCTCGCCAAGAATAAAAGTTGGAATCATAAATAGATGAGAGGCAAGAAGGTGGAAGCCAAGGCTATGTAGATAATAGGAGCATTCCAAGTGCTTCCTAGGTTGGTCGTCTTCTATCTCAATGAAAATTTTATGGCCTTTCAATTGGTACTTCCTTCTTCTTCTTTTTACATTCATATATTCCGAAATCTATTCTTTCTAGTGCATTTATTTGTCTTCATTCTCTAATGAAGTCAATTTATTCATATGATACGCCTTTTTGTTGTTGTTTTCCTATGTGTTAAAATATTATAACTATTGCCTATAACACTAAATTAGCATTTCCAATTCTCAAAAAAAAAAAAAAAAAAAAAAAATCTTTTTCTAAACATAGCTCTAGATTAATAACTATTCTAAGTGTCATTGCCATTTTTGAGTGTAATTAATTACTATTTTCTATGTAAAAACTTATGTAGTTTTTATTTTCTTATTTTTGGGTTTTTTGGTTGCATTTTATATGGCAAGAAAAAACCCCTAATTTTGCAAACAAATTGAGTAATGGGAGGGATTATATTATATTAAAAAAAATGATTGATACCTTAATTTTCATTAAAGAAAGGATGTCATTGATAATAGACATGGCATGCCTAACATTATTGGTGTAAGTATTTTATTTCCCTCTTAAATTGTAACTTATTTTTTCAAGCGATCATAGCTTTAGACAAATTTAAAATTTAAAATTTTGTTCAACTAATCCATGCATCGCACGAGTTAGCGACTAGTTAACAATATGATCATTCTCTTGCCGAGGTCACAAGCAACCATAGACAAATACAATCACTCTCTAGTTGTTCTTACACACGCACCCAATCCACCCTTTCAGTAGTGGGTTGTCATGATGGAAGTCAAAAGAAACTTATCATATTAGGTGTTTCCTCCCCTCTTTTGATGATGAAAATAGATTTTTGAGGTGTAAAGCATTGTTCAAGCCGGTCATTCAGCATTAAATGCAGCTTGTATTAGGTGGAAACACCTAATTAATGCAAAGGTGTCTATTGCTTGGGTTACGAGCCATCTCACATGGCTCCTTAGCCGGATTTATGGGCTGCGGCTTCTCCTCAGCTGCTTCATTGGCCATTCATCTCCAGTCAAGACTGCCCATGGTGCAGTGAACTTCGTCAACTCTCCTTTGGTGAATGAGGGGGGCCCTTTTCCATTAGGCCTTCATCCCCTTTTTCAAACCTGGGCCTTCCTTCTTTCTTAGGGGATGTGGACTAGGTCAGGTACCTTGGACCACCTTGTTGTCATAACATCCTCAGCCCGTGAAGTGCACTTAGGAGATCCAACGCCCCCCCCCCCCCCCCCCCCCCCCCCCCCAAACAATAGAATTTGAGCAGTTCGAGCAATGACGCTTCAACAAATGTGTTATGCCCACAATTCACCTAGTAGTAAACATTATATTACTCATTGCCATCACATGGCGTGGGACAACGAGTCTACACCGGAGGGTCCGGAGACCCCCATTTTTATTTAGCAATATATATATATATATATATATCAAAAGCTTTTCTATTGTGATTTTGTGATAGTCAGATACTTAATTTAAAGTTTAGGATAAACAATGTAACTAATTTGGCGTAGGAAAATTATATAAAATAAATAAATAAATGATTGGCGCTGAAAAATACAATTTTTTTTTATTAAAATCAAGAGGCAAACAGGCAAAGGCTATTACCAGTTCACAATCATCAACAGTAGCAAGTAGCCAATGAGAACTCATAATTACAGAATTGGAAAAGAATAGAGAATCCTCATCTTTTAGGTCCCTTTGAGTACACATAAGTTTTAACAAAGAGCAAGCTCATCAATTTATTTCTATTTTAATTGTTTTGTATAATTCCTCTCAATTTTCAAAACAGTTACAACAAATGGTAAGCATCTCATAGTAATTTGACCATTTATGCAAACAATATACGTAGAAGAATATTTGATTGCTGGTTTCAGGTTTTAGGTTTGTTTCACTAGGTAGCTGTTTGAATGTTGTCGTACTTTACCGTGTTATGATGATGGTAAGTCCTTTGATGAATTAAGGAAATCCACATTAAGCAACAAGCCACATGAAGATAGTTGACCAGATTGTTAAAGAGAATGATGCCACAACATAAGTCCATAGCATAATGACAGAGCATTCACTCTCTCCAGTCTTAAGCAACTGAGAAATAGTACCTGCCAAGTTCATGACACAATGTTACTAATTCAAATTTTAGCATATATAGCTTAAGTGCTTTGTTCAGAAAATCACAACCAAGGAATGGACAACCGAACATATTTCATCAAATAGTTTGTTTACTTTGTTATTAGGCTCAAGTTCAAACCAAGTAATGAATTGTCTAAACTTGGTTCGTTTACTTTGTTATCAGGATTGAGCTGAAGTGACGTTTAAAACTGGGCTCAAATTTTCTGTTCAAACTTGGTTAGTTAATTTTATGAACAGGCTCAAACTTGATTAAATCATCCCTTGCTGAAAAACCTATATCTCTAGAGTCTAGATTTGTTAATGCATACTATGCATCAAATTATATTCTGAAAATATACTAATTAATTCTCTTGCACTTCAATAGGAATAATGTTTGCAAAATATGAAACAAAAATGCAAGTTTTGACCAAATTTTCTTTGTAGTTGATACATGTTAGCAATGGAAAGAATGTATTATCTTCAGTGTTTAGGAAAACTTTGGGCTAAACTTGGTTTTGTTCAAGCTTGGTTCATTAAGTAACTGAACTTCAAACTCCTGATCTTCATTTGTTTAATTAATGAACAAGCTGAAACGAGCATTTTCTGAAGCTGAACTCAAGCTATTCACTCAGACATGTCTTATGACCTAAGACACAGTGGCAAAAACGAAATCTTTCATATTAGTGGACAAAGATCCACTTCTGCAGGGTCTAGAAGAGGAAGTAGGTAGGCAACCTATGTCATTTATAGAAAATATTGGCAAAACATTAGTACATTAAGGATTAATCTAGTTGATTTTTAGAATGTTCAATCAATAAGCCTACTCAGTCTGATCTTGCCTAAATATGTCTGACAAGCACAAGGTATATATGGCTTCCAAACATAAGGCTTTAACAACAATTGCCAACAAACAAACCAATCTGTTAAGCAATGTGAACTTAAACAAGCGCAAATATGGATACCACCTTAGGTAGCATCTTTAGAAGCATTATTCATGTCTTCGATACTGAATGGGATCAAAACAGGTGGTTTTAGGCTTCAATAACTGCATATAATAATCAACAATGAAAATTCTGTGATCAGACATACCTACAGTCATAGCGGGTGGAAGTGCATACTGAAGCATAAGTGTAAACTGATATAATGAATCTGATCCCACCATGCCAAAATGGTTTGCAGCCTTAACAATAACAATACCCAGTAAAGGCGATATAATGTACCGAATTGCAATAATCCCTAGGATGATTGATGGACCTACTACAGATCTCTTTAGACCTGTAGCAACAAATATATTAAAATAAATATCAGAAACCTTTCACGGACAATTAATGAGGGGATTGAGCCAACCCAAGGAATACATAATAAAGATTACAGCCTATGTTAAAAGCCACCTCTAAGAAGGTTTGCTCCAATTAACAATGTCATACATGGTATTGCTGCCTCCCTGTAGAAGAGAAAGGAAACTAAAAGGATTAAATGCAGATTGGCAGATATAGAACACTCAAGCTGCAAATCAGAATGTTCAGATTGAAAAGCAATTTTTTCATGTTGTTCCATTGCTTCTAAGTTGTAAGAGTTAATGGTTCATTAGGGAACACTTAATTGCTCAGAGGAGAAATACTGGTTATTTTAAAAGGCCCTTCCAGGCTGTGCATATTTGACTATAACAACTATATGTACTTATACTATTGCTGCTAATATATTATTATGGAGTATTTACTAGTAAGGATGGACTATTGCTGCCAATTGTACTTCTAAATATAAATGGAATACTTTTGCTGAGAGAGTTTTTTGCTAACATATATGTAATTGATTTTTCTGTCTGATGCATTGGTCTTCTCATGGGAGTGATTCGCACATGTTCATTCCTTAAATAGAATTATAAATTTAACTTTGATATGTGCATATTAGCACTACTTCAAGTTGCAAATATAGGAATTTTAGAGTTTAGAATTTTGAGCAGAAACTTGAACACCAAAATCAAACTAAGACTCAAGCAGTGGGAGCTTATTGAGCCTGTGGCAGGATTCATACCCTATCAAACTCACAGAACTGTAGATTGCACGAAGAGGAGCATCATCACCAATTAGTAACTTTCGAATTGGAGAGACTATTCCAACTGTAAACGCAATAATCTATAGAAGTAAAATAAGCATATTATTTAGAGATCCCTGTGTGGCAGCATATACACAACTTTAAAAAATTTTAAAATTAGATATATTCTGAATAATTATTTTGAGCATTTGAAATGAGTCAGGCAGTGCATTATGTCATTCCCCATTTAAAGTGTATAATTATATTCAAGTTTCAAGAAACATAAAATGTTTATTTTTGGAATGAATATGCGTCCAATATAATTTCTCTAACTCAAGGTCAAGATGGAGTGAATTCCTCAGATTATCTATTTTCTAAAAAAAAATTAGGAACTGCAAATTTTACTGGAATTAGAGAAGTAAACACAGACCATATTGATTTCTAACAGAATAAAGATAAAGCTTATGCGGAATTGAACAAGAACTATGAGAATACCGCTGAAATGGTAGCTGGTGCAAACAATTTTTTGAGGTCAATGTACCCATAGAGCTTCTTAAGGTGCAGCCTAGCCTTCTCCAGAAATGATACCTATCAAATGAATCTTTAAAAGGTTATTTTATTCAAGAAGAGAATGGGGAGAAAAAAGGGAAAGAAAAGCTACCTTTACTAGCACTGAAAATCTTCAGAATAAAACAATATATCTAATTAATATTATATAAAGTTAGATTGTATGAGATATACATTTGTAATGTGATATTAGTCAAGAAGACGTGGTAACCCATTATTGGAATTAGTGATCTATACTTAAAATGCATCTTATTTCACAAGGAATCATTTTAGGATAGAAGAGTGACGTAGGACAACCACACAAACAATAGAATAAGAAGATAAATCCTAGGAGTCAGCACTTAAGGGTTGCTTGGAGTTAGCACCAAGCAAAACTAGAGTCAGCACCAGTGAAAGAAAACACACGTTTTTAATAATTCTCAAAACTGTCTTACAATAATCTCAAAAAGTGTTTAAATAACTAACAATAAAAATGCATAAAGAAACCCTAATTATTAAATGTTCGGGCTTGCTTAAACTCAAGCCAATAATTAATAGGCTCCATCCATAAGGCCACAGGTTGGGCTGTCTTCTTTTTGCACTTCCTCCTATACATGCGTGTAATTGGGGGGCTTGTACCTCGTGTCCGCACCAACTCCCCTCGGGTGAGATAAACTCGACCCCGTCGAGTGGAAATCTGAAGAGCTCTGATAGTACTCCAGCAAGTTAGGATCCAGTCGCTATAGCTCATCTCGAGTAATCCAATTGCAATCAGAATCTGATTGCCCTCGCCACCGAACTAGGAAACAATAAACTCCTCCATCCCTGGTAGAAACAATCTGCTCATCTAAAATAGCATCAATAGATTCTTTATGTGCATAAGGTAAATTTAAGGGTAAAGGGGTGGGAACAGGAGCATCAATAGGATTAGGCAAAGACTCATCAAAAGGGGTATCAGGAATAGCTGTGGGGCTTTTATAAGCAACTAGATTCTCAATATTAAAGGAGGAGCTAATACCATAATCATGAGAAAGGTCAATGACATATGCATTTGGGCCTATTCGTTTCAATATCCTAAATGGTCTGGCACTACGAGCCTGCAATTTCTTAACGGTCCCAGAGGGAAACCGTTCAGGTCGAATCCGAATCATGACATAATCTCCTACTTGAAACTCTGCATGACGCCGATGAGTGTCAACATGAATTTTATATTGAGAATTGCTTGCCTGAATTTTGTTGTGAATCTCAGTATGCAAATCATGAATATGTCGTGCAAATGCCATAGCAGACTCAGAATGACTAGCGCCTATAGACCTATTGACAGAGCTACTGTATGCAAGTTGGGCTACAGGAGGGATTGAATCCCAATTCCGATTGGCTTCACCCACTAGACACCGAAGGAGGTTGCCTAGACTACGATTAACCATCTCAGTTTGACCATCAGTTTAAGGATGAAATGCTGTGGAAAATTTCAATTTGGTGCCCACTAAATGCCACAAGGTCTTCCAAAAATAACTCATGAAGCGAACATCCCTATCAAACACTATGGTTTCGGGAAGACCATAAAGTTTGACAATCTTATCAAAATAGAGCTTTGCAATCTTAGAAGCATCAGAGGTCTTAGAACATGGTAGGAAATAAGCCATCTTAGAGAAGCGATCAACAACTACTAGAATAGAATCATGCTTCCTAAAGGTGCGGGGCAAACCTAACACAAAGTCCATGCTCACATCCTGCCACAGGCAGTCTGGCACAGGTAGAGGTGTGTACAGGCCAATGTCTTGCTTGCAATGTTTGGCCAGTTGACAAGTATGACATTGACCAACTATCTTGGCAACGCCCCTCTTAAAACTAGGTCAATAGAATTGACGTTTCACTTCCTTAATTGTTTTGTCTCGGCCAAAATGACCTACAAGGCCTCCTGCATGTATCTCCCAAACTAGGAAATCTCTTACTGAAGACTGAGGGATACATAATTGGTTGGCTTTGAACAAGTAACCATCTCGAAGGGTATAATCATCCAGGATTGGCCGTGGAGCATTACTTAGGCTAATGTAGAGCTCCCCAAAATCTGGGCATGACTTATATTCATCTTTGAGTCGCTCAAACCCAATAACCTTAACACTCATGACGGATAGCAAAGACACCCCTTGACTTAGTGCATCAGTAGCCTTATTCTCAACTCCCGCCCTATGTTTTACCACAAAGTAGTAGCGTTGCAGAAATTCAACCCAACTACCATGCCTAAAATTCAGCTTCTTTTGAGAATGAAGATAGCACAAAGCTTCATGATCAGAGTAGATAACAAATTCTCGAGACAATAGGTAATGGCGCCAATGCCAAAGAGCTCGAATAATGGCATAAAACTCTTTGTCATATGTGGAGTACTTTTGCTTAGCATCATACAAAACTGACGTAGGACAACCACACAAACAATAGAATAAGAAGATAAACCCTAGGAGTCAGCACCTAAGGGTTGCTTGGAGTTAGCACCAAGCAAAACTGGAGTCGGCACTAGTGAAAGAAAACACACATTTTTAATAATTCTTAAAACTGTCTTACAATAATTCCAAAAAGTGTTTAAATAGCTAACAATAAAAGTGCATAAAGAAACCCTAAAGAAATCCTAATTATTAAATGTTTGAGCTTGCTTAAACTCAAGCCCAATGACTAATAGGCTCCATCCATAAGGCCACAGGTTAGGCTGTCTTCTTTTTGCACTTCCTCCTATACGTGCGTGTAATTGGGGGCTTGTATCTCGTGTCCGCACCAAAGAGTAAAATATTCCATTCAACTTTACAAAATTTAATAAAAGTACAACTATTTTATACGCTCAATCTCCTACATTGAAGCTATGTCCTACATGACCTGCACATGCGCTAGCTTGCTTCTTAATGTCCTTTGATCTTCATACAAGCATTTATCTTCTAACTGAGAGTCTAATGTTCTAGGTTAGGATTATTTCTTCTTTATTTCTCATTGATTGAATTGATCATGAGTGGAAATCAAATTTTGAAAAAAGCAAGCTTTTGAACATTATAAATGGGAAGCCACAACAGAAGAATATCAGAAGAAACCTTTGGTTTTCCTTCACATCCAGTTGAAGGGACTTCAACTTGATCTGTATAGTCCTCAGAGGTGGGGCAGCCCCTTGAAGAAAGAAGAGCTTCTGTGCAAATCTCTGAATATGGGGTTTCCTCAGAAGTTATGTCCTGGATTGTAGAGTCATTTGTGTCAATTTCTTTAGTGGCCTTGTTTGCAGATAACCGCATGATAGCATACACGTAAGTCCATAAAAATACTTCTCCTAGCTGGACCATCAAAACAAGAAACAACAAAATGATTGAAATTAATCCGACATATTTTAGGAGCTGTAAGACATACAAAAGTAGATTAGCTCAAGAAGAGCTTGGGGTTATTGATATAATTTGTGACTGAAAAATCACCCAATTCAGTTATACAGATTAACTAAAAAATGGGACATACTATTAGAGGCACTGAGAAACATGTTATCATTCAGATCAACTGGTCAGCTGGTCTTTCTGTGACATCCATTTATTTTGGGAATCTTAAAACAAGAACAATAGACTATTACCGCCATAGAAAGCGCAGCATAAGCCTCTCCATCTGTAGAGCAAACAGAAGAATCTCCAAATGGACTATTATCCTCGTCACAGACTACTGGGAGTATAATCAGAAGTAAGGTTCCTAAATTTCCTGCACATAGCAATTTCCCTCTAAATATATCATGGACAATACCTTTCGATCATAAATAAAATGGCGCATGAGATGGTGAAAAGTTGCAATTGTGAAACTTAGTGGCATAACTAATTCTTAGAGTAATGTACTTCAATGAGGGTTGATCATTGTGATGCAATGATTCACATTCACTCCTACTTGCAGTTAATTTGGTACAACCATATCCAGTAATGCATCTTTAGTTTGTAATTTTATGTGAGGAAACATATTCACTGCACTCTATTATTATTAGAGGTGTAGAGGGGTAAAGACAATACTCGATAAAATTGTCAAACAATGAGTTGCATCTGTATGTATCTTGTTTCATATTTATCCCACATAAATTAAAAAACATTGCAAAATTTCTGCAAAAAAAAAAAATTTGTTGTATTTGGTAATCAGATCTAACATGACAAATAAAGTATTAAGTACTTTTTGTATTTACTAAAAATTAGGACATAAATATTTGTATATTATACCATTTTCAAATTTCAAGTTTCAAAATAAAAGCAATTCTATTACATCGCATCACTTAGTTAGTGAATTTTTTTGAAAAGGATGAAATTAATACAACCACCACAAAGGCAAATTGCTTCTAATCTTTTACTTCAAAGATCAAATTGAAAATCAAATGAAATTTGTATCTTCCCAGTTTAACTCATGCTGATGATGAGTTAATTAATCATATTTTACACAATACCTATTGTATCATGTATCATTAGTCACTATACTATATATGCCCTAAATCAGGCTATTTTGTATGACTAGAAAATGTACACCTATAAACAGTTTATTTGGATTTTTGTCTACCTGCAGCGCAAGAACCAATGATAAGGCTTTGCAGATGTTGAGGAGCTCTTGTGATTTTTATCAGTATCCAAGCAAGGGCAGAGCCTATGATGAATGTGAGAAGCACATTCAGTGGCATGAGCCACCTACACATTAACTAAAAATTACCAATGAATAGAAATGGGGTGGGGGTGGGGGAGGGGGGGGGGGGGGGGGTGGGGAAGGGGTTGGTAGGGAATTTCAGAAGTTTGACAGAGCTGAACTCACAAGGTTACCAAACTTTCTAAAGTAATTGTATCAGCCAGTTTGCTGAAAAGGTTTGATGGAGTGAACACATAAAACACCAACTATACACAAATACAAGTAGTGTTGTTAGTCCTTTGCAGGTCTTGGAAGCATAGCCAAAGTGCATAACTTCAAAAGAGAGAGGAAGAAATAAAAGAAAATTATACAAGTCATTAAAGAATTGATTATGATTTTTGATTAATATAAGCAACAATTAGAATTAAAAATCAGCATACATACACTCTTAAAATGTATTCTTTTTTCCTTAATGAAAGTAACTAAAAAACAATGGGAAAAGCAAACTCCTTTGATCAGTAAAAGGAAGAAGAGTTCTAGACAGAGACAGAGTTCTAGACTTCAAAAATACTAGTAAGCTGGCCAGCATTTTTCAAGCATTAAAATTTGAAAAAGAACAGAAAAGTTAAATCTTTTCATGAAGTTTCAGTAACATTGGATGATGCAGCAGTGCTATCATGAACGGATGAAAGTGGTTGATGTTTGGCATTCCTTCTTAATTTACTAGTTAACTGTCATCATCCTTATATGTGCAGGAACTTCTGGAGACTAGATTGCAACAAAGTGCAATACACTTGACAGAAACAAAAGGAGTTTGATTTTGGAACTTAACAAGAAGCATCTGCAACATGTTGGTAAGAAGACCAATATTGAACAGTAAGAAATTTTGACTTACATTATTCAAATATGGCCTTGCATTTGCTCCCAAAAGATTTATACGCTCTGTTGCGAGAAATAAACCAATAGCAGTAATTAAGAGTATTTCCAGCGTTGGCATTAATGCCACAATAAATAGATCCAGGAATCCCATTGTAACTACTCAAATGAAGTTTCTCCTAGACAAGAAACATGTCCAGTAAGTACTCCCAGATATAGTATAATTAAGAAAAACATGTTCAAGTTCCATACTAGTACCTTCAACTGAAATTCTTGGAAATCAGAACATTAACAAGTACTGAGGTAGCAAAAACAAGAAAAAGACACTGAATAAGTACCCTTGCGGCAAATGAAACAAGCAAACAAAATATACATATAAGAGTCAAACCCAAGAAAAAAAAATGCTCCTCTTATGAAAGTTTTGTTCACATAATTAATGCAGCAATAATTGCTCAACATATTGACATACTTTTTTTCATTAGATTTCAGTAGTTTGTTTAGACGACAATACCCAATTGGAGGTGACATAAGTTTATATCTCAGTTTCCAGTTTTGCTAGTGATTAAGCTCAAGAGTTTGTGCATACTCGGGAGCTTTTGATTGTTAAGTGTTTGGCCTCCTCTTGAAAAAGCATACCTACAAATACATTAAGAGTTTGGATGAATACCAGTTAGTTACAACATTAAATTGCAGGGGAAGCTTACGCAAATTCTGAACAACAAAAGCACAAGTAGAATATGCCTGTCTGTCTGTCTCTCTCTCTTGACGCTTTTCAGAGGAATGAGTCTATGTAAATTATTTCTTCACATAAAGAACATTGATTTTGTAAATCAAGCAGTCTTAAACATAAAAAAGAAGGGACTTACTGGACTCCGCCACATATAAAGTTTATACTTTGTACCTAGCAATCGTACATATTCCCATAGGAACTGGTGCTTTCTTGGATGTCAAGTACAAAGAGTTGCACTAAACTTCTTCTCTCATTTATACTCTTTTGGTAACACAAAAACTTCCTATTTTAGCAAGTACTATGTGTAACATCCTATAATTTTGATACCAATTAAATTCTTATACGTAAATTAAAAAGGAGGCCTACAATTAAATAAATTTAATTGACTTAGGCCTAAGATATTAAAAATAAGATAAATACTATGGTATATGAAGCCCAAGTGAGGTGGCATAAGTAAATATATGGGCCCTGATAAGCTTTTAAAAACCCTAACATTTTACCTCTTAAGTTACATGTGTATATACATAAGAAGGTTCCTTTTGTTTCAGCCGCAACACACTATTAAGGTTTTCTTTTCTTCTATGCAGCTATGCGTGGAAACCTATAGGTAGACATGGCAAAACGGGTCAGAATTTTTAGATCCGACCTGACCTGAAAAATACCTGACCCGAACCTGATTTTTTTGACTCGAAGCAAAAATGGGTTGACCCATGGCTCGACCCGATTTTTTTGCGGATCAACTTGACCCGACCCGTTAAAAAAAAAAAAAACGCTAAAAAAGAAGGCCTACAATTAAATAAATTTAATTGATTTAGGTCTAAGATATTAAAAATAAGATAAATACTATGGTATATGAAGCCCAAGTGAGGTGGCATAAGTAAATATATGGGCCTTGATAAGCTTTTAAGATAACCTTTTACCTCTTAAGTTACATGTGTATATACATAAGAAGGTTCCTTTTGTTTCAGCCGCAACACACTATTAAGGTTTTCTTTTCTTCTATGCAGCTGTGCATGGAAACCTGTAGGTAGCCATGGCAAAACGGGTTAGAATTTTCCAACCCGACTTGACCCGAAAAATACCTAACCCGAACCCGATTTTTTTGACTCAAAGCAAAAATGGGTTGACCCGTGGCTTGACTCGATTTTTTTGCGGATCAACTTGACCCGACCCGTTAAAAAAAATGTGCAAAAAAAATATTTAGACTACTTTCTAATACTAGGTGCATAAAGCATAAAGTACCAAAACTAAAAGTCAATAAATTATAGTCTTTATAGATATATACAAAGACAAGACAAGACAACAATAGCTTCACATTTAATTTGACTATTTGAGCTTCCCAAGTCACAACCAATAAGAGCTAAGCTTCAGAAATGAGAGAATGAGACAACTTGACAAGACAACACAAGATTCTCAAGACAACCATTAAAAAAAAAAAGAAAAAAGAAAAAAATGAAAAAATCTCATCCAATGAATCAATTTTACTAGCTGTAGTCCAAATCCAATGGCAGTAAGGCACAAACGTGAAACCACAAAGGCCAAACCTAACTAGCTAACTTGCACGGTGCGCCTCTGGTCCATGACATGTAGTTTTTTTTTTTTTTTTCCTTCTTTTGTGGGAATGATATTATTAGTGATTTAAACTTAAAATATACTTTTTACAAGTTTGCTATCATGTGTGTGAATTACTTACCTTTCAACAAAAAAATAAAACATTTATTTTAAATATCTTGATTTTCTGTATTTAAATTTTTACAGAGCAAGAATCCAAACTTTTTGTACTGGTGCTAGACTTATTGTTAAGGATAGGTCATGATTCATATGTAATGGTTACATATGTTTATTTCTTTCTTGATTCATGGGCACTCTTTCTAGTGGCACTAGTATGTATAGAAGTATTGTCCTTATGTGAAGTGGTATCCTGTGACCTAAGTATGCAAATACTTCTATGATAAAGGAGTTTGAATGTAGAAGCAAACTCTGGCTTACTGGCAAGATTCCCCTTCTAACACCCATTCTGTTTTGGTGGTTTTTAAAGCTGATTAAGCTGTTTTGCTAGCACTGGATGGCTTTTCTATATACTGGTGCAGGACAATGAATTGTATAGCCGATATTCAGATTAGCTGACTTTATTGACTTTTGCATCATTAGTAAAGTTGATTAAGATGGTTTGCTACTTTGCTGGTTTACTTGTTTTGTTTGTTTTAAGATCTATCTCTTTTTGAAGTTGTAAACTTGTAATTATATGCATTTTGACAGTGAACTAGTAACATTGAAAACTATTTCCATTGTGAATTTATAATTATAAATAATTCTTGTCATGCTCAAAACTATTAGAATTGGAAGGATATTAACAAAGAAGAAATGTATTTCAAAGAAATTAGACACCTTCGTAGGCCTTAATGATGATAGGTTAAACTATTTAAATATGAAAACTGATTTTAAGTGGGAAATTGTGTATTGATGGACCTATCTCTGGTGGTTCTAGGTTCTAATTCTATTGATTTATTGTGATTCAAAGAAGGTTCATTTTATATTTTTGCAAATAAGAGGTAAGTGGTGTTTACTAATGTTAGGAAATATGTGAGTCAACGTTAGAAACATATGTTAATATTTTATGTAATTAGCTAATCCTTTGACAAAATGCACTTTACTTGTATTTGGGTAGATCTAGGATGTGTTTAATAGTTCAAGAAATAAGGTTTCAAGTTCAAGTGTTAAAGTCATGCAAGTCTATCCAAGAAACAAGTGAAGAAGTGCTGGATTTTAAATCTCGACAGCTAGCTCGATAAATAAGCCATCTATCGAGATTTATGAAATTCAATTTTTCAAAGCTGATTTCAATTCAATCTGTGGGTATATGTTTGGGCCTTCTTTTCTCATAATCCTAAACATATATAAGGATTATTTTAAGAGCCATCAAGGGTTACGCGAGTGTGAAGCAAAGTTTTGTTCATGCAAATTGTGACCGGAGACAGAATTTGCCCTAGTTCATCTGTTTCTTGAAGAAGCTGTTGTGTTTGTACACCGTAGGATTTTGTGACCAAAGAGCTTCTTGATCTTCATTGTGTGATGAACTAAAGAACTTTACAGCCAACATCTTTCTCAAGTTGGTGAGTAAGCCACGTACTGGGATCCGCGCATCGAATTGGTTAGTCACATACTGGGAGTTGTGTGTTGAAAATGAGAGATTGTCACTACAGAGCAAGTCCAATTGGGTATTGGGGTAAGGGTTTGTGAGAGTGCTTTTATTTTTTTAGCACACAAGCCCAAGGATCCTAGGCCGAATAATTGTGGTTTGGTGGACTAGGCTTGGTTCACTGCAGCTAAAGGGCTGTTTAAGAACCAAGTGGTGCACAGGGCAAGTTTCCTACAACACAAGTAAACTAACAAGCGAGAATATCTATATTGAATGAAAAAGAAAATAGCAAAGGAATGCAAAAAAAAAAAAAAAAAAAAAAAAGAAAAAAGAAAAAAAAGAAGAGTAAAATAGTGGCTAGGGATCCTCGTATTAATGAGAGACACTTTCTTAATTTTCTTTGATTACGATTATGGTTAGAGTGCGCTCACTAAGATGTGATACAAGTTAAATAAGCTCAAAAATTATATACTTTGATGGCTATCCAAGCCTTTAAGACTTGCAAAGTTTGAAACCTTTTGAGTTCGAGTATGTGTTATAGTGGCTATTTCTGGGATACCGGGAGATATTCCTCTGTTTTCCTTAAATTTAACATAGTTCTTTTGGTGGTTCTGTTATGATGTTCTTACCGCCCCCTTCAACGTTGGTTGCTTCTTCCTTTTATATTGTGACTTTAGGGCTCCGGGGTACTAGTGATATCTTTTTTTTGCCTTTCCCTGATACCAGAGCTCGTGCTATGTTTGTTACTCAAAGGGCTGGTCCTTTCCTTCTTCTTTATAATTTTCTCCTTTTGGTGCTACTAAGCTGAAAGCCTCTTGCTGACTTTCTATTTCGGAACTCTCCTCGGGTTGCTGTCTTTAGTTATTGGCCCTTTTCATCTTTTCAGCTTTTTGCCTGCTTTCTTCTCCTGTCATTTTTCCCAAGTAGTTGGAATCTTATACTGCTGGGTTGAAAGTTTACTTCCAGCCACTTCCACTTATAGTTTCTCATTCTAGGTTCCTTGAGATACCACCCCTTTGTTCATGAATGGTTGCTTTATACCTTCTGATTTTCCACTGTATCACTGGGCGTTTGAGAGGGACCTATCTGTCCTTTGTTCTTCGTGCTCTTTGGTGCTTTCCTTTGAGCTGTTTCAATCCTATTTAGGCTATGTTGTGTATCCTAGGGATCCCGGGCTCCTGACAGTCTCAGGGATCCTAGCCAAGTTCTTCGTACTAGGCTTCTTTTGGCTTACTGATCATGGCGGCTGGGTCTTTCTTTTCACTTTATGAGTTTTTGGATCCCAACTCTTTGGGCCCCTCATCATTTTCTTCTTTTCTTTCTTCTTTTCTCTTCATTACATGTTCTTGGGTCATGTCTATTCTCAATTAGACTAGCTTCACGGAGACAAAGCTGAAAGCGACTCTTGTTATGCGATCACTTCATCTCTTCACTGTGCCATCCTCCAAGTGTTTATGTGGGACCATTCTTCAGCTAGTTTAACTAAGAGTAGCAATTTGAAGTTTGTGAAAGACAAAATTCCAGGGATCCCTTGATATAATTAAAGGTCTTTATGGCAGTTCAATTGATACTTTTCCTATTATCTTTCACTGGGTTAGTCTGAAAGGCGGCAGTCTTAACCTGGTTAAGTTGTTTGATCAGGCAGGACATTTACATTGACATTCTCCCCAGGAGTTCAGCTCTGGTTTTGCTTGTGATTCTGTGTTGTCTTCTTTCCTTACTTCTATAGGAAATACTTTTGATTTGCGCCATGGTTATTAGGGTAGTTTAGCCTACCTAGCTTGTATCAGTCCTTCCTAGCTTCCCATGCCCTCTTCGAGTGGCCCCAAGTATACTCATTATTTGGCACACTGGGTACTTTGTCCGTTCGGTTTTGACCAGGACATTCCCTCAGTGTTCAAAGACATGGTACCATCTCTTCCTTCTTTGGATCCTTTTCTGAGACTCCAAGCCTTCTCCTATTGGTCGCAGAGGAGCCCTCAGTTTGTAGTGTCCAATTCCTAGAGAGGATTTTTTGCCTCTAATGGTTATGCTGGCTACTGGAGGAGAGTACAAAAATCTTTTGTTAATTATGTTGATTCCGACACTATTAGCGAAGTCCCCAATCCTAACATTTCTTCTGCTTCAACATCCAATAGGCGTTTATCCCTCCCTACTCCTGGTATTGTCTGCTGTGAGTAGCGAGACAGGGTTTGCGGAATGGCATGTTTCTAGGGGAGGCTGGGTGACTTACGCACAGGATTTTTCAGAAATTTGGTTAGGATGCAACCTTATCATTGGTACTTCTTCCAAGGTACCCATTAAGAGAGGGGCAGCAGAGGCGATAAGTGCTGCTACTTCCGTAGGTAAAAGTAAGGAAAGAAGGATTAAGCAAGAAAAATTGAAAGAAGCTGAAGTTGAAGAGAGTGCAGAAGGCACAGAGATTGGCCTTGAGGAAAAGAAGAGAAGGTCTGGGAAATCCCAGAGGCAATTGGTGATTTCTAAAGGAAAGGAAGTTGGGCAATCTTTAGCTACAAGGACTCGAGTGAAGACTAAGGTAGAGTCTTCTTTCTCCCAAGTTCCTGTGACATCTTCAGTCTATGGTCCTTTGGACTCCTCTTATTTTGCATTTCAGTCTCCCTTAGGACCCTCTGGGCGCACTCATAGTAAACAAATGACCATCGAAGGATTTCTAGAGAGAGAGAAAGGCAAGACCTCTTTTCTTCTTCTCTCTTTTATGCTTGTCATTGTTGTCGCAACCCCCTTTCCCCTTTTCAGCTGATGAGTGATTTTTTTTTTTTTTTGTAGGAGTTGATACAGGTGTTAGGGACTCTGAGTTTGTGGTTCTTGAGGAGGTTGCAAGATCCATTCAGGTTGCTAACCTTCAAGCAACCTAGAGGGCTGAAGTTTCCTTAGCCTTTACAGGTGGTGATACGCCAATGGAGGAGGCTCCAAGAGTGGCTGCTTCAGATCTTGCTTCAAGGCTTTCCACCTTTCTAGCCTGCTTTGATCTTCTGGAGTTCAACAGCCTTCCTGCTAGCCACTTTCATTCCTTTGGGCCTTCCTATGGCAACTTCTTGCGCTTCTCCATACCTGCTGAGGGTCTGCCTTTACTAGAAGGGTTGCTTAAGAGCCATGGAGACTTTACCAGTGGTTTCAGGGGAGGTGTTTTTCTAGGCAACATCCTGATGGAGCTGTTGTGTGCTGTACTAATTTCCTTGAGGGATTTTTCTCTAGATTCCTTATCTAAAGAGAAGCTTTTGGAATGGAGAGGAGTGGTGCAGGATCTTCTGGAAGCCAAGTTCAACTTGTCCTTCTTACTGGGGTACTTACGTTCATTGGCCCACATGCTATTCCAGAGACAGGCTTCCAAGAGTATAGATGCTGAGATTACTGCTGCTGAGGAGACCCTAGCTCATGCTCACAAGGTCTTGTAAGATTTGAAGATTAAAAGATAGAGGGTTCTCTCTTTTTCAGCTGTCCCTGTTATTTCCCCAGATGTTTCTTTGTTGGCTGGCCTTATTTCTTAGCTTTTCCCCTCTCTTTTTTTTAGCTGGTTCAGATGTGTACAAACAATTTGGAGTTGTATAAGTTTCTATTTTTTCTTTTGCTTGAACACTACTTTTGGTTTTTTTTTTTTTGCATAGATTTGTATCTGTGTTTCAAGATTGCTACTAAGTGTTTGTGTTTGAAGACTGCTTCTAATTTACTTAATGGCATGCGGATTTGTTTGTTTGTTTGTTTTTTTGTTTTTTTTGTTTTTTTGTTTTTTTAATATTGAGTCCTGGGCCATGGTCCCTACAAGTTTTGCTATAGGTCCTGGGCCAGGCACCCTTGTGGTTGCTTTGCTGCGCAAGTACTGAATTGGGTACACTGGGCGATTTCTTTTTCTCTCCTTTTTTTTTTTAGTCATAGTTCATGAACTTGGCAAGTCTTTTTTTTTTTGTCAAGTACTGAGCTAGGTATCCTGAGCATTTGCCTGGGATCCTCTATCATGTATTTGAAACCAACTGTGGGGTGGGTTCTAGGTCATGTATCAAACATTTTTTTTTATTGCCTTTTTTTTTTTTGCCCAGGTATCCTCCCCTAATTCTGTCCATGCTTGGTCTTTGCAGTACTTAGAATTTAATAGGTGAGGAAAAAATAAAAGAGATTTTCATTGAACGAAAACACAATTACAATTCAAGGAACACAGCAAAGTCATCAAAGATAGTAAAGATCATAGAGTGTCTTTCTACCATGGGTTCCTAAACAAAATTACTTAAACGAGAATTCATAATAAAAGCTAAGAGAATGATGAAAACACTTAGCAAGTTGGAGAGTCGACAAAAGGATCCCGGCGTACTGAGACCTTTCTCTTTCTTATGCATAGTACTGTTTCAGCCACTTCCCATTTATAGGCTCTGTCAGGACTGTCCCATCCTCTTTTGTAAGGTAGTAATATCCACTATCATGGGCTTCTCTGATGATGTAGGGCCCTTCTCACTTTGGGGCAAATTTGGAGGGTCTTGGTAGGTTCCTCCTTACATGCTCTACTGTTCTTAGTACCAATTCCCCTTCAATGAAAGCCCTTGGGCGTACTGCCTGTGCATACACTCTAGTCATTCTTTGTTGGTACCTCTGACTTCTCCTCTAGGCTAGTTCTCTTTCTTCCTCTACTCCTTCCAGATCTGCCAGCCTCCTTCCCTTGTTTGTGTCCTCTATGTCCTCCTAACTTTCTTCAAGCATTATTCTTGGTGTAGGGACAACTAATTCTACAAGACTGATAGCTTCTGTCCCATAGACTAAGGAGAATGGTGAGAATCCCGTGGTTGTCTTCACAGAGCTCCTGCATGCCCAAAGTACATCTGCCAAATGGTTACTCCATTTCCCTCCATACTCATGTTTCATCTTTTTAAGGATCTTTAGCATCACTCTATTAGTGGCCTCAACCTGGCCATTTCCTTGTGGGTAGTATGGTGTGGACCTTCCATGCTTGATGCAACACACATCAGTTAGCACCTTCATGTCTTTGTTTATGAACAGGATCCCGTTGTCACTAATCAATCTTATGGGTATCCCGAACCTTGTAATGACGTGTTTTCAAATAAAATTTGCTACAGCTACTCTAGTGGCCTTTTTCAAAGGGATGACCTCTACCCATTTTGTAAAGTACTCGGTGGCTACTAAAATCCAAGTGTAACCGTTAGATGGGGGATTTATGGGACTTATGAGGTTAAGCCCCCAGATGTGAAAAGGCCATGGTGTTGTCATATCCTGCAACACATTTAGGTGAGTATGAATTGCATCCCTGAGGACTTGACAAGCATGGCAAGTTTTGACCAGCTCCTCGGAGTCCCTCTTTATTGTTGGCCAATAGTACCCCAATAGTAGCAACTGTTTGTAGAGCTTTCTTTTTCCTGGGTGACTTCCATAATCACCAGAATGGACCTCCCTAACTACTTCCCTGGCCTCCCTTGGCCCCAGGAATCTTAGGGGATCCTCACTATATCCCCTTTTGAATAGGATCCCATTCTGCAAGAAGTACTTAACCTCAAGTTTCTTGAGCTGGTGGGCTAGCATCCTATCAGTTGGTAGGATCTTTTGAGCCAAATATTCTATGAAGGGAGTTCTCCAATCTTCTGTAACAAATACAGCGTAGCTCTCCTCCTTGTCCATCGAGTGTTGGCATTCTTGACATTTTTCCTATATAGCTGCTGCCTCTTTGTTTATATTAGGCCAGTAGTACCCCATGCGTTGCATTCTTTTATACATGTTGATCTTTTCCACAGTCTCGCAGGCTTGGGTATTTAACTCTTCCAATCTTAGTTTTCCTTCCTTCTCATTAATACACTTGGATAGGATCCCTCCGGGTAGCCTTCTGTATAGTTCTCCTTCTATCAGAGTGTAGTCCTTCAACTTTTTGATACTTCCTCCGGGTCCTACCTCTTTCATTTTTTCTTTGACTTCGCTCCTTCAATCCCACTGCTTTGACTCTCCAGGGTACATCTTTTGGAGGATTTTGATAATAGAATGTTCCTGCTTTCGTATTCTTATTAGCGTGTCCCTTCCTTTAAGTGGTACTTGGGATCCCAAGGTGGCAAATGCGTCAGCAAACCTGTTCTCACTCCTCTGAGTGTACTCTATGCTAAAGGTGTGGAATTCTTGCTCCAGCCTTTGCGCCCAAGTCCTGTAGGCTGCTAAACTTTGTTCTCTTAGAGTAAAGTAACCTTTCACTTGGGAAACTACAAGATTGGATTCTCCCAATACTTTTACATGCTTTACTCCTATACTGAGTGCTATAGTTAACCTGGTTAAGTATGCCTCATATTCAGCTGCATTATTAGAATAGGAGAACCCAAGCTTGAAAGACAACGGTATGGTATCCCCAACTTCACAACTTAGTATAACTCCCACTCCATTTGAGGTTGTCGTAGCTGACCCATCAAATCTCATTGTCCATTTCTTTCCTGGGATCTCTGCCATTGCTACCTCACCCAGGATCTCTTCACTCAGTGAACTTTCTTCCTCTCCTGGGAACTGTGCAAGTAGATCTGCTATAGTTTGACTTTTGACAACCTTGGGGGTCTTGAGACCTATGTCATATTGAGAGAGCAAAATTAGCCACTGTGCTATTCTTCTTGTTAGGAGGGGTTGATGTAGGAGTGCTTTTATGGGGTGGGACTTAGTCACCAAAAGGATCTGGTGAGCTGAGAAATATCTCTTTAGCCTCTGGGATGCGTAGATAACCACTAGGCAGGCTTTCTCTATCTTGGAGTACCTAGTCTCAGCATCCTTGAGTGTCCTGCTTATATAGTAAATAGGCTACTCATTCCCATCATCGTCTTCTTGTGCCAGTAGGGCTTCTATTGCTTGAGAATTTGACGCTAAGTACAGCAACAGGGGTTGCCCACATACGGGTGCTTGAAGAGTTGGCAAATGATTCATAATCTGCTGAATCTTTTAGAAGGCTTCCTGTTGCTCCATTTTCCAGGTGAACTCAGTTCATTTTTTCAACAGTTTGGATAAACCACTTGTGATTGAAGCCAGCCCTGGCACAAATCTCCTAATATAGGAGACCCTTCCCAGGAAGCCTTTGAGCTCCTTTACTGTTGTTGGTCTTTTCATTGTGGCAATAGCTGTGGCTTTGGTTAGATCTACACTTTTGCTTTTGTGATGTACCAGGAATCCAAGGAACTTTCTAGCAGACACCCTGAAGGCACATTTCTTGGGGTTCAAGCGTAGTTTGTACTTCCTGCACCTTTCGAAGACTTGTTCAAGTACCTGAAGGTGTCCTGTCCTAGTTTTTGATTTGACCACAATATCATCCACATAGTCTTCCATCTCCTTATGCATCATGTCATGGAAGATAGCAATCATGGTTTGCTGGTATATGGCCCCTGCATTTTTTAGGCCAAAGGGCACCACAGTGTAATAAAAATTCCCAATTGGAGTTCTGAATGCTGTCTTCTTTGCATCTTTAGCAGCCATGCTAATTTGGTTGTACCCACTATACCCATCCACGAATGAGAATATAGAACTTCCGGCAGCTGAATTCATAAGGAGGTCAATATTAGGTGGAGGGAACTCATCTTTTGGACATGCCTTATTTAGGTTGAGAAAGTCCACACAGCAACGGATTTGGCCATTCTTTTTCTTCACAGGTACTATATTGGAAAGCCACTTGGGATGTTGAATGGGCTTATAAAACCAGCTACTAGCAGCTTCTTGACCTTTTGAGTTATCTGAGCTTCTACATCAGTGTGAAAGACCCTAGATGGTTGGATTACCGGCTTGACTCTTGGGTCCACATTAAAAGAATGAACCACCAATCTTGGGTCCAGACTAGGCATCTCATCATAGGTTCATGCGAACACATCCACGTATCTCTGAAGTAAGGCCATAAATTACTCCCTTTCTTGTGCTGTCAGTTGACTGCAAATGAAAACAGGCCTCTGGGATCCTAGTTCGGCTCCTAAGTTTATTTCCTTTAGTTCCTCCTCAGGTTGAATTTGGGCCTCTTTAACTAGTTGCTTTGGGACTTCTTCTTGAGCCACCATACACTCCAATGGTTCAGGACCCTTCTGCATGATGCAATTGGGCCTCGCATACCTTCATAAGCAATATATCAACCTTCCTCCAGGTTCCCATACTACTATACACTCCTGGGATCTTGAGTTGTTGGGCTCCCTTTTTTGTCTTTTTCTCTCCAAGAGGTCTCTTAAATCGCAAGTATTCCCTCCTTCTTCCTCTTTTAGGATAAGTGCTCCTAGAGTCCCTAGCATGGGACTGTCATTGTCTGGCTCTAACTCATCATAGAATATTGTTTCCACAAAATTTACTTCTCCTTGGTTGAAAGGGTTATGGTTGGCAGGGATCCTTACGGGCCTCCCATTCAACCTTCCTTTAACGCATTGATGGTTCGTGGATGGTATAAAGCGGTGCTTATAGAGCCATGGGCGTCTTAGTAGTACATGGTAGGACACCTCTAAGTTGATTACATGAAATCTGGTCAAGGCTACTATTGGCCCCACTCTTAAGGCTAGCTATACATATCTCTCGGTTGATTCTACTGATCCTCTAAATCCTGTTATTTCCATGGGAGCCCCCAGGATCCTCTTACCACCTAGGCCCAAGGCTTCCAAAGTACTCAGGGCTATGAGGTTGAGCAATGCCTCTGTGTCCACTAATGCTCTTCTGATTTGGACACCATTTATGGTGGCCATTAGATAAAGGGGTCTACGGTGGTCTGGATGCTCAACCTCCATATCCTTATCAGTGAAGGTTATGGCATTGGTCGTTTCCAAGAAAGCTCGACTGGCATGTGATTCTGCCATGAAACATTCCATTCCCGAATCTACTACTATACTTATGGAGACTTTGTGGCCATCTTTCTTCTTCTGGTCCAAATCCTAGCTGGTTGAATAGTGACTTGAATTTGGGATTCTTCTGGAGGGCTTTAACTGTGCTCGGGTGGAAGGATCCTTCAGATTCTTCTACTTTTGTTGGGTTCTCATGGATCACTACAGCCACCACCCCCTTCCTTTTGTGATTGGGCAAGGGGTTCCTTTGTACTTCTGGCTCCTTCTGAATAAGCTCCAGGGTTCCTTCTCTTAGCTTTTTGTGAAAGAGCCTACGGAGGGTCTAGCAATCCTTGGTGGAATGCTTGACATAATTATGAATCCTACAAAACAAGGGATTCTTCCTTTCTTCCTCTGTTGATGGCCTGGACATAGTAAATGGTCTAACAACTTTATCCTCGATCCATTTGTCCAGGACATGGTTTAACTCCTCTGTGGTGCATGGGATCACCGGTGGTTTTTCGAACACCTTTCTGTTAGGCCTCTTTCTTTGTTCTCCCACTGATGCTGTCATGGCTTGGGATACTGGCATCCCTTTTGTCTTCATAGTTTGCGCTGTCCTTTTAGTTCTTTGTAACAGGTCAACAAACTGTGTGATGTATAGATTTTCGAGGTTGAGTCTGTAATCAAAAAGCATGTTGGATATGCAGGTTTCTATGAGTTCTTTTTCTTCATCGTCCCCATAGCAATCTAGAGACGCATCTTTAAAGCTTTTGATGAATTGGACGGGATCCTTTCCAGGCCTCTGCCTTACCATCTGAAGGCTTTGGAAAGTGACCTTGTCCTTATCAGGGTAATATTTCGCACAGAATCTTTCCATCATTTCGTCCCAGGTCTTAATGGACCCAGGTCTCAGTGTGGTGTACCAGGTATATGCTCTGTCCACTAAGGATTTAGCAAACTCTCTTAGACACAATTCTCGGTCTCTTGCGTAGGGACCCATGGTGTAAATGAACCTACTCACGTGTTCCACGACACTTCCATTTCTCCCATTGAAAGGATGGAACTTTGGGGGTTCATATCCTTTGGGCTATGGCTTGCTAAGGAGTTCTGGTGGGAATGGGGGATCCCAAGAAAATTGCTTGGGGATCGTTGAAAGCTTTTTCCTTTCTTGCTCCAGAAGGGCACTGACATCTGCCAGTGTTAGATACTGGGGGTTAGTTCCCCCTCCTATTGCTGACCCTTCCTCTGGTTAGGTTCTGTCTTGGTTGCCTACAGGAGGAACATTGTCCCTGATTTCCTGTGTCTTTCCTTCTTTGAGAAAGCGAACTTCTTGCTGTAAATCCTTCAACATTGCTGCTATTCGAGCCGCGAGGTCTGGCTCCTGCCTTGCGTTCCTTTGTTCTGACACGACCTCCTGCTCCGTCAAGGGCACCTCACCTCTCTGTCTGGAGGCCACTTCATTTTCTGCAACGGGCTTAGAGGCCGCGGGTGGCATATAGTACTTTTACTATTCCTTGGTCTTGGAGCCATGTTTTGCGAAGGGATTGCTTCTTCCCTCTTCTTTACCCAGTCCCCAGCGGAGTCGCCAAAATGTGAGAGTGCTTTTATTTTTTAGCACACAAGCCCAAGGATCCTGAGCCGAATAATTGTGGTTTGGTGGACTAGGCTTGGTGCACCGCAGCTAAGGGGCTGTTTAAGAACCAAATGGTGCACAGGGCAAGTTTCCTACAACACAAATAAACTAACAAGCGAGAATTTTTGTATTGAATGACAACGAAAACAGCAAAGGAATGCAAAAAAAAAAAAAAAAAAAAAAGTAAAACAGTGGCTAGGGATCCTCAAATTAATGAAAGGCACTTTCTTAATTTTCTTTGATTATGATTATGGTTACAGTGTGCTCACTAAGACGTGATACAAGGTTCAAATAAGCTCAAAAATTACATACTTTGATGGCTATCCAAGCCTCTAAAACTTGCAAAGTTTGAAACCTTTTGAGTCCGAGTATGTGCTATAGTGACTATTTCTGGGATACCGGGAGATATTCCTCTGTTTTCCTTAAATTTAACAGAGTTCTTTCAGTGGTTCTGTTACGATGTTCTTACCGCCCCCTTCAATGTTGTTTGCTTCTTCCTTTTATAGCGTGACTCTAGGGCTCTGGGGTACTAGTGATTTCTCTCTTTTGCCCTTCCCTGGGTATTAGAGCTCGTGCTATGTTTGTTACTGAGAGGGCTGGTCCTTTCCTTCTTCTTTATAATTTTCTCCTTTTGGTGCTGCTAAGCTGAAAGCCTCTTGCTGACTTTCTATTCCGAAACTCTCCTCGGGTTGCTGTCTTTAGTTATTGGCCCTTTTCATCTTTTCAGCTTTTTGCCTGCTTTCTTCTCCTGTCTTTTTTCCCAAGTAGTTGGAATCTTTTACTGCTGGGTTGAAAGTTTCCTTCCAGCCACTTCCGCTTATAGTTCCTCATTCTAGGTTCCTTGAGATACTGCCCATTTGTTCATGAATGGTTGCTTTATACCTTCTGATTTTCCACTGTATCACTGGGCGTTTGAGAGGAACCTATCTGTCCTTCATTCTTCGTGCTCTTTGGTGCTTTCCTTTGAGCTGTTTCAATCCTATTTAGGCTGTGTTGTGTATCCTAGGGATCTCGAGCTCCTGACAGTCTCGGGGATCTCGGCCTAATTCTTCCTACTGGGCTTCTTTTGGCTTATTGATCTTGGCCAGCTAGGTCTTTCTTTTCACTTTATGGGCTTTTGGATCCCAACTCTTTGGGCCCCTCATCCTTTTCTTCTTTTCTTTCTTCTTTTCTCTTTATTACATGAACCCAACCCTTTTATTTCTCTAGTTCTATTTCTCATGGGGTTATCTCAATATGTTATTTCCTTGGGTCCCGGGCTGTCATTTTTTGGACCTTAACAGGGTTCAACTGTAGGTTGGTATAAGGTACTGGGATTCGTTTACTTGTAACCGCTTGTTTTGATAATAGTGGATTATCGAGAGTGGTGACCTTAAAATCACCTGGTGGGATTTTTGCCGTGTAAGTTTTCTCCATTCGAAAACAAATCACCATGTCAACTTTATTTTCCGTTACATATTAACTTAGTTTGTGATTTGTTAAGGGAATTTGCAGAGTAGACTGGTGAGGGGGGGGGGGGGGTTCTATGTAGTAAGTTAGGCAACGTTTGAAAGTTTTAAGAAAAATAACATCTCGAGTTTTAGAAACTTGAAATCTAAATAAATAGCAAGTTTGTAAAACTCACTTTGCAGTTGCTGCGCATATGCTGACTTGGCTTAAATTGTCCACATAGATCTCGAGTCTTAAAGACTCGATTTTTACATAGCAAAAAACGAGTCTTTAAGACTCGATGTTTAATTAAAAATCGCATAGAACTCGAGTCTATAAGACTCGAGTTTGTCTAAGAAAAATTTTATGAACACGCACTCTACAAAATTTTATAAACATAGACACTCAGCCTCTCACCTAAAAATAGAGCATCCTCATTAACTCTCACCCATACACTCAGCAGCCTCACTAACTCTCACTTACCCATAACTCTCACACCACATTGCCTCTCACTCTCACTCACCACACTACCTCTCTCACTGCTCTTCCCTCTCAACAATTTCATATCTCAGGTAAGGGGTTTTTTGATTTGATTGTTATTATTGTTGGGTATTAGTTGTCTATGGGTGTGGGTTAAAGAGTTTGAGTATTTATTTTGTAGATAGTTAACATAACTTAGTTAAGATACCAACTAAGTGAATTATAGAACTTTGTTTTGTTAGTGTTAATTTTTAAATTATTTATTTGCATGGTTTTTGTTATCAAAATTTTATTCATCATTTCTAGGCTCTTATTTTTATCATGATCTTCCAAGTTTTTTGACTTTATTCATCATTGTTTTGGGTACGAAATGGGTAGTGAATGAATTGTAATGAATGGGTATGAAATGGGTATGTAATGAAATGAGTGACTTACTCCCTTCGAATGAATTGTAATGAAATAGGTATGCAATTCATGCCCTTTGAATGTGTAATGAAATGGCTTTTGTTTTTGTATTGGGTATGAAATGGGTATGTAAATGTTATGGGTATGTAATTAGATAAAATGTTGTATACTTTTACAAGAATTTTGTTTTTTTATTTTTATTTTTGTATTGGGTATGAAATGGGCTATCTTAGCATGACGGAAAAAGGATTTGGGTATGAAATTTGTAAGGAATGTGTAATGAAATTCATACCCTCGGGATGAATTGGAATTTGTACTTTGTGTACTTTGACTAGATAAAATGTTTTTTTAACTAACATAGTAAATTGACTTTAACAGGTTCACAATGCTTGAAATTGATATAATCCTATGCCACGGTGGTCTGCTGAAGAATGCCAATGCGAACAAGGGATTGCCATTTGAAGGGCCGGGTATAAAGAGCTATTCTACCCAAATTGATCATAGATTGAATACCCTTAACGAATTGAAGATGATGGTTATGGAAGAGTTGTGTGAGAATCCTGCTGTGCACAACATACAAATTACTTATCAAATGCCAAATGAAATCCTAAAGCATCGGATTAATTACAAGTATATGGTGATAGAAATAGACAAACATGTGAAGATCATGTTTGACAAGTTAGAGAGAATGCCTGAAGTAACTAAAATTGAGTTGTACGTACAGTTGGAGCTGCGTGCAGAAGTTGGTATCGAGAAAATCCAACAAACACAAACAAGTTTACAGGTTATAGTTCCGGATGTTCAATATGAGTATTTTACACATGTAGAGCATGATGATGTTCATGCCGATGATGATGATGATGAGGATGACGACGAGGATGACGATAACGATGACGATGACGATGATGATGACGACTATGTTGATGAGAGTACTGCCATTGTCGGTGAAGATTTTGTCGATAGAGATGAGTTTGAAGAGAGGATTAAACAAAGGGATTTTGGGGACTTTGAGAGGGACATTGATGATGATAAGACATTGGACGGTAGTGAACATGATGCAGACAATGTTATTAGTGTCCAAAATATTACGAACACAATCCCTGCCTACGCACCTCCTGCCTTGTCATTTTTTGCAAATACTTGGGAAGATATGGTTAATCCTTCACATATTGAGACACCATTTGTGTCTACTTGGAGAGAGGGGATGAATTTGTGCAAAGGGTTGACTTTTGCCAATAAAGTGGAGGTGCAACGCGTACTAACAAAATGTGCCCTCAAGGAAAACAAATATTTTATGATCAGTAGGGCGACCACGAAAAAACTTTGTGCGAAATGCGTGGATGAGTCATGCAAGTGGTATGTCTGTGTAGTCAAGAAGCCCAATTTCCAGGGACTATGGATGGTCACCGTGTATGTGGGTCCTCACACGTGTATATGGATTGGGGTGTGAAATGATGGTAGAATGATGAATTGTAATTTTATTACATCAGAGATCCTTAAGAAGTTATGTGAGGATCACAGTATCCCAATTAAGCATCTCAGATCTGTGATAGAGTTGAAATATGAGGGCCATAAGCCTTCTTACTACAAGGTATGGGATGCGAAACAAAAAGCAATTGGGAAGATGTTTGGGAATTGGGAAGAGTCTTACCAAAGGTTGCAAAAGTTGCTATGGCATATATTGATCAGGATCTGACTACCCAGGTGTTCTATCGTACCACATCCACTGGTGAAGATGACACCGTATTTTTGAATTATGTGTTTTGGTCTTTCGGTCAAAGCATTGATGGATTCAAATATTGCAAGCCGGTTATCAGTATTGATGGGACCCATCTGTATGGTAAATATCAGGGAAAGTTGTTGGTCGCAATGGCAACCGACGCTAACAACAAGGTATTCCCTCTCGCCTTTGCTGTTGTGGATTGTGAGTCAGGGTCCAGTTGGAGGTGATTTTTACAATGCCTCAGAGATACGATTGGCCACGTGATACCTGACGAAGGCATTTGCATAATTTCTGACCTACATCTTCGTATCAAAAATGCCATTGCAAATTGGCCTAGAGGGGATGATGGAAGAACACGGGTATTTCATAGATATTGCCTTCAACATATTGCTAGCAACTTCAACACACATTTTCAGAACCCGACTCTAAAGTCAGCTTACTTGAAAGCAGGATATGCTACTCAGGTAGTTAAATTTGATACCATAATGGTGTCCATTAAGCAGGTGGAAATGGAGGCCATTAGGAATAAGAAGAAGGTGATGTGGAAGGATGGGAAGGATAAGAATCAAGATTATTTTCCATACATATACCTAATAAGCGAGTCTGTGGATATGTGGACCCAGTCACATGTTGGTGGGAGACGTTTTGGGGCAATGACAACCAATATATCAGAGTGCTTCAATGGTGTACTGAAAGGTGCACGGGACCTTTGTATTGCCACGTTGGTTGAGTTTAGTTGGTCCAAATTTGTTGAATATTTCTACGACTGGCACAAAGAATAGCTCAATGAGTTGTTAGAGGGTAAGAAATGGAGTCAATATGCCTTTGACACGTGGGACAAAAATAAGTGTAAATCTGAGAAACACTATCTCAAGGCATTTAGCAATGAACAGATGATATATCAGATAGTTATTTCATTCACGTGTAGTGCAGGAGGGGAAAACCACAGTTATGAAGTTCGGTTATGGGAAAGAACATGTAATTGTGGGAAATGGCAAAACATAGGAATCCTGTGTTCACATGCAATTAGAGTATGTGACTATTTAAATATTGATTTGACCACATATATTCACCCATGTTGTAGTTTGGACAATGCCCTTAACACTTATCAGCATGCATTTGTGGTTCCCAAATCACAGTCATTGTGGAAGGATCCCATGGGGCCAAAGTGGTTGCCTAATCCAGCATTGTTGCGGGCCAATGGTCGACCAGTGAAGTCAAGAATAAGGAATGAGATGGATGGAGTGAGGAATAAGGATCGAGAACCGGGATGGCGAAGGGAAGACGTAGATTCGATAGAGAGTTAACCCAAGCAAACATGTGGGTTGTGTCTTGCTTCCGAGCATAACCGTAGAAAATGTCTGCAGTCTCGTGGCACTTCCACAAGCGGCCATGTTCCACACTAGGTAGGTAGATGGCAAAAAGTTATGCATTGGTTAAATAATTGTTGTTCATTCTACGATTACCTAATGTTTACTATATTTTCTCCTAACGTGATTAATCTACGTTTTTCAGGCATGCTTCCATGGACGACGTTTTTGTTGTGCGAATCGCTGATCTTAGGAAAAGTGACTTTGTTGTATTGGGACAATTAACTTTTTGGTTTTTGTTGAATGTACTTGTAATTCTCTATCCAATGTACCTCTATGAAGATTGTGATTTGAGTAGAACAATTAGAACTGCAAATTAAGCATGGTTGTGCATGTTTAGAATGTTGATATATTGAGAATGCCTTTTGCTGTGATGTAAGTGCATTTGCATTATAAAACTATATTTATGAAGAGAGCGTAACAATTTCTATAGTTTGGTGCCTATTAAGAATGTCTTTTGGTGTAATTTAAGTGCATTTACATTCTCAGCTTTTCTGCCTCTCAATCAGTGTTTATAGATTACATTCTCAGCTTCTTTATCTCTGTTTCTCAACAGGTGGATGCACACATTTCAGTTTTTGGATTGCCTGCATGTGCAGGAAAAAAAAAAAAATTCCCAGTGGAACTCGAGTTTCATAGACTAGAGTTCCACTGGAAAAAACGGAGCAAAACAGAGTAACCATTATGCTTGAACAGAGCATTTTTGCAATTGAATCTCGATTTTTATATAATCGAGTTTTGCAAAGTGAATCTTGAGTTTTATACACTTGAGTTCTTCTCATATATATATTTTTTAAAATATCGCTCTTTTTGTTGAGGATCCCGAGTTCCAAACACTCAAGATCTTCTGATTTTTTTTTTTTTTTTTTAAATCTCCATTTTTTTTTTGTACAAGGCTTTTTTTCACAAATAGACACTACCCTAAAAATGAAAGGAATATATGTGTGTGTGTATGAGAATATAAATTTTAATTTGCTTATTCTAAAGTAAGTTATATACGTATACACAAATGAACAACTTTAATATGTATGACTTCATGCACCAAGACACAAGATCTTCTTTATAAAAGAAACTTATAATTTTCTTAAACTCTAATAAGTATACAAACATTGGAACTGAACTTCAATGAAGCAAAGAAAAACCATGTGTAGCTGCAGTTTTATGGAATGAAATAAACTAATTGTGCTGATGTATCTTCATAGACCAAGAACTACAATACTTTCAAATCAAGCAAATCCCAAAGAGTTAAACATAATCTTCCATGTGGGATAGTAAGAACAAATCTATATGCTAAAGCTAAGTACAGAACAAGGAAAACCCATGAAAGTAATGTCACTTTGAACCCAAGAAATTGTCCTAGAGCATTTTAAGTGTAGTAATCCCTATAACAATGCAGGAGATCAAGTGTTGAATAATCACATCTTCTTCTTCTTCTTCTTCTTCTTTTTTATGTTATAAATTTTATTAGAAAAGCACAAAGGAACACCACACTAGTATATAGGCAGTATACAAAGACTAAACAAAAACAATTCCATTTAACATACAAAATTAACAACTCCAAAAGCAGTATAAAAGTATAGCTTGGGTATACAATCAACATTTTCAGGATTTTTTGACATATGGCATGTATTTTGACAAAATCCTAATAAACAGAACAAGAATTTAAAAGCCCCATGTGCAATGAACCAGTAACATTAGGAGGCGGCATTGATATCACAAATGGAACACTTCCTCTGTTGAAGTTTGGCCTAAAATACCCTTGAGACTCCCACCTAATTCCAACAATTACTAACACTAGATTACAAAGCTGAAAATACAATCAACACCATGCTTGAGAAATTATGCAAGCAACAGTATGATAACCAACACCAAGACATGAGACAACGAGAAAATAGGAAAGTTGAAAGCCCTAAGACTGCACTTAATTCACACACACACAGAGGTTAAGGAAGGGTGAAAACTAGATTTAAGTTAGTACAATTAGGTCCAATATATGTTTAAATACAATGAGTTGGCCTCTTGAAACTTTTAGTGTGTACTTGGATGAGCTTAATTTGGTTATTGTGAAAGAGAACAGTTGTATCTTGAAAAAAGTGGTGCTTATAAAAGTTATACCTCATTTTGAGACCAAGTCAAGGTTTTATAAAAACCACATTCTATTAAGAATAAAGGTATTGCATTCTTTATTAAGTAGATAATAAATTATTTAAAATTTTAAACAAAAAAAATAGGCAGAAAGAGAATATATATATATATATATATACATGAAAGGATATGCAATAAACAAGAGGCCTTTCCCATAAAAAGAAGCACCCATGCATTTATAAGGGGTGAGAGAGAAAAATACACAAATGCTATATACCCATCAACAGTAAAGCTATTCAACAGCACTAGATTAATAGCTATAGTATCCATCTTATGTATACTACTGTTATGGAGTGTTATTGCCATGTTAGATTCACAGGTTTCTAGATCAGTTTTGAGTTTCCTCCAAGAGCAAAATAGGTTGTGTTTTGTGAATGCATACATCCATGTATAACGGGCTTATGAAAAGTATATCACCATTATGGAATATATCAGGCTCCACATACAGTATTAATAAACATGAAACCAAATGGAACTATGGCAAAATAGAATGCGATTGGTTTCCAGCAGTAGCATAACTAATAATAATAATATTAAAACAAAGGTGTAGTCATTATAAAATATGTCATACTGACCATTGTAGTAAGATTTTAACTTAACATAAATAAAATATCTATTCATCAACTGTAAAAAAATCACAACAAAATAAGCTATCAAAACTCAAAAGCCTCAAATTTTTTTTTTAAATTTTTGTAATTATAACCCAAGAACAAAGAACAAAAATAAGAGCACAAACAAAAGCACAAATTTCTCTAATTTTGAGCCCAATGAAGAAATTTGCATAATTTCTACGCAAACTATAAGTAAAGACATATTGCACAGATCCAAAGAGTTTTGCAACATTTGCAACCACTTCATAACAAAGATTTTACTAACATAAATCCCATCAAGTAAACACATATCAAGCATTATTACCCAAAAACCAACAAAAAAGAGAGACAAAAACAGAACATGCTAGCAACCCAAATCATACAACAAGTAACAAAACAAACCCAAGTTTGTGTACAGAGAGACTCTGGAGCTTTTGATTGTTAAGTGTTTGGCCTCCTCTCTTTTGCAAAAGAACACCTACATAAAAAATTTAAAAAAAAAGATTTAAAATGAATATAAGTTAGTCATCACATTAAAATTTCTTGGGAATCCTATGCAAATTGTGAACCACAAAGTAGAATACCAGAACATGACCTCTCCCTCTTGGTTCTTTTGAGATGAATGAGTAATTTTAAATTATTTCACATTGATTTGTAAATCAAAAGTGTTAAAATAACATGGACTCAGTGGACTCTTGCCACATATAGAAAGTTTATACTTTGTACCTAGTTATTGCACTGATTCCAATAGGAAATAATGGTCCAAGTTTCCATAATGTCAAGAACAAAGAGTTGCACTTGGCTTCTTCTTCTTCTCTCTTTTAACTCTTTTGACAACACAAAAGCTTCCCATCTTAATGATTGCTAGCTCTTCATGCTTAGTCATGCATGAAGTTAGCCTAGATATAGACACTTTCTTTCAACTGCCATTCTTCTCCAACTACTTTCTTCAATTTCCGATATTTGACTTACAACGTGAGGCCAATTTTGAGTGATGGTTCTAGCTGCAGCCATTGAAAATATGTGCCAATAAATGCATTCAATTTTATCAGTAGCTGTTAAATCAGAGGAGTTCCAACATTTTTTCCTTCTTTCATGTGATAGAACTAGCTCAAACAGTTTTTAAATTTTACGTATCCACTCTACCTTCTATTTAATATTACTATAGCTTTGATTGGTTGAGATACTAAAAGATAAGCCCTGGCATACAGCGCAGTGGCCAGAGAATTAAGTAGACTGAATCATATTTTAAGTAGGAAAAATTAACGGATGATTACTCAACAAGTACAAGTTTTTGTGAGGTGGAGGGAAGGGTCGTAGTTCAAGTCTCCAAGAGGGAATATATTGCTTATAGATTAGGCTTCTAGAGTAGAATTCTATCTCAGAGCCAAAAAAAAAAAAAAAAAATCTTGCATGAAAAAAGGAAAAAAAAAAAAAAATTTATGCCTTTTTATATTATCCGTAAAAGTGATTTTTCTAAACTTTCCTAAAATAGTTTACTAACAATTACTCTAAGAGTACCTGCTAACATAAGCCTTTTAAGTAACTGTCAGTCGTATAATCCCAATACTCTCACATTGGATTACCATAATTATGCCCTTGAGGAATGATTGTTGAATTTGATTAGTTTATCAATTCAAGGTTAATACAAATCAAACTTTTTTAAAGCAAGCATATTCACCATTAATACAATAGTGCTACTTGGCCCCCTTCTCAATGCTTTTGCAAGTATGTAGTAAGTAGATTTGTGTCTTGGTGCGGTGGTCACTTCACAAATATAAATGCTTGTGAGGTGTGGAAGGTAAGAGCCGAAGTTCAAGTCTCTAGGAGGGAGTTACACACATATACACTTAGATTAAGCTAGAGTAGAAATTCTATCTTGTTAAAAAAAAAAAAAAAAAAAAAGATTTTTGTTGGTGAGGAGGCTTTAAATATAATAAGCTAGGTAGGTTCAATGTAAATTTGACAGTCCACACAGCACTAGACATGGCAAAACGGGTTAGAATTTTCTGACCCGACCCGAGCCGACCCAAAAAATACCCAACTCGATTTTTTTGACCCGAAACAAAAACAGGTTGACCCGTGACCCGACTCGTGTTTATTGCGGGTCAACCTGACCCGATCCGAACCCGAACCATTTTTTTAAAACTTTTTTTTTTTTTGGTAAAAAAATAAAAAATAAAACTAAGACAATATTGGTTTAATTGTTTATTGTGAACTTTAAGGAAACAATTGATACATTTACATAACTGCATGCAAATTAATTGAAAGATAAATGATTGAACAATCTGTAATGAGTAAAGATTTTTAGATATCAAATAGTAAAGTAAATGCTAAGATAATCTAGTTACAGTAGAGTTAAAAACATATATTTAAAATTGTAGACATGTGTGAGAAACATTCACAAGTGTGAAAATTGTGAAGCTAAAGTATCAAATTAGTATAAATTATGAATACTTGACATATTTTTTAATAATTTATGTCCAAAATAAATTGCTTTTCAAAATAAATTATGATATTTTCTAGAGTGTGTGTTACTTAACAATGATATGATATTCATAAAAGATACCATGTATAAATAAGCAAGCAATCAAATTTTAAAGTATATCTCAACTTGAAATAGAGTGTCAACCAAAATTGGTAATAGATTATAAAATTAATTTTCAAGATTGTAAATTTCTTATATGTTTTTATTCTTTATCAAATGAGTTATCCAATAAGTCATTTGTAATTTTGTTTTATATTTTGGAATGTTGATATTGTGTAGAAATAAAACTTGTGTATTTGTTTTACTTATTTTTGTGTTGTTTTGTTTTAGATAGCAATTTTAGGATTTGTATAATTTTAAAATTATTGAATAAATATTAAAAAGTTTAACTGAGTTCATTCTTGATATAAATGGTGAATTCAAAATAATACATTTTACATCAAGTAATTTGTTGCATAACTTTCTAAATAGCAAATGCATGTTATTTTCTTTATCAAAAAAAAAAAAAAAAATTCATGTGAAAAATCCCTGTCAACCCAACCCGACCCGACCCGACCCCCCGTTTTGCTGTGTCTACACAACACTTCAAGCCCATATCAGTATTAATTTGTGTAGGTAGCAGTAAGTGCATTACAATAAAAATGACACACTTTATAGTTAAACCCATTAAATTCGGATTTGGCCGTTCAAGTGATGAAACTCAACTATGACGGTATCATCAACTATCAGTAGTATCAAGTGATGAGAGTCTTGTACAATTTACACTCTCAATTATTATAAAGACATCAAAGTGCCCCACCTATTAGTCTCCATCACATTTCTCTGTCAACTTTGCCAAAAAGCGACATTTTTTATTTTTTATTTTTGGGTTAAAAGGGAACTTAAATTTTAAACTAGGAATTACAAAGTTTAGGGGAGGCCACACCCCAAGCATCAGCCAATAATTGGTACAAAACAGAGGGCGGGGGGTGAGAATACAAAAGAAATTGTACAGAGCGACATTCATGATTAAGGATTGGAACCGATTTAGCAACAACTCCACATTTAAAACCAAAAATAATATTTTAACCAAAATTATTTTACAACTAGGAAAAAGTACTAAAGCAGTCCTAATAAGGAGAGGCTTATCCTGCGTATTTAAGTTTAGCCATTTCCCTTTCACCATTTTTCTACTTTTGAGCTTCGTTTAGAATTCAATTTAATAAAATGAAGGAGAACGAATTACAAAGGTTAATTTTGATTCATTCTCTTGGCATATATAATCATCGGATAATAATATATTATGCTAGTGGACAATATGATTTGTTGATTTTATTGCCAATGGGGCATCAATTTTAAAAAATTATAGTAGTAAAATATTATACAAAGTATATATTTTACCTTGGCTGGCATGGCATGACAGCTCACTGTGGGCACGCAGCCAAGGCCGTGGCATGCCTGCATGGACACGCAGCCTAGGCCATGGCATAACCCACGTGGGCACATAGCCAAGATATTTAAAATTATCATTCTCTAATTGGAGCAACAATTTCGGAGGATAAGGTTTGTTGCAAACAAGCAACAAGTTCTCATAAAAGTTAAAACGTTAACTCAAAGAGTCAAATTTGTCACTCGGTGTTGAAGTTGAAACAAATAATTGATAACACGCAAAAGTTGCTATGACAAGTTCACATCTGGGGTATGAATGTTCAACTTCAATATTAGTATAAGGAGTTCCATTTTCTCTAAAATGATGTAAAACATCATATATTTTCTCATATGAGGATGAAATATTTAAAATCAACAAAATCTACACGGTGCAGATTTTTTATTGTTCATGAATCAAATTATTTGAAATCATCATTCCTATCAAAAAATAATAATAATAATAATAATTATCGTTTCTTATTTGGTGTAATGAGAGTTTATAAAAAAAAAAAAAAGAAAAAAAAAAAGAAGGTGTAATGAGAATTGTAAATCACTTGATATTATATACACCACTAAAATTATAAATAAAATTACTGCTATTCTGCTAAGAAATAGAAGTACAGAACCTCTCAAAGCAAATAGAGACGAAGCCTAATAATAATTATCATTTCTTATTTGGTGTAATGAGAGTTTATAAAATAAAAAAAAAAAAAAAAAAAGGTGTAATGAGAATTGTAAATCACATGATATTATATACACCACTAAAGTTATAAATTAAATTACTGCTATTCTGCTAAGAAATAGAAGTATAGAACCTTTCAAAGCAAATAGAGACAAAGCTTAAAGATGTTGATGACTAGGTTGTATGGTTGAGCATTTTTTTTAAAGCCAATTACTTGAATTTATGGATCTACTAAGAAGACACCCTTTTCTGGAAAAATTTTATGGCAGGGACATCAAGAGAAAAGAACTTCAAAGCTGTAAAGCTCCTTCCACTTACTAATGCAGGATTCATTAGCAAAGACATTTGATTCAAGGAGAATAACCAGTGTTTCTTAGTTTTGATGGGGGCATGGAAACAAAACGAGAATCTGGAAAGTTTTTTCCATGATTTTTCAAAAAACGGAGACTAAAGAGAAGGAAGTAGCAACACATCTGTTCTTAATGTCTTCAGACTGAAGCACTGCCATCATCGCTAGCAAGTCAGTTAACAACTTCATTCAGCCTCCAATAAAAGCAAGCAAAACATGTCTGCCACAAACACGTACTCACCATTACACCTCTACTGTATAATGTTATGATCACTGTTAAAAATCATATCTCATGGTGTTTGGTAAGTACATCCATTGCTGTAAATGTTATCAGAAATATAGGTCTAGTAAGGAGGCCTACAGGAAAAAACCTCCTACTTATGACATTGATAACTCAATTTGAAATGTTAATATGTCCTGGTTTTAACTTTAATGATGTTCTAAGGAGACATCAAATGATTTTCAACCACTACAAAGCTTTGTGAAAGAGAGTTAAGTTTACACATTGGCTAGGATCATATGGGCTATATTAAGAAGATGGATGAGGATAATGATGATGAAGAATTGGGCTTTTTTCTTGGAGGCATTGGAGCTGAAGAGTGAAGATTTTAGGGTTTTTTTTTTTTTTTAGTTGTTGATTAAGCTTCCAATAATGCTCAGAGAGTGTTTTTGTTTGTTTTTGTTTTAGTGGAGTACTTTTGTTTTGTGAATTTCAGATTTGTGATTTTCCCGCCAAAACTTATGGCGCTTTGTTTTTATGTTTTTTTGATAAACTCATATAATATTGTCTGGTTGGGGGTTTGGCGTGGAGGAGGGTACGTTTAGGCCCTGTTGGGCCTTTTGGTGGGGTTTGGAATTTGGACCTTGTGGAGTATAGACGGGTGGGATTTTGGGCCAGTCACCAGACCAATTTAAGCCCAAGTTTAGTAGTGAATTTTTTTTTTTAGACCAGTTTAGTAGTGAAATTTATTTTTATTATCTATACTACTATTTAAGGGGTTTTCTCTATTTGGACTGGTTATTTTTTTATAGTACAAAATACCCATATAGCCTATGTTTAAGTCGGAGCAAAACTTGAGGAAAATACTATAAAAATATATCTTTAACTCTCTCGTAAAACATTTCCTACAAAATAGAATTACTCTTCCACTAATCCACTTATTCAAAGCAATTATACGTTTATTTATTTTTTTTAAATAGAGAAAAAAAATTTAAACAAAAAATAGAATTGCCTCAGAGCACGCACATGAGCCTGTGCTCAGAGGCTAGTTTACACACACACACACACAAAGTTTGAGTACAACTCCCACTAAAAAACTTAACATGATTGTATATTTTGAAAATCTAAACGTTAAATTATAGGTTCTTTATGCTCGTAACACTTATGTTAAATTTCGCGTGAATCAAATGTTATTTATTATTCAATCCATAATTTTTTTTTTTAGAAATATTTTTATATTACAAAAACTTGAAATTTAAAATTTTGACTGATTCTATTAATTTTTGATCTTTTGGAAATTTTGCAAGCACATAAGACAAAAAGAAAATGTAATCTAATGGTTAATTTGTCAAAATTCACATTTAATAAAAAAATTATTATGTATATTGACTGGAGTTGTAGCAATTGGTTATGTAGGGACATGTTTTGCAGCCCAAGCCCAAAGTGTATAGGATTTTGGCCCAGTGAGCCTAGTACATTAAATTTGTAGAGAGTGAGTTGGAGAACTAGGCCCTAATGAATTTAACAATGGTTAGAATTGATTTGAAAGATAATTATGCAAGAACAAAACGCGTTAGACTGAATGAATTTTCTGTCCGAGGAGGCAAATCTTATTATAAATCAATTAAACTTATTACAAGTGCAATTTTGATTGCTACAGTATTATTTCTCTCTATTTTTCGATCTGCTTCTCATAGAGGGTCTCGCACATTATATAGCTCCCTTGGGACCATCTTGATCCTACACTTGTTGATCATTTGAGCCCTTACTTGAGTGTCTGTCCCATCAAACACCCTCTTTGACTTTCAGTAAGTTGTGGTAGCCAATACCGCACTGTTCAGGGGTCTTCTCCACAAAAATACGACCAGAAAAGTAGCTGCAGTGCATTTGATGCGATGGTAGCAGCTTTCCCTTAGATATTTATGAGTTCCTAGCACTCTTACACGTGTATGATGCACGTCCTTATCACTAGAGCCTCTTGGAAGGTCACCTTGATCATTAGAATACAGATTTGAGCTGCGTTCATCATATCCGATGAGGAGTTCCTCCTTGGACCACCCTCCATTCGTTCCTTACTTATGAGACTTTAAAATTGGAACCCCTCATAATTATTTGCCCCTCCTCAGACATGCCCACGTCCTTAGATAAGGCCCAAGGCCCAATATATAATTTTAGGCCCTTATCCCTACAGGTTACAACTAAGTTCGCAACCAAACTTTTTCCCAAACAAAAAGGTTTGTAGCCAAACTTTGTCCATATACATATGATTGAATTTCAATCTAGGGTGCCCATTCCATAATAATTACACTTTATTATCAAATCAAGATATCTATTGGTTTTTGGTATAAATAGAGTTCAAAACCTAAATTTCTTATTTGAAAATATGAAACTTTACTAGTTAAGTTTTAAGTTTTAGGCAACCAAACAACAACAAAAAGTTCAGCTACGTTTTATAGTGGGGTTTTTATTGTTACACCCACTATAATTAAAATCCTTTATTTCAAGAATTTAGTATTAATATTTATTTATAGTGGTGGCAAGAGTTCTTATTCCATTTTACATAATGATTGGAAAGTGTGGAAGTCGAAAACACTTGTTTGGGCCGAGGCCTCTACTAATGCCTTGATCTGGCAGAGGAAGGGGAATTCACAATGGGAGATCTAAACAAGTAAAATCTAAGTCCAAATGGATATTGTAGGGACTGGGTTCGAGCACGATGGGTGAACTCTGACCCAACTAGCTTAATACAATAAATTTGTAGAGAATGGGTTTAAGAACTAGACCGTAGTAAGGATTATAACAACTAAACGTGGTTATGAGTGGATTAAATAATAAGGGAATAGATTCAAAGTGTGAAATTCTGTCGTCGGCACTCTCTTAAGGAGCTTTTAGTTCTTATTATTTTCTCAATACTTGGTTACAAAGGTTTCTCAGATCATATGAATTGCTACAATATTTCCTGCTTCTAATTTCCTCCCTTCTCCTGAAGGATTTCTTACATTATATACCCGACTTTCAAGCTGATCTTGGCCCTCTATTTGTTGATCATGCAGGCTACTACTTGAGTGCTTGTCCCATCAACCACCTTCCTCAGCTTTCTGTGGGCTGCAGCAGCCTAGCTAACATTGTTCAGGGGTCTTTTCTCCATTAATGTGGCCAGAAGGTTAGCTGTAGGCATTTAATGCGGAGGTGACAACTTATTCTTGAATTGCTCCTCCACCATGCTCTTGTGACTATCCCATTGTATTTGTCCTTTTTCTTGGGATGCTCTGGGAGGCTGCCCCTGATGGTGTACTGCTCTTCCCTTCTATAATCTCGGTTGGCCGAGGACAAGATCGTCCTCGGCGACGTTTCTTAGCAATTTTGGCCTTCCTTGTTCGTCCTCGGACATTTCTTCCTCCTCGGTATGGGCCTTGGGCCTGGTGTAGAATGGGCCGGGGTTGCCAAATTCTCAAGCCCCATAATACCCCCTCAAAATCCTGTTGTTCGGCTCTTCGGACGGAGATGAGGATTTTGATGTCCTCGGGCCTTTGTCATGGCTTGTCAAGTCTTGTTCTCCTTCAATGCTAGAGCCCTTTCACCTGCTCAAGGCGTGTTCCTAGCGCTTTGGTATATGGAGTGCGCCCGCATTAAATTCTGGGGGCTCTGTGCTCCCCACGTTCAACGGTGTGATGATAATCAAACGGTGGGGGATCTTTTTGACTTTATGGGTGGGAAAACCCACACGATTATTCCTAACTGGAGGTATAAATACCCATTTGAACCGATTTGCCTCTTTACTTTTGAATTCAAGAGCTCTTGCACACATACTCTGAACTTGGTCAAGTCTCCAACCGATCTTACGTCTCTTTTCAGCATAAAAAGCCTGTTAATGAGCTTTTCCTCATTTCTGTAAGTTTTCTTCTCTTTCTGACTCATATTTTCTCCCGTCTGAGTTTCTTTTCCTCTTATTCCTCTCTCTCTTTCGCTTTTCCCTGAGTCTTTTGGTCTCTCTTTAGGATAGGTAGGTTTAAAAAGTTGGTTGAGTCTAAGAAGGCGATGGAAAAATTCATCGCCGATTATAGGATACCTAGTAATGTGGGTCTGAGGTATTGTGAAGAAGGGGAGTGGTTTATCAGGAGGGAGGAGGGTGAAGTAGTGGTTCCCATAATTGCCTTCCTTGAGGGTGGTATGAGAATCCCAATGGGGCCAGTAATGAGGGACTATCTTAGGCACTTTAGACTAATTCCTACCCAGTGCGCCACCAACGTGTTCAGGATCCTGGGTTGTGTGGACGCCTTTACCGAGAAGATGAGGTTGAGGTTAACCCACCACGATGTAAACTGGTGCTATAACCTCCAGCACTTAAAGGGTAAGTTCTATTACATGAAGACGAGGGAGGATAGGATTCGTCTTATCCAATGCCTCTCTAAGTCCAACAAAGGGTTAAACAAGGACTTTTTTATTCTGTCCGGGGAGTGGCATGACAGCCTCCATTGTCCGACAGTGGAAGGGACACCAGGTGGGGTATTTAGAGTAGGAGAGGGTTTGACCTTTTGCGTTATCGCAGTCTACATTGCTTGGTTGCTAATACAAACATGCCTTCTTTTTTGCAGATCTGCACGCTTTTGAACGACACTTCCATTTGGTCAACAAGGCAGACTTGGAAATTGTACTAAGAGGGGAGATCTTTGTGAACGAAGCAGACAATCAAGTTAGAGCTGCCCACAAGATCCTCAGCTACGATCCAATTCAAAAATCGTTCTTGGTGCCAAAGTGCGTAATAAGAGCCAGAGATCCTCGGCTACAAAGGATCACCGTAGTGGAGCAAGGGTTCTTACTTCTTAAAGGGTCCCCTGATCTAGAAGGCATTCCGTTGGCGGGTCCTTCTTCATCCCCTCTAGCTATAGAGGCCGAGGGAGGAAGGCTAGAAGAAGAAGAAGAAGAAGTTGCTGATTTAGGTCCATCCAAGGACGAATTTGGTTCGTTCGACCAAGTCCATCTTTCCAAGGATCCTTCTGGTGACTTGGGTGACCCCTATCTGACTGAAGTGGACCTTTTATAGGCAGAAACGTCTCCTCGGGCCGAGATGGGTTTCAAGAAACAACCCCAGACTAGCTTGCTGGATCTGATTAAGGGCCAGCCGGGGAAGGATGTGCCAAGAAGGTCTCATTCCAAGCTTCCTCCTCCTCCACCCAAGTCTCAGCTTATTCAGACCAGGTCCTCCGCACGATCTAAGCTTCCACCTCCTCCCTCTCAGCCAAGTTTACCACTAAGGCCTAAGCCCTTTAACCCTAAACAAAAGAAGGATAAAGGCAAACGACCCATGGGAGCTGATAGATCTCGCTTCTCCCAAGAAGAGGATGAGGCTCGGCGACCTTTGAAGCAGCCAAAAACCAGGCATCAAGGACATGACAAAGAAGTTGATACTCGGCTTGAGCCCCAAGCTTGGCTCCCTGTGCCGATGCTTTATGGGGATCCCCTGATGGACAACGCCTCCCTTAGGGACTTTCAAGGAGGCAAGGGCACCGATGTGGCCGATGCTCTAGAAAGGTCCTTGCTGCTGCCAATTGATATAGCCGAGTTGAGGAACTTGAGGAGGCACGAGGTCTGCCTCAACCTTAAGAGGTACCTGGGCATGGTAAGGCTTCTACCTTTTATCTTAGTTGATTTTGTTACTAGTTTTTCCTTACTTTGTGTCTGTTTTCATCGTCAAGCCATTCAGGCCACTTACAGGTTGGAAGAAGTGGCCAATCACCAGAGTAGGGCCTTAGAGATGGAGCGAGATAGGTGCGTGGCCTCTGTTAAGGCCCTCAACAACTCTGATACTGCCCTTAAGAAGGCAAAAGAAGACCTCAAGAAGATGGAGAGAGCCAAGAATAACATTGAGTCGGGCTTGGCGGGTGCCCAAAAGCAGGCCGAGGACCAAATAAGGTGCCTACGTGATGCCCAGGATCAGCTTACCATTGCTAAGGAGCAGATAGCTGATCTGAAGAAGAAGCTAAAAGAGGCAGAGAGGGAAAATGGCGTCTTGGAGAAGGCGAGAGGTGAAGTAGTGAAGGGCCGTGAAGAGGCAGAGAGGGCTAGGATCGAGGCTCAGAGCTTGAAGGAGGCAGCCGAGGAGGAAGCTTATGCCTTGGGGGTGGCCGAGACCCAAGCCCTTCTCAAAACCCAAGTACCTGGGGTATGCAGGTTCTACTGTTCCTAGGCCTGGAATGAAGCCCTCAAACAAGCTGGAGTTGAGGCTTCATCTGACCTTTAGAAGGTAGAGAATGTATATTACCCTTCTGCCATCCAAGAAGTTGCCCTATCTAGCTCAGAGGCTGAGGTTGCTCTTGAGGAGGCTAAGGCTGCTCTACCAGAAGCTGCCCTAGTTACAACCGCTCCTAATGAGCTAGCCAAGGAAGCTGAGCCTTCCGAGGTGAATGAAGCTGACAAAGGCCTTAACCAGGGAGCACTTTAGGACGCTGTAAAGCCCTTAGCTGATGCCCAGGCCCTTCATGCCGGGGAAACAGCTCTTATGGCGGTGCCTGTGCAGGCTATTTCCCCAAGTGGGGGCTCTAAGGACCCTGAGAGCCTTTCTACTCAGCTCCCCAAGGAAGGGATCAAAATAAAGCTAAAGAAATAGGCCTCCTTGGCTAGCTCTAGTTGTATTTTTGCTTTATGCTTTTCTTCTTTTTCTTCTTCTCTTTTTTTTTTTTTTTTTGAACATTGTAAAGTGACTTTTGGATTGAATGTATAAGATTTCGTTCTTCACATTATGTGCTTACTGTCATTGTGATGGGTTTTGCTACTTTTATCACTTATGATTTGATTATTAGCTGAACAATCTCCATAGTGGCTTACTATCTATTTTGAATCAGCAGCTAAAACATGTTAAATCTATAGTGATAATTCCCACTTAGACTGTGGTTAATAATTAAGCCTTAATAATATGACTTGCTTTTGCTGAATTGAATATTAAGGGGATGGCTTTACAATATTAATCCTGTACCTCATGAACTGGTTACCATGAATGGTAATGCTAAGCACACAGTATTCATAAAGATAAGCCTTTAAGTTCTAAGATCAAATACCACAGCACAATGTACAAGGGTACTCATAAGTATGTTCTAAAAATTTACTGACCTTAAGAAAATCGTCAGCTACTGATTACGCTGTGGAGTTAAGTTCAAGGTACTTTAGAAAGCCTTAAGTGATGCTCATGGGCTTGTGTTTGTTCACATCCTTGATGGAAGTAGTTAGTTTCCCCATAGGTTTGAGTCCGAGGACCATGCAAGACCTTGGTTCTGTCTAACACTTAGGTACTTCTTGAAGTAATTAGTTTCCCTATAGGTTTGAGTCCGAGGACCATGCAAGACCTTGGTTCTGTCTAACACTTAAGTTCTTCTTGAAGTAGTTAGTTGCCCCATAGGTTTGAGTTTGAGGACCATGCAAGACCTTGGTTCTGTTTAGTACTTAGATTTTTTTTGAAGTAACTAGTTTCCTCATAGGTTTGAGTCCGAGGACTATGCAAGATCTTGGTTCTGTCTAGTACTTAGATTTTTCTTGAAGTAACTAGTTTCCTCATAGGTTTGAGTCCGAGGACCATGCAAGACCTTAGTTCTGTCTAGTACTTAGATTCTTCTTGAAGTAGCTAGTTTCCCCATAGGTTTGAGTCCGTGGACCATGCAAGACCTTGGTTCTGTCTAATACTTAAATTTTTCTTGAAGTAACTAATTTCCCCATAGGTTTGAGTCCGAGGACCATGCAAGACCTTGGTTCTGACTAGTACTTAGATGGTCGTCAAAACACAAGGCATGCAATCATAATAGACTTAGAACTTAAATAGAGAAATCCTTTCATTAATAATAATACCTTCTCAGATTATTTACATTCCACGAACGTGGTACAGCCTTTTCATCTAAGTCCTCTAAGTAGTACGCCCCTACCCCTGCTATTGAAGTAATTCGGTACGGCCCTTCCCAATTGGGTCCCAGCTTTCCCCAGGAGGGATTTTTGGCAGCACCCACCACTTTTCTCAATACTAAGTCCCCTGGTACAAGTGGTCTTATTTTCACATTGACATCATATTCCTGCTTGAGTTTTTGGTGGTAGTAGGCCAGCTAGATCATTGCCTTTTCTCTTCGTTCATCAATCAGATCTAGGTTCCTCCCTAGTAGTTCGTCATTACTGCTTGAAGTGAAGGAGCTCGTCCTCAGCATTGGGAAGTTTGCCTCTAGAGGGATAACAGTCTCGTCCCCATAGGTCATGGCAAAAAGTGTTTCCCCTGTTGACTGCCGTGGTGTAGTCCGGTAAGTCCATAGGACATGTGGCAACTCTTCAACCCATCTTTCCTTGGCATCATCCAGTCTCTTCTTGAGCCCATTGACTATAACCTTGTTGACAGCCTCGGCCTGTCTATTTCCTTGAGGATAAGCTGGAGTAGAGTATCTGTTTGTGATCCCCAGTTCAAAACAATATCTTCTGAAGGCTTTGTTGTCAAATTGGAGTCCATTATCTGAAATGAGGGTATGAGGGACCCCGAACCGTGTAATAATGTTCCTCCATATGAATTTCTTAACATCGACATCTCTGATGTTAGCTAAGGGTTCAGTTTTAACCTATTTGGTAAAATAATCTGTGCCGACCAACAGATACCTTTTATTTCCTAGAGCCTTAGGAAAAGGGCCTACAATATCCAAACACCACTAGACAAATGGCCATGGACTGGACAAAGGGTTGAGGACCCCTTTTGGCTGGTGAATATTTAGGGTGAACCTTTGGCACTGGTCACACTTCTTAATATACTCTAGGGCTTTCTTCTGCATCCTCGGCCACCAATATCCCTGGGTGATGGCTCGGTGTAACAGAGATCTTCCTCCTGTGTGACTCCCACAGATCCCTTCGTGTAACTCTTCAAGCAATAGCTTTGATGCCTCAGGGTGGACACACAGTAAATATGGTCCAGAATAGGAGCACTTATACAATTTGTGGTCCTCGGACAACCAGAACCGTGGAGTGTTTCTTCGTACCTTCGTAGCCTTTGACTTCTCCTTGGGCATAACATCATCTTTGAGGAATCTCACTATAGGATCCATGCAGCTAGGACCCACTCCAACTTGATGAATATGAACCATGCCTTTTGCCATCTCATTTGATCTTTCTGGATACTCAACAAGAATAACCCAAGGTAGATCCCCTGCCGAAGACGTAGCAAGTGTAGCCAATGAATCCGCATGGGTGTTTCCACTTCTGAGGACATGCGACAAGCTGAAAAGGTCGAAGTCTGACTATAAGCGCTTGACCTGGCTTAAGTACTCTTGCATCCTCGCATCTCTGGCCTCCAATTCTCCCTTTACCTGGCCCACTACCAATTGCGAGTCTGAGAACATCTCTATTGCTTTTCCGCCCATTTTCTGCACCATGACCATCCCTTGTAACAACGCCTCATACTCGGCTTCATTATTCATGACCGAAAACCCAAGCTTTAGGGATTTCTCTATGACAGTCTTCTTTGAGGACACTAGGACTAGCCCCACTCCAAAACCTCTTTGATTTGCTGCGCCATCAACATACACCTTCCAACATGGGGGCCCTGGAATAGAGATTGCCTCAACTGATTTTCCATCCATGTTTCGCTCCTCTGCTACTGCTTCAACTAGTGGTTCAGCAAACTCGACCACCAGATCAGCCAAGACCTGGCCTTTTATAGAGGTCCAAGGCATGTATTTGACGTCAAAAGCCCCTAGAATTGTGTTCCATTTGGCGATCCTTCTAGTGTAATCAGCAGTTCGAAGTATAGACTTCAAGAGTAGTTGGGTTAAAACAACTACTGTGTGGGCTTGGAAATAGTGGGGAAGCTTTCGGGTAGCGTGGACCACAGCTAGTATGGCTTTCTCCAAGGATAGGTACTTAACCTCAGCTTCATGTAGTGACTTGCTCATGTAATAGATTGGCTTTTAAATGCTATTGTCATCCCATATTAGCACCAGACTTACAGCATGAAGAGCCACAACAATATATGCATATAGGACCTCATCGGCCTCAAGATTGGACATGATAGGTGGCCGAGATATGTATTCCTTGAGCTGTTGGAAGGCCATGGCACAATCTTCGGACCACTCAAATCCTTTCCACTTGTTGATCAGGAGATAGAAAGGCCTGCATCTATCAGCCGACCTGGAAATGAATCGATTCAGGGTTGCGATCATTCCAGTGAGCTTTTGAACCTCTTTAGGGTTTTGCGCAGGCTTTAGATTATAAATAGCCTTGATTTGGTCATGATCGACCTCGATTCACCTGTGGGTAATAATGTAGCCTAAGAACTTGCCAAATCCCATGCCAAATAAGCATTTAGAAGCATTTAGGTGCAGCTTGTGCTTTCTCAAGGTATCGAAGATGCGACTGAGGTCTCCTAAGTGCTCGGACACCACCTTACTCTTCACCACCATATCGTCAACATAGATTTCAATGCTTTTGCCCAACAACGGCTCGAACATTCTCGTCATCATCCTCCGATAAGTGGACTCTGCGTTCTTCAGGCCAAACGGCATCACCTTGTAGTGGTAGTTTCCAATAGGTGTCACAAAGGCTGTCTTCTCCTAATCCTCCAAGGCTAGTGGTATTTGATGATAGTCTTGAAAGGCATCTAAGAAACTCATCCGAGGATGGCTTGCAATTCCATCCACCAGCTGGTTTATCCGAGGCATGGGGAATGGGTCTTTTGGGCATGCCTTGTTTAGGTCCGTAAAGTCCACACAAACCCTCCACTTTCCACTTTTCTTCTTGACCATTACGGTGTTGGCCAACCATTCGGGGTAAAAAACCTCCTTGATAACCCCCACACACTTAAGCTTTTTCACTTCTTCCCTGATCGCATCAGCATGCTCTCTTGACGGGCGCCGAGGTGGCTGCTTCTTGGGAGTGATGGACGGATTGACATTGAGATGGTGATAAACGAAGGCTGGATCAATCCCTGAGACATCACAGGCATCCCATGCAAACACGTCAATATTTATTTTGAGGAATTCAATCAACTCCTTCTTCTCTTGAGGGGGCAGCTAGGTCCCGACCTGAAAGAACTTCTCTGGGTCATCACCAATGGCCACCTTTTCTAGATCCTCACATTTTACTTCCTCGGCAGCCGTATCAGGAGGCACCATCGGGGCCTTTGATTGCTATAAGCTTTTTTCAGCAGTGGTCGAGGATTCTGCATTGAGCCGATGTGATATGGCAGCCACCATGCACTGCTTTGATGTGGATTGGCAAATACGAATTTCGAAAACTTAGTCCCTAATGGGAATTTCACCTTCTGGTGCAAGGAGGAGGAGACAGCCCCCAAGGTATGGAACTAGGGCCTGCCGACAATGGTTGTGTACGGAGAGTAGGTGTCCACCACAATGAAGTTCACCTCCACTATCTCTGGGCGGGTCTGGATGGGTAGCCTAATCATGCTCTTTGGGATAACGAGCTTTCCGTCGAAGCTCATCAAAGGAGAGTTATAGGGCATCAAGTCCTCTTGCTTCAACTTCAGCCCCTTGTAGAGGTCGGGGTACATGATCTCGGCCTCACTGCCATCATCCACCATCACTCTTTTCACATCGTAGTCCCCGATTCTAAGAGTGATCACCAGCGCGTTGTCATGAGGCTGGGTGATTCCGATCTTGTCTTTTTCTAAGAAACACAAGATTGGGTGGAAATTCCTTCTGGCCCTTTTCGGTTCAGGCTGGGACTCCTCGGCTAGCATCTGAGCCACAGACAATACTCGTGAAGGCCGCGTGCCTGTTCTTCCTAGCGCAGCTAGGATCACATTGATCGTCCTTGCGGGTGGCCTCAGGGCAGTATCTCTCTGGGGCTCCTAATGGGTTTGGCCCTGATGGCCACTGGAATAATGCAAGAGGTGCTTCAGCTTTCCTTCTCGGACCAACTGGTCTAGATAGTTCTAGAGATTCTTGTAGTTCTCCGTGGTATGTCTGTGGTCCTAGTGGTATTAACAATAAAGGTTCTGATTGCATTTTTTGGGCTCTCCTGTCATCTTATTCGGCCGCTTGAAGTATGACTCGTCCTTGATTTTCTCCAACACCCTATGTACTGGTTCTCGGAACACAGCATTGATTCTCTGCGTGCTGGTTGCTCCGGATTGCCCTGCAAAATCCCTCCTCGGGTGGTTGTTGTTATACCGGTCCGACCTGAAATCCCTTATCTCCTGAGGGATAACCTTTTCCTTTCCCTTACCTTACAGTTGGTCCTCCTCTACTTGTTTGGTCCTCCTCTACTTGTTTGTATTTATTGATCCGATCCATTAGCTGGCACATACTGGTGGCAGGTTTGCTAGTCAGGGACTTCCTCAAATTGTGCCTAGCTGGGAGGCTATTTTTGAAGGTGCTGATGGTGACATCATCAAAATTTCCATCCAATTCATTATACATCTTCCAATATCTGTCCAAGTAGGCCTTTAGAGTTTCTCCATCATGCATGGATAAAGACAACAATGCACTAAAAGGTCGAGGAGCTCTGCTGTTGGTAACAAAACGGGAGCCAAAGGCTTAGGTTAATTGCCTGTACGAACCTATGGAATTCGCCTTTAAACCATTGAATCACCTCATTGCCACTGGTCCAAAACTAGATGGGAAGACCTTGCACATCAACGTCTCGTTTTTAGAGTGGACAACCATCCTTTGGTTGAACTGACTCACATGCTCCACAAGGTCCGTTCTGCTATTGTAAATGATGAAGGTTGGCTACTGGAATCGCCGAGGCAGTGTAGCCTCTTCTATGTGGCATATGAAAGGTGATTTGGAGAGTTGATCCAGTGCTTTACTCATGGCATTACTTCCCAAGTCCTTAGGAGATGGGTTGTTGCGCTTACGCCTCCGGTAGTACTCTTCCTTATGAGAGAATGTCTCACTTGGAGGAATTCTCGATCTTTGCCTATAGTCATCATTGCTTTCATCCTTGGAGGGCATGTCAGGGCTAGAATGAGGCCGCCTTCGTTGTGCATGGCACAGCTTTCTCTTCAAGTCATCTATCTCTCATTGCATGGCCAGCTTATCATCCTGTCTTTGGGATACGTGACTCTAAACTTCTTCTGATTGCATGGCCTGGTTGTTATTTTGTCTTCTGGGCACGTGACTACCCCCACGAGAGTGGCTTCCGCTAGTTTGAGTGGTGTGCACACTTCCCTCTCGAAACCTTCCATTTTCTTCATTTCGATCATGCTCAGGGTTGGGAAAGTTGCACTGTTATTGAGTTCTGGCCGGTTCAGGCTGATGGGAGCCTGCTTGATGAGGGCTTGATCCTACCATGCCTGATTGTTGCCCTTACTAACATACAAGTTCTTCCCACAGACGGTGCCAATTGTAGGGATTGGATTCGAGCACGATTGGTGGACTCTAGCCCAACTAGCCCAATACAATAAATTTATAGATAATGAGTTTAAGAACTAAGCCTTAGTAAGGATTATAACAACTAAACGTGGTTATGAGTGGATTAAATAATAAGGGAATAGATTCAAAATGTGAAATTCTGTCCTCAGCACTCTTTTGAGGAGCTTTTAGTTCTTATTATTTTCTCAACATTTGGTTACAAAGGTTTCTTAGATCATATGAATTGCTACAATGTTTCCTGCTTCTAATTTCCTCCCTTCTCCTGAAGGATTTCTTACATTATATACCCCCATTCAGTTGATCTTGACCCTCAATTTGTTGATCATGCAGGCTACTACTTGAGTGCTTGTCCCATCAGCCACCTTCCTCAGCTTTTTGTGGGCTGCAGCAGCCTAGCTAACACTATTTAGGGGTCTTTTCCCCATTAATGCGGCCAGAAGGTTAGCTGTGAGCATTTAATGCGAAGGTGACAGCTTCTCCTTGAATTGCTCCTCCACCATGCTCTTATGACTGTCCCATTGTACTTGTCCTTTTCCTTAGGATGTTCTTAGAGGCTGCTCTTAATGGCGTACTGGTCTTCCCTTCTATAATCTCGGCTGGCCGAGGACAAGATCGTCCTCGGCGATATTTCTTAGCAATTTGGGCCTTCCTTGTTCGTTCTTGGACATTTCTTCATCTTTGGCGCGGCCCTTGGGCCTGGTGTAGAATGGGCCGGGGTTGCCAAATTCTCAAGCCCCACAGATATTTTACTAATTTATATATATATAAAAAACCAAAACCTCTAAAACTCCTACAATTTTCCAAATCGTCACTATTTTCTTTTTTTTTTCTTTTTTCTTTTTAGATTTTATATCTTATATATTTATTATTTATATTTTTTTTTTAATTTGATTTAGGACTTTTAAGATGTATTCAAATGCAAACACCTTCTCTTATACAGTTTTCTATTTTGTTTTAGACTATTCCTTCTCTCCTTCTCTAATTCTCTGGTCACTAGATCACTATTAGGGTTTTTTTAATTATAGTTTTACTGTGTCTTTCTACACGTTTCTAATATTTTATTTAAAATAAAAAAAATAAAAACACCCTACAAAAAATACTTCTCCAATCCCACGTAAACAATCCCTTACAAAATGGCAACACAGTCACAATTTCAATATTAAAATGGCGTAAATGCACTTTGAGTCCCTATGTTTTGACCCTATTTCTATTTTGGTCCCTACATTTTATTTTTACCATTTTTAGTTACTAAACCAATTAACGCGTTCCATTTTAGTCCTTTCCGTCAGTCAACCGACGGAAATAGCTGAGGTGGCAGCCGGAGCAATTAAAATATTACAAAAATGCCACGTCATCCATGACACATCAGCATATAAATTTAAAAAATTAATTTATTAATTTTAACTAAATAATAAAAATAAAAACAGAATTAAAAATTAAAATTCACATAAATTAAGATTGTTCTTCAAATTATTCTTCATTTTACAACTTATTCTTCATATTCTTACCAAATCAATCCCAGCAACCAAGAACTCAAACCCATCACAAGAACACAAACCCAGCATCCCAAGAACTCAAACCCAAATGACTAGGACATAAATGAAAAACAATAAGAAAAAAACACCCCTAATTACAAAACAAAAAACACCACCACCATCGGACTTGTTCCCAAAGTCCCATACCAAACACAAAACGCAAAAACCCAAACCCGTAGAGAGTCCTTCCTTGCCTCTTCAAGGCATAGACGACGTCCATGGCCGTCACGGTCTTCCTCCTTGCGTGCTTAGTGTAGGTCACGGCGTCGCGAATCATGTTCTCCAAGAAGATCTTGAGGACGCCACGTGTCTCCTTGTAGATCAGACCGCTAATACGCTTCACTCCACCCCTGCGAGCCAATCAGCATATAACGGGATTCTCTGGATGTTATTGCGAAGCACCTTACGATGCTGCCACTGCCGCAACCGCCGGTTTTGGAGCCGGAGCCGGAGCCGCAGATATCGTTGACTGCAATTCGCCGCGGCCTCCGCCGCCTTGCAATGATTCTGTCTCCGAAGAAGGCTCCGATCGCGAGCTCGATTCCTTTCCTCTACCCTTAGATTTGGAAAAGGATGATTTGAGTTTTGTGGGTTTGATGTTTGTATGGAGGGTTTGATTTTTCATGTGATGTTCTGGGTTTGCTAGAGATTGAGGGTTGGGTTTGGGTTTGTGTTCTTTGTGTTTTGAATCTTTGAAGGTTTTTGTATTTTGTAGATCTGTGCCCTTTGAGGAAGATCTACAAATGATTAGGTTTTCATGCCTTTGTCATGTTCTTTTTGTAGATCAAGCTAATTAAAGATTCAAAGGGCACAGTTGTGTTCTGGGCAACGAGTTATTTGAGGAAGAACATGAACAATTTTGGAGAAGTAAGAAAGAACATGAACAGTTATGGAAAGAACACAAAGAATATGACAAAGGCATGATCTTCTAGCAAAATAATAAAAAGAAAAATTAATGAAAGGAATGGGAGGCATTATTTTTTGAATTTTGATTTTGATTAATGAATTTTGATTCTGTTTTTAAAGAAAAATTAATAAATTTTGATTTTTAATTCTGTTTTTATTTTTTTATTTAGTTAAAATTAATAAATTAATTTTTTAAATTTATATGCTGATGTGTCATTGATGACGTGGCATTTTTGTAATATTTTAATTGCTCTGGCTGCTCACTCAGCTATTTCCATTGGTTGACTGACGAAAAGGACTAAAATGGAACGCGTTAATTGGTTTAGGGACTAAAAATGGTAAAAATAAAATGTAAGGACCAAAATAGAAATAGGGTTAAAACATAAGGACTAAAAGTGCATTTACGCCTATTAAAATTGGCCAAAAAAAACTGATTACAAAATTCCCACTAACAATCAGTTACTTCGTTAGGAAGCCATTTCTATCCTTTGCTTTTCTCTTCTTTTTCATGCAATTCAAAACTACATCATTTGAGGCTGTAATGTGACTACCAGCAACAAAGAACGACGTTCATGGATTTTACTGGGAGCAACAACGGACCTAGATACGAGACGAAGAATCACGAAAGGTCACTATTTCAATTAGAAACTCCCCTTTTTTTTTCTTTTTTTTTTTTTTTTTTTTTTTTTTTTGATAAGTAAAGTTTATTGATGTCAAAAAAGTAGAAACACCCTAGTACACAGGAAGTGTACAAGGGTTGAAACAATCAAGAACAAAAATTACAAGAATCTAAGAAATCAAAAAAAGATAAAAATGATTGGTTCCGCAATGCAGCTAACCAATCCATTAAAGTTCTAAAGAAAAATAGTTTCAAGTCAGATATGGATCTCTCCTTATCTTCAAAGCACCGACTATTTCTCTCCCTCCAAAGGCACCACAATAAGCAATGAGGAACCATCAACCATATATACCCATTTCGATGACGACCAAAACTGCCTTGCCAACATGCTAGAAGCCCCATTACAGATTGCGGCATAACCCAACTCACTCCTAACAAACCGAACACCATAGCCCATAGATCCATTGCAACCGGACAATGAAGAAAAAGATGATCAACCGATTCACCATTACACTTGCACATCTAGCACCAATCCAATATCCAAACCTTCCTTTTCCGTAGATTGTCAATTGTTAAGCATTTCTCTAAAGCAGCAGTCCAAACAAAGAAAGTTACTCTAGAAGGAATCTTTTGTTTCCAAATGCTTTTCCAAGGAAAGGAATAGTTATTAGAGCCCACTAAGAGACTATAATAATCCTTAACCAAGAAGCTCTTCTCTCTATCCGATTTCCAGCACATCTTATCATCCCTAAACCCTCTCACCGAAGCACCATATATGGTATCCATGAAACCAGCCAGCACCTCTAATTCTCGAGCATGCACACCCCTAAAGAAACTAACATCCCAAAATAGGGTTCCATTATCAAACTTCATAATATTAGCCACACTAACCTCCTGATCTCGGCAAATTCCAAACAATTCAGGATAGCTAATTGCAAGAGATGTTTCGCCACACCAACGGTCTTGCCAAAATTTCACCCTAGACCCATCCCCAATATCATATAGAATGTGGCGAGAAAAAGAAGGCCATCCTCGACTAATAGTTTTCCACAAGCTAACACCATATGGGCCATTAATAGGTCTAGTACACCAGCCACCCCATTCACAGCCATATTTCAATGCTATCACTTGCCTCCAAAGGGCAGCCCTCTCCATCCCAAATCTCCACAACCACTTCCCAAGCAAAGCTTCATTAAAAAGTCTTACCTTCCTTATCCCTAAACCTCTCGAAGCAATGGGACTGCAAACAGTAGCCCAATTAACCAAATGGAATTTTGGTTCATCACCAATGCTACCCTATGAGAAATTCCTCTGAAGTTTCTCAATTCGGTTAGCCACAGCAGCTGGAATAGGAAATAAAGATAGAAAATATGTAGGTAAATTAGATAGAGTGTTTTTAATTAAAATAACTCTACCTCCCTTGGATAGATACAAACGTTTCCACCCTACTAATTTTCGTTCTATCTTCTCCAAAATAGGATTCCATATTGTCTTATCCTTGGATTTAGCACCCAAGGGAAAACCCAAATATTTCATAGGAAGAGTACCTTGTTTACAGCCAAGAACAGTCAACAATAAGTCAAAAGTATGCACCATACCAACAGGAACCAACTCTGACTTGTCCAAATTTATCTTTAGACTAGAAACCACCTCAAACCAAATGAGGGTCATACGAAGAAACAAAACTTGATCTAGATCAGCATCACAAAAAATTAAAGTGTCATCTGCAAAGAGGAGATGAGACACTACTAAAGATCTTCCCTCTAAACAACCCACACCAAAACCTGACATGTGACCATCATGGACAGCTTTATCCAACATCCTCTTAAGGGCTTCCATTACCAAAACAAACAGCAAATGGGACAATGGGTCACCTTGTCTCAACCCCCTAGAACTTCCAAAAAACCCACAAGGAGAGCCACTTATCAGAATAGAGAAACGAACTGTAGATATACAAAAGAAAATCCACTGCCTCCATTTAGAAGAAAACCCACCCCTTTCAAGTAACTGCATAAGAAATCCCCAGTTTACATGATCAAAGGCCTTCTCCACATCCAATTTGCAAAGTAGCCTTGGCAAACCAGATTTCACTCTACTGTCAAGGCACTCATTAGCAATAAGCACAAGGTCAAGGATCTGCCTGTTCCTCACAAAAGCATTTTGTGAAGATGAAATTAAATCTTCCATAACCGTGCAAAGTCTAGTGGCTAAGACCTTAGCAATGATCTTATAAACCCCCCCAACAAGAATAATAGGTCGAAAATCCTTGACTTCAATTACTGTATTTTTTTAGGGATGAGAGTGATGAAAGTTGCATTCAAACTTTTCTCAAACTGACCTTTAGCAAAAAAATGATGAAATACAGCCTTAAGATCAGGTTTGAGAATTCCCTAACAAGCTTGGAAGAAGGCCATTGGAAACCCATCCGGTCCAGGTGATTTATCACCATTAAAATTCTGTATGACCTCAAAGACTTCTGCCTCCTCAAAGGATCTATCGAGCCAATCTGCATTGGCACCGAATATCCTTGGAAATACCAATACTTCTGGGAAAGGTCGAACAACTTGCTGCTCAGAGTATAAATTCATAAAGAATCGAGTAATACAATCAGCAATCATACCTTAATTAGAAGACAAGATTCCATCAACCATAAGGCTCTCAATACCATTATTTCTTCTATTGGAATTAGCCATTCTATGAAAAAATTTGGTATTTGCATCCCCTTCCTTCAAGTGAAGCACCCTAGACTTCTGCCTCTAACTAATCTCTTCAAAAAGGGTGAGCCTTTCAATATCAGTATGGAGATTAACTTGTTCTAACTTTTCCTCATCTGTTAAAGGATGAGTCTCCTCTCTAACATCCAAATCATTCAATTTATTCCAAAGCTGCTGTTTCTTAAAAGTGAAATTGCCAAATTCTGCTTCATTCCATTTTTTTAGATCCAACTTCAAAGCTACCAATTTCTTAGCTAGTATAAAACTAGGATTTCCTTGGAACAAATAGGATTCCCACCAGGCTTTCACTTTATCAACAAAATTTTCCACCTTCAACCACATATTTTCAAAACGAAAAGGTGTTCTACCTCTTCGATGACTCCCCCCCTCCAACATAATTGGGTAGTGGTCTAAAAGTACTTTGGACAGCCTTTTTTGTGAAAATAGAGTGAAGTGATCTGCCAAGAGTGGAGAAAAAAGAAATCAATCTAATCTTGAAGCGGAGGAAGTATTGGACCAAGTATAAAGACCTCCTTCCGTAGGTATATCCATCAGCCCATGGAGAGAGATAAAATCAGAAAACTCATACATAGCCCGAGTGTAACTTGCAGCCCCTAGTCTTTTCGAAGGAACGCGGATTATATTGAAATCACCTCCTAGACACCATGGCACGTCCCACCAACTAATCAGTCCTGTTAGCTCCTCCCACATTTTCCTATGCCTCTTGTTCAAATTTGGCCCATATATACCAGTAAAAGCCCACTCAAATTGATCACCTACGTTTTTAAATTTGCATGATATAGAAAAACGCCCTACTGCTTCCTCCACCTTTTCTACTACCCTTCAATCCCACATCAAGACAATACCTCCAGAAGCACCTTCTGAACCCAGGTACAACCAATCTACATATGGACAGCTCCATATACTCTTGACAATTCCTCTAGTAATCCATTCAAGTTTGGTCTCCTGTAAACATACAATATCAAGCCTCTATGCACGCAACAAATTACAAATCTGAAGCCTCTTCTCAACCTCATTCAATCCTCTGACATTCCAGGAAAGCATCTTCAGGTTCATTTAGGGATAGACAGAGCCCGCTCCCTATTAGTACCACTGCGCCTAGTTGAAGTAGAACCATAATTAATCGAGCTAAATAGACCCTTCAGCTTTCTTATGCCTTTCACTCCAGAGCTCTTCAAGTCACGTGCGTTTTTCTCCAAAGCAGCCCTTCGAATTAATTCAGCCTCAACAGCCAACAAAAAAGTGGTTGCTTGATTTTCCAAACCTTTTAAGGAGGTGCCCAGGAAGTTATCGAAACCGTTAAATCTACTTTGGAACCACTCAGAGTAAGCTTCTTCCCTCATTGGACTCTCCACACTCACCACTTCTTGTCCTTACAATGCCAAGGGTAGAGAATAGGCCAATGGTTCCACTACTAAAGGCAACAAACCCCCTTCATTAGGTAGCTCGGTAGACTCTAAACAGGTGTCCGAAACCCAATCCTCCACAAGTACTTCATTCCCATCACATTGAGCTAATGACTCCTCTGAGACGTCTAAAGACTTCAACGGGACCAAAGCCAGTTGGGTTTGCTCTTCCAATACCTTTGTGGCTTCACCCAGAGGCAGAGAAATCTGAATCGGCACCACCACTCTTTTTCCATCTTGGAGTTCAAGCACCCACTGCTCTGAATTCCCCCACTTCTTGCTAACATTCTCTAAATGCTCCTGAGGTATCAAGCGGATGTCTCGCTGCAAGTTCTTTTCAGCATCGGAGGTGTTTGATGACTCATCAGCCTCATCGGAGCAAAGGAACTCTGTATCGGTCCTGTCAGAGCCGAGGAGCTCAATATTGGGCTCATCAGCGCCGATAAAGTCAATATTGGCACCATCGAAGACTTTCACCAACTGGGCAATCCGCAACGAGCTTCGTGAATTAGCTCGAGGTTGAAGTTGCTTCGAGATGGCAACCACATCGCTGGTACCTCGCATTGAGCTTGTTGAAGCCGAAGGTAAGTTTCCTGGGTTCTGGTGGATCTCGCCATTTCTAGTTGTTTTCTTTGGTTTGGGCCGCCAGACTTTGATGGGCTTAGGATTAAATTTGGGCTTTGCATTGAAGGGAGCTTTGGGCTTATAAGTTTGGTTATTTTCCTTGGGCTTATTTAAGTGGCCCATGTCCTGGACTTCCTTGACTTTGGACCACTTCACCTCCCACCCACCATCCGGCCCACGCTTCAATCCCAGGCATACATCCAGCGTTAAAAACAACTCATTGCCACAGCTAAAGTTTTCTGAAATCTCAACCGACAAATTTCCTGGGTCTTATTCTGTTTCGGTGTGGTTGTTTTGCTATAGGCGTTATTAATAACAGTGATGATACCCGATATTCTTTGACCCAAGAATGAAAACCATCCAAGACAATTCGATCCTCTCTTTCAATATAGCCTCAATATTTCGTTGAATTTGATGTTCAGGTATTTTTTATTACATTGTTTAGATTTTTGTACCTATTATATTGATTGGATTTGATAATTTCAATTTTTGTCAGATGGTTATATTTTAAACTTTTGCACTTTTTAAGGTGAGGAATGAAAGATTTCTTTACTCTTTCTTTTGGCTTTTTAGAAGTTTTAACATCTAAATTTTGAGTTAATGTTTTGCAATATATGAAATTGTCTTGACAAATTTCAATTGCTATAGTCATGAATTATTCTTTTGAGGTAATCTATTTTTCTCTTATATTTTTTCTATTATGCAGTCATATATTTTGTTTTACCATTTGAATTAATGTGATTTAAGAATTATAAATTACAGTTATTTTAAAAAAATTATTTTTCATATATATAACCATTTTTGCATTTTTACTCTATTTTTTATGTTGTTTTTTACGTTGCTAGGTCTTGATTCTTGATGAACAAGCTTAGGTTATGCGTTACCCTCATAAATTTGTTCTTTAAATTTTTATTATTTAAGAACCAAAAAGCTGTTGATATGTTCCTTGTGGCATTTTTCTCAATTACATTACTTGCAGGCAAGAGCGCCTTTCTTTCACCAAGAATAAAAGTTGGAATCATAAGTAGATGAGAGGCAAGAAGGTGGAAGCCAAGGCTATGTAGATAATAGGAGCATTCCAAGTGCTTCCTAGGTTGGTTGTCTTCTATCTCGATGAAAACTCTATGGCCTTTCAACTGGTACTTCCTTCTTCTTCTTTTTACATTCATATATTCCGAAATCTATTCTTTCCAGTGCATTTATTTGTCTTCATTCTCTAACGAAGTCAATTTATTCATATGATACGCCTTTTTGTTGTTGTTTTTCTATGTGTTAAAATATTATAACTATTGCCTATAACACTAAATTAGCATTTCCAATTCTCAAAAAAAAAAAAAAAAAAAAATCTTTTTCTAAACATAGCTCTAGATTAATAACTGTTCTAAGTGTCATTGCCATTTTTTAGTGTAATTAATTACTGTTTTCTATGTAAAAACTTCTATAGTTTTTATTTTCTTATTTTTAGGTTTTTTTGGTTGCATTTTATATGGCAAGAAAAAACCCCTAATTTTGCAAACAAATTGAGTAATGGGAGGGATTATATTATATTAAAAAAAAAATGATTGAGACCTTAATTTTCATTAAAGAAAGGATGTCATTGATAATGGACATGGCATGCCTAACATTATTGGTGTAAGTATTTTATTTCCCTCTTAAATTGTAACCTATTTTTTCAAGTGATCATAACTTTAGATAAATTTAAAATTTAAAATTTTGTTCAACTAATCCGTGCATCGCACGAGTTAGCGACTAGTTAACAATATGATTATTCTCTTGCTGAGGTCACAAGCAACCATAGACAAATACAATCACTCTCTAGTTGTTCTTACACACTCACTCAATCCACCCTTTCAGTAGTGGGTTGTCATGATCGAAGTCAAAAGATACTTATCATATTAGGTGTTTCCTCCTCTCTTTTGATGATGAAAATAGATTTTTGAGGTGTAAAGCATTGTTCAAGCGGGTCATTCAGTATTAAATGCAGCTTGTGTTAGGTGGAAACACCTAATTAATGCAAAGGTGTCTATTGCTTGGGTTACGAGCCATCTCACATGGCTCCTCAACCGGATTTATGGGCTGCGTCTTCTCCTCAGCTGCTTCATTGGCCATTCATCTCCAGTCAAGACTACCCATGGTGCAGTGAACTTCGTCAACTCTCCTTTGGTGAATGAGGGGGGCCCTTTTCCATTAGGCATTCATCCCCTTTTCCAAACCTGGGCCTTCCTTCTTTCTCAGGGGATGTGGGCTAGGCCAGGTACCTTAGACCACCTTGTTGTCATAACATCCTCAGCCCGTGAAGCGCACTTAGGAGATCCCCCACACCCCCCCCCCCCCAAACAATAGAATTTGAGCAGTTCGAGCAATGACGCTTCAACAAATGTGTTATGCCCACAATTCACCTAGTGGTACACATTATATTACTCATTGCCATCACGTGGCGTGGGACAACGAGTCTACACTAGAGGGTCCGGAGACCCCCATTTTTATTTAGCAATATATATATATATATATATCAAAAGCTTTTCTATTGTGATTTTGTGATAGTCGGATACTTAATTTAAAGTTTAGGATAAACAATGTAACTAATTTGGCATAGGAAAATTATATAAAATAAATAAATAAATAATTGGCGCTGAAAAATACAATTTTTATTCATTAAAATCAAGAGGCAAAGAGGCAAAGGCTATTACCAGTTCACAATCATCAACAGTAGCAAGTAGCCAATGAGAACTCATAATTACAGAATTGGAAAAGAATAGAGAATCCTCATCTTTTAGGTCCCTTTGAGTACACATAAGTTTTAACAAAGAGCAAGCTCATCAATTTATTTCTATTTTAATTGTTTTGTATAATTCCTCTCAATTTTCAAAACAGTTACAACAAATGGTAAGCATCTCACAGTAATTTGATCATTTATGAAAACAATATACGTAGAAGAATATTTGATTGCTGGTTTCAGGTTTTAGGTTTGTTTCACTAGGTAGCTGTTTGAATGTTGTCGTACTTTACCGTGTTATGATGATGGTAAGTCCTTTGATGAATTAAGGAAATCCACATTAAGCAACAAGCCACATGAAGATAGTTGACCAGATTGTTAAAGAGAATGATGCCACAACATAAGTCCATAGCATAATGACAGAGCATTCACTCTCTCCAGTCTTAAGCAACTGAGAAATAGTACCTGCCAAGTTCATGACACAATGTTACTAATTCAAATTTTAGCATATATAGCTTAAGTGCTTTGTTCAGAAAATCACAACCAAGGAATGGACAACCGAACATATTTCATCAAATAGTTTGTTTACTTTGTTATTAGGCTCAAGTTCAAATCGAGTAATGAATTGTTTAAACTTGGTTCGTTTACTTTGTTATCAGGATTGAGCTGAAGTGAAGTTTAAAACTGGGCTCAAATTTTCTGTTCAAACTTGGTTAGTTAATTTTATGAACAGGCTCAAACTTGATTAAATCATCCCTTGCTGAAAAACTTATATCTCTAGAGTCTAGATTTGTTAATGCATACTATGCATCAAAGTATATTATGAAAATATACTAATTAATTCTCTTGCACTTCAATAGGAATAATGTTTGCAAAACATGAAACAAAAATGCAAGTTTTGACCAAATTTTCTTTGTAGTTGATACATATTAGCAATGGAAAGAATGTATTATCTTCAGTGTTTAGGAAAACTTTGGGCAAAACTTGGTTTTGTTCAAGCTTGGTTCATTAAGTAACTGAACTTCAAACTCCTGATCTTCGTTTGTTTAATTAATGAACAAGCTGAAACGAGCATTTTCTGAAGCTGAACTCAAGCTATTCACTCAGACATGTCTTATCACCTAAGACACAGTGGCAAAAACGAAATCTTTCATATTAGTGGACAAAGATCCACTTCTGCAGGGTCTAGGAGAGGAAGTAGGTAGGCAACCTATGTCATTTATAGAAAATATTGGCAAAACATTAGTACATTAAGGATTAATCTAGTTGATTTTTAGAATGTTCAATCAATAAGCCTACTCAGTCTGATCTTGCCTAAATATTTCTAACAAGCACAAGGTATATATGGCTTCCAAACATAAGGCTTTAACAACAATTGCCAACAAACAAACCAATCTGTTAAGCAATGTGAACTTAAACAAGCGCAAATATGGATACCACCTTAGGTAGCATCTTTAGAAGCATTATTCATGTCTTCGATACTTAATGGGATCAAAACAGGTGGTTTTAGGCTTCAATAACTGCATATAATAATAAACAATGAAAATTCTGTGATCAGACATACCTACAGTCATAGCGGGTGGAAGTGCATACTGAAGCATAAGTGTAAACTGATATAATGAATCTGATCCCACCATGCCAAAATGGTTTGCAGCCTTAACAATAACAATACCCAGTAAAGGCGATATAATGTACCGAATTGCAATAATCCCTAGGACGATTGATGGACCTACTTCAGATCTCTTTCGACCTGTAACAACAAATATATTAAAATAAATATCAGAAACCTTTCATGGACAATTAATGAGGGGATTGAGCCAACCCAAGGAATACATAATAAAGATTACAACCAATGTTAAAAGCCACCTCTAAGAAGGTTCGCTCCAATTAACAATGTCATACATGGTATTGCTGCCTCCCTGTAGAAGAGAAAGGAAACTAAAAGGATTTAATGCAGATTGGCAGATATAGAACACTCAAGCTGCAAATCAGAATGTTCAGATTGAAAAGTGATTTTTTTGTGTTGTTCCATTGCTTCTAAGTTGTAAGAGTTAATGGTTCATTAGGGAAGACTTAATTGCTCAGAGGAGAAATACTGGTTATTTTAAAAGGCCCTTCTAGGCTGTGCATATTTGACTATAACAACTATATGTACTTATACTATTGCTGCTAACATATTATTATGGAGTATTTACTAGTAAGGATGGACTATTGCTGCCAATTGTACTTCTTAATATAACTGGAATACTTTTGCTGAGAAAGTTTGTTGCTAACATATATGTAATTGATTTTTCTGTCTGATGCATTGGTCTTCTCATGGGAGTGATTCGCACATGTTTATTCCTTAAATAGAATTATAAATTTAATTTTGATATGTGCATATTAGCACAGCTTCAAGTTGCAAATATAGGAATTTTATAGTTTAGAATTGTGAGCAGAAACTTGAACACCAAAATCAAACTAAGACTCAAGCAGTGGGAGCTTATTGAGCCTGTGGCAGGATTCATACCCTATCAAACTCACAGAATTGTAGATTGCACGAAGAGGAGCATCATCACGAATTAGTACCTTTTGAATTGGAGAGACTAATCCAACTGTAAACGCAATAATCTATAGAAGTAAAATAAGCATATTATTTAGAGATCCCTGTGTGGCAGCATATACACAACTTTAAAAAATTTAGAAATAGATATATTCTGAATAATTATTTTGAGCATTTGAAATGAGTCAGGCAGTGCATTATGTCATTCCCCATTTAAAGTGTATAATTATATTCAAGTTTCAAGAAACATAAAATGTTTATTTTTGGAATGAATATGCTTCCAATATAATTTCTCTAACTCAAGGTCAAGATGGAGTGAATCCCTCAGATTATCTACTTTAAAAAAAAAAAAAAATTAGGAACTGCAAATTTTACTGGAATTAGAGAAGTAAACACAGACCATATTGATTTCTAACAGAATAAAGATAAAGCTTATGCCAAATAGAACAAGAACTATGAGAATACCACTGAAATGGTAGATGGTGCAAACAATTTTTTGAGGTCAATGTACCCAAAGAGCTTCTTAAGGTGCAGCTTAGCCTTCTCCAGAAATGATACCTATCAAATGAATCTTTAAAAGGTTATTTTATTCAAGAAGAGAATGGGGAGAAAAAAGGGAAAGAAAAGCTACCTTTACTAGCACTGAAAATCTTCAGTATAAAACAATATATCTAACTAATATTATATAAAGTGAGATTGTATGAGATATACAAATTATAATGTGATATTAGTCAAGAAAACATGTGGTAACCCATGTATTGCAATTAGTGATCTATACTTAAAATGCATCTTATTTCACAAGGAATCATTTTAGGATAGGATAGTAAGATATTCCATTCAACTTTACAAAATTTAATATAAGTACAACTATTTTATGCCCTCAATCTCCTACATTGAAGCTATGTCCTACATGACCTGCATATGCGCTAGCTTGCTTCTTAATGTCCTCTGATCTTCATACAAGCATTTATCTTCTAACTGAAAGTCTAATGTTCTAGGTTAGGATTATTTCTTCTTTATTTCTCATTGATTGAATTGATCATGAGTGAAAATCAAATTTTGAAAAAAGCAAGCTTTTGAACATTATAAATGGGAAGCCACAACAGAAGAATATCAGAAGAAACCTTTGCTTTTCCTTCACACCCAGTAGAAGGGACTTCAACTTGATCTGTATATTCCTCAGAGGTGGGGCAGCCCCTTGAATGAAGAAGAGCTTCTGTGCAAATCTCTGAATATGGGGTTTCCTCAGAAGTTTTATCCCGGATTTTAGAGTCATTTGTGTCAATTTCTTTAGTTGCCTTGTTTGCAGATAACCGCATGATAGCATACACATAAGTCCATAAAAATACTACTCCTAGCTGGACCATCAAAACAAGAAACAACAAAATGATTGAAATTAATCTGACATATTTTCAGAGCTGTAAGACAAACAAAAGTAGATTAGTTCAAGAAGAGCTTGGGGTTGTTGATATAATTTGTGACTGAAAAATCATCCAATTCAGTTATACAGATTAACTGAAAAATGGGACATGCGATTAGAGGCACTGAGAAACATGTTATCATTCAGATCAACTGGTCACCTGGTCTTACTGTGACATCCAGTTATTTTGGTAATCTTAAAACAAGAACAATAGACTATTACCGCCATAGAAAGTGCAGCATAAGCCTCTCCATCTGTAGAGCAAACAGAAGAATCTCCAAATGGACTATTATCCTCGTCACAGACTGCTGGGAGTATAATCAGAAGTAAGTTTCCTAAATTTCCTGCACATAGAAATTTCCCTCTAAATATATTATGGACAATACCTTTCGATCATAAATAAAATGGTGCATGAGATGGTGAAAAGTTTCAATTGTGAAACTTAGTGGCATAACTAATTCTTAGAGTAATGTACTTCAATGAGGATTGATCATTGTGATGCAATGATTCACATTCACTCCTACTTGCAGTTAATCATCTTTAGTTTGTAATTTTATGTGAGGAAACATATTCACTGCACTCTATAATTATTAGAGGTGTAGAGGGGTAAAGACAATACTTAATAAAATTGTCAAACAATGAGTCGCATCTGTATGTATCTTGTTTCATATTTATCCTATATAAATTGAAAAACATTGTAAAATTTTTAAACTTGTGGTATTTGGTAATCAAATCTAACATGACAAATAAAGTATTAAGTACTTTTTGTATTTACTAAAAATTAGGACATAAATATCTGTATATTATACCATTTTCAAATTTCAAGTTTTAAAATAAAAGCAATTCTATTACATCACATCAATTAGTTTGTGATTTTTTTTGAAAAGGATGAAATCAATAAAACTACCACAAGGGCAAATTGTTTCTAATCTTTTACTTCAAAGATCAAATTGAAAATCAAATGAAATTTGTATCTTCCCAGTTTAACTCATGCTGATGATGAGTTCATTAATCATATTTTACACAATACTTATTGTATCATGTATCATTAGTCACTATACTATATATGCCCAAAATCAGGCTATTTTGTATGACTAGAAAATGTACACCTATAAACAGTTTATTTGGATTTTTGTCTACCTGCAGCACAAGAACCAATGATAAGGCTTTGCAGATGTTGAGGAGCTCTTGTGATTTTTATCAGTATCCAAGCAAGGGCAGAGCCTGTGATGAATGTGAGAAGAACATTCACTGGCATGAACCACCTACACATTAACCAAAAATTACCAATGAATAAAAATGGGGTGGGGGGGTGGTAGGGAAATTCAGAAGTTTGACAGAGCTGAACTCACAAGGTTACCAAACTTTCTAAAGTAATTGTATCAGCCAGTTTGCTGAAAAGGTTTGATGGATTGAACACATAAAACACCAACTATACACAAATACAAGTAGTATTGTTAGTCCTTCGCAGGTCTTGGGAGAATAGCCAAAGTGCATAACTTCAAAAGATAGAGGAAGAAAAAAAAGAACATTATACAAGTCATTAAAGAATTGATTATGATTTTTGATTAATATAAGCAACAATTAGAATTAAAAATCAGCATACATACACTCTTAAAGTGTATTATTTTTTCCTTAATGAAAGTAATTAAAAAACAATGGTAAAAGCAAACTCCTTTGATCAGTATAAGGAAGAAGAGATCTAGACAAAGACAGAGTTCTAGACTTCAAAAATACTAGTAAGCTGGCCAGCATTTTTCAACATTAAAATTTGAAAAAAAACAGAAAAGTTAAATCTTTTCATGAAGTTTCAATGACATTGGATGATGCAGCAGTGCTATCATGAATGGATGAAAGTGGTTGATGTTTGGCATTCCTTCTTAATTTATTTGTTAACTGTCATCATCCTTATATGTGCAGGAACTTCTGGAGACTAGATTGGAACAAAGTGCAACACACTTGACAGAAACAAAAGGAGTTTGATTTTGGAACTTAACAAGAAGCATCTGCAACATGTCGGTAGGAAGACCAATATTGAACAGTAAGAAATTTTGACTTACATTATTCAAATATGGCCTTGCATTTGCCCCCAAGAGATTTATACGCTCTGTTGCGAGAAATAAACCAATAGCAGTAATTAAGAGTATTTCCAGCATTGGCATTAATGCCACAATAAATAGATCCAGGAATCCCATTGTAAATACTCAAATGAAGTTTCTCCTAGACAAGAAACATGTCCAGTAAGTACTCCCAGATATAGTATAATTAAGAAAAACATGTTCAAGTTCAAGTTCCATACTAGTGCCTTCAACTGAAATTCTTGGAAATCAGAACATTAACAAGTACTGAGGTGGCAAAAACAAGAAAAAGACACTGAATAAGTACCCTTGCGGCAAATGAAACAAGCAAACAAAATATACATATAAGACTCAAACCCTAGAAAAAAAATGCTCCTCTTATGAAAGTTTTGTTCACATAATTAATGCAGCAATAATTGCTCAACATATTGACATACTTTTTTTCATCAGATTTCAGTCGTTTGTCTAGACGACAATACCCAATTGGAGGTGACAAAAGTTTATATCTCAGTTTCCAGTTTTGCTAGTGATTAAGCTCAAGAGTTTGGGTATACTTGGGAGTTTCTGATTGTTAAGTGTTTGGCCTCCTCTTGCAAAAGCATACCTACAAATTCATTAAGAGTTTGGATGAATATCAGTTAGTTACAACATTAAATTGCATGGGAAGCTTACACAAATTCTGAACAACAAAAGCACAAGTAGAATATGTCTGCCTCTCTCTCTCTCTCTCTCTCTCTCTCTCTTGACGCTTTTCAGAGGAATGAGTCTATGTAAATTATTTCTTCACATGAAGAACATTGATTTTGTAAATCAAGCAGTCTTAAACATAAAAAAGAAGGGACTTACTGGACTCTGCCACATAGAAAGTTTATACTTTGTACCTAGCAATCGTTCATATTCCCATAGGACCTGGAGCTTTCTTGGATGTCAAGTACAAAGAGTTGCAGTAAACTTCTTCTCTCATTTATACTCTTTTGGTAACACAAAAACTTCCTATTTTAGTAAGTACTATGGTTGTTTAGTCATGCATGAAGCTAGCCTAGTCATAGACATATCTGTGGTACAAATAGCATGAAACATGTTCTTCACCTGCCATTCTTCTCCAACTACTTTCTCCCATGTCATTGAATATATGTCAACTGAATGCATCCAATCTTGATCAACAGTTCAACTTTCGTTTTTTTCTTTCTTGACTAAACATGTTTTGTCCTATGATAAATTTGTGAAAGCTCTAGCTCTAAACTTCAAACTGATTATAATTTTACCTATCCACTCTACTCACTACTATATAATATTACTGTAGTTTTAAATTATTGAGGTACTAAAGAATAAGCACTAGCATACAACGCAGTAGGTAGACAATTAAGTACGCTAGATTATACTTTAAGCACTTGATGAATGATGATTAGATAGTCTAGATATTCAAGGTTGGTCCAAATCAGGCTAAAGCCAGCATATTCACTTTTAGTTCAATAGATTAATGATGACAGCTTGGCCCCCCTCCCAGTGTTTTCTCAAGTATGATTGAGCTTTCTTTTTCCCCTTTATTAATTTTTTAAGGGGGAAAAATTCTCTTTCTTTTGAAGCGAGAACAAGAATTGTGCGTGGGAGACTTTACACTCAGTTGGGATAGGTTGAGTGTAGCTGGCAGGACTTCAAGCACATGCTAATACTGTTTTATGCAAGAATGATTTGCCTTTTACAATGAAAATGATGCAATTTTATATCCTTTTAATTTTGAGTGCTTCTAAATTGTTCTCTCAAATTTTAGAACCTGTAATTAACATCATGAATATTGTAAAGATGTCAATGTGCCTATTCCAAACAAAAAGCTGTGTAACATTTTCTGTTAACCCTCCTAAAAGTGGCATTGTTTTTTCTATGTTCTGTTCATTGTTTATGGATGGGTTAACAACAAGATTCTAAATGATATTGACAAGAGGCAGATTCACATCAATACTATATATAAAAACCGAGGCCACGAATGATACTACCATTAGTTTTTATTTTATTTTATTTTTATAGAAATTCTATGGACATAATTTTTTTTGCCACAATCCTGTGTGATCATGAATGGCAAAGAAAAAGTTGTGGGCCTATATGAAAGTGATGGTTCACCAATCACAGTAACACATGTCATCAAGTTATGGAAAAAGTTGTGTCAAAGTGTGGTTGTAGAAGATTTTTTTTTTTTTTTTTTTTTTTCAATAGTCTTTAATGCCTCCACAGTTTTCAGCTTCCTTAAGCTCTTTAACACGTCTGACTCTCTCCTCCTTTCTCAGTTCTTCCTCTCCTCTCAATACTTACTGAACCCAACTAGTTCTTCATGCCAGTTCAGTTGCCACTGCCCCTAAAAAATCAAAGAGAGGATATTTAACCCTTCAGAAATGCTCTCTCTCTTAACCGAGGGGAATGGTTTTGGGCCTTTTGGGTTTAGGTGCTGACAAAAAGGGTTCCTTTTAGAGCAGCAAACCATTCTGCAATTCTTATTATTAAAAGTCACAAATCTCTATCACTTTTGTCATTTTTTTATCGATTTCAATCATGTTTAAAACATTGGAGTATTAAGTGGGATTTAAATTTTTTTTTTAATTATGTCTCTTTTATTATGGATTGCCTCCAAGCAAAATGGTTTGGTCTTTATTTCGAAATTGAAGACAATCCCAAACTTCATAACTCTATTTTTTTTTCATAACATATGGAACCTTTCTAAAGAAGAGTCGTTTGGACTCCCTTGAGCTAGTAAAACCTATGGGCAATTGACTCTATCCGCCATAACCAGTCGCCAGGTAATTTAGGAGAATTCATCCCTAATAAGTAGTTAGTTTATGGTTATTATGTTTTTAAGTGTTTGATGAAATGCCTATGAGATGGAAAGGAAAAAGGATAGTCATGTTCGTAGAGAAAAAATAGGAAGAATGCATGTTGAAGAATCTGTACCATCATTAAAAAATATTGTTTAAGACCCTAGGTGAATAACAATGCATAAATAAATAAATTAACAGTTAATCACAGCAAATAAAATATACCAGCAGATTATATATATATTAAACACCTCAGATATGCAATAGGGCAAACACAAGATATACAATAGGACATAAAAGATTGCAGGATAAATATTCTAATTCATTTTTTATATCTCAACAAGTAAAATTTTATTTATTTAAAATCATGAGGCCAACTGGAAAATGCTATTACCACTTCACAGTCATAAAAAATAGCAAAAAAGCCAATGAGAACTCATAATTTCAGAATTGGAACAGAATTCGGCAACTTTCATCTTTTATGTCTCTTTGTGTAGATCTAATACAGATTAAGCTCATCAATATATTTCAATTTTGATGTTTTATATAGTTCCTCTCAATTCTAGGAAATAATTACAAAAAATGGTAAGCTGCTCATAGTAATTTGATCTTTATGCAAATAATCTACTTAGAAGAATATTTGGTTTCTGGTTTGTTTCACGCGGTAGTAGATGTTGAAAGCTGATGACAACATTATAAAGAACTAGGTAGCTATTTGGGTTGCTGTTGTTCTTTGCCGTGTTATGATGATGGTAAGTCCTCGAATGAATTAAGGAAATCCAGGTTAAGCAACAATCCACATGAAGATAGTTGACCACAGAGTTAGAAAGAGTGATGCCACAGCATAAGTCCATAGCATAATGACAGAGCATTCACTCTCTCCAGTCTTAAGTAACTGAGAAATAGTACCTGCCAAGTTTATGACAAAGCGTTAGTCATTCAAATTTTGCATATATAGTGGATTCTTATGAAGATCAAAACCAAGGGATGAACAAATTAATCCAAACTTGTTTAATTAATCAATGAGCTGAAATGAGCATTTTAAGAAGCTGAACTGAGCAGCTTAGTTCCTATTATCACTCAGACAAGTCTGATTGAGTGAAAGTAAGCTTAGGCTACATCTCTTGTCTAATATACTCAAACAAAACCTATGTCGTAACCAATGCACAAGACATCCACTTCTACAAGGTCTAGGAGAGATAGTAGGCAACCTATGCCGTCTATATAAAATCTTGGCATGGTACATCAAGGATTAACAACTGCTAGTAGGCAAATCCAGAAATGTTCAAATGGTGCTTCGGATTTTTTGGATTGTTTTGGAGCATGGTAAACAGATTAAATCAGCAGGAACTCAAGACCTGGGCTGTCGTCGTGTGGGCTCTTTGGAATGCAAGAACAAATTCTATTTCGAAAAGACTCATCTACAGTCTAGGATCATTTTTGTTGGAGCTACTGGTCTCTTGACAGAATACCAGCGCCTCACAGCAGTGCAGACGACCTCTTGAGGAAAAAATGTTTTTTCTTTTCTACTTGTTGCTTCTTATGTAAGTGGGCATTGTGTTTTGCCAGCGTCTAACTGTTGAGGGCTCAAGTTGTTGTGCCCTGTTTCCCAGCTTGTAAAACGATGTTACTATCTTAATATAATTTTTATCTTTGTTCTCAAAAAAAACAAAAACTGCTAGTAGAATGTTAAAACAAAAGGTCCAACCAGTGTGATCTTGCCTACATATTGCTAACAAGCACAAGGTATATGGCTTTAAAACATGGAGCTATAACAACAATCGCCAATAAACAACCAATATGTTAAGCAATGTGAACTTGAACAAACACAAATATGGATACCACTTAAGGTAACATCTCTAGAAGCATTATCAATGTCTTCGATATATAATGGGATCAAAATGGGTGGTTTGAGGCTTGAGTAACAGAACATAATGAGACACAAATGAAAAAATAGTGATCACACGTACCTACATTCATAGCGGGTGGAAGTGAATATTGCAACATAAGTGTAAACTGATATAATGAATCTGATCCCACCAAACCAAAATGGTTTGCAGCCTTGACAATAACAATACCCAATGAAGGCAATATAATATACCGAATTGCAACAATTCCTAGGATGATTAATGGACCTACTCCAGATGTCTTCAGACCTATAAAAAACAATTACACTAAAGTAAATATTAAAAACATTTCATGGACAATTAATGAGGGAACTGAGCCAACCCAAGGAAGACATAGTAAAGATTAGAACCAATTTTAAAAGCCACCTTTAAGAAGGTTCGCTCCAATTATCAATGTCATACATGGTATTGTTGCGTCCCTGTAGAAGAGAAAGGAAACAAAAAGGAATTAATGTAGATTGGTAGATAAAGAACACTCAAGCTGCAAATCCAAAAGTTCAAATGGAAAAGTGAGTCTTTCATATTTTTCCATTGCTTGTAGGTTCTAAGAGTTAGTGGTCCACTAGGGAAGACGTAATTGCTCAAAGGAGAAATTCTGGTGCTGTTAGAAGGCCCTTTCGGGCAGTGTATAATTGACTATAATACTACTAATATTATTGCTGATAACATGTTACTGTGGTGTATTTATGAGTAAGGATGGGCTATTACTGCCAATTGTGCTTCTCTCTCTCTCTCTCTCTCTCTCTCTCTCTCTCTCTTGAGATTGTTAGAAATATATAGTACATTAAAATGCTGCTGACACTGCAGCTCAAAGCCTTCCCCTCTAAACCCCCAAGCAATTCAAGCATAAGGAGGTACCATCTCATCTGCAAGGGCGGGTGGTCAATTTTGCTTTTTAATATAAATGGAATTCAGCTGAGAGAGATTGTTGCTAAAAATATACGTAATTAATTTTTTTTCTTTATGATGAATTGGTCTTCTCTTGAGAGTGATTCACACATGTTCATTCCTTAAATAGAAGTATGAATTTAACTTTGATATGTGCATATCAAAACTACTTCAAGTTGCAAATAGGAAATTTTAGAGTTGTGAATTGTGAGCAGAAACTTGAACACCAAGACTCAAGCTGTGGGAGATTATTGAGTTAGTGGTAGGATTCATACGATATCAAACTCACAGAATTGTAGATGGCACGAAGAGGAGCATCATCACCAACCAGGACCTTTCGAATTGGAGAGATTATTCCGACTATAAAGCCAATAATCTATAGAAGTAAAAATAAGCATATTAATGTAGTGTACCCTATGTAAAATATACACAATAAGTAATTACTTAAAAATAACTACACTAAATGTAATTATTCAGGGCATTTGAAATCAGTATGGCAGTTGATAGTGTTCATTAGTGTTGAATTATCCCATTCCCCGTATGAGTATATTCAAGTTTCAAGAAACAGAACAGGTTTATTTTTGGAATGAATGTGCTTCCAATATAATTTCTCTATCTCGAGGTCAAGATGGAGTGAAATGCCCGGATTATATACTTTTTCTTATCATGTTTGGAACTACCACTTTTAACAGAATTAGAGAAGTAAAAACTGACCATACTGAATGCTAAATGCTTAAAGACAAATCTTATTCTGAACATAACAAGAACTATGAGAATACCGCTGCAATTGTTGATGGTGCAAATATTTTTTTGAAGTCAATGTACCCAAAAATCTTCTTAAGGTGCAGGTTAGCCTTCTTCAGCAATGATACCTATCAAAGGAATCTTTAAAAGGTTATTTTATTCAAGGATATAGTAGAAAAAAGATAAGTTTCCTCAAATAGCAATGAAGAACTTCAGTACCAAACAATTAAAAAAGAATATATCTAACAATACATGGTATCCTCATTATGCCAATCATAAATTTACTATTTTAGAACTTCATTTTTTTTAAAAATGGTTTCATATGATGAGACACCATTTTTTTACAGAAAAATCATTGAATCGTTTTAGGATAGGACAGTATGATCTTCTATTCAACATTACAAAATTTAATAAAATGACAACTATTTTATTCCCTCCATTCTCCTACACTGAAGTTATGTTCTATGTGACCAATAAATGTGCTGGCCTGCTCCTTAATAAGCATTTTTCTGTCAACTGAGAGTATAATGTTCTATGTCAGATTAATTCTTCTTTACTCCTCATTGATGGCATTGATCATGATTAGTAATCAAACTTTGAAAAAAGAAAGCTTTTGAACATCATAAATGGAAATCCATAACAGAATAAGATGAGCAGAAACCTTTGCTTTTCCTTCAGATTTGGTAGAAGGGACTTCAGCTTCCTGAGAGGTGGGGCTATCCCTTGAAAGAAGTGCTTCTGGACAAATCTCTGAATATGGAATTTCCCCAGAAGCGCTATCTTGTATTGTAGATTCATTTGAGTCAATTTCTTTAGTTGCCTTGTTTGCAGATAACCGCATGATGGCATACACATAAGACCATATATATACTGCTCCTATCTGTACCATCAAAACAAGAATATAAAAAAAGAAAAAAAGAAAAAAGTGATTAATTTATCTAACTTGTGATTGACATATAGTGTTATCCCATATTGTAGTCATTTAAGAGGTGGCCTGTCAATTTATCATACAGATTAACTGAAAAATGGGGCATATTATTGGAGGCACTGAACAACATTTTATCGTTCAGAACAATTGGTCTCACTGTGGGATTTTTATTTTGGTGATATTAGAATGATAACAACAGACTATTACCGCCATAGAAAGTGCAACATAAGACTCTCCATCTGTCGAGCAAACAGAAGAATCTCCAAATGGACTATTATCATCGTCACAAACTGCTGGGATTATAATCAGAAGAAAGTTTCCTAAATTGCCTGCACATATCAATCTCCCTCTAAATATATTATGGACAATTACCTTTTGATCATAAATAAAATAGAGCATGAGATGGTGAAAAGAAGCAATTGTGAAACTTGGTGGCATAACTAATTTCTAGAGTTATGTACTTCCATGAGGGCTGATCAGTGCTATGCAATAGTTCACTCCTTGTATTTAATTTGGTACAGCCATATTGCAGTAATGCATTTTTAATTTTTAAATTTATACAAGAAAACAAATGTGTTGTACTATATGATGATTTATGGTGTAGATGGTAAAGACTATCGTGACAAAATTGTCAAAAAATGAACCATTTCAGTATGTATCATGTTTCATATGTATCTTATATAAAATGAAAGACACTGTAAAATTTGTGCAAAAAAGCTTGATGTATTGAAAAAGAGGAACTAAACACTATTACTGTTAAGGTAATTTTTTTTTAATATTTTTTATCTTACTTCAAAGTGAAATTAAAGAAATTGTAGTTTCCCAATTTAAGTCATGCTAAGGAGTTCCAAAATCGTTTTTAAATTTTAATGCAATACCTATTATAGTGTGTATCATAAGTCATTGTACCATATATGCTCTCAATCAGGCCATGGTGTATGACTACAAAATGTATGCCTTTAAACAATTCATTTGGGTTTTTGTCTACCTGCAGCACAAGAACCAATGATTAGGCTTCGAAGATGCTGAGGAGCTCTTGTGATTTTTACCAGTATCCATGCAAGGGCAGACCCAATAATGAATGTAAGAAAGATGTTCACTGGCATGAACCACCTACGCATTAACCATAAGTTACAATAGGAAAAAAGAAAGGGGTGGAGGGGAAGAATTTCAGAAGAACGAAAGAACTGAACTCACAAGTTTGCCAAACTGTCTAAAGTAATTGTTTCAGCCAGGTTGCTAAAAATGATTGATGGACTGAACAGATAAAACACCAACTGTACACAGATACAAGTAGTGTTGTTAGTCCTTTTCAGGTGTTGGGAAACTAGCCAGGGTGCACAACTTTGAAAATTCAAATAATAAAAGAACAGTGTACAAGTCATTAAAGAATTGAATCTGATTTTTAGTTAATAGAATCTGACCATTAGAATTAAAAATCAACATGCATAAACTTTCGAAAAGTAAATTTCTTCTTAATGAAAGTAACTAAAAAACAACAGTGAAAGCAAACTCCTTTGGAGAGTAAAAGAGAGGAGAAATCAAGACACATACAGAGTTCAAGACTTCAAAAATACTTGAAGCCAAGTTACTAATATCTTCTTTCTAGTAAGCTGGCCAGCAAATTCAAGCATTACATTTTTCAAAGAGAATAGAAAATTTAAATCTTTTCATGAAGTTTCAATAACATTGGATGATGTAACAGTGCGCTGAAAGTGCAATCAATAATGGATTACCATATGATCAATTGAAAGTGGTTGACATTTTTTCATTATTTCTTAATTTACATGTCAAGTTTCATCATCCTTAAATGTGCGGCCACTTTTGGAGACTAGATTACAAAAAATGTAACTCTACAGCTTAGTAGCCAATGGGCTTAACATAAGCAAAAGAAACTTGATTTTGGAACTTGACAATAACCATATACAACATGAAGACTAATAAAAGAAGAAAAGGAATTGTTGAACAGTTGGGAAATTTTGACCGACATTATTCAAATATGGCCTTGCATCTGCCCCCAAGAGATTGATACGCTCCGTTGCAAGAAATAAACCAACAGCGGTAACCAAAAGTATTTTCAGTACTGGCATTAATGCCACAATAAATAGATCGAGGAATTCCATTGCAAACTTCTTCACTAAACTCAAATGAAGTTTCTCCTAGCCAAGAAAAATGTCCAATAAGTACTCTCGTATATATTGTATAATTAAGGAAAACATATTCAAGTTCTATACAAGTAACTTCATTGCAAATCAGAATATTAACAAGTACTGAGGTGGTAAAAGCAAGAATATGACCCCTGGTGTGTATGGAACAGTGAAATCCAAGAAAAAAGTGCCATTCAGAAAATCCAAAAATAGAGACAAAAGACAACGTGAAAAGAATACTCCAATTTATATTAAACATATGCTAGAGAATAGTTATCAAATTGACTTTCATATAGTTCAATACTTTGGTACTTCACATCACTGGCTTAGGCTAATTTTGACAGCATAATTAGAATGCAGCAATAATTGCTCCACATATTGACAAGCCTTTCTTCATCATCGAATTCTTCCTCTTCTTCTCTTTTTTTTTTTTTTTTCCTTTCTAAAATAGAAACTCTGTCATCAGATGGAGTGTCATGTCGCATTTGAGTGTTTATTAGGCAGAATCTTAGGGAAGACATAAAAATAAAACTCTCTCATCAGATGGAGTGTCGTGTCAAATTTGAGTGTTTATAAGACAGAATCGTAGGGAAGACATAAAATCAGAAACTCTACACCTTTTTGGGGTGTCATGTCACATTTTGTTCCATTATAAAATATATATATATATATATATATCACATTTTGTTTTTACAAGGATCTTGTTTTTTTTTTTAATATTCTGTAAAGAAATGCAAATGTCAAGCAAGAAGTAAGAACACATAATAGCTCAGATTCCAGTAATTCATTTAGATCACAATACCCAATAAGAGATGAGATAATTAAGTTTATATCTCAGTTTCCAGTTTTGCTAGTAAACAAACCCAAGTTTGTGTACAGAGAGACTCTGGAGCTTTTGATTGTTAAGTGTTTGGCCTCCTCTCTTTTGCAAAAGAATACCTACATTTAAAAAAAAAAAAAAAAAAAAGAAAGATTTAAAATGAATATAAGTTAGTTACCACATTAAAATTGCTTGGGAAGCTTATGCAAATTGTGAACCACAAAGCAGAATACCAGAACATGATCTCTCCCTCTTGGTTCTTTGGAGATGATGAGTCATTTTCAATTATTTCACATTGGTTTTGTAAATCAAGAAGTGTTAAAATAAGAAAACATGGACTCACTGGACTCTTGCCACATATAGAGAGTTTATACTTCGTACCTAGTTATTGCACTGATTCCAATAGGAAATGGTCCAAGTTGGGACAAAGAGCATTACACTTGGCTTCTTCTTCTTCTCTCTTTTAACTCTTTTGACAACACAAAAACTTCCCATCTTAATGATTGCTAGCTCTTCATGCTTAGTCATGCATGAAGTTAGTCTTGATATAGACACGTTCTTTCAACTGCCATTCTTCTCCAACTACTTTCTTCAATTTCCGACATTTGACTTACAACGTGAGGCCAATTTTAAGTGATGGTTCTAGCTGTAGCCATTGAAAATATCTGCCAATGAATGCATTCAATCTCATCAGTAGCTGTTAAATCGGAGGAGTTCCAACATTTTTTTCCTTCTTTCATTTGATAGAACTAGCTCACACTGTTTTTAAATTTGACGTATCCACTCTACCTTCTATTTAATATTACTATAGCTTTGATTGGTTGAGATACTAAAAGATAAGCCCTGGCATATAGCGCAGAGGCCAGAGAATTAAGTAGAATAATCATATTTTAAGTGGGAAAAATTAATAGATGATTACTTGACACAAGTACAAGTTTTTGTGAGGTGGAGGGAAGGGTTGTGGCTCAAGTTTCCAGAGGAAGTACACTGCATATAGATTAGACTTCTAAAGTAGAATTCTATCTCAAGCAAAAAAAAAAAAAATTACGCCTTTTTTTATTATCTATAAAAGTGATTTTTCTAAACTTTTCTAATATGCTTTATTACCAATTGCTCTATTACATTACCCTTTTAAGTAACTGCCAGTCAAATAATCCCAATACTCTCACATTGGATTACCAAAATTATGCCCTTAAGGAATGATTGTTGAATTTGATTAGTTTATCAATTCAAGGTTGATACAAATCAAACTTTTTTAAAGCAATTATATTCACCATTAATAAGATTGTGCTACGTGGCCCCCTTCCCAATGCTTTTGCAAGCATGTAGAGTAAGTAGATTTGTGCTGGTGAGGAGGCTTTAAATATAATTAGCTGGTAGGTTCAATGTGAAGTTGACAGTCCACACAGGACTTCAAGCCCATATCAATATTAATTTGTGTAGGTAGCATTATGTGCATTACAATAAAAATGACACACTTTATGGTTATACCCATTAAATTCGGGTTCGATCGTTCAAGTGATGGAAGTCTTGTATTTTAACTATCACGGTATAACCACTTGGTATTTTTGGTTGGAGACATAAGATTCAAATCTAATAACAACTTATCACTTAGATAGGTAATGAAATTTTTTGTGTTTCAAAACTTGTTAAGGTTTTTCTTAAATTGGTCTCTCAATTTTCAAAACTTACAATTTACGCTCTCAATTATTATAAATATATCAAAGTGCCCCACCTATTATTCTTCATCACATTTTTCTGTTAACTTTGCCAAAAAGCGACATTCATGATTAAGGATTGGAACCGATTTAGCAACAACTCCAAATTTAAAACTAAAAATAATATTTTAACCAAAATTATTTTACTAGGCAAAAGTACTAAAGCAGTCCTAAGGAGAGGCTTATCCTGCGTATTTAAAGTTTCGCCATTTCCCTTTCACCATTTTTCTTCTTTTGAGCTTCGTTTAGAATTCAATTTAATAAAATGAAGGAGAACGAATGACAAAGGTTAATTTTGATTCATTCTCTTGGCATATATAATCATCGGATAATATATTATGCTAGTGCACAATATGATTTGTTGATTTTATTGCCAATGGGGCATCAATTTTAAAAAATTATAGTAGTAAAATATGATACAAAGTATATATTTTTCCTTGGCTGGCATGGCATGACAGCTCACTGTGGGCACACGCAGCCAAGGCCGTGGCATGCCTGCGTGGGCACGCAACTTAGGCCACGGCATACCTCACGTGGGCATGTAGCCAAGATATTTAAAATTGGGTAAGACTTAAGTACAGTACTTAAGTATTGTTCCTTAAGTTTTTTTTTAAGATTCTGTCATGTGGATCTTTTTCTCATTGGATTGAAGTGTATTTTTTCATTAAGTATCCACATGGCTCAATCTTAAATGGAAAACTTAAGAAACAACATCTAAAGTATTGTAACTAAGTTTTGTCATTTAAAATTATCATTCTCTAATTGGAGCAACAATTTCGGAGGATAAGGTTTATTGCAAACAAGCAACAAGTTCTCATAAAACATTAACTCAAAGAGTCAAATTTGTCGCTTGGTGTTGAAGTTGAAACAATAATTGATAACACGCAAAAGTTGCCATGACAAGTTCACATCTGGGGTATGAAATATGAATGTTCAAATTCAATATTAGTGTAAGGTGTTCAATTTTCTCTAAAATGATGTAAAACATCGTATATTTTCTCATATGAGGATGAAATATTTAAAATCAACAGAATCTACAAGGTGCAGATTTGTAATTGTTCATGAATCAAATTATTTTAAATCAATTATAATTTCTATCAAATAAAAAAAATTATCATTCCTATCAAAAAAAAAAAAAAAATTTATCATTCCTTATTTGGTGTAATAAGAGTTTTTTTTAAAAAAAAAAAAAAAGGTGTAATGAGAATTGTAAATCACATGATATTATATACACCACTAAAGTTATAAATTAAATTACAGCTATTCTGCTAAAAAATAGAAGTATAGAACCTTTCAAAGTAAATAGAGACGAAGCCTAAAGATGTTGATGACTAGGTTGTATGGTTGAGCATTTTTTTTAAAGCCAATTACTTGAATTTATGGATCTACTAAGAAGACACCATATAGTACAAAACAAAACCCTTTTCTGGCAAAATTTTATGGCAGGGACATCAAGAGAAAAGAACTTCAAAGCTGTAAAGCTCCTTCCACTTACTAATGAAGGATTCATTAACAAAGACATTTGATTCAAGGAGAATAACCAGTGTTTCTTAGTTTTGATGGGGGCATGGAAACAAAACGAGAATCTGGCAAAGTTTTTTCCATGATTTTTCAAAAAACGGAGACTAAAGAGAAGGAAGTAGCAACACATCTGTTCTTGATGTCTTTAGACTAAAGCACTGCCATCGTTGCTAGCAAGTTAGTTAACAACTTCATTCAGCCTCCAATAAAAGCAAGCAAAACATGTCTGCCACAAACACTCACCCCTACACCTCTACTGTATAATGTTATGATCACTGTTAAGAATCATATCTCATGGTGTTTGGTAAGTACATCCATTGCTGTAAATGTTATCAGAAATATAGGAAGGAAGCCTACAGGAAAAACTTCCTAGTTATGACATTGATAACTCAATTTGAAATGTTAATATGTCCTAGTTTTAACTTTAATGATGTTCTAAGGAGACATCAAATGATTTTCAACCACTACAAAGCTTTGTGAAAGAGAAAGTTAAGTTTACACATTGGCTAGGATCATATGGGCTATATTAACAAGATGGTGATTTTAAGTTCTATTCCCAAGACTTAACTCCCTCAAACCATTTATAAAAAGGGCACATGCATACAGGCACCTGAAATATTGTGATACCTTCTTTTTTTTGGGGGATAACGTGAGTGTCCAAGGCTTTCAGAGCACCTGTCTATCTTACTCTGATTAGTATAAATTGTGTTTGAACTATCTTGCACTGAAAACTGGTTCTGCATCCTGGGTTGGTTGTGTTCTTCGAGTGTATTTGAGGAGCAAACCTTCCGAAGACAGACCAGGTACACTCAGATCCCTGTTCGATAAATTTAAACAAGGAAAATAAAACTACTTGTGAATAAGAACAAGAAAATGGTAACAGGAAAAAGGATGGCAAGAAAACAAAATTCAACCTGATGTAAGGCTGTAAATCCTTCCACTCCCATTTTGGCCGCTCTCTGAAAAGGATGGAGAAACGCTCAGCAGGTGAAGATGGCAAAGAAGAAACGCTGAAGGCATGAATCCAAGTCTCGACACCAAGCCTCTCTGTCAAAACATCGCCTTCCAACATGTCGAAGCTTGCTTGCATCCCTTCTGGAATCTTCTGCATCCACTCCTTCATGAAACTTTCCATTTTCCTCTTCCCCTCTTTCAGAATTTCCCTTGCAAAATGCACACATACTCGCCTCTCATCCAATTTCCACACCTGCCTACCCAAATTCTCATCCACCTTATTACCATACACATGCAAACAATGATGTGCAAGTTTGTGAGGATACCCATCTGATTCTAGCATACTCACTACTTCATCTTCATTAAGTGCATCAAGTGACCAGTCATTTATTACTGAATTGTGCAATAGCATCCTCAGAATTGTATCCATGTACTTCACATCAACTATTCTCCAAAAACCACCAATCTCCACCGCTGAAAGAGCCTGTAATTCAGACCTCAATTCCTCATCACTAGCTTGAACATTTTCAACAAGATCATCCCATTTATAGAGTCCTGTATTACCTTTCTCTACCACCTCCAAATCCTCCATTTCCAAGTCCTCCTGGAACATGTAAGGATTCTCAGAGAGAAGCAATTTAAGCTTGTCAAGTCTTGGAGCAACTTCAACAAGTTCCATGTTACCGGGTGCGACTTTGATAACAGATGCAACACCTTGTTGGTCATCATCTTTCCTCTTACAATCTAAAGAATTTTCACTAAATTCTGTTTGATCTGAAGGGGGTATAAGGAGTACAGAATTAGAATTACCAACAAACTTGATACCATAAGTTTTTGACCCAGTGCAGAGAACTGCATCTTCATCAGGTTGTCCTCTTAAGGTTATCCTGGAAAAGAACATGTTAGATTATATTGAATGTACAAAAAATTGGAAATCAGAGAGACTAAATAAACCCTAGAATTAAAATGAAGCAATATGCTTACCTTTGTTGAAGGATATCTGGTAGAAGTTTCTCATCAAGCTCAAGGAGGATCAGGTCTTCATGAGGACCAAATAGAGAGTGATATGCAATAGAAATTGAAGAGCTGGTTTCAAGATTTAGAACTGCTTCTGCTCCTCCGTTACCTGACTGTGGTTGCTCCATCTCTCTCACAATTATGATTCGTAATATCAAAATGAGAATAGTAGTAAAATCTACACTATAAATCCTCAACTCCAGGGACAAAAGCATTGACAACCCTTCTTGGATAGCTTATCAATTGTCCCATTGTGCTCACAATGCTTGAAAACTTTGTCAATCATGCTGCTATCTGCCATCAAATTTGAATATGCGAGTGAATTCAAGAAGCCACCATAGCTGGGTTAGTCCTTTAAGAAAACTTGGACAACTAAATGACTACCAGTCTGTCATACATGAAAGTCACCAAAAAGAGCAGGAAATTCAGATATCGATGTTGCTAAAAAATGCAAAGAAAACTAGTAACCCAATTAAATCTCCTTTTGACATAGATTAATAGATTCTTCCAAGGATTGGTATCTTGAATGCAACATATTATCACCATGCAATTATGTGAAAAACATGGTCCTGGGAAAGGCCTAATACATGTACCAGTCAAAATAATGACTGCTCAAGCAAATATTTTCCACCCAATGGAAAACTACAATGTGGGAACAATTTTCAGAAAAGACCGCCGACAGTCCTAATGGTCACTGAAGTCAAACACCCTAAAATAACTGTAATAAACAAGTCCTTTACTTCAAACAGACAACTTATTACAGACAGTAATTAAGGAAAACACTAACAATTTGCATATAAATCAAAAGGGAAAATGGTGTTTTGATCTAGGAAATCAAGCATTTCCAGATGCTAAATATTAAACTAATCTCACAAACTAAAGCTGCATGACACAGAATATTCCATGTGTTGTGAATATATCATGTGGAAATAACCCATAAAACAAAACAGGTCTACAAGACTACAAGGGATAATGTGACACCAAAGTCAGTGATAACTCATACATTCTAGTGCATAACTCATAAACAATATCTATGTTCAGTATTAGTTTAAGCAAACTGGAAGGTAAAACAATATAACCCAGTATCAATTATTTGCCACAGAGGTGCCGACAAAAGAAGCCTAAAAAACTAACTTATACAAGAACCTGTTATTTTTAATGCACACCACAGAGAGCACAACATAGAGAATGGAACTTTGTATGATGATTTGTGCCCCCTACCTAGCAACATGCCATGGATTTAAGTGCAAAAATCAACCTCTCCAAAATTAGGGTCACTCAGCGTCTCAGCCTCCCGATTTCCTCTCCTAGACCTTACAGAAACAGGAGTCATGCGCATACAACCTTTTTAGCACAAAGTACACAAGAAGCAAGTCAAATGACTGCATCACCCAAAGAATCAGCCGATACTTATTTTCTGCAGAAAAGCAAACTATGTAGAAGGAAACTGAAACCACTTTTAAGTATTGTAGCTCATTGTAATTACTTCTTACCAGAGTTCTTATAACCCCGATTCACAAACATAAATAAATAATTACATATACTCTAAAATTCAATAAAAGTGCTCTCTTTCATTAAGTTCAATTCTTCTTTTTTCTTCTTAATCTAATTGATTTATGTGATCTATATGAAATTCAATTACTGTCCCAACGTTAAAGATTTTTAATCCTCCACCCATTTCAAAATATTATACAACCATACAACACATAAACTTGTAGTGCCTGCATTCGCATCAAAAAGTCGAAGTCACACCAAAATGTAATGAAAAAAAAAAAAAAACCATTTCTACCTTTTCCTTATTTTTTTTTTCTCTACCAATTACATTTCACTAAACACACTCCTTGAATTTACAAAGATTAAAAGTTTCCATTCCACCCTAACCAAAATCCCTAAACTAATTTCACACATTTTCGCGCGCACACACACAATTGAGAAAAATCTTCTGATTTAGATCTCTTATCAAACATTTCAAGCCGATAACTTATGTTCCCGTTCTAAACTCAGCCTCTGGCTTAAATTTTTTTATTCTTTTTGACGTTGAAATTGCAGGCAGAGCTTCAAATTCAAGCCAAAATCATATCTTGGGGTTTTTTTTTTGTTGAAAAAAAACCTAAATTTTCAAGATTCGAAACGAATAAAGATTTCACTACATATCTAATTTTCCCGCAGTTTCTCGGCAACCAAACAGCGCATTTAGAGAGAGAAAAATAAATTGCGAATTCACATTTTCAAGAAGGTTCCGTGAGTTTTCATGATATAAATTTTCACAGAAAGAAAGCATTTTGAACTTACAATTTGAAATTTTGCCTGAGATTTGCCGGGAAAAAACGTCGCCGTTTTGGATGCGTTAGCTGGCTAGGGTTTCAGAGAGTGTGAGAGAAGGGTGAGAGCAAAAGAGAAGTTCAATTTTATTTTATTTATTTGGTCGATTTAATTTTAGGCGCGCTTGCCTCCTTTCTATTGCTCCCTTTACCCGCCAATCTTTATTTATTTATTATTTATTCTACTTCATGAAATTACATTTTAAACCTTCTTCTTCTTATTATTATTATTATTATTATTATTTTGAATAGATACTTTATTAATCACGCAAAACAAGCTAAAACCAAGGCAATGGATGAGGCAACTCGATTTGCATGGGATGTCGAGGTCAGAGATGTCATCTTTGAAACCGACTCAAGCATTGTATGTCATGCTCTTGAAGACCCCACTACTGCCCGGATTTCCTTTTTTTTTTTTTTTTTTTCTTTTTTGGGTCAACCATGATATAAAATAAAAGCTAAGAGATAACCAGTCTATTACAAAGCGTGTTAGTTTTATCAGCAGCCAACAAACATTCTACCACAGGCGGCGGATTACAAAAAACATGAAAACTATACAAAGATTGCGCGCCCATTTTAGCTAAAGCATCAACGCATTGATTTGCTTCCCGAAATACATGGGTCACAAGCTTGCCTGGAAACTCCTGCAACAGGTTCCTGCAATTGGTTAAGAGTGGTTCCATTAATAAATTTTCAGTACAATTATTCATCAGCATCACAACACTCAAAGCATCAAGTTCAATAATTAGCTGCTGAATCCCTATCTCCTTAGCAAGAATCAACCCATCCCTCAAAGCCCAAAGTTCAGCCAAGGCACTGTTAGTGAAGCCGAGCCCCCTCACAAAACCCTTCAGCCAATTCCCTTCATGGTCACGTAGTAAACCTCCTCCCCCTACTCTATCTGGATTCTTCATCACTGAACCATCTGTATTGATCTTCACCCAACCCAGATTTCCATTTCTAATATAGTCTTAGGGACTTGCTTTAGATTACTTGAGTTTCGGGCTTTTGAATCCTCGCATGTGGGGAGATAAGAAAATAAGCCAACACTTACTTTGGTAGCCTATGCTAAGGATATTGACTCTTTTGTAAAATAGATGGAAGATTGTCCACTGTTCATTGCATCGTTGGTGATTCAAGATGCTATGTTGTTTTCTTTGAATTAATAAAAATTTGTGTATTTCTTATCCAAAAAAAAAAAAAAAAACATGCAAGAGGGAATGGGGCTAGATCTATCTCCAACCATAGTCTAAACAACACGAGGTGACACGAAGAAGATGAAAGAAGGCCCAGTCCAATACAAAAGGGCAGGTGGGTAGTAGACATGTTTTGCTCTCTATAAACAAAAAATAATAGAACATTAACAAAAGATTTAGCCAAATTAAGAGGGGTAAGGTTTTTATGCGATTTGGGTTGCAAGAATTTTTATGCAATGTCCAAAATCATTCACGTGTATTTATAGTTGTATGATATTTTTAAAAAGTCATTTGACTTGCTTAAATAATACATATAGATGGTTTTTTTAATTGTCACATAGAAGATTGCATAAAAATTTGTGCAATCCAATTTGCATAAAAACCTTGTCCAATTAAGAATATCTTCCATTATAACTTTGATACTATGTACAACTTTGACCTAAACAAACAGACTAGGAGAAAGAGAGGAAGTGCCCTTGTATTATATTTGAAGCCCACACAACAATGGGTCCTGGCACAGTGGAGATTGGCATTGTTTTTGTCATTTTATAAGGTGGCCCATTGGGGCAATACAATGGGCAAGCCCATTAGCTTGCACGAGAAGTGAGAACATGGAAAGGATTCATTTTTTCTTTCTTTCTTCTTCTTCCTTCTTTTTTTTTTTTTTTTTTTTTTTTGAGCTAAAACATGGAAAGGATTTTTGAAAGAAAAACATTGGAAGACTGGATCTAATATTTTCCACAATGGGATCAATGGGAGATAGAATTAGAGCACTGAATTGGCTTAATGATGTGATTTATATTCTATGGCAATCTATCCAAAACCCCCCTTTGATATGCCAATTCTCAATATATCCAAGCAAGATCACCAACGTTTGTTATTTCAACCCAAGTAGTAAGGATTTGGACTACAGCTTTTTTAATCTCTAAGCAAAGCAAACATTGTTCATTCTAAGTTCTAATTGCCACAAGTGAGATCACTACAAGAAACTTGATCTTTTTCGACCCTTTTTTTAAGGGTTCACTAAAGTTTGTCCAAACAAACACGTGGCACGCTCGGGTGACTATTACTAGACTTATTTAGGACCTTTGAAATAAGCTAACATAACTCTTAAAATAAGTTTCTCAACCATTGAAATAAGTGCTGGAAAATAGGGCGGGCACACCCACGAGCTTTTGCTCTAAAATTTATAAAGAATTTTCAAATTCATCCCTTGAAACGAGATTGGAAGACAAAAAACCTCTCTATTTAGTTCAAACTTCTACGATTTCAGAGTATTTAGGCTCTTCCTCTCTTAATCTTTTTGATTTCTTTTTCATTCGATTGCTTCTCTCTCTCTCTAGTAATCGCTCTCTCTATCATTTTCTCTTCAAAAATTTTGGTGTGCGGGAATCTCTAATTGGAGTATGAAATATTTCAGTGAGCTGGGTCAGCAACATTGACAAGAACTGCAATACTCTTTGTTACTTCCTCTGACGAATCTTCCGATGGTTTTTTTTTTTTAATTAAAAAAATTGATATTATTTGCAACTATTAATTGATGAGTTGAAAAAAATTATGGGAAGTTGGTGTTACTACTTTTGACTCCTTTAGAAATCAAAATTTCAATATGCATGCAGCAGTTTTATGGACAATTAATGACTTCCCAGCATATAAGAATCTTTCTGGTTGGAATACATTGGGTGCTTTGGCTTGTCCTTCTTGTCACAAAGAAACAAGTTCTTCTTATTCGAAAAATGGAAAAAAAAAAAAAAAAATTTGTTTCATAGGGTATCGACGCTTCTTGCCAATTAAGCATAGATGGAGATTGGAATCTAAGAAATTTAATGGTAAGAAAGAGATAGGGTTATCCCTTAAACAACTATCTGGAGATAATGTGCTCAGTCAATTATGTGATCTTGAATTCTTGATATTTAGGAACAGAGTGAAGAAGAAAAAACATGATGAGTTAAATGAAAAAGACAATTGGTTAAAGAGTATTTTTTTTTTCAAATTACCATATTGGAGAACCTTATTATTGAGAAATAATTTAGATGTTATGCACATTGAGAAGAATGTGTGTGATAGTATAATCAGGACACTGATGAGTACTAAAAGAAAAAGGAGTAAATGCACTTTTGGTCTCTACATTTTGGGGTCATTTCTATTTTGGTCCCTACATTTTCATTTTACCACTTTTATTTCCTAAACCAATTAACGCGTGACATTTAAGTTCTTACCGTCAGCCAATTAACGGAAAAAGCTGAGGTGGCAGACGGAACACCCTATTAGCTGATGTGGCGCTGATGTGGCGATTAAAATATTATTAAAATTAAAAAAAAAAAAAACCTTAAATCTAATTTAATTTTTTTAAAAAATATTACTTATCATTATTAATTTTCATAAGAACATTACAAATTGTTCTTCTTGTTCTTCCCAATCAAACCTAGCAATGAAGAACTCAAACCCAGATTACAAGAACACAAATCCAGCAACCAATAACTCAAACCCAGATTACAACAACACAAACGAAAAAAGAAAAAAGAAAAAACAGAGATCAAACACAAAGACAGACCCAGATCAAAACAACACAAATGAAAAAAAAGAAAAAAAAGAAACAGAGATCAAAAAATTTCTTTATATTCTTCAACTTGTTCTTCATTTTACAGCTTGCTCTTCCCAAATCAAACCTAGCATACAAGAACTCAAACCCATCACAAGAACACTAAAGAAAAGAAAAAAACAAATCATCATCTCTCACTCTTTAATTAATGAACCCGAGTTCTCCCATTCATTCCCAACAAGAACAACTCTCTCGGTCTCAAGACCCAAACAACATGATCACTCAAAATCAAGATTAACTTTCACGGTCTCAAGACCCAAATAGCATGACCCACAAGACAAAGCCCAGCAAAACCCAGCAAGACCCAAACAAAATGACCGATCTGACTGATCTGAAGAAGAGCGTTATCGCTTCGGTGGTGGAGGTGGACTCGCTGGGATTGGCGGAGGAGAGAGAGGCCGATCTGACCCACCTCTAGAATGTTTTCTCTCTCTCTCAACTGAAGCTCATGGCCTCCATGGTAGAGCTTCGAACTTGCATCACCACCACCTTCTACGGTGGTTCTATCTCTGAACCCAGCCCATTCTCTCTTTTTCTCTAATCTCGATCTTACTTGCCCTCTCAGCCTCTATGGCTGGAGCTTCAAGCTCTGTAGATCGCAACCCCATAGTGAATCTTTGACCTCACCTTCTCTCGATACAGGCCTAAGGGGACTCGTGGGATTGTTTTGGTCAATAGATTGAATGCTTTGCTACTGTGGTTTTTATTTGCAGATGGCATGGTAAGTTTGGGCAAATGCTTGAGCAAAATTTGTATGAGTGGCTTTGAAATTTGTTGTGTTTGGTGTTTGTAGTGAAAATCTGGTGTTCACTTTAAAACTAAAAAAAGTATAAATTTTGTTTGTTTTGTATTTGGATTTCAAATAAAGGAAAATGTTGTTGCTGGGTTTGCTCTTTGATTCTGAGTTTGATGTTATTGCTTGGTTTGCTCTTATGTTCTTAGATCTTTGTAATTTTTTGTTTTTAATTTTTTTATTTAATTAAAATTAATTTAGATGTTGATGTGGCATATTTTAATGCCAAAAAAGATTTTTTTTTAATTATTTTTTTAATGTGCCATCAGCCACGTTAGCTTTTTCTGTTAGTTGGGTGACAGTAAGGACTTAAATGTCACGCGTTAATTGGTTTAGGGACTAAAAGTGGTAAAATGAAAATGTAAGGACCAAAATAGAAATGACCCCAAAATGTAGGGACTAAAAGAGTGCATTTACGCCAAAGAAAAACAAAAGATAATTAAAGTCTCGTCTTGAAAATGTGTGAATTGTTTAGAGTTGCCATTTACATGTTATACTTTATCTATCAATAAGCAAAGAGATTTTTGGGGAATGTTATACTTTATCTGTCGATAAGCAAAGAGATTTTTGAGGATTCTTAAAGGAGGTAAAGTTTCTTGATGGTTATTCTTCAAACATTGCTAGATGTGTGGAATCTAAAAGACTTAAAGATATTTGGACTTAAAAGCCATGATTACCAAATCTTATTAGAGACCTTACTTCCTTTAGCAATAGATGGATAGCTGCTGGAAAAAGTGCCTGCAAAACTGTCTAAACTACTAATTGTGTTGAGTAATTTCTTTAAAGCACTATGCTCAAATGTGCTAAGTGTGGATGACTTGGAGAAAATGGAATCTAAAATTGCAATAGCACTTTGTTATTTGGAAAGATATTTCCTCCACCATTTTTTGAAGTAATGATGTATTTACCTGTTCACCTAGCTGGTGAGGCTATGATTGCTAGACCCGTCCAATATCAGTAGATGTACCCAATAGAAATATACTTGCAAACACTAAAGAATTACATTTGTAATCCCACTCGTACAGAGGGTTCTATTGCAGAAGGGTATTTGATAAATGAATGCTTGACATTTTGCTCAAAATACTTTCATGATATTGAGACTCGATATAATCGAGTTGAGCGAAATTGGGATGGAGATCATATACAGCCATAAGAAGGATTACCCATTTTTTCTTCAACTGGTCGTGCTTTAGGTAGGGGATGTGTCTCACGTCAACTTAGTCGAGAAAAGTGGATGCAAGCACATCTATATGTCTTGAAAAATTGTGATGAAGTGCTCCCATATATTGAATAAGTTGAAATGTAGTTAATATTAATTTCTCATGGAGTTAGCTTTATTCTTAAACTTCTAAGTTGTTTACAATGTAGTTGCATCTCATATTATCTAGGGAGCACAGGTACATGATCCAACAAGCAAGTGTTAGGAATGTAGAGAATCAACATAAAAAAAATAGTTGCTAGAGTGGTTTGAAAGTCATGTAAGTTCTATATTTATGAAAATTATTATAATTATTCTATATGCTTGATTTGAGTCAATTATAATGATGTATTGATTTTGAACTTGTTTTGAACATATTACTCAATTATATAGTGAAAGGAAAGTGAGCAAGAAACTCTTAAATCTGGCTCGTTGACCATTTGAAGAAGTCGTATGTTATAATGGGTACATTATCAATGATTTTAGATTTCGAAAAAATGAAAGCGATTGTAATAGAAGAACTTAAAGTTGTGTAGTCTTGGTAAAAGGAGATGCAAGTATGGGCAATCATAAATTATTATGGTGTTTTAATTAATATCCTTGAGTTACACTACATGAGAGGTTATAAGATTGCAATGTTTAAATGTGAATGGAGGGATGTTGACCATCGTGGTAGAGGAATTATGGTTGATAAGTACGGTTGAACTCTTGTGAATGTAATATGTTCATTAAAGAGTAATGAACCTTTTGAGTTAGCATGTCAAGCTGAGCAAGTATTTTGTGAAAAATACAAAGAATCCTCAATGGCATTTTGTAATAAAAACGATACCTTGAAATTATTACAATATGCCATCTGCGGAGGAGGAAAATGATGATCAAGAAGAAGATGATGATCAAGAGTCATACCAACAAAATGATTCAAGTGATCATCAAATGGGTTTCATGAGTTGATTATCAAGATGATTTTATTATTTTATTAGATAGGCCTAACATACCAAGCATTCTTGTGGATATGGATGATGTTGATATGAATTAATGAGATTAAGTGTTTTAAAATGAATTTAATTTATTTACTTGAAAGTTATGTTATTCTCTTATCTAAATAGTTACATGTTCATTTGTTTTATATCATGTATTTATGTATATGTTTGATTTATATAGTAATATATATGCATGTATTAACTAAACTAATTAAATATGCATGCATATGATGAATAGTGTTAAATTGTATTGGATTGATCAAAGAAAAAACTTCTATTAATGGCTAATGGAGGTAGTAATAGAGGAGTTGGCATAAGTGGTGTTAATGGAAGTAGAAATGATTTGGCTCGTCATGGTAAGTTTTAAATTATGCTTTTAAGTTTCTTAATATTGTATTGAAGATACTATTCAAGTAAGTTGATGTGATTATTATTATTATTTTTCTCTCCATAGGGAAGAAGAAAAGACGATGGTCTACTCAAAATTTTTAAACTGGCCAAAGAGTTCAAAGGAGGGGAAAATATGAGATTTTGGTTGAATGGAAAACTTGTAGGGCCTCATGCTCATGATTTAATAAATGAAACTAGTTAGGGCACAACAAAATATACTTCTAATATTCATGGATTGAAAAAAAGTACCCTATAGCAACAAAATGAAGCTTTTTAATAAAGTATTGGTAAGTAGTATAACAAAATCTAGTAGCAACTTCTTTGGTTTTTTTATGATATCCTTATTTGTGTATTTATGTTTCATTCTATTGTAGGAATATTTCAAAGTTGAGGGTCGAGAGCAAGAGGTTTGGCTATAAATGGGTAGTTTTTACTCAAATTATTGTGACTATCTAAAAATAAAGTGGTTTATGCCATATGGTGAAGCAACAGAAGAGGCACGAGCAAATGTTCCACCTAAACTAGATAAGAATGATTGGAATTGTTTTGTGGATTTGTGAAGCAATCAAGATTATATGGAACCATTACAAAGAATTTATTATCAAATTTATTCTTAAGTATTGTCTTGTGGATTTGTTGGTTTGTGGGTATATTTCACAGGAGTTTATGGGACTGACTTGTCATTCTTAAATGTAGGACATGTGTTTGATAAACAAGGAAAATCGAAGCAAAAACGATATTGTCCACACTTCTGGTTCAAAGCGTTTCCAACAATGCAGTGTGGAAGAGGCATGTGCCAACGATCTTGGGAAGTTCAAAAGCATTTTTTGGTGTAAAATGTCATTTCTAATGAGTTCTTGTGAATTTACTGTTTGGATTTTGATGAATTTAGTTGATTTGGTTGTTAGATTAGATGATGTTCTAACATGAATTGCTTCAACTATGCCTTTTTATTATACTAATTTTATACATGATATCATGCTAAGTGGTTCTGGTTAAATACATGTTTTCTGGCTTAATCTTTTTTCTAGTCACCTTTCTCAATTTTTTTTTTGTTACACTATGCATATAATAGATCAAGTTTACATATGTTTTCTTGTTCAAGTATGATATACAATAACCTCTATTTGTTACACTATGATTTAAAATTGATTTCTTGGGGATATTCAATTTTTAAATGGACTCAAATCTATAAAGTTTTTATTTATTTATTTTCCTTGCATTGTTTTTCTCTAATACATGTCTAGTCCTTGATAAAGCTATTTTTATACTAACTTTGTCTAGCATTATTCATAAAGCATTTATTTTTAATAAGTTACTTCAGATGAGTATGGTGGACATACTGTTATATTAAGACATTAGCTTGGAATCCTAGAGAGTATACGTTCATAGTATATTTAGAGAAAAATTTGTGCTTGCTAACATGCATCTGTTAAGATTGGCTGAGAAATTTGTTCTACAATTTACTTTAATGCATATTTTGGAAGGTTTAAGCTTTTAGGATCATGTGAACACTAAACAATACATGTGAACACTAATGCAAATAGTGACAGAATGTCAAAGGAGAAGAGAGAGGGAATGTGCCTCAATACTAAAAAACCCTCGACTTTTATTCTTTGAATTAATTCTCTTCTTAATGGAATACTTTATTACTATATGCTTTCTATTTGCTCCTAGTTAAATTCTTAATTAATGTATGATTTCTATTTGTTTTGTCAAACGGTAGAAAGAGAAGACATGTTATAACTCTAGTAGAATCAAATTATTTGACATCACCCATGTGCAAACTAATGGGCAAGTAGTAAATAAACCAACACAAGATACATTGGTGTGAAATCTTCTAATTATATTAATATAGCTAGTATATTTTTATGTGGTTTTGGCAAGTATACAATTACTTTTCTTTTTAGATGGCATTAAGGAATCTCACTATTCAAGTGAATGAGGGGACATTTCAAATATCTCAAGACCAAATGTTTGTGGAGGTGTTTAGACTTGAGCGTCATGGATAAGTTCGTGGCTATGGGGCTGGAGTCACTCCTACCAAGTTATGGGATTTCTCCTCATCTAGAATGCATGAACTTGAGAAGTGACTCCAAAAATCTGAACACAAACGTTTAGAGGCTGATGCAGAGTTGAAAGAAGAAGTAAAGCACCTCAAAAGCATGCTTGAACAACAAGCTAGTCAAATGGTAGAAAAAGGAAGACATTTTGAGGAACAACAAGCTAGTCAAATAGCAAAACAAAGAACAAATTATGACAATATGATAATGCAAATGTTGAGTTATATTACCTCATAATTAGCTCAATCTAGTAGTGATTACTAGGTATGAAGATCAACTCAAATAAATATAAAATTTGTGGAGTTATGCTACTATCTTAGACAAAGGAAATATGTTTCTGAAATATTCTTTTGTAATCTATGTTTGTGTTCTAGTTTTAGTTTTAGTGTTTTTTTCTTCATCTTCTTTCTATTTCATCTTTTGTTTCTTTGATTGCTACTTTCCCTTTGCTTTTGGTTGTGTTTACTGCCTATATGATGGGAATCTGCCAAACTTGGTACAGATTGTAGACAAAATTTCAACTTAAAGTCATTTTCTTTTCAAATTTGATAGCTTTTGTGCGGATTTTACAAATTAGTGAAAGAAAATCAAATGGGTAATTAGGGACTGGAATTAGTATTTATAAGTGGAACTTTAACTTGTGGGGTGTGTTTGAATTGGATTAATCTATGAATGTTTGTGTGTTTTTGAAAAAAATTGGAACTTTCCCATGTGTTTGGCTTTATGTGGAATAACAAATTATGTGATGAAGTTAGAAGAACTTGTATTTTAGACTGTCAATCTTGAATTTTGGGTCCACTGAGTTTGTTTAATTTTGATATTGAGGCTATGTGATTTGCTACAAAAGGAACTGGAGTTACTTGTTTGTGTGATTTGAAATGGAAATTGGAATGTGAGTTTATACAAGAATTAACATTAAACCTTGGTTGTAAATATCTCACTTCCCATAAATATGTTAGTTTCCTTCTTCCTGTATAAATGATATGCCCTGGTTGTAAATATAAGGGCTTATGAATGTCTTTGACCTTGAATACCCATTTTAAGTTTAAGCCCTGGTGCATTACCATTTTGAAATTTGGATTTGTGTATTATTTGAGTTTATATTAAGCAGTTGTTTTGGATGATGAGGGTTCTCCTATGGGGAAAAAATATAGTATTTTGCAGGCTTTGGTTGTGGGTGATGGTGTTGAGAGCAACGGTGGTAGGATTTATGGTGGTGGTACTGGTGGGAGAGGATCAGATGGTAGAGATGGAGGTGATGTTGATGGTTTAGGGTTTTTCGAAAGTAATAATCATGGTAGTTAGCACTAATGCTTACTACCAAAATATGATTGAAGCAAACCTTGACAATACAATTTTGCTTGGAAATTATGCAAAATTCTTGAAAGAGGTAATAAAAAGAGGAGCTTCTTTGCAAATTTTTTAAGTTAAATTATAGAATTTAAGTTCTTGACTTCTTTTTTGGTTGCTACAAAAATTTAGGAATGATAAAATAAATGATCATGTGACTCATTGTTTAGAATACTTAATATATAAAGTAAAAAATTTTGTTTGGAATTTAATGATTTCTTTTAACATGTGAATAGGTTCATGAAGATTTTGGAAAAGCAGAGGAGTGTTGTGGAAGAGCAATTTTGGCTAACCCAAGTGATGGAAATGTCTTACCTCTTTATGTTGATTTGATATGGCAAACAAAGAAGGATGCTGGTCAAGCTGAGATTTGTTTTGATCAAGCTATTAAAACTTCCCCAAACGACTGGTAAGAAAGCCAACTTTGTATTGGTTGTTCTACATTAGACTTTTGATGTATTTTGTTTTGATTAATCTATTAAAACTGCCCCTGACGATTGGTAAGAAGGCCAACTTTGTATTTGGTTATAGTACATTAAAATTTTGATATATTTGGTTAGAGTATATTTGACTTTTGATGTATATGGTTGTAGTATGTGGTTTTTGTGCATGATTGTGGTTTTAAAAAAAAAAAAAAAAATCATATTTTGAGGGTCAGGAAACCCTTAAATAACCTCATTTATCAAGGGTTGTACATTTAAATCTTTTAACCCTTGGTTATTTATAATTTTCCCAAGAGTCGGCAATCCCCAACGAAAGATAAAGCACTTGTTTTGAGGGCCACGAAGGCCGTCAAAATTTCATTTTCAATGGTGTAAGTTTCGAAGCTTATCAAGGGTCAGTTAGATTCTTAAAAAACTTTTCTCGAGGTTTTTTAATACATTTTTGAAGGATTTTGGCCCTTGAAAAAGCCAACTTTGTTGTAGTGGATGTGTATATGTGTTTTGCATGTTGATCTTCCTAGCTACTTGCCAAGGATTCCAACTAGCTTTGATATTAACCCAAGATTTGAAGTAATGGTGTTTGTTTCATGATAATTTACCTTTTATTATTACGTCAAATACCAATTAGTTTTTTTTTTTTTTTTTTTTTTGGTGTGGGAGAGATTCAAATCTAAATTCCTTATTCTATAATAGAGACTTTTCCAATTAAACTAACTACAACTTACAAAGATATACTTGTTTTTTGTCATTCAAAGGATGTCACAACACAGTGTCGAGTAGAGGCTAAATTGTGAGCATCTTTAACATGAATATTAAGATGCTTTTTTTTTACCCACCACAATAGTTCTTTTCTTCTTTAAATCCTCTTCATAGCTTCATTATTTGTAGTACATTTGATAATTAATTATCTATATAGTCTCCACAATGTTGGGTGATGTAATACCAAGAGCTTTGTGCCTCAATCGGTATTTCTTGATGTTTCTAACGTAGATATTTAGGATTTAAATTTCTCATCCCCCATTATAACAATCCAATAAAAAAATGTTCAATAATGCAATTGATATGAATTCATAATGATGTTTGTTGAAGATAATATTCCAAAAGGCCCAATTAAGTGTAAAACTTATTTAGGGCTATCCTAGACCATGTAGTTGCTATATATATCTCACCAAGGTGTTGTATATTCATGTACTTCATCATATATTAAAAATGTAGCTAGTGTTGACTCAATAGGTGAGGCAAATAGGCAACAGCCTAAGGTCATAATGAAAAAAGGCCCCTAAATTTTTACTAAGAGCAATATCCTTGTACCAATTGAAGTATTAATTAAGCCCCAAATATTCACAAATAAATAAAAAGTATTTTTTTAATGAAAAACTAGTTAATCTCCCCCACACAAATAGTGAAAGAACTCATTAATTTTCCACTAGTAAATAAATTTATACTCAAATCTTATATAAAGATATCAAATATATAATTTTATTAAAATTTTCAATCATAATTTTTTAGTATTTGGTTGCTTCACTTTATAAATAATGTTCATTTTAGTTGTGTAATCATTGAGTAATACAAAGAATTCATTTTAATTTTTAATTTTGCAACTAAAAAATAGATTTTAAATGAAAAAAAAAAACCAAAGTTTATTAAATCTTTTTTTAATATTCAAAATATAAGAATAAGTCCCACTTAAAGTAGTAGTCCTAGGTTCCAAAATGCCTTAAGCCGATGTGAGCCGATTGGCTCCAGAACCGCATAACTCTTCCTATTTTTTTCTCATTGTTAAGGACATATTTTATGTAATTGGCTAATCCTTTGATAAAATGCGCTTTATTTGTAATTGGGCAAATTTAAGATGAGTTTAGTATTTCAAGAAACATGTTGTTCAAACCAAGTATTAAAGCCACGAAGATTGGACCAAGAAACAAGCGAAGAAAAGCTATTCATTAAAACTCGACAGATACCTCGACAAAAAATCTATCGAGACTTAATGAAGGAAGCTTGACATAAGTTGAATCTATCGAGACTTACCAAATCAGAATTTCCAGATCTGATTTTTGGCCTATGCTGAAATATTTGTGTAGAGTTCCTTTTCTTACAACCCTAGATATATATAAGACTTATTTTAAAGGCCGTCACATAGAGAACATATGAAAAAGTGATCGAGTGCCTTATTCTCTCTGAAAGAAGTTACTGCGTCTTTGCGCCTTAAGGTTTTGTAACCAAGTGCTTTTTGATCTTTATTGTTGATGAAGTGAAGAACTTTGTAGCCAACAACATCTTCTTCAAGTTGTTGAAGTTAGTCACGTACTAGGATCCGTGCATTATTGGTTAGTCACGTACTGAGATTCATGCAAAAGTATCGCGTTCATATATTGAAAAGTTCAGAGGTTCTGAAGTGATAGAAGGTTTCTGCTGTAAGTTTTTCTACGAGGATTGTAGAGTCTAAGGACAAAGGTTTTGTACTAGATCTAAAACTTCTCTTTACTATAGTAAATTGCTTTTTGGGAAGGTTTCCCCTAATGGCGACTCTAGGAATTTTGTTTAAGGGGGTCATTACAAAATTTTAATAAAAATAGAACTTGAATATATTGAGTTATGGAAAGAAAAAAAAATTATATATAAAGTTTTACAATTTTATTCTACAAGTTTTCAAATTTTGAATGTTATATGATAGTTCATTATGAATATCTATTGCTAATATGGGTAGCTATGAGTCTATGATCATTTTATTTTGTTAAGTTTGTTTAACATATTTTTATCTTTATACTGTTGTTATTATTTATTTGACTTTGTTTTCATAAAAATATTTTAGACTAAATGACTAATCTCAACTCATTGCCTCCGTATTAATTATTGACGCACATAATCACACTTATTTATACGTAAATTATACATTACATGTGTACTTCACCAATTAAATGCTTGAACAATCATTAACTTTACAATTGTTTTATTGAATTTTACTAACTTTATTACAAAAAGTTATTATAATATGATAACAATACACACACATGTTAAAAAAACCTTCTCTATTTCTTAATTATTAAATTATATACAGTTATATTATATTTATATTGTACATATAAATATCCACACACATTATAATTTACACAAATACGTAACATTATAACAAAAAGTAATGTACACAATCAATATTAAACACACTCACACACACATAATATAAATTTATAAAAAAGAATTACACTTACAATTCACAAACACTTGCTTTTTATTCAGCTTTTCAAAAAAAAAAAAATTTACTCTTTATTCTTAGAGTTGAAAATACTTGTAATAAAGATGTGCAAAATTTAAGTCAGAGTGTGTAAAAAATATATTTTTAAAAATAAATTAAAGTATTAAGCTAACAAAATATATATATATATATATATATAGTTTTTTCTTTTGAAGTCAGTGGGTTCATTTGAACCCCCTGAATATGCTTTACCGCCGCCCTTAGTTTCTCCTTGGGATTTTTACTATGAAACTATTTTGTTTCATTAGTTTTCTTGAATCATTATATCTTGTCTTATTTATTTTTCCGCTATGCATGATATTTACATAATATTGATGTCAGTTTGTTTTAATAAAGTTTATTCATAATAAATTTAATTAACAATTTAGATTTAAAACTTGTTAATTTTATCAATCGGGGTCTAAATTTTCTAACACCCATCTCTTATTGCTTCCACTTATCTCTATCTCAATCTCTACAATATCAAACTGTGATGCTCCACGCGTCACAAATCCCAACACCCCTCTCTTATTGCTTCCACTTATCTCTATCTCAATCTCTACAATATCAAACTGTGCTGCTCCACGCGTCGCAAAACCAATCAACTAATGTAATGTCTTTATAATGCCAACTTAGAAACCAAAGGATCGCATGAGGGGTGAGGTCCACCAAAAGCGGTGGCAACTGTATATGCGGGAGTTGCTCTGTGATAAATATCTCTGTCCGACCAAAACAAAGATATATATCCGTACCAACTAGACTAGTAACTGTGCACTGGCTGAGTCCATCATCAAGAAGCTTAGTAGTATATATATAGTAATAAATACACTGTATAGTATATTATATATAGAGGTTGATTGCAATGTTGCACATGCAATCAGCTAAAAAGAAGTATTAGCAAAGAAAGTATGGCTTCTAAACCAGGAATTCTCCATGATTCTACATTTTTAAAAAAATGTCCGCATCTAAGACACGATACCACATCATGTGGGCGGATAGCGTGTAAAGGTAGTTTGAGGAGATAGTATATACCCTGGCTTGTTTTAGGTGTATATGCCATCTATCTCGTAGCAGGTTGGTCTCATAGATGTGTAGGACTCATTTGTTATACATAAATAACCTTATTTATCAAGGGTTGTACATTTAAATCTTTTAACCTTTGGTTATTTATAATTTTTCTAAGGGTCGGCAATCCCCAATAACAGATAAAATACTAGTTTTGAGGGCCACGAAGGCTGTCAAAATTTTATTTTTCACAGTATAAGTTTTGAAGGTTATCAATGGTTGGTTAGACTTTTAAAAAACTTTTCTTGAGATTTTTTAATACATTTTTAAAGGATTTTGGCCCTTGAAAAAAGCAAACTTTGTTGTAGCATGTGTATATATGTTTTGCATGTTGATCTCCCTAGCTACTTGCCAAGGGTTCCAACTAGCTTTGATATTAACCCAAGATTTGAAGTAATGGTGTTCGTTTCATGATAATTGACCTTTTATTATCACGTCAAACACCAATTAGTTTTTTTTTTTTTTGTAGGACGAATTCAAATCTAAATTCCTTATTCTTTAATAGAGATTTTTCCAATTAAACTAACTACAATGTACAAAGATATACTTGTTTTTTGTCATTCAAAGGTTGTCACAACACAGTGTCGAATAGAGGCTAATTGTGAAAATCTTTAACATGAATATTAAGATGCTTGTTTCTTTTTTTTTTGAGAAACCACCCTCGCAAAAAGGGGAGGGGGGGGGGGGAATATCATTGAACTAATTCAGAGCAATGTACATCCTTCACCCCTGGAGGAACATCCTCCATCCAGGATTGGAAATGAGAAAAGTTACAAGCCATTCTAGCCAGCCCATGGGCTACTTTATTGCCCTGTCTACGAGTATGACTAAAGACCACATTCCTAAGAGCTAAAGACATCAACTTGATATCCTTGATAATGTGACCGAAGCTGTAAGAAGGGAGACCACCATTGTTAAGAGCTCTAATAATAACCTCTGAATCACCTTCCACTATCACCTTGGTAAAGCCGAGATCCTTTGCAAAGCAGAGGGCACCCCGGGCTACCAACACTTCCACCATCTTCATTGTTAAGACGCTTGTTTCTTACCCACCACAATAGTTCTTTTTCTTCTTTAAATCCTCTTTATACCTTCATTATTTGTAGTACATTTGATAATTAATTATCTATATAGTCTCCACAATGTTGGGTGGTGTAACACCAACAACTTTGTGCCTCAACTGGTATTTCTTGATGTTTCTAACGTAGATATTTAGAATTTAAATTTCTCATCTCCATTATAACAATCCAATAAAAAAAAATGTTCAGTAATGCATTTGATATGAATTCATAATGATGTTTGTTGAAGATAATATTCCAAAAGGCCCAATTAAGTGTACAACTCGTTTAGGGCTATCCTAGACCATGTAGTTCCTATATATATATATATATATATATATATATCTCACCAAGGTTTTGTGTATTCATGTACTTCATCATATATTAAAAATGTAGCTAGTGTCGACTCAATATGTGAGGCAAATAGGCAACAGTCTAAGGTCATAATGAAAAAAAGGGCCCTAAATTTTTACTAATAGCAATATCCTTATACCAATCGAAGTATTAATTAAGCTCCAAATATTCACCAATAAATAAAAAGTATTTTTTTAATTAAAAACTAGTTAAAGAAGATTATTTTCATTAGATGTGGCAACGATTATTCGTTTTTCGTAATTTTAGAGTGTAGAACTCATTTAATCTCCCCCACACAAATTGTGAAAGAACTCATTAATTTTCTACTAGTAAATAAATTTATACTCAAATTTTGTTTAAAGATATCAAATATATAATTTCATTAAAATTTTCAATCATTATTTTTTAGTATTTGGTTGCTTCACTTAATAAATAGTGTTTATTTTAGTTGTGTAATCATTGAATAATATGATGAATTCATTTTAATTTTTAATTTTGCATCTAAAAAAATAGATTTTAAATGAAAAAAAACCAAAAGTTAATTAAATCTTTTTTTAATATTCAAAATATAAGAATAAGTTCCACTTAAAGTAGTCATCCTAGACTCCACAATGCCTTCAACCGACGTGAGCCGATTGGCTTTAGAACCGCGTAACTCTTCCTATTTTTTTTTCCCTCTCTTATTGCTTCCACTTATCTCTATCTCAATTTCTACAATATCAAACCGTGACGCTCCACGCGTCACAACCCAATCAACTAATGTAATGTCAACGTACGAACCAAAGGATCGCATGAGGGGTGAGGTCCACCAAAAGCGGTTGCAACTGTATATGCGGGAGTTGCTCTGTGATAAATATATATGTCCGACCAAAACAAAGATAGATATCCGTAGCGACTAGACTAGCAACTGTGCTCTGGCTGAGTCCATCATCAAGAAGCTTAGTAGCATATATACAGTAATAAATACACCGTATAGTATACTATATATAGAGGTTGATTGCACTGTTGCACATGCAGCCAGCTAAAAAGAAGTATTAGCAAAGAAAGTATGGCTTCTAAACCAGGAATTCTCACTGACTGGCCTTGGAAACCTCTTGGTAGCTTTAAGATGGTGTTCTTAGCTAATCTCTCTTCTTTTTTTTTTTTTTTTTTGCTTGGAAAATCTAATGTTTCACATACTCGGTGAATGCATATAATGTCAATACTTTCACACCAGGTGTCTACATTTTTAAAAAATGTCCGCATCTAAGACACGATGCCATGCACATCATGTGTGCGGATAGCATGTAAAGGGAATTTGAGGAGATGGTATACTCTGTCATATACACCCGAAACAAGATATAGTTTTTCAAGTCTGAGACAATTGAAGCCCACTCTCTCTTTTTCTCTTACACACACTAGATTTTCTTGTTAAATGTAGCATAATGGGCCATGTGACAGAAGGGACGCAAGTTTAGCCAGGCGTTGAGGGTGGCAATTAAGTTTTTCTTGAAATTACTTTACTAGGGTTTAACACCTTAATACCTTATTGTTTGGTACACCATCGCTGTATATATCAACAAGTTTGTGTGACCAACGTAAGAAAACTAGGAAGAAAGTAAAAAACCGTACTCTTGACATTGTTTCTTTAGGATAGCTGTTAACATTCTTTTATTTTTGATGAGGTTATTAACATGCAGATGATGGATCAAATTCAAGTTCAATCTTTCTAACATTTGTACGTAGGAACTACTTATAAGACAAATTGAAAACGACCTAATATATTCTGGCTACGTTTTGATAATATATATGACTAAATTAAATGGTTTGCATTTTTTATGCTAACTTCTCGTGGTTTAATTGTATCATAGTATTTGATCTTGGCTCCTTGGGCTGTACAAGGCATATACTCATTCATAGTCAAGGAAGAGAGTGAAAGGGACCTAGGCAACTTTCTCATACTTCCTTTTCTGTTATGGAGGATGCTCCACAACCAGATATGGATTTCTCTTTCACGTTATCGAAATGCGAAAGGCAGCAACTTACTTGTTGACAAGAGTCTTGAATTTGAACAAGTTGACAGAGAGCAAAATTGGTCAGTGCACAATATATATGCATCAATATAAGCACCAATAAGTATAGGGATAAATTTTTTCTTTTTACAGTCTTTTACATAATTATTGACATAATCTACTGTAATTGGTATTGTATAATAAAAGTTGTGTCAACAATGGATTCATGTAAAACTAATGTGTTTTTTATCACAACTTATTCTCTTATCAATTTATATATATAAAATGAATGGTGTTTATTTCACACATACTATTGCACACAAAGTACATACACTCACTTTTTTTTGCATTGAATTCGTGGCCTGTGAATTTTGTGTGCATTATTTTTTACGTTAAAAAATTATGTCCCTAAGGACCCTAACATTACTCAAATAAACATATGTATGTAGTCAAAAGCTTTTTAACTTAACTGACATCTCATAATGTTTCTAATGGAAATATTTAGAGTAAAACTCTTCTCCCCCAACTATCAAACTATTCTTCTCTAAGATCATACAATTTGCCACAACTTGATGATATGATCGATTGTGATTGATGAAAAATCACTTTTACATGAACTCGTTACTATTTTTTTTTTTTTTTTCATCATTCATTATCGATCCCTTCATAGTTGTACCACAAGAATTGCATGTACCACAAAACATTTTCTATTGACAAAAGCTAATGAACATAAAAGTTAAGTACAGATTGTAATTGTCTAAAGTGTGTGTGTGTGTTTTTTTTTTGTTTTTTTGGTTATATTAAACTTCCGGATAGGGATGATCAAATATTACTCGGTGGAATCGTATACTACCTATTCAGCAGCATGGTACAGAGAGCTTCACACTTGCCCATTTGGAGAATAGAAGGAATAATTATATTAATTCTACTTCATGTGGGACACGGTGGAATTTCTTTACTACTGGCTTCATAGAGGATTACACCACCGTTACCTTTACTCTCGCTACCATTCTCACTGTGGCCACCATTCTTCAATTGTCACAGAGCCTATGACTTGTGAGACCTATTATATTTATTATCATGCTTGTTGGTAAAATATGAATTTTATCTACTAATACTTCCCCTTAAATGTATGCAAATAGGTGGGAGATTTTCAGATTCAAAAATAGAATGCTCATTTTTATAATTACCTTAAATTAATAATTGATCTTAACATTGATAATTAAGACAATAATAAATTAGCTATTTATTAAGATAATAAAAATTTACTACAACTTGATGATATAATTGATTGTGTGTTAGAACTAAAGTGTGTTTGTTTATGTAGGAGTAGAAGATAGTTTAGGATATCAGAAATCTTGTAGCTCAACTGGACTTCGTCTTAGCATTTCCAATAGAAATATTTATGAACCCCAACTCCAACTAAGAACGTTTATAATTTTATAATTGAGTTTGAACCCATAGAGAAAGCAAAGAGAAAGGAGAGGAAATATTCAAATTAATAACTTGTACTTTATGAGCCATGGGCTATGTCATTCATGTTATGCTAGGTGTTAAAGGTTCAAGAAATGCCTTTTTACACTTTAAAAAATCAAATCAAGAAACTCTCTGGCATCAAGTCTCAAGGTAAACGGTTAAGAATACCATAGGATGGGTGGGTTGGATGCCAAGTGTGTTTACTATTTGTAGGAGTGAAAGATATATAGTTTAAGATTTTTAACTTCAATAACATAAGTTTCTCAAAAAAAAAAAACACAACTTGTTGGTTTACTATTTTATGGAAAAAATGCTACAATTACTATCAATATTACTATAAACTACTTACAAAATAATGTGATAATACATGTTATTGATGTCACTTCAACAGCACAATAAAAAAGAACCTGCATGGCGAATGATCTTTTATATAAATTTCCTGTATGGAATTATTGCATGTAACATAGCTAGGCTTAGCTGTTTTAGAGCCATTAATGATTGGAGAGAGAGAGAAATGGAGAGTTAAAAATAATTTTTAATCTCATAAATTCCACATCAATAATAAATTGAATTTTAGATTTTTGCAAATTTTTATTTTTATTTTTATTTTTTATTTATAGAGTTTTAATTTATGACGTCTGCTTCTGATGCTAACTCTTTATTACAACTTACAGTATCCATAATTTTTCTGATTGCCTTCTCATTCTTATATTTCTTCTTATGGCAGCTGTCACTTATCCATTTGCCGAGCACATAGCATATTTTATGCTCTTCACAATACCATCGGCGACTATCATTTTTCAGGAACTGCTTCTTTGGCTTCCGTTTTTGGTTATGTTACTTATATAGACTTGATGAACAACATGGGTCACTGTAATTTTGAATTTATTCCAAAGTGGCTGTTCTCCATCTTTCCCCAACTTAAGTATCTCATGTACACTCCTTCGTAAGTTTAAAACCTTATTTTCCATATAAGTCTATTTATGTTAGTTCACAGTTAAAAGGGTAATGTTAGGATCATAATTTTTATTACAAATCACATGGTAAATCGTGAATGGTGGAGTTGTAAACCCACTACTCTTACTCCACTACTCACAATTTATAGCGTGAGTAAGTTGTGGTAAAAGTTATAGTCCTAGTATTTTTTTTGTTAAAATGAATACCAATGTTATTAATGTTTTCATGAGAGTTTATTAAAAGTCAAATGCAATAATTTCTTTCTCAAAAAGAAGAAGAAATAATTTAATAATAACTCAAAGCATGATTTATGATTGAGTTTAAATTCTATAAGGATGATGAGGTGTACACCCCTTGATTTACACCCACCAATAAAAGAATGCCACATCATCATTTACAAAAAAATTGAATACAACTTCCCACACACTATAACAGCCTATTTTAATATCCTATTTGATTTGTGAAATATGATATTAAATAGATGTGTAGTAAAATATACTGAATTTTAAGTAAAAAACTGATGTAATAAGCTTTTATTGTAGGGTATGCCACATTCTTATTAAATTCAGACTCTTTATGATTTATTCTAAAAGAAAATATATTCTCACAATTTGAAGATACAAAGGATACTTGTGCACAAAATTTATCCAATATATTGTCTATATCACTTTTTGGTTAATAACATGTTTTCCTATTGCTACATCGCCTTTTTTTTTTTTTTTTTTTAAATGCCATGACATGCCAAACTAGCCATATCATAGCCACCTGGAGATGGTGCCCTCTACTGCTATAGGTAAACACGGATTAGAAAATGAGAAAAGAGTAGAACTTGACTAAATTAACTATTTTAGTTTAGTTAGTACAATTTTAAAATAACTATTAATTTCTAGAATGAACAATAAATTTCACAATTTTTTTTTCTTCATAATTGCTAATGTGGCAGGCTGTCACTACAAAATACGAAGCTTATAGTGGTGATTTCAAAACGTCGCTATAGGTCCATTTAGTGTTCATTGTTAAACATGCTTCTACACTATTAAACACAATTTATCACTTTCAATTTTGCAAAAAAAATTATGAAAGTTGTTTTGTTTGTAACATTGTTGTTAAAAAAAATCAAAACATGATTGTAACAAGGGAAAATTTTCGTTTAAAAATTTAAATGGAGAGATATGATTAAATGTTTGATATTATAGTTATCACTCTTTGCATCATACAAAATTTCGGACCAACTACTCACTATTTATGCCTCTCTATGATTACATCTACGGTACCATGGACAAATCCTCCGATGCACTATATGAAACTTTTCTCAACAAAAAGGAAGAAGTGCCCCACGTAGTGCATCTAACTCACCTCACAACACCAGAGTCAATCTATCATCTGCGGCTTGGATTTGCTTCTTTTGCCTCTAGCCCTCACATTTCAAAATAGTACATGTGGTTAATGTGGCCCATGACATTATTGTCTAAGATTTTAACTTGGATATATGGTCGAACATTTGTGGTTGAGAGGCATCGTTTCAATAAGCTCAGTTTACAAACTTGGGTCATCCCCAAGTATAGCATACAAGTAAGAAAAAATTTCACCACTTTTTCTGTTATCGTTCTGTTTAAATTTAATTTCTTCCTTTTTCTTTTTCCCCAACTTTGGCCAACATTTTATTTATCTACTTGATGCCACAGTACTTTTTGCAATGGCACAATGACTCTATCAATTATTTAATTGAGCAAGCCATACTTGAAGCTGATAAAAAGGGCATTAAAGTGTTCAGTCTAGGTCTCATGAACCAGGTAAGTGTTAGTTTTCTCTTATTCTTTTTTTTTTTTTTTTTTTATCTATCTTTTTTCTTTTCTTTTCATATATGCACTGGTCAGATAAAATTTTTTTTCCCCTTTGGTGGTGCACTTGGAGACAAGTAGACAACAATATGAACGCATATAAATCAATGATCTGGTGACCAGAAAGAACATTTAATTTAGACTACTATATGAATTTCTGAAAATTCATAGCAACTTTTGATCAGCTATATAGAAAGCTCCTAAGATACTTTACAAACTCTAAAAGAAAAGGTGATTGCAAACAATGATGATTTCTTTTGTTATAATTATGATTAAATAATTAAATAAACAATTTCTTAACAATTTACATAAACTTTTGAAAATGGTTTATCTCCCATTGTATTAGAGACCAAGTGGTCCTAAGTTCGAACCTATTTTTTATCTCTCATTTATCCTAAAACTTGCAAATATTATTAGAAAAATAGTCCAATGGACATGAAAAAATATACCAAAACCAATTAACCAATAAGCATTATTGAGATAAATGGTTGAGTGGGCTTGACATTAATTTATAATGAACCCAAACCAACCAGTCCAAAATATTCAAACCCATCACCTGTGGTTTGGTAATTTGGATCAATTATTTTAGCACCTACCGCTTAGCTTGGGTTAATGGTTTTTCAGCCCATTGAGGTCAGTTTGAGTTTTTTAAAAAGGGCAATGATACATTGATAATCTTAGTCTCTTACACTCGGTTTTTTTTTTTTTTTTTAAATTTATTTATTATTATTATTATTTATTTATTTTATTTTATTTTACTGATACATTCACTTTTATGCATTAAAATGTGAATATAAATTATGGATATTGATGTAAAATAGTGGATGTAAATGAGTGTAAGAGGGTATTTTCCTTTTGGAAAAACCCCTTCAAAACCAACCCGGTCACACCCCTAGGTTGGTTCTCTCTCTCCCCATAAAGTTTAAGACTCAAGTGATGCTAGGGATACTATAATTTTAATATATTAACCATACAAATTGATTTGTCAACTTTTAAACACAAGATTAAAAAAAAAAAAGATTAGATATTTATTTATTATGCTATTTTTTTTATATAATATTTATTATTTTATTGATATGACATCTATCATATTATCACTACCTCGCTAATTTGTAAATATAATGTAATAATATTAGTAGGAGTTTTTACATTTTTTTTTCTTAAAATTTTTGCAGGGTGAGGAACTCAATGGTTATGGTGGGCTATATGTCCAGAGGCATCCTCAGCTGAAAATAAAGATAGTGGATGGATGTAGAGCCTTGCATCTGCCGTAGTGCTAAATAGCATTCCCAAAGGAACAACACAAGTGCTCCTTCGAGGCAAAATCACTAAGGTTGCTTCTGCCATTGCATTTTATTTATGCAAACGAGGCATTCAGGTATATATGTTTAACATCTAATTAGATTCATGTAATTTTATTAAAAAAAAAAAAAATTAGATTCATGTAATAATTTTTTTCAAAAAAAAAAAAAAATACATGTAATAATAAGACCGAAACCCATAGTTGAAAAATTAATTTGATATCACAATTAAAGTGCAGCACAAATATTTATTCTTTTTTTCCCACCACCAAAAAAAGGTTTAGATTAATTCATGGTATTCGAGCTTTTTTTTTTTTTACCGAAAAATAAAAAATCTACCTTGCTGATACAGTTTTTTTGAAATTATAATAAAAAGCTTGTATCTAATAATATTTTATTGTATAAATAATTTGAAAATCTAATGGTTGGATTAAATATTCTCTATATTTTTAATACGCATGCCAAATTTCATATTAATCAGACATTATTTACTATTTGACTCATAAACCGATTTTTCATGTATAATTTTAAAATACAAAAACTTGCATTTTAATATTTTGATTAATGACCTAATTATTGATTTTTAATTATATTGAAATTTTGTAAGTAAAGCGAATATACGAAGATAATAATGTAAGGATTTATCAAAATAATTGAGTCGTGTAACTCTGTCTCTCTCTCTCGTGTTCAGTGTGATAGGAGAACTACATTATGTTGTGTAGTTGGATTTTATTAATGAACGACGTACATCATGCTTTATGCAGTGGTGTGGTGCTGTAGTCGGTTTAATGGTACAACCATTTATGAACTTTGATTTTTTAAGAAAAGCTCAAAGACGGAATAGCTTACAATTATTTTGGGATGAAATAGGCCAAAAACAAGGTAAACTACTGCTTTTACCTTCTAACCTGACCTCATTTTAGGTGGCTACATTACATGAGGACGAGTACATGAAGCTTAACAAAGCCTTGGACAAGAAGTCTGAGAGTAGTTTGATCCTTTCAAAAACCTATGCTCAAAAGGTGAACCATCAAATATTTAAGCCTATGCTCAATTATTCTTAAATATTTGAACTACTCTTTCCTAATTTGTACATAGATGAACATGCCACACGCTAAAACATTCTAATATCTAGCTAGAAATGGATTTTTCAACCATGAACAACATAAATAACACTACAAAGTTTTACAAATATGGTTAGTAGGAGATGGATTGACTAAAGAAGAACAGTTGAAGGTGCTGAAGGGAACATTATTTATTCCCTAATCACAATCGCCACCAAAAAAATATTGTAAGGATTGCATGTACCATTTCACACCAGCAATGTTGATTCCCCCTTCTCTTGAGAATATATACTCTTGTGAGGTTCGTAATGTTAGATTAAATAAATGAATAAATTTATTATTTCCTAATAGCTTAAATTTTTAAGAGAATTAGTAATTTAATATAGTATTAGAGTAAGAAATTTTGAGTTCAATTTTCGGTGTTCATCTTATCTTCTATTTAAATTTACACGTGTTAGGCCCTACTCAATTCAATATTACTATTAATGGGAATTTTGTGCTAAGAATCAGTCACTCCCTTTCTTTTGAAATTTAATGCTGAATGACATTATTATTTTAAATTTGATTTTTCCAATCACTTTGCTTATGGAAACTTTGAAATATATGGGTACAGAACTGGTTGCCAAGAAGGATGATGAGTGCATGGCGTATAGCTGGGATAGTGCATGCATTAGAAGGATGGAATGAGCATGAATGTGGTTACACAATGTCCAACATGCAGAAAGTTTGGTAAGCGAGTCTTCATCATGGATTTCAACCTTTGATGCTCTCCGATGAATCTTCATAAATATGAGACTTGTGCAATGGATAACGCATTTTCAAACATTTTGTAATACTTTATATTATGTCTCATATAACAATACTATGTGATATAATATTCGAGAAACCATCTTAATTTATTATTACATGTTCTTTATAATATTACATGTCATTAGAAGCTAGGATAATAAAAAATACGAACCAATTGCTTGAATGAATTGAAAATAATTTAATTATTTCCACTCATTTATTCATACAATTATCTTTTATCTTTTTGATTGGTGTAAATAAATTAAGTTGCTATTGTCTTTTTCTATACCATGTTCAATTATTATTATTATTTTTATTTGGTTCGAGTGGAGGCCCATTAAAAATAATGGGTACGTAACATGAGATAACTCTAAACTCCCTCATGCAGCTCTTCCTCGCAGGTAAGGCGAATTCTAAAATTCCTTTATTAGTTGAGTACCCAAAAAAAAAAAAAAATTCAGTTTAGTCAATTGACATTCATGTTTATATAAAATTTCAAAATAGATATATAGCAATTTGAATAAAAGGTTGGAATGGCTTGTCACATTCTCAATTTCTTCATGATATCCTATTGATACTAGTAATTTTTAGCAATTGCGTATAGGACACTAGTAATTTTTAACAATTGCATGTAGCTAGGTGGTTGGCCTTATAGTAGCCTAAACTACCATATTTGAGTATATTAATTATGAGTGCCCTAAAATGTGACCCATGAATGTTAGTTGGCCTTTTTAGAAACAGTTTGGTGTAGCCAGTCATAAATATGGACTTAGAAATATATTATTAACTCTAGATAGGATGAATAGAGAAGGTGGCTCTTACTTTAGGTAAAAAAAATCACTTGCCTAAACTTGAGTTTTTAGGTATGAGATTGAGAAGATGTTAGGTACTCAGTACCTTCTAATTGAATGGATACGGTTTCCAATCGTGTTTTAAGGACATATTTATTTAATGAACTTAATTACTAAGTGGGTCCATATCATATGCATGCATTTTCTAGACTAAATTGCATCTTCCATATTTTAGAAAGATGAAAAATTATGAGAAGTCTCACTTTTCTTAGAACTAGCATTCTGTAAGGTTGAATTTAATCAACCATCTTGTTGGCTTTATTCCGTGCTAATTTGCTTGTAATTTAAATATTTGGTAACCTTCTATTTAGGTGGGATCATTGTAAGGGTAGTGTGTGAGAAGATGTGAAGAAAAGCTCAAGTATGTGCAAGATGACAGAGTTTTGCGGCTAGGACTCGTGGCTGACTCGTGATTGGCAAGTCGCCAAATGCTGGCACGTGAGAAGCATGCATGGAAGCTGAAGGGTCGTGCCAGCTGTCGCACTACAGGACAAAAGTCCCAGGCTGGCCAAGCCGTTAGCTCGTGGCTTGAACTCACGACTTAGACAAGTCGCGAGGCCAAGCCGCCAATCAGCCCTGTTTGGCAAAAACAGACTTTTCGCATTCCTTTCTCACCCCACTATATATAGACCCTTAAACCCACCAAATGAAGAGAGCTTCCAGAGAGAATGTTAGAGAGAAACCCTAGAGAAAAACAAGATGGATTCATTCACAATCTTTACCTTAGAGACTCTTCAAATTCCTCTATTCTCTCCCTCTCCATTGTTCAATCCTTGAGAGGCTTTTGACCAAATCCTTTTCTCACCATACCCACATTCGTGAGAAGGTTTATTTGGTGCTGTTGGAAAGCAGTTAGGAAAGAACCAATCTATATTGGTTGAAGCTATGGGCTATAGCGGAATCCGGTAAGCTAGAGAAGAAAAAGGTTCCGCGCAACCTCGTTGGAGCAAGAAGCTTGGAGGGCTTAGGTACATCGAGTATATTATGCTTGGAGGGTCTATTGTTGTTCATGTATCCTAACTACATTTTCTAGTGGATTATTGACTGCTTGGAGGGTGGCAGAGAGATTTTACGCCGAGGGCTTCGGTTTCCTCCTCGATAACACATCGTGTGTTGTCTGTTTGTTTGTATCTTCCTTCCCTTTGTCTTTGCCTTATATTTATTGCTGTGGATGTGTTTATATTTGGCTTAGATTAGTTATCAATTCTGTGTTTGGCTTATGCTTATGTTCTGCACATTAATTGTTTGATAATAAGCTAGAATTGATAATTTGTAATTTGGAGTCAAAACGTTCAAGGGTGTTTCATATCCATATTGAACTTTCACATTCTTTCTTGGAAAACCCTACATATATAATCACTCTTGAGAGTGTTTTTAACGTAAATCAAAGGAACAAACACAAGTTAAGAACCATATTCTTAGAGGGCTTTTACAAAAAATGAATTTGTTAAAATTGATTTTGATAGTGTTTTTTCAATAATAAAAGTTTTTTTCCCTACCATAAAATGACCTATCTTATTATTGGAAGGTGGTTTATATTGGTTTTTTTTGGATGTTGGTGTAGTAACTACTAACTAGACCCTGAAATGACCCTAAAGACCACCGTTGCCCATGATTTTGTTGGCAATTTTTCTCAAAGAAAATATGGTTTCAAAGTTTCTATTGTTGCATAGGTACACATAAGGGTCTTCACCAAACTGCACAGACGGTAAAAAGCACACCAAAATTGTTCACAAAATGGCATAATTGCACCACACCACCAAGTAATAGTGTACCATAGCACATGGTGTAGTGTAGTTTTTGGTTTTATAATGAGAAAAATGCACCGCACCTCACCCTTTCTATATATTAATATATTTATTTTTAAATATTAAATATATTATTAATATTTTAATAACCTTAGTTTTCAATATATATATATATACTCCCTCTGTCCCACTTTTTTTGTCATGTTTGAAAAGTCCAACTTTTTAAAATAATATCATTTATTATCTTGTCTACCTTTTAAAAATGTATAAGTTTCCAAAATCACCCTTAAAAAAGTTTATCAAAAAATTGAATTAGTAAATTAATAGGGGTATAATAGGAACATTAGTAAATTAACGACTTTTATTTTTAGAAACATGACAATATTTTGGGACATCTCAAAATAAAATAGAAGACAAAAAAAGTGGGACGGAGTGAGTATATAGTTTAATAACCCTAGCAAGTGTTGATCAGGAAAGACCGTCCAAAATAAATAAAATGTGATATTTACCGTTGTCTCTCTTAATGTTGGTTAGGTTTCCCTGCAAACAAATAGTAAAACTGAAGAGACAAATCATTTTGGTCAGCCAATGGGTTGAAGACTTAAAGTCCATATACGTACGTACGCATGCTTCAACAATGAATGTTGACAAATAGGTTTTTGGTAGATGATTTGTAGATCATTTACTAGCCTAAGAGCTACCTTGATACCTATTCTAATCCACCTAGGGATTCATATTAATTCACCTTGGAGTTGTGTTAATATGTCTTAAGATTTTTCCACCTAGACGTATTAATTCAGCTTAAAATTGAGTAATATCAAGATACTACAATTTTTACAACATTAGTCTTACAAATTGAGATGTCATTGATGAAAAATAATAATAATAATTCAAATATTGATTTTATTATAGTATTTAAGTGAGGACCAATTATATTTCTATTACATCAATTTGTAAGCTTTATATAGTAAAGTGCGTAACAAATATAACATTTTTCATTAGAATAAGTGTCATCCCATTTTGAGATTTTTGTCCACTTCCATGTACATGTTTTAATCCTCCTTTCCCTCAAAATAAAATAGAAGACAAAAGAAGTGGGACGGAGTGAGTATATAGTTTAATAACCCTAGCAAGTGTTGATCAGGAAAGACCGTCCAAAATAAATAAAATGGAATATTTACCGTTGTCTCTCTTAATGTTGGTTAGGTTTCCGTGCAAACAAATACTAAAACTGAAGAGACAAATCATTTTGGTCAGCCAATGGGTTCAAGACTTAAAGTCCATATACGTACGTACGCATGCTTCAACAATGAATGTTGACAAATAGGTTTTTGGTAGATGATTTGTAGATCATTTAATAGCCTAAGAGCTACCTTGATATCTATTCTAATCCACCTAGGGATTCACATTAATTCACCTTGGATTTGTGTTAATATGTCTTAAGATTTTTCCACCAAGACGTATTAATTCAGCTTAAAATTGAGTAATATTAAGATACTACAATTTTTACAACATTAGTCTTACAAATTGGGATGCCACTGATTAAAAATAATAAAAATAATTCAAATATTGATTTTATTATAGTATTTAGGTGAGACCAATTATATTTCTGTTACATCAATTTGTAAGCTTTATATAGTAAAATGCGTAACAAATATAACATTTTTCATTAGAATAAGAGTCACCCATTTTGAGATTTTTGTCCACTTCCATGTACATGTTTTAATCCTCCTTTCCCTCAAAATAAAATAGAGGACAAAAAAAGTGGGATGAAGTGAGTATATAGTTTAATAATCCTAGCAAGTGTTGATCAGAAAAGACCGTCCAAAATAAATAAAATGGGATATTTACCGTTGTCTCTCTTAATGTTGGTTAGGTTTCCCTGCAAAAAAATACTAAAACTGAAGAGACAAATCATTTTGGTCAGCCAATGGCTTAAAGACTTAAAGTCCATATACGTACGTACGCATGCTTCAACAATGAATGTTGACAAATAGGTTTTTGGTAGATGATTTGTAGATCATTTACTAGCCTAAGAGCTACCTTGATATCTATTCTAATCCACCTAGGGATTCACATTAATTCACCTTGGAGTTGTGTTAATATGCCTTAAGATTTTTCCACCTAGACGTATTAATTCAGCTTAAAATTGAGTAATATTAAGATACTACAATTTTTACAACATTAGTCTTACAAATTGAGATGCCACTGATTAAAAATAATAAAAATAATTCAAATATTGATTTTATTATAGCATTTAAGTGGGACCAATTATATTTTTGTTACATCAATTTGTAAGCTTTATATAGTAAAGTGCGTAACAAATATAACATTTTTCATTAGAATAAGTGTCATCCCATTTTGAGATTTTTGTCCACTTCCATGTATATATTTTAATCCTCCTTTCCCTCAAAATAAAATAGAAGACAAAAGAAGTGGGACGGAGTGAGTATATAGTTTAATAACCCTAGCAAGTGTTGATCAGGAAAGACCGTCCAAAATAAATAAAATGGAATATTTACCGTTGTCTCTCTTAATGTTGGTTAGGTTTCCGTGCAAACAAATACTAAAACTGAAGAGACAAATCATTTTGGTCAGCCAATGGGTTCAAGACTTAAAGTCCATATACGTACGTACGCATGCTTCAACAACGAATGTTGACAAATAGGTTTTTGGTAGATGATTTGTAGATCATTTACTAGCCTAAGAGCTACCTTGATATCTATTCTAATCCACCTAGGGATTCACATTAATTCACCTTGGATTTGTGTTAATATGTCTTAAGATTTTTCCACCAAGACGTATTAATTCAGCTTAAAATTGAGTAATATTAAGATACTACAATTTTTACAACATTAGTCTTACAAATTGGGATGCCACTGATTAAAAATAATAAAAATAATTCAAATATTGATTTTATTATAGTATTTAGGTGAGACCAATTATATTTCTGTTACATCAATTTGTAAGCTTTATATAGTAAAGTGCGTAACAAATATAACATTTTTCATTAGAATAAGAGTCACCCATTTTGAGATTTTTGTCCACTTCCATGTACATGTTTTAATCCTCCTTTCCCTCAAAATAAAATAGAGGACAAAAAAAGTGGGATGAAGTGAGTATATAGTTTAATAATCCTAGCAAGTGTTGATCAGAAAAGACCGTCCAAATTAAATAAAATGGGATATTTACCGTTGTCTCTCTTAATGTTGGTTAGGTTTCCCTGCAAAAAAATACTAAAACTGAAGAGACAAATCATTTTGGTCAGCCAATGGCTTAAAGACTTAAAGTCCATATACGTACGTACGCATGCTTCAACAATGAATGTTGACAAATAGGTTTTTGGTAGATGATTTGTAGATCATTTACTAGTCTAAGAGCTACCTTGATATCTATTCTAATCCACCTAGGGATTCACATTAATTCACCTTGGAGTTGTGTTAATATGTCTTAAGATTTTTCCACCTAGACGTATTAATTCAACTTAAAATTGAGTAATATTAAGATACTACAATTTTTACAACATTAGTCTTACAAATTGAGATGCCACTGATTAAAAATAATAAAAATAATTCAAATATTGATTTTATTATAGCATTTAAGTGGGACCAATTATATTTCTGTTACATCAATTTGTAAGCTTTATATAGTAAAGTGCGTAACAAATATAACATTTTTCATTAGAATAAGTGTCATCCCATTTTGAGATTTTTGTCCACTTCCATGTATATATTTTAATCCTCCTTTCCCTCAAAATAAAAAAGAGGACAAAAAAAGTGGGACGAAGTGAGTATATAGTTTAATAATCCTAGCAAGTGTTGATCAGGAAAGACCATCCAAAATAAATAAAATGGGATATTTACCGTTGTCTCTCTTAATGTTGGTTAGGTTTCCCTGCAAACAAATACTAAAACTGAAGAGACAAATCATTTTGGTCAGCCAATGGGTTAAAGACTTAAAGTCCATATACGTACGTACGCATGCTTCAACAATGAATGTTGACAAATAGGTTTTTGGTAGATGATTTGTAGATCATTTACTAGCCTAAGAGCTACCTTGATATCTATTCTAATCCACCTAGGGATTCACATTAATTCACCTTGGATTGGTGTTAATATGTCTTAAGATTTTTCCACCTAGACGTATTAATTCAGCTTAAAATTGAGTAATATTAAGATACTACAATTTTTACAACATTAGTCTTACAAATTGGGATGCCACTGATTAAAAATAATAAAAATAATTCAAATATTGATTTTATTATAGTATTTAAGTGAGACCAATTATATTTTTGTTACATCAATTTGTAAGCTTTATATAGTAAAGTGCGTAACAAATATAACATTTTTCATTAGAATAAGAGTCACCCATTTTGAGATTTTTGTCCACTTCCATGTACATGTTTTAATCCTCCTTTCCCTCAAAATAAAATAGAGGACAAAAAAAGTGGGATGAAGTGAGTATATAGTTTAATAATCCTAGCAAGTGTTGATCAGGAAAGACCGTCCAAAATAAATAAAATGGGATATTTACCGTTGTCTCTCTTAATGTTGGTTAGGTTTCCCTGCAAACAAATACTAAAGCTGAAGAGACAAATCATTTTGGTCAGCCAATGGGTTAAAGACTTAAAGTCCATATACGTACGTACGCATGCTTCAACAATGAATGTTGACAAATAGGTTATTTGTAGATCATTTACTAGCCTAAGAGCTACCTTGATATCTATTCTAATCCACCTAGGGATTCACATTAATTCACCTTGGAGTTGTGTTAATATGTCTTAAGATTTTTTCACCTAGACATATTAATTCAGCTTAAAATTGAGTAATATTAAGGTACTACAATTTTTACAACATTAGTCTTACAAATTGAGATGCCACTGATTAAAAATAATAAAAATAATTCAAATATTGATTTTATTATAGTATTTAAGTGAGACCAATTATATTTCTGTTACATCAATTTGTAAGCTTTATATAGTAAAGTGCGTAACAAATATAACATTTTTCATTAGAATAAGTGTCACCCATTTTGCGATTTTTGTCCACTTCCATGTACATGTTTTAATCCTCATTTCCCTCAAAATAAAATAGAGGACAAAAAAAGTGGGATGAAGTGAGTATATAGTTTAATAATCCTAGCAAGTGTTGATTCGGAAAGACCGTCCAAAATAAATAAAATGGGATATTTACCGTTGTCTCTCTTAATGTTGGTTAGGTTTCCCTGCAAACAAATACTAAAACTGAAGAGACAAATCATTTTGGTCAGCCAATGGCTTAAAGACTTAAAGTCCATATACGTACGTACGCATGCTTCAACAATGAATGTTGACAAATAGGTTTTTGGTAGATGATTTGTAGATCATTTACTAGTCTAAGAGCTACCTTGATATCTATTCTAATCCACCTAGGGATTCACATTAATTCACCTTGGAGTTGTGTTAATATGTCTTAAGATTTTTCCACCTAGACATATTAATTCAGCTTAAAATTGAGTAATATTAAGATACTACAATTTTTACAACATTAGTCTTACAAATTGAGATGCCACTAATTAAAAATAATAAAAATAATTCAAATATTGATTTTATTATAGTATTTAAGTGAGACCAATTATATTTTTGTTACATCAATTTGTAAGCTTTATATAGTAAAGTGCGTAACAAATATAACATTTTTCATTAGAATAAGTGTCACCCATTTTGAGATTTTTGTCCACTTCCATGTACATGTTTTAATCCTCCTTTCCCTCAAAATAAAATAGAGGACAAAAAAAGTGGGATGAAGTGAGTATATAGTTTAATAATCCTAGCAAGTGTTGATCAAGAAATACCGTCCAAAATAAATAAAATGGGATATTTACCGTTGTCTCTCTTAATGTTGGTTAGGTTTCCCTGCAAACAAATACTAAAACTGAAGAGACAAATCATTTTGGTCAGCCAATGGGTTAAAGACTTAAAGTCCATATACGTACGTACGCATGCTTCAACAATGAATGTTGACAAATAGGTTTTTGGTAGATGATTTGTAGATCATTTACTAGCCTAAGAGCTACCTTGATATCTATTCTAATACACCTAGGGATTCACATTAATTCACCTTGGAGTTGTGTTAATATGTCTTAAGATTTTTCCACCTAAACGTATTAATTCAGCTTAAAATTGAGTAATACTACAATTTTTACAACATTAGTCTTACAAATTGAGATGCCACTGATTAAAAATAATAAAAATAATTCAAATGTTGATTTTATTATAGCATTTAAGTGAGACCAATTATATTTCTGTTACATCAATTTGTAAGCTTTATATAGTAAAATGCGTAACAAATATAACATTTTTCATTAGAATAAGTGTCGTCCCATTTTGAGATTTTTGTCCACTTCCATGTATATGTTTTAATCCTCCTTTCCCTCAAAATAAAATAGAGGACAAAAAAAGTGGGACGAAGTGAGTATATAGTTTAATAATCCTAGCAAGTGTTGATCAGGAAAGACCGTCCAAAATAAATAAATAGGATATTTACCGTTGTCTCTCTTAATGTTGGTTAGGTTTCCTTGCAAACAAATACTAAAACTGAAGAGACAAATCATTTTGGTCAGCCAATGGGTTAAAGACTTAAAGTCCATATACGTACGTACGCATGCTTCAACAATGAATGTTGACAAATAGGTTTTTGGTAGATGATCTGTAGATCATTTACTAGCCTAAGAGCTACCTTGATATCTATTCTAATCCACCTAGGGATTCACATTAATTCACCTTGGATTTGTGTTATTATGTCTAAAGATTTTTCCACCTAGACGTATTAATTCAGCTTAAAATTGTGTAATATTATGATACTACAATTTTTACAACATTAGTCTTACAAATTAAGATGCCACTGATTAAAAATAATAAAAATAATTCAAATATTGATTTTATTATAGTATTTAAGTGAGATCAATTATATTTCTTTTACATCAATTTGTAAGCTTTATATTGTAAAGTGCGTAACAAATATAACATTTTTCATTAGAATAAGTGTCATCCCATTTTGAGATTTTTGTCCACTTCCATGTACATGTTTTAATCTTCCTTTCCCTGAAATCAATTTTTTGCAGTGTTCTAATTTTTACATTGTAAGTGAATTCTATTGTATCACATCTTGTCCTAATTTCCCCCATACAAAATATATTGTTTTGCAAGCATCTCCAAAACCCTCAGAGGCAGAGAACCAGACACACTGCAGAATGTGGTTGGACAAGGTTCACGTGCTTATTTATTGGCATGCATGTGGACTGACGTGCCAAACTAAGAAAAACAACTTTGATCGAAGAAAGTGAACTGTACCGGCATTATCAATATCATTTCACAATTATTATCATTTTAGGACCTTTCTAGTTTTTAGTTACAGTACCTTAATTATAGGACTTTTAGGTAAGTCGGTACAAAAAAACCTCTTTACGTAACCTTGAAAACATCACACGTATCTATAAACAGCATTTAAAGATTGTGGCTGATACTATTAGCCCTTCTGTCCACTCTTATCTGTCTACCTGTTCGGCCACGGTGGTTGGGGGGTTTTGTAATTACCCTTTCAATGGTGGTTTGTTTGGTATTTGTTAACAATCCCATTTAAAATGTCTTAATATATTGGTTATATTTTAAAAGTTTAATAGGTATAATTTTTTCAATTTTAGTTTAAAAATTATTATTCATTTTCTCTATTATTTTATTAGAGTTTAAATTAGGAACATAATTATGGAAACATGTATGTTTCAAACTCAATCAATAACTTTTTATTTGATGCGAGTTTTGAAAATCAAACTATTTGATTACATGTTCTTATTATATCCTCTATACTTGCGAAATTTCAAGAAAATTAAAGATCAATAACTATGTTATTAATCAAATGTTTAAATTTCAAGTCTTTGTGATCTAAAATATGAATAAAAAATAAGTTAATTGATCAAATAGTAAGTAACATCCGATTTGAATGAAATTTGACATGTATGTTAAGGCTGTGTTTGTTTTGGGTGAAAAGCATTTCCGGAAATGCTTTTCTGAATTTACGGGTGTTTGGTTGCACTGAAAAATCGATTTTTCGGAAATTAATTTCCGTTGACTGTCGGTCAGAGGTGAAAATGGATTCCCTTCCTATTTTCACTTCAAATCCTATTTTCCGGAAAACCCAAAAACAGAGAGCACGAAGAGGGAGAGGGAGAAAGAAACAGAGAGCACGAAGAGGGAGAGGGAGAAAGAAAGAGAGAGCCCAGCGCCATCGTCAATCCAAGCCCAGCGCCCAGCGCCCATCGCCGGCGGCCACGAACCGCCGATCCAAGCCGAGAGACCATCGCCGGCGACCACGAACCCACGAACCCAGTCCCCATCGCCTCACTGCAACGATCGCGCCTTCGATCCAGTCGCACCTTCGATCGCGCCGCGCCGTCGCCTTCGATCGTCGATCGTCGATCCTTCGAACCCAGCGCTCTTCACACCGGCGAGTCGCACCGCGCCGCGCCGCGCCGTGCCGTCGATCGTCGTCTTCCTCGATCTCTCCGTTTTATTTTTTTTTTAAGTTTGATTGTTGTTTTTGTTTTTTTGTTTTTATGAACTGATTATTGTTGTGGTTGTTGTGTTGTAGTTGTTGTGTTGTTGTTGCCGGAATTTGGTGTTGTTGTTATTGTTATTGTTGTGTTGTTGCCGGGATTTGTTGCCAGAGTTTGTTGTGTTGTTGAGAAAATGTGAAAAATTTTCCGGAAAATAGCATTTTTAGAATACATCCAAACACATGAAAATATTTTCCACAACAATTTTCATAATCCAACCAAACGTTTAAAAATATTTTTCTTTTCCGGAAAATAACATTTCCGGAAAATATGTATTTTCCGTAAAACGTTTTACATGAAACAAACACAGCCTAAGAACATAAGGACCATGAAATCTAACGGTTAGATTTTTAAAATTCACATCTAATAAAAAGATATCGACAGAATTTGAAAGATTTTTTTCCAAACTAATTTGGAGAGAAACCTTTTCCTTAAAGGATATTCCTTAAAAAGAAAAAAGATTTTCTAAGATGGATAAAAAATTTTCTAAGATGGAGAGAAACCTTTTCCTTAAAGGATATTCCTTAAAAAAAAAAAAAAGTTTTTCTAAGATGAATAAACAATTTAAGATGAGGGAGCAAAATTAAGGGGCCAATGTTAAATTAGAATGCTCTACGTTTCAACTGAAATGAAGAGTATCCATGTCTCAGTGAAGATTTTTTTTTTTTTTTTTTGTATTTTTTTTTTGTTTTTAATAATCTAATAATAATATATATTGTGTCATATTAGTTAAAAATTATAAATGATATGATACTATATGCATATTTAGAAATCAATAATACTTTCTTATATTTTCCAGCAAACGTGGAATTCCAAAATCAAACTAGAAAACTTTTAAAACTACTTCCACATGGACTAGATTTAACACCACACTTTCCTCCATATGGACAATTCTTGTGTAAATTCATTTTCTTCTTATTTCCATTAATTTTTATCCAAAGGGTAATGTTATTATTAGAGCCTTAGGGCCCGTTGGATTAGGGAGATAGAAAAGTGAGAGGATATATAGAAAATGGGGAGTAGATGAAAAATTGGGAGAATAGAAAAGATTTTAGTTTTTCCTAATGGTATTTGATTGGGGGAGAGGAAAAGTAGATAGATAGAAAACTCTTTTATTTATATAAGAAGAACAATGAGAGGATAAATAATGAAGTTTTTGTAAGTTTACTCTCATGCCCCTATTATATATAAAAAAAAATAATTTCACATTATTTTTTATTAAAAATTTGTATATGAATGAACACTTTGTTAAAAAAACATATGTAAATGAGCATAAAAATCCAAAATAGATGAACCAAAAAAAAAAAAAAAAAAATCTAAATGAGAAGGGGAAAAAAAAAGATAAACGCAAAAATAAACCAACAAGAAGTAAATGAGAGTAGAGATGACAATTTTGCCCCGCCCAGTTTGACTTGCCCAGTTTGATCCGCCCCTCCTTGCTTCGCTCCAAGCGGGTTTTCCCCTCCTTGCAAAGGTGATGGGGCAGGGATGAGGCGAGATTTTAGCCCCGCACCACGCAGGGGGGGGCGGGGAGGGGAGAGGATGGGTTAAGTTTAGACTTTTTAGACCCAACTCGCCCCGTATTGATAAGGGTGAAATTGTAAATTTTTTGTTACGTTTTAAAGATTTAGATTTAAATATTTAGAATCATATTTGTATTGTGTTGGCAAACCGAGAACAAAATATGTTTAGTCTAGGTTTTTAGGCAATGCTTAAAAGTGGTTGTTTTAAGGTTCAAGTCTAGTTGATTGTAGAAAAAGGGAGTGTGGTTCTGCCTTGCTCGACCGATCAAGAATTAGGCTCGACTAATTGAAAATCGCAGGTCTAGTTTTTTTTGCAGAATTTTAAACAGGCCCAAGCCTGCGAAAACATTTAAGGTTTTATCTAAACTTCTTTATCCCTAGCCACGTTTTGAAGCTGTTGAAAAGACTTATGTGGTTACTCTTTGTGAGATTTGAGAGGTTTTGTACCTTCTAACTACACAAGAATCTATCAAAGCAAGAACTACAATAAAGCGTTAGTAGAACATTGTTGCTGTATCAAGATTGTTAGGTTAAAAAGAATTGACCCATTGCAATTAATTAATTAATTGTTCAAGTTAATTAATTAGATCAAATTACATGTAATAGCGTGGCAGCACAAACAAATCACCAAAATATCTAAATGCACCAAAAAATAAATTTGACATGGGTGATTTGTTTACAAATGGGAAAAACAACCGAGGCAAAACCCCACCAAGTGATTTTAAAGTCACTACTTTCAATAATCCACTATTACCAATCACAAGTGGTTACAAGTATAAGAAATCTTACCAAAACCTTTGGCCTATCCTAAAATACCAACTTACAATTGAACCCTTATCCTAATACCCAATTGAACTTATATTGTAGCGGCAATTTTTCTGTTTAATGCATGAACCCAATATGTGACTAACCGATGATGCACGGATTTAAGTACGTGACTAACTCATTTACACAAATCCCAATGCATAACTAACTCTATTTGTTTTTAGACCCCTGACAACACAACTAGATTGACTTAGTTAATTAGTTAAGTGATTACTTAGTCAAATTATCAGATCTAGGTTAACACAAATATATCATATCAATGTAAAGTGCGGAAAATAAAGAACACAAAGATATGATGATCGAGAAAGACCAAATCGGTAAAAAACCTAGGGAGAATTTAACCTAGCTATCCTTAAAGTAAAACTGAATCCACTATGAAAGAATTGAAGTTTACACAATAGCGACTTAGACTACTAACATCCTATTGCTAATTCGAGTAGGAAACTTACTACCACGACCACGTGACAGCCCCGAGTCCACAGAGTACTTCTTTCTTTGGATTCCTAGCAAGTACAAGTACTTTCGCTTGTGTATCTTTAAGCTCTTAAATCAGCAACTAAATGATCACCAAGTTCTTAACATCAATCTTGATTCTTGATAACCTAAGTATGTATGAAGGCAAACACCTCTAGATCTCACAAAAGATTCACATACACAATATAAAGAGCAACTTTAGAGAGCTTTTGAGTACAAAACCCTAGATCTATAAAGGAGGCACAAGATGTACTATAATCTCTCTAAAAATCACTTAAAAATGTTTTAGGGTTTCCTTTATATACTATGAGTGTTTTACTTGAAACCCAATACGTTTAGTAGAGTTTAGGCTGAATTGGAATTCTATACAAAAATAAATCTACATAAGGTTTGATCAATCGAGTTTAATTTTTGATCGATCGAGTCTTGCAGATTTAGTCCAATAAATTTTGCAATCACTCGATTCCAATTTTACAAATAAACATACTTTAAGCAAGCCTAAATCTAGACTCAATATTTTGATCATGGTTTGCCAACATAATACAAATTGAAGTTCTAATACATTAGTTTCTAAAGTCTTAGAACCTAAAAATCTCACCCTTTGGCAATCCGTGACAAAACACATCACAAATATGAAATGCTCAAAGTTACAAATAGCCCAAAAAAAATTCAACCTAACTATCTATCAGTTGCAAGTATAGACAGTAGCACGATTGAATCAACTTGTATATTCCTGAAACACTCAACAAATGCATAAATGCATGTGTGGAAAATATAAGTAAACCAAAAAATAATAAAACAACAAATATGCAAACTAACTCTCCCCTTAAGTTAGATACATAAAAAAATTTATTTTCTCCTCCTTTCAAAAACAAAATCAGCTCCCCTAAAAAATACAAACAGGATTCCCACATATTCCTTCATTTCATCTAAATCTCCCCCTTTTTGTCATGTATTGACAAAGACAACTCATTCTTACCCAAATTAAAAAAACATAAACAACAAAAGTCAAGAGGAAATAGAGAATTAAGGGAACAAATCAACTCTATTGAAAATAGAGATAACCTCCCCTCTGAAGAGTAACAACTCCCTATGAACAACAAAGGTTAAAAAAACAAGCTTCTCCCCTATAAAAATAAGAAAAACAAAACAAGTTTTGGGAAAAATAGTTTCGGAGAAACTTTAGGAGGGGGGAAAATAAAGACACACAACCAAAATCAAAAACTAAGTTGAGGATACACATGAACACAAATATTCTCTCTTTCAATAAATGCAAACTTGACACTATATGGCTCATAAACAGATGACCTTTAGAACTTAAATTAAGTAGAGAAAATATTTGCATATTGATTATCCATCATATTTCTTAAGAAAAATATTTTCTACAGTTTACACATAAAAATAGCATATATACTAAAAAGTACATAACTTGCAAATTAATCAATCAATTTTTAAATCAAGTTGAGTACCCAATTTAGCAAAGTGTATGCATATTATGTGTAAAAACAATGAAAGATATGATTGCAAAACTATAAGATGGATACAAAAAACAATATAATGCATGTGAATCTTAAATACAAATGATGCATGAAAAAATTTGGTCAAATACTTAAAAACTGAAAAATTTTCAGTTTTGATCGGTTGAGCATCAATCGAATACCAAATGAGTTAGGCAGATTCAAACCAAAAATTTTAATCGCAATTTCGATCGATCGAGAAACACATTCGATCGATCGAAAATCTGGAAAACTCAAATTTTTGAAAAACAAAGCAATTTAATGTAGAAACTCCTCAAAGCACAGTGTTTCATGAATGAAATGCATGAGTATGTGAATAAAAGTTTTTTAAAAACACTTGAATTCAACCCAGATCTTCCAAAAATAAGATTTTCAATCAATTTGTCTCCAAAACTCAAACATTAAACACATTTTGCATCAAAATCAAGGAACATATAATCTTGGATGGCCAAAACAAATTCACACACGATATCATGTACCAAGTTTAGCAAAGACTAACTTGTGTAGTGTGTACAACTAGTAATAGCAAGAAATACATGTGAGGTGATAAATAGATAGTAATCAATCAAATTTTCTACAAAATTCATCACATAAATTTGAAAGTGACAATCACCTAAAGAATTACATCATATAACTCTTACATCTCCTAGAATAAAAACTTGCAATCAAGTAAGTTTCTTGATTTGCCTTATAATGTACACACCAATTTTATTTGATTAGAAACTTATTAAAGTAGCTAAGATAATGTACCACCAATTTATTTGATTGAATTAATTATATTCCAATAATGTACACACCAATCACTCGATTCCAATTTTACAAATAAACATACTTTGAGCAAACCTAAACCTAGACTCAATGTTTTGATCATTGTTTGCCAATATAATACAAATTGAAGTTCTAATACATTAGTTCCTAAAGTCTTAGAACCTAACAAACTCCACAGCAACCCTTTGATTGATGTAGTTGATTTGCAACAGCTTCACATAGAAACACCAATAAGATCTTCAATGATGGTGTGAGAGACATTGCTTGGTTACAGAACCCAAAGGCGTATAAGAAACACAACAAAAACTCTTTCTTCTGTAGGAGGAGGCTAGGGTTTTAAAAAGAAAATCTTATGAAGCTCTCTAGGGTTAGGTTTTTCTTTTTCCACCTCCTTGTTTAAATAGGAGCTTAATGGGCTCTCCTATTCTAAATTGGTATACACAAACCTTGGGCTTTCCTAGTCCAATAAGAATTATACAAACCCATAAACAAATAGTCTTTTAGAATAAAAACGTTGTTGGCTATAGTTTGAATCCTGTAAGCTTGATAGATCGAGATATGTGTTGAGTTTTAATGAATCTCGACAGATTGAGCTTTTGTCGAGGAGGTATCGAGACCTGCAGATTGCACTTTTCTTGAGCAGTTCTTGAGTAATCTTCATGTCTTCAATGTAACCACTTGTAATGATCATCTTGAATCTACTTAGATTTACCCAAATACAAGTAAAGTGCATTTTGTCAAAGGATATGCCAATTACATAAAAATATGTCCCTTACATAGATCATTATTGATGGTGATCTGAAACATTTGAGTGGGGTCTCAAAGTCACAAGCAAGGCGGCTTATGTTGGTGTAAATCCAAGGAGAGAAAGATTCCGTGGATTCGGAACTTGCATGTGGTTGTGTCAGTAAGTAACCACTGCAGGTAGCAATAGATTTAGGATTAAATCTTATTGTAAAAACTTCAATTATTTTATAGTGGATTTGTTTTACTTTGAGGATAGCTAGATCAAATCTTCCACAAGTTTTTACTTTGAAACGGTTTGTTTCATTGGTTTTCCTAGGTCAACATATTGTGGTGTTATTTATTTTCCTCTTCTTTGCATGATATGATATATGCTTGTTTAACTTAGATCTGAATAATTAATCTAAGTAATCATTTGCTTAATATATTAGGTTAAATTATCTGGTTTAAGGGGTCTAAACAAACGAACATTTTTCATATCCTAAAACCCTACTATTTAAAAAACATATAATCAACTTATTTTATTCTACTCAACAAGGCTTTCTGCCTCTTTTTTTTCTCTAACAATGTTGGAAATAAGGTACCAATTTTAACATTTTCTTTTGTCTTTATTATAAACAAATTTATATATTATTGAATCATTGATTTTGTATTTTAAGATTTTTGTTTTTGTTGTGATATTGTCTTGTTAAACACTTTAATAATATTATTCAATTTTTGCTAAAAATTAGTTTGATTTTACGGGATAAATTTATTTGTAATTTCAAGTACACTTTTATTAACGAAATAGGTTTTATTAAAAACAATTGTAAATTTGTAATAGTTGTGGGAAAATTAACAAGAAGTAGAGTTTTACGGGGTGGGGCGAGGCTTCACAAGACCCCAAGGGGCGGAGATTTTCAAAATATAAATTTTATAATAAGTTATTAAGTAGTGTAATATTGCTTAAAGTTACACTAGGTGTAACTTGAATCCAACCCTATATATATATATATATATATATATTAATTGTTAGTGTGTAGTTGTGATTGATAATTTTTTTTTTTTTGCTGAAAGTTGTGATTGATAATTAATAGCATAACATGGTGCTTCATGCACACAATAAACCTGCTTGGTGGATGATTTTTCCTCACATAGGTAGGATTATTTTTATAAAGAATAAACAGTAACTGGTATTTGAGTAAGATTGTGACTCTTGAGATTAATAGATTTGTTCGTACAAATATTTACATGCTTGCCTATACAATTTTTTTCCTCTCCAACAAACATAAGATTGAGTGAGTATATAAGGGGATGTTGTAATTGTTACATAAAATAATAGATTCCTCAAAACACTCATTAAAGCACCTTCCACAACTCAAGACCCAACTCCACAAAAACCTCGTACCCATTAACTTAACACGTAGCCTCCTCAGCCTACCAAACTGAGAAAATTTATCATGTACTTACCCTTTCCCATGGAGTGGGTTCTACAAGTGTGGAGTGCACTCCATGTGAAAAGGGTGGATACATACATGTATTTGATACATTTAATATCACCTCAAATTGACGAATAATGAATACGCCATGGTAGAAGCACAAGTGCACAACACCTTCCACAACTATTCAGAAACAACAAACCATGTTACATTCTTAATAGCTCCTACCTAAATTTCGTTATTATGCACATGGAGTAGAAGAAGAAACACTTCCAATTCCAATTCCAAACCCTACACCGATATACCCCACAACACAACTAACAGATCTGGATACTCATGATCAACAAAACCCACACCCACCCACCTGATTAATCACCCATTTCCCTACTCTGTTGTTCCCCACTTCCCCTTTTCTTGTGTAACCTCAAATTCGTTTACAAATATGGAACTCAATTCTTTAATCTAATGGTTAAATATAATTAGAACACCACATAAAGAATTGTACTTAAATTTTTTATCTAATTCAAATAATTTTAGTCTTTAATTTGTTTTATAACAAATTTGGGGTACACAAGAAAAAGGGTAAAATTTAATTTAATGGTGAATTTATTAAAATAAACACACATAAATACATATACATGAGTTACGTTTAAGTTACACTCTTTTTTTTTTGAAAAATGAAGTACCTGTTTGTGTTGTTATAGTACTTTATAGTTTTTTATCAAATGAGTATTTTGAAAAATCAACCATTAGATTTGTAGGGTCCAAATTTGGTAGGCCAAGCCCAAAATCTTTGGATTGTGAGCCCAATGAACCCAGAACAATAAATTTGTAGAGTGTGGGTGAAAAAGCTGGGCTGGATATGGACTTAGCAATGATTCGTTTTAGAAAAAGAGAATAAATTGAAGTAAAAACACTTGCAGAATAAATAATACTCAAATCCGAAGAGGCTTAAGATTCATGGAAAGGTAAATACAATTTTCTCTCTCCTTTCACCCGCAATTTCTCGTCTCCCTTCCGTTTAGAGGCCTATCCATTTATATATTTCTCTTTTTCCTTATCTTCACCGTACACTTGTTTTTCATCTAAACATTCACTTGAGTACATGTCACATCAAACGTCTGCTTTAGTTCATCATGAGTGATAGTAGCTGAGATTGCACTGTTCAGGGGTCTTCTCCACATAAATGCGGACATGAAAGTTGCTGCAGTGCATTAAATGCAGTGGTAGCAGCGTTTCCTTTTAGATATTTCTCTGTTTTCATCATCTTTAGGCATGCCCAGAGCTTGTCCTTATCGTGGAGTTAGTCGGGAGGGTCGCTCAGGTCTTCGGTATATTTGCTTTATCAAGTTCCCTTGTGATCCGAGGAGAGGAACCTCTTCGGACCAATAGGATTGTCTTCGGACATCTCCTCTCATTCATTTCCAGGTGCATTTCCCCCATACGGACTCATTTCTAATCCCTTTTGTCTTTTCGGACACAGTGATGTTCAAATTAGGCCTCAGCTCAATACGTAGCGTTGGACTTTTACACCCACAAGATTACATATTAATTTTATACTATCCATTACTTACAAAATATCAAAATGATAAGAGATTAATAATTATCTCAACATAATTTTTGTTAAAATTTCAACCATTTTCTAATTTTAAAATTATAGGTAGAATATAAATGTATAGATTAAATAGTAAATAACATTTGATTAACTTAATATTTTAGTGTGCATATATTAAGAATAAAGACAATATATAACTCATTCTCAAAAAAAAAAGAAAAAAAGAAAAAAGACAATATATAACTCAATGACAAAATTCTCAAAAAATTAATTTTATAAAAAGTTATGTATTCTTTAACATGGTAAAGTTCCACGAGCTTCCAATTTGAAGTGGTGCTGTTCATCTCAATACCGAAGGCACAAAACCTCCAACTGATTTACTTGAAGTAATTATGGCTCCATCCGGTATGTAAATTTAAATATATATTTTTAATTTTTAAACAGTATTACATGTATTTTTATAAATTTTTTTACTTACAAATATTTTTTAAAAAACTGAACATTATTGTTTAAATAAACGTACTAACCCAGCAGCCCCATGTTTCTGATACTTGAAAACTGATCTTTCAATAAATAAAAGTGGAACAATAAGTCAATAAGTTGGTGCCACAACTGTCACCACTATCAAGTGATGAGTTGTGAACAATAAAACTGTGTCAATCCGCAGGGACCAACTACTGACATGATAACTACTCAAATGATCAAATTTCGATAAAAATTGTGAAAATTATTATAGTAAATAGACATGCATTATGAAAGTAATAATCTCACTAGAGGACACTTTACAATGTCACGCGTTTAAGTAAAGAATAAATGACAATCCATTATGTGATAAATTTTTTTTTTTTTTTTTGATACGCATTATGTGATAAATTATTAATGGTAAAATTGTAAATTTACGTGAACTGACTATTAATAACACGCATGCTGCATGGGTGAATTGTGATAAGAGTGGTGAAAATAACTGTATTAAATAGACATAAATTCCGAGAGTGATAGGAGGACATATATGCCACGTTTAGGTAAGGAATAAATGAGGTGCAGTGAGAAGTGGGAGCTGTGTAAATGGAGGTTGCTGGAAATATCAAAATATCAAACTTCAAAGATCAAAGATCGAGGTAAAAGGACGGTTCTGCCGTGTTGGGATTGGACAGTCGAAACTCCACACTGCTGAATAATAACTATCCACATGTACAGGGCACTCCATACTTTAATTTCTATGAGATGTTCTAATGCCACAAGTTAGTGCACAATTTTGTGCACAACTAGCTTATGTGGCGAGATGTGGTTGGTGGAGAGATGGCCCACCTTCATCTCTTTACCAATTACAACTCGCCACATAGGTGAGTTGTACACAAAATTGTGCACTACTTTGTGGCACAAGAATTTTTCAATCTCTACAGAGGTCCGGTTGGCTCTGTGGCATGCATCATATCCGTACTGACTCAAGTAATTGTGAGCCCAAGTGTATCATGATAATAGTGTATATTATAACAGACCTACCTTAAGGTTGATTTGCACATATATGCATCAGCAACAGAAAGTTCTAAATTTGTATTTGTATTTGTATTTGATAGTTTTCTATGGCTACTAAACCAGGGATTCTCACAGATTGGCCATGGACGCCTCTTGGAAGATTTAAGGTGGTGTCCTTATAAGCCAGTGCTCTCTCTCTCTCTCTCTCTCTCTCCCTCTCTCTTTCTCTCACACACACACACACACACACAATCTGTGACTTGAGTTTAGGTTGTAAATGCTTGTTTGTTCAATTTATTTTTTAAGTTTTTGGATATGGGGTTGCTTGAAAACGTGCACTGAAATGTAGCATATGAACAATGGGCCGTATAATGGTGAGGTTGGTTAGTGTTTGAAATAACTTTGCTGCAGGGTTAAACACCTTACTGTTTCATCCATGCACGGTGGATGAACAGATATTCTCTGGTTTAGAACTATCTGCTACCAACATATGAAAACTAGAAAGACAAAATATATATATAAATATATATATACACATACACACACCCACACTCTTCCCTATTTTTAATTTGGGTTAAATTTTCTCTTTTTTATGATAATCTAGGCAGTTTCTCAACACAGCTTCTTAAGAGCAAAAGTTAGAAAATGGTTTCTTAAGGATGGTTGTAAACAAACAAGCGGTGGATAAATGCAAGTTTAACCTTTCAAACTTTTGTAAACTTAACCATTTTTACCATAATTATCCTACACAGACATACTCTGATTAGCTACATATATATATATATATATATATCACTTTTATATGTACTCACATTTTTTTTACCAGTCATAATTTGTCGGGTAAACAGTTATAACAAAAATTATGGTATTTTGTGCGATTATAGAGTTTTACTTCTAATAATTTTCTATAATCCCTTTCCATACTTTTTGGTAGTGTTTGTCGGACTTGGCTTGAGTTTGACTTAAGTCTGGTGCTCTAATGAACTCAGCCCATTAAAATAATGACACAAGAGTAAATAGTGTACCAGAGGATTCAATGACACCCGTTAAAAGTGATGACACTAGACAAGACGGATTCAATGCAATCTCAATTGTCTAGTGTACTAAGCTTTTTAGTTTACAAATGTTTGTCTTACATTTTATGTGTGTGTGTTGGGGGGTTGTGTTCAATAAGAATAACATTAAACTATATGTATTTAATTGATTAGGACAGCCTCATGAATTACATGATATATTGATATGATAAGAATAGGTCTTTTTAAAATAGTCTTTCTAAGTGGGCATATAAGTTTATTAAAAAAAGAAAGTAGGGCCTATAAACATTTTTGCCTTTTATTATTATTATTGTTGTTGTTGTTGTTGTTAATCCAAACTTTTGATTTCTGCTTTAACCAAATCTTTGTTGTTTAATGTGCTTTTTTTTTTTTTTTTTGGTAGTACGTGATCCTAGCTCCTTGGGCCATTCATAGCACCTACTCATTCATAGTTAAGGATAAGAGTGAAAGGGACCTTTCACTCTTCCTCATATTTCCATTTCTACTATGGAGGATGCTTCACAACCAAATATGGATTAGTCTCTCTCGTTACTGGACTGCCAAAGGCAAGAACTCGATCGTTGACAAGAGTATCGAGTTTGAGCAAGTTGACAGAGAAAGCAATTGGTCAGTAATTATAAATTAATAATACGGATACATACATACACACATACAAGTGTATACGTAGAAATTATAATAATCTTAATTATAAATTTGGTGTGTTTTATTTTTATTTTTCCTTACAAATATCTTTGGGCAGGGATGACCAAATATTGTTGAATGGAGCCTTGTTCTACCTAGCAAGTAAGACAATGACTCAGGCACAGAACGTACCATTGTGGAGGACAGATGGAGTAATTATTACGTTTCTTCTACATTCTGGTCCTGTAGAGTTTCTCTATTATTGGCTCCATAGAGCACTGCACCACCATTATCTTTACTCTCGCTACCATTCCCATCACCATTCTTCAATTGCCACAGAGCCTATAACTTGTAAGTTTTCTATGTATAAAATAAGGGCCCGGGTAGGATACACAATAACCATATATTTTAAGAATAGGATACACAATAACCATATATTTTAAGAAATATTTATGAAAAATTGAAAAAGTTATCAAAATAATTAATTATTTTTTCTTAAAGATTTTCTTAAAATGATTTACTAAGTAAATAAAATATTTGTTTGCATTATTGGGCAAGTTACTCACTCTGTTGGTAGGTGAAAATATTTAATCTGACCTGTCCTATTCATTGGACTCACATTAATTTACCAAGTAAATAGTAAGTTACTATAAATGGTAACTGTAAATATATTATTTAAACCGATAAAAAAATTATTTAAAAAGAGGGTTGTCAGTTATAATCATTGTAGTTGCAACCCAATTCAATTTTAAGGGCCCGTCTAGTAGCAGTGTTTAAGTATTGTCGTTTAGTTTTTAATGTTGTGAAAATACATGTTTGAATGTTATAAAAATACATGTCAAAAATGTTATTATTGTTTAAACACTGAAAACTGTTGTTTAAAAGCAAATATCAAATAACCTCTATATATTACAGAAAAGTAGAGAAATTATTTTGGTATGTTCCTATATGAGAGATTAGGGCGCTGGTATTAACAAGATATTAGTTTTTAAAAAATGACAGTCTCTGTGAGATAGATTGTTTTACCCTACAAAGGTGGCTCTCTCTCTCAAAAAAAAAAAAAAAAAAAAAATGATAGTCTCAAGCTATTATAGTAAATGGGTCGTGTGTCCGTTAAAATATTGTTTTATGTAAATTTTTTTGTTTTATGTCATATTTTTTACCTGAGCTGTTAGAACTAAATTTTTGAGTTCTACTTATCACTTCTGCCGTATCTTCAACTTCTCCCATTAATTTATTTCAATTTTTTCTTAGTTGTACCTTATACTAAATCATCCTTAATTGTGCTCTTTAACATTTTCTATAATAAATTAATCATTATGATGATTTAACACATTTACAAAATAGTTTAAAGTTTCATTTGGTTATATTTTTATTGATGTAGTATTTTATTGGTCTAGGTCTTAAAACAATTATTATTATAAAATCTTGGACGTTCTTATAGTGAGAGGTAGAGCCTTTTTGTAGTGGGGCCATAACATAAGCCTAGGCTAATAATGTCGGCGGTTTTTAGTATTGAATACCACAATAGATTTATATTCGGACATCATATGTTCATATGAGTATGACTGAGCAATGTTTTCCCATGATTTATTAGTAATAAGCATTTTATATTAGGATTTTCGTTAAATTAAAAAATTAAATTTCTATCAAGCACATTTAAAATATTATACTTAATTTTTGTTTAATAAATCAGAGAAAAGCTAACGGATACCTTAAAAGTATTGGTTTATGAAATATTTTTAGAAATTTTTATGGAAAAAAGAAAAAAAATAATTAAATTTTTTTTTTTTATAATTCTATAAAAGTTAACAAATACCCTAAAAACACCCATTAACTTTGCTTTAAAAAAAAAAAAAAAAAAAAAAAAAAAAAAAAAACATCTATTAACTGGATTCAATAAATAATTAATTAGATGACTCCTCTCTATGTAACACTAGGCCTAATAAGTTTAGATCAGCTGTGGCCCCAAGCCCAATCAGCCGCAGCCTAAACTGTAGGACTATAAATATTAAGACATTATTACATGCACTTTGATACTAAATTTTGCATCTATAATTTAGTATGGTACCCAGTTGTTAGGATCTTAATTGGTATGTGTCATTAATCATGAATTGAAAAAATCCTAAAACATTGACATGATTAAGGATCAGGGAAATTATTAGGTATTCTTAGAGTATCATAAATGCGTACTTCCTTATCTCACATGAATGATGAGTCACATCATAAATTTAATTAGTGGAACCTATTATTTATGTGAAAGAAAGAAATACGCATTTATAGTACTATAAGAGTACACAATAATTTTTTGAAAGGTTATTATTTAGGTTGAGTTTAAGGTCAACCAATAACTCAATCACGTGAGTGAGCCAGTGGTCCTTTACCATTAATCATTGACTTTTTTCTAATGAAAACTCACAATAATAATTGCAAATTGAATGCCAGTGGTCCTTTGTTTTATTTTATTTTTATAAATCCATTTGTTTAGGTTGAACTAAATGCAATCATGTAACAATATAAAAATGTGAGTTTGGGTCTCAATCCATTTGTTTGGGTCCCAATCATGCAACAATATAAATCCATTCTTATAAATCCATTTGTTTGGGTCTCAATCTCAAACCGCAGGTGACAAAAATGTCAAATACATATAGTCATTTGATTTTCAATTTTGGATGGATCACTAAGTATAATTATTTAACAAAATAAAAAAAACCCCAACCTTACAATTCTGCATAACAATTAACAAATCCCTATGTATTATTGGTAAAGGGAGTTTGGCTGGGGAATTAGGAGCATATATTCCTATGGTTGAAGACTTAGAAATTAATGTGAAGTAACATCGATTTTGGAAATGGTAGTGGGTTTTAGTTAGTTCAATTGGTAAAATCTCTGATGATTGAATAAGAGATCTGAGGTTCAATTCCTGCCTATACAAAAAAAAACTTATTGGTGTCATGGTGTGATGATAAATAATTATCATTAAGAATGGACGCTATAAGTTGAAACTCTCTCAAAATATTTTTTTTAGAAATGTTACTATCAACAATATTATTTATACTTTCAATAATTGGAATAGTATTTTTTGGTGTTCACTTTTCAAATGTTTCTATATATATATATATATATATATATGGTTTTATAAGGTACAACTTTGGATTTTTATGTGAATATCAATTTTGTTTCTACATTTCCAATCTGAATAAATAGCTTCTTAAATATTATATATGATAGAATCTTTCACTAAATTTTTTATTAAATCATAATGGAATTAATCATATTATATGACAATTTTTTTGTTTTTTCAGCTGTCATTCATCCATTTGCGGAGCACATAGCATATTTCGCGTTGTTTTCCATACCAATGTTAACATCAATACTTACTGATACTGCCTCTATTGCATCCCTTGCTAGCTACCTCACATATATTGATTTTATGAATAATATGGGTCACTGCAATCACGAGCTCATTCCAAAATGGCTCTTTTCCATCTTTCCTCCACTGAAGTACATCATGTACACCCCCTCGTAAGTCTCAAGCACTTTCTTTCACCATAATTTCTATTGCCTCTGTCCCATATGGTTGGTAGATTATGAAATTTATTTATTCAGTTTTCAATTAGGAATACATTATCTTAAAATGAAATTAAAAAACTAAAAATTTAGAAAAAGAGAGTGCTTTAGTTGTACTTATTTTATAATTTTTCTCTTTGATCTAGCAAAAAGATTATTGTGTGATATCCAACTATATTTAACACAAACATACAAATACATTTCAAGTTGATTAATTTCATGCCTAATGTGTTTAGATGAAAACTTATATATATATATAGAGAGAGAGAGAGAGCTCTACACCTTATTTTATTTGTCCATTATTATTCTATATACAATATCCTAAATCATTATATATCCATTCTTCTAAGTACAATTTCAATAATAATTCTTCTTTTTTATTAACAATTTTTAAAGTGCGTCCCTATTACACTCCTTTATTTTGTTGAAAAATTTAATGCGTTTGTTTGTTTGCGTTATATATAATTTAAGGATTTTATTAACCTATATCCTTAGAACATTAGTATTCGCTCTTATGTAACTCAAAATATATTAATTTTAGCATCAAAGCACAAAAAGCATGCATACAATAGTGCTACAATAATGTCTTAGATGTAAGACGCTACAGTAGCGGGCTTGTATAAATTTTTATTACTTTATTCTCTCACCCTCTTTCACTTTCTCTTCTTCTCCCACTCTATCTCTCTTCGTGTCACTGTCCTCACTCCCTCTCTTACATCTCTCTCTCGTTCAAGACTTGCCACCGGAGCTTCTTGGGCCGTTTTGCATGGAGTTCATTTTGGGGCGTGTGGGTTGTGGCGAGGTTGTGCGTGGAGATCGGCGTGGTGAGGTGGGTTCTTATTTTGGATGGGTTCCGATTTTGATCAGCGTGGGTTCCGTGGAGATCGAGTTTTGATAGGCACGAAACCTTTTGATCGGCGTGGGTTCCGTGGAGATTGAGATTTGATCGCGTGGGTTTCGAAATAATGGGTTTGTTGGTTTTCTGATTTAATGAGTTAGTTGGTTTTCTGATTAATGGCTTTTGATGGTTGGCGTGTGGCGTGGTGGTGGTGATTGTTGTTATTGTGGTTTTTTGTGGTGGTTGCTGGTGGTAGTAGCTGAGTTTCAGTGGTTGGGTGGTGGGCGATGGTGGATTGAGTTGAGTATGGGTTTGGGTGGTAGCTAGTGGCTGGTTGCTGGTGGCCAAGGGATGAGCTATTTGACTTTTGGTGGTTGGTGGTTCAAAGAAAGAGACACCAAGGAATAGAAACAGAGAGACGGGGGAGAAAGGAGAGGAAGAGTTATATGGTAATATATTATATTATTTTATTAGGTAATATATATTATTTTAATGAGTTGTATAATAGTATAAAAATTGAAATAATAAATGTATTGTAAAATTGTATAGTATAATTATAAAATAGTTTTTAAAATTATAAAATGAGATATTTTTAAAAAATTGGGTGCTAATGCTCTTAGAGCATACATTATTAAACTATTTTTTAAAAAAATTTATGAAAAAATGAAAAAATTACAAATTGTTTTAATAACTTTTTTCTTTCTTTAAAAATATTTTTAAAAATAGATAATTAATGTGTGTTTCATATTAACTGGACCCATAATTTAAATTAAAAAAAAAATTATGTTTGAACACTTTAATTTTTTATTTACAGGATAGTACTATATTTTATCTGATGAGAAAAGAAGAAGAAGAATATAATATATTCAATGTTTGTCAATGAATGACCTTCTGCATTCTGCAACACCATTCCCAAACTCGAAATATTGCATTTTGACGTATACACACTTGTCAACAACAGTTTTTACGCCAAACCTAACATTTTGGGGTTTGGTGCATCCACATTTACATTTTACTGGTTATTTTTAGATAATTGTCAATAAATTATTTTAGGAAAATTTTTATATTTTTTTATATAAAAAATTAAAAAATTGTTAAAATGTTAATTACCTTTTTTTTCTTATAATTTTTTTTTAAATGATTCACAAACAAATGTTTTTAAAGCATTTGTTAACATTCGTCCCTCTTTATATATAGAGAGAAATTTTTACAAATGTATGCCTAAACTATTTATAATTTTTTTAAAGAAAAAATAAAAAAATTACTAACCTTTTTAACAGTTTTTTCAATTCTTCATAAAATATTTTCAAAAATAAATGAGTAATAAATATTCTGAAAGCATACATTAATTGAACTCATATACATATATAAACTTTTCCAACCAGTTAAATTGTTAATGCATTTCATACTGTCATGTCATTTTCCTTTAAAAAAAAAAAAAAAAAAACAACAACAACAACAACAAAATATGCTAAATTCAATGTCATGCTCATGATATATTTTTTGGTCGGAGTTTGGACCACTTCCGAATTAAGAATGGTTTTGTCTTTTCCGATGAATAGGAATATGATTGAATTAACCTTAAAAATAAAAAACAATAAAAAGAAGATTAAATAACATTTGGTCCTTTATTTTAATCCCCATGTAATAAACATGTCATTTTCATACCTTATTTTTCGTCCTCATCTTTGAGACTGTTCTTAAAATATTTCATTTATGTGAGTGATGCATGTGTCCCTTAAATTTAAATATAAACCAGACCCTACCTCTGTGACAAGTTTTTTTTTTCCCCTACCTGGGTGACTGTTGATATAATTAATTAAAGATGACATTGTTAAAATTATAGCAGTTAAATGATTAAATATATAAATTTTTAATAGTTTAAGTTTTCTAGATAATTAATAATTTAATATGATTTCATATTAAGGAAAAATTTAGGTCCATACGTTAGATGAAATCCTAAAATCATGATTAAATGATTACTTTTATCATTTTTTTATAATTTAAATTTTTGACATAATAGATAATTTAAGAGACATATCAATTCTAGCTCCAACAGTAGAAGAAGACCCCAAAAAAAAAAAAAAAAAAAAAAAAACTCTCAATCTCGTTTCCTCTTACTGCATCACTTTTTTTTTTTTTTTGAGAGAAACACAGTCAAACAAACTCACACACACACATTGGGCTTAGTCCTACTGCATCACTTTCAAGCATATTCTCTCTAGATTGACAGTGATTTGGACTTAAAGAGTGCTACTGGTGTAAGCTTGGAAATTGTGCATGGGTTGGGATAGAATGGCAACAGAGCATTGATGAGGATGAATTCAATTGTGGTTGTTTGGGTTGGTTGATTGGTGGGCCTGGGGATTAATTTTAGGGTGGCATGGTGTGTATTTGTCAGGTGGGTCTTTGCATGGAAATGATATTGTGTGTTTCCGTTGCATGCTTCTCACTCTCACATGAGAGTGGACCTCACACTCACATGAGGGTGAAGAAGTATGCAATGAAAACACACAGAAGTTTCTCCTTTGCGTGGCTATGTTCTCATTGTCAATTGCTGGCAGTAATATTGATAGGAGAGAGTGGTGGCCCATGGTGGTTTCATGCTTTGTTTTGTGGTGGTAGTGGGGTTGTTTTAGCTAGGCGTGTTGGCCTTAGCTGGGTTGATTTGTAAAGATTTGAAGGATATGGTGTTTAGCTTCATAAAATCTTGTTTATGTTCGTTTATTTAATAAATGAACCAAACTATCAAGTCTAAGAATCGACTAATAAATAAGCCAAACTTAAAAATAATAATGTGTTTATCAATAAGCTTGTCAATATGAAACTCAATTCAATTATATATAATACTATATGTCTATATGTAGAGATTTGATATTAAATTGTGTGAGTTTATAAATAATTTAATTATAAAATATAAATTAACAACATTTGGTCCTTTATTTTAATCCCCATGTTAAAAATATGTCATTTTCATACCTCATTTTTTGTCCTCATATCTTTGAGACTGTTTTCAAATTATTCCTTTCATTTATTTATGTGTGATGCATGTGTCCCTTAAATATTAATATAAACCAGAACCTACCAGTGTGATAAGGTTTTTGCCCCTGCCTAAGTGACAATTGATCTAATTAAGAAGATGACATTGTTAGAATATTGTTAAATAATTAGATTCATTATTTTTTTAATAGTATAAAATTTATGAAAATCGATAATTTAACACGATATTATATTAAGGGAAATGTTAACGGGCACAGTAAGGTACTTGTTAAGGATAATTTATTGCGAGGTTCACTTAATAAAAAATTGGTATAAATTGATGAGGGGACTAAAAATATTATTGAAATGAAAAATAGAACTCAAAAAGTTTTTTTATTTTTATTTTTTGGTTCTACACCTCATAAAGTTAGTATAAAATCTAACATAAAAGAATATGATTTGATATAAAGTTGTTTGTTAATGGGCACCTTATGATGCCTGTTAACATTACCCTTATATTAAAGGGTAGTTTAAAGCCCACACGTGAGGGGAAGTATTAGAATTATGGTTCAATGAATTAGTTATATCCAATTAATTCAAATAATATAGTTTCAACTATAATTTATTTATTAATTTAAAGTAAAAAATAATTTGTTAATCAAATATAATTTATATGTAGAAATATGTGAACAAGTAAAAATTTTATTCTTGATATTAGTATTTATGGAAAAAAATAAAAAGTTAATCAAATAGTTTATGAACAAGCTAGAACTTGTTTGATAAGAAAATAAATCAAGTTTGAATATCTAATATAGTTTTTACATGTTGATGATCTTGAATTTGATTTATGTTTAATATAAAATTAAATAAATAATCATGAACTTTTAATATGCAATTTGATTCAGCTCGTTTGTATCTATAGATTTTGTAAAATATGAGTGCTCAATCATCATCATCATCATTTTTATTGTAATTATTATTCCTATCCATAATGGTTTTGGTTTGGGCACAACAGGTTTCACTCTCTGCATCATACACAATTTCGTACCAATTATTCACTGTTCATGCCATTCTATGACTACGTATATAGTACCGTGGACAAATCTACAGACGAACTATATGAAATTTCACTCAGAAGAGAAGCAGAATTACCAGATGTAGTGCACCTAACTCATCTAACTACACCTGAGTCCATCTATCATCTCAGGCTTGGTTTTGCTTCTTTGGCCTCCAAACCATACACATCAAAATGGTACTTCTCATTGATTTGGCCTGTGACATTGTGGTCTATGATGTTAAATTGGTTATATGGCCGTACTTTCATTGTCGAGAGATACCGTTTTAATAAACTCAGATTACAAAGTTGGGTCATACCAAAATACAGAATACAAGTAAGAAATGATTTCTCTATGTTATTAACTGTTTACTTATATTTGTTACTTTCTTTCAATCATATGTGATTTATATTTCTCAATACTTTTGCGTGCAGTACTTTCTGCAATGGCAAAATGAGACTATTAATAACTTAATTGAGGAAGCCATACTGGAAGCAGAGGAAAGAGGTGCTAAAGTATTAAGCTTAGGTCTCTTGAATCAGGTAAGTTTTAGTTCTTTCTTGATTTTTTTTTTTTTTTTTTCTATAATTTAGTTTCCAACTCTAGGTGATATATTCATCATGATTTTCAACTAAAATTCCCCATCCTTTATTTTCTTTGTTATTTAATTTCTCCAACTTTGCTCTCACACTTACAATTCAGATAGTCAATGTACTTTCCCATGCACCCATAGATTTTTTTTTTAATATATTTTTTATTTATAGAATCCCTATAAAGTTCAAGAATGATGTTAGAGATAATTATAAATTTTAGTATATAAACCTTATAAACTGATATGTTACTAATTACCAAAAAAAAAAAAAAAAGAAGAAGTAATTTAGACTTTATTTATTATGTTATTGAAATGATACCAACCACATTATTATTATGTCTGTTTATAAATATTTTGTAGTAAAATTGATAGTATAACTTTATGTTATTTTTACTTTTTGCTTAATATAATTAAGTTAGGTTGGGGATTCGAGTCAAAATTTTCCTATTGCAATAATAAAAATCAAATAATGTTATTGAGTTATAAGACTTTTGACAAGTACAAACTTTAGCATTCTCTAGTATTTAATGGCCTTCACATGAAAACCTTCAATTTTTTTAATTTTTTACTTTAGTCTATAGGATACATATCATTATTATTAAGAAAACCATTTCCATATGAACATATCATTATTATTAAGAAAACCATTCCATATGAGTACATATCTGCATATTCAATTTTTTTTTTTTTGTCTTTCAAACTTCATAGTTCATATTATCATCATACTTAATCATTGGATGCAGGGAGAGGAGCTTAATAGATATGGTGCACTTTATGTTGAGAGGAACCCTAAGCTAAATGTGAAGGTCGTAGATGGGAGTAGTCTGGCAGTTGCTGTTCTGCTAAACAGCATTCCCAGAGGAACAACCCGAGTGGTTCTTAGAGGCAAACTCACCAAGGTTGCTTACGCCTTGGCCTTTAACTTATGCCAAAGGGGTATCAAGGTACGTTAATTTTGTTCAAGCCAACACAAAAAGAAGGCCTAACTCGATTTTGGGTCACACACTTTCTGACTTTCATACTTTGTAAGCATGGTGTTATTCAATGTTCTGTACCTTTGCAGCACTTTGCACAATCGAATTAATTAATACACAACTTGAACATTATGAAAGTTTTCTTAGACTTTTTTATCTCACTTAATACTTCACAGAATACAAAAAAAATGGGATAGAAGATTTTTATTCTACTACACGTATATGTGGTAATCAATTTAAATGACTTTGGTTTGACCTATAATATGGTAAGAGAAATTTTTTTTACCTTCTCTTAGAATAGACCCTTTTCTCAAAAAAAAAAAAAAAAAAAAAAAAAAAAAAAAAAAAAAAAAGGCATGAGCATGTGTAGGGGGAGCAAGGTACGTTTGTTTTGTTCAAGCAAAATCGACGTTGGGCCACAGGCAAAGTCTGGCTTAGGATATTATTAAATTTTTTTATTTTTTTATTTTTTTTTTCATGTTACAGCCCAATGGGCTTGTATGCTAATAGTTTCATACTTTTTTTTTGGGGGTTAAAAACACTTTCGTACTTTGTAAGCATGGTATTCAATGTTATGTACTTTTGCCGGCGCAAAAGAAATTTAGTGCACTTCTCACTGGCAAATTGATTGATACATAAAGTGAACATTATGAAAGTCTTCTCAAAACATAGAAGTTTTACTTAATACAAAATGTATGTGCCACTTTACCTTCACGAAATATTCAAAGTTTTTTTATTTTTTATTTTTATTTTAGAGTTTCAATTTATAATATCTGTTTTTTATAATAGTTTTTTATTATTAGACTAATATATCAATCAGTTTTTGGTGTAGGTGGAGATTGAACCCTAGATCTTTTATTTAACCATTAAAGGTTTTATGAATTGAGTTAAGTAGAACCCATACGGAATATATAAAGTTGGGATATAAAATTTGTATTCTTATTTACGTAAATGTAGCAATCATTTTGAATAACTTTAGTTTGACTTAATATGGTAAAAAATATTTCTTTACCTTCTCCTTAAATAGGAAAAAAAAAAAAAATGCATGGACACATCCATGATAAGACATGAAACACAATGATATGATATTTTTTGAAAAATTAAGATGTGACATTGTGGGTATATGACAATTAATTAGTTAATTATATTAATCTTTAGTTATAATCTATTTCTGGACACATTTATGAATGTCTTAAGTTTTCAAAATATATAAAAATGATCAATATCTTTAAAAATATATTGGAAATCAAACGATTTTTTAAAAATAGAAAAGCATTTTCTTTTTTCCTCCCAACAGATTGAGGACATGCCCCATGGAATGTCCCAAGCATGTATTTGTGTGACTTTTGGGGTGTTCATGCTTATATATATATATATATATATATATTTTTTTTTTTTTTTTCTTACAATACATGGGGGAGAGGAATTCAAATTCAGGTTTTATAATTTCCTTATTAGGATAATTAGGTAATTCTATTGAACTACAAGACTGTTTAGGAAATGTATTTGTGCTTCTTAATTAGTAAAACATTGGAGAGAATGAGTTCTTTTCTTTTTCTACATTCATATGTTGCAAAAAAAAAAAAAAAAAAAAAAAAAAATCATAACAAGGTTCTAATTCTTTTTAATCTAACATAATTCAGGTGCTTACAATACATGAGGATGAGTTTTTGAAGCTAAACAAATCGTTCAACACCAATTCTGAAAGTAATTTGATATTTTCAATAAGTTATTCTCAAAAGGTAAGTCTATGAAATTTTTACTGTTTTAGTTCAATTATATTCATATTTTGTGTTATTAAAGAATATATAACTACTTCGAACCTTAACAACAGTAAAATCATTATGAATTTTTGTAGATTTGGTTAGTGGGAGATGGATTGGATGAGGATGAACAGTTAAAGGCACCCAAAGGAACATTGTTTATTCCCTTCTCACAGTTCCCACCAAAGAAATTGCGCAAAGACTGTTACTACCACAGCCCTCCAGCAATGGTGACTCCAAGGTCTCTCGAGAATATGCACTCTTGTGAGGTTAGTAGAGAATCCTTCCTAGGTCTCTTCATTGATGCCGTTACATGAATATAGGGACAAAATGGGCTTCTGCCCTTTTCAACCAAATTAATTAGCCTTATGCCCTCCTTCCCAAACTAAATAGAGAAATGCCCCTCTTTTAAAACTTGATTTTCTCCAAATCGAGTTATTAAAAAAAAAAAAAAAATTCTAGAGCCCTATAGTGACGTTTTCAAGACCTATAGTGACGTTTTTTAACTCGACTTCCATTAAATCGAGTTATAGGCAATTTTTTTAATTTTTTTTTACCTATAACTCGATTTTGTATAAATCGAGTTACAAAACACCACTATAGGTCTTGAAAACGTCACTATAGGTCCTTAAAAACGCCGCTATAGGACCTAACTCGATTTATCAAAAATCGAGTTTTAAAAGAGGGAAATTTCCCTAATTAGTTTGGAAATGAGGGCATAAGGCTAATTAATTTGGTTGAAAAGGGCAAAAGCCCATTTTGTCCTGAATATAGAGAAGTTAGAAAAAATAAAGTGACATGCATGTCATGTATTAATTACGTTTGAGCTAGTTTCAATATTAACATCATGAAGCGTGCAAACTAATGATCAAATAGTAGTTACGGATAGAGGAGTAATTCTTATGTACACTCGGAGTACGGTAAATGGTTCACTCATTAAATTCATGGTAGAGCGCACCATAAATGTGAGAGAAGGAAACATTATTTTACTATACTTTAAGAGTATCTGACTTTTAAAAGTTGGTCAACTTGTAAAACTGTTACAAGTACTATTATTGCATTAAACAAGTTAGTTTGTGCATATTTTTTAAATTGTAAAATTTGCAATAATTTTAGAATTTTCCAATATCCCTATTGCTCAAGAGAAACCTCTTCAATTACCACTTTGTATTATAATAAATCATATATGATATATGTCATATCTAAGAGATCTATCTACAAGTCTCTCTGTTTCACTTTAATGAAGTGTATTTTATGATTAAAAGTTTATTTGTTAGATTTGACAGTGTATAGAGTATCATATTAATGATATAGCACCAAAATACACTTTTAGATTTGTAATATTTAATATGAATAATGAAATTTATCAATTTCAGATAGAGAAAATCCTAATACCTAAATTTATAGAAAACAAAGGCTTCTTTGTCGGTATTGAAAAGACTTCTTCAAATGAAACCTTTGAGCCCGTTTAACTTCTTCCATGGGGTGGTAATGTTGGAGGAAAGAATTAGTATTTGTGAGCATAACTAAGCTAATCAAGACATGAATAAACCAAAGTTTTTGCATCTACAAAACATACATATATGTGTCCTTCGAGTAATTCTTAGCTACTCCTTGAGTATGGATATTGGTGCTCTCACCTCTTCAACTTAATTTTTGATTTATCGCTATTTTATCTAAACTGGTAGAGAAACTTTAATTTTGGGTAGTCTAGTAATAATTGAACATGTTTCTTTCAATGCAAATGCAAAGCATGCACACTTTATTTTTTTTTCTTCTTCGTTTACAAGAATTTGTGTTTTGAATATGTGGCAGAATTGGTTTCCAAGAAGAGTGATGAATGCTTGGCGTATAGCTGGGATTGTGCATGCTTTGGAAGGATGGAATGAACACGAGTGCGGTAACACAATGTCCAACATTGAGAAAGTTTGGCAAGCAAGTCTTCAACATGGATTTCAGCCTTTGCTGCTTCCAACTGAATCAAAATGCTAATAGCTTACTAGTTACTATAAGATATGAAAATGTACCTGCCTGAGCTATTACATCAAATTAATGCTTGATGGGTTTGATTTTGGTGAATAGACTGTATTAATACTTCTCAATTTGGGTTTTAACGATCATATTCTCTCTCTCTCTCTCTCTCTCTCTCTCTCTCTCTCATATGAATGATTTGAAATTCTTGGGGATTCTAGCCTTTTATCCCTATTTTTTAAAATATTTGGCAATATGCCCATTTTTTGAAACTATATAGGTTCGTGCTCCTGTTTCAATACTCGATTACCTTAAAATCGAGTTTCAATAAAATACTCAATTCGTAGAAAATCGAGTTATGCCCGATCAAACTTAAAAAAAATTACATGAGATAGCTCTAAATTCCCTCATGCAGCCCTTCCTCACAAGTAAGGCGAATTCTAAAATTCCTTTATTAGTTGAATACCCAAAAAAAAAATCAGTTTAGTCAATTGACATTCATGTTTATATAAAATTTCAAAATAGATATATAGCAATTTGAATAAGTGGTTGGAATGGCTTGTCACATTCTAAGTTTCTTAATGATATCCTATTGATACTAGTAATTTTTAGCAATTGCATATATAGGGATAAAGGCCCAAAATTATATATTGGGCCTTGGGCTTAGTTCGCATATTGAAGACAAAAGTTGGTCCGAGGAGGGTAAACAATTAGAGAAGACTCAAATATCAGAATCTTGTGGATAAGGGACGAACAAAGAGCTATCCGAGGATTAACTACTCCTCGGATATGTTGGACGTGATACAAACCTATATTCCAACCACCAATGTGACCTTCCAGAAAGTTTCAGTGATAAGAACAAGCTTCATATATATATATATACAAGAATAATGGAAACTGATAAATATCTAGAGAAAAGCTGTTACCATCGCATTTAATGCTCTGCACCTACTTTCCTGGCCACATTTATGTGGAGAAGATCCCTGAACAGTGTTGCCTTGATCACCCCAACTCACAGAAAGGCAAAGAGGATGTCTGATGGGATAGGTACACAAGTAAGGACACAGATAATCGACAAGTGTAAGGTGAGGATGATCTAATGGAGTTATATAAGGTGAAAACCCCTCCACGAAAGGGGGGATTGAAAAAAGGAGAAGAGGAACACTATAACAATTAAAGTTACATCTGTAATCATCTAGAGAAGATTTATAACCCAATTGATCTCCTCGGACATCACATATATTCAGTATTATTGATTTTGCTATTGTTTGATTTCACTTTAAATCCATAATAGCCGTTACTAATTTCACTAGGACCTAGTTCTTCAACCCACTCTCTACAAATTCTATTGTGTTGGGCTCACTGGGTCAAGGTCTCACTCATCTTGGACTTGGGCTACAAAAAGGGTCCTTACAGCATATATCTAGGTGGTTGGCTTTATAGTAGCCTAAACTACCATATTTAAGTATATTAATTGTGAGGGCCCTAAAATGTGACCCTTGAATGTTAGTGGCCCTTTTAGAAACAGCTTGGTGTAGCCAATCATACATGTGGACTTAGAAATATACTGCTAACTCTAGGGTTAGGAGGAAGAGAGAAGTTGGCTCTTACTTTCGGTTAAAAAAAAATCACTTTTCCCCCCATGTGTAGAGGTCTAAAATACCTTGACTTGAGTTTGGAGTTGAGATATGAGATTGGGATGATGTTAGGTACCCAATACCTTCTAATTGTATGAATGATTTCCAATGGTGTTTTAAGGACATTTTAATTAATGAACTTAATTACTAAGTGGGCCCACATCATATGCATGCATCTTCTACATTAAATTGCATGTTACATATTTTAGCAAGAAGAAAAATCATGAGAAGTTTCACCTTGCTTAGAACTAGCCGTCTTTCTTGGAAAACCCTACATATATATGGTCACACTTGAGAATGTTTTTAACGTAACTCAAAGGGAAAAACACAAATTAAGAACCATTATTCTTAGAGGGTTTTTACAACCAAAAAAAAAAAAAAAAAATTTATAAATTGATTTTGACAGTGTCTTTTCAGTAATAAAAGTATTTGTACGTGTGTAATGCGTGCTTCATGCGTACATATGCACCATTCTAAAGAAAATATTTTTCGAATCTTCATTTTATAATTTGTATTCCCTTGAGCAGTGGTTTTAATTGGTAATAACAACATAACACGGTGCTTTATGCACACAATAAACCCCGCTTGGTGGAAGAATTCGCCTCACACAGGTAGGATTATTTTTATAAAGAATAAATAGTAAACTGGTATTTGAGTAAGATTGTGAATCTTGAGATTAATATATTTGTTCGTATAGATATGTCCATGCTTGCCTATGTTCACTTGGACATATACAATTTTTTCCCATCCAACAAACATAAAATTTAGTATATTAGGGGATGCTGCAATTGTTACATAAAAAAAAAATCTCAAAATACCCATGGAAAGCACCACCCACAACTCAATTACACAAAAACCTCATATCTATTAACTTAACACAGCCTCTTCAGCCTGCCAAATCGAGAAAATTTATCATGTATTCACCCTTTAACATGAAGTGAGTCCTACAAATATTGGGTCCACCCCCATATGAAAGGGCGGATACATGTATCCAATACATGTAATACCACCACAAATCGACGAATATTTAATATACCACTGCAAAAGTAGCTGTGATTCAAAACCATGGACCATGGTACTTACCGCAAACATTAGCCGTTGTTGCTTTCACCAATATTATTGTTTTGACTTTATACATTGCCAACAACAACCCATGTTACATTCTTAGCACCTGCCTAAATTTCTTTACTGTCGCATGGAGTAGAAGAAGAAACACTTCCAAACTCTACACCGATACCCCACAGCACAATTAACAGATTTGTATACTCATGGTCAACAACACCGACACCCACCCACCTGCTAGTCAATCATATCCCTACTCTGCTATTCCCCATTTCCCCTTTTCTTGTTTACCATAAATTCTTTTAAAAAATATGGAACACTTGTGTTCATAAAATAGATATATAAGGTATAACACGTAAAGAACCGTACTTAAGTTTTTTCCTAATTTAAATAATTTTAGCCTTTAATTTTTATTTTGAACAAATTTGGGGTACACAAGAAAGGGTAAATTTAATTTAATGATGAATTTATTAAAGAGTTGGGTTCAAGTTACACCTAGTGTAACTCTAAGTAATATTACACCACTCAATATTTTTTAATTAGATGCGAATATTGACAAATCCACCGTTAGATTACATTATCTTTGTATATTCTTCATGCTTGCAAAATTTTGAAGTGATCAAAGATTATTAGCCATGTCGTCGATCAATTGTTAAAATTCAAATTTTTATAGTTTAAAATAATGCATAAAAGATGAGTTTATAGATCAAATAGTAAATAGTATCTAATTGGTATGAAAATTGGTAGGCATGTTAAGAACATATAGAACATTTAATTCAACGGTTCGATTTTCAAAACATTAATTCAATAACAAGTTATTGGGTGGTGTAACATTGCTTAGAGTTACACCAAGTGTAACTTGAACCCAACCCTTTATTAAAATACATAGGTAATATATATATATATATATATATTGGTTACGTTTAAGTTACAGATGAAGTACCTATTTGTTATATTATAGTACTACATAATTTTTTTATTAAATAAAAATTTTGACAAATCAATCATTGGATTACGTATTAGTGTTATACTTTCCATTACTTACAAAATATCAAAATAATCAAAGATTAATAACTATCTCACCATAAATTTTGTTAAAATTTCAAGTATTTTCTAATTTTTAAATTATAAGTAGAATATAAATTTATTGATCAAATAGTACATAACATTTGATTAACTTAATGTTTAGTGTGCATATTAAGAATAAAGACAATATATAACCCAATGACAAAATTCTCAAAATTCGTATCAACTTGTGCAAATAATTTGTTGTATTTTAGTATAAGAAATTACTTTTTCTATTTTACATACCCATTTTTCAAAACACCCCACATCAGATAATCTATTGTTAGAGACATATTTTATGTAAACTGACTAATCCTTTGACAAAACGCACTTTACTTGTAATAAGGTAGATCTAGGATGTGTTTAGTACTTTAAGAAACAAGTGTTCAAGTTAAGTATTGAAACTATGCAAATCTGACCAAGAAACAAGTAAAGGAAGTGTTGTTCATTAAAGCTCGACAGATGTCTTGAAAGAATCATTTTTATCGAGATTTAATGTTGAAGCTTGACAGAAGCTTAACACAAGCTATAATCTGTAGGGTTTCTTTTTTCAGAACCCTAGACATTTATAAGACTTATTTTAAAGGCTGTCATACAAGGAGAACATATGCAAAAAGTGACCTAATTCATCATTCTCTCTGAAGAAGCTATGACGTCTTTACGCCAAAGGTTTTGTGACCAAGGAGCTTCCTGATCTTCATTGTTGATGAACTGAAGAACTTTGCAGCAAACATCTTCTTCAAGTTGGTGGAGTTAGTTACGTATTGGGATTTGTGCATCATTGGTTAGTCACGTACTAGGATTCGTGCATTAAACGAAGAGATTGCTACTACAATACAAGTCCAATTAGGTATTGGGGTAAGGGTTCAACTGTAGGTTGGTATTTCAGAATAGGCTAAAGGGTTTAGTAAGATTCCTTATACTTGTAACCGCTTGTGATTGAGAATAGTAGATTCTTGGGAGTAGTGACCTTAAATTCACCTTGTGGGGTTTTGCCTAGGTGGTTTTCTCCATTCGTAAACAAATCACCTGTGTCAAATTTATTTTCTACTGCATTTAATTATTTGGTGATTTGTTTGTGTTACCACGCTATTGCATGTGTTTGATTTTTAGACCCCTTAAAACACAATTGGATTAACCTAGTTAACAAGCCAAGTTATTACTTAGTCCAAATCTAGGTTATCACAATCAAACAATCATATCATGGATATCAACGGAAAAATAAATAACACAAAAATATAATAACCCAGGAAAACCAAACTGATAAAAAACCTGGGGAAGATTTAACCTAGTTATCCTCAAGGTAAACCTGAATCCACTATGAAAGAATTGAAGTTTTACAATAGCGACTTAGACCACTAACATCCTATTGCTATCCACCAGTAGAAAACTTATTGACACGACAACGTGCAAGCTCCGAGACCACAGACTCCTTCTTTCTTGGATTCTCCAACAAATACAAGCACTCCCGCTTATGTATCTTTAAGCTCTTATGGCAGCAACTGAATGATCATTAAGCTCTTGAAGAATTCTCCTTCTTGATAATCCTAAACTTGTGTGAAGGCAAGCACCTTTCAGATATTACAAGAGATTTACACAAACAGCAATATGAGCAACCTCTAAAATGTGGCTAGGGTTTGCTTTATATACGTAGGGCAAAACATAAAACCCTAAACGTTTTAATGAGCTGAAGCTGAGTTGGAATTCTGCAGGAAAAAAAATTCTTCACGATATTCTATCGATCGAGTCTAAGCTTCGATCGATCGAGCCAACCTGAAAGTCACTAATACTTCTGTAGCAACTCGATTCCAACTTTACATACAACGCGCACACGTTGAGCAAGTCTAAACAAGACTAACAACTGTTTTGATCATGGTTTGCCAACATTACACATTAGAGTTCTAAATACATTAGTTCCTAAGTCTTTAGAACCTAACAGCATGTAATTTGACTAATTAATTAACTTGGGTAATTAATTAATTTGCAAGGGGCCAATTCATTTTAACCCAACAAGTGGTATCAGAGTGGGAACACTCTAATTAGGTTTAATCTTTGCTGTGTGATTCATTGACCCCTGTTGTCATGGCTACAAACAGCATGAAAAGATATTTCATTTCAAATACATCTTGCTTGTCTAATCTCTATTTGATTGAGTGTTTCAAAAAAGATATTTCATCATGGATCATTTGTATCAAAGTTATATCATTCTTGTTTGTCTTGTATTCTTCTTAGGCAACTCTTTTTGAGCTTTCAAATTTTCTTCTTTGATTCAAATTTGTGTTGAGGTCTTTGTAGTGATTGAATTCTTCTGACTTTCTCTTCATTGATCTATTGTATGAATGTTCTTTCTTGCTCGTTTTTCAAACCTCTAGACTTTTATCTTAACAAATCTTTCATCTTCTTTTGGAACTTGTGACTAGGCCGCCTTTTAGGTTTTTGACCTTCTTTGTTCTTCTTTTTTCTCTTTTTTTGAAACCTATGACAAGGTCTCCTTTTCTTTTTCTCTTCTTGTGACTAGGCCATTTCTTCGATTTAACCAATTGGATTTCTTTTGTTCTTTTATTTTTTTTATTCCTCTTTCTTTGATAGCAAATCAATGAATGAATTTTTTGATCTGACCATGCTTGAAAAAGCTGCCTATATACCTCTTTTAAATGAAGGATGAGGTCATCTATAGTTCTTTTTTTTTTGGCCTAGGCTGCCCTTTTAGGTTTTCAACCTAGCAGACTCTCTCACACTCAAATTTTTTATCTCTCCTTTTGCATAGACCGCCCTTTCGGGTTTTCAATCTATCTTTTTTTTGTATCCCTAATTTTTGCCTAGACTGTCCTTTCAGGTTTTCACTCTAGCGGGATTTTCTTGTTGTTGCTTCTTGCTTTTTGACTTGATGAACTCTCATCTCTCTTCGTATGATGGAATCTTTTAGCTTTCAGCTTGACGAACTCTTGTCTTCTCGCCTTGATAGAGTATTATCATTTGCATTCTCAAATGTGATCTCCATTGTTTCTTCTAATCTTGATGGACTCTACTTTCCTTGATGTCTTCATTGAAGCTATGAGATTGTCCTCCATAGCATAAAATTTGAGTATGCACACTCAAATTTTCCCACCCTAGGTTTATGTTGTTATGGATTCATGAAAAAAAGGCTAACTTTTTAATAGCTCAAATGGGCTAGCAATGGATAATATTTGTAATGGGTGTCAAGGAATAATGTGGCTAAACCAAAGATGGCCTCCTATCCTTAGTAAGGCTTGTTTATAGGCACAGTAACTCAAACTCTTTTAGTAACTTCCTCTTGGAATAAAAATTATGAATGCTCCAATATTGTGACACAAAAAATGTTTTAAGATTTGGATTAAGTGTACATTTTTTGAGAATTTCTAATCGGTGGAATCTCTTTTTGTTGAGATTTTCTAATAACTGGATTTTCTTTGATCGCCTTTTAGGACCTTTTCTTCTTATGTTCTAAGTGATTCAGCAAAGATCCTTACATGAATCAGATGAAATTAATTCTCTCTTGGTGCACATTGATTGGTTGGCCCATTAAGCATTAGTATTTGCAAAAGCTTTGCCAAAGGAATTCTCATGTAGTACTTGAGGAAAATAACATTTGAAAATTTCGACCTCTCACACTCTTTCCAAGTGAACTGGGCTTTGATGAGAAGGTTAAGCCTTACATGATTTTTGAAAATCCACTAAAGGGCCCAATGCCCTTGGTTGGAAGATTTTTTTTTTTTTTTTGAAAGTTTTCCTTGATTTTATTTTATTATTTTTTCTTTTTGAAGAAAGCATTTTTTGTAATTTTTGAAGGATTATCATGAACAAGTCCATTTTGACAAAAATTGTAGGCCTCAAGGAAACCCTTTTCAATTGGGCTTTGAAGGGAGTCGGAAATGTCACTAAAGATCCCAATGCCCCTAGTCCAAAGTTTTCTTTAATTTTTATTTTTTTTGAGTTCTTGCATTTTTTATTTTTGCATCAAACAAAGCATAAATAACAAAATGCATCAAACAAGAAAAGAAATTAAGAGAAGAGAAAATGGAAACAAGTAAGGAACAGACAAAGTTTGTAATAAAAAAAGGTTCTTGAAAAACCCATTATGGCTTGGCAACTCATAAAGTGGAGATGGATTGATTGGTAGATATTGGTGCAACAATGATTTTTTGTCTTGGATAATCCTATCGTTATTGATGGAATCTTCAATTTGGGTTCCAGCAGCAATTAGGGTCTTAAAGTTGGGAAAGTATCCAGCAAATAGGTACTTGTTGTAGGTCGGGAGGAGATTCTTCACAATCATGTTCAATTGTTCTTCCTCATTGGGCCTAACAGTCATTTGGGCTGCTTTTGTCCTCCACCTTGTAATGAATGCATGAAAAGATTCACTGGAATCTTGCTTGGTTGTCTCAAGGTCTCGCCGAGTGATGTCCACCTTAGTATTGTACTTGTATTGCTTGTAAAATTCATGGCACATATCTTCCCAAGTTCGAGTTTGAGAACCCTCCAAATTTAGGAACCAACATAGGGCAGCTCCGGTGAGTGTATTTTGAAACATTTAGGCTAGTAACTCTTCATCAGCTCCCAAGGGTTGCAATGCTCTTATGTACATTTTCAGATGGGCTTTAGGGCAACTCATGCCATCAAACTTGTCCAATGTTAGCATCTTAAACTTTGGTAGGGCCTTTGCTTGAGGAAAGAGCAAAAGTGAATGCAGATCCATAGCTTCTTCAACCCTTCTAGATCTCATTAGGAGCTTTTCCATTTGGTCCATTCGTTCAACCATCTTCTTCTCATTTTCAGTCAACACCAAGCCATGGCTTTCTTTAGAATTTCTAGGTCCATTATCATTTTGGGCCCTAGAGAATTCATGAGAGTTCTTGTTCCCCATCTGTTGGATTAATACTTGGATGTCCTTTTGGAGTTGGGCTTGACCTGCTACCAAAGTGTTAAGTACATCTTGAGTGGTGAGAGGCGGTTGTTCCCTATGATCATTCATGTGTCGATCTTCTTGGTTGTTGGCCATTTTTTTAATTGGAAGCCTTGGTTTAGATGTTTGCTTGGGCCTTGCACTTCAAGATTAGTGGCTTTATCCTTGATGTTTTTAAGCGTGATGATCTTGAGCTTTTAGTTATGCTTTGAACTTGGTGGGCTTAAACCCTGATTGAGATTCTTTGGTCTCAACCAAAATGCATAAGTTAGATTTTTATTTTTATTTTTAAGAAATCTTAATCAATTATGATGGGCCTAAGCATTGGACTAAGGCACATCATGGATCAAATAATGGCCAAACACATTCATGGGATGCAATGTATTTTATGGGATTGACCTAAAGATTAGTTCTATGGCTTCTTACATGAAGGTAAAAGGTAGGCCAAATATGTTCCCCAAAAGCTAGGACGTTGTACCTCCCAACTTGTGATGTATGAACTCCGCGTTGGTCCAAACGGTAGAGTTTGTCCTTTACGAAATGCAAGAAAGATCAAGCGAGTCTTAGGTGAAGGGGTGGTAGGTTCACCACTAGGTACACGAATCCAGGAGGACCGCGATCCATGGCTACAATTACCGTGGTTTCCGAGCAACATACACAATTCATATCACAATTCCAATCATGCAAATGATGCTATGGCAAGCAAATATGACATATTATTAAAAGCAATAAACAAAGAAATGACGTAATTGGCCACCATAACCTAAACTGGAGTCTAGCTTTCAACATCCCCAATGGAGTCGCTATTGTGAGCGATCGTGACCCTGACCCGCCAATTTTTTCTCAAACTAGGCCTAACCCATGTGAACGGGTGGAATCGTGATGCTCAAAATGTCGAATCCACTGTAAAATGTACTCCCCCCTAAATCGAGGGTTTTGCATGGAGTCGCCACTTATTTAATTTAAATGGAAAAATAAGAAAACCTTTAATATAAAAAATACTTTTGTTGTATTAATGTATATGACAATTTACACAATTTACATCAATTTGTAACAAAAATTTACAATACTTTTTTGTCCTAGATACAATCTAAGAAAAGTAAATTACATTGCTTGATTTCCTAGTTACATTCTAAAAAATGTAAAATTGTATATACAAGAGTATAGTTTAGAACCCTTGATCTTGGTTCGGAGGCTAATTTATGAGATGGGAAGGGATTAAGCACTCATCTCGCCCGGTAAAACTGATCTCCTTGGTTAGATGGCCAATATCATGTCATGTCAAACAAACACAAACAATATGTCATATAAACATGTTAACTTGCAAGAACGTCCTGTTCATTGGACTCACATTTACCAAGAAAATAGTAAGTTACTACAAATGGTAACTGTAAACATATTATTTAAACTAATAAAAAAAATTCCAAAAAAAAAAATGATAAAAAAAAAAAACATATTAAAAAGAGGATTATCAGTTTTTTTTTTTTTTTTTTTTGAGAAACCAGACCAAAAAGTCTGGGAATTTATTCAAAGACATGAAAATTCAGGGAACATCCCTTACAACAAAAGCATCCCTTAAAACAAGAGGGATAATGTTCGGTGGAGAATCCTCCAACCAGGCCTGAAGACTTGACACTGAGCTTGCTTTTTTGGCTAGAGCATCAGCAACAGAGTTACAAGCTCGGGGAACATGCTTAAAATCTATCAGTTGAAAACCCGAAGCAAGAGCACAAATGTCCTCCAAGACATTTCCATAGCTGGTCAGATCTCCCTTGGACGTGGAAAGCGCATTGATGATCACAGCTGAATCACCTTCAATCACCACCTGAGTTAAACCAATTTTTGCAGCAAACTTAATTGCACGGCGACACACAATAGCTTCTGCAGCAGCAACTGATTGAGGCATCGGTATTGGCAATGAGAGAGCACCAATAACCTCCCCATCACAATCACGTATGATAACTCCAATGCCAGCTGAGTTGGAGGACCTGAATGTGGCTGCATCAAAGTTCACCTTATAGACATTATTTTCAGGGGGTCTCCATTGCTGCAAACCGATTGGAACAGGGAGAACAGGGGGCTCGGACTGAGTTGCAAGGAAATCTTGGAGAAGGGTACCAGCCATACTACAAATCTTGGTGAGGGGCTGAATTGGGCGACCAAAATATTTAGCATTACGCCTAGTCCACAGCAGCCAAGCCATGATTGAGAAAAGTTCCAACCTGAAGTCGTCCTTAGAGAACAAGAACCTGGAAAAGAGGTCGCTGAAAGACACGGGCTGCCCAACCACATCTTGATGGAACCACTCCAATGAGTGCCACACACAAGCAATTTCTTTGCAGAACCAAAGAGCATGCAATGTGTCCTCTGTTCTCTCATGACAGCCTTCACAGATTTCTGATGTGATAATATGGCGGTGGCGGAGCTTCGCCAAGGTGGGTAGAGCGTTGTTACATGCCTTCCAAATGAAATGTTTGATTTTGTTTGGTGTCCGGAGTTTCCAAATTCTCTTCCAGAATTGACTCAAAGCTTCCGGGTTTGAAGGACCTGCATTAAGAGCTAAATCACAGGATAAAATCAATTTGTAGGCACTACTAGTAGTGAAATTACCCGAAGGGGTACAAGCCCATATGATTCGGTCTGGGGGGAGCCTTTCACTCAAAGGAATACCAAGAATTTCCATGGCATCTTGGGGCAGAAATAGTTGTTGTACAACATCAGTTTTCCATGCTGCATTGTCTTGGTCAGTTATGATCATTGCAATTGCAACCCAATTCAACTTTATATTTTCAAAGAGATAGAGAAAGTATTTTAGTGTGTTGCTACATGAGAGATTAGGGTCACTAGTATTAACAAGATATTAGTTTTCAAAAATGACAGTCTCAAGCTATTATAGTAAATGGGTTATATGTTTGTTAAAATATTGTTTTATGTTAAATTTTTTGTTTTGTATCATATTTTTGACCAACTTTATAGAGTGTAAAGTTAGAAAAACTAACTTTTTGAATTTTACTTATTACTTTAGCGGTATCTTCAACCTCTCTCATCAATTCATTTCAATTTTTTTGTTAGTTGTACTCTACACTAACTTATCCTTAACTGTGCTCTTTAACATTCTTCACAATAAAATAAATCATTATGATGATTTAACATGTACACTTACAACATTTTCAAAATGGTTTGAAGTTTCATTTGGTTATATTTTTATTGGGCTAGTATTTTATTGTTCTAGGTTTTAAAACAATTTTTATTGTAAAAACTTGGACGTTCTTATAATGAGAGGTAGGGCCTTTTTTGTATGGGGCCATAGCATAAGCCTGGGCTAATACGTCGGTGATTTTTAGTATTGAATACCACAATAGATTTATATTCGGACATCTTATGTTCATGTGAGTATATGACTGAATGATTTTGTGTTTCTTTTTTTCCTTGCAAATTGTATTTTCTCCTTAACCATGGTGTGGTTACAATTTCTCCCAAATTTCATAACTGAGCAATGTTTTCCCATGATTTGTTAGTAATACTATATTAGAATTTTCGTTAAATTTAAAAATTAAACTTCTATCTAGCACATTTAAAAAATTGTACTTAACTTCTATTTGATAAATAAGTGAAAAGTTAACAGATACCTTAAAAGTATTAGTTTATAGAATATTTTTAAAAATTTTTTATGGAAAAAAAATAATTGATTTTTTATTTTTATTTTTATTTTTTATAGTAAGTTAATAAATATTCTAAGAGCACCCATTAGCTTTGTTAAAAAAAAAAAAAAAAAAAAAAAAAAAAAAAAAAAAAAAAAACCATTAACCAGATCTAATAAATAATTAATTAGATGGCATCTCTCTATATAACACTTGGCCTAATAAGTTTAGATTAGCTGTGGCCCCAAGCCTAATCCGCCGATGCTTAAACTGTAGGACTATCGATATATAATACATTATTACATGCACTTTGATATTAAAGTATGCATCTATACGTACCACTCAGTGTGGTACCCAGTGATAAGGATCTTAATTGGTATGTGTCATTAATCATGAATTGAAAAAATTCCTAAAACATTGACATTCTTTAATCTTGTGACATCACTGACATGATTACAGATTATAGTTTAGGTTGGCTTTAAGGTCAACCTATAACTCAATGACGTGAGGGAGCCAGTGGTCCCTTACCAATAACACAATCACGTGAGAGAGGGTCCCTTACCATTAATGTAAGTCTCGTAATCATTGACTTTTTTGTTGTGAAAACTCACAACAATTGCAAATTGAATGCCATGACTAATCAACTCCTAATTTTCTGTTTTATTTTGATGAATGTATATATATATATATATTATGATTGCATGTGTGGCTTAGTAATACTAATACCAATCAACCTTCTTTTATTTTTATAAATCCATTTGTTTAGGTAGAACTTGATGCAATCATGCAACAATATAAAAATCTTAAAATTCCAAACTTTTTTTTTTTGGTAAAAAAAATTCCAAAATTTTTACTTTGGGTCTCAATCTCAAGCCGCAGATGACAAAAATGTCAAATACATATAGTCATTTGATTTTCAACTTTGGATCAAGGGAGTCAATCTCGTACCGGAAGCTGTACCGATTTAGCCAGCGAAACGATATATTTCGGTACCAGTTAATACCAGTGTACTGTTTCAGATTTATTGCTATTTTATATATTTAATATATATATATATATATATACACACAAAAAAAATTCTCTATTTACCATAAAACATTAACCTCAAAAATTCATGTTTATTATAAAACATTATCTCAATTCAGAATAAATTATTCATAATTTTAAACTTTAACATCAACTTAAAAAAATACAATATAAAAAACACAAAGTTTAATTATTTATTGCATAAAAAAACAAATAATATAAATAATTAAGTTAATACAAGTTACTTCACAAGTGCCACATCAAGTGTCAAAACTTGATGGTGCACGGTAAATGCACATGATACATCTGATGCCTTGAAGAAAAACAAAACGTAAGCTCTGTTGAGGTGCATGTCCCAATACGTTCACCCTTTTGATCGAAAAATAAAAACTTGTCTTGAGAAAATAGGGAGTTGCTCGCTGAAATGAAAACAAGAAGAGAAATGATAGTCTACCTGAACCGTCTGGTCTGTTGAAACTTGAAAGGAGGAAGAAGAAGTGAGGGATGATCTAGCAAGCTAAAATTTGGACTATCATGGTCATCAAACACTCCAAAGATAAACATATGTAAGTACCAAAAATACTTAGGAAAAAAAAAAAAACTCTTTCATCTTGTACCGGCCTCGGAATAAGTTTACCGCCGAAACACACCGAAATTCGCCGGAATTGCCGAAATGAGCCAAAATACCCCGGTATTTTGGGCGGTATGAATTAGCAGTGTTTTTGTACCGTTTGACCTACCGGAATGGTAAGTTCCGGTCATACTGGCTGGTACGGTACAGAATTGTTTTCCCTTCTTTTGATGGATTAGTATGTATAATTATTTAACCAAAAAAAAAAACCCAGCCTTACAATTCTGCATAACAATTAACAAATCCCTATGTAGTATTGGTAAAGAGAGTTTGGCTGGGGGAATTAGAAATTCCTATGGTCGAAGACTTAAGAAATTCATGTGAAGTCACATCGATTTTGGAAATTTTATTATCAACAATATTATTTATACTTTAATAATTGGAATAGTATTTTTTGGAGTTCAATTTTCAAATGTTTCAAGATATCCTTTATATATATATATATATATATTACCAAGGTCAAAATAGCGAAATAATAAAATTTTCTAGTTTTATAAGGCGCAACTTTGGATTTTTATGTGAATTTCAATTTATCTACATTTCCAATTTGAATAAATAACTTCTTAGATATTATATATGTTTGTGACAAAATAGAATCTTTCACTAAATTTTTTATCAAATCATAATGGAATTAATCATATTATATGACAATTTTTTTTTTCAGCTGTCATTCATCCATTTGCAGAGCACATAGCATATTTCGCGTTGTTTTCCATACCAATGTTAACAACAATACTTACTGATACTGCCTCTATTGCATCTATTGCTGGCTACCTTACATATATTGATTTTATGAACAATATGGGTCACTGCAATCATGAGCTCATTCCAAAGTGGCTCTTTTCCATCTTTCCTCCTCTGAAGTACCTCATGTACACCCCCTCGTAAGTCTCTCAAGCCCTTTCTTTCACCTTATTTTCTGTTGCCTCTGTCCCATATTGTTGGTTCTATTTGTAAATTTCAACTTTAAAGTGAATATTATTTAATGTGATGCAGTTAGTAAAAATGGTAGATTATGAAATTTATTTATTCACTTTTCAATTAGGACTACATTTTGTAACATCTTAAAAAAAAAAAAAAAAACCAACAATTTAGAATGGGAGAGTGTTTTAGCTGTACTCATTTTATAATTTTCTCTTTGATCTAGCAAAAAAGATTATTGTGTGATATCCAACTGTATCTAACACAAATTAACACAAATACATTTCAAGTTGATTAATTTCATGGCTTCTGTGTTTAGATGAAAATTAATATATATATATATATAGAGAGAGAGAGAGATCTACACCTTATTCTATTTGTCCATTATTATTCTATATACAATATCCTAAATCATTATATGTTCATTCTTTTTAGTACAATTTCAACAATAATTCTTTTTTTTTTTATTAACAATTTTGAAACAGTCCTCTATTTCGTTGAAAAATTTAATGCGTTTTGTTTCTTTGCGTTAAAGAATAAAGTTAGAACACTTTAATTTTTAATTTACAGGAAATTATATTTTATCTGATATTAAAAAAATAAGAAGAAGAAAATAATCTATTAAATGACTGTCAATGAATGATCTTCTGCAACACCATTCCGAAAGCTCGAAATATCTGTGGCAATGTGGCATGTATTTTGATGGCAGTACACATTTGTCAACAACAGCTTTTACGCCTTAAACCTAATATTTTGGTGTTTGGTGCAGGCACATCCACGTACTATTTTATTATTATTATTATTATTATTATTATTATTATTATTATTATTAAGGTTTTACTAAAGACCTAAATTAGTAAACTGTTTTTTAGAAAAAAAAAATTTATGTAAAAATGAAAATGTTACTAACTTTTTAAATAATTTTTTCAATTTTTCATAAATATATATTTTAAAATAAATGATTAATGTATGGTTTTTTTTTTGTTTTTGTTTTGATAAACATTAATGAATGATCTAGACACATGTTAACCGGAAATATATATAAATAATATATATAAACTTGCCCAGCCTAGCTCAATGATTGGGTTGGGAAATTGCACAAGCGCGCCTGTTCAAGTGTTAATGCATGTCATACTGTCATGTCATTTTCCTCTAAAACAACAAAGATAATAAATTGAGTCAGGGATTGGTGTAAAAACTGTGTTTTACGCCGATTAATCCTAACCCGTCACGTTATTTTTCTTCTTCTTCTTTATTTTCTTTTCTTTTTCTTTTTTTTTTTTAATAAAAATGATTATGCCTTAAGATCTCCCCCTCAATTTCTCTTTTCTCCTAGTCTGATCTCTCCATCTCCGAATCAAACCCATGACCCTATGGCCGGAGCTTCAAAGCTCAACACAAGCCACCAACACCACTACCATGGCCGAAACTCCATGGTTCAGAGATGGACGTCGCGGCAACCTCAAAGCCAGTGACTCTCCTCACAGTTGTGCGAGAAAATGGCATTGGAAATCCTAGAAGATCTAATAAAACGAATCCAGATCTCGCTTCGCAGAGAAGCCAATCTAGCTTTGTACAAACCAGACGACACGTTGCTTCCAACTAGAGACCCACCACTCCTAACCCAACTTTCAACACTAATGGATTATTCATTCCCATTTTTATTGATTTTCTCAACTAATCCAACCAGAAATATGAATGAAACACAGAGAGAGAGATGGGTATGTGAAGAAGAAGTAGTTGTAGTCGGTAGCGTAAATCAGCTTGACTTTTTCTCTTCTTCTTTCAGCCATTCCCAGTTTCCCACCTTCAACCTTCTTTTACATTTACCAATTACCATTATTTATTTATTTTATTTGCTAGTATTTAAATAAAAATAAAAACTCTGTTTCAAAGTTCCAACATTCAACGGCTTTGAGATTGTGTGAGAAAATGGAGTTTTTCTATGGCTGGATGTGTGTGTGCTGTGTTGGCAGTGGTGTTGGTGGCTTGTGTTGAGCTTTGAAGCTCTAGCCATGGCAGTGGTGTTGGTGACTTGTGTTGAGCTTTGAAGCTCCGACCATGGAGGTTATGGGTTTGGTTCAGAGGTGGACAGATCGGGTGAGAAGAGAAGAGAAAGAGAGGGAGAGGCTTTAAGGCTTTTTGAAAAAATAAAAATAAAAATAATGACGTGATGAGTTAGAATTGATTGGCGTAAAATACTTTAAATACATCTTTTACGTCAGATCCTGGCTCAATTTATTCTCAACAACAAAATATGCTAAATTCACTGTCACGCTCATGAAATATTTTTTGGTTGGAGTTCGGGCCATTCCCTAATTAAGAATGGTTTTGTCTATTAAATTCACTGTCATGCTCATGGTATATTTTTTGGTTGGAGTTCGGGCCATTCCCTAATTAAGAATGGTTTCCCTAATTAAGAATGGTTTTGTCTATTAAATTCACTGTCATGCTCATGATATATTTTTTGGTTGGAGTTCGGGCCATTCCCTAATTAAGAATGGTTTTGTCTTTTCAGAGGAATAGAAATATGATTGAATTAACCTTAAATATAAAAAACAATAAAAAAAAGAAGAAGGTTGAATTAACATTTGGTCCTTTATTTTAATCCCATATTAAAAATATGTCATTTTCGGATTGAGATGATGTAATTCACCTATTTTGTCTCACAAACTTTTTTACATTTTTTACTTTTTAATTTTAATTTTTTAACTCTCTTTTAATATATTTTATTTAATGATTGAGATTGAAAGTTATTTTTTCAACTTTCAATTTCAGTCATTAATTACAATTGTATCAAGTGCAATACCCTCCTGATCTGCATCCTGTCATTTTCATTGTCATTTTCATACCTCTTTTTTTGTCCTCATATTTTTGAGACTGTTTTCAAATTATTCCTTTCATTCATTTATGTGAGTGATGCATGTATCCCCTAAATATTAATATAAACTAGAACCTACCGGTGTGATAAGTGACAATTGATCTAATTAAAAAGATGACATTTTTAGAATATAGTTAAATAATTAAATTCATTATTTTTTTTAGACATAGTAAAATGGGTCAAAATTTTTCTAACCTGACCTGACCCAACTCGAAAAATACCTGACCCAAACCCAATTTTTTGACGTGATGCAAAAACAGGTTGACTCGTGATTCGACCCGTATTTTTTGTGGGCCAACCTGACTCGACCCGTGAGCCGAACTATTTTTTTAAACTCTTTTTTGGTAAAAAAATAAAATAAAATAAAGACAATATTAGTTTAATTGTTCGTTATGAGGTTTAAGGAAACAATTGAGACATTTACATAATTGTATGCAAATAAATTGAAAGATGAATGGTTGAGCATTCTATAATGAGTAAAGATTTTTCGATATCAAATAGCAAAGTACATGTCAAGATAATCTAGTTACAGTAGAGTTAAAAACATAGATTTAAAATTGTTGAAATGTGTGAGAAACATTTATAAGTGTGAAAATAGTGAAGCCAAAGTATCAAATTAGCATAAATTATGGATGCTTAGACCTATTTTTTAACAATTTATGTAAAAAAAAAAAACGGCTTTTCAAAATAAATTATGATACTTCCAAGAGTGTGTGTTGCTAACAATGATATGATATTCATAAAAGAGACCATGTATAAATAAATAAACAATCAAACTTTAATGTATATCCTTAAATTGACATAGAGTGCCAACTACAATTGATAATAGATTATAAAATTAATTTTCAAAATTGTAAATTTCTTATATGTTTTTTTTCTTTGTCAAATAAATTATCTAATAAGTCATTTGTAATTTTGATTTATATTTTGGGATGTTGATATTGTATAGAAATAAAACTTGTGCGTTTGTTTTACTTATCTTTGTGTTATTTTGTTTTAGTTAGCAATGTTGGGATTTGTATAATTTTAAAATTACTGAATAAGTATTAATAAATTTAGCTGAATTCATTCTTGATATAAGTGGTGAATTCAAAGTAATGCATTTTACATTAAGTGATTTGTTGCATGACTTTCTAAATGGTAAATACGTGTTATTTTCTTTATAAAAAAAAAAATTCACGTGAAAAATACGGGTCAACCCAACCCGATCCACAACCCAATTGACTCGAACCTATTTTTAACCCGCTTAAAATAACCTGTTTTTTACCCACAACCTAATTGACCTGACTCAAACTCAACCTGACCCACCCATTTGCTATGTCTAATTTTTTTAATAGTTTAAGTTTTTTGAAAAATTGGTATAAATTGATGAGGGGACTGAAAATATTACTGTAGTGACAAGTGAAACTCAAAAAATTAGCTTTTTTTGGCTCTATACCTTATAAAGTTGGTCAAAAATCTGACATAAAAGAATATTTTTGAGAGAATTTCAACTTATGGCGTTCACTCCTAATGATAGCTATTTATCATCAGACTAAGACACTAATCGATTCTTAGTGTAGGCATGGATTGAACCCTAGATCTCTTATTTAATCATCAAAGATTTTACTAATTGAGTTAACTAGAACCCATTGACATAAAAGAATATGATTTGACATAAAGTTGTTTGTTAACGGACACCTTACAGTGTCTGTTAACACTACCCTATTATTAAAGGGGAGTTTAAAACCCACACATGAAGGGAAGTATTAGAATTATGATTAAATGATTTTAAATTCATCATTTTCTAATAGTTTAAATTTTGGACGCAATCCATAATTTAACGTTATATCAATCTAACTCTAACGGTAGCTCCTACAGTAGAAGAACCAAAAAAAAAAAAAAAAACTCTCAATCTCGTTTCCTCTCACTCCCACTGCATCACTCTCAAGCACCCTCTCTCTAGTCTCTATATTGTCAGTGATTGGGGCTTAAGAGTGGTGCTGGTGTAAGCTTGGGAAATTATGCATATGGCAACAGAGTATAGGTTATGATGTGAATGAATTCAATTGTGGACGTATGGATTGGTTGGTTGGGTGGGTTTAGGATTTTAGGGTGGCATGGTGTGTATTTGTCAGGTGGGTATTTGCGTGGCCATGCTCTCATTGTCAATTGCTGGCAATGATAGCTAGGCGTGTTGACCTTGGGTTGATTTGTAGAGATTTGGAGTTAATGGGGTTTATCTTGATAAAAAGTCTGTCTATATTTGTTTACTTACTAAACAAACTAAACTCTCAAGCTTAAAACATGACTAATAAATAAGCCAAACTCAAAAATAATAATGTGGTTTTTAATAAGATTGTCATTAGGAAACTCAATTCAATTATATACAATACTATATGTCTATATGTATTGGGTAGAGATTTGATATTGGATTGTGAGTTAATAAATTATTTAATTATAAGATATAATTTTTTAAAAATTTATTGATAATGTTAACCATCCATTTTGTTGTCAAAATTTATATATAACTTTAGCCAATACATGAATGGTAAATCGAATTTTTATAAGTTTGCAAATGAAATATTTCTATCCAATTAACTTAAATAATAAATTTTCAACTATAATTTATTTTTTTAATTAAAGTAAAAAATAATTTATTAATCAAATATAATTTATAAGCATAAATTTGTGAATAAGTGAAACTTTTATTCACGATATTATTATATATGGAAAAATAAAAAGTTAATCAAATAGTTTATGGACAAGCTAGAATTTGTTTGATAAGAAAATAAATTAAGTTTGAATATCTTTTTTTTTTTTTAGAAGAAGGCAAGAGAAGCTTTATTAATCAAAAGAAGATAGACAAATTACACCACTAAATCACCATGGAATACAGCATCCAGGTCTTTGGGTAGTTCTTCCATCCAAACATCCATATCTGCAGATAAAACTGCTCTATGAGCAAGGGAATGTGCTAACTTATTTCCCTCCCTCTTAACATGATGAAAACTACAAAATTCCAAATAAGAGCCCAGTCGACGAGTCTCCTCTATCACATGACCGTACATGGTGAGACATCTACCATGGTCATTTAAAGCTTGTACAACTTGCATACAATCCCCTTCAACCATGACCTTGAAGACGCTCAATTTCGCTGCAAGAGTGACCGCACGCCTAGCTGCCAATGCTTCTGTCAATTCAATCGTTTGGGGTAGCTTGATCTTCTGACTTAAAGCCGCTATAATGTTGCCATCTGAGTCTCGAACAACCACACCCAAGCCGGCTAGATTCAAATGATCAAACACAGCTGCGTCATAATTTGCTTTGTACACAGTTTCCGGAGGTGGGGTCCACCTAACTGGGGGGTGGTTGATAGCTGGAATCAAAGCTTGTTTCTGCGCTTCTAAGAATTCATTCACCAGGTTGCGAGCTCGTTGGCCCACCTCCAACAGTGACCACGTAGGCTGGTTCTCCCGTACACGGTTTCGTCGTTGCCAAAGACACCACGCAATGGTTGCAAACCAAGCAACATGGAAGCTTGAGTTCTGCAGCAACACACATTCAAACAGGTCCATAAAAGTGCGGTGATGTTTCTCATACACTGGTGCAAAACTTCTCACTGACCGCCACACTACTTGGGCTTACTCACAATACCACAAACTGTGAAGGATAGATTCCTGAGTTTCATTCAGAGAGGGCAACGATCATCCCCCACTACATGTCTCCGATGCAGGTTCATCTTCGTTGGCAACGACTCTTTTACGGCTCTCCACATGAAATGACGAACACGGTTCAGGGCACGGATTCGCCAAATCCCTTTCCACACGCCCTTAAACCCCTCTGAAGAGGACGAACCAGCCTTGGATTCCGAAGTGACACTTGAAAGCACCTGGTATGCACTTTTAACAGAATAGTCACCGCAAGGAGTTAGGGGCCAGGTAAGGTAGTCTTCATTGTTGTCATCACTAACATAAATTCCTTTAATGACATCCGCTTCCCATGGATAAAACACGTTATCAATGTGATCCTGGTTCCATTGCCTAGGATTATGTAGAAGCAAATCACTGACCTTCTCAAGGTTGGCATCCGGTTTAGGAGAAACTACCAGCCCAGGAATAGTTTCAGACAGCCACCTGTTGTTCCAAATATCGATCAATTGGCCATTACCCGCTCGCCATACAGCCCCATTTTGGATGACTTCTCGGGCTTGCAAAATACTTTTCCAAGCATAAGAGCCCTTGGGATGAACAGGAGCATCTAGGATGTTACCATTGGGAAAATATTTGGCACTAAAAACTCGGAATAATAAAGTGTCTTGTTGGTGAAAAAAACGCCATACTTGCTTAGCCAGCATTGCATTATTAAATCTTTGAATGTCTCGGAAGCCCATACCTCTCATTAACTTTGAATCACACAAATTACTCCAATTTATCCAGTGAATCTTCCTTTTTTCCCCTTGGCCCCACCAAAACTTACGAATCATAGCTTCAATATCCTTACACAACCCCATTGGTAGCTTGAAAACACTCATAGAATAAGTGGGAATAGATTGAACAACAGCCTTTATCATGATCTCCTTTCCAGCTTGTGAGAGCAACTTCTCCTTCCAACCTTGAATTTTGGCCCAAATCCGTTCCTTGATTTGTGTAAAACAAGCCTTCTTATTTCTGCCAACAAAAGAAGGTAAATCCAAATATTTCTCATAGTGTTGGATTACAGGAACACCAAGAGAATTTTTTATTGCTTCTTGTACGTACACATCAGTATTCTTGCTGAAAAACAAAGTAGTTTTATCTTTGTTCACCATCTGACCCGAGGCTTCCTCATAGCATGTCAATAACTCCTTAATCTTCTCACATTCCTCCAAGGTTGATCTACAAAACAACAGGCAATCATCTGCAAAGAATAAATGGGTAAGTTTTGGCCCATTCTTGCAGATAGAGAAACTTTGAATTTCACCATTCTCTGCTGCCTTCTGAAAAATAGCATTGAGGCCCTCCGCACAAAACAGAAAGAGATAAGGTGAGATAAGGTCCCCTTGCCTTAAACCCCTTGACGGAGTGATCAGGCCCTTTGGTTCCCCATTCACCAATATTGAGTAAGTTACCGTGGTGATGCACTCCATGACTAAAGCCACCCATGACTCTTGGAAACCCATCTTCAGCAATATTTTCTCTAGGAACGACCATTTCACCATGTCATAGGCCTTACTCATATCTAACTTGAGGGCCAAAAAACTTGTCTTCCCTGTACAATTAGTTTTCATATGATGCAAAGACTCAAAGGCAATGAAAACATTGTCAGTAATAAGCCGATCAGCTATAAAAGCACTCTGTATATCAGAAATAATAAAATTAAGCAAAGGCTTCAGGCGATTGGCAATCACCTTACTTACAATCTTATATAGCACATTACACAGACTAATCGGTCTAAATTCAGTCACTTTTTTCGGGTTTCTAACTTTAGGAATTAAAGTTATAAAAGTGTGGTTGATGGATTTCAAAATAGAGCCAGAATTCAAACATGATAAAACAGCCTGGGTAGTATCCATACCTACATCTGACCAGTAGGTTTGATAAAACAGTGGAGGCATCCCGTCTGGCCCTGGAGCTTTTAGAGGCGCCATCTCCTTTATCGCCCTTTCCACCTTATCTGCTGTGTATGGTTTTGTCAAATCTGCATTCATGGACTTTGTCACCATCTCCTGTACCCCATCCACTATTTGGTCCATATTATGAGGGTTGGATGACGTAAAAAGCTTTTCATAAAAATCTATAAGCAAAGCCGAAAAGCATTGCTCCTCACTCTGCCAAATTCCATTTTCATCCCTAAGCCCTTTAATAAAAATTTTTCTCTTCCTACAAGTTGCTGTACCATGAAAGAAACGTGTATTTTGATCACCACATTGAAGCCATTGCACCCTTGAACGTTGATGCCACATTTTTTCTTCTTTCTCCAACAAACCATGCAATTCGGCCTTGAGGTTGTCCACTAACCCTTGATCACCACTTTGAACAGATTCTGCCTCCGCCACCCATAACCTCTCTTTAACCACTTTTATTTGTTCCTTCACATTTCCAAAAGTTTCTTTGCTCCATCTCTTTAGTCTCTTCTTGCATTCTTTTAATTTAGAGGTAACATTAAACATTGGCGTCCCCCTCCGCGGACCAGCCCAAGCTTCTTCAACAGTAGCTTTGCAACTCGGGTTTGACACCCACATCGATTCAAAGCGAAAAGGTTTCCTTCGCCATCTCTGTCGCTCACCGTTTGATTCTAAAGAGAGCAAAAGCGGTCTATGATCAGCCGTGTAGCAATGAAGATGCTGTATTCTTCCCGTGGGAAACCTGGCCATCCATTCATAGTTCGCAACTCCACGATCCAACCTCTCCCAAATAATCTCTCCTCTCCTTCGCCCATGCCAAGTAAATTCCAGCCCTGAAAAACCCAAGTCCACAAAGCCACAGCTGTCCAAAACATCCCGAAATGACTGCATTTGTGCATGGGATCGTGGCACTCCACCTTGTTTATCACTAACCTCAAGAAGCTTGTTGAAATCTCCAATACAACACCAAGGTAGTTTTGGTTTTGAGCTGAGCATACGGAGCATAGCCCAACCATCCTACCGTCGACTTGTATCTGGCTCCCCATAAAAACCTGTCAGCCTCCATACATTTTCTGACCCACGTTCACAATGGCATCGATATGGTACTTTGAAAAACTGTCCACCCAAACTGTAACATTATTCTTCCATGATAAAGCTAGTCCTCCTCCTCGGTCATCACTTGGAACAATAAACAAACCCACAAACTCCAATCTGTCTCTAATCCGTTTCATTTGTGCCTTTGTTGACCATGTCTCTGAGAGAAACACGATCGCAGGATCTTTAGCTTGTATAATTTCACCAAGCTCGTTCTCTGCACGGTGGTTCTGAAGCCCCCGGCAGTTCCAGGCTAAGAGATTCATTGTGCTCGGCGGGGCTAGGAACCAGCCTCTACCGTTTTTGCATTTTCCAGTTCTGTTTTCTTCTTCTTCCCATGCACACCAGCATCCTCATCTTTTAAAAAATCACGTACTGACCGTTTGGACAAGATGGGTTCAAGTTGGATTACCACCTTGTCATTCCGAGGTAGCCCACGAGCTTTGTAAGTGGTCTTTCCTGTTGATGGACCTTTGGGAACAGCCACCTTTTCATTAAGACTTGGCCCATGTATTTGTTATGAGACTTGATTGCCCACTAACTCAGGCCCATGCAAGCCCACGTCCTAACTCCCAGGTAAAATTCCATGCACCACGTCTCCATTATTATCGTATCTCGCCAGCTCACTATCAATCTCCTCAAGCTGCGCTTGAAAATCATCATTTTTATTAATTTCAATCATAATATCGCCATTATTTGGGGACGTTACCTCCGTGATTCCCATAGTTGCCATAACTAGTCGTTGCATCACCGTGGCACCCAAACTCTCGGTATCTCTATCGGAAACCACCCCTCCACCATCGTGCTCCCCAACTCCCTCAACATGGGTATCTTCAGTCCTCGTGTTATCCCTCTAAACAGCCAAGGAAGTATCAGACTTGTCAGAGATGTCCTCTGAAATACTATCCTCTTCATAGCCTTCTACACGGATCAGACTCTTCTTAAAAGGATGTGGGGTTAAGGCTCTCAACCATGGCCCAAACTGTCGTGCCTCCATGCCTAAAGGAGCTTTGTTCTTTGTCTGAGCCAGGCACTCCCTATCGCTATGTGTAAGTTGTCCACAGCCATAGCATATATTCGAGAGTCGTTCATATTTGAAACTCACCCAGCCCTCCTTACCACTTGCTGTAGAAATCTTCCTCCCTCGGCACAAGGGTTTGGTGATATCAATCGCTACCCGAACTCACATAAAATTATAGTTTTCAGGATTCTTTGCTTCAGTTTCTCCTTCAACCACAACCCTGGCCAGGGAAACAACATCTTTTTCTACGACCAACGACGAACTACATACAGGAAGGTCATGGATCTGAATCCAAAACCTTGTACTGTCAAAGATCACATCCTGTATATTCATGGTTTTCTCCACTCGCTTTAATGCTACCAGATGCTTATCAAAAGTCCACGGTTCACCCTTCAAAACCTAATCTAAATCTGGCTCATCCGAGAAGATAAATAAAACCCTATGATTGCCCATATCTCAAACTTCAAAACCTTTCTTTGTTCTCCACAACAGTTTAAGTGTTCTACCAATAGCTTCAATATTGATTGCCCTTCTAGTAAAAAATCGTGCCGCTAAAAAGAACTCCTCTCCCAATAAATCATCTTGCACTTGGAACTTATTCTCCTCACTCTCGGACAAAGAAAATTTCCCCCACATTGCTGACAATTTCTCCATCTCTAATGCGTGCCAAGTAGGAGAAATACTCGCACTCAGAGAAGAGAAACTAGATTCAAGACTGCAGTTGCCTCACTCTAGAGTGGGCACGGCGTTTCACTGATACTAGGGTTTTGGAGAGAGTCCGTTACCCTAGGTCAGGAAAACTCTAAACAGGGTATCTTGTTATTAGTTGTATTTTGTAATTACATCTAACCATAAGTTTGAATATCTAATATAGTTTGTTGATGATCTTGAATTTAATTCATGTTTAATATAAAATTAAATGAACAGTCATGAACTTTCAATATTCAGTTTGATTTGGCTCATTTATGTTCATGGATTTTGTAAAGCATGAGTGTTCAACCGTCCTCATCATTCTTAATAATAATAATATTATTATCTGTAATGGTTTTGGTTTTGGCACAACAGGTTTCACTCTCTGCATCATACACAATTTCGTACCAATTATTCGTTGTTCATGCCACTCTATGACTACGTATATAGTACCATGGACAAATCTACAGACGAACTATATGAAATTTCACTCAAGAGGGAAGCAGAATTACCAGATGTAGTGCACCTAACTCATCTAACTACGCCTGAGTCCATCTATCATCTCAGACTAGGTTTTGCCTCTTTGGCCTCCAAACCCTACACATCAAAATGGTACTTCTCATTGATTTGGCCTGTGACATTGTGGTCTATGATGTTAAATTGGTTATATGGCCGTACTTTCATAGCTGAGAGATATCGTTTTAATAAACTCAGAATACAAAGTTGGGTCATACCAAAATACAAGATACAAGTAAGAATGATTTTTCTATGTTATTTTAATGTTTACTTATATTTGTTACTTTTTTTCAATCATATGTGATTTATATTTCTCAATACTTATGTATTCAGTACTTTCTGCAATATCGAAATGACACAATAAATAGCTTAATTGAGGAAGCCATACTGGAAGCAGAGGAAAGAGGTGCTAAAGTGTTAAGCTTAGGTCTCTTGAATCAGGCAAGTTTTAGTTCTTTCTTGAAATTTTTTTTTCTATAATTTAGTTTCCAACTCTAGGTGATATATTCATCAATATTTTCAACTAAAATTCTCTTTCCTTAATTTTTTTTTTTTTTTTTTGTTATTTAATTTCTCTAACTTTGCTGTCACACTAACAATTCCAATAGTCAATGTGCTTTCCCAAGCATCCGGAATTTTTTTGATATATTTTTATTTATAAAATACCTAGAAATTTCAAAAATGATGTTAAAGATAATTTTAAATTTTAGTTTATAAATCTTATAAATTGATGTGTTACCAATTAAAAAGAAAGTAATTTAGATTTTATTTACTATTTTATTGAAATGATACCAACCACATTATTATTATTATGTCAGTTTATAAATATTTTGTAGTAAAATTAGTAGTATAGCTTTATGTTATTTTTACTTTTTGCTTAATATAATTAATTCGGGGAGGGGATTTGAACTAAAATTTTCCTATTGAGATAGTCGGATTGAATAATGTTGTTGAGTTATAAGATTCTTGAAAAGTATTAACTTTAACATTCTCCAAAATTTAATGGTGTTCGCATGAAAACTTTCAAATTTTTTGTTTTTTAAGTCTAGGATACATATCATTATTATTAAGAAAACCATTTCCATATGAATATATCATTATTATTAAGAAAACCGTTTCCATATGAACACATATCTGCATATTCCTTTTTTTGTTGTCTTTCAAACTTCACAGTTCATATTATCATCATACTTTTTCATTGGATGCAGGGAGAGGAGCTTAATAGATATGGTGAACTTTATGTTGAGAGATACCCTAAGCTAAATGTGAAGGTCGTAGATGGGAGTAGTCTGGCAGTTGCTGTTCTGCTAAACAGCATTCCCAGAGGAACAACCCAAGTGGTTCTTAGAGGCAAACTCACCAAGGTTGCTTATGCCTTGGCCTTTACCTTATGTCAAAGGGGTATCAAGGTACGTTTATTTTGTTCAAGCCAACACAAAAACAAAGGCCAAAATCGATGTTCGGCCACAGGCAAACACTTTCATACTTTGTAAGCATGGTATTCAATGTTCTGTACTTTCAGGTTTTAAAATTTCCTTATTAGGATAATTAGGCAATTGATCTATTGAACTACAAGACTATTTAGGAAATGTGTTTGTGCTTCTTAATTAGTAAAACATTGGAGAGAACGAGTTCTTTTCGTTTTCTACATGCATATGTTGCAAAAAATATTATTCATAACAAGGTTCTAATTCCTTTTTAATCTAACATAATTAAGGTGCTTACAATACTAGAGGATGAGTTTTTGAAGCTAAACGAATCGTTCAACACCAATTCTGAAAGTAATTTGATATTTTCAGCAAGTTATTCTCAAAAGGTAAGACCATGAAATTTTTACCGTTTTAGTTCAATTATATTCATATTGTATTGTCAAAGAATATATAGCTACTTTGAACCTTAGAAACAGTAAAATCATTATAAATTTTTGTAGATTTGGTTAGTGAGAGATGGATTGGATGAGGAAGAACAGTTAAAGGCACCCAAAGAAACATTATTTATTCCCTTCTCACAATTCCCACCAAAGAAATTGCGCAAAGACTGCTACTACCATAGCCCTCCAGCAATGGTGACTCCAAGGTCTCTTGAGAACATGCACTCTTGTGAGGTTAGTAGAGAATCCTTCCGAGGTCTCTTCATTGATGCCATTTTATGAATATAGAGAAGTTAGAAAAAATAAAGTGGCATGCATGTCATATATTGTGGAAAGTGGAAAATATAATTATGTTTGAGCTAGTTTCAATATTAAGAACATGATGCGTGCAAACTAAAGATCAAATAGTAGTTACTGATAGATGAGTAATTCTTATATACTCTTGGAGTACGGTAAATGACCCACTCATTAAATTCATGGTAGAGTCTACCATAAATGTAAGAGGAGAAAACACTATTTTACAATACTCTGAAAGTATCTAATTCTTATAAGTTGGTCAACTTGTAAAATTGTTACAAGTACTATTATTGCATTAAACAGGTTAGTTTGTGCATATTTTTTAAATTGTAGAATTTGCAATAATTTTAGAATTTTCTAGTACCACTATTGCTCAAGAGAAACCAAAAAACCGAAAAGTGACAACAAAATCTTCAATTATCACTTTGTATTATAATAAATCGTATATGTCATATCTTATAGATCTATCCACGAGCCTCTCCATTTCATTTTAATGAAGTTTATTCCATGATTAAAATTTTATTTGTTAGATTTGATAGTGTATAGAGTACCATATTAATGATATAGTACCTAAATACATTTTTAGATTTGTAATATTTAATATGAATAATAAAATATATCAATTTCAAAGGGAGAAAATCTTAATACCTAAATTTATAGGAAACAATGCTGGTATTGAAAAGACTTTTTCAAATGAAACCTTTGAGTCCATTTGACTTCTTCCATTGGGTGGTAATGCTAGAGGAAAGAATTAGTATTTGTGAGCATAATTAAGCTAATCAAGACATGAATAAACCAAAGTTTTTGCACCTACAAAACATATATATATATATATATATGTGTGTGTGTGTGTGTGTGTGTGTGTGTGTGTGTGTGTGTCCTTTGAGTAATTTTTAGGTACTTTCAGAGTACGGAAAATGTTACTCCTCCTTCTTACATTTATGGTGGGGTCTACCATAAATGTGAGAGGAAGAAGCATCATTTTTCCATTCTTCGAGACTACTTAAGAATTTTCGTGTATTTCAACTTAATTTTGGATTTATCACTACTTTATCCCAAAATAGTAAAGAAACTTTAATTTTGGGTAGTCTAGTGATAATTGAACATGGTACTTTCAATGCACATGCAAAGCATGCGCACTTTTTCTTTTTCTTTTTTTTTCTTCTTCGTTTACAAGAGTCTGTATTTTGAATTGGTGGTAGAATTGGTTGCCAAGAAGAGCGATGAGCGCTTGGCGTATAGCTGGGATTGTGCATGCTTTGGAAGGATGGAATGAACACGAGTGCGGTTACACAATGTCAAACATTGAGAAAGCTTGGCAAGCAAGTCTTCAACATGGATTTCAGCCTTTGCTGCTTCCAACTGAATCAAAATACTAATAGCTTACTATAAGATATGCAAATGTACCTGCTTGAGCTGCTATTATATCTATGCAAATGTACCTGCTTGAGCTATTATATTCTCTCTCTCTCTCTCTCTCTCATACGAATAATTTGAAAGTCTTCTACTGTTATACGAGAAATGTTAATGGATATCCTAAGGACATTAGTTTAAAAGAAAGTACTAGTAGTAAAGAAAGCACTGTATTTGTATTTGTATTTGCAATGTTGATTCCCCCTTCACTTGAGAATATCTACTCTTGAGACGTTTGTGATGCTAGATTAAATAAATGAATAAATTTATCATCTCCCACTAGCTTAAACTTTTGAGTGAATCAGTAATTTAATATAGTATCAAGCAAGGTATCCTGAGTTCAATCTCCTGTATCCACCTAATTACCTCCCATTTAAATTTCTACGTGTTGGGCCCACTCAATTTAATATTCATATTAATGGGAATTTTGTGCTAAGAATCAATCACTCCCTTTCTTTTGAAATGTAATGCTGACCCTATTATTCTCAATTTGATTTTTCCAATCACTTTGCTTATGGAAGCTATCATGCCTCGAACCCAACAATACAGATAAGCATGTGACAACGGCCGCACTCTTATAAAATTTTCACCTTAAAAATGTGCAAGGCCTTCTTAGCAACTAAAAATTATCCTCAAAGAAAATTCCATCAATAAATCCACAATTATCCTCAATAATGTAGTTGTCAAAAGATCTCCAAAGTACCAATAGAAACTGCAATCCAAACCTTATGACCGTTAAACAAAAGATATACTAATTATTACAAGATCATCTTATTTCAAAAATTCATAATAATCTCCATTCAAGCGTGCACCTTCAGCAAAAGTCCCAAAACTTGCTATTCTTCATAATCTGAAACTGGACGGGAAAGGGGGGAAGGTGAATTGACAACTCAATAAGTAACCAGATACCAAACTACAGAAAATCTAATCTAAATCCTTCTTTGTTTACATCATAAAACTCATTGGATATTTAGATAGTCTCACTACTGGCCAAAAATACCCACTTAAAAATATTCTAATTTCATATAAATCTTAGATTTGATGAAGGATGAGATTTCTTAGGCTCTTACCTCAAGTGTGTCGTCTATCCTTCTCTACATGAATATACTGAGAAGTTCTCCTTTAAAAATATCTATAGTTATACACTGACTTAATTAGCTTATGTATAACTAGGGTTTCAACCTAATTTTCTAAAAACTCCCTTAATAATATTAATTATAAATTTGACCCCACAAAAATATTTACTTAAATAAACCAACTTTAAAGTCTCTCTCTCTCTCTCTCTCTCTCTCTCTCTCTCTCTCTCTCTCTCTCTCTCTCTCTCTCTCTCTCTCTCTCTAGGTAATACATTCTCCCCCACTTATAAGAATTCCGTCCTCTGAATTCATCCCAAGCTAAATCAATATATCATGCTTCCATTGCGCAACTCTAATTCCATAATTGTATTGATCTATACAATTTTTTACTCATCCCCATAGTTCAAGAGCAACTAAAATACAAAAATTCCTTTCAGATAACAACCATTATGACCCAAATAGCTAAAAGTTACGTCCATTGTGAATAAAATTTTCAAAACCTACCTCTTCTAGTAAATCTAGTAAAAAATGATATTTCTTCTATAAATAATCTCTGATAATTTTGAACAATGAAGGAGCCTCCAAGGTTATGATGAAAGAAAATCCACAATCAATGTTTACCATAAATCGCTATGCTCTGACATCCCATTAAGTTGTATATTGTTTCCACTTAAATATAAGTTCAAAACTATTTCACAACATATGTGTAGACTTTTCCTTCCTCAAAATTGTAAAATATATATTTCTAAAGTCTCCATAAAAATCAACTAAGCATTTATATAAGGTCTGTTATAGAATGTCTATCTTAATCATATAAATTATCTTCACGATTAAGAAAAATTTTATTCACCTTTAACGTGTAGATGATGCTTGGGCTAAACTCATTGAAGAGTTGAGTTCCTTATGAATATACTGCTTACCATGAAATCATAATCTCTAAATGTAAATTTGATAGAAGGGAACCGTCCTTAAAATATCTCAAACCCCCTTTTGTTTTTCTTTTTCCTTTCTTTAACTTGCAGATTATACTGTCTCAACAGCCTAGAATTTAGAGTACTATGCAACTTTATAATCATTAACCACTTGTCAGTATAAAACAAAGGTCCCACAATTGACTATAATTCAAATTGTAATCGTCTTTCAAAATAAACTCTCTTGCCATCCAAATCCTTAAATATCCAATCAAAATACGGTTCACTAGTCCAATTCAATAATACGACGAACTTGTTTTCTACCCACTTCAAGTTCTATTGAGCCAATCCATCAGCTCTCATCAACTAAAATCAAATAATTACTTTTCTGGCATCAAAACCTATCCCCCCAAAATATTAAACAATCTTCCAAGAGCACAAGTAGGACCAAAATAGAATAATGAATCATATACAATACAAAGTTCAAGAATAGGTGACTCATGAATTCAAGTATGATTAGTTTTGTCTAGGCCCAAGGGGTTAACGTAATATATATTTTACTAAGGAAAAAGTTCAATGACAACTTGATTATAAGTCTAGAAAAATAAAGTTTAAAGAAAAGCTAGAAACTTAGGTTTTACACCACATCCTTATAGAATTTAATCACTAAATTCAATTGTTATATGTGTTAACATAGATATTATATCAATGATAAAATATTTTAATGTATTAAGAAGGGAGCCGAATTTCATAAATAAAAAAATAAAAGAAAGAAGAAGAGAAGGGAGCAAAATTCTATACTATAGTAGTGAACAAAGCTTCCAAACCTGATAGGGTAGTATACAAGTTAAATGAGAGAACCTGGACTTGGTTGGACCAAGTTAAACACATATGGTTCTGTTATTGGCAATCCAAGGCTGGCAGGTGATGGGGGTCTTCTAATTAAGGAATTCTAAAGGGGAATAGGTTACTGGTTTTGCTAGATCTTTTGGGGTGACAGTCAGTATTTTTGCTGAATTGCTTTAAAGTATGGGCTTACTATTGCCCAAAAGCTTGGAGTTACCTCCCTTTTTGTAGAATTAGATGCAGATGTTGTTGTAAATTTTTTTTTCCTAACCCTTTCTTCCAAAATCTAATGTTGTAACACCTCATTGATGATTGCAAGAACCTATTGAAGATTTTCTCAACACAATAGACCTGCACATATTCAGGAATTCTAATTAGTGCGCTAATGCACTTGTTAGATTTGGGACTTCTCAAGAACAAAAGTTTGTTACTTTTATTAACCCACTGTCTATGGTAAAGAATTTGCTAACTTTTGATAAAGTTGAGCTATTTTGTAATAGAATAATTTGCGTTTAATCTATACAATAGTCATTGGTTGAGTGATATTTTTCCCTTCCATAGGTTTTAGTTCCCAATTTGAATCTTATTTACATGTTTTAAAATAAATACTATAATTACTACAAATTTTACTATAAATAACTTATAAAACCGACATAACAATGAATGTGATAAATACATATTCAACACATAATAAATAAAGGGTAATACTTGTTGCATATAAACTATTACACAGTTTTACAGACACCCTATTTTTGAATTGAAACTATTTACAAATTCAAAATCTTGACACGGTTTTAGTTCAAAAATTGGGTGTGTGTAAAACAATGTGTAACAAACACAACCCATAACATAAATATCTTAAGGACAAATTTTGTCTACAAACTTAGTTGTAGCCTAAGACTGCAACTTTTTTAAAAAAAATTAACATTGCTACACATTTTGAAAATCTAACAATTGGATTACAGGTTCCTTACACTCTTAGCACACACATCAAATTTTGTACTAATCAAATGTTATTTGCTATATGATCCATAAACTTTATTTCTATACAGAATTTCATACTATAAAAATTTGCAATTTAACAATTGATTAATAACATAGCTATTGATCTTTAATATTCTAAAAATTTTGCAAGCATAAAGGACATAAGAAGAAAATGTAATCCAATAGTAGATTTATCAAAATTTACATTCAATAAAAAAATATTAAGTAAAGTTGTAATATTAGGCTTAAACTAAATTTGTAGCCATACATTATCCATATTGTACCATTTGTGATACATTATGTAAACACATGTAATAAAATTTGTAGTATAGTCCATATTACTTAAAAAAGGAAAAGAAAAAATACAACATGACTCTTGAATGGAGTTGTGATATGCTTTTATATTAGAATTATTTTCCCTCTTGCTTTTATGTGTGTGTTTGTTTCTCAAAAAAATAAATAAATAAATAAATGTTAATTACGATATCAGTATTATTGGTATAAAAAAGGTCAAAATCAGCACGCCATGTTGTGTAGGTAGTTAGGGAATCGAAAATTGCATTCATGAGTCATGACCCCTCCTCTACGATGAAGTAATCGTACAGTAGTAGAAAAAGCATTATATATTTCCCTCCAAATTCATGCACAAAGCGCAGAGCAGTGTTGAAGGTACCTTAATTAGCTTAAAAACTAAGGCTACCAAACCAGGGATCTTGACTGACTGGCCATGGAAGCCTCTTGGGAGCTTTAAGGTATATTAATTGCCCCTCTCATGGATAATCCCTTCATTATAGGATCTGAGGATCACTTTTGATCTATATTAATAACTATTAGGATGCTATGAAAAAAGTTCACCACCATATAAGTTTAGTCTTTATTAGAATGGTTCATTTCTATATGTATATTTGATTTACTCATATGACAACACAAATTGTTTAAACTTGTGTCATATGATGCAATTTTGATTTCAAATTTTTACTATATATTTTTTATAAGGGATATGTTAACTTTTAAAATATAAAACAAGAAAATAATTAATAAATTTATATATTATGTTGTTGATGCGACACTAAATACTAATTTGAATTTTTTATAGAAACTGATCACTTACTCTCTGTGACACCACATACTAGTTAGTTCTTAAATCTTTTTGCTATGAAATTATTAGTAGTTTTAGCTTCTTCTTCTTCTTCTTCTTCTTTTTCAATCATATCCCATCATCTTTGTTCCTTTAATATACATGCTTTTTTTTTTTTAACTTTCTTTTTGGCCTCTGCTTGGGAAGTATGTGATTTTGGTCCCATGGGTGGTTCATAGCACATACTCAATGATAGTCAAGGGAGAAGGCGAAACAGACCTTACCTACTTTCTCACATTTCCGTTCCTTTTGGTGAGGATGATTCACAATCAGATATGGATTTCTATTTCTCGTTACCAAACAGCCAAAGGCAAAAATAGAATTGTAGACAAAAGTATCGAATTCGAGCAAGTTGACAGAGAAAGAAATTGGTCAGTAAAACTCTTGCTTGCTTGCTCTCAAAGGTGCATGTTTCATGGTACATGTTCTTGAGATTCTTTGAGATTGAATAAGGTACTTCTTGAATAAGTGCCTCATTCAATCCCTAAGAATCTCTAGAAATATAATTTTGCATTTATTGGGTCCATTTAGCTAGCATCAGCTTATAGACTTGACTTTTATCTTTTTTTTAACTTTTATATATAGTTTTTTAAAACCTTACTTTTTCCTACATTTTTTCACTTTTTCAAAAAAATTTAAGATACAAGTATACTTTAGTACACTTTCAGAAAAAAAAATTTACAGTAAAAAGATAGATAAACTGTTCCTAAACAACACATAGTACCAATTAACGCATATTTACTCACATTCATTGATATATTATTTTCATTAATATTACACTTTTTTTTTTTTTTTGGGTTTATAGGGATGACCAGATATTGTTGAATGGGATCATATTTTATATAGCATACATGACAATCCCTCAGAGTCATAACCTACCGTTGTGGAGAACAAATGGTGTGGTTATCACAAGTTTGCTTCATGCGGGTCCAGTGGAGTTCCTCTACTACTGCTTTCACCGAGCATTACACCATCATTATCTTTACTCTCGTTATCATTCCCACCACCATTCTTCCATTGTCACTGAACCTATTACATGTAAGATAATTTTATTATGCTTGTTCCTCCAACAACAAATAAAGCTGAGTCACTTCATTGGTTTGATGGGAATTTTTATTGAGCTAAGTTTAACATATTTTAAAAAAAAAAAAAATGATCCTCTTCATTTACTTAATAATATATGACAGAATATAGATGCAATGGAGTATATAAGCAATTTTATTTGGTTCAAGATTTTAAAAACATTGTAAAATAAGGTATAAAAAAATTAAATAGACATATCTACAAATATTGTACAAATTTGAATATATATATATATATATAAAAGAAAGTTAGGGTTAATAAAATGGCTATATATGTTAAGTTATTTCTTCTATTATATCCAAAGTTTATACCATATTTATGTTATCTTAGTATAATTTTATAAGACTGCTTTATAAAAATATATTTAATGTATCTATATATTCAATTTTTATTTATGTTTACAAGAAAAATATATTACAAGTTAATGAATGAAATGTTTTTTCTAATATATTTCTTCGTTCACCTATCTAACAAAAAACTGAAAACAAAACAAAAAAAATTTGTCGGCGTTGGAAAATACTAGGATTTGGGGAGTTTGGGGTAGCTGAATTCGAGGATAGCTAGGCCACCTAGATCAGTGAAGGAAGAAAATAAGGGATAGGAAGAACGGAGAGGAAAATGTAGGTAAGGAAAACAACAATCTTTTCTATATCTTTTGTACAACCACTCTACAAGTTTAATACCCTCAATAGCTCAGCAGTAACTAACTTCCAGCTAGCCAATCCAATCCTACTCATCCCTAACTAACTCACTCCATTAACTAACTCTAGTACAATACAATGCTAATGTAGATACACTTCTAATACTAGTATATATACACTATAGAATAGGTATACAATGCTAGCTAAATAATTACAATACAGTCTATGACACAGCCACATTGTGTACTTCTAGCAGCACTGACACAGCACCTTCTCATCAGCACCACACACACACCTCATTAGCACCATACGCACCTATCATTAGCACCATACGCATGCAGTTGCATCACAGCAGCCCAGCAGCATTAACATACCACACACACACACACACACACACACACACACACACACACACTCCTAACAAAAACAATTTTGTGTTCTCCATGTTGCTATAAAAATAAAAATAAAAATGGTTTTGTTTCAAGTACTAACAAAACCAAAAGCATCCCTTCTTTCAAAGAAAAGAGGACGGGTTATTTACATTTCATTAGATCGGCGGAAACAAATTGAAAGTTAAGAAATGGTAAGTCTATGATTCTCACTAGCTACCAATTAATCCCTAGACATATTCCTTTCATTTCATAAACTAAATTTATTCTTAAATCTCGTTTGTAAGATTGGTAAAAATAATTATTTTATTTATTCCTTATAATTTTTCATATAAATTTTTAGTAGTCATTATCCTATATTATATAATTTAAAATATTTTATTTTTAATTCAAAAATATACATACATGAACATTATATATTGCAATAAGATCTAATAATTCATATTTCAGAATAATATAAATAGATAAAAAAAAATTAAAAAGTATATTTAAAATATTTAAAATGTTGATATTTAATGTAAAGAATAAAAAAGTAAAATAATTTCATTGTCTTACATAATGACACACCTTAACAAAAGAAATAATTACACTATTAATAAAAATATTAAATTTGAGAGAAGTTGAATAATTTTTGTATAAATATAATATGAGAAATCTTTAATATGTCTATTGTATATTTAATTATTAAAAAATGTTTCTTTTAAGTGTAATTTTTTTCTCGTATGATAAACAATAATTCTTTTAAAACGTAATTGTTTTTTTTCTTGTACGGTCGAAATTCATTAAAAATTATTTATTTTATCAATTTCTTTTAAGGTTCAAAACATAAAAGGCAAACAGTGTGAGAGGAAAAAAAGCAAGCGTTTCCATCAAATAGAAAAATATACAAAATAAAGAAACATTATTGTCACTATATATTCAAAACTAATTAGAAATTGATAAGTAGAGTTCAAATTCTTTATGTAATCATCTATTGTTCTTCATAAAAATATTTGTATTAGCAATGCAATCTTCTAACAATTACATAAAAAGCTCTCTAAGATTTAATATTATTTTAAGGCCAAAACTCTAAGGTTTAGCTTTAGGTGAATAAATGTTCACAATATAGTTTTAAAATTGATGCAGTTGTTATTACTTCATGTTAACAACAATAATAGAAATTCACTTAAGTTGTAATTGAGATCTATTCAATGACTAATTAAAAATCATTTCATGTGAATTCTAAGTGAAATTTGAATTTGAAAAAAAAACATTATTGCAAAAATGAGTTATTCATATGTAAAAATCCATAATAAATACAATATAATAAATATATGAGAAGTGATATGTCTACAATATTTTCATAACACTTTCACAAAAAATCATAGATAGTAATTTTTATTGGTTCCAATTTAAACATACTACTGAAATTATTTTTTATCCACTAATGACAATCCGCAACAACTTGCCACTTAAAATTTATTGTAAAAGTGTTATGAAATTATTGTGGATATAGCATTTCTCTGAATATATTATGTTTTGTGATTTTTTTCCTAAAAGAATCATTTAATGTTCACATAATGCCTATTTATATATGTCTTGTATACCTGTTCTACAATTTTTCCCAATATCTCAAAATCCTAATTCTTTTAAATGACATTGCGATTCCTTCCTTTTGATAAAGCCTATGTTTATTTCAGAAAATAAAAATAGTATAGATCAATGGTTATTATACACAGTAAAACACACCATAAATACATGAATGTTTTTAACTGAAATCGTGATTCAATTAAAAACAAGCGTGTGTATGTAAGAGTTATTTCTCAAAATAATAATATGAGCTAACCAATTTGATTAACTAATATGGCAGCTGTGATTCATCCTTTTGCGGAACACATAGTATATTTCATGCTCTTCTCAATACCGATGTTGACCACAGTGTTCACCGGAACTGGTTCCTTAGTATCCTTAACTGGTTATATACTCTATATTGATGTCATGAACAACTTGGGTCACTGCAACTTTGAGCTCATTCCAAAGAGGCTCTTCTCCATCTTCCCTCCTTTAAAATATCTCGTGTACACACCTTCGTAAGTCTCTGACTTTTTGTTCTACTTTTGTGAAGCCAATCTCTTGTGCATGCATGTAAGTAACATCTATTGGCCATCTTTCCTTTTACACAATGGCCGTTGCGAGGATTTTGAGACCTATAATCACGCTTTCAAAACATCACCTTAGGTTCTTTTTTTATTGCAGCAGTTTTGAGATCTATAACGGCAGTTTCAAAACGTGGTCCTTTTTTCTTTTTCTTTTTTTCTAGTGGCAGAGAAAAAAATGACTTGCTGACAAGAACATGGTGTGTATTTTAATAGTAGTACTACATTTAATTGTATTGAAATGCTAATAACTAATAGCCATGTAGTGACCAAACCGCACCAACCTTTTTTTTTTGTTAGACATCACTTGTCCAATACCTAAAGTTTCTTATATTAATTACCCCTATCTTGTCAACTGAAGGGTCGTACTTATCTTTGTTTGTTTTCTAAATTCACCAACTTTTTTTTTTGTTAGACATCACTTGTCATATACCTAAAGTTTCTTATATTAATTACTCCTATCTTGTCAATTGAAGGGTTGTAGTTATCTTTGTTTGTTTTCTAAATATAGTCTGTAAGAGTAAATTGTAATGACTCCTTTCTTCTGTGTAGATCTCAATGGGTTTTTATATGGCATGCAAATAACCTATGAGGTCGCATATATTCCTTCGGCTTCCGAACAATATTCTACAGTATGATCCAATCAGTCCAATTAGAGTTTGCCAACCAATTAAAAAACCCAACAACTCAACTCAACCTCAATTCAATTCAATGACCTTTCAATATGGACAAAAGTCACAAAACTTTATTGGAGAACTTGATCGATTACAAAACAGCTCGATAGACAATTTTGGACACGTGTAGTGTTTGTGTTGGGTCCAAAACTTTGGTATGTGTTGTGTTCATGTCATGTCCAGACACAAACAAATCCTTTCAACTTCTCTCTCTCCACCTCCCAAATTTACGGTAAAATTATTTAGTGCAATATGCGTGTTACATCCTCATTTCACATTAGTGGATTTTATTTGTAAATCATGCAAATGAAACACATTTATGTGAGTGGTATGTATAATATATTAGATATAGACAAAAGTCTTGTAGCTAAATTGGCACCTCCCTATGCACAAAGTGCTTGGGGATCTAAGGGAAAAAAGTTCGAACTACGGGATTAGCAACATGTTGTAATTATCTCTCAAAAAATATACTAGATATATAATAATTTCTTGTAACTGGGATCAGAGATATTCATGATGGAGATCGTGGTAGTCTATTTTCATGTTGTTTGTTTAACAAAGAGCATTGCACCATATTAGAAGTATTGTCGTTTTACACACCAGTCCACCTTCAGAGACACCCAAACCAACAAACCCAGATCCAATTTCACACATACTTGGGTGTCAACTTGTGGTTGGATTTCAACACTTATACACAGCTTCACCATGGGTACTTGCTAAAAAAAAAATATTTTAGGTACATCAATCTCAATATGATACTTAAAAAGTATGTTGTGGATTTGGGTTTGTATGTAGTTAGGTGTGTTTCTTAACATTATTCTTTGCGTAGGGGTGGAACTACATCCACCCTTGGTCCCAAGATTTTAGTTTTTCATAATATGTATTATTAAATATTTGGTAGCTTTGGCCCATAAACATTGGAGCTAGCCCCCAACAATGCCAAAGGATCTTCTTAAGTGGTTATAGAGAGAACCTTTTTTTTCCTTGATTTCAATTTTTATTGTAAAATTTGCTCTTATATCTAGGTCTAAATTTTTTGAATCATCTATAGTTATGAAGATGTAATTATTTCCATTATAATTTCTTATTCGCTTTTAGTAGGCTGTTTTGTTAAATTTTCACTATGAAGAAGCATGATAATAGATGAATTTCATTATATGATTGATTGTTATCTAGCATAACATTAGTAAGAGATAATATGTAATTTAAAAAATCATTTTTCACGTGTCTAAAACAAACTGGACAAATTTTGTACACTTATTAGAGTTTGAAAATAAGAAATTCTCTCCCCAAAAATATTTATTTAGTGTATATATATACACATGTATCATAAGTATCATAACCATAATGCGGGATCCCAAACAAAATTTTTGGTTCTACCTTTGGTTTTTACACATGACTTACCCTAATACACACGCATATATATAGACACACACACATATGTCATTAGCATAACGTAGGTTCTCAACCAAAAATTCATGGTTTCGCCTCCAGGTTTACACACCCTTGGGAGAAAGAGAAACCTTACAACTGATAGGCATTTGAGTTTTGTTAAAGTTTAGTTAGGTGAAGTTGAGTTGAGTTTTTATTGATTTGAAACTCTTTAATTAACCAGGATTCTATATCAGTAAATAGCAGAAGATATGTTCCCTTGATATGTTATCATAATCATTAGTACTATAATTATTATTAAATGAATTAATTTCATGAAATTGTGTATAATATTTGACTCAACAGGTTTCATTCACTACATCACACCCAATTCCGCACCAATTACTCACTTTTCATGCCTATATATGACTATGTCTATGGAACAATGGACAAGTCCACGGATGCTGTATATGAAACTTCACTTGAAAAACCTGAAGAGTCACCAAAAGTGGTACATCTAACCCATCTGACCACATTGGAGTCCATCTATTATCTAAGGCTAGGATTCGCCACCTTGGCCTCCAAGCCCCACACTTCCAAATGGTACTTGTGGTTGATGTGGCCTATGACATCTTGGTCCCTTATCATCACAAGGATCTATGGAAATACGTTTGTTGTAGAGGCAAACACCTTCGAAAAGCTCAAATGGCAGTCTTGGGTGGTTCCAAGATACACTATACAAGTAAAAAAAGGAAAAAACTCTCTTTTTTTTCTTTTAAGTTCTTCGTATCAACCATTTTTGTTGGCTAATACGCAATTTGATTCAGCTTGTTTTTCTCAAATTTCCTATTAAAAAAAATTGTAGTACAAGTTACAATGGCCAAGGGAAGCAATCAATAGCATGGTTGAAAGAGCCATACTAGATGCTGAAATGAAAGGAGTTAAGGTGCTAAGTCTAGGCCTACTAAATCAGGCAAGCAAATTCAAGTATTTATTTGCATATGTCAAATGTATAAGATATCTTCTTCTCAAACTCATAAGTGCATGCATGCATTTGTGTTCTCACAGAAACCACATGGACCCTAATGTAAATTTTGCAGGGTGAGGAACTCAATAGGAATGGTGAGCTTTACATCCGAAGGTACCCTCAGCTGAAACTAAATCTGGTGGATGGAAGTAGTTTAGTAGTGGCTGTTGTGCTAAATAGCATTCCAAAAGGAACAACCGAAGTGCTCCTTAGAGGCAAACTTACTAAGGTTGCTTATGCCATTGCCAATACTCTATGTGAAAGGGATATAAAGGTTCGTTTTAATTGAAAAATCCTTACTCATTATAAAGCTTGGGTTGACTAGAGGAAGGCCTACATTGCAATGTTTATATTTTTATTTGTTGAAGGCCAAGAAAATTTGGAAAGTGCACCAACCTATTTATCTGTTGAATACCAACTGTTAAGGAAAGTACACCAACCAAATTGGAAAAGTATGACCCGATCGAGCGATCAGAAAAATCAAATGGAAAAGGAAGGAAACATTTTAATAATAAATTCTAATTAAACAAATGTGGGGATTATGTTCCCAACATGTGTATATAAACAAAGCACAGCAGAAAGATTAAAGATAAGAGACTCTGTGGATATAAGAGAGCCTGTTTGGCATAAGATTATTTGAATTTTTAGCTTTTTTTTTTTTTGTACTATTCATGAGTTTTATTATTATTTTTGGTATTATTCATAGGTTTCATTATACTGTTCAACTGACTTTTAACTTTTTTTTTTTTACACTTTTAACAAAAAGTTTTCTGTTTTAACTAAATAAACTATTCCCAAATGAACTCATAATATTTCTTGGCTGAACCTCTTAAAATTTGTGTTCCATTTTCTTTTATTTGTCTCTCTATCTTGAATTTTTTACATTATATTTATATTGTTTATCTTTTTTTTTAATATATATATATATAAGAGAAAAAGGAGAAGATCATTGAAACCCACATTTAGCTTAAACAAGCCCACTTTTTTTTTTCTTTTTGTGACTAAGATGGCGTCAAAGGCTCAAAGATTACCTAACTAATCCCTCGGACATGTATAGCTTACCATCCCACATCGAATAATTACTAAGAGAAATCCTTTAAACAAATTTGTTTTCTTTAATATATAAATCCTTTCAAATATTCATATTCATACATAGGGATAACAATATATAGCATGCATTGCAGACCGTTATATTTGCAGTCAATATGTAGGGTAAAAGGAAAAATTATTCAATATTTTATATACTATTTTCTCTCATATTAATTGTGAACCATTTTATAAATATTTCTGTCAAACTCCATATTAATTATTTTCGAAGAGAAGATGTTGTTATCTGAGTTTTTTATTAATTATTTGGGAAAACTTGCTATAGCTATCTATGCTTTTTCATCCCATCTGTAATAAATAATTAAATAAAATTGTATCAGGTGGCAACATTATACAAGGACGAGTATGAGAAGCTTCACTTTAGGCTTACCACCAAGTTGAAAAGTAACTTAATACTTTCAACAAGTTATGCTCAGAAGGTAAAATTTGCAACCATTTCATGACTTCTTGTGACAACAACCTGTTGTCCTTTAATCATTTTGGATTTAAGAAAGAAAAAGTAGGCTTTTGTTATGAGTAATGAGTAGTATTATTGTGCCAGTTAAAATTGATCCTTTTTTTTTCATGGTTGATGTATAGTGAATTAGTGATCCACGTATAATATTGAGACATTATTAAAAATGCACTTTGTACAGCAAATACAGTTTACTGAAAAAAAAAACACACACACACAAAAGGAACTAATAATTTAGAATGCTTTGAAATGACATAACGAGTTTTGCAGACATGGTTAGTAGGAGATGGATGGACCGAAGAGGAACAACTGAAGGCATCAAAAGGAACATTATTCATTCCTTTTTCTCAATTCCCACCAAAGAAAATGAGCAAAGATTGTTTCTATCATTGCACACCAGCAATGATCGCTCCCAAATCTTTTACGAACATTCACTCTTGTGAGGTTAGCAATGAACTAACATTTTCTTTTCCTTTACTATTAGTGAATTGACACTAATATTTATTTGCGAACACATCAAAATCTTTGTATCTAAACAACATCACAAAACATTTTTCATTTTACCTTTTGGTTTGTTGAAATGTTTCATTATGGAACAGAATTGGCTATCAAGAAGAGTGATGAGTGCTTGGCGTATTGCTGGGATATTGCATGGTTTAGAAGGATGGAATGTGCACGAGTGTGGGGACTCCATGTTCAACATCGAGGAGATATGGCAAGCAAGTCTCCGACACGGTTTCCGGCCATTAACGATGCCGAACTGATCATGCTTTGAGCTTGCTCTAATATAAATAAGAGTGTATATCTATTTGTTTAAAAAGATTTTTGAGAAGATAGATTTGACACTATATTATAATTCTACAATAAATGCTAGATGAAATATTATCTATGTCATTATCTAAATGATGATTTATCCTAATTGACCATGTATCTGAAACTGTATTTTATTTCTGTGACTTTATTTTATGAATTTATGGGGTTTGAATAATTGTGGACACAGTCATGACGTTGGTATGTATTATGAGGTATTTTTGACTCTTTTGAGAGAAGATGGAAAGAGTAAGGTCTGGGTGGGTCCATTTCGCTTTCACTAATGCCTTTTTTAATTTGACCCTAAAAAGTGTAGCTAGCCCAACTCAAACAGACCTATTGCCCCAATCCAAGCTCAAATTCTCCTAAGCTGGGCTTTTGTAAGTACATGTATGTCTAACACTGGTTCTCTTTCTATATGTACTCTACTTAAGGTTTATTGTAATTCAATGAATTGAGATTATAGTGAAAATGTAGCTGTCAAAATTTTCTTTTTGTAACTATAAGTCGTTAAGCCGAATCACATAAATTTTGTATTCTCTCTCTTCTCTCTATACTCTCTTTCTTCACTCTCAAATATATATATATATATATATATCATTGGTATTAGAATGGGAGGGATCCCTTATTAAAGAGTTTAGCATATATTGGATCATTTTGCTCGGTCCTTTGTCTTGAGGGGAGAAGCCTATTATGCAAATGGATATCTGTCTTCTCAGTCACTGACAAGACAGTATCCGTTCATTTAGCTATCAATCTGAACTTTATGGTTGGATTTTCTAAAATATCCAGCAGGTCTGATTTGATATTTTACTGGATCTACCCTTCTACTTCTTAATGGGTACTGCAAATTTTTTTTTTTTTATGATAAGTACTATAAAATATTTCATATTACATTAAAACACTTCAAAGTAAATAAATTTAAAGCGTAAGATTATTTTTCAGTTGTTTCGGCCAATGTTCTTTCCAAACAATTCTAAAATATTATTCATCCAGATTGAAATGAATGATCAAATTTTACTATTTTATCAATAATTTAAATACATAGCAAAATATAATTTATTAGTCATTTCAAAATAATTGGACAGGATTATAGAAACTCGACCATGGAATTACCTATATACACTTTCTTAATCCTAACAGCAACAATCTATGCCTATTCAGATGCTGTAAGCAATTATCAAATAAGTAAATTGCTAAAGGAAAACAAACTAAATGAATGAATTAATATGCAATACATTATTGAGGGGATGCTGTTACATAATAAGAAACAAACCTATAAAATATGCCTTGAGTTTTCACCCAAAACCAAGGAAATTTCAAGATTGATCAGAGGATTAAATATTTTCCCGAGAAAAAAGTCCAATACTGAAAGAAACTGGGGGAGCAGACCTAGATTAGGCTGACGATGATTTACAAGACAGACCTGATTTCTACAAAGTGGGCAAGTAGAGTTGGACTCCAACCATACGTCAATGCAATTAACATGGAAGCAATGGTTGCATTTGGGCAATTTTCGGAACCTTTCGCCGTCCACGACTTCAAAATAAAAAATAATAGTGGTTTTTAATAAGCTTGTCATTAGGAAACTCAATTGAATTATATATAATACTATATGTCTATTTGTATTGGGTAGAGATTTGATATTGGATTGTGAGTTAATAAATTATTTAATTGTAAGATATAATTTTTTAAAAATGTATTGATAATGTGAACCATCCATTTTGTTGTCAAATTTATATATAATTTTAGCCAATACATGAATGGTAAATCAAATTTTTATAAGTTTGTAAATGAAATATTTCTATCCAATTAACTTAAATAATAAAATTTCAACTATAATTTATTTATTAATTTAAAGTAAAAAATAATTTATTAATCAAATATAAGCATAAATTTGTAAATAAGTGAAACTTTTATTCGCGATATTATTATATATGGAAAAAAAAATTAATCAAATAGTTTGTGGACAAGTTAAAATTTGTTTGATAAGAAAATAAATTAAGTTTGAATATCTAATATAATTTGTTGATGATCTTGAATTTAATTCATGTTTAATATAAAATTAAATGGACAGTCATGAATTTTTAATATTCAGTTTGATTTGGCTCGTTTATGTTCATGGATTTTGTAAAGCATGAGTGTTCAACCGTCATCATCATTCTTATTATTATTATTATTATTATTATTATTATTATTATTATTATCTATAATGGTTTTGTTTTGACACAACAGGTTTCACTCTCTGCATCATACACAATTTCATACAAATTATTCGTTGTTAATGCCACTCTATGACTACATATATAGTACCATGGACAAATCTACAGACGAACTGTATGAAATTTCACTCAAAAGGAAAGCAGAATTACCAGATGTAGTGCACCTAACTCATCTAACTACGCCTAAGTCCATCTATCATCTCAGACTTGGTTTTGCCTCTTTGGCCTCCAAACCCTACACATCAAAATGGTAGTTCTCATTGATTTGGCCTATGACATTGTGGTCTATGATGTTAAATTGGTTATATGGCCGTACTTTCATTGTTGAGAGATATCGTTTTAATAAACTCAGATTACAAAGTTGGGTCATACCAAAATACAAAATACAAGTAAGAATGATTTTTCTATGTTATTTTAATGTTTACTTATATTTTTTACTTTTTTTTCAATCATTTGTGATTTATATTTCTCAATACTTATGTATTTAGTACTGTTCGCAATATCGAGATGAGATAATATATAGCTTTGTTTGTTTTTAGACCCCTTAAACACGATTGGATTAACCTAGTTTATTAGCCAAGTTATTACTTAGTCCAAATTCCAAATCTAGGTTAACACAATCAAATAATCATATCATGCATAGCAGCGGAAAAATAAATAACACAATGATATGATAACTCCAGGAAAACCAAACCGGTAAAAAACCTGGGGATGATTTAACCTAGCTATCCTCAAGGTAAACCTGAATCCACTAATGAAAGAATCGAAGTTTTACAATAGTGACTTAGACTACTAACATTCTATTACTACCTACTAGTAGAAACTTTTTGACACAACCACGTGTAAACTCCGAGACCGCAGACTTCTTCTTTCTTGGATTCTCCAGCAAGTACAAGCACACCAACTTGTGTATCTTTAAGCTCTTATGGCAGCAACTAAATGATCATCAAGCTCTTGAAGAAATCTCATTCTTGATAATCCTAAACTTGTGTGAAGGCAAGCACCTTTCAGATCTCACAAGAGATTCACATAAAAAGCAATATGAGCAACATAGAAACGTGGCTAGGGATTGCCTTTTATACCTTGGGCAAAACATAAATCCCTACACGTTTTAATAGGCTAGGGCCGAGTTGGAAAAATTTGCAGAAAAAACATTCTGCTCGAGATTCAATCGATCGAGTCTAAGTTTCGATCGATCGAGCCAGGCCGAAAGTCACTAATATTTCTGCAGCCACTCGATTCTAACTTTACATACAACGCACACACTTTGAGCAAGTCTAAACAAGACTAACAACTGTTTTGTTCATGGTTTGCCAACATTACACATTAGAGTTCTAAATACATTAGTTCCTAAGTTTTTAGAATATAACAAGTTTTATTGAGGAAGCCATAGTGGAAGCAGAGGAAAGAGGTGCTAAAGTGTTAAGCTTAGGTCTTTTGAATCAGGCAAGTTTTAGTTCTTTCTTGAAATTTTTTTTTCTATAATTTAGTTTCCAACTCTAGGTGATATATTCATCAATATTTTCAACTAAAATTCTCTTTCGTTAAATTTTTTTTTTTTTTTTTTTTTGTTATTTAATTTCTCCAACTTTGCTGTCACACTAACAATCCCAATAGTCAATGTGCTTTCCCAAGCATTCGGAATTTTTTTGATATATTTTTATTTATACAAAAATGATGTTAAAGATAATTTTAGATTTTAGTTTATAAATCTTATAAATTGATGTGTTACCAATTAAAAAAAAAAAAGTAATTTAGATTTTATTTACTATTTTATTGAAATGATACCAACCACATTATTATTATTATGCCAATTTATAAATATTTTGTAGTAAAATTAGTAGTATAGCTTTATGTTATTTTTACTTTTTGCTTAATATAATTAATTCGGGGAGGGGATTTGAACTAAAATTTTCCTATTGAGATAGTCAGATTGAATAATGTTGTTGAGTTATAAGATTCTTGACAAGTATTAACTTTAACATTCTCCAAAATTTAATGGTGTTCGCATGAAAACTTTCAAATTTTTTTTTTTTTAAGTCAATGGGATACATATCATTATTATTATAAGAAACCATTTCCATATGAACGTATCATTGTCATTAAGAAAACCATTTTCATATGAACACATATCTGCATATTCCATTTTTTTGTTGTCTTTCAAACTTCACAGTTCATATTATCATCATACTTTTTCATTGGATGCAGGGAGAGGAGCTTAATAGATATGGTGAACTTCATGTTGAGAGATACCCTAAGCTAAATGTGAAGGTTGTAGATGGGAGTAGTCTGGCAGTTGCTGTTCTGCTAAACAGCATTCCCAGGGAACAACCCAAGTGGTTCTTAGAGGCAAACTCACCAAGGTTGCTTATGCCTTGGCCTTTACCTTATGTCAAAGGGGTATCAAGGTACGTTTATTTTGTTCAAGCCAACACAAAAACAAAGGCCAAAATCGATGTTCGGCCACAGGCAAACACTTTCATACTTTGTAAGCATGGTATTCAATGTTCTGTACTTTTGCCGGGGGCAAAAGAAATTTCGTGCACTTTTCACTGGCTAATTAATTGATACACAAAGTGAACATTACGAAAGTCTTCACAGAACATAGAAGTTTTACCATACAAATTTTATATCCCACTTTATGCTTCACAGAATATACAAAGTTGGGAGAGAAGATTTGTATTCTTATATAGGTATACGTGGCAATCATTTTAAATAACTTCGGTTTGGCCTAATATGGTAAAAGAAAATTTCTTTACCTTCTCCTCAAATAGGAAAATAAATGCATGAACACAAACATGATAAGACATGAAGCACAATGATAGATATTTTTTGCAAAATTAAGATGTGACATTGTGGGTATTGACAATTAATTAGTTAATATATATTAATCTTTAGTTATAATTTATTTTTAGACACATTTATGAATATTTTAAGTTTTCAAAATATATAAAAACGATCAATATCTTTAAAAATATAGTGGAAATTAAATTATTTGTTTTTTTAAATGGAAAAACATTCTTCTTTTTTTCCTCCCAACAGATTGAGGACATGCCCCATGGAATGTCCCAAGCATGTATGTGTGTGACTTTTGGGGTGTTCATGCTTATATTTTTTTATTTGCTTACAATATATGGGGGAGAGGAATTCAAATTCAGGTTTTATAATTTCCTTATTAGGATAATTAGGCAATTCTATTGAACTACAAGACTATTTAGGAAATGTGTTTGTGCTTCTTAATTAGTAAAACATTGGAGAGAACGAGTTCTTTTCTTTTTCTACATGCAAATGTTGCAAAAAAAAAATTCATAACAAGGTTCTAATTCCTTTTTAATCTAACATAATTCAGGTGCTTACAATACTAGAGGATGAGTTTTTGAAGCTAAACAGATCGTTCAACACCAATTCTGAAAGTAATTTGATATTTTCAGCAAGTTATTCTCAAAGGTAAGTCTATGAAAACTTTACCGTTTTAGTTCAATTATATTCATATTGTATTGTTAAAGAATATATAGCTACTTTGAACCTTAGAAACAGTAAAATCATTATAAATTTTTGTAGATTTGGTTAGTGGGAGATGGATTGGATGAGGAAGAACAGTTAAAGGCGCCCAAAGAAACATTATTTATTCCCTTCTCACAATTCCCACCAAAGAAATTGCGCAAAGACTGCTACTACCATAGCCCTCCAGCAATGGTGACTCCAATGTCTCTTGAGAACATGCACTCTTGTGAGGTTAGTAGAGAATCCTCCCAAGGTCTCTTCATTGATGCCATTACATGAATATAGAGAAGTTAGAAAAAATAAAGTGGCATGCATGTCATATATTGTGGAAAGTGGAAAATAAAATTATGTTTGAGCTAGTTTCATTGTTAACATCATGATGCGTGCATACTAATGATCAAATAGTAGTTATGGATAGATGAGTAATTCTTATGTACTCTTGGAGTACGGTGAATGACCCACTCATGAAATTCATGGTGGGGTCTACCATAAATGTGAGAAGAGAAAACACTATTTTACTATACTCCGAATGTATCTAATTTTTACAAGTTGGCCAACTTGTAAAACTGTTACAGGTACTATTATTGCATTAAACAAGTTAATTTGTGCATATTTTTTAAATTGTAAAATTTGCAATAATTTTAGAATTTTCCAATACCACTATTGCTCAAGAGAAACCAAAAAACCGAATAGCAACAACAAAATCTTCAATTATCACTTTGTATTATAATAAATCATATATGTCATATCTAATAGATCTATCTACGAGCCTTTAAATTTCACTTTAATGAAGTTTATTCCATGATTAAAATTTTATTTGTTAGATTTGATAGTGTATAGAGTATCATTTTAATGATGTAGCACCTAAATACATTTTTTGATTTGTAATGTTTAATGTGAATAATGAAATATATCAATTTCAAATGGAGAAAATCTTAATACCTAAATTTATAGAAAACAAAGGCTTCTTTGTCGATATTGAAAAGATTTTTTCAAATGAAACCTTTGAGTCCATTTAACTTCTTCCATTGGGTGGTAATGCTGGAGGAAAAAATTAGTATTTGTGAGCATAATTAAGCTAATCAAGACATGAATAAACCAAAATTTTTGCATCTACAAAACTTACATATATGTGTTCTTTGAGTAATTCTTAGGTACTTTCTGAGTATGGAGAATGTTTCTCCCTCTTCTTACATTCATGGTGGGGTCTACCATAAATGTGAAAAAAAAAAAGGCATCATTTTTCCATTCTCCTCGAATACTTAAGAATTTTCGTGTACTTCAACTCAATTTGGATTTATCACTACTTTATCCCAAAATAGTAAAGAAACTTTAATTTTGGGTAGTCTAGTAATACTTGAACATGGTTCTTTCAATGCACATGAAAAGCAAGTACACTTTTTTCTTTGGCAAGCAAGTCTTCAACATGGATTTCTGCCTTTGCTGCTTGCAATTGAATCAAAATACTAATAGCTTACTCTAAGATATGCAAATGTACCTGCTTGAGCTATTAGATCTATGCAAATGTACCTACTTGAGCTTTTATATTCTCTCTCTCTCTCTCATATGAATGATTTGAAAGTCTTCTATTGTTATACGAGAAAGGTTAATGGATATCCTTAGGGCATTAGTTTAAAAGAAAGTACTAGTAGTAAAGAAAGCACTGTATTTGTATTTGTATTTGCAATGTTGATTCCCCCTTCACTTGAGAATATCTACTCTTGTGACGTTCATGATGTTAGATTAAATAAATGAAAAAATTTATCATCTCCTAATAGTTTAAACTTTTGAGTGAATTAGTAATTTAATATAGTATCAGAGCAAGAGATCCTGAATTCAATCCCCTGTATCTACCTTACCTCTCATTTAAATTTCTATGTGTTGGGCCCACTCAATTTAATATTCATATTAATGGGAATTTTGTGCTAAGAATCAATCACTCCCTTTCTTTTGAAATGTAATGCTGACCTTATTATTCTAAATTTGATTTTTCCTATCACTTTGCTTATGGAAGCCATCTTGCCCCGAACCCAACAATATAGATAGGCACTTGACAACGGCCGCACTCTTATAAAGTTTTCACCCTACAAATGTGCAAGACCTTCTTAGCAACTAAAAATTATCCTCAAAAAAAATTTCATCAATAAATCCACAATCATCCTCAATAATGCAGTTGTCAAAAGATCTTCAAAGTACCAATAGAAACTGCAATCCAAACCTTATGATCGTTAAACAAAATATATACTAATTATTACAATATCATCTTATTTCAAAAATTCTTAATCTCCATTCAAGTGTACACCCTCAGCAAAAGTCCCAAAACTTGTTATTCTTCATAATCTAAGACAGGAGGGGAAAGGGGGGGTGAATTGACAACTCAATAAGTAACCAGATACCAAACTAGTTGAAACAAATATATAGATTGACAAAATAATATAAATTTATGAGATCAAAATATTTCACATATGTCAAAGTTATAATATACTATGGGTTTTCAAAAATAAACTAAAAAAGTTTCATAGACTTAAAACAATTCATAAATTCAAACATATTCACATTCTTAACAATCTTATATATTTATGACTATGGTCACGCCATATCCCAGTGACTAGGCATTAGATTCAGAAGAAACTAGTTCCGTGCTAATGTATAACCCCCATTAGCTATTAGCTATTAGCTAGGTCGAGAAACACGATAGGCTCGTGATTCCCCAGATAGAAGTAGTTTTGGTACCAATGAATAGCTCTCATTGGTTAGATATCAGAGTCAAAACATAGTCATATTGTCCAAAATCATATATATCAAATCAGAGTTCAAACAAAATATATCTCATTCAAATACATATACATAAAATCATATATTCAATAATCAAATATATTTGTGATAATTCTTTATTCTTTAATTTAAATCAGTAGTACCAATTGAAATAAAAATGTAACAATTATAAACAATATTCAATAGTTAAAATACAGTAGGATAAGCAAAACAAAACCAATTAGGATAATGTTACTTACCTCAACTGGCTCACCACAAAAGAACTTCTCCCGAATACTTTTTCTAAAATCCTTAGATATCACCTAAAAAAAATTTTTTAGGTACCATTTACTTTTTAATCAAATAATTTAAGAAAAACTTATAAAAGTACTTGACCAGAAGAGAAATTGCTAAAAATATCCAATGATTTTCCATTATTAACTCTTCTCATAAAGGACAAAATAGCATCATAGAGGGCTTATCCATATTTTGGAACCATCAATAATAATAATAATATATAATTTTTTTTCTTTTTGGATTTTACTAATGTATGCCCTAAGGGCATATGTTAGTAAACTATTTTAGGAAACTTTTTATGAAAAAATAAAAAAATAACTAACTAATTTGACGGTTTTTTTTCAATTTTTCATACAAAGTTTCGTATCATGGATGGTTAAGGGGTATACATTAACTGAACTTTTTTTTTTCTTTACTTTTAGCCACTAATAGTTGCCTAGGAATAAAGCCTATAGAATACATATATCCATATAGGGTCAAAAGTCAATTGTAAACGAACAGCACTATGACTCAACTTCTTCTATACAAATGTACCTTTCATTTTTCTTTTTCTTTTTTTGTTTGTTTTTGTTATATCTGATTGCTTGTCAGACTTCAAGCCTACCCTAGTAGACTTTTTCTATTTAACCAATCTAACACTTCGGTACAACTTCTTAAAGAGAAACCTGTGCAGAAATCGAACCTACCATGCCTAAAAATTAGCAATTTTATCTACACTTACACGCAACAATGGGCATAGAAAAAATAATAAATTACCGAGATAGTAACAGGTTCTTAGCATCCAAATTACAAAAAATCTAATCTAAATTCTTCTTTGTTAACATCACAAAACTCATTGGATATTTAGATAGTCTCACTATTGGCCAAAAATACCCACCTAAAAATATTCTAATTTCATATAAATTTTAGATTTGACAAAGGATGAGATTTCTTAGGCTCTTACCTCAAGTGTGCCGTCAATCATTCTCTATATGAATATACTGAGAAGTCCTCCTTTAAAAATATCTATATTTATACACCGACTTAATTGTGAAAACTGCCGTGATAAATAGACATAAATTTTGAAAGTGATAATCTCACTAGTGGACACTGAGAAGTCCTCCTTTGAAAATATCTATAGTTATACATTCTCCATATGAATATACTAAGAAGTCCTCATTTGAAAATATATATAGTTATACACCGACTTAATTGTGAAAATTATGGTGATAAATAGACATAAATTTTAAAAATATCTATAGTTATACACCGACTTAATTGTGAAAACTGCAGTGATAAATAGACATAAATTTTGAAAGTGATAATCTCACCAGTGGCCCTATTTGGATTTTTTTTTTCATTACTCATCACCCTTTGTTCAATTTACATCTCTCGTTACCCATCACATAAAATATCTCAATTTTCTAATACTCACCCGTTTAGTTTTTGTTTTCGCTTCAATTCACTCAAATATTTCAACTTTTTTGTAGGTCCTATACTTGAGCACTTGGTCAGAGACCCATACTTGATTTCTATTAGCCTACCCGCCTCACTTTGCCTTGATCCAATCAAGGCTCTCACTCCGCCTCTCGTAAAATACCATACCAGCTTCGGCAAAGAAAAAAAAAAAAAAAAAAAAAAAAACCCGGACCCAGATGCGTGAAGAACAGAGCAGATGAAGCCTAGCAAACTTTTCTCACATTTTCTCACCTTTCTCTTCCCCTGCGACAATCTCCACCGTCACCAGCGGCGGCACCAGACATTCCTTTCTTTTTCTTTCTTTTTTTTCTTTCCCTTCAACCCCCAATACCCACAACGACGATTGGACCTGCACAAACCCAGAACTGATGCAGCGATGATTGGACCTGCGACGATCGGACCTGTACAAACGACGAACTGATGCAGTGACGACTGGACCTGCGACGATCTCCACCGTCACCACTGGCGGCGAAGATCAAATTGGTTCTGTGAAAAAAAAAAAAAAAAGAACTGCAGCGAAGACCAAATGGGTTCTGTGATTAAGAAAAAAAAAAGCGCCTGAGACCATCAAAAGAAAGAAAAAAGAATTGAAGGCAGCGAAGACCAGAGGAAGCAGAGAAAAAAGAAAGAAAAGTGGAGAAGAAAGCGGCGCCTGAGACCATCAAAAGCAGTGCCTCACGTGTGTTGCTCTTACAGTGTGTCCCTCTATGGGTGGTTAATTACGGAAATACCATTAGAAATTGAGTTTTGAGAACTAAAAACATTTAAAATAATGTGATTTCGGTTTCTATCATTCATGGTTAAAAAATCAAAGAATTAAGTGATAGAAACAAAAATTGAGTTATGATGCCAAACACACTTCTTAACTGTAGGACCCATATATTTTAAGTTATGGATAACGAAAACAGAGTTATCAGTTATGAAAATCATAAATCCAAACAGCTCCTGAGTATCCACATGTACAGGTCACCAAATACTTTAATTTGTATAGAGGTCCAGTTGGCTACGTGGCATACATCAGATCTGTACTGACTTGGACTAGTAACTGTGAGCCTTAGTGTATCATGGTGAAAGTAGTGTATATATATAACAGACCTAGCATAAGGTTGATTGCACATATATGCATCTGCAAGAGAGAGTTCTATATTTGTATTTGTATTTGATAGTTTTCTATGGCTACTAAACCAGGAATTCTCACAGACTGGCCATGGACGCCTCTTGGAAGATTTAAGGTGGTGTTCTAATATAAGCCAATGCTCTCTCTCTCTCTCTCTCTCTCTCTCTCTCTCTCACACACACACACACAATCTGTGACTTGAGTTTAGGTTGTAAATGCTTGTTTGTACAGTTTATTTTTTAAGTTTTAATTTGGATATTGTTTGAAAACGTGCACTAAAATGTGGCATATGAAGAATGGGCCGTATAATGGTGAGGTTGGTAAGTGTTTAAAATAACTTTGCTGCAGGGTTAAACACCTTACTATTTAATCCACGCACGATGGATGAACAAATATTCTCTGGTTTAGAAATATCTGCTACACACACACACCCATACTCTTCCCTATTTTTAATTTGGGTTAAATTTTCTCTTTTTTATAATAATCTAGGCAGTTTCTCAACACAGCTTCTTAAGAGCAAAAGTTAGAAAGTGGTTTCTTAAGGATGGTTGTAACTTTTGTAAGTTCAGTCTTTGTAACTTTTGTAAACTCCACAATTTTTGCCACAATTATTCTAGGCTGGCAAACTGTGATTAACTACATATATGTCACTTTTATATAGATTCACAACTTTTTTTTATCACTCATAATTTGCCACGTGAACAATTATAATAAAAATTGTGGTATTTTGTGTGATTATAGAGTTTTACTTCTAATAATTTTCTATAATCGTCTTTCCATACTTGTCGGTGGTGTTTTTCGGACTTGGCTTAAGTTTGACTTAGGTGGTGCTGTAATGAACTAGGCCCATTAAAATAATGACACAAAAGTAAATAGTGTACCAGAGGATTCAATGATACCCATTAAAAGTGATGATACTAGACAACACTGTAATAAAATAATTTTTAAATGTATAAATAATGCCGTGAGACTCATTTTTAATGAAAGTTTTGTTAAAAAAGATGGTTGTGATTCTTATAAATAATATACAAGACCCACTAAAATCTCTCAAAATTTACTGAAGCGCACTTCTTAAAAAAAAAAAAGTGAAACGCAGACGCTGAACGTGTCCGCTGTATCCAAACAGATACTAAAGCTTTTAAGTTTAAAAATGTTTGTCTTACATTTTATGTGTGTGTTGGGGGGGCTGTTGTGTTCTGTTTGTTTGTTTAGACCCCCTTAAAAAACATATTAGCTTATCCTAATGAATTAGCCAAGTATTTACTTAGATTAATTATGAGATCTAGGTAGAACACATGCAAACATATTTTACTTGGTGTGGAAAGATAAAGAAAACAGTAATATGATGACTTTGGAAAATCAATGAAACCAACCGTTTCAAAGTAAAACCTCGGGAGGATTTAATTTTACTATCCTCAAGGTAAAGAAATCCACTATAATAGAATGGAAGATTACAACAGATTTAAACCCTAAATCTAAAGCTACCTCACGTAGAACTTACTAACATGACTACGTGCAGCTTCAACTCTACAGATTCTTCTATTTTGAATTTGCTGAACGCAAATTCCCCGTTTGTGACTTTGAGATCTCACTTAAATGTTTCAAATCATCAACAAGTGTTGATCTTGTAGCAGCAACTTTAGATCTACCAGTTCTAATGGTATGAGAATAATTTTTGATAGTAACTTTGAAAGAAAAATGCACAATACCTTTTAGATCTCACAAGAGCACCTTCAAAGTTTTAACAAAATGTTCCTTAGGATTTCCTTTAAATACTATGTGAAATAGATTTGCAACCCAAATCACTTAATAGGCTTAATCAGCTGTTGGGTCGAAATTAAATTCTGTAAAACCCATGTCTCGATCAATCGAACCTGGCATGTTTCGAAATCTTGAACCTACAGTTTCTTTTTTCTTATAATCTGACTTGCAGCACATTGAGCATTATCTAATATATTCTATAGACTCTAAGCTCTATATCTAGACAAGTTTGTGTTCACAGTTTGTCAATTGTTCTAAACTTTTAGAACCTAACATGTTCAATAAGTATAACATTAAACAATATGTATTTAATTGATTAGGACAGCCTCATGAATTACATGATATATTGATATGATATGAATAGGTCTTTTTAAATAGTCTTTCTAAGTGGACATATAAGTTTATCAAAAAAAAAGTAGGGCATATAAACATTTTTGCCTTGTATTATTATTATTGTTGTTGTTGTTGTTGTTAATACAAACTTTTGGTTTCTGCTTTAACCAAATCTTTGTTGTTTAATGTGCTTTTTTTTTTTTTTTTTGGGTGGGGGGGTAGTACGTGATCCTGGCTCCTTGGGCCATTCATAGCACCTACTCATTCATAGTTAAGGATAAGAGGGAAAGGGACCTTTCACTCTTCCTCATATTTCCATTTCTACTTTGGAGGATGCTTCACAACCAAATATGGATTAGTCTCTCTCGTCACTGGACTGCCAAAGGCAAGAACTCGATCGTTGACAAGAGTATCGAGTTTGAGCAAGTTGACAGAGAAAGCAATTGGTCAGTAATTATAAATTAATACGGATACATACATACACACATACAAGTGTATTCGTAGAAATTATAATAATCTTAATTTTAAATTTGGTGTGTTTTATTTTTATTTTTCCTTACAAATATATTTGGGCAGGGATGACCAAATAGTGTTCAATGGAGCCTTGTTCTACCTAGCAAGTAAGACATTGACTCAAGCAGAGAACCTACCATTGTGGAGGACAGATGGAGTAATTATGACGTTTCTTCTACATTCTGGTCCTGTAGAGTTTCTCTATTATTGGCTCCACAGAGCACTGCACCACCATTATCTTTACTCTCGCTACCATTCCCATCACCATTCTTCAATTGCCACAGAGCCTATAACTTGTAAGTTCTCTGTGTATAAAATATGGGTCCGGTTAGGATATATGTTAATCATCTATTTATTCATTTTTTTTTTATAAAAAATTTCTTAAAATGATTTACTAATGTATATTGTAAAAGTATAAGTTAGTAAATAGAATATTTGTTTGCATTATTGGGCTGGTTACTCACTTTTGGTAGGTGAAAATATTTAATCTGACCTGTCCTGTTCATTGGACTCACATTTACTAAGAAAATAGTAAGTTACTATAAATGGTAACCGTAAACATATTATTTAAACTGATAAAAAAAATTCCATCCAAAAAAAAAAAAAAAAAAAAAAAAAACAGATAAAAAAAAACATATTATTTAAAAAGAGGATTGTCAGTTATGATCATTGCAATTGCAACCCAATTCAATTTTATATTTTCAGAGAGATAGAGAAAGTATTTTGGTGTGTTGCTACATGAGAGATTAGGGTCACTAGTAGGGAAAGTATTTCGGTGTGTTACTACATGAGAGATTAGGGTCACTAGTGTTAACAAGATATTAGTTTTCAAGCTTCTCAAAAAAAAAAAAAAAAAAGATATTAGTTTTCAAAAATGACAGTCTCAAGTTATTATAGTAAATGGGTCGTTGTCCATTAAAATATTGTTTTATGTTAAATTTTTTGTTTTATGTCATATTTTTGACCAACTTTATAGAGTGTAGAGCTGGAAAAATTAACTTTTTGAGTTTTATTTATCACTTTAGCCATATCTTCAACCTCTCTCATCAATTCATTTCAATTTTTTGTTAGTTGTACTCTACACTAACTTATCCTTAACTGTGCTCTTTAACATTCTTCACAATAAAATAAATCATTATGATGATTTAACATGTACACTTACAACATTTTTCAAAATGGTTTGAAGTTTCATTTGGTTATATTTTTATTGGGCTAGTATTTTATTCGTCTAGGTTTTAAAGCAATTTTTATTGTAAAAACTTGGACGTTCTTATAATGAGAGGTAGGGCCTTTTTGTAGTGGGGCCATAACATAAGCCGGGGCTAATAACGTCGGTGATTTTTAGTATGTGTTTGGATTCAAGTTGCGTTTCCCGTTGGCTTTTATTTATTTATTTATTTTTTTCACGCGTTTTGCTTTAGGGGATAATTATTACCGTTCATGTATTGTAGCAATGCACTATAGTAGCGCACATTCATGAGACCCACAACTACTTTATTAAGGAAAAAAAAAATTAAAAATGGATTTCACAATACTATTCACATAATTAAAAATTATTTTGCTACAGTGTTTTCAGTTTTTAGTTTCAGTAAAAATAAGTTGTATCCAAACAGACAATATTGAATACCACAATAGATTTATATTCGGACATCATATATATGTTCATATGAGTATGACTGAATGATTTTGTGTTTTGTGTTTTGTGTTTTTTTTTTTTTTTTTCTTGCAAATTGTTCTCCTTAGCTATGGTGTAGTTACAATTTCTCCCAAATTTCATAACTGAGCAATGTTTTCCCATGATTTATTAGTAATAAGCATTCTATATTAGGATTTTCGTTAAATTTAAAAATTAAACTTCTATCTAGCACATTTAAAAATTTGTACTTAACTTCTGTTTGATAAATAAGTGAAAAGTTAACAGATATCTTAAAAGTATTAGTTTATAGAATATTTTTAGAAATTTTTTATGGAAAAAAAATAAATTTTTTTTTTTATAGTCCTATAAAAGTTAATAAATATTCTAAGAACACCCATTAACTTTGTTAAAAAAAAAAATACCCATTAACCAGATCTAATAAATAATTAATTAGATGGCATCTCTCTATATAACACTTGGCCTAATAAGTTTAGATTAGCTGTGGCCCCAAGCCTAATCCGCCGATGCTTTTTTTTTTTTTGATGCTTAAACTGTAGGACTATCGATATGTAATACATTATTACATGCACTTTGATATTAAAGTATGCATCTATAAGTACCACTCAGTGTGGTACCCAGTGATAAGGATCTTAATTGGTACGTGTCATTAATCATGAATTGAAAAAATCCTAAAACATTGACATGATTAAAGATTATTGTTTAGGTTGGGTTTAAGGTCAACCTATAACTCAATCACGTGAGGGAGCCAGTGGTCCCTTACAGTAACTCAATAACTCAATCACGTGAGGGAGCCAGTGGTCCCTTACAGTAACTCAATAACTCAGGGTCCCTCACCATTAATGTAAGTCTCGTAGTAATTGACCTTTTTGTTATGAAAACTCACAATAATTGCAAATTGAATGCCATGACTAATCAACTCCTAATTTTCTGTTTTATTTTGATGAATATATATATATATATATATATATTATGATTGCATGTGTGGCTTAGTAATACTAATACCAATCAACCTTCTTTCATTTTTATAAATCCATTTGTTTAGGTAGAACTTGATGCAATCATGCAACAATATAAAAATCTTAAAATTCCAAACTTTTTTTTTTTGGTAAAAAAAATTCCAAACTTTTTACTTTGGGTCTCAATCTCAAGCCGCAGATGACAAAAATGTCAAATACATATAGTCATTTGATTTTCAACTTTGGATCAAGGGAGTCAATTTCGTACCGGAAGCTGTACCGATTTAACCAGCAGAACAATATATTTCGGTACCAGTTAATACCAGTGTACCGTTTCGGATTTATTGCTATTTTATATATTTAATATATATATATATATATACACAAAAAAAATTCTCTATTTACCATAAAACATTAACCTCAAAAATTCATGTTTATTATAAAACATTACCTCAATTCAGAATAAATTATTCATAATTTTAAACTTTAACATCAATTTAAAAAAATACAATATAAAAAACACAAAGTTTAATTATTTATTGCATAAAAAAACAAATAATATAAATAATTAAGTTAATACAAGTTACTTCACAAGTGCCACATCAAGTGTCAAAACTTGATGGTGCACGGTAAATGCACATGATACATCTGATGCCTTGAAGAAAAACAAAACGTAAGCTCTGTTGAGGTGCATGTCCCAATACGTTCACCCTTTTGATCGAAAAATAAAAACTTGTCTTGAGAAAATAGGGAGTTGCTCGCTGAAATGAGAACAAGAAGAGAAATGATAGTCTACCTGAACCGTCTAGTCTGTTGAAACTTGAAAGGAGGAAGAAGAAGTGAGGGATGATCTAGCAAGCTGAAATTTGGACTATCATGGTCATCAAACACTCCAAAGATAAACATATGTAAGTACCAAAAATACTTAGGAAAAAAAAAAAAACTCATTCATCTTGTACCGGCCTCGGAATAAGTTTACCGCCGAAACACACCGAAATTCGCTGGAATTGCTGAAATGAGCCAAAATACCCCGGTATTTTGGGCGGTATGAATTAGCAGTGTTTTTGTACCGTTTGACCTATCGGAATGGTAAGTTTCGGTCATACTGGCCGGTACGGTACAGAATTGTCCTCCCTTCTTTGGATGGATCAGTATGTATAATTATTTAACCAAAAAAAAAACCCAGCCTTACAATTCTGCATAACAATTAACAAATCCCTATGTAGTATTGGTAAAGAGAGTTTGGCTGGGGGAATTAGAAATTCCTATGGTCGAAGACTTAAGAAATTCATGTGAAGTCACATCGATTTTGGAAATTTTATTATCAACAATATTATTTATACTTTAATAATTGGAATAGTATTTTTTGGAGTTCACTTTTCAAATGTTTCAAGATATCCTTACTATATATATATATATATTACCAAGGTCAAAATAGCGAAATAATAAAATTTTCTAGTTTTATAAGGCGCAACTTTGGATTTTTATGTGAATTTCAATTTATCTACATTTCCAATTTGAATAAATAACTTCTTAGATATTATATATGTTTGTGACAAAATAGAATCTTTCACTAAATTTTTTATCAAATCATAATGGAATTAATCATATTATATGACAATTTTTTTTTTCAGCTGTCATTCATCCATTTGCAGAGCACATTGCATATTTCGCGTTGTTTTCCATACCAATGTTAACAACAATACTTACTGATACTGCCTCTATTGCATCTATTGCTGGCTACCTTACATATATTGATTTTATGAACAATATGGGTCACTGCAATCATGAGCTCATTCCAAAGTGGCTCTTTTCCATCTTTCCTCCACTGAAGTACCTCATGTACACCCCCTCGTAAGTCTCTCAAGCCCTTTCTTTCACCTTATTTTCTGTTGCCTCTGTCCCATATTGTTGGTTCTATTTGTAAATTTCAACTTTAAAGTGAATATTATTTAATGTGATGCAGTTAGTAAAAATGGTAGATTATGAAATTTATTTATTCACTTTTCAATTAGGAATACATTTTGTAACATCTTAAAAAAAAAAAAAAAAAAAAAAAAAAAAAAAAAAAAAAAAAAAAAAAAAACAAAAACCAACAATTTAGAATGGGAGAGTGTTTTAGCTGTACTCATTTTATAATTTTCTCTTTGATCTAGCTAAAAAGATTATTGTGTGATATCCAACTGTATCTAACACAAATTAACACAAATACATTTCAAGTTGATTAATTTCATGGCTTCTGTGTTTAGATGAAAATTAATATATATATATATATAGAGAGAGAGAGAGAGAGATCTACACCTTATTCTATTTGTCCATTATTATTCTATATACAATATCCTAAATCATTATATGTTCATTCTTTTTAGTACAATTTCAACAATAATTCTTTTTTTTTATTAACAATTTTGAAACAGTCCTCTATTTCGTTGAAAAATTTAATGCGTTTTGTTTCTTTGCGTTAAAGAATAAAGTTAGAACACTTTAATTTTTAATTTACAGGAAATTATATTTTATCTGATATTAAAAAAATAAGAAGAAGAAAATAATCTATTAAATGACTGTCAATGAATGATCTTCTGCAACACCATTCCGAAAGCTCGAAATATCTGTGGCAATGTGGCATGTATTTTGATGGCAGTACACATTTGTCAACAACAGCTTTTACGCCTTAAACCTAATATTTTGGTGTTTGGTGCAGGCACATCCACGTACTATTTTATTATTATTATTATTATTATTATTATTATTAAGGTTTTACTAAAGACCTAAATTAGTAAACTGTTTTTTAGAAAAAAAAAATTTATATAAAAATGAAAATGTTACTAACTTTTTAAATAATTTTTTTAATTTTTCATAAATATATATTTTAAAATAAATGATTAATGTATGGTTTTTTTTGTTTTTGTTTTGATAAACATTAATGAATGATCTAATAAAACGATTGGGTTGGGAAATTGCACAACCCCGCCTGTTCAAGTGTTAATGCATGTCATACTGTCATGACATTTTCCTCTAAAACAACAAAGAAATTAAATTGAGTTAGGAGTTGTTTACGCCAGCCAAACCTGATCCGCCACATCATTTTTTTTTTCAAGCAAAAATGATTAAGCCTTAAAATCTCCTCCTCTATTTCTCTTTTCTCCTAACCTGATCTCTCCATCTCCGAATCAAACCCATGACCCCATGGCCGGAGCTTCAAAGCTCAACACAAGCCACCAACACCACTACCATGGCCGAAACTCCATGGTTCAGAGATGGACGCCGCCGCAACCTCAAAGCCAGTGACTCTCTTCACAGTTGTGTGAGAAAATGGCATTGGAAATCCTAGAAGATCTAATAAAACGAATCCAGATCTCGCTTCGCAGAGAAGCCAATCTAGCTTTGTACAAACCAGACGACACGTTGCTTCCAACTAGAGACCCACCACTCCTAACCCAACTTTCAACACTAATGGATTATTCATTCCCATTTTTATTGATTTTCTCAACTAATCCAACCAGAAATATGAATGAAACCCAGAGAGAGAGATGGGTATGTGAAGAAGAAGTAGTTGTAGTCGGTAGCGTAAATCAGCTTGACTTTTTCTCTTCTTCTTTCAGCCATTCCCAGTTTCCCACCTTCAACCTTCTTTTACATTTACCAATTACCATTATTTATTTATTTTATTTGCTAGTATTTAAATAAAAATAAAAACTCTGTTTCAAAGTTCCAACATTCAACGGCTTTGAGATTGTGTGAGAAAATGGAGTTTTTCTATGGCTGGATGTGTGTGTGCTGTGTTGGCAGTGGTGTTGGTGGCTTGTGTTGAGCTTTGAAGCTCTAGCCATGGCAGTGGTGTTGGTGACTTGTGTTGAGCTTTGAAGCTCCGACCATGAAGGTCGTGGGTTTGGTTCAGGTGGACAGATCGGGTGAGGAGAGAAGAGAAAGAGAGGGAGAGGCTTAAGGCTTTCTAAAAAAATAAAAATAAAAATAAAAATAATGACGTGGAGAGTTAGAATTGACGGGCGTAAAATACATCTTTTGCATTAGCTCCTGACTCAATTTATTCTCAACAACAAAATATGCTAAATTCACTGTCACGCTCATGATATATTTTTTGGTTGGAGTTCGGGCCATTCCCTAATTAAGAATGGTTTTGTCTATTAAATTCACTGTCATGCTCATGGTATATTTTTTGGTTGGAGTTCGGGCCATTCCCTAATTAAGAATGGTTTCCCTAATTAAGGATGGTTTTGTCTATTAAATTCACTGTCATGCTCATGATATATTTTTTGGTTGGAGCTCGGGCCATTCCCTAATTAAGAATGGTTTTGTCTTTTCCGATGAATAGAAATATGATTGAATTAACCTTAAAAATAAAAAACAATAAAAAAAAAAAAGAAGAAGATTGAATTAACATTTGGTCCTTTATTTTAATCCCATATTAAAAATATGTCATTTTCGGATTGAGACGAGGTAATTCACCTACTTTCTCTCACAAACTTTTTTACATTTTTTACTTTTTTAACTTTAATTTTTTGACTCTTTTTTAATATATTTTATTTAATGATTGAAATTGAAAGTTGTTTTTTCAACTTTCAATTTCAGCCATTGATTACAATTGCATCAAGTGCAATACTCTCCTGATCTGCATCCTGTCATTTTCATTGTCATTTTCATACCTCTTTTTTTGTCCTCATATTTTTGAGACTGTTTTCAAATTATTCCTTTCATTCATTTATGTGAGTGATGCATGTGTCCCCTAAATATTAATATAAACTAGAACCTACGGGTGTGATAAGTGACAATTGATCTAATTAAAAAGATGACATTTTTAGAATATAGTTAAATAATTAAATTCATTATTTTTTTTAGACATAGTAAAATGGGTCAAAATTTTTCTAACCTGACCCAAACCCAATTTTTTGACTTGATGCAAAAACAGGTTGACTCGTGATTCGACCCGTATTTTTTGTGGGCCAACCTGACTCGACCCGTGAGCCGAACTATTTTTTTAAACTTTTTTTTGGTAAAAAAATAAAATAAAATAAAATAAAGACAATATTAGTTTAATTGTTTGTTATGAGGTTTAAGGAAACAATTGAGACATTTACATAACTGTATGCAAATAAATTGAAAAATGAATGGTTGAGCATTCTATAATGAGTAAAGATTTTTCGATATCAAATAGCAAAGTACATGTCAAGATAATCTAGTTACAGTAGAGTTAAAAATATAGATTTAAAGTTGTTGAAATGTGTGAAAAACATTTATAAGTGTGAAAATAGTGAAGCCAAAGTATCAAATTAGCATAAATTATGGATGCTTAGACCTATTTTTTAACAATTTATGTAAAAAAAAAAACAGCTTTTCAAAATAAATTATGATACTTCCAAGAGTGTGTGTTGCTAACAATGATATGATATTCATAAAAGAGACAATGTATAAATAAGTAAACAATCAAACTTTAATGTATATCCTTAAATTGACATAGAGTGCCAACTACAATTGATAATAGATTATAAAATTAATTTCCAAAATTGTAAATTTCTTATATGTTTTTTTTCTTTGTCAAATAAATTATCTAATAAGTCATTTGTAATTTTGATTTATATTTTGGGATGTTGATATTGTGTAGAAATAAAACTTGTGCGTTTGTTTTACTTATCTTTGTGTTATTTTGTTTTAGTTAGCAATGTTGGGATTTGTATAATTTTAAAATTATTGAATAAGTATTAATAAGTTTAGCTGAGTTCATTCTTGATATAAGTGGTGAATTCAAAGTAATGCATTTTACATTAAGTGATTTGTTGCATGACTTTCTAAATGGTAAATACATGTTATTTTCTTTATAAAAAAAAAAATTCATGTGAAAAATACGAGTCAACCCAACTCGATCCACAACCCAATTGACTCGAACCTATTTTTAACCCGCTTAAAATAACTTGTTTTTTACCCACAACCTAATTGACCTGACTCAAACTCAACCCGACCCACCCATTTGCTATGTCTAATTTTTTTAATAGTTTAAGTTTTTTGAAAAATTGGTATAAATTGATGAGGGGACTGAAAATATTACTGTAGTGACAAGTGAAACTCAAAAAATTAGCTTTTTTTTTGGCTCTATACCTTATAAAGTTGGTCAAAAATCTGACATAAAAGAATATTTTTGAGAGAATTTCAACCTATGACGTTCGCTCATAATGATAGCTATTTATCATCAGACCAAGACACTAATCGATTCTTAGTGTAGACGTGGATTGAACCCTAGATCTCTTATTCAATCATCAAAGATTTTACTAATTGAGTTAACTAGAACCCACTGACATAAAAGAATATGATTTGACATAAAGTTGTTTGTTAACGGACACCTTACAGTGCCTGTTAACACTACCCTATTAAAGGGGAGTTTAAAATCCACACATGAAGGGAAGTATTAGAATTATGATTAAATGATTTTAAATTCATCATTTTCTAATAGTTTAAATTTTGGACGCAATCCATAATTTAATGTTATATCAATCTAACTCTAACGGTAGCTCCTACAGTAGAAGAACCAAAAAAAAAAAAACTCTCAATCTCGTTTCCTCTCACTCCCTCAAGCACCCTCTCTCTAGTCTCTATATTGTCAGTGATTGGGGCTTAAGAGTGGTGCTGGTGTAAGCTTGGGAAATTATGCATATGGCAACAGAGTATAGGTTATGATGTGAATGAATTCAATTGTGGACGTATGGATTGGTTGGTTGGGTGGCTTTAGGATTTTAGGGTGGCATGGTGTGTATTTGTCAGGTGGGTATTTGCGTGGCCATGCTCTCATTGTCAATTGCTGGCAATGATAGCTAGGCGTGTTGACCTTGGGTTGATTTGTAGAGATTTGGAGTTAATGGGGTTTAGCTTGATAAAAAGTTTGTCTATATTTGTTTACTTACTAAATAAACTAAACTCTCAAGCTTAAAACATGACTAATAAATAAGTCAAACTCAAAAATAATAATGTGGTTTTTAATAAGATTGTCATTAGGAAACTCAATTCAATTATATACAATACTATATGTCTATATGTATTGGGTAGAGATTTGATATTGGATTGTGAGTTAATAAATTATTTAATTATAAGATATAATTTTTTTAAAATTTATTGATAATGTTAACCATCCATTTTGTTGTCAAAATTTATATATAACTTTAGCCAATACATGAATGGTAAATCAAATTTTTATAAGTTTGCAAATGAAATATTTCTATCCAATTAACTTAAATAATAAATTTTCAACTATAATTTATTTTTTTAATTAAAGTAAAAAATAATTTATTAATCAAATATAATTTATAAGCATAAATTTGTGAATAAGTGAAACTTTTATTCATGATATTATTATATATGGAAAAATAAAAAGTTAATCAAATAGTTTATGGACAAGCTAGAATTTGTTTGATAAGAAAATAAATTAAATTTGAATATCTTTTTTTTTTTAGAAGAAGGCAAGAGAAGCTTTATTAATCGAAAGAAAAAAGACAAATTACACCGCTAAATTACCATGGAATACAGCATTCAGGTCCTCGGGTAATTCTTCCACCCAAACATCAATATCTACATATAAAATTGCTCTATGAGTAAGGAAATGTGCTAACTTATTTCCCTCTCTCTTAACATGATGAAAACTACAAAACTCCAAACAAGAGCCCAGTCGACGAGTCTCCTCTATCACATGACCGTACATGGTGAGACATCTACCATGGTCATTTAAAGCTTGTACAACTCGCATACAATCCCCTTCAACCATGACCTTGAAGACGCTCAATTTTGCTGCAAGAGTGACCGCACGCCTACCTGCCAATGCTTCTGTCAATTCAATCATTTGGGGTAGCTTGATCTTCTGACTTAGAGCCGCTATAATGTTGCCATCTGAGTCTCGAACAACCACACCCAAGCCGGCTAGATTCAAATGATCAAACACAGCTGCGTCATAATTTGCTTTGTACACAGTTTCCGGAGGTGGGGTCCACCTAACTGGGGGGTGGTTGATAGCTGGAATCAGAGCTTGTTTCTACGCTTCTAAGAATTCATTCACCAGGTTGCGAGCTCGTTGGCCCACCTCCAACAGTGACCACGTAGGCTGGTTCTCCCGTACACGGTTTCGTCGTTGCCAAAGACACCACGCAATGGTTGCAAACCAAGCAACATGGAAGCTTGAGTTCTGCAGCAACACACATTCAAACAGGTCCATAAAAGTGCGGTGATGTTTCTCATACAGTGGTGCAAAACTTCTCACTGACCGCCACACTACTTGGGCTTGCTCACAATACCACAAACTGTGAAGGATAGATTCCTGAGTTTCATCACAGAGAGGGCAACGATCCTCCCCCACTACATGTCTCCGATGCAGGTTCATCTTCGTTGGCAACGACTCTTTTACGACTCTCCACATGAAATGACGAACACGGTTCGGGGCACGGATTCACCAAATCCCTTTCCACACGCCCTTAAACCCCTCTGAAGAGGACGAACCAGCCTTGGATTCCGAAGTGACACTTGAAAGCACCTGGTATGCACTTTTAACAGAATAGTCACCGCAAGGAGTTAGGGGCCAGGCAAGGTAGTCTTCATTGTTGTCATCACTAACATAAATTCCTTTAATGACATCCGCTTCCCATGGATAAAACATGTTATCAATGAGATCTTGGTTCCATTGCCTAGGATTATGTAGAAGCAAATCACTGACCTTCTCAAGGTTGGCATCCGGTTTAGGAGACACTACCAGCCCAGGAATAGTTTCAGACAGCCACCTGTGGTTCCAAATATCGATCAATTGGCCATTACCCACTCGCCATACAACCCCATTTTGGATGACTTCTCGGGCTTGCAAAATACTTTTCCAAGCATAAGAGCCCTTGGGATGAACAGGAGCATCTAGGATGTTACCATTGGGAAAATATTTGGCACTAAAAACTCGGAATAATAAAGTGTCTCGTTGGTGAAAAAAACGCCACACTTGCTTAGCCAGCATTACATTATTAAATCTTTGAATGTCTCGGAAGCCCATACCTCCCACTGATTTTGAATCACACAAATTACTCCAATTTATCCAGTGAATCTTCCTTTTTTCCCCTTGGCCCCACCAAAACTTACAAATCATAGCTTCGATATCCTTACACAACCCCATTGGTAGCTTGAAAACACTCATAGAATAAGTGGGAATAGATTGAACAACAGCCTTTATCATGATCTCCTTCTCAGCTTGTGAGAGCAACTTCTCCTTCCAACCTTACATTTTGGCCCAAATCCGTTCCTTGATTTGTGTAAAACAAGCCTTCTTATTTCAGCCAACAAAAGAAGGTAAACCCAAATATTTCTCATAGTGTTGGATTACAGGAACACCAAGAGAATTTTTTATTGCTTCTTGTACGTACACATCAGTATTCTTGCTGAAAAACAAAGTAGTTTTATCTTTGTTCACCATCTGACCTGAGGCTTCCTCATAGCATGTCAATAACTCCTGAATCTTCTCACATTCCTCCAAGGTTGATCTACAAAACAACAGGCAATCATCTGCAAAGAATAAATGGGTAAGTTTTGGCCCATTCCTGCAGATAGAGAAACCTTGAATTTCACCATTCTCTGCTGCCTTCTGAAAAATAGCATTGAGGCCCTCCGCATAAAACAGAAAGAGATAAGGTGAGATAGGGTCCCCTTGCCTTAAACCCCTTGACGGAGTGATCAAGCCCTTTGGTTCCCCATTCACCAATATTGAGTAAGTTACTATGGTGATGCACTCCATGACCAAAGCCACCCATGACTCTTGGAAACCCATCTTCAGCAATATTTTCTCTAAGAATGACCATTCCACCCTGTCATAGGCCTTACTCATATCTAACTTGAGGGCCATAAAACCTGTCTTCCCTGTACAATTAGTTTTCATATGATGCAAATACTCAAAGGCAATGAAAACATTGTCAGTGATAAGCCGATCAGCTATAAAAGCACTCTGTGTATCAGAAATAATAAAATTAAGCAAAGGCTTTAGGCGATTGGCAATCACTTCAGGCGATTGGCAATCACCTTACTTACAATCTTATATAGCACATTACACAGACTAATCGGTCTAAATTCAGTCACTTTTTCCGGGTTTCTAACTTTAGGAATTAAAGTTATAAAAGTGTGGTTGATGGATTTCAAAATAGAGCCAGAATTCAAACATGATAAAACAGCCTGGGTAGTATCCATACCTACATCTGACCAGTAGGTTTGATAAAACAGTGGAGGCATCCCGTCTGGCCCTGGAGCTTTTAGAGGTGCCATCTCCTTTATCGCCCTTTCCACCTCATCTGCTGTGTATGGTTTTGTCAAATCTGCATTCATGGACTCTGTCACCACCTCCTGTACCCCATCCACTATTCGGTCCATATTATGAGGGTTGGATGACGTAAAAAGCTTTTCATAAAAATCTGTAAGCAAAGCCGAAAAGCATTGCTCCTCACTCTGCCAAATTCCATTTTCATCCCTAAGCCCTTTAATAAAATTTTTTCTCTTCTTACAAGTTGCTGTACCATGAAAGAAACGTGTATTTTGATCACCACATTGAAGCCATTGCACCCTTGAATGTTGATGCCGCATTTTTTCTTCTTTCTCCAACAAACCATGCAATTCGGCCTTAAGGTTGTCCACTAACCCTTGATCACCACTTTGTACAGATTCTGCCTTCGCCACCCATAACCTCTCTTTAACCACTTTTATTTGCTCCTTCACATTTCCAAAAGTTTCTTTGCTCCATCTCTTTAGTCGCTTCTTGCATTCTTTTAATTTAGAGGTAACATTAAAAATTGGCGACCCCCTCCGTGGACCAGCCCAAGCTTCTTCAACAGTAGCTTTGCAACTCGGGTTTGACACCCACATCGATTCAAAGCGAAAAGGTTTCCTTCGCCATCTATGTCGCTCACCGTTTGATTCTAAAGAGAGCAAAAGCGGTCTATGATCAGACGTGTAGCAATGAAGATGCTGTATTCTTCCCGTGGGAAACCTAGCCATCCATTCATAGTTCGCAACTCCACGATCCAACCTCTCCCAAATAATCTCTCCTCTCCTTCGCCCATGCCGGGTAAATTCCGGCCCTGAAAACCCTAAGTCCATAAAGCCACAACTATCCAAAACATCCCAAAATGACTGCATTTGCGCATGGGATCGTGGCACTCCACCTCTTTATCACTAACCTTAAGAAGCTCGTTGAAATCTCCAATACAACACCAAGGTAGTTTTGGTTTTGAGCTGAGCATACGGAGCATAGCCCAACCATCCTACCGTCGACTTGTATCTGGCTCCCCGTAAAAACCTGTCAGCCTCCACGCATTTTCTGACCCACCGTTCACAATGGCATCGATATGGTACTTTGAAAAACTGTCCACCCAAACTATAACATTATTCTTCCATAATAAAGCTAGTCCTTCTCCTCAGTCATCACTTGGAACAATAAACAAACCCACAAACTCCAATCTGTCTCTAATATGTTTCATTTATGCCTTTGTTGACCATGTCTCTGAGAGAAACACGATCGCGGGATCTTTAGCTTGTGTAATTTCACCAAGCTCGTTCTCTGCACGGTGGTTCCGAAGCCCCCGGCAGTTCCAAGCTAAGAGATTCATTGTGCTCGGCGGGGCTGGGAACCAGCCTCCACCATTTTTGCATTTTCCAGTTCTGTTTCTTCGTCTTCCCATGCACACCAGCATCCTCATCTTCTAAAAAATCACGTACTGACCGTTTGGACAAGATGGGTTCAAGTTGGATTACCACCTTGTCACTCCGAGGCAGCCCACAAGCTTTGTAAGTGGTCTTTCCTGTTGATGGACCTTTGGGAACAGCCACCTTTTCATTAAGACTTGGCCCATGTATTTGTTGTGAGACTTGATTGCCCACTAACTCAGGCCCATGCAAGCCCACGTCCTGACTCCCAGGTAAAATTTCATGCACCATGTCTCCATTATTATCGTATCTCGCCATCTCACTATCAATCTCCTCAAGCTGCGCCTGAAAATCATCATTTTTATTAATTTCAATCATAATATCGCCATTATTTGGGGATGTTACCTCCGTGATTCCCATAGTTGCCATAACTGGTCGCTGCATCACCGTGGCACCCAAACTCTCGGTATCTCTATCGGAAACCACCCTTCCACCGTCGTGCTCCCCAACTCCCTCAACATGGGTATCTTCAGTCCTCGTGTTATCCCTCTAAACAGCCAGGGAAGTATCAAACTTGTCAGAGATGTCCTCTGAAATACTATCCTCTTCATAGCCTTCTACACGGATCACACTCTTCTTAAAAGGATGTGGGGTTAAGGCTCTCAACCATGGCCCAAACTGTCGTGCCTCCATGCCTAAAGGAGCTTTGTTCTTTGTCCGAGCCAGGCACTCCCTCTCGCTATGTGTAAGTCGTCCACAGCCATAGCATATATTCGGGAGTCATTCATATTTGAAACTCACCCAGCCCTCCTTACCACTTGCTGTAGAAATCTTCCTCCCTCGGCACAAGGGTTTGGTGATATCAATCACTACCCGAACTCGCATAAAATTATAGTTTTCAGGATTCTCTGCTTCAGTTTCTCCTTCAACCACAACCCTGGCCAGGGAAACAACATCTTTTTTTATGACCAACGATGAACTACATACAGGAAGGTCATGGATCTGAATCCAAAACCTTGTACTATCAAAGATCACATCCTGTATATTCATGGTTTTCTCCACTCGCTTCAATGCTACCAGATGCTTATCAAAAGTCCACGGTTCACCCTTCAAAACCCAATCTAAATCTGACTCATCCGAGAAGATAAATAAAACCCTATGATTGCCCATATCTCGAACTTCAAAACCTTTCTTTGTTCTCCACAACAGTTTAAGTGTTCTACCAATAGCTTCAATATTGATTGCCCTCCTAGTAAAAAATTGTGCCGCTAAAAGGAACTCCTCTCCCAATAAATCATCTTGCACTTGGAACTTATTCTCCTCACTCTCGGACAAAGAAAATTTCCCCCACATTGCTGACAATTTCTCCATCTCTAATGTGTGCCAAGTAGGAGAAATACTCGCACTCAGAGAAGAGAAACTAGATTCAAGACTACAGTTGCCTCACTCTAGAGTAGGCACGGCGTTTCACTGATACTAGGGTTTTGGAGAGAGTCCGTTACCCTAGGTCAGGAAAACTCTAAACAGGGTATCTTGTTATTAGTTGTATTTTGTAATTACATCTAACCATAAGTTTGAATATCTAATATAGTTTGTTGATGATCTTGAATTTAATTCATGTTTAATATAAAATTAAATGAACAGTCATGAACTTTCAATATTCAGTTTGATTTGGCTCATTTATGTTCATGGATTTTGTAAAGCATGAGTGTTCAACCGTCCTCATCATTCTTAATAATAATAATAATATTATCTGTAATGGTTTTGGTTTTGGCACAACAGGTTTCACTCTTTGCATCATACACAATTTCGTACCAATTATTCGTTGTTCATGCCACTCTATGACTACGTATATAGTACCATGGACAAATCTACAGACGAACTATATGAAATTTCACTCAAGAGGGAAGCAGAATTACCAGATGTAGTGCACCTAACTCATCTAACTACGCCTGAGTCCATGTATCATCTCAGACTAGGTTTTGCCTCTTTGGCCTCCAAACCCTACACATCAAAATGGTACTTCTCATTGATTTGGCCTGTGACATTGTGGTCTATGATGTTAAATTGGTTATATGGCCGTACTTTCATTGCTGAGAGATATCGTTTTAATAAACTCAGAATACAAAGTTGGGTCATACCAAAATACAAGATACAAGTAAGAATGATTTTTCTATGTTATTTTAATGTTTACTTATATTTGTTACTTTTTTTCAATCATATGTGATTTATATTTCTCAATACTTATGTATTCAGTACTTTCTGCAATATCGAAATGACACAATAAATAGCTTAATTGAGGAAGCCATACTGGAAGCAGAGGAAAGAGGTGCTAAAGTGTTAAGCTTAGGTCTCTTGAATCAGGCAAGTTTTAGTTCTTTCTTGAATTTTTTTTTTCTATAATTTAGTTTCCAACTCTCGGTGATATATTCATCAATATTTTCAACTAAAATTCTCTTTCCTTAATTTTTTTTTTTTTTGTTATTTAATTTCTCTAACTTTGCTGTCACACTAACAATTCCAATAGTCAATGTGCTTTCCCAAGCATCCGGAATTTTTTTGATATATTTTTATTTATAAAATACCTAGAAATTTCAAAAATGATGTTAAAGATAATTTTAAATTTTAGTTTATAAATCTTATAAATTGATGTGTTACCGACTAAAAAGAAAGTAATTTAGATTTTATTTACTATTTTATTGAAATGATACCAACCACATTATTATTATTATGTCAGTTTATAAATATTTTATAGTAAAATTAGTAGTATAGCTTTATATTATTTTTACTTTTTTCTTAATATAATTAATTCGGGGAGGGGATTTGAACTAAAATTTTCCTATTGAGATAGTCGGATTGAATAATGTTGTTGAGTTATAAGATTCTTGACAAGTATTAACTTTAACATTCTCCAAAATTTAATGGTGTTTGCATGAAAACTTTCAAATTTTTTGTTTTTTAAGTCTATAGGATACATATCATTATTATTAAGAAAACCATTTCCATATGAACATATCATTATTATTAAGAAAACCGTTTCCATATGAACACATATCTGCATATTCCTTTTTTTGTTGTCTTTCAAACTTCACAGTTCATATTATCATCATACTTTTTCATTGGATGCAGGGAGAGGAGCTTAATAGATATGGTGAACTTTATGTTGAGAGATACCCTAAGCTAAATGTGAAGGTCGTAGATGGGAGTAGTCTGGCAGTTGCTGTTCTGCTAAACAGCATTCCCAGAGGAACAACCCAAGTGGTTCTTAGAGGCAAACTCACCAAGGTTGCTTATGCCTTGGCCTTTACCTTATGTCAAAGGGGTATCAAGGTACGTTTATTTTGTTCAAGCCAACACAAAAACAAAGGCCAAAATCGATGTTCGGCCACAGGCAAACACTTTCATACTTTGTAAGCATGGTATTCAATGTTGTACTTTCAGGTTTTAAAATTTCCTTATTAGGATAATTAGGCAATTGATCTATTGAACTACAAGACTATTTAGGAAATGTGTTTGTGCTTCTTAATTAGTAAAACATTGGAGAGAACGAGTTCTTTTCGTTTTCTACATGCATATGTTGCAAAAAATATTATTCATAACAAGGTTCTAATTCCTTTTTAATCTAACATAATTAAGGTGCTTACAATACTAGAGGATGAGTTTTTGAAGCTAGACAAATCGTTCAACACCAATTCTGAAAGTAATTTGATATTTTCAGCAAGTTATTCTCAAAAGGTAAGACCATGAAATTTTTACCGTTTTAGTTCAATTATATTCATATTGTATTGTCAAAGAATATATAGCTACTTTGAACCTTAGAAACAGTAAAATCATTATGAATTTTTGTAGATTTGGTTAGTGGGAGATGGATTAATTGGATGAGGAAGAACAGTTAAAGGCACCCAAAGAAACATTATTTATTCCCTTCTCACAATTCCCACCAAAGAAATTGCGCAAAGACTGCTACTACCATAGCCCTCCAGCAATGGTGACTCCAAGGTCTCTTGAGAACATGCACTCTTGTGAGGTTAGTAGAGAATCCTTCCGAGGTCTCTTCATTGATGCCATTTCATGAATATAGAGAAGTTAGAAAAAATAAAGTGGCATGCATGTCATATATTGTGGAAAGTGGAAAATATAATTATGTTTGAGCTAGTTTCAATATTAACAACATGATGCGTGCAAACTAATGATCAAATAGTAGTTACTAATAGATGAGTAATTCTTATATACTCTTGGAGTACGGTAAATGACCCACTCATTAAATTTATGGTAGAGTCTACCATAAATGTAAAAGGAGAAAACACTATTTTACTATACTCTGAAAGTATCTAATTCTTATAAGTTGGTCAACTTGTAAAACTGTTACAAGTACTATTATTGCATTAAACAGGTTACTAGTTTGTGCATATTTTTTAAATTGTAGAATTTGCAATAATTTTAGAATTTTCTAGTACCACTATTGCTCAAGAGAAACCAAAAAACCGAAAAGTGACAACAAAATCTTCAATTATCACTTTGTATTATAATAAATCGTATATGTCATATCTTATAGATCTATCTACGAGCCTCTCTATTTCATTTTAATGAAGTTTATTCCCTGATTAAAATTTTATTTGTTAGATTTGACAGTGTATAGAGTACCATATTAATGATATAGTACCTAAATACATTTTTAGATTTATAATATTTAATGTGAATAATAAATATATCAATTTCAAAGGGAGAAAATCTTAATACCTAAATTTATAGGAAACAAAGGTTTCTTTGCTGGTATTGAAAAGACTTTTTCAAATGAAACCTTTGAGTTCATTTGACTTCTTCCATTGGGTGGTAATGCTGGAGGAAAGAATTAGTATTTGTGAGCATAATTAAGCTAATCAAGACATGAATAAACCAAAGTTTTTGCACCTACAAAACATATATATATGTGTGTGTGTGTGTGTGTGTGTGTCCTTTGAGTAATTTTTAAGTACTTTCGGAGTACAGAGAATGTTACTCCTCCTTCTTACATTTATGGTCGAGTCTACCATAAATGTGAGAGGAATGAGCATCATTTTTCCATGCTTCGAGACTACTTAAGAATTTTCGTGTATTTCAACTTAATTTTGGATTTATCACTACTTTATCCCAAAATAGTAAAGAAACTTTAATTTTGGGTAGTCTAGTGATACTTGAACATGGTACTTTCAATGCACATGCAAAGCATGCACACTTTTTCATTTTTTTTCTTTTCTTCTTCGTTTACAAGAGTCTGTATTTTGAATTGGTGGTAGAATTGGTTGCCAAGAAGAGCGATGAGCGCTTGGCGCATAGCTGGGATTGTGCATGCTTTGGAAGGATGGAATGAACACGAGTGCGGTTACACAATGTCCAACATTGAGAAAGCTTGGCAAGCAAGTCTTCAACATGGATTTCAGCCTTTGCTGCTTCCAACTGAATCAAAATACTAATAGCTTACTATAAGATATGCAAATGTACCTGCTTGAGCTGCTATTAGATCTATGCAAATGTACCTGCTTGAGCTATTATATTCTCTCTCTCTCTCTCTCTCATACAAATAATTTGAAAGTCTTCTACTGTTATACGAGAAATGTTAATGGATATCCTAAGGACATTAGTTTAAAAGAAAGTACTAGTAGTAAAGAAAGCACTGTATTTGTATTTGTATTTGCAATGTTGATTCCCTCTTCACTTGAGAATATCTACTCTTGTGACGTTTGTGATGCTAGATTAAATAAATGAATAAATTTATTATCTCCTAATAGCTTAAACTTTTGAGTGAATCAGTAATTTAATATAATATCAAGCAAAGTTTCCTGAGTTCAATCTCCTGTATCCACCTAATTACCTCCCATTTAAATTTCTACGTGTTGGACCCACTCAATTTAATATTCATATTAATGGGAATTTTGTGCTAAGAATCAATCACTCCCTTTCTTTTGAAATGTAATGCTGACCCTATTATTCTCAATTTGATTTTTCCAATCACTTTGCTTATGGAAGCTATCATGCCTCGAACCTAACAATACAGATAGGCACGTGACAACGGCCGCACTCTTATAAAATTTTCACCTTAAAAATGTGCAAGGCCTTCTTAGCAACTAAAAATTATCCTCAAAGAAAATTCCATCAATAAATCCACAATCATCCTCAATAATGCAGTTGTCAAAAGATCTCCAAAGTACCAATAGAAACTGCAATCCAAACCTTATGACCGTTAAACAAAAGATATACTAATTATTACAAGATCATCTTATTTCAAAAATTCATAATAATCTCCATTCAAGCGTGCACTTTCAACAAAAGTCCCAAAACTTGCTATTCTTCATAATCTGAAACTGGACGGGAAAGGGGGGAAGGTGAATTGACAACTCAATAAGTAACCAGATACCAAACTTCAAAAAATCTAATCTAAATCCTTCTTTGTTTACATCATAAAACTCATTGGATATTTAGATAGTCTCACTACTGGCCAAAAATACCCACCTAAAAATATTCTAATTTCATATAAATCTTAGATTTGACGAAGGATGAGATTTCTTAGGCTCTTACCTCAAGTGTGTCGTCTATCCTTCTCTACATGAATATACTGAGAAGTCCTCCTTTAAGAATATACTGAGAAGTCCTCCTTTAAAAATATCTATAGTTATACACTGACTTAATTAGCTTATATATAACTAGGGTTTCAACCTAATTTTCTAAAAACTCCCTTAATAATATTAATTATAAATTTGACCCCACAAAAATATTTACTTAAATAAACCAACTTTAAAGTCTCTCTCTCTCTCTCTCTCTCTCTCTCTCTCTCTCTCTCTCTCTCTCTCTCTCTCTCTCTCTCTCTCTCTCTCTCTCTCTCTCTCTCTCTAGGTAATACATTCTCCCCCACTTATAAGAATTTCGTCCTCTGAATTCATCCCAAGCTAAATCAATATATCATGCTTCCATTGCGCAACTCTAATTCCATAATTGTATTGATCTATACAATTTTTTACTCATCCCCATAGTTCAAGAGCAGCTAAAATACAAAAATTCCTTTCAGATAACAACCATTATGACCCAAATAGCTAAAAGTTACTTCCATTGTGAATAAAATTTTCAAAACCTACCTCTTCTAGTAAATCTAGTAAAAAATGATATTTCTTCTATAAATAATCTCTGATAATTTTGAACAATGAAGGAGCCTCCAAGGTTATGATGAAAGAAAATCCACAATCAATGTTTACCATAAATCGCTATGCTCTAACATCCCATTAAGTTGTATATTGTTTCCACTTAAATATAAGTTCAAAACTATTTCACAACATATGTGTAGACTTTTCCTTCCTCAAAATTGTAAAATATAAATTTCTAAAGTCTCCATAAAAATCAACTAAGCATTTATATAAGGTCTGTTATAGAATGTCTATCTTAATCATATAAATTATCTTCACGATTAAGCAAAATTTTATTCACCTTTAACCTGTAGATGATGCTTGGGCTAAACTCATTGAAGAGTTGAGTTCCTTATGAATATACTGCTTACCACTGTCTCAACAGCCTAGAATTTAGAGTACTAGGCAACTTTATAATCATTAACCACTTGTCAGTATGAAACAAAGGTACCACAATTGACTATAATTAAAATTGTAATCGTCTTTCAAAATAAACTCTCTTGCCATCCAAATCCTTAAATATCCAATCAAAATATGGTTCACTAGTCCAATTCAATAATACGACGAACTTGTTTCCTACCCACTTCAAGTTCTATTGAGCCAATCCATCAGCTCTCATCAACTAAAATCAAATAATTACTTTTCTGGCATCAAAACCTATCCCCCCAAAATATTAAACAATCTTCCAAGAGCACAAGTAGGACCAAAATAGAATAATGAATCATATACAATACAAAGTTCAAGAATAGGTAACTCATGAATTCAAGTATGATTAGTTTTGTCTAGGCCCAAGGGGTTAACGTAATATATATTTTACTATGGAAAAAGTTCAATGACAACTTGATTATAAGTCTAGAAAAACAAAGTTTAAAGGAAAGCTAGAAACTCTAGGAAAACCATTTTTTTTTTGGTAACAAGCTCATATAAAAGTTGAAATCTACTATCCAGATTAATAGAGGAACCGAAAAAAAAAAAGTATTTCAGCAGACTAGACTTTTAGCCAAGGAGTTGTATTTAGAAATTCAGAACATGAATTACTCGTAATGGAGAAAGTACCGATACAGTTGTTAGAATACCTATAGCCCGAGTATTTACCGAGGAAAAAGTTTAAGGGGGAGGAAAAGAGATCTCATGAGCATGTAAGACCAAGAGTTAACTTCAAAAATTCACATTTAATACTGAGGCTATGGTAAGCATGATTTCAAAGATCTGGAAATCAAAATCTGAATTTTGATTTGCTTAGGTTCGTCAAGAGTATGTAAAAATTTAAACAATGAAATTAGGAGCCAAAGGAAACCAATGGAAAAGTTCAATTCCATCTCTGGTCAGCATTCAGCTAAACTAAAATCAAGTTTTAGACATGGGTTTCAAGGACGGTTGGATTGACACCGGGTCCTAAGCTGATCATAACATAGGGTGGATAGGCTCAAGTGGTCATAACAAGATAAATTGAAGTCAAACATAGGATATCGGAAAATTTTTATTGATACTTCCATTTTAAACACATAAGAATAGAAGGCACATTTAAAAAATTCAGTGAAATCTCAAAAATTCAACCGAATAGATCCAAATGCAACTCTCCCTCACAAATAGGTGGCAAAAGAGAATTTCAAGTGTTAAATTAAAATTTGTTCCTTACCCTAATCACAATTAAATATATATAATATATGTAATAGAGTTAAACTCTTTAATAAAATAAAAATCACCTCTCTCAAAATTCTTCATAGTTTTTTTATTTATTTATTTTTGGACGAACTAAAATATATATATATATATAGAGAGAGAGAGAGAGAGAGAGAGAGAGACTAATGCGATGCATGCATTAAATTAGATGGTCAATGGTTTATTGGACCACATGTGAGCTCAACGGAGTCAAATGAATCCACTTACCAACCATGTGAATCAATAAATACTTGTTGAACCAAACTAAAGTTAGATGGTCAACGATTCACTCGACCAGTCGTGGCCAGCAAGGTTCGACTAAACCGAACCAAACTAACCTTAGGGAGGTTGACCATATTAGGTAAAACTATCAAATGAGTTTACAAAAGATTAGTCACAAAATAGCAAGAAGATTCTTTTGCTTGTTCTTTTCTCTCTCTCTCTCTCTCTCTCTCTCTCTCTCTCTCTCTCTTTTCTTTTAATGATAATAATAAGAAGAAGTTTTGAATAACCAATTTAATCCATTACAAAATTTAAAGAATAAAACACACCCACTTAATACTAGTATAAGAACATAAAAGTATATAAATTAAAATCCTCATTTCTGTTTTATAAGTCATGCATGCATAACCATAAGGACATAAATATAAAATCCCAACAAATTTGACCTAACAAATCAACCCCATCTACACTTCTCATCAAATCACCAAAAGAACGCTATCTATGCCTTAATAACCTCCATCAACAATAACTAGAAATGTAATGCCTAGGGCGCAAATTTCATTCTAAATAAAAACCTACTATAGAATCTACATACAAGACCATAACCTAAGCTCTAATAGCATTAAATTGTCAAGCCCCGAACCCAACAATACCAAATAGGCACGTGACAATGGTCACACTCTTATAAAGTTTTCACTCTAAAAATGTGCAAGGTCTTCTTAGCAAGGAAGTGAATCTCGTACTGTACCGGCTGGTACGGCTGGCATTTGCTGTACTGGGCATACCGGGTCCATTTTGGCCATTCCGAGGTAAATACCGGATTCTGACTGATTAGTGGATACCAGACCAGTACTTCTCCTCATGCCATACTAAGCTTCTGTCTCTCTTTGCCTCTTTCTCCTTCTCACACCAGTGATGACAAATACCAATTGCTGGTAAGGAGAGGCGTCGGTGATTCATTCATTGAAAATTGGGTTAAAGTTAAGAGAAAAAGATATTGGAGCAATGCTGAAAGAGATAGAGTGGTGTGATAGTGTGAGCGAGAGAGAAATAGATTTGTAACTAATAGGGAAGAAATGAAGTTGAATAGTGAAGACAAAATAAATTTGAAAGAGGAAGAGATAGTGTGGTTGCGAAGAGATTGCATGTGAAGTTATGATGTGTTGGAACTTGGAAATAGGAATGATAGGTTGGTACACAAGTATTGTCCAATACCAAAATATATTATTTTCTTGACCAAACCGAAATAACCTCCGATAAGAAATGGACTCCCTTGCTTCTTAGCAACTAAAAATTATCCTCAAAGAAAATTACATCAATAAATCCACAATCATCCTCAAAATTGCAGTTGTCAAAAGATCTCCCAATAGAAAAAACAATCCAAACCTCATGACCGTTAAACAAAAGAAACAATAATTATTACATGATCATCTTATTTCAAAAATTCCTAATCTCCATTCAAGCGTACACCCTTAGCAAAAGTCCCAAAACTTGCTATTCTTCATAATCTGAATCTGGAGGGGAAAAGGGGAGTGAGTTGACAACTCAGTAAGTAGCCATATATCAAACTAGTTGAAACAAGTATATAGATTGACAAAATAATATAAATTTATGAGTTCAAAAATAAACTAAAGAAGTTTCATAGACTTAAAATAATTCATAAATTCAAACATATTCACATTCTTAACAATCTTATATATTTATGACTATGGTCATGCTATATCCTCATGACTAGGAAACCGATTAAGAAGAAACTAGTTTCGTGCTAATGTATATGCCCCATTAGGTAAGTCGAGAAACATGATAAGCTCATAATGCCCCAAATAGAATTAGTTTTGGTATCAATGAACAACCCCCATTGGCTGGGTATCAGAGTCAAAACATAGTCATATTGTTCAAAATCATATATATCAAATCAAAGTAAATATATATATATATATATCCCATTCATATACATACATACATACATACATATATATATATATATATAATCATATATTTAATAATCAAATATAATTGTGATTATTTTTTTTTAATTTACTTTAAATCAATAGTACAATTGAAATAAAAATGTAACAATTATAAACAATATTCAGTATTTAAAATACATTGGTATAAGCAAAATAAAACCAATTAGAATAAGATTACTTACCTCAACTAGATTGCTAAAAAAGAACTTCTCCCTAAAACTTCCTCTAAAATCCTTAGATATCGCCTAAAACAATTTTTTTCAAGTACCATTTACTCAATAATCAAATAATTTAAGAAAAAATTATAACGGTACCGGACCAGAAGAGAATCTATTAAAAATATCCAATGATTTTCCATTATTAACTCTCCTCATAAAGGACAAAATAGCATCAAAGAGGGCCTATCCATATTTTGGAACCGCCAATAATATATATTTATATATTCTTTTCCTTTACTTTCTGCCACTGTTAGTTCCCTAGGAATAAAGCCTATAGAATACATATAGCCATATAGGGTCAAAAGTCAATTGTAAAATAACACCACCCAGACTCAACTTCTTCTATTCGAATGTACCTTCCCTTTTTCTTTTTCTTTTTTTTTTCTTTTTTATTTATTTTTGTTACATTTGATTGCTTGTCAGACTTTAAGCCTACATTAGTAGACTTTTTCTATTCAACCAATCCAATACTTCGGTACAACTTCTTAAAGAGAAACTAGTGTAGAAACCGGACCTACCATGCCTAACAATCTACAATTCTATCTACACTTACACACAACAATGGGCATAGAAAAAATATTAATTACTGAGACAGTAACAGGTATTTAGCGTCCAAATTATAGAAAATCTTACTACAAGAAATCTGTACTATTGCGGTGGGTGCAAAAACCGCCGCTATATGTCTCATATTACAGCATTTTTTGTGACCGCCGCTATATATAGGATCTATTGCAGCGCTTTTTGGGACCTCCACAGTAGCTCTAGTCTTTTGCGGTGACCTACAGCGGCGGTATATAAAACCGCCACAATATATATGTTTTAGCGGCATTTGATGTAGCTATAGTGACGCTCCATCAAACCACTACAATAGATATATCCTTTTGCCGTATACTATAGCAGTGGTACATAAAACCGCCGCAATATATGTGTTTTAGCGGCATTCTATTTAGCTATAGCAGCAGTATTATCAAACCGCCGCAATAGATACTTTTTTGCGGCATAGCTTCTTAGTTATAGTGGAGGTTTTGACCACCGCAATAGACCTTTTAATTGCCTGAATCTAGTCCAATTTTTCTCTTCTTTTTTTTTTTTTTTTTTTTTTTTGTCCTTTCCTCGCCTAAGTGCCATTTGCCTTTTCATTTTTAGCGCCTTTGTGTTTTCCCTATGCTAGTCTCCCTCTAAGAAAAAACACACACACACACACACTCTCTCTCTCTCTCTCTCTCTCTCTCTCTCAATCGCTTCTCACAAATTCAATCATTAATTATGTAATAATATTTACCAAAAGTAAGTAAATAAATCAAATTAAAATATATTTGTAAAATACATATTCAAATTAATTAAAATCAAAAGTGATAATACCTGATATATGAGCCAAAATAATAAATTTTTTCATCATTTTACCTAATCAACTTTATCTAAGTCAATGTTAATATGATGTTCATTATCTTTCAAAATTATTTCTTCATTAACATTGTCTAACAACTACTCCAATACCCAATAATCCACTGAAAACCTTCCCACTAAACCTAATTTCACCAAGTCAAGTGTTTTCGAGACCATCTATTAAGTTTGATCGGGTTTGACCAACTTTAACTAAACTTTGATCGTGCCTTTCTATAAATCCAACCGTTTGATTGTGACCATAATTTACTAGAATTAATCTTTCATTACACTCTTCAAATCCAACAATTATATTTCAAATCTAAGTATGGCGTGTGATAGACATGTGTTGTGTACCTGTATGACTAAGTTTTTTCAATCTGACCATCCAATTAGTCTCAAATTTTATCAACACTAATATGTCACCATACTCTTCAATCCCAATGATCAAGATTTGAATATGAATTTCACCAAGTTCAATAGTCTCAGGACCATCTATTAAGTTTGACTGGGTTTGACCAACTTTAACTAAACTTTGATCGCCACTTTTTCTAAATCCAACCATTTAATTGTGACCATAATTTATTAGAATTAACCTTTCATTACACTCTTCAAATCCAACGGTTAAATTTCAAATCTAAGTATGGCACGTGATGGACATGTGTTGTGTACCTGTATGGCTATATTCTCTCAATTTGACCATCCAGTTGGTCTTAAATTTCACCAACACCAATATGTCACTATACTCTTCAATCCCAATGATCAAGATTTGAATATGAATTTCACCAAGTCCAGTGGTCTCAGGACTATCTATTAAATTTGACCGGGTTTGACCAACTTTAACCAAACTTTGACTGCTCATTTCTTTAAATCCAACCGTTTGACTGTGACCATAATATACCAAAATTAACCTTTCATTACACTCTTCAAATCCAACAATTAAATTTCAAATCTAAGTACGACGCATGATGAACATGTGTTGTGTACCTGCATAGTAAAAAACTTTGATCAGCTCTGTTCTCTAAACCTCTAAAATAACTCAAATACCCTTGAAGTATCTAAAATGACCAAAATATACTGAAAATTTTAAAATAAATAAATATTCCTTAACTTCTAAAATGACCAAAATTTTCATTATAGAGATTTTTTTTGGGGGGGGGTGGGGGGGGGGGGAGGGGGTATTTTAGTCATTTTACCAATTTCGAGCTATTTTTGGACATCTTTGAGGTTTCAAGGTACTTTTGCTCATTTTTGAGGTTTTGAGAGTTTTTTTGTCTTTCTAGAGGTTTTAGGGGTATTTTGTTTTTGTCATTTTAGAGGTTTCAGAGTATTTTTGGTCATTTGAAAGGTTTCAGTGCATTTTGGTCATTTTATTGATTTCGAGGTCTTTTTCTCATTTTAGAGGTTTCCAAGTATTTTTTTTTCTCATTCTAAAGGACTTGAGGGCATTTTTTTTTTTTTTTTTTGTCATTTTAGCGATTTCAAGGGTATATTAATTATTTTTTTTGTCGCTAAAAAAATCACTTTAAAAATAAAATTTTTAAATAAATTTCAACATATATTTTCACTTCCCACACTTTTTTTCACTTCCCCGCAAACACTTCAGCAAAATATATCCTTTTTTTTTTTGGGTTAAAACTTTAAAAAAAAATTAAAAATAACAATTTTAAATAAATTTCAGCATAAATTTTCACTTTCATTCTTTAGCAGCGTTTTCTAAAAACGTTGAAAAATATATAACGTTTAGCAGCACTAGTGACGTTGAAGTGTGCTATTTTAAAACTCTATAGCAATAGTCCAAACCTTTAGTGATGCTTCCATGACCGCCGCAATAGAGCTCAAATTTTAGCAAAAATTTTTTTTGCCTTTCCCTCATAAAATTTCACTTTTCCCACTCTCTTAAAAGTTAAAACATCACCCACTTAAAAATTTTCAGCCACTCACATTTCCCTCACACAAAACCCTCTCTCTCTCTCTCTCTCTCTCTCTCTCACACACACACACACAGCCCACCAGCCAGCCCAACCTAGCCACTTGCTAACGCCGACGTCAACACCTAGCCTAGCGCCGCCGAGCTCAACCTACCCCAACGGTGACGCCGAGAGTTCTAGTGGTTAGTTCGGCATACTCATTTGAAAGACGATCTCTCTAAGTTTGGTTAATTCAATAGATGAGGTAAAAATCTAAGTTTTCTGTCATTTTCTTCTATCAAATCCTTTGGGCTTTGTTGTTTTATGATGTTTACGGTAATAACTTAGTGGGTTTGAGGGTTGTATTTCTTGGACAACCATATGGGTTTTAATCCATGAGGAAGATTGAGATGGATTTTTGAAATTAAGTTTCTTTATGTCTTTGGAATGATTTTGATATATGTGAGAAGTTGATAGTGCTAACTATGAAAATTGCTTGAGTTGTGGGCTTGTGTTTGTTGCATGTCAAGTATTTGATATTTTACCTCAATGAGTTATTAGGTTAGGTTTAATTGCTTGTGGTTGTTTAATAAAGTTGAAGTTGGACTATGCAATATATATATATATATACACAACCATATGGGTTTCAATCTATTATGAGGAAGATTGAGATGGATTTTTGAAATTGAGTTTCTTTATGTCTTTGGAATAATTTTGATATATGTGAAAAATTGATAGTGCTAACTATGAAAATTGCTTGAGTTGTGGGCTTGTGTTTGTTGCATGTCAAGTGTTTAATATTTTACCTCAATGAGTTATTAGGTTAGGTTTAATTGCTTGTGGTTGTTTATTTGAAGTTGGACTGTGCAATATATATATATATATAATGAGTTTTAGAACTTTGAAGTGAATTGATGTTGTGGTAATTGATTTTTATATAGGATTGAATTTCTCGACTTGTGTTGTGATGATCGTTATATAAGGTTATGGGTTGTAATTCTAGTTGTTTATATGTACTAACACATGTAACTTTAAGGTTTAATTAAGTCTCAAAGCTTTTGGCATGGTGTTAAGATTATAGTTAGTTTTTTTTTTTTTTTTTTTTTTTTTTTTTTTTTTTTTTTTTTTTTTTTTTTTTTGTCAGGGACAGATTTGAGTTAGATACACTACGTGATTTTTAATAAATTATAGAAAAATTATTTTGAACTGAATTTTTTATGGTACATACTAGACATATAAGGGCTCCTCCATATTTAATTTCCAGCTTTTTGGATAACACTAAGTGAACCAAACAAATTTTTAAAAAGAGCTGACCTGTTGCGAATTTAATCAGAAAGTATGATTAGAATTTTGAGACTTTTAAGGAATTTACTACAAGCTTTTGTTGTGTGGTTTATCTTGTAAATTCATATGTGCTTTCTTTGACAAGTGATTTATTGTTTGGCAACCATGTGAGTTGGGTTTCTTGAGAAATCATTTGGGTTTTTGATTTATATGGTAGATTGGGTTTAATTTTTGAAAGAGGGTTTCCTTGCATTTTGAAATGTCTTTGGCATATGTGGTTGTGATTGTGGTGTTAACTACAAATTTGTGCAAGTAATGTGAGCATGTGTCTTTTGCTTACCAAGTATTTGATAAATTGCCTAAATGAGTTATGGGATTGAATTTCTTGACTTGTGTTGTGATGATTGTTATATAATGTTATGGGTTGTAATCCTAGTTGTTTATATGTGCTAACACATGTAGCTTTAAAGTTTATATGTGCTAACACATGTAGTTGTTATCATCCACTCTCTTCTTTTATCGTTGGGATACATAAATAAAAAAAAATATATTAAAAACTAATTACAAAATGAATATTGTCAGTACTTTAGCATATTTGTAAATTTACTTAATTATACACTCCCTAATGTGGATCATTTTTAGGCAAAAATGTGTAAATTTTATACATTTTTATATTATAAACTCACTAATATGAGTGTTATTAAACTGGTTTCCAATATGAAATGGAGTAGTTTATCTCAAAATGGAGGCACAAACCTCCAACTAATTTGCTTGAAGTAATTATGTTTCCATATACTTGAAAATTGACCTTTAAAGTGGAAGGACTTAGTTTAAGTCTAGTGCATCCTGTGTACTGGATCCAATCAGATGGTGACACATGGATACTAGACCCGAGCCCAACCCAAAGTGGAACAATAAGTCAATAAGTCTAGTGCCTCATACATGATGAGTTGTGAACTTATGTAGACCTATAGTTTTTTGTTCACTACTGATAATTGACTACACAACTCGTTGCGTGAACGAATTATTAAAAAAATTGTAAAAATTGCTATAGTAATAGACATTTTGAAAGTGAAAATTACGTGAGATGATCACACTTTATGATACACACGTTTAATTAAGGAATGGGGTAATTACACATAAACCACCTGTGGTTTGGGCAAAAATTATTTTGCCTACCCGTGGTTTAAAAAGTGTCACTTAACCCATATGAGGTATGTTTCGTTTGTTTTCCGTAGCCCACCTCTGTTAAAATTAGGGGTAAATAGTTATTTTTGCTCAAATTTTATGTCTCTCTCCTCCCAAAATAAAAAATAACACAAAAATGCAAGAGAAACAAGATCAAAAAGGGAGGGTTTTTAAACCTTCCCTAGATCTTTCAAAAAAAAGCAAAATCCACCTCTCTCATAACTTTGTTTATATCCTGAAAAATCTATCAACCTCACCGTACAAATACAATCAATCTCAATCTCTCTTCCTTTGTTCTTCTCTTTCTCTCTTCTTCAACACTCAAATCTACAAACACATTCAAAGCTCAGAAAAGCTATGGCCATGTGCAATGGTGCTTTATATGATCTCTCATTATTGCTTCTAATGTTAGCATTTTCCCAACGTTTCTTCCTTGTAGATTCAACAACAGACCCAGTAGATATTAAGGTTCTCAAAGATTTGAAAAATGGTCTCAACCCAAAGTCCATTGTACCTGGTTCTTGTCTAAGTTTATGAGATTTTTCCTTGGACCCATGTGATCACATCTTCATCAACCACTTCATGTGCGGTTTCAGATGCGACCGAGTTGTCTTCGGCTCATTCTAAGTCACCGAGATCACTGTTGACCAGGTGGGTTACTCAGGTTCACTCACTTCCGCTACTTGGTCACTCCCTTACTTACAAACCCTCGAAATTTTAGACAACTCGTTCTCGAGCTCAATCCTAGACTCACTGTCCAACTTGACTCGCCTCCGCCGACTCAGCCTCTCCAGAAACTCGCTCTCTGGTCCAATCCCCGACTCATTTAGCTCCACAAGCTCTACCTCGACAACAACAAAGTAAACGGTCCCATTCCTTTAACCTTAAACAAACTTATTAACTTGAAAATACTCGAAGTCCAAAGAAACAACCTCAGTGGCAAGATTCCCAATCTAGGTTCTCTCAGAAACCTTTATTTCTTCAATGCCAGAGATAATGAGCTCTCTGGTAAAGTTCCATTAACATTGCCAAAGTCCCTCATCGAGGTCTCTGTTCGAAACAATAACTTACAAGGAAACCTCCCAGAAAGTTTAGCCAATTTGGTTTATTTACAAGTACTCGATTTGAGTCATGTGAGAGGTGGACTTTTTAGGATATAAACGAAGTTATGAGAGAGGTCGATTTTTCTTTTTTTGAAAGATCCAAGGAAGGTTTCAAAACCTTCCCTTTTTGATCTTGTTGCTCTTGCATTTTTGTCATATTTTTTGTTTTGGGAGGAGAGAGACATAAAATTTGAGCAAAAATACCTATTTACCCCTGATTTTAACAGAGGTGGGCTACGGAAAATAAATGGAACATACCTCAGGTGGATTAAGTGACATTTTTCAAACCACAGGTAGGCAAAGTGATTTTCACCCAAATTACAGGTGGGTTATGTGTAATTACCTCATTATTATATTTCCCATATATCCACGTACTATCCATTATTATATGGTCATACTAAAGAGTGCTCTTAGGATATTGGTTAATAATTCATTTTCAGAAAGTTTTGACACCACATTTATGGAAAATGAAAAAAGCTGTCTAAACATTAATTTTTTTTTTCCATAAAAACTTTCTTTAAATAGATTATTAACCAATACCCTAAGAATATTCATTAGCATTTCCCTTATTAAATTTTATCTAATATTTCCCATATATATATAAAGTGCGATTAATGCATCTCTGTCATGTCATTTTCCTCAAAAACAACAACAAAATATATATGCTAAATTCATTGTCATGCTCATGCTATATTTTTTTTTTTCTCGAAGTTTGCACCATTACCGAATTAAGAATGGTTGTTTTTTGGGCTGAATATGATTGAATTAACCTTATAAAACAAATAAAGATAAATGTTAACTAATCTCATGAATTATTTTTAGAAACATTTTATCAGAAATATAATAAAGTAATAAATGTTGTTGACTATTTTATTATGGTTATTTAACAATGGTGTAAGGGAATCCATTAACATAACCTATGTCATTTTCATTACTCATTTTTCGTCCTCATTTTTTAGACTGTTTTTAAAATATTCCCCTGCCTAAGTGACAAGTGATCTAATTAAAAAGATTACATTGTTAGAATATAATTAAATGATTAAACTCATTATTTTTTATTAATTTAAATTTTTTGAACAATCGGTAATTTAATATCATATAATATTAAGGGAGAGTTTAAGCTTACACATGAGAGAAAGCATTAGAATTATAGTTAAATAATTGAATTCACTAATTTTTAATAGTCAAAACTTTTGACACAATTGGTAATTTAATCGTCATTTCAATCTAGCTATAACAGTAGCTCCAACAGTAGAAGAAGAAAAAAAAAATCTCAATCCTGTTTCCTCTCACTCTCTAGCATCCTCTCTCTAGATTGTTAGTGATTAGGGCTTAAGAGTGGTGCTGGACCGCTGGTTTAAGCTTGGGAAATTGTGCATGGGTTGGGATAGAATGGCAACAGAGTATGGGTTATGATGTGGATGCATGGGTTGGTTGATTGGATGGGTTGTCGATTGCTGGCAATGATAGGAGAGAGTGGTGGCCCATGGTGGATTCATGCTTTGTTTTGTGGTGGGAGTGGAACTGTTTTAGCTAGGCCAGTTGGTCATATTTGGATTGATTTGTACAGATTTGGCCTTCGGTTGATTTGGAAAGATTTGGAGGATACGATGTTTAGCTTGATAAAATCTTATTTATGCTTAAGAATCAAATATCAAAGATTGTGGATGAGTCAATCTTGTTTTTCTCTCGAGTTTCTCTCTCAAAATTCTCCCTGGAAGCTCTCTACATTTCGTGGGTATAAGGGTATTTATAGTAGTGTACATGAGGAATGTGAAAAGTCATTTTTCTACATAATAGGGCATTCAGGCGAATCATTCTCATGAGTGGGACAAGTCGTGAGATAACTGCCAGGCCAGACTGAACTTTTTATCCTGTAGTGCTCCAGCTGTTGTGATCTTTCAGCTTCATACATGCTTCACACGTGTGGCATTTTGGCGAGTTGCCAATCGCGAGTCACTCGCGAGATCCAATCGCAAGAATCCTCCAATGCACACACACTTGAGTTTCTTCACACTCTCTCACACATAACTCTTACATAATTTCCACCTAAATACAAGGTATCTAATTGCTAAAATACAAGCAAATTTGGTATGGAATAAAGCCAACACATGATTGAATAAATTCAAACTTCCAATATTCATGGATTTTGTAAAGCATTAGTACTCAATCATCATCTTCATTCTTAATAATATTATTATTCTTATACATAATGGTTTTGGCACAATAGGTTTCACTCTTTGCATCATACACAATTTTGTACCAATTATTCACTGTTCATGCCACTCTATGACTGCATATAATTCGTCTGTAGATTTGTCCATGCATGGACAAATCTACAGACGAACTATAGGAAATTTCACTCAAAAGGGAAGCAGAATTACTAGATGTAGTGCACCTAACTCATCTAACTACACCTGAGTCCATCTATCATCTCAGGCTTGGTTTTGCCTCTTTGGCCTCCAAACCTTACAAATCAAAATGGTACTTCTAATTGATTTGGCCTGTGACATTGTGGTCTATGATGTTAAATTGGTTATATGGCCGTACTTTCATTGTTGAGAGATATCGTTTTAATAAACTCAGATTACAAAGTTGGGTCATACCAAAATACAGAATACAAGAAAAAAATTTCTATGTCATTTACTGTTTACTTATCTTTGTTACTTTCCTTCAATCATATGTGATTTATATTTTTCAATACTCATGCGTGCAGTACTTTCTAGAATATCAAAATGAGACTATAAATAGCTTAATTGAGGAAGACATACTAGAAGCAGAAGAAAATGGTGCTAAAGTGTTAAGCTTAGGTCTCTTGAATCAGGCAAGTTTTAGTTCGTTGACTTCTTTCTTGATATTTTTTTTCTATAATTCAGTTTCCAACTCTAGGTGATATATTCATCAATATTTCAACTAGAATTCCCTTTCCTTTATTTTCTTTGTTATTTAGTTTCTCCAACTTTGCTGGTGTACTAACAATTCAGATAGTCAATGCACTTTCCCTGCACCCATAGATTTTTTTATTTTTTTTTAAATTTATAGAATCCCTAGAAATTTCAAAAATGATGTTAGAGATAATTATAAATTTTAGTATATAAATCTTATAAACTAATGTGTTACCAATTACAAAAAAAAAAAAGAAAAAAAAAAGAGTAATTTAGACTTTATTGATTATGTTATTGAATGATATCAACCACATTATTATTACATCAGTTTATAAATATTTTGTTGTAAAATTGATAGTATAGCTTTATGTTATTTTTACATTTCGCTTAATATAATTAACTAATTAAGTTGGGTTGGGGATTTGAACCCAAAATTTTCAATTGAGATAATTGGATAGAATAATGTTGTTGAGTTATAAAACTCTTGACAATTAATACTAACTCTAGCATTCTCCAAAATTTAATAGCCTTTACATGAAAACCTTCATTTTTTTTTCTTTAGTCTATAAGACACATATCATTATTATTAAGAAAACCATTTCCATATGAACACATATCTGAATATTCCTTTTTTTTTTTTTTTTTCTTTTTTGTCTTTCAAACTTCACAGTTCATATTATCATCATACTTTTTCATTGGATGCAGGGAGAGGAGCTTAATAGATATGGTGCACTTTATGTTGAGAGGTACCCTAAGCTAAATGTGAAGGTCGTAGATGGGAGTAGTCTGGCAGTTGCTGTTCTGCTAAACAGAATTCCCAGAGGAACAACCCAAGTGGTTCTTAAGAGGAAAACTCACCAAGGTTGCTTATGCCTTGGGCCCTTGGCCTTTAACTTATGCCAAAGGGGTATCAAGGTACGTTTATTTTGTTCAAGCCAACACAAAAAGAAGGCCAAACTCGATTTTGGGTCACAGGCCAAGTCCGGCTTAGGATATTATCATTTATTTTTTTTGGGTATGTTACAGTCCAATGGGCTTTTATGCTAACACTTTCATACTTTGTAAGAGCATCCACATTGGTGGAGCCATAATTTTAGCTATTTGGCTCTACTAAAATCTATTTTACCTTCTCACTTTACAAACCACCCAACATCAGCGGTTTTATTTTAGCTTTCAACACAATAAAATAATATATTCACTACAATAAACAACCACCGCAACTACTGCCGCCACCGCCACATGATAGCAAATAATCGTCTAGTGTAACAATAATATTTTTTTTAACCCTAAATTAGATATACAATTTTTTTTTTTTTTTTACTAAAACAATTTCTCATAAAGCCACATGATAGCAAATAATCTTCTAGTATAACAATAATATTTTTTTTAACCCCAAATTATATATACAATTTTTTTTTTTACTAAAACAATTTCCCATAAAGCCACATGATAGCAAATAATCGTCTAGTATAATAATAATATTTTTTTTAACCCCAAATTATATATATACAATTTTTTTTTTACTAAAACAATTTCTCATAAAGCCACATGATAGCAAATAATCGTCTAGTGTAACAGTAATTTTTTTTTAACCCCAAATTATATATATACAATTTTTTTTTTTATTAAAAGAATTTTTCAATCATCATGATAGCAAATAATCGTCTAGTGTAATAATAATTTTTTTTAACCCCAAATTATATATATAATTTTTTTTTTTACTAAAACAATTTTCTCAATCATCGGGAAGCAATCTTAGAACAATGTAAACTATAAAGTGGAGGAACCTTATCGAAAAACATATAATATGGAACACATATTATAACTTGAACAATGTAGTCCATAGATTACTCACATACATAACTCATAACAAATTACAATAAAAACTCACATCAATAAAGTGGGAGGAAATACTAGTGAGGGAGCAAAATAGTCAAGAAAAAGCCTCTTATTGCTTGTCAAATGATTACGTCTGATATAATGACGACGTTTACATTGTGATGATGTTTCCATGACAACTTCTTTGATTTTCTCATTCTCTTCTAAGTCATCAAGAAGTAACTTGCAAAACAAAGAGCGACCCATAGATGCAACCTTCAAGAAAATTAGAAAGCAATTATTACTATAGATGCAAGAAACATAAGCAATCCATGCTTTTAGTGCCATAAGCAATCATTACACCCACAAGCACACACACACAAGTCACAACACAAGCAAGATGAAAAATAAATTTAAGAGTATACAATCATCTAGTTTAATATTAAAGGTAGGTTATATAAGCTACTTCTAAAAGTATATGAAGGCCTATCATAAGCTACTACCAAAATACATGAAGGCCTATCATAAGCTATATAAAAATAAAAGGTTATACCAAAGCATCATCTCCATGTGCCAACCTTATCCTAACATTACAAAATACATAAGCATGGTGTTATTCAATGTTCTGTGTTTTTGCTGCACTTTGCACAATCAAATTAATTGATACACAACTTAAACGTTATGAAAGTCTTCTCAGACTTTTTTTGTCTCACTTTATGCTTCACGGAATTCACACTTTATGCTTCACGGAATTCAAAAAGGTGGGATAGAAGAATTTTATTCTACTACGTGTGTATGTGGTAATCAATTTAAATGACTTTGGTTTGGCCTATAACATGGTAAGAGAAAACTTCTTTACCTTCTCTTAGAATAGACCCCAAAAAAAAAAAAATGCATGAGCATGAACACATTACGAACGCAATAATATGATAATTTTTGAAAAATGAAGACAGCACATTATGGGGATATGACAATTAATTAATTAATATATACATCTTTAGTTGTAATTTATTTTTAGACACATTTTATGTTTATTTTAAGTTTTCAAAATAAATGAAAATTAACAAAATCTTAAAAACATATCTAAGATCAAATGAATTTTTTAAAATAGAAAATTATATTTCTTTTTTCCTCCCAACAGATTGAGTACATGCATGGGGAATGTCCCAAGCATGTCTGTGTGATTTTTTGGGTGTTCATGCTTATATATATTTTTTATTTACTTACAATAAATGGGAGAGAGGAATTCAAATCCATGTTTTTCTTATTGGAAGAATCAGACAATTCTATTAAACTACAAGACTCTTGGGGAAAGATGTTGGTGCTACTTAATTAGTAAAACATTGGAGAAAGCGAGTGTTTTGCTTTTTCTGCATGCGCATGTTGCAAAAATGATTCATATATAACAAGTTTCTAATTCCTGCTAAATCTAACATAAGTTCAGGTGGTTACAATAATAGAGGATGAGTTTTTGACGCTCAACGAATCGTTCTACACCAATTCTGAAAGCAATTTGGTTTTTTCAGTAAGTTTTCTCAAAAGGTAAGTCTAGGAATTTTTAACTATTTTTAGTTCAGTTATATTCATATTGTGTTATCAAAGAATATATAGCTACTTTGAACCTTAGAAACAGTTAAATTATTATGAATTTTTGTAGATTTGGACCATTTGGTTAGTAGGAGATGGTTTGGATGAGGAAGAGCAGTTAAAGACACCCAAAGGAACATTTTTTATTCCCTTCTCACAATTCCTACCAAAGAAATTGCACAAAGACTATTACTACCATAGCCCTCCAGCAATGGTGACTCCAAGGTCTCTCGAGAATTTGCACTCTTGTGAGGTTAGTAGAGAATTCTTCCAAGGTCTCTTCATTGATGCTATCACGTGAATATAGAGAAGTTGGAAAAAATAAAAAATAAAGAGGCATGCATATCATATTAACTTCATGATGCATGCAAACTAGACAAATTTGGTCAACTCGTAAAACTGTTACAACTTACAAGTACTATTATTGCATTAAATAGGTCAGTTTGTAAGTATTTTTTAGAGCAAATAACACTCCCCTCCCTTGAGGTTTAGAGAAATAACACTCACCCCCAAACTTGAAAGTAAAAAACACTCCCCCCCCTGAGATTTAAAAAAAATAACATTCCCCCCCCTTTCTGTTAATATTAGTAACAGAATATAAAGCATATTATAAAACATGTTGCTTATGTTGATTTTTTAGTCTCTTATAGCACCTTTCCAATTGATTTTTTAAAGTTTGATGATCCTCTTAAATTTTTAATCGCTCCTCTCTCTAACACTTTGGATCAAAATTTATGAAATAAAACAATTTGCTGAAGCTTTCAAGCTTTTATTGTTTAAAAATGAGTTTGAAATTTTCAAAGTAACTTATCAATATAAAAAACTTTCAGAGTCAATTTTGAGAATACATTATTAACCAAAGGATACGTTAGTGCACAACATTTTTAACGCCAATTTAACAGAGTTTAAATAAATAAATGTCAAAAGGGGGAAAATGTTTTTTTCCTTTAAGTTTGGGGGTGAGTGTCATTTTCCCAAACCTCAAGGGAGGGGAGTGTTATTTGCCCTATTTTTTAATTGTAAAATTTGTAATAATTTTAAAATTTTCCAATACTACTATTGCTCAAGTGAAACCAAAAAAAGGGAAAAAGACAACAAAATCTGCAGTTTTAAACTCTCCATTTCATTTTAATGAAGTCTGTTTTATGGTCAAGATTTTATTTGTTGGATTTGATAGTATATAAAGTACCACATTAATGATATAACACCTAAATGAACCTTAATTTAGATTTACAATATTTAATCCAAATCATAAAATAGATCAATTTCAAATAGAGAATATTCTAATACCTAAATCTATAGAAAACATAGGCTTCTTTGTTAGACGTCAAAAAGATTTCTTCTAGTGAAACCCTCAAGCCCATTTAACTTCTTCCATTGGGTGGTGATGCTAGAAGAAAGAATTAGTATTTGTCAGCATAACTAAGCTAATTAAGACATGAATAAACCAGAGTTTTTGCATCTACAAAACATACATATGTATCCAACTTTAATATTGGGTAGTCTAGTAATAATAGAACATGGTTCTTTCAATGCAAATATGGACAAAATTGGGCAATGCCCTTTTCACCCAAATTATAGTCTTATGCCTCCCTTCCCAAACTAATTAGGAAAATGACCCTCTTTTAAAACTCGATTTACTCCAAATCGACAAGCCCTATAATGGCGTTTTTTAGGAGCCTATAGTGACATTTTAATGACCTATAGTGGCGTTTTGGAACTCGGCCTCCATAAACTCGAGTTATAGGTAAAAAAATTTCCTATAACTCGATTTCATGGAGGTCGAGTTCCAAAATACTACTATAAGTCCTTAAAACGTCACTATAGGCTCCTTAAAACGCTACTATAGGACTCTAGGAATTTTTTTTTTTTTTTTTAACTTAATTTGGAGTAAATCAAGTTTTAAAAGAGGGGCATTTCCTTAATTAGTTTGGGAAGAGAGGCATAAGGCTATATAATTTGGGTGAAAAGGGCATTGTCCAATTTTGTCCATGCAAATATAAAGCATAACTTTTTTCTTTTTTTTCTTCTTCGTTTGCAAGAGTTTGTATTTTGAATTGGCAGCAGAATTGGTTGCCAAGAAGAGTGATGAGTGCTTGGCGTATCGTTGGGATTGTGCATGCATTGGAAGGACGGAATGAACACGAGTGCAGTTACACAATGTCCAACATTGAGAAAGTTTGGGAAGCAAGTCTTCAACATGGATTTCAGCCTTTGATGTTCCCAACTGAATCAAAATACTAATATATAGCTTACTATAAGATATGCAAATGTACCTACTTGAGCTTTTACATCAACCTAATGTTAGATGGGTTTGATGTTGGTGACTAGACTATATTAATACTTATCAATTTGGGTTTTAATGATCAGTCACTCCCTCTCTCTCTCTCTCTCTCTCTCTCTCTCTCTCTCATGTACAAATGATTTGAGATTCTTTTATTGTTATATGAGAAAAGTTAACAGATGCCCTAAGCAAGGCGGAATTACATTCAAGCTAAGGGTTCAAATGAACCCCCTGATCTGGCCCAAAAAAAAAAATTTGTATATGTGGGGGGTCCAAGGACCAAAGAGGATCAGGCCACAGAGTAGCTTGCATAGTCCATGCCCGAAAGGAAAATAAGCTCTGAGGATTTCGCTCACCCGAGGAGGGAAATAGAATCAGGGCAGTTAGTATCTTGTGAAGGCCCAAGGAGAGGAGAAAGGACAATAATGGAAACAAGGATGGTGAGGGGAAGTTTCCTAAAGGATATACCTCCCACCTTCGCATTCAATGTCTTACATCAACCTTATCAGCTGCATTAATGTGGAAATGACCCCTGAACAGAAACTCCACAGCTAGCAACCCCTTTCTACCACCTTCAGTAAAGTCCTGACGGGACAAGTATCCTGGGAAATGCCCCTTGACGTACAAGTGGAGGGTTGGGATGCCTTGAAATGGGATATAAAAGAAAGGAAACCCCCTAGATGAAAGGGGATGAATCTTGAAAAAGCCTTTAGAACAAGAAAAATAAGGAAGAAGAGTCTAATGTAAACTTGAACTATACTTAATACAAATAGCTGACCCTTGCACATGCACGAGGATTACTTTATACACAATTGCAGTTTCATTCATAGTAATTTGTTACTTAGGCACCTCGGCTTTAGGCTTGGGCATAGTCTAGAATTGCATTTGGACTTGAATCTCTCTCTCTCTCTCTCTCTCTCTCTCTCTCTCTCTACAAATTCTATTGTTTGGGCTTTAAAAGGACAAGGTACCACTAATCTAAGTGGGCTTGGGCCTTTATTTTTCTAGTTCCTACAATTGGCGCCGTTTGTGGAGATTCATTTGCAATTCACTCTTTCTAGACTATGGCTAACTCTAGACAGGATAGGGAGGAATCTATTGTTTCTCAGCGTGAAGACCACTTTGTTAACTTGAAAAGGAGGAGAGATAGGGAGTATAATCCCACCCTAAGCGTTAGGGTGGAAAAACAGTATACTAGGCATATTGGTAGGAGCCACTCAAGAACTGGAAGTCATGTATCACACGAGCAGGAGACTCGGAATCTCAGATTGGAGATTGATCATTTATGCAGAAAATTACGCCGGATGGAGCATGTTAGGGGAGATCCAACACCCCTATCAAGTGAAGGATCTGATGAAGATGGAGACCGTACCTACAGACAGAGGTCAAGGACTCCTCCTCGTGAATCTTTCTCTGCATCTTCGCGCTTAAATAGGTTAAAGAAGCATAGAAGAAAACGAGGAGAAAGCTAATCCCTTAGGAATATGGGAAATGATGCAATGACCCTCCGCCAGATTTCAAAGTCACCATTTTCATGGAGAATTGATAGACCTAAGCTTCCCCATCTCTTTACACAGCCTATGTTTACCATTTGTAATGGGATAACCGACCCTGTGGAACATATAAACCACTTCAACCAGAGGATAGCTATCCACTCGAGGAATGAGGCCTTTATGTGCAAGGTATTTCCCTCTAGCCTCGGGCCTGTCGCAATTAGGTGGTTTGAATGGTTGGAAGAGGGCTTAATTAGATCTTTTGAAGAACTAACCAAAGTGTTCGGAGCGAGGTTTGTGACGTGTAGTGGGGTCCCTAGACCCTTGGATTCTCTTTTATCCTTGGTGATGAAGGAAGGGGATTTTGAGGATGTAGCCATTAGAACCTTTAAGGTTGGGCTTCCAATGGAACATGACCTGAGGAAGTCTCTGACGATGAAACCTGCTCATAGTATGCGACAGCTTATGGACCGCATTGACGAGCATAAGCAAGATCCTCGGTTAGGAGGATATAATCACAATTGACCCAGGAGAGATTTTGCTAACCAATCATCAGGAGCTAGCACACAGATGGTCAACTCAGTGTTTAAGGAGTCAGTGTACCAGATCCTCGAGAAGATAAAAAGTGAACCATACTTTAAGTGGCCCAATAGGATGGGAGGAGACCCATCCAAGCGTAATCAAATTCTTTACTACCATTACCATCAGGATAGGGGCCATATAACCAAGGATTGTAGAACCTTACACAACCATTTGGACCAATTGGTGGAGGTTGGAAAATTGAAGCAGTTCCTGCACCAGCTTGCAGGGCAAGCAAATCAAGCTGGAACAGGATACCAAAGGGAGGTGGCTATCCTTGGGAACAATTAACGTAATTTTTGCCATACCTAGATGTGATGCTGGCTCATATTCTGGTGCTATGTCTGTGGCTTCAAAGCTAGAACTAGAGGAGTAAGCCCAAAAGTCTATTGCTAACCTTGGGTTTCTCAGAGGAGGATAAAGTCAAGACTTTCCAACCCCATGATGATGCCCTAGTGGTGACCCTTAGGATTGGAGGATATGATGTAAAGAAAGTCTTAGTAGATCAGGGAAGTGGGGTTGAGATTGTGTACCCAAACTTGTATAAAGGATTAAACCACAAGCCCAAGGATCTGAGCAAGTATGACTCCTCTTTAGTTAGGTTTGATGGGAGAACTGTGATCTTCCGAGGAATGATTAAGCTACCCGTACAAACAGGGAATGAAGTAGTGCAAGTAAGCTTTATTGTGGTTGAAGCTTACTCCCTCTATACGACCATTTGGCTAGGCCATGGCTTCATGCCATGAGAGCGGTGTCATCTACCCTGCACTTGAAAATCAAATACCCCACTAAGGGGCGAGTTGGAGAACTAGTTAGAAGTCAGGCAATGTCTAGTGGCTGCTATCATACAGCAATCGCTAGATAAAGTACACTAGAAGAGGCTCCATAGCAATTAATTAACCCCGAGGCTGAACTCGGGACTGAACCGCAAGGGTTGCTGACCGAGGAATTGGAAAAGGTTGTGATTGTATCAGATTGAGATAGGTATTTTCAAGTGGGGGCTCAGGCTCAATTACCCCCTGTTGAAAAAGAGGAACTTATTAGTTTTTTGAAGGGGTAACGTGGATGTTTTTGCATGGAGTGCTTATGAAGCACTAGGGATTGACCCGAATTTTATATGCCATCATTTAAACGTGAATTAAGGTGTTGTACCAAGAAGGCAACATCCCTAACGCTCTTAAAAGAGCATGTTAAGGCAGTAAAAGAAGAGGTTAATAAACTTAAGCAAGCGAGAGCAATCAAGGAAGCTTTTTATCCTGATTAGCTAGCTAACAAGGTAGTGAGAAAGAAGAATGGGAAGTGGTGTGTATGCATTGATTTCACAAATCTGAACAAAGCATGTCATCGAATCCTTTCCTCGTTCCTCAGATCGATCAGTTGGTGGATGCAATAGTAGGACATCCTTGCATGAGTTTTTTGGATGCCTTCTAGGATTATCACCAAATACCTTTGGCCATCCCTGACCAAGAGAAGACAGCTTTTCAAGCTCCTACTGGGAATTACCATTATCGTGTAATGCCTTTCGGCTTATAGAACGCTGGATCTATGTATCAAAGGATGGTGACCCGGATGTTTGAATCTCAAATTAGGCAAACCGTTGAGGCATATATTGATAACATGGTTGTTAAAAGTAAGAAAACTTCTGAGCATCTAAAAGACTTGGAGATGTGTTCTCAGTGCTCAGGGAACATAGGTTTCGTCTTAATGCCTTTAAGTGCTCTTTGGTGTCGGTTCGGGAAATTTTTTGGGGTATATGATAACTTACCGAGGAATAGAAATTAGTCCCGATTAGATCAAAGCCATAAATTACTTGCACTCACCTCGAAATCCTAAAGAAGTGCAGAATTTGACAAGAATGATGGCCGTCTTAAACAGGTTTATCTCTCAATCGGCAGACCGATGTCGGCCATTCTTCTAGCTCCTCCACAAATACAAATGGAAAAATTTTGAATGGACCAAGGAATGCATCATTGCTTTCGATGAGTTGAAGCGTTATTTATCACATTATCCTATTCTCTCCCAACCCAAGAATGAAGAAGTTCTATATGCTTATATAGTAGTTACTAATCATGCAGTAAGTCTGGTCCTAGTCAGAACAAACGATGGGGTGCAGAGGCCTGTTTATTATGTTAGCAAATCTTTGTAAGAAGCAGAAGTTCACTACTTACCATTGGAAAATGAAGTTTTGGCCATCATACATGCAATAAGGAAACTCCCTCATTATTTCCAAGCACATACTGTGGTGGTTCTTATCTAACTTCCTCTACAAGCACTACTTCAGAAGTCTAAATACACGAGGAGGATTGCCAAGTGAGGGACGATGCTCGAGGCTTTTGATATTAAGTACATGCCCCGTACGGCTATAAAGGGACAAGTCCTAGCTAATTTGGTTGTAGAGTTTACTGAGGAGTTCATGGAAGACAAGATGTTGAGCTCTAAGATCATGGTAGTCTCTACTCCTATCTTTCCAACTTAGGAAGTTTATACTGATGGTGCAGCTAATCAGAAAGGATCTAGCATAGGAATTTGTCTTAATATCCCCCGAAAGGATAACTATGGAAAAATCTTTAAGGTTGGGATTTCCAGCCATAAACAATGAAGCAGAATATGAAGAAAGGATCTGGCATGGGAATTTGTCTTAATATCCCCTAAAAGGATAACTACGGAAAAATCTTTAAAGTTGGGATTTCCAGCCATAAACAATGAAGCAGAATATGAAGCTTTATTGGAGGGAATGGCAATAGTTAGCAAGCTAGAAGGAAAGGTCATAAAAGTCTTCTGGGATTCAAGGTTAGTGGTTGGGTAAGTTAATGGAGAATTTAAGACTAGGGACCAGCAAATGCAAGGATATCTCAATAAAGTTAGGTAGGCTTAACTCAGCTTCGAAGCCTTCCCTATAAGGCAGATCCCAAGAGGCCAAAACTCTCACGCTAATTCGTTGGCTATGCTGGCCACCTCTTCGGGATTAGGACTTCCTCGGGTTATCATCGTCGAGGATATGATGGTTTCGGGCCATAGTGATCAGACATCAAACAGGGTACATAGCATACTGGTTAGTCCGAGTTGGATGGATCCATTAGTCTAATTCTTGAGAAATGGATCATTACCCAAAGACAAAGGCGAGGCTAATAAGATTCGAAAAAAAGCTCCACAATATTGGCTTTCTAAGGAGAAGAATCTGTATAAACGCTCTTATTTGAGACCATATCTGTTATGCATCCACCCTAAGGTTGTAAAACCCCTGTTGGAAGAGTTACATGAGGGGATTTGTGGAAGTCATACTGGTGGAAAATCCTTGTCACAGAGGGCCCTCATCCAAGGGTATTGATGGCCTAGTATGTAGAGGGCTGCCCAAGATTATGTTAAGAAGTGTGACCAGTGTCAGAGATACGCCCCGAATATTCACCAACCTAGAGGGGTCTTGAATCCACTCTCCAGTCCTTGGCCGCTCGCTTAGTGGGGCTTGGACATAGTGGGCCATTAGCAAGGGCTGCAGGAAATTGAAGATGGCTTCTTGTCGAGACCGACTACTTCACAAAATGGGTTAAGGCTGAACCACTATTTAACATCAGGGATGTAGATGCAAAGAAATTTGTTTAGAGGAACATTGTAACCAAATTTGGGATTCCCCATATGTTGATCTTAGACAATGGGGTCCAATTTAACAATAAGGCTTTCAAAAGGTATTGTGGGGAGCTAGATATCAGAAATAGATATTCCACTCCAGCCTATTTACAAGAAAATGAGCAAGCAAAAGCAGTTAATAAAGTTATAGTTAGTGAGTTAAAGAAAAGGCTGGATGAGGCGAAAGGGAAATAGGTAGATGAGTTACCACATGTATTATAGGCATATCGCACTACACCCCGAATATCAACTGGGAAACTCCGTTCTCAATGATCTATGGGTCCGAAGCAGTCATACCTCTTGAGACAGGGTTCCCAACCTTGAAAAATGATCAGTTCAATGTGGAAGAAAATAATTGTTTGCTCTTAACAAGCTTGGAGTTAGTTGATGAAAGAAGAGAGGTAGCCATGGTTAAAACGACACATTATCAAGAGATGCTTAGGCAATGGTATGACAAGGGAGTTAAAGTGAGGCCACTGGCTCCTGGAGACTTGGTCTTAAGAAAGTAGTAGGAACTGCGAAGAATCCATCATGGGGAAAACCGGGGCCTAATTGGGAGGGTCCATATCAAATTACCTCAATAGCGGGTATCGAGGCCTATTGCTTAGAAGATTTGGACGAGATTGTTGTTCCACGTCCATGGAATGTAAATAATTTGCGTAGATATTATTATTATTAATATTTTAGATTCCATTAAGTTCTTACTCATTTGATGTTTGGAGCTTGGTTTATTGAAGGTTGTTCTTTAAGATTAACCCTTATGTGAAATTGGCTAAGTGTTAAACAGAACCTTGGCCTTGTTCAACTCCTCGGGTCACAAGTCTTGGGTAAATTAACCCTTATGTGAAGTTCGTTAAGTGTTAAACAGAACCTTGGCCTTGTTCGACTCCTTGAGTCACAATCCTCGGGTAAATTAACCCTTATGTGAAATTAGTTAAGTGTTAAATAGAACATTGGCTTTGTTCGACTCCTCAGGTGACAAGCCTTGGGTAAATTAACCTTTATGTGAAATTGGTTAAGTGTTAAACAAAACCTTGACCTTGTTTGACTCCTTGGGTCACAAGTCTCAGGTAAATTAACCCTTATGTGATATTGATTAAGTGCTAAGCAAAACCTTGGTACAAAAGGTTGAAATCAAAAGTGTGATTATAAGTCTGTCCAAACTCATGAGTTATGTTGTTAGGGTTAAGTTAAATTTAAGGTGGTTTAACATGTTTCAAGCTATAAATTTTAGTTGGTAGAACATGTGTTATATTTGGCAAAGTAGAAAATTGGAAGTTATGCAAAACAGGAATGCAACAAAACTTGGATATATTCATTTAAATTCAAGAGTTGATTACAAGGTAACAAAAAGAAAAAGAAAGGAAGAAAATGAGCGTTAGCTAAACCTAGCCCATTACAAAATCACCCTAAGTGTTAAACTTAGAAGAACTAGGCTGCAACCTCCTTTTCCTTCTCCTTCTTCTTCTTTTTCAACTGTTTAAACTCTACAACCTCTTCTGCTATTAACTCCACCACTGGGCTTAAAGTTTTTTGTTCTTTTTCTTTTCCAGCAAAAGGCACAAAAGTTGGGGTTATTGTGGACTTGGGTACTGAAGAGGTAGAGCTTGGATCGGGAGGAGGAAGGGCAAAGCTAGGAGCAATGCGAAGAGCTGGAGGGTAATAAAACTTATCGGTTCCCCTCAAATCAGAGTTAGCATTAACTCCAACAACATTAAGAGCTTCGCCCCAAACCTTGAGACAGAAAGCCCAAGCTACATCTTTGAGCTAATCAGTTAGGCTATGGGCAATTTTGGTCATGCCAGCGTCATACGCGGCTTGTTTAGCCTTCACTTTTTCAACATCCTTGCCCTCGAGTTGTTTCTGCTGAAGTTTGATCTGCTCATTAGTCAAGGCTAGTTGTGTTTCAGCTTTCTTCAAAGAAGCTCGTAACTCTTCGGCCTGCTTCTCAAACCCTCCTAGGGCAGCCTCGACATTCTTATGACCTCTCTCGACTTCAGCTAGATGAAAAAGTGAGTCTTTATACTTTTTCTCAACATCAGCCAGAGCCTTATCTAATTGAACTAGCTTACCCTCTACCTCTCAGGATTTTGACAGAGCATGGTCAACCCACTCCTTGACCACGAAAGATGCTTACACAACCCGTTTCAAAGAAAAAGCATACACATGTTACAGTTTTAACGTAAAGGATATGAGAAAGTTGCAGTAAAGTAGGGGTGCAAAAAACTAACCTTTGCGAGGTCCTTCTTTAGTAAGAGGAACACCTCACATTTCCTCAACCCCTTAAGCTCCTACATGTCATTAGGAAAGAGTAGAGTCTTCTCTTGGCACTTTGACACCAGCCCGGATCTGCCCTTTTGAGCATCCCTAAGGGATGCCTCAGATGTGATGAGGTCACCCGAACTAAGCATGAAGGCTGGGTTTCATATGGTAGCCTTGGAACGCTGCTTACCTTCGGTGCCCTTGCCAGCCCAGGTAGAAGTGTCTTTCTTTTGCTGCGCTTTTGTAACTCTGAGCTCTTTGGCAGGTAGTTGTTTGGTAGATTGGGGTATCTCCCCTTCTTCAGAACCCTCAATCTGCTTTCCCTTTTTTCTCTTCTTCTCAAGGGTGTCTACAGTAAAGGTGTGAGATGGGGCAAAAGTAGGTGGCCAGGGTATAATAGGTACCACGGGAGCATCTCTCTCGGCATAGGCAGTGAGTAAGGCCAGCATGTTGGGCATTTTCTCCTCTAGTGCCATGGCTTCAAAAGAACGTCAACTGCTTCTTGGCTAGTACTAACTTGAGCAGCAACAAGGTGATAATGAGCAGGTGTTGGAGCATCTTCGGAATCTACCCGATAAAATATTTCAAAGTCTTTTTCTATATCCTCTCGAGTAGGTTCGAATGTCAACTCTTCCTGCTCGTCGTAGGAGAGAAGTGGTTGCTCGTGGGATTAAAGGAGCTTGGTTGCAAGTTGAGTAGGCAACTGAGCATCCTGAGTACCGGAGAGGGGAGGTCCAGTCAAGAATCCAGGGACAACTACATCAATTAAAGCGAGCCTCAGGTCTTTGGCGTTGATCATGTGTTTGGGAGATTGGAAACAATTGGGGATGGGCTTGAATCCGAGGATTACGTGTACCGCCCAAAGTTGTCCATCTCGATGGAAGACTATTTCAGATTGAAGGATCCGATTAAGGTTTGCAATGTTCACTAGGTTTTTGTTCGGGGCAATGTGAAACTCGTCTGCAAAAAAGTTATTAAAAAAAAAATTAGTTATAAAATTTTTTTGAAGGCAAAAATGGCAAGATAAAGAAAGAGGGCAATGTAAGTTATTCTAAGGCTTTAGGTACCCCACCTGGTTCCTCATCTTAGGTAGGGCAATGCAAACCATCGTGCCATTCACCTGAGACAAGGAGGAAATCTTCGTCCACACCCTTATTCGACTCAGGAATACAAGAAATCAACCTAACAGAAGTTACTCTACACATAGAATAGTAACTCGTTTCTTTTCCCTTTTGGCAATTATAGACCCAATTCACATCATGACACTTAAGGTTGGTTCCCATTTTTTGGTTTATCATGTCTACGCTACCAAGGACCCTAAAAAGGTTGGAAGAACATTGGGTCAGAGATAACCTAAAGTTAATAAGAAAATCCCTAGTTACCTTACCTATGGGGATTTCCATTCAGCTTTCTATAAAGGCGATCATGGGAATAACCACTACCCTAGGTGGTTTATTCATAACCAGCCACTCTCTTAGTTCACAATGTTGGAGTTCAACATTTTATAGGATTCTATATTTAGCCCTAAAAGCGGCCATGCCCTCGAGGGTATCAACTAGTTTAGCAAATCTACCCATGTATTTCTATAAGGTGAAAAGAAATAGGGATGAAAGGAAAAATTTTCTTTATAAATCGGATGAAGGGCCAAAGGCACTTACGAGCATTGGAAGAAGACTTCCTCGGACTGCTGCTTCAAAGAAAATTTGTAGAGAGCATGTAAAAGGAAAAAAAAATCACCCCCATTCACTCTTTATATAGGAGTTGAAAATGAGCAGTAAATTTCCCGCTCATAAATTCTAGGGAATTGAGACTGTTGGATCACCATCGCACCGTAGAATGTGGGGGGACAAGCAGCCGCCTGATGCAATAACTGCAAGTATGTGGATACCGAAGCATCAGGAGCGTTCAGAAGACAAGTGAAACGATGTCTCCACGTGGGAACGCGCTTAGCACATACTAGCCTCCCCATTACTACTAAAACCTTACTCTTAGAGTAGCAAGGTTTTAGGGGCTATTATGGGGGGTCCGAGGACCGAAGAGGATCAAGCCACAAAGTTGCTTGTATAGTCCAGGCCCAAAAGGGAAAGTAAGTTCCGAGGATTTCGCTCACCCAAGGAAGGAAATATAATCAGGGCAGTTGGTATCTTGTGAAGGTCCAGGGAGAGGAGAAATGACAGTAATGGGAACAGGGATGGTGAGGGGAAGTTTCTTGAAGGATATACCACCCACCTCCGCATTTAATGCCCTACACCAATCTTATCAGCTGCATTAATGTGGAAATAACACCTGAACGATAACTCCATAGCTAGCAACCTCTTACTACGACCTTTAGCAGAATCCCGACGGGACAAGTATCCTGGGAAAGGCTCCTTGACATACAAGTGGAGGGCTGGGATGCCTTGAAATGTGATATAAAAGGAAGGGAACCCCCCAGAAGAAAAGGGATGAATCTTGAAAAAGCCCTTAGAACATGAAAAAGAAGGAAGAATAGTCTGATGTAAACTTGAACTATACTTAATACAAATAGCTGACCCTCGAACCTGCCCGAGGATTACTTTATACCCAATTGCAATTTCATTCATAGCAATTTGTTACTTAGGCATCTCGGCTTTAAGCTTGGGCATAGTCTAGAATTGCATTTGGACTTGAATCTCTCCCTCTCTACAAATTCTATTGTTTCAACTTGATTAAATGGATAAGGTACCACTGATCTAAGTGGGCGTGGACCTTTATTTTTCGAGTACCTACAATATATATCAAAAAAAAATTTAAAAAAAAAATTGTTTTGATCCCCTATAATAAAAAAATTTTGGAACCACCACTGGGCCTAAAGGCGCACTAGTTTAAGAAATACTTTGAAACTTTTTATGGAAAAAATTAATTTTTTTTTATAAGCTTTTGTATTTCTTATGAAAATAGTATTAAAACTTTCCTAAAATAGTCAATTAACAAATGCCTTAAAGGCACCCGTTAACTAGACCCTTATTATATTGATTCAGTTTCAATAATTTATCTAAGGCTAATTAACACCACAGTTGGGAATGTGTTGCTTTGAAAAAACTAAACTTACTCAAGCACAGTCGCATAGACTGATAGAGATAGACAGACTAAAAACACACTTTTTGCTTGGAAAATTAAATTAACATAAGCACCCATCGATTTAAAGGAGTGCCAAGTTTGATTGAGCTCAAATAACATCTGCTAGCTTAGTTTAAGTTGGGTTAGCTAGATTGTCTATATATGAACTTCATGGAACTGCAATTTATATTGCCTCTTCGATTACAAGTTTAAGAGTATTTTTGCTTGTAGACTATTTTTTCTATTGGCACAAACAGTTGGAACAAAAATGAAAATCTCTTTGAGAAATGGGCTTTAAGATTTATTATCATAGAATAATCATAACTTATATAGTGTTATTTGCCTTCATTTTATGGGGTTTAGAGCATCTCCAACAGATGCTGTATCGGAGAAATTTGGAGAATTTAGGCTACTGTTCACTCTCCAACAGATTCGGTAAACACAACTTTTGTAAAAAAAATTTTGAAGTTGCTACAGTACTTCTCTTAATTTAGAGAACACTATAGCAACTATATTCCCTTATTTTATCTTAAAAAAATACCCGGCTGAATAAAAAAATATATTCTTTCTCTTTCCTCCTCTGTTCTTTGTTCATCTGCTCCACTGTTCTTTGTTCATCCGTCTCTCTCTCTTAAACGGTAAAACACAATCAAAACACAAACACAATCTAAAATCAGAATAGAAACAACAGATCAAGAACAGGAAAAAATACAAATTTAAATAGAACAACAAATCTAAAATCAAAACAAAAACAACATATCAAGAGCATGAAAGCCTATCTAAGCTCCATTGTAACAACAAAGTGAATCAGAACAAGAAAAGAAGGAAGAAAAAAAAAAAAAAAAAGATAGACGAAGGAATGGTCGGCTGTGTGTGTGTGAAGTGAGTTGAAGAGGAAAGAAAATAGAAGTAAAATAGAAATCAAAAGATCATGCTAGAGAGTGTTCTAGAATCAAGTAGAAATAGAAAAAGTAAAAAAGAGAGAGAGAGAGAGAGAGAGAGAGAGAGAGAGAGAGAGAGCTAGAGAATGAAAGAGAGAGTCCGGAGTGTTCTTGAATGTGAGGGAGAAATAGAAAATAAAAGAACGGGGTGGGGGGATAGATATAGGTGGACATGTGTGTGGAGGATAAAAACAAGAAAAATGAAAAAGAAAAAAAAAAGAAATGAACGTATGGATGAGAATGAATTGAAAGAAAAGAAAAATAATATAAAAATAAAAAATCTTAATTGACAAATGTTACTACAATATTTTCATAATAAATTTTAAGTAATAGATTATTATTAGTTAATATTAGCGAGTAAAAAAAATAATTTCAATGGTGGGTTCAAATTAAAACTAGTAACAATTTTTTACATAAATTTTTTTGTAAAAGTATTGTAAAAAATGTTGTGGACGTAACACTTTTTATTGAAAAATATAATTGTTAGGATGAATATAAGAAGAATAAATGATGATAAAAAAAGAATAAAGAATGAATGAAAAAATAATATTTAAATGAGATAGAGAATGAGATAGAGAATCTGTTGGAAAGTGTATTTGAAAAAGTGGGTAGGTAAAATCTAAATGTTACTGTTCATTCTCCAAATAGTACAAAAATTTAGAGAAGCTATTGGAGATGCTCTTAGTTCTAGGGCCAAATGTACCTTTACTTACACATAACCCAAAAAAAGAAAAGAAAAGAAAAGCATTAATGGAGGCCATACTGTATCTTCAAGGAGGAGGTCAGACTCATAATAAACTGATTCTTTAACGCAGGCAATGGCGGAGCCACATAACCAGCTCAACAGGTGATGTAATTAATGCATTCGCTTAAGGCTTCCAAATAAAAAAAGGTCATCATTTGTAAAAAAAAAAGTTATATATATAATATATTTATCTATATATTTTAATTAAAAAAAATTTAAGTACTTTTATTGGTTTCTTCTCCAAAAAAAAAAAAAAAAAGTACTTTTATTGGTCAATAAAATGCATTAAAAATGCCCCATTGCAGCCTATGCATCCTGTGCAATGTGCAACTGTGCAATGCGCACTGCATAGTAGCACAGGCTGCACAGTTGCGCACTGCACAGTTGCACACTGCACAAGCTGCATAGGTTGCAAAACCCACAGTCATAGAACAACACATTTTCTTACTTTATTAATTATTATAAATTATCATACCAATTAATAATTTAATGTGTATCATATCAACTCATTTGTATTATAATGATACTAATTTATTGAACCCTGTAATAAATTAATTTTTGTTTGTGCAAGTTTAAATTTTAAAGTGGTCACGACTTTAAAAAAATTGTAATAACTAGGTTCTATTATTCTATACTTTAAATTTTATTTTTAGTTAAATTATCATTTTTAATTATAAATTGTTCAAAAATTCAAAATTAAAATTAATAAAATCTAATTTAAGGTCTATTATGTCACAAGAAAGATTAAGTGGATTAGCTATATTATCAATTGAAAAAGAAATGTTAGAGGAACTTAAATACAAAAACTTAATTAGCAATTTTGCATCTCAAAAAGCAAGAAAAATAAATTTTAAATAAAAAAAATTCAATATATATTATTTGATTAATATTTAAACATAAAAAATGCCCCACTTAAAATTTTCGCCTAAGGCCCCCAAAGTTGTTGAGCCGGTCCTACGGAGCCTGAAGCTTCATGTACTCAATTTTTTTTGGATTTTTTTATTTTAATATAACTATGAAAAATGTTAAAGAATGCCCTAAAGCATTGGTTTAGAAACTATTTTTAGAAACATTTTATAGGAAAATGAGAAAGTAATTGATTTTGTTGATAGGATTTTTTTTTTTCTCAAGAAATGGTGTCAAAATTTTCCTAATATGGTTTATTAACAATTACTCTAATGGCACCCATGAACATGATCCTACTATAATTATAAATAGTCCATTCCTGATTTAAAAAAAAAAAAAAAAAAAAGTAGTCCTTAGAACAAATATCACTTGCTCCATTCAACTTTTTCTTTCTTAAAATACTATGTGTCCATTTGGCAAAATTATTTTTGCCAACTTATTTTACTATTCAGCTTATTTTTTCTATTATTCATGGGTCTCACTGCAATTTTTGATACTATTCATAGGTCTTACTGTACTATTTTAACTAACTTTTACCTTTATCTACAGTACTTTCAACAAAAAATTTTCAGTTTCAAAAAAATAAGCGGATCTCAAACAGAGCCTATGTATATTAATCTTGTGATTGTAAAAGCATATTTATAGAAATTACCTAAACAAATGAGATTATAATCCGCTCAAAATATATGTCATATATATATATATATATGTGACATATATGACGATTCCTTTATTATTATGTTATTTAGTTTGTAATTTTTTTTATCAGGGGCATAAGAATTATAATTAATTTAATTACAATTTTGTTCCAACATATTCTAAGGGGGTGTTTGGTTCGCATAACATTACATTATTGTAATGTAACATTTTTGTGATGTTAGATTCATGTAATCTCATTAGTTCCCACCCCCCCCCCCCCCAAAAACAAACTCTTCATATTTTTTGTATGACTCAATTAATTAAATTAGTTCAATTTTTTATTGGTTATAAATTTTGGCCCCCCCTTCATAAAATCCTAGTTCTGCCCCTGGCTTCGTTCAATTCCATGACAATGGTTGTAATAAAAAAATAAATAAAAAATAAAAAATTATAACAACATTGTTATATATAAATTGGTTTTTCTAGAGTTGCCTTATTTCTATATTTATAACAAATGGGTCAGGTTAATGTGCTCTTAGAACATTAATTAATTATCAATTTTATGAAACTCTTTATGAGAAATTGAAAAAACTAAAAAATTATTTTCAATTTTTTCATAAAAGATTTCCTAAAATGATTTATTAATGGATGCACTAAGGGCAAACCAAGGACAGACCTAAAGGAGTTCGATAGGGCCCAGGGCCCCATGAGCCAAAGAAATTTTTTTTTTTTTTTTTTTGGGGTATAATCTTCTTTATTTTTATAGTTGGGCCTCCGTTTCCTTCAAGATTATCAGTCTACTAGCCCATATTGCTAACACATAATACTATAACAAATATTTTTAAATTAGATAAATTTATAAATTGAAAACTAGTAAAAAAATCTATAAATTGAGATTGCATAGATGATTGCACTATCATGTATTAAAAAACAATGATGTTTTATGTTTTTTGTCTTTGTTGGTAAATGATTGCATCAAAATATATTGAGAAAAAATGAATTTGTGTTTTTGTCTTAATTGATAGTTTGCTAATATTATATAAATGCTTATTTTGAGTTTTTTTTTTTTTTTTTGCTCGCTTATACTCCAACTCTCTTAACTTGAAATCATAAGTTCGTTCCTATTATATATGTTAGTAAAGCCCATCAAAAATTAAGTTTACAACTAAAACTTTCTTTCATTTCTATGCACCTTTTGGAGTCTGTTTAATTAATTTTGTTGCCACCTATAATAGTTAGTTAGGGAGACCACCCTTTTTTTTTTATAACAGTTAGGGAGGCCACCTATTTAATGGTTTCGGCAAAATTAATTTTAGCTGTTTTTACTTTTTATGGGTGCAAAAGAACCATGTTTAATGCACTTTGTACTGCAAGAATATCACACCAGCCCGTGGATTCATCAAACTTTTTACTAACTATTCCGATAGCCTCACACTAAGTTTTAAGGATTGACTTTGAAGCATATAGGCGAATGATAGATATTGGAAATTTAACTCTTTTTGTAAGTTTTCTAGCACGAATGTCGGCAGTGCCGGCTGAGGCCAAATTAGCTGATGTCACTAGAGCATTTATAGCAACCAGTACAAAAAAAATTTGTTTCTCGGAGCATTAGCATTGATAAATGCTAATGCTACTCTATTTTACAATTCCAAAACCACACTTTATCATTATACTATCCAATTTTACAATACTTCATATGTTCCAAACTTCTATTTCTCTCCATTACTCATTAAAATATTATTTTTTAACCTTTTTTTATTATTTATTTCCAACCGATTTTTTTCCTGAGCTTTTTAACAGTCACACACACACAGCCAGACACAGAGCAAACCCATTCAAACCCACACAGAGCAAACCCATTCAAACCCACACACAGAGTCACACACACACAGCATCCCATCACCACACACACACATAGCCACACACACCGATCAAAAAAATCATCACCGGAACCCATTCAAGAAAAATCATCCCCAAAGCCACCGGAGCAAACCCATTAAAAAAAAAAAATCATCACCGGAGTAAACCCATTCAAACCCATTCAAAAAAAATCATCCCCAAAGCCACCGGAGCAAACCCATTCAAAAAAAATCATCACCGGAGCAAACCCATTCAAACCCATTGAAGAAAAATCATCCCTAAAGCCACCGGAGCAAACCCATTCAAAAAAAATTATCACCGGAGCCACAGACACCGAACCCAACTCACTTCAGCCACAACACCGGACCCAACCCATGACCCAAACACAGGACCCAACCATGACCCAAACATCGGATCCAACCACGACCCATAACCCATTTAGGCACCAGTCACAGCCAAAAAAAAAAAAAAAAACAAAACCCACAACCTCCAGTGACCCACGCCGAAAAAAAAAAAAGAAAAGAAGCAACCACAGAACCGCCGGATCGCAACCCACCAGACGCCAAAAACCACAACCACCAGTGACCCACGCCGTCACCCACGCCGGAAAAAAAAAAAAAAAAAAAAAAAAAAAAAAAAAAAAAAAAAAAAAAAAAAGGCAACCAAGAACAGCCGGATTGCAACCTACCAAAAAAACTAAGCCACTGTGATGTGTGATGGAGAATGGTGTTTGGGTCTGATGAAGAGAGGAGAGAGCAAATGAGAAACAAGAGGGAAGAGAGAGAATAGAGCTGAAATAATGAGAGAGAGGTGAGAGAAATTCCTGTCTTAAAAGGGAGTAAAAAAAATTTTTTTTTTTTTTAGAATACTGCTACAGTACAATTCTATTTGTAGAATTGTACTGTAGCAACTATTGCAAAAAATTTGCAATAGTTGAGTTTAGCATTGTCTGATGCAATGAATTTTAAGGCATAAAATGCCAAATTGGCGTTAAATATGGCATTAGCATTCTCCAATGCTAATGCTCTAAATAATTATATAACAACTTATATTTTCTATTTTACATATTCATTTTTTAAAACACCCTACATTAAATTATCTATTTTACACTACATTTATTAAAATATTAATTTTCATTGATTTTTTTTAATTATTATTTTTTCTTCACACACAACAACTATAATTCATTTTCTTCCTTCATCTTTAAGATAGGTAAAAAAAGAATAAAAAATCAAATGCAAATTGAATAGTGTCAATATAAATTTACATGGTTACTGTAGCAACTTTGCAAATTTACATATATTTAGCTTGATTGATGTAGGTAATTTTGAAGTTTGGATGTGCAAAATTGAGCAATTTTTCTATTTTATATTTTATGATGTAAATGCTCTAATTAGAAAAAGATTCCAAATTTTAGAGGAAAAAAAAAGGGAGCTTCCCTGCTCTAAGAAGGTCCCAAGAATTATAGGTTTATAAAAATTCAACTCAATTAAAAGTTTAAACTATATTTTCAAGAAAAGATGAAGAAGATGTAACTATATCAAATCATCATTGATGATTAATTTTCTATAATGACTCAAGATTTTAATTTTTATAAGTGAGTCTCGGCATTAATTAGTCATCGTGGCCCTTATATGACCACACACAAATTATCAACACCAAAATTAAATTTGAAAATTAGATTTCAACTTCTTTTACTATGTATCACATTACTCAAGGTAAATTAAAATCCATTTAAAAAATATCTTCTTCTTTTTTTTGTAAAATTGTATACATTAACCATGACATTTGATTCTCTATATAAAATTAATCTTGATTTGGTTAGTACTAGACCATCAAGTTATGTATTGAATTCTTTTTTCTTTCTTTTTTTTTTTTTTTTTTTTTTTTTGGCAAGTTATTGAGACTGTTAGGTGATTATATTAGAAATTGAAAAATTAGAATTAGTCATACAATCAATTGAAAAGTAGATGTTAATAAAACCTAAATATAGAAACTTAATTGATAATTTTACATCTCAAAAATTTAGAATAATGGATTTTAAATAAACAATTTATAATTTGATCCTGTAGACAAAACTAATTGATTTTGAGTACTATTAAATCATCAAGTTATGTATTAAATTTATCTTTATTAAGTGGTTATATTATAAAGTGAAAAAAGTGATTTAGTTTGAGTCCAAATTTTATGTTTCAGTTTATATTCTCTACTTTATACCCTACCAAATAAATCAAGTAACGTGGGCATTATTTATTAAACACGGAAGAGTTAAACAAGTCAAGCTCCTCAATCTCAACTCACGTTCCAAACCCAAAAAAAAAAAATCAAAGCACCACAATCAAAATACCCAACCACCACCGGATTCCACCACCAAAGCCACTATTGGAGAAGATGATGAGGGTGATATCACAGCAAAGAACAGAGCTTGCAAGCCTCAATGATCAAGCCGTCCCTATGATTTTTTTTTTCTCTCACACAAACCCATGTGAGATTGTTCTTCACACAAAAACGAGAATCCAAATCTATCCATTACAGATTTGGACTTAAGGGATTTGTAGGTACCTTTGCTTTCTATGATGTATAAAACAAAAGTTAAGTGATGGGCTCCTTTGCTTTGGGTTTTTGGGTTTTTTTTTTTGAAGGTTGATGGGTTTTTGGCCAAGAAGACAACCACATCTGGATAGGGGCAGAGAATTTTCTCTTCACCAGCACTGGCGCTCGTGTTGGAATGTTGTAGGAGCAGAGAATTTTGTTACTGACCACCGTGGGTGGTGGTCAAGTGATTTTTTTTGGGTGTACTGAAATAGGAGTTAGTGGTTGACCAGATTCATCCTCGTCATCTTCTCTAGTAGTGACTTTGGTGGTGGAATTCAGCGGTTGTTGGATATTTTGATGGTGGTGCTGTCAGGCATCAGTTGTGATTATTTATTTATTTATTTATTTTGGTTTTGGAATGTGAGTTGGGAGGCTGAAGAGATTGACTCCGTTTAACCCTTCCTCTTGTCTTTAATATATAATTTACCCATGGCTTGATTTGTTTGGTGGAGCATAGAGTAGAACATATAAATTAAGACAGATAATTTGAACTCGTTTAGTTATACTATTAATTGAAAAAGTAAATCTTAACAAAACATTAAAAATACAAATACTTAAGTTGTTTGCAATCTTACTTATCGAAAAATAAGAAGAATGAATTTTAAATAAACAATTTATGATATAAAAAATTAAATAAATATTATTTAAATAAAAAGACCTCCCTTAAAATTGTTGCGTATCAAGTCAATCTGACTTATTGAACACAAACTCACCCACATGGGGTGAGGTGGACTGGAGACACAATCCCGACTAAGTAGGTTACAAAATTGAACTTTTTTGTGATAAATATTTTAATGAGTAGATGATAACTTCCAATTTATGATAAATAGTAGTAATAATAACAATTTTTAAGTTATTTTTATGAATATCGAGAAAGGAGAATATTGAAAAGAAAAAAGAAAAAAAAAAGTGGTCATGTTAGTGTTACTTGTATATCTTAGCTATTAAATTCATGAGTTCGAATTTGATAAGAAAAGAGTGTAAAATCCATATTTTACACCATCTAATAAAATATTGTCACATCAATTTTTTTACTTAAAACTTAATATATCCTACCACATTTAATAACATCTCAATAAACTCTTAATTTGGTTGAATTTTCAAATGGGTTTTAGAATTTATTGGGTATGGTTGTGCTTATTTTTTAATGTGTGATAAAATAATGTGACATGTTGAGATTGGATAGTCTAAAACTTAGGTTTTACACCACATCCTTATAGAATTTAATCACTAAATTCAATTGTTATATGTGTTAACATAGATATTATATCAATGATAAAATATTTTAATGTATTAAAAAGGGAGCCGAATTTCATAAATAAAAAAATAAAAGAAAGAAGAAGAGAAGGGAGCAAAATTCTATGCTATAGTAGTGAACAAAGCTTCCAAACCTGATAGGGTAGTATACAAGTTAAATGAGAGAACCTGGACTTGGTTGGACCAAGTTAAACACATATGGTTCTGTTATTGGCAATCCAAGGCTGGCAGGTGATGGGGGTCTTCTAATTAAGGAATTCTAAAGGGGAATAGGTTACTGGTTTTGCTAGATCTTTTGGGGTGACAGTCAGTATTTTTGCTGAATTGCTTTAAAGTATGGGCTTACTATTGCCCAAAAGCTTGGAGTTACCTCCCTTTTTGTAGAATTAGATGCAGATGTTGTTGTAATTTTTTTTTTTTCCTAACCCTTTCTTCCAAAATCTAATGTTGTAACACCTCATTGATGATTGCAAGAACCTATTGAAGATTTTCTCAACACAATAGACCTGCACATATTCAGGAATTCTAATTAGTGCGCTAATGCACTTGTTAGATTTGGGACTTCTCAAGAACAAAAGTTTGTTACTTTTATTAACCCACCGTCTATGGTAAAGAATTTGCTAACTTTTGATAAAGTTGAGCTATTTTGTAATAGAATAATTTGCGTTTAATCTATACAATAGTCATTGGTTGAGTGATATTTTTCCCTTCTAGGTTTTAGTTCCCAATTTGAATCTTATCTACATGTTTTAAAATAAATACTATAATTACTACAAATTTTACTATAAATAACTTATAAAACCGACATAACAATGAATGTGATAAATACATATTCAACACATAATAAATAAAGGGTAATACTTGTTGCATATAAACTATTACACAGTTTTACAAACACCCTATTTTTGAATTGAAACTATTTACAAATTCAAAATCTTGATCCGGTTTTAGTTCAAAAATTGGGTGTGTGTAAAACAATGTGTAACAAACACAACCCATAACATAAATATCTTAAGGACAAATTTTGTCTACAAACTTAGTTGTAGCCTAAGACTGCAACTTTTTTTAAAAAAATTAACATTGCTACACATTTTGAAAATCTAACAATTGGATTACAGGTTCCTTACACTCTTAGCACACATGTCAAATTTTGTACTAATCAAATGTTATTTGCTATATAATCCATAAACTTTATTTCTATGCAGAATTTCATACTATAAAAATTTGCAATTTAACAATTGATTAAAAATATAGCTATTGATCTTTGATATTCTGAAAATTTTGCAAGCATAAAGGACATAAGAAGAAAATGTAATCCAATAGTAGATTTATCAAAATTTACATTCAATAAAAAAATATTAAGTAAAGTTGTAATATTAGGCTTAAACTAAATTTGTAGCCAAACGTTATCCATATTGTACCATTTGTGATACATTATGTAAACACGTGTAATAAAATTTGTAGTATAGTCCATATTACTTAAAAAAGGAAAAGAAAAAATACAACATGACTTTTGAATGGAGTTGTGATATGCTTTTATATTAGAATTATTTTCCCTCTTCCTCTTATGTGTGTGTTTGTTTCTCAAAAAAAAAAATAAATAAATAAATGTTAATTACGATATCAGTATTATTGGTATAAAAAAGGTCAAAATCAGCACGCCATGTTGTGTAGGTAGTTAGGGAATCGAAAATTGCATTCATGAGTCATGACCCCTCCTCTACGATGAAGTAATCGTACACTAGTAGAAAAAGCATTATATATTTCCCTCCAAATTCATGCACAAAGCGCAGAGCAGTGTTGAAGGTACCTTAATTAGCTTAAAAACTATGGCTACCAAACCAGGGATCTTGACTGACTGGCCATGGAAGCCTCTTGGGAGCTTTAAGGTATATTAATTGCCCCTCTCATGGATAATCCCTTCATTATAGTATCTGAGGATCACTTTTGATCTATATTAATAACTATTAGGATGCTATGAAAAAAGTTCACCACCATATAAGTTTAGTCTTTATTAGAATGGTTCATTTCTATATGTATATTTGATTTACTCATATGACAACACAAATTGTTTAAACTTGTGTCATATGATGCAGTTTTGATTTCAAATTTTTACTTTATATTTTTTATAAGGGATATGTTAACTTTTAAAATATAAAACAAGAAAATAATTAATAAATTTATATATTATGTTGTTGATGCGACACTAAATACTAATTTGAATTTTTTATAGAAACTGATCACTTACTCTGTGACACCACATACTAGTTAGTTCTTAAATCTTTTTGCTATGAAATTACTGGTAGTTTTAGCTTCTTCTTCTTCTTCTTCTTTTTCAATCATATCCCATCATCTTTGTTCCTTTAATATACATGCTTTTTTTTTTTATAACTTTCTTTTTGGCCTCTGCTTGGGAAGTATGTGATTTTGGTCCCATGGGTGGTTCATAGCACATACTCAATGATAGTCAAGGGAGAAGGCGAAACAGACCTTACCTACTTTCTCACATTTCCGTTCCTTTTGGTGAGGATGATTCACAATCAGATATGGATTTCTATTTCTCGTTACCAAACAGCCAAAGGCAAAAATAGAATTGTAGACAAAAGTATCGAATTCGAGCAAGTTGACAGAGAAAGAAATTGGTCAGTAAAACTCTTGCTTGCTTGCTCTCAAAGGTGCATGTTTCATGGTACATGTTCTTGAGATTCTTTGAGATTGAATAAGGTACTTCTTGAATAAGTGCCTCATTCAATCCCTAAGAATCTCTAGAAATATAATTTTGCATTTATTGGGTCCATTTAGCTAGCATCAGATTATAAACTTGACTTTTATCTTTTTTTTAACTTTTATATATAGTTTTTTAAAACCTTACTTTTTCCTACATTTTTTCACTTTTTCAAAAAAAATTTATAATACAAGTATACTTTAGTACACTTTCAGCAAAAAAATTTACAGTAAAAAGCTAGATAAACTATTCCTAAACAACACATAGTACAAATTAACACATATTTACTCACATTCATTGATATATTATTTTCATTAATATTACACTTTTTTTTTTTTTTTTTGGGTCTATAGGGATGACCAGATATTGTTGAATGGGATCATATTTTATATAGCATACATGACAATCCCTCAGAGTCATAACCTACCCTTGTGGAGAACAAATGGTGTGGTTATCACAAGTTTGCTTCATGCGGGTCCAGTGGAGTTCCTCTACTACTGGTTTCACCGAGCATTACACCATCATTATCTTTACTCTCGTTATCATTCCCACCACCATTCTTCCATTGTCACTGAACCTATTACATGTAAGATAATTTTATTATGCTTGTTCCTCCAACAACAAATAAAGCTGAGTCACTTCATTGGTTTGATGGGAATTTTTATTGAGCTAAGTTTAACATATTTAAAAAAAAAAAAAATGATCCTCTTCATTTACTTAATAATATATGACAGAATATAGATGCAATGGAGTATATAAGCAATTTTATTTGGTTCAAGATTTTAAAAACATTGTAAAATAAGGTATAAAAAAATTAAATAGACATATCTACAAATATTGTACAAATTTGAATATATATATATATATATATATATTAAAGAAAGTTAGGGTTAATAAAATGGCTATATATGTTAAGTTATTTCTTCTATTATATCCAAAGTTTATACCATATTTATGTTATCTTAGTATAATTTTATAAGACTGCTTTATAAAAATATATTTAATGTATCTATATATTCAATTTTTATTTATGTTTACAAGAAAAATATATTACAAGTTAATGAATGAAATGTTTTTTCTAATATATTTCTTCGTTCACCTATCTAACAAAAAACTGAAAACAAAACAAAAAAAATTTGTCGGCGTTGGAAAATACTAGGATTTGGGGAGCTTGGGGTAGCTGAATTTGAGGACAGCTAGGCCTCCTAGAACAGTGAAGGAAGAAAATAAGAGATAGGAAGAACAGAGAGGAAAATGTAGGTAAGGAAAACAATAATCTTTTCTATATCTTTTGTACAACCACTCTACAAGTTTAATACCCTCAATAGCTCAGCAGTAACTAACTTCCAGCTAGCCAATCCAATCCTACTCATCCCTAACTAACTCACTCCATTAACTAACTCTAGTACAATACAATGCTAATGTAGATACACTTCTAATACTAGTATATATACACTGTAGAATAGGTATACAATGCTAGCTAAGTAATTACAATACAGTCTATGACACAGCCACATTGTGTACTTCTAGCAGCACTGACACAGCACCCCCTCATCAGCACCACACACACACCTCATTAGCACCATACGCACCTATCATTAGCACCATACGCATGCAGTTGCATCACAGCAGCCCAGCAGCATTAACATACGACACACACACACACACCACACACTCCTAACAAAAACAATTTTGTGTTCTCCATGTTGCTATAAAAAAAAAAATGGTTTTGTTTCAAGTACTAACAAAACCAAAAGCATCCCTTGTTTCAAAGAAAAGAGGACGGGTTATTTACATTTCATTTGATCGGCGAAAACAAATTGAAAGTTAGGAAATGGTAAGTCTATGATTCTCACTAGCTACCAATTAATCCCTAGACAAATTCCTTTCATTTCATAAACTAAATTTATTCTTAAATCTCGTTTGTAAGATTGGTAAAAATAATTATTTTATTTATTCCTTATAATTTTTCATATAAATTTTTAGTAGTCATTATCCTATATTATATAATTTAAAATATTTTATTTTTAATTCAAAAATATACATACATGAACATTATATATTGCAATAAGATCTAATAATTCACATTTCAGAATAATATAAATAGATAAAAAAATTAAAAATTATATTTAAAATATTTAAAATGTTGATATTTAATGTAAAGAATAAAAAAGTAAAATAATTTCATTGTCTTACATAATGACACACCTTAACAAAAGAAATAATTACACTATTAATAAAAATATTAAATTTGAGAGAAGTTGAATAATTTTTGTATAAATATAATATGAGAAATCTTTAATATGTCTATTGTATATTTAATTATTAAAAAATGTTTCTTTTAAAGTGTAATTTTTTCTCGTATGATAAACAATAATTCTTTTAAAACGTAATTGTTTTTTTTCTTGTACGGTCGAAATTCATTAAAAATTATTTATTTTATCAATTTCTTTTAAGGTTCAAAACATAAAAGGCAAACAGTGTGAGAGGAAAAAAAGCAAGCGTTTCCATCAAATAGAAAAATATACAAAATAAAGAAACATTATTGTCACTATATATTCAAAACTAATTAGAAATTGATAAGTAGAGTTCAAATTCTTTATGTAATCATCTATTGTTCTTCATAAAAATATTTGTATTAGCATCTAACAATTACATAAAAAGCTCTCTAAGATTTAATATTATTTTAAGGCCAAAACTCTAAGGTTTAGCTTTAGGTGAATAAATGTTCACAATATAGTTTTAAAATTGATACAGTTGTTATTACTTCATGTTAACAACAATAATAGAAATTCACTTAAGTTGTAATTGAGATCTATTCAATGACAAATTAAAAATCATTTCATGTGAATTCTAAGTGAAATTTGAATTTGGAAAAAAAAAATTTATTGCAAAAATGAGTTGTTCATGTGTAAAAATCCGTAATAAATACAAATATAATAAATATATGAGAAGTGCTATGTTTACAATATTTTCATAACACTTTCACAAAAAATCATAGATAGTAATTTTTATTGGTTCCAATTTAAACATACTACTGAAATTATTTTTTATCCACTAATAACAACCCGTAACAACTTGCCACTTAAAATTTATTGTAAAAGTGTTATGAAATTATTTTAGATATAGCATTTTTCTGAATATATTATGTTTTGTGATTTTTTCCTAAAAGAATCATTTAATGTTCACAGAATGCCTATTTATATATGTCTTGTATACCTGTTCTACGATTTTTCCCAATATCTCAAAATCCTAATTTTTTTAAATGACATTGCGATTCCTTCCTTTTGATAAAGCCTATGTTTATTTCAGAAAATAAAAATAATATAGATCAATGGTTATTATACACAGTAAAACACGCCATAAATACATGAATGTTTTTAACTGAAATCGTGATTCAATTAAAAACAAGCGTGTGTATGTAAGAGTTATTTCTCAAAATAATAATATGAGCTAACCAATTTGATTAACTAATATGGCAGCTGTGATTCATCCTTTTGCGGAACACATAGTATATTTCATGCTCTTCTCAATACCGATGTTGACCACAGTGTTCACCGGAACTGGTTCCTTAGTATCCTTAACTGGTTATATACTCTATATTGATATCATGAACAACTTGGGTCACTGCAACTTTGAGCTCATTCCAAAGAGGCTCTTCTCCATCTTCCCTCCTTTAAAATATCTCGTGTACACACCTTCGTAAGTCTCTTACTTTTTGTTCTACTTTTGTGAAGCCAATCTCTTGTGCATGCATGTAAGTAACATCTATTGGCCATCTTTCCTTTTACACAATGGCCGTTGCGAGGATTTTGAGACCTATAATCACGGTTTCAAAACATCACCTTAGGTTCTTTTTTTATTGCAGCAGTTTTGAGATCTATAACGGCAGTTTCAAAACGTGGTCCTTTTTTTTTTTTTCTAGTGGCAGAGAAAAAAATGACTTGCTGACAAGAACATGGTGTGTATTTTAATAGTAGTACTACATTTAATTGTATTGAAATGCTAATAACTAATAGCCATGTAGTGACCAAACCGCACCAACCTTTTTTTTTTTTGTTAGACATCACTTGTCCAATACCTAAAGTTTCTTATATTAATTACCCCTATCTTGTCAACTGAAGGGTCGTACTTATCTTTGTTTGTTTTCTAAATTCACCAACTTTTTTTTTTGTTAGACATCACTTGTCATATACCTAAAGTTTCTTATATTAATTACTCCTATCTTGTCAATTGAAGGGTTGTAGTTATCTTTGTTTGTTTTCTAAATATAGTCTGTAAGAGTAAATTGTAATGACTCCTTTCTTCTGTGTAGATCTCAATGGGTTTTTATATGGCATGCAAATAACCTATGAGGTCGCATATATTCCTTCGGCTTCCGAACAATATTCTACAGTATGATCCAATCAGTCCAATTAGAGTTTGCCAACCAATTAAAAAACCCAACAACTCAACTCAACCTCAATTCAATTCAATGACCTTTCAATATGGACAAAAGTCACAAAACTTTATTGGAGAACTTGATCGATTACAAAACAGCTCGATAGACAATTTTGGACACGTGTAGTGTTTGTGTTGGGTCCAAAACTTTGGTATGTGTTGTGTTCATGTCATGTCTAGACACAAACAAATCCTTTCAACATCTCTCTCTCCACCTCCCAAATTTACGGTAAAATTATTTAGTGCAATATGCGTGTTACATCCTCATTTCACATTAGTGGATTTTATTTGTAAATCATGCAAATGAAACACATTTATGTGAGTGGTATGTATAATATATTAGATATATACAAAAGTCTTGTAGCTGAATTGGTACCTCCCTATGCACAAAGTGCTTGGGAATCTAGGGGAAAAAAGTTCGAAGTACGGGATTAGCAACATGTTGTAATTATCTCTCAAAAAATATACTAGATATATAATAATTTCTTATAACTGGGATCAGAGATATTCATGATGGAGATCGTGGTAGTCTATTTTCATGTTGTTTGTTTAACAAAGAGCATTGCACCATATTAGAGGTATTGTCGTTTTACACACCAGTCCACCTTCAGAGACACCCAAACCAACAAACCCAAATCCAATTTCACACATACTTGGGTGTCAACTTGTGGTTGGATTTCAACACTTATACACAGCTTCACCATGGGTACTTGCTAAAAAAAATATTTTAGGTACATCAATCTCAATATGATACTTAAAAAGTATGTTGTGGATTTGGGTTTGTATGTAGTTAGGTGTGTTTCTTAACATTATTCTTTGCGTAGGGGTGGAACTACATCCACCCTTGGTCCCAAGATTTTAGTTTTTCATAATATGTATTATTAAATATTTGGTAGTTTTGGCCCATAAACATTGGAGCTAGCCCCCAACAATGCCAAAGGATCTTCTTAAGTGGTTATAGAGAGAACCTTTTTTTTCCTTGATTTCAATTTTTATCGTAAAATTTGCTCTTATATCTAGGTCTAAATTTTTTGAATCATCTATAGTTATGAAGATGTAATTATTTCCATTATAATTTCTTATTCGCTTTTAGTAGGCTGTTTTGTTAAATTTTCACTATGAAGAACATGATAATAGATGAATTTCATTATATGATTGATTGTTATCTAGCATAACATTAGTAAGAGATAATATGTAATTTAAAAAATCATTTTTCACATGTCTAAAACAAACTGGACAAATTTTGTACACTTATTAGAGTTTGAAAATAATAAATTCTCTCCCCAAAAATATTTATTTAGTGTATATATATACACATGTATCATAAGTATCATAACCATAATGCGGGATCCCAAACAAAATTTTTGGTTCTACCTTTGGTTTTTACACGACTTACACTAATACACACGCATATATATAGACACACACATATGTCATTAGCATAACGTAGGTTCTCAACCAAAAATTCATGGTTTCGCCTCTAGGTTTACACACCCTTGGGAGAAAGAGAAACCTTACAACTGATAGGCATTTGAGTTTTGTTAAAGTTTAGTTAGGTGAAGTTGAGTTGAGTTTTTATTGATTTGAAACTCTTTAATTAACCAGGATTCTATATCAGTAAATAGCAAAGATATGTTCCCTCGATATGTTATCATAATCATTAGTACTATAATTATTATTAAATGAATTAATTTCATGAAATTGTGTATAATATTTGACTCAACAGGTTTCATTCACTACATCACACCCAATTCCGCACCAATTACTCACTTTTCATGCCTATATATGACTATGTCTATGGAACAATGGACAAGTCCACGGATGCTGTATATGAAACTTCACTTGAAAGACCTGAAGAGTCACCAAAAGTGGTACATCTAACCCATCTGACCACATTGGAGTCCATCTATTATCTAAGGCTAGGATTCGCCACCTTGGCCTCCAAGCCCCACACTTCCAAATGGTACTTGTGGTTGATGTGGCCTATGACATCTTGGTCCCTTATCATCACAAGGATCTATGGAAATACGTTTGTTGTAGAGGCAAACACCTTCGAAAAGCTCAAATGGCAGTCTTGGGTGGTTCCAAGATACACTATACAAGTAAAAAAAGGAAAAAACTCTCTTTTTTTTCTTTTAAGTTCTTCGTATCAACCATTTTTGTTGGCTAATACGCAATTTGATTCAGCTTGTTTTTCTCAAACTTCCTATTAAAAAAAATTGTAGTACAAGTTACAATGGCCAAGGGAAGCAATCAATAGCATGGTTGAAAGAGCCATACTAGATGCTGAAATGAAAGGAGTTAAGGTGCTAAGTCTAGGCCTACTAAATCAGGCAAGCAAATTCAAGTATTTATTTGCATATGTCAAATGTATAAGATATCTTCTTCTCAAACTCATAAGTGCATGCATGCATTTGTGTTCTCACAGAAACCACATGGACCCTAATGTAAATTTTGCAGGGTGAGGAACTCAATAGGAATGGTGAGCTTTACATCCGAAGGTACCCTCAGCTGAAACTAAATCTGGTGGATGGAAGTAGTTTAGTAGTGGCTGTTGTTCTAAATAGCATTCCAAAAGGAACAACCGAAGTGCTCCTTAGAGGCAAACTTACTAAGGTTGCTTATGCCATTGCCAATACTCTATGTGAAAGGGATATAAAGGTTCGTTTTAATTGAAAAATCCTTACTCATTATAAAGCTTGGGTTGACTAGAGGAAGGCCTACATTGCAATGTTTATATTTTTATTTGTTGAAGGCCAAGAAAATTTGGAAAGTGCACCAACCTATTTATCTGTTGAATACCAACTGTTAAGGAAAGTACACCAACCAAATTGGAAAAGTATGACCCGATCGAGCGATCAGAAAAATCAAATGGAAAAGGAAGGAAACATTTTAATAATAAATTCTAATTAAACAAATGTGGGGATTATGTTCCCAACATGTGTATATAAACAAAGCACAGCAGAAAGATTAAAGATAAGAGACTCTATGGATATAGAGAGCATGTTTGTCATAAAATTATTTGAATTTTTAGCTTTTTTTTTTTTTACTATTCATGAGTTTTATTATTATTTTTGGTATTATTCATAGGTTTCATTGTATTATTCAACTGACTTTTAACTTTTTTTTTTTACACTTTTACCAAAAAGTTTTCTATTTTAACTAAATAAACTATTCCCAAATGAACTCATAATGTTTCTTGGCTGAACCTCTTAAAATTTGTGTTCCATTTTCTTTTATTTGTCTCTCTATCTTGAATTTTTTACATTATATTTATGTTGTTTATCTTTTTTTTTAATATATATATATATAAAAGAGAAAAAGGAGAAGATCATTGAAACCCACATTTAGCTTAAACAAGCCCACTTTTTTTTTTCTTTTTGTGACTAAGATGGGGTCAAAGGCTCAAAGATTACCTAACTAATCCCTCGGACATGTATAGCTTACCATCCCACATCGAATAATTACTAAGAGAAATCCTTTAAACAAATTTGTTTTCTTTAATATATAAATCCTTTCAAATATTCATATTCATACATAGGGATAACAATATATAGCATGCATTGCAGACCGTTATATTTGCAGTCAATATGTAGGGTAAAAGGAAAAATTATTCAATATTTTATATACTATTTTCTCTCATATTAATTGTGAACCATTTTATAAATATTTCTGTCAAACTCCATATTAATTATTTTCGAAGAGAAGATGTTGTTATCTGAGTTTTTTATTAATTATTTGGGAAAACTTGCTATAGCTATCTATGCTTTTTCATCCCATCTGTAATAAATAATTAAATAAAATTGTATCAGGTGGCAACATTATACAAGGACGAGTATGAGAAGCTTCACTTTAGGCTTACCACCAAGTTGAAAAGTAACTTAATACTTTCAACAAGTTATGCTCAGAAGGTAAAATTTGCAACCATTTCATGACTTCTTGTGACAACAACCTGTTGTCCTTTAATCATTTTGGATTTAAGAAAGAAAAAGTAGGCTTTTGTTATGAGTAATGAGTAGTATTATTGTGCCGGTTAAAATTGATCCTTTTTTTTTCATGGTTGATGTATAGTGAATTAGTGATCCACGTATAATATTGAGACATTATTAAAAATGCACTTTGTACAGCAAATACAGTTTACTGAAAAAAAAAACACACACACACACAAAAGGAACTAATAATTTAGAATGCTTTGAAATGACATAACGAGTTTTGCAGACATGGTTAGTAGGAGATGGATGGACCGAAGAGGAACAACTGAAGGCATCAAAAGGAACATTATTCATTCCTTTTTCTCAATTCCCACCAAAGAAAATGAGCAAAGATTGTTTCTATCATTGCACACCAGCAATGATCGCTCCCAAATCTTTTACGAACATTCACTCTTGTGAGGTTAGCAATGAACTAACATTTTCTTTTCCTTTACTATTAGTGAATTGACACTAATATTTATTTGCGAACACATCAAAATCTTTGTATCTAAACAACATCACAAAACATTTTTCATTTTACCTTTTGGTTTGTTGAAATGTTTCATTATGGAACAGAATTGGCTATCAAGAAGAGTGATGAGTGCTTGGCGTATTGCTGGGATATTGCATGGTTTAGAAGGATGGAATGTGCACGAGTGTGGGGACTCCATGTTCAACATCGAGGAGATATGGCAAGCAAGTCTCCGACACGGTTTCCGGCCATTAACGATGCCGAACTGATCATGCTTTGAGCTTGCTCTAATATAAATAAGAGTGTATATCTATTTGTTTAAAAAGATTTTTGAGAAGATAGATTTGACACTATATTATAATTCTACAATAAATGCTAGATGAAATATTATCTATGTCATTATCTAAATGATGATTTATCCTAATTGACCATGTATCTGAAACTGTATTTTATTTCTGTGACTTTATTTTATGAATTTATGGGGTTTGAATAATTGTGGACACAGTCATGACGTTGGTATGTATTATGAGGTATTTTTGACTCTTTTGAGAGACGATGGAAAGAGTAAGGTCTGGGTGGGTCCATTTCGCTTTCACTAATGCCTTTTTTAATTTGACCCTAAAAAGTGTAGCTAGCCCAACTCAAACAGACCTATTGCCCCAATCCAAGCTCAAATTCTCCTAAGCTGGGCTTTTGTAAGTACATGTATGTCTAACACTGATTCTCTCTCTATATATACTCTACTTAAGGTTTATTGTAATTCAATGAATTGAGATTATAGTGAAAATGTAGCTGTCAAAATTTTCTTTTTGTAACTATAAGTCGTTAAACCGAATCACATAAACTTTGTATTCTCTGTCTTCTCTCTATACTCTCTTTCTTCACTCTCAAATATATATATATATATATATATATCATTGGTATTAGAAAGGGAGGGATCCCTTATTAAAGAGTTTAGCATATAGTGGATCATTTTGCTCGGTCCTTTGTCTTGAGGGGAGAAGCCTATTATGCAAATGGATATCTGTCTTCTCAGTCACTGACAAGACAGTATCCGTTCATTTAGCTATCAATCTGAACTTTATATGGTTGGATTTTCTAAAATATCCAGCAGGTCTGATTTGATATTTTACTGGATCTACCCTTCTACTTCTACTTCTTAATGGGTACTGCAAATTTTTTTTTTTTTTGATAAGTACTATAAAATATTTCATATTACATTAAAACACTTCAAAGTAAATAAATTTGAAGCGTAAGATTATTTTTCAGTTGTTTCGGCCAATGTTCTTTCCAAACAATTCTAAAATATTATTCATCCAGATTGAAATGAATGATCAAATTTTACTATTTTATCAATAATTTAAATACATTGCAAAATATAATTTATTAGTCATTTCAAAATAATTGGACAGGATTATAGAAACTCGACCATGGAATTACCTATATACACTTTCTTAATCCTAACAGCAACAATCTATGCCTATTCAGATGCCGTAAGCAATTATCAAATAAGTAAATTGCTAAAGGAAAACAAACTAAATGAATGAATTAATATGCAATACATTATTGAGGGGATGCTGTTACATAATAAGAAACAAACCTATAAAATATGCCTTGAGTTTTCACCCAAAACCAAGGAAATTTCAAGATTGATCAGAGGATTAAATATTTTCCCGAGAAAAAAGTCCAATACTGAAAGAAACTGGGGGAGCAGACCTAGATTAGGCTGACGATGATTTACAAGACAGACCTGATTTCTACAAAGTGGGCAAGTAGAGTTGGACTCCAACCATACGTCAATGCAATTAACATGGAAGCAATGGTTGCATTTGGGCAATTTTCGGAACCTTTCGCCGTCCACGACTTCATGAAGGCACACCACACAGTATAAGATGTCCTTGTTGCCAGAAGAACTGTGGTGGAAGGTGAACATAGGGAGGCGATGATGGTTGTGCCAGAAATTCTTTGAGCAAAAATGGATGGTGAAGAAGATGAATAATATTGTGATGATGATGACTATGATATGCTTGCAACATGTTGTAGTCAATGTGGTGACTATGGAATTGGCTATTTTGACCATCAACTCTAAATAATACTCTTTCATTTGTTTTCTACCAAACTTTCAATGTTCTCTTTCTATCTATCTCTCTCTCTCACAGACTCACGCACATGGATGATGAAACTATGGAAGATGGGGATGATATATATGCCTATTATTTTAATGTAGCAAGAACTGAGTCGTCAAGTTTATTAAATTTTGTTATGTACTTATATAATAGTAGCTTCCAACAAATCACGAAGGTAGGTAAGGGTGGAGTCCCAATTTTCATACTATGCGCCAAACATGGGCATGTGGAGAACTAGTAAATTATTTTTTGCTCTTGTAACTGACTCCCTATCATAGCGTATAGACTCTATGGTCACACATCATGCAAGAAAAGATTCATATATTTGATGTATGAGATACGTTCTTCAATTAACAAGATGTATACGTTTTGTTTTGTTTTTTTTGGAGAATCTAATCTAAAATATTTTCACTGTTTACTAAAATTTTTATGGTAAATTTAATATAAGGGTCTTTAAAATCCTATTTGTTTATTATGAAATGAGAATATTGGATTAATTTAATCATGTCATCAACTATTCAATAAATATTACAGGGAATCACGGTGGAGTTTTGACACTTTGTGCATCTTTCCCTCTAAATTATTAAATAACTAATTAAAGATATTACGGGTATATTTTTAAAAAATAACTAGTCGCAAACTCACACAATGTGTAAGAATATATAATTATTATGATATGTAGTATATTGTATAATTTATTATCTAAAAGTTATTGTAGATAATTTGTTTTCCCTAAAAATTAAACAATTTATAAAAATAATTTCTATCTTTCTATCTTTTACACACACATAGAGGGTAATCACCTTCTTGTGTAGGAAAAATATGGATTGAACTAAGAATTTTTATATGGATTGAAAAATAAAAATTTATATGGATTAACATCTCTCTGATAAAACCTCAACACCTTTGATGAACTTTCAACACAAGGCGCTGCCTCTCACTTTGTTGGTGATGTTCAGACCAATTTTGTTCGTGCGTTCTTCTCAACCATTGCAAGCTTAGCTCAAAAAGGTTGAAGGTCGAAAGTTATAAAATTTCAAAGTGGAAGAGCCAGTTGCATTTGAGATTAGAAAAAAAGAGTAGTATCGTTGAGTAAAATCAAAAAGTTGAAAAGATGGGAAAGTGTTAAATGATTCTAAGAAGAAGAAGATATATGAGGATGGTTCATGGTTGAATTCATCAAGTTAGTTTTGATTTCTCGGAGAGGAAGAGATAAAAAAGAAAGTAATAGAATAGGAGAATGGCTAAACAACGAGTGAGTTAGATTTAATGTGGAAAAGAGATACAAGTAACTAGGGATATTATGTAATTAATTGGTATCCAAATATATATAAGTCAACTAGGCAATTCAAGAAACGTTAGCTAATTGTGTTGTTGGGTAGATGAGGAGTCCAAAATCCAGATGCAAAACATTTTGGCTTTCTTTAAAATGGATTAGATTGGACTGAAATAGACCGAATAGACCAAAGTGGATTGAAATGAATCAGGCCGAAATGAATCGAAATAGGCCGAAGTGAGCAAATAAAAATGTCTGTCCTCATCTGAATTTTTTTAAACAGTTCTATGAGAATATTATTGCTCTTTTTTCCCCTTAATTTTTTAGTAGAACCAAATTTTGTTGGGGGTAAATATAACAATTTAAGCTACAATGAAAAGTGAACCCGATCCTATGCTAGCTAGAATGGCCAGACCTATACCTAATTAACATTACAACCTACCAAAGAGTAAAAAAAAAAAAAGGGACAAGAAGATTAAAACACAATACATGCACAAGCTCAAAGTCAAAAGTGAAACAAAACCACCAACCAAACGTGCTTTGGCAATTTTCTTATTTTGGGGCGTAATCATCCACCCACTTTCAGAACTAATTTGTCTAATTTGTCACAATTGTGACTACTCTAGCGCGCTGCTGATGCTCTTTCCTCAAGTACAAGCATAAAATAGTTGCATGATGTGTAAGTGGCACAAACTGATTTGACAATTTAGCATACACGTCACAAAGGAGAAACCTTGACATAACTAATTGGCTATCAGTTCATTTTCGCAAGATAAAATAGTCAAAAAGTTTTAAAAAACTGACAATGATCTATTGGGATTGATTAAATAGCTACGAAACGAAACCCAGTGGTATTTTTGCATGAAGATGTTGAAATAGCTAGTAAAGAATATATATATATATATATATATTGGTCGAGGTGGATTTGCCAAAACGAGACAAAGATGTTTAGCCATACTATCTTCTTGTCGCATTTTAACAGCATTTTTAATAGACTCTCTAGAATCTTCTGTGAGATATGAATCTCACCAACCACGAAAAGAACCAGAAAAACCAGTAACAAGCATATCAACAATATCAGGTTGAGTAAAATTATGACCATTAGCATAAGCAATTCCAACCATGGACATATGACTCATTTTATTAATGATTTCTTATTCAGAAAAACCATCAATATTCCATTCATACATTTTATCAGTAGAAACAGAGAATTGAGTTTGAAAAGATCTTTCTTTAAACTGCATATCAGGAGTAGGTTTAGAATACCAATTTTTAGTAAAAGATATAGGATTGGGTTTTCCAACAAATCTTTTAATTTCTGGTAATTTATCTTCAAAAATATTTTCAACAGGAGTAGAGGATAATGATTCAGAATATGTAGTATTTTCAAGGACTGGTTCTATATCATTCTTTGAAATAGCACGAGCAGTACTGGTAGAAGTACTCTCGGTTTTTACTTTCAAATCAGCAAGCATTTTTTCAACAGCCTCAAGAGTTTTTGTCTGAGGGGTTTTGAAAATCATATTTTCTCTTTGACTAGGTAAACTAATCAAAGGCTCCTCAGGTTTTGAAATAGAAACCTTTTCAACAGATTTTGAAGTAGTTGTTTTTTCTTTGAGTTTTTCTTCAATACGATCAAGCTGTTGCCCGATAATATGTAAAGATTCATTAGTAAAATTGTTTTGTTCAATAATGCTAACAACAGGAGTAGCATCATCAGCAATTTTGAAAGGACAGGCCTTCATCTCAACTTTATTACAAGTTACCACAAAAGTATTAAGTGGAGGATGAGTGGCCCTAACAGTAGAAGCATCAGCTTTAACAAAAGTCTGCTTTTTTATCACATTCAAATATTGTTTGGAAATCTCATCTTTTGAGACATAATGATTTTCTAAAAAGTCGAAAAACAAAATATGGCTATTCAACTCTTTCATTTTTTTCAAACCATTTTCTTTTAATACGGTCTTTTTTAGACTGAGCAAAAGTATCTTAATAATAATGCCTATTAGCTTTATGTTTCTTAGAAGCAAATTCATCATATAGAGATTGTAAATCAATTTCAAAATCAGCATTTAAAACGTTTATGAGTCTGAATTTATTAGTTTCAAAATCATTAACAGATGGAGCAACAGAATCAAAGTCTTCGTCTTCATCATTAACATTTTTAACAAAAGAAGAAGAAGATTCATTTTTTGTAGAATAAAAAGGGGTACTAACTTGAGAGTTAGTAGAAATACCTTTTAACTTCAAATTTTCAATATTTTTTTGCAACATTTCATCAACATCTTTGTCTCTTTTTGAGAGACTTTCAAATCCAGCAAAGGAATTCCTTCCTTCGTTGATCTTTAAAGCAAGAGTATTTTGAAAACTTATTTTAACAGTTCCATCAACAAGTTGTTGGATATTAGTTAAATCAAGTTCATCAAAAACAAGTTTAGCAACTGGAGTTTCTTGCTGCAAATACCATTGATTAGGGACCTTAACATCATTCCAATTAATCATTTTTGGAACTTGGATCTTAGCATCAGGGGTAGAGCAAGTGATTAACATAGTTTTACCAATAGGTTCTCTATGAGTCCTAGCTTTAGGATTCAACTGAGTACCTAACAATCTGTAATAGATGCGGTAGATGAAAGCAAAAGATTTACTACCTTCATCCATAACATACCCAAATGTCAAAATATTTAAGGTTAAAGCTTTAATAATATTGGGATCATCCAAAGCAAGAGTAAGATCAGGATAACAATTAAAGTAAACAGGACCATCATACATAGAAGCAGTAATCATACCAAGAATACTATCAGAAAATATTTTAAATCTAGCATCACGCAAACACATGAGAACAGAAGCATTAATACCCTTTCAAGTAAGTGGTTTAATAGCAACTTGCACCATACCAATATGCAAATAACTAAACATCTTTTTAGCAAGAAAATCTTGAATATTTTTCTTTGAAAACAAGCAACATTTTTCATAGTGTTTTGAAATAGAAAATATTTGTTCAACAGTTCCAACTTTATAGGCAGTAAGAGAATCAACCCAAGTAGTATGATAAACAGTCTTAGTTTCAACTTTAGGTATATTCCATTTCTGGAAATGAGGAAGCTCATGCTCTTCAACATAGTGATCTTCTTCATTCACAATATCAGGAGGACAACTAGTCCTGGAGCTAAAAGTGGAATTGGATCTCCACAATCTATCCATATTCATCCTAATTTTAACACTCAATTATCATGTTTTTCTCACAATCGTTGCATTTCATAACACATACCCCAACCAACCATATACCTCTCATGCCCTAAATGCCCTCTCTTGGCTCAAACGAGCCTTACTGTTCAGTTCTCGGGATTCACTTTACGACTGAGGTGGCACCAACGACAGAAAGAAGGGATCACAACAATAGAGTACCAAAGGTTCAGACAGACACGGATAAACAGTAGAAACACAACAACACTATCACCAGCCAGAGAACGAAGATGACTCTGATACCATAAAGGGGGAAGGGACGCAGCGCAGAAGGCGGAAGCACAGATATAATAACAGAAATGGATAGTGAAACTAAGGTTATCAAAATAAAGTGGTAGAACCAGCCAAGTAGTTTATATCAAAATAATTCAAAGTAAATGAAAGCTTTTAGATCCGTCCGTTATGGCAGTAATCTATCCAAGATGGCAGAAGCAACAACAATATAAGAAAGAGTAATATCTGAAAATACTTGTTTATTGAAAATATGAACAATAAACTTACAATAGTAGTGGTCTTAACCCAGGTTGAGAAATATGGATAGAGTTATAGGTTACAGGGTTATAGGTTACAGTAAACAGGGAAGCAGGGATTCTCTCTTAACAGTGATCTCTCTAGAAGGGAGAAATGGGAGAGGAGAGTTTTTCAGAAAAATAAGTTATGTTGAAAGTAAGTTATGCTTAACAAAAGGGACAACCCCCCCCCCCCCCCTTTAAATAGGCAAAACCCAAATGAACAGTAGACAATGAATAGTAATAGTGAATAGTGAACAGTAAATAGTAACATGTCACTTTTATATCAATTTGTCTCTTAAAGCATGTGGATGAATCCAAATATTGCCAAGAGATAATGGTTAGCATAATGAAGGGACCAAAAGTAGGAATATCATCATTAGGGGTAAAGCAATAGTAATGGCTTTATCAGTCTGAAATATTGGGCTTTATCAGTCTGAAATATTGCAGTATTTTGGCCGTTGTGCAGGCCAGACAAATAGGAGCATCAATCTTCCGCCAAATCAGGATCTTCATCATCTTCATCATGACCAAACCACTCCTAATTATATGGATAATAAGGACTTTTTGTGGCAGGTGTGTCAGAACACTGTCCTTCAGAAGATAATTTCTCTCTAGCCATCATTTGCAGGAGAGAATACATTGCATCAGGATCCTTTCGGATATCATCTAAAAAAGAAGCCATTTTCTTTTTAGGCTTAACAAGTGCTACAATGGTTGTATCAAAGGAAGAAGTAGGGGCATTTGCTAACTGGGCAGGAGTAGAATTTACAGCTACAGGCAAAGTAGTAGCAGAGGATGGGATTTCTCTGAAAACATTATTAACTACTTTGTGAGCATGAAATTTGGCCCACCGTTTAACATACCAACATCTTTTGAGCACATCTCCTTCTTTAACATATTGCCATTTTAAGATCCAGGGAACCTTATATTTTTTAACAAAATGGATTACAAGGGAGAATTTTGCATCATAAGCACTTACTCTATTAGTGCTGGTAAAATGCGACAAGGCCTCCCTAAGTTGCTCAAGAAATATTTCTGGAATAGAACCAAATTGAGCCCACCACCGGATGAACCATAGTGGCAATTTTGAATTAAACTCTTTACCAAAATTAACAAACCAGGAATAAGACATGATATCATTTTGGTGAAGCATAAACCTAAACCAAGCAGTGAGATAGTCATCGTAACAATAAGGGACCAAAGAATCCGGTAACATTTTTGGGGTAATAAGGTTGGAACCTTACATTTCTTCAAAAATAAAGCCTTCAATAGTAACACTGTGATAAATTACTTTAGTAGTATTAACTCTGTCAATAATAGGTCTAATCTTGATAGATTTTTCATGACAGAGAATATCAGAATAGTATCGTACATCCTTATCATGGTGTTCAGGGATCCAATTAAATTTTGTGGAGAAATAAGCAGAAGCTAGTCTGAAAGGATCAGAAATATGAGCTCTATTTTTCTCAATATAGAACAAGTTTTGGTCAATGGGTTTTTTAACATACTCAGAAGTATAAAGGGTACTGGGGAAAGCATTTGTCCTAACAAGTTGATTGGGACTGGAATAAGGATCATAGGTATTGGCTAACACAGTGGAGTAGTTTGGTTTATGTATGGTACCTAAAGGAGTGAAGTGACTAGTAATCTCCAGAGGAGTAATAGGTTCAATTTTTGCAATTGGTTTAGTAGCAAAGGATTTGTTATTTGGCCTTCTACTTGCCATGATAATTCTGCAAGAATTCACTGGTGAGAAAATCAGGGATTGAATTTTGAGATCCTTAAATATATTCAATATCAAAATCAAAAACACTTAAAATAGCATACCATCTGGCAAAGATGTGTTTTGAAGCAATATTCTCAACATCTTTTTCAATAACATACTTAACACTTTTACAATCAATACGTAACAAAAACTTTTGGTTTAACAAATCACTTTGGAATTTTGAAATACATAATACTATAGACAAAATCTCTTTTTTAATAGTAATATAATTTAGCTGTGCAGTATTCCAGATTCCAAAATGAAAGCGAACAATTTGTTCAAGCGAATCTGGGGAAACACGTTGTTTCAGAATACCTCCATAGCCAATATCAGAGGTGTCAGTTTCAACAATTTTGAAAGTATTGATGGTAGGAATACCAAGACACAGAAGTGTCTTAACATGAGTTTTAATCTGTTTAACAAGAGAAGTATGAATATCAGTCCAGGGTGGAGGATTATTTTGTAGACGATCAAAGAGGGGTTTACATTGTTTCCTCAAATCCTTGTAGAAGTCAACAACATAATTTAGTGAACCAAGAAATCGCTAAAGTTGCGTTTTGTCAGTAATAACATCAGGGAATTTATCAGCAAATTGAATGGCTCTGTCAATGAGACAAATTTGTCCTTGAGAGATGTCATATCCAAGAAAACGAACTTTCGTTTGGAATAGTTTGATTTTCTTAGCGGAAACAACAAGACCATTTCTTTTGATGGTATCTAGAAATGAGTACAAATGTTTCCAATGTTCATCAATAAAATTAGAGAAGACAAGAACATCATCAATGTAAAAAATGGTGAAATAATTGAACAAATTAAAGATATTATTCATAATATTTAAGAATTCACTGGGGGCATTCTTAAGACCAAAAGGCATAACATTCCACTCATAATGACCAAAAGGAGTGGTAAAAGCAGTCTTATACCTATCACTTTCACTGAGCTGGATTTGCCAAAACCCATATTTCATATCAAACTTAGAGAACACCACAGCCTCACTCAATCTATGGACCAAGTCATTCTTATTAGGAATAGGATACCGGATCCATTCTAAAACCTTGTTCAGGGGTTTGTAATTAATGACAAGGCAAGGGGTACCTCTCTCAATCTCAACATTCTTCTGGACATAAAAGGCAGAACATGACCAAAGGGACTTGCTATTCCTTATCAATTTCTTTTTCAATAGATCATGAATTTCATTTTTGCAAAATTCAACAATTTCAGCATTCATTTGAATAGGGCAAGCTTTGGTAGGAATATGTTTTTCATCAAAATCTTTAACATAAGGCAAATCAACAATATGTTTTTTTCTATGCCAAAAAGCATTAGGAACATCAGAACTAAAACATGAAGTTAAAAATATTAAAAATAATAACAGTAATCTTAAACAAGAACTGTTAACATTAAAATTTGATAAAAACCTTGATAAAAATGTTAATTCTGATAATGAACAAGATGAGCACAAGAATGGAAATGATCCCAGTCAACAGGCTTTTCTTTCTAGTAAAGGTATTATTGATGATTCTTCTATTGTTAATGATTGTTCTAGCACTACTCCTAATCTTGCTCTTGTTAGGAAATCTCTTCCTCCTAAATGGCTTACTAAAATAAAAATTGTTGTTTCACCTGATTATCATTTCAATGTTATTGCTATGATTGACTCTGGTGCTGATATGAACTGTATTCAAAAGGGATTAATTCCCACAAGATATTTTGAAAAATCTACTAAATCTCTTGTTTCTGCTAATGGTACTAAAATTAAAATTAGATATGAATTGTCCAATGCTCATGTTTGCCATGATAATGTTTGTTTTAAAATTCCTGTTATCCTTGTTAAAAACATGACTGATAAGGTGAACCTTGGTTTGCCTTTCATAAATTCTTTGTATCCTTTTCTTGTTAAAAATGATGGTATTACTACTGATCATTTTGGACAAAAAGTAAAATTTAAATTTGCTTCAAAACTTGAAGTTGAAATTGATAAAACTTTCAGATTAATTCATGCTAAAGATAAACATCTTAGCTTCCTTAAACAAGAAGTTAGATATAAGAAAATTATTGAACAACTTTTTGACAAATTATTGCTTTCAGAAATTGAAAACTTTCAGAAAATATTAACTTTTCAATAAACAAGTATTTTCAGATATTACTCTTTCTTATATTGTTGTTGCTTCTGACATCTTGGACGGATTACCGCCATAATGGATGGATCTAAAAACTTTCATTTATTTTGAATTATTTTGATATAAACTGCTTGGCTAGTTCTACCGCCTTATCTTACAAAAAGTCCTTATGGATGAAGGTAGTAAACCTTTTGTTTTGATCTACCGCATCTATTACAGATTGTTAGGTACTCAGTTGAACCCTAAACGCCCTAAAATCCACAATGAATATGGTACAAAATAATTTGAACAAACACCAATTAAAATTAGGATGAATATGGATAGATTGTGGAGATCCATATTCACTATCCATTTCTGATATTTGTCTCTTAAAGCATGTGGATGAATCCAAATATTGCCAAAAGATAATGGTCAGCGTAATGAAGGGACCAATATATATATATATATATTGTGCAAGTTTTAGGTACAGTATTTAAATGCAATTCGTTAGATTCCCCTCTTAAGATTCTGTCATGTGAATTTTTTCTAATAAGATGAAACTTTATTTTTTAAGTATCCACATGTCAGAATCTTTAATAAAAAACATAAGGAACTACACCTAAGGTATTATACCTAAATTTTGTCCATATATAATTAGACTTGTTACAGGAGAGTTATGGCTTATTTGGAAGTTTAGAAATGGAAGTTTAGAAAGGGAAGAGAGTAGAAGGGGAGTAAATGGGAGGAGAGTAGTGAGGAAGAGAGTAGAGGGGAATGATTTCGCTCCACCTTATTTAGATGTTTTTAAAATTAGTAAGGAGGAAGGGAGTAATTAGCCCTTCTTCTTGTTTTGATGTTTTAAAAAATAAGATGGAGAGGAGAGAAAATGATTAAAATAGACAAATTTACCCCTATTTGAAAATGGACTTGCAACATTAATTTATGATTAATTTGTTAGAAATTGTAAATTAGAGAATTTACTTGGACAATAATTGATCTACTCTACTCTCCCTTCAAATCTCTCCAATTTGGAGGAATTAAAAATAAAGGGTTAGAGGGAATTGAAACCCCTCCTAACCCCCTCCCCTTCCTTCCTTACAAAACTTCCAAACTAGATAATTAGATTACTCTCTTTCCCTCTACTCCACTCCCCCTCCTTTTTTAAACATCCAAACACGCCATTAAACATCTTAATGATGTGAATGCCACACAACCAATCTACCAGAAAGAGGTTACCGCGCATGGCTTCTACTATATACTTGTTTGAGGGAGCAGAAACAGGTGCACTTACTTGCACAATTGTTAATTCTTCATCGTTTTCGTGCGCACAACCCATAGCCGAAAAAGCTCTAAATTAGAAGGTTTTTTTTTTTTTTAATGATTCAAGTCTGTTTCAGGACTCTTATATCCAAAAACTGTAAAAAAAATTCTGTACCAATTTGACATGTAAAAGGAAAGCCCTTAATTTTATAAATGCTATAGGGCCAAAGTTTGTTTTCACAAATAACCGAAATTCAATTTCATAATTTTATCTTCAATTCTTGTAACCTTACATAAAGTTCTTCTGAATGAACCTATAAACCCTTTAAATTGTTTGATTGAACCAAGGTATTGTTGTCGTCCCCTCAGCCAATTCAATTTCAATTTTATATATATATATATATATATATATAAGGGGGACATTCTTAGCATTGTTTTTGTTTTCAATAAGAGCATTAGCCAGCTCAATCGGTGGGAACCTCAAAGCTATCTAGGACAGGAGCAAAGATGAAATTATCTCAATCCACACGCACACACATACACACAATAATTGCTGAACCTACAGAACTATTTACCGTGCAAAACATTCAAAATTTCAATCATAATACAAAAAATTGCTATACACAATTTATTGATTGCACTTAATGTTTTTCTGATCAAAGGGAAAAAAGAAAATGAAATTTCAAATCATTTAAATGTATGTAGAGAAGAAACAACAAAGCAACCATGTATATACAACAAAGTCTCACTCTTTTTTGCTAGGGCAAAGTCCCACTCTATTAAAGATTAACATGCAAAATAAAAAATTGAATAACAAATATGTAGGAAAGCCTTCCAGTTACTGTATAGTTGGTCTCGATAAGTTTAATGAAAACAGCTTCACCTGATGCAGATAGTCAATGGTTTTCCCCTGTCCCTCATTGCTTATAAGCACAGGCTTTTTTAGCAATGAAGGGCATGAACACCAAGGAAATGCAACTGCTCCGAGTAAACAAGAGTAAGAACCCAACATAAGAGTGAGAAAGTTGACATCAACAAAAGGGGAGAGAGAGACATGCAAAGAGCAGAGGGGCAGACGATCATCCAGATAGAGAGAAAAGGCAAGACAAAGGGTTTGACATGCTTGAGGCTTGCATGGGAAAACATAGGCTTCACATACATGCCCTACTCAACCCTCTTCACTTTATCTTTTCTTTCTACAGTTTTTATCCTGATGGAATGCAAGTTGTAGACTAGAAAAATCAACCAAAGACCTTTATGTATGTATGTGAAACACCTAAGGCATGTTGTATAGACATGACCATTTCAACTGAAAGTGATTCTGAATGTAAAAATAATAATGGAAAAAATAAGAACGTACATCAGTAGGGCATGACATGCAGGCAGCACTTAGTAATGCGATGATAAACTGCATTGGGAGCCAACACATCAAGTGTAGCATCTAAGTGACCACTCTCATCATCTTCCTTATGTGCTTGAACTCGCCCATCATTCATTTGAATGGACATTTTTCCAAAAACAGAAAATAGCTTCTGAGCTTCATGGGTGCTAATCTGGCTTAAACACTTGTATTTCAGCTGGTTAGGTCTACCTGCGTCATGAAGAAACCTTATCCTATATAAAAAATATTCAATTATACATGATAAATTAGCATTATTACAACTAGTTCTTTATAGATTCTTGTCTTTTCATGTTACTGTACTCTAAACACAATCTTAAGTACTTGCTTGACAGAAACAAAATAAGAACAGTAGTTCTTGAAAGGAAGAGAGAGATCCACAATATGTAAATTTATTAATCCTCAATGGACAAAACTTAGGTGCTGTACATTAGATTCCCCAAATTAAAATCAAACAAATAGTTGCATTGACCAATAAAGCACAATGTAATTTTTTCCAAGAACAATAAATTCAACGCAACTGTGTTTTAACAAAATTGGGTACTTAATGTGCTACACCTAAACAACTATACCTAAGTTTTACCCATCCTCAACATATGCTAACAAGTTTCAGTTTATGACAAAGTTACTTCAATTAAATCAATAATTTAAGTTACCTTTCAATTATGCAACCACAATGGCTCCAAAGAGAAGAGTTTCTCACTGCGGTTGTGACCACCAGAAGTCCCAGGTGGAGGAGCATGCACAGTAATTGGAAGAACCCACTCACTTTTGTCTCTTCCCTCTATCAGAAGTGGGTGCTCATATCTGAAGTCAGAAAATCCAAAGATTATTGGGATTCTCAACAACTACTGCAATAGCATATAGTTGGGTACAATTAAAATCTCTAACTGCAAAGCATGGTTATAAACTAAAATAGAACAGCAAAAGCCCTAGCATTGAACTAGTCCGCAACTTCTAGTAAATTGATTTAACTTGTCTCCTCAAGTCATACCTATGAGCACAAGTCAATGAAGAACATAGTTAGACGCATGGCATACCTTATCATCTAATGTCGTTTCTTCATTTAAAGAACTAGTTTTATATATATATATATATATATATAAAACTAAAAAAAATTCATTAATAAAATAAGAACAGAGGGGTGGAGCTGGGGAGTATACAAAGGGACACCCTAATAGAGAAAAGAGCTACAATGAAAGTCATCTAAAGTAAAATTTGTCCAAAAAACTACAAGATCTGAAGCAGAAGATGGTCTGTCTCAGTTTGCTCCTACTCAATAAAAAATTCCCAAGAACTGAGACTTCAGCTGACTTATCAAACGTTCTATACCTTTGAAACTACATATATTCCTTTTCTCTCCATAAAGTCCACATCAAACACAAAGGAGTAGCCCCCCAAATTTCAGAATGTGCCATTTTGCTACATAAAGAACTAGCTGCCAAAGAAAACTGCCACAATATTTCCCTGACATTATTGATATTTATTGGTGCCATGTGTAAAGGCTATGGAGAATTGGTCGATCATCTTCTTCTCCACTGTCCCATAGCATACAAATTGTGGACAATGGTGTAGAGTTTGTTTTGTATTATATGGGTTATACTGCAAAGGGTACTCGATTTATTAGCAGCATGGCCAGGTCCTTTTGGTCGACACCAAAATTTAGCTTTTTGGAGGGCTGTACCACATTGCATAATGTGGTATCTTTGGCGGGAATGAAATGTGAGATGCTTTCAGGGGAGTGAACGGTCTATTCCTGAGATTAAATCTCTCTTTTTTCATACTTTATTGGTTTGGAATGTAGCTTTTAATTATCTCTACTGTTCTTCTTTGCTAGATATGCTTGAGCATTGTAATTTGAAATGTTGATTTTATCCCCTAGTACACCCCCCCGTGTACAAGGGTGACTCTTTTTTATTAATAAATTTTTTTCGTTACTTATTAAAAAAAATATCTTTCCCTGACATGACCATATAACTTTTTCACATCATGTACTTCAAGTATAGTTCTCATAACATGCAAACCTTCACAGCATACAAATCACTTGGACAGGAACAAGCAATAGTATTGTGATACTGTTAAGTCATACCTGGTCCAATCTATATTCTTTGGAGTGGTAAAAAATTCAAATCGAAGTGACCATTGTACGGATACATGTGGAGTGGAAAAGGACATGGGCCCATCCATGGGAATGGAGAAAAGAAAGCTTGTTTGCACCAAATCCGCAACAACCTCATAATGATCACTTTGAACCTGCAAGGATATTGGTCCAACAAACATGAGACATAACGAAAAGTAAAAAACCTAATAAGTAATAACTATCTAGCACTTTCAAATTATTTCTGTAAGCTTTTTTAAGATTAGTATTTGAGCAATGTAAGGTGTATGGTTTACAACATAAACTAACAAAAGGTGGACATGCTTGATTGGAAAGAACATCAGTGATAAAATTAAAAATAAAAAAGAAGAAAGAAAAGAAAGGGGAGAAAAAAGGAACCAGAAGCAAATGAATAGCGTAGGTTACTATTCTATAATGTATTAAAAATAAAAAATTATAAAGCACCAAGATCAACCAGAAAAAAGTGCTCTTTCTGAGAGAGAGAGAGAGAAGAATACCCCTAAATTTCCTAAACACAAAATCTTTACAGTATTTGCAAATATTATGATTGTGGCACCGAGCAAAACTTGTCTGTCCCTCTCAAATATAAGGACCTGACAGAAAACCTGTTTTTTGACATTAGACTTCACTAACTTCAAATCCATGTTAGCCTTGCCCAGTTCCACATCATGTGAGAGCCCCAACTCTTAGTGACAATCATCAGAATCCAACTCTTAATCATCATTTATACACACACACACACACACACACACACACACACACGAAGATATTAATGACAAACAAAATTTTGACACAGCTTTAAAGCGTTGCATCAAACTTAAGATTTGGCTGAATATAATAGTATTTTAAGGTTGCAATCAAACTGAGACAAGCTGAATATTGGCTGGTCACACTTGGCTCTACACATTTAAGAGTTGTTAAGAGTAGCTAAAGCTTGAACCAAGCTTAGCTAAGATTGTTCAAACTTGGCTCAGCCAAACTTGAGCTTCGCTTGTCAGAAAGCTCAGCTCCACATATATAAACAGAAACTTAGCATGAACTAAAGCTGCAACACGCACATCCTGAAGCTATAGGCAGAGATTTAGAGAGAGAAATTTGATAATGAAATCCTTATCTAAGCAAAAATCTCACGAACAAACTACATACTATAAGAAGAGAAATAGCACAAATCTCACATATACCAAATAATGGAAAGAATAATCCAGAATTCAAGCATTCCATAATGGGATTCAACAAAGAATATAATTAAGTGTAAACTGTCTTCAACAAAGGTACAAACACCTAATCCATCAAAAAGTCAATTCAAGTGGGATAGCTTGATTTATAAATAGTTTTTTATATAAGTAATAAATTCATTGAAAAAGCACAAAAAGGGGCACAACCCTAGTAAACCAGAAGTATACAAAGGAAGAGTCAAAAAGAAAAGAAAAATACAATATATGTGTTATCTAAAATTCATATTATCCAAATGAAGTTCTAAGCAGAATATGAGATAGAAGCAGAAGCCACTCATAAATTGCCTTAAAAAATAATACCTTTGTAATTGTAGGGGAATTCCTCCGAGAAGGATGGATAAATCGCCGATTTACAGTCTCTAAAGTCTCCAATGTTATTGAAACCTGGAATACAAATGCTTTCATTAAGCATCAATAGCACTAAACAGATTGGTACTTACTTTTGATGAACTTTCTATTGCTTATGGAACCAAAATTACCTCAAGGCATCTCCTAGCTCCTTCTTCATGAAAGAAAGTAAGAGTTCCACCGATCTGTTACCATTACAGGTTGTTGAAAATGGGATAACCAAGAACAAAAACAAAATGAAAACTAATAAGGGAGAAAAAAAGAGGAGAAGAAGAAGAAGAAGAAAGCCATAGAATATGCAAAACAGGCACAGGATTATAGCATAAAACTACTAGTGAACTGCTACAGACCTTCGCCAGGTGAAGGTCCAATCTTCGCTGTTGGATGAAGCCGACGCCTCTATCTGGGTCCCACTTCAGTAAAGATCTACATGGTAGGACCCACACAGCTGCTTGGCACCCTCACAGTGCGAAGAATGGACTTTCATGAAGGTCTGTGGCATTTCTCAAACTAAAATTACCATATCACTGAAGTAATAAGTTGAGTCAGAGTTTTTTGGAGAAAATCTAAGCAGAACTTGATCATCCAGCCTGATATTGTATGACCTTCCTCGAATAAAGCCTTCTGCTGTAGAAAATGCTTGCATTTAATTAGTTTACCATGTCTTATAACACACTGAAATCATTTGATCCAACAGATATGACAAGTACGTAGATAAATTAAATAGGAAAGTGAAATAATTTACATGCTACAGGCTCAACAGCTCCTGATGCCAGTGAAGGGGTTACACCTGTATCATCATCTATAAGCTTCTGCTGCTGGCCTGGAGATACAATAGCAGCTTCCTTCTGTGGAGATAAAACATCTGTTTGGAAAGATAAGCTATATTCAGAAAAGCTGATTTGCTTTTTCTTTTTCTTTTTTCCTTTATTTAATACATTTTAAGTGGGAGGGGGATTTGACCCCTGGATGCCTCAGTTATAAACACCAGGAAATGCCAATTGACCATAAGGTCATTGACGAAAAATAAAAAAAACAGATGGCTTAAAAAACTCACCAGAACTAGAATCATATAAGACCTCAGCAGACAACGGAGGAAGTGCAGCATTTGAAGATAAGCTTGTACGTTCTCCTTCAAGATATGGAATGTCTTTAGTTAAAGACGTTGCTGTAGATAATTGCAAGGATGGTGAACTTCCAAAAGTTTTGTGTACATTTGGAATGTCTTTAGTCAAAGACCTTGCTGTAGATGATTGCAAGGACAGTGAACTTCCAAAAGTTTTGTGTACATTTTCTTTCATGGGATTGTAGGAAGAAACAGATGAGATCTCATCCCTTGAGCTTTCATAGCCTTCCTCAACTCCATCATATATGTCATTAGCTCTAACCTGTAAGGAAGTAATTCCGCTTTATAATCTAAAAGATCAAGTAAATGACTAAATTACTTATTAAGTGAAAATATACAATTGATCCCTCAAATTTGGGTTAGGTTCTATTTCAATCCCTGAAATCTGAAAAGTTCTTTTTTAGTCCTCAAAAAATTGTAAACATACCAAGTTAGTCCTTCCATAGCCTTGCCTTTATAACAGAGCGCCGCGTGGCTTTGTCAAATTTTGTCATGTAAGCAAGAATTATAACGGCAAGGCTACAGAAGGACTTACTTAGCATGTTTACAATTTTTTGAAGACTAAAAAGGAACTTTTCAAATTTAGGGACTAAAATATAACCTGACCCAAATTTTAGAGACCAAATGTCTTTTTTTGCCTAATTATTTTGAAGATGTTAGTGGAAAGCATTGCTTGAAAATACAAAATATACAATGGCTCTATGCATGCAGAGTTTTAAGTGTGATAGTGTGTGTGCGTGTCACAACTTGAAAAGTAATAGCCTACCCAATCAGAGTCTCCATCCATCTCTTTCCAAAATATATCCATTTGGATGGTTGTAGAAGGAACAATCCCTGAAAATATTGACAAAAGGACATTTTTCAGGTTTTCCGTTTAAATGCAAATGAAAACCTATTAGATTTTACAATGAACTATATGATACTCAAAATCTGTTAGTATTAAGAAGCTGAACTGCTTTTTTCGCTGATTTTAGAACTTGTAACATGACATTAGATAAATATTAGAAATAAATAACAAGATAATACCGATCCACATTACTGGGATGCCTTTTTTTTTTATATAAAAGTAATAAAAAAAATTATGAAACAGATATATTCCTTTCTATAAAAAAATTATATTAAAAAAGGTTCACTTTCATGCCTTTTCATTCATCGAAACAACCTATGAAAGCATAAAAAATCAGCTGGCACTATTTGACATACAGACAAAAGGAGATTCTTCAAAAACGGCAAAAGTTGCACACCAAACCTTACTTCAACTATGGAAGTAAAATTGTCAAGAGCCTTGTAGCTCAACTAACACTTCTAGGTGTTTCCAATAAAGACATCCAAGGTTCAAATCCCCCCTCCCCTTCTTGTAACTATCAAATTATAAAAAATAAAATAAAAAACTATAGAAATAAAATTTACTTATTGAAAATATTACAGAACAGTATTTGTTATGAACAAATTATCTGAGCATGTAGGGCACAAACAGAAAGCTAACTGAGCTCTCTCTCTCATGCAAAAGTTGGAATAGCGGTGTTTATGATACCCATAGCCTGAACATCAAGAGTCATGATATTGATACACTTAAAAGTAGGACATTCATGGACAAGAGTACCAACTAAAGGTGAAGCTACATGGCTGAGTTACAAATATACTCATTGATCCCTGAAAACGCTGGTACTATGGGAACTAAAACCCTGTTTAAAAGTTCACATGCATGAGTAATCTTACTAGCATGTGAATCAGGCATTCATATTTGCATACCACATAACGCACAAATCCATCACTATGAATGACTTTTTGATATGTAATAAAACTTTTATTCAAAAAAACTGAGCATCATGTTCACGATGGTGAACATTCTGATCAAGAAAAATTACAGCAGGTTCAAAGACTCAATCTAATAGAATGTAAGAAATCAGAAATGGAAATACAATTCGTAAAACCCCAAACACGCGCCCACTGAAACAAAGTACCAAAGAGAAGAGCTTTTAAAAGATCTAAGGTTCCCTCCTTGTCTTCAAAGATGCATTTATTACGTTCCATCCAAACCAGCCACATTAAGCATGCCGGGACCATATTCCATATGGTTGACAAATGTTTTCCAAACCAGTTTCTCCAAGCAAAGAGGAGAGAGCTAACTGTCATCGGCATTACCCAATGGATCCCAAATACCTCGAAAATTGCACTCCATAAAGCATGAGAAAACTTATAGTGGAGAAGAAGATGATCCACAGTTTCCCCATCACAACAACACTAACAACACTTGTTAACCAAGGCCTGACCACGCTTAACTAGATTATCACTTAACTAGATTATCAATAGTGAGTATCCCATCCCTAGCTACTGTCCATAAAAAGAAAGACACCCATTTAGGCACCTTTGCACACCAAATACACTCCCAAGGAAAAACCTCATTGTAGCGACCAGACAACAACTTATAGTAAGAGCGCACATCAAGCACCCCCTTCTTAGACAACTTCCAAGTCAAAGTATCCTCCCCCTCACCCCTCGGCATGTGGGAGTACATAAACTCAATGAAAGAACAAACATTTTCCTGCTCCCAATCCTCCGGAGCTCGACAGATTTGAAAATACCAGCTCCTACTTCCCCTTCTGAGGTATAGATACAATGAGGTCAGAAATCCAAGCCTCCTTAGAACGGGAACGGGTAAACAACAGAAATATTTGAAACAGCAGAAATAGGGAATCACATGATTTTCTGATTGTATTTCATTTACTATGGTGATGAATCCAACTTCTCCCAAAGGCCACATTCAAGAAGGGAAATGGGAAAATCCAATTCTATAGGACAACCAAAAAGGCCCTTGGTAAATAAATTGTACACTCATAAGAAGCACAAAAATGCTCCAATGAGCATCAATGCCGGTACTGTTTCCTATACAACTACTCAATCAATAGCCAATTGCAAATTGCAAATACATGGATACTCAGCTAGAAAAAGATAAGTGAAGAACTTCCCTCATTAAAAGTGAGAGCAAACTAGAACTTCTAATCAATATTCAACTCCACTTCAAGTAAAACACAAACAGGAGACAGGCGAAGATAACAAGAGCTTCACTGTTTATCACTCCCACTGATTTACATAAAAACAAAAATTGATTCAACATTCCACTTTTTTCCCCTCTGCTTAATAAGGTTTGAATGCACCATTTTGTACATAATAATCAACCCTATGTGGTTTAAATATATTAAGGACACTTAAATTTGTTACAGAGACAGAAAAGTCCAAATGGGAACCCACAGGTTGACTCAATAATTTTCACAAGCCATATTTTGAATCAAATGAATCCAATTCTGAGAAAGCAGTGACATAGGTTTTGGAGTAAATGAAACATAAAGGAAAACTCACCACCACTTTGACCTTCTTCCATTAGCAAGCCATTGGTTTTTTGAGTGACCCATACTTGTAATGGTATACGATCTTCCTGTATTGATTAAAATTCAACAATTAAAATCTAACTCATCATATCAAATCAATCTACCAAAAGGCTGGCATGTAAACAACGACCTGAAGGTTTTCTCCAATATTCCCACCACCCAAACACATATATACACATGTATGTACGCCTCTATATGTGTGTTTGTGAGCATGTGACTGCACATGTTTGCTAATGTCTAGACATAACAAATGCTATTCTTTTTTTTTCTTTTTTTTTTGGATAGGTATAACAAACACCATACTGCTAATGTTACATATGCATCTGATGGAAGAACCATAGAGAAAAGTCATTTTTTTATTGGTAAATTACACAAGTAAATATAATAAGGGTTAGGAATTTCTGGATGCTTACTTAATATTTCAGAAGCTTGTTGATATGTTGCAAGTATTCAGAGGTGTTATAACAAATTTGGACACTGATACTTGTTGTTCCAGGTTAGAGGAGTTAATATATCATGTGAGACATGTTATGGACTTATGGGACCATAACTAGAGTTGTCACTTCATTTATTATCACTCATGATGCACCACTGTTCATGTTGCTTATGCAATAGCCAGCATATCATTATTTGGTTATCAAAGACATTTCTCTACGGTTGCCAACAAGTTATGGCTCAACTGGCACTTCTCCAATAATAATGGGATGAAGGATAAGGTCATGGTTTCAAGATCCATATCCTCTAATGAATGTGAATGAATATATATCAAACAAAAAATCAGATAATGATCTAGCTAAAGAATACCACTTAGCTGACATTTATGCAACTATATGTACCATGTGCTGTACAATTGTATCAGACATCATATGAATATAACAACCATCACACTATTCATATGAAGAAAATTCCAAGCAAAATAAGCATTAGTGACTACAAATACTGTACAATGATGTCATTTTAGGCATGAAACCCCAGCTGTTGCATTGTGCAGTGTTGCAGTTGATAAGCATGCTTCATAGTTGTATCAGACAATATATGAATATAACAACCATCACGAGATGCTATCCATATGAAGAAAAGGGCAAGCAATATAAACGCTAGTGGCTACAAGTGTTTTTTGATAATTGAAAAAAAAAAATTAAAAATTAAAAAAGACAATACAAAACAAAATAAGCAAGCAAAATCATTTCAGCAAACTTTAAATCAAGTTAAAGGAGACCAACCAGTTCAGTAAAACCTTGTACTGACTCTCGATGAGAGTGGCCATTTTCCAGTATCAGCCATTGTCCAGACAAAGTACTTTTAACATAATAAAAGTAGCGAATGGTAGCCCCCTTGTAAGATGGTGGTATAATGTCTGGCAGCACAGTTCGCACCACATCTGCAGGTAGCATTGCAATGTTCGACAGAATCAATTGGCTTGAATCAAAATGATAGAATAGGAAACTTTAGACAGAGTTTGACATAACAATATTGACACCATATAATTAATTCACAACACTCAAAAAATTAACCATCAAAACAACATACTGCAACTTTTTACGAAAATCAACCAATTACAAGCTTGGATTCATATAGACTCAGCCAAAGAATTTTGAGTTTGGAGCTCCATGGAAACCCAAGATTATCGACATTCATAAAGCACCGACCTTGAATTTGGATTAAAGGATTAACTCTTCTTCTATACCCTATAGTTCTACTTGGGTGTCATCACAGCAGAATCTCTGCTTGTACTTCTTTTGCGTTGACAAATAATTACTCTTCTCTATAAACCAACTAGCTATACAAGTGACATAACAATGTCTAAAGAGAGATTCAAATGAATGAATATTTGATTCAACCAAAAGAGAGAGACAAAGCAGATATAGCAGTAAACAAAAGCAAAATAAGCAGATGGCATATAACATCGAGAAGTGCTACTACGCCCACAACATTTTCACAACACTTTCACAACAAATGTCAGGTGGTAAGTTGTTATTGGTTCTAATTTTGAATCCGCCACTTAAATTACTTTTTTGCCGTAACAGCCAGTAACAACTTACCACTTAAGATTTGTTGTGAAAATCTCATGGACATAGCATTTCTCTATAACATCACCTAAATTGATGCTACTTCTATAGCAACAAACAAAGAAACTAACAGCTAATATAGCTGCAAAACAAACATTTCAGAAAACAATGTTCAAAATTCACTGTACCTATAAGAACAAATGTTCTTTGAAAAAAAAAAATCCTCTTTCCTATTTAGAAAAAGGGGAAATTGTGCTACATTTCTAAATAATCACCTATAAAAACACTTATTAAAAGCAATACACATGACCGACCCTGGTTAGTCTATTAAGGATCCATAATGAACCACTGAAATTTTCAGACTAATAAGATTTGGTTGTTGTTGCTGTTGTTATAGTAAAACTAAAAACACTCAATGATCCAAGCCTTAGTGTATTTCACAGTGCAATAAATTAATTTTTTATACAAAAACACAAGTTCATGAATTCAACAAAAACAAATAAAATCGCTGAATTTCAACAACAACAAAAAAAATTACTCAAATTGAAAATTCAAATGCAAATGTTCTTCAATGGATTTGGTCGCTATCGTAATGGAGATATATGGATTTTTGTTCCTCATTATTTCATTATTTGATGTGGTGTATTTGGAAGGAAAGAAATAGTAGGTGTTTTGAAGACAATGAGCGTTCAATGCCTAATCTCAAGCTTCTATTTTTCAGAACCTTATTGGACTGGTTCTCAGTGTGGAGAAACCAAACTTTTTCTTCAATTTTGGATTTACTTGATTTATGTAATTTTTGTATTTGATATGTACACCCCTGTATACTCCCTGTGTACTTGGGTGTCTCTTTTTTTTTATATCAATAAATCTTTATTACTTATCAAAAAAAAATAAATGTTCTTCGTGGAACTCAGTGCTATTCATTCTTTAATACGTTTTTTCCCTCTTTAAAAATGTTCTTTAAAAAAAAAAACTCTTTCCTATTAGGAAAAGGGGAAATTTTGCTACATTTCTAAATAATCACCTATAAAACCACTCCTTAAAAGCAACACATGTGACCGACCCTGATTACCCTGATTAGTCTATTGAGGATCCATAGCGAACAACCCCTGAAATTTTCGGACTAATATGACTTGGTTGTTGTTGCTATTGTTATAGTAAAACTAAAAACACTCAGTGATCCAAGCCTTAGTGTATTTCACAGTGAAGAAAATTAATTTGTAAGACAAAAGACAAGTTCATGAATTCAAATTTCAAAAAATCGCAAGAAAAACAGCACACAACATATCAAAGGCACCGCGCATTCCACAAACACAAATTCACCTAATAAAAAATCAACACAAAAAAAACTCACATTTCAGCCTTGTGAAAATGAAAACGTAGAATTTTCTAACTAAACTGATACCTACTTCTATAGCAACAAACAAAGAAACTAACAGCTAAAATAGCTGCAAAACAAACATACCAGAAAACAATGTTCAAATGTTACTGTACCTTTCTTTTCTTTTTTTGATAGGTAATTACTGTACCTTTCTATTGTAATTCTTTAATAGTTTTTTTCTCTCTTTAACAATGTTCTTTGAAGAAAAGAAAATCCTCTTTCGTATTAAGAAAAGGGGAAAATTTTGCTACATTTCTAAATAATCACCTATAAAAAAATAGGTGTTAAAAGCAATACATGTGACCAACCCTAATTAGTCTATTGAGGATCCATAGTGAACCCCGAAAATTTTAGACTAAGACTAGGTTGTTATTGCAGTTGATGTTATAGTAAAACTAAAAACACTCAGTGATCTAAGCCTCAGTGTATTTCACAGTGCAATAAATTAATTTGTTATACAAAAACACAAGTTCATGAATTCAACAAAAACAAATAAAATCACTGAATTTCAAAAAAACACATTACTCGAATTGAAAATTCAAATGCAAAATCGCAAGCAAAACAGCAGATAACCCATACAAATGTTCTTCGATGGAACTCAGTGCTATTCCTTTTTTAATGATTTTTTTCCCTCTTAAAAAATGTTCTTCCAAAAAACACCTCTTTCCTATTAGGAAAAGGGGAAATTTTACTACATTTCTAAATAATTACCTATAAAAACACTCTTCAAAAGCAACACATGTGACCGACCCTGATTAGTCTATTGAGGATCCATAGCGAACACCCCTGAAATTTTCGGACTAATAAGACTTGGTTGTTGTTGCTGTTGTTATAGTAAAACTAAAAACACTCAGTGATCCAAGCCTCAGTGTATTTCACAGTGCAATAAATTAATTTGTTATACAAAAACACAAGTTCATGAATTCAACAAAAACAAATAAAATCACTGAATTTCAAAAAAACACATTACTCGAATTGACAATTCGAATGCAAAATCGCAAGCAAAACAGCATATAACACATACAAATGTTCTTCGATGGAACTCAGCGCTACTCATCTTTAATAGTTTTTTTTCCCTCTTCAAAAATGTTCTTCCAAACAATATAAAATAAAACTCTTTCCTATTAAGAAAAGGGAAAATTTTGCTACATTTCTAAATAATCACCTATAAAACCACTCCTTACAAGCAATACATGCGACCGACTCTGATTAGTCTATTGAGAATCCATAGCTAAATGTCGAAATTTTCGGACTAATAAGACTTGGTTGTCGTTGCTGTTGTTACAGTAAAACTAAAAACTCTAAGTAATCCAAGCATTTAAGTTCATGAATTCAAAATCGCGAGAAAAAACAGCACAAAACACATACATGATTTAGTAGCGCCGGCGGAAACAATCTGATTCGAAACCATCGAAGGCACGGCGCATTCCAAAAACGCAAATTCGCCTAATATAAAAAAAAAAATAAATAAAAAAAATAAAAAAAATCAACACTCGTATTTCAGCTTTGAGAAAATGACAAGAACGAAGAAATTGAAGAAGAAGAAGAAGGTGAGAGAGAAAGAGAGAGAGAGAGACCTCGTCGTTGTTTGGATCCAGGTAAGGGTTTGTGAGTGGCGAACCATTGAGAATCGAGCTTCTCGACGGCTCTGATTTCGAAACCGATTCGGTCGAGCAAGAGCGACGAGGCGGTGTCGGGGTTGGAGATCTGGATTGTGACGATCAGAGGATCGCCGGGGCGGTACACGTCCTTGTCCGGTTGGATTTTGAGAGTGGGAACTCGTTGACGGAACTCGGACTCAGCGGTGGTGGTGTTAGGTGGATTTCGGTTGTTGTTGGCGGTGGTGGTGGAATTGGAAGAAGCTCCTCCGCCGCTTCCGCCGAAGAAGGGAAAGCGAGGTGGCAGCATTGTACTGCGACGTCGTGTTTGGTGTGTGTAAAAAAAGCACTGAGCTGAATACAGTTTGATTCGCCTCTCTCTCTCTCTCTCTCTCTCTCTCTCTCTCTCTGGCCTCGTGTTCCTCGTTCGGTGAGATCTGATCTGTCTATTCGGTTCGTTTTATTGGTTTGTTATTTTTTTGGGTCAATCTTTGGTGCGAGAGTGCAACGGTAACGCACACTCTTTTTTTTTCTTTTTTCTTTTTTCTTTTTTCTTTAAAGAAAGATACATTTGACATTTTTTTTTGGTAGAGATGTTTGTTGGCAATTGGGATTCTTTAGCAATAAATTTAGGAAAAGGATAATAATCTTATTATAATCATAATTTATCACATAAACGATTTATAACAAAAGTTTGTGAAAAGAAAATTATATTTTCTTAGAAAATATAGGACTTAGTGGATCCGTAGAGGTTTTTATTTTTTATTTTTAAGTCTCATTCATTCGTATAAATATTATTTAAAATTATATATTTTGACTTTTATTTTTATAATTCAATAATTGGAGATGGAGAAACTTAAATTGTGGATGATTGTATAAATTAAAATATAATTTTAATTTCATTTGCAATAACACTAAAATAGTTGTAAGGTCATAAAAATAAATAAATAAACAGCTGTAGGAGAGTGGTCCTTTGATTGTGTTCTACGGACCGCGAACTTTGAGTCCACTAAGAAGACAAGGTGATTTGAGAGGCCGAGCTCAACCAATATCCTTTGGAAGAATGGGCCTAGACTTAATCGAGGGACCAAGGACCCACCCTAGGAAGGAAACTTTTTCTCCACCTATGGATGCTGATGAAATATAGTCACTTAGATAGTATCAAGCAATAGTAAACTCTTCGCATTAATTAAATATTTTCACCTGACTCAACCACATTTATTACTAAATGAGTTCATCTTCATCATCAAAATGAGAGGAGGAGACACTTGATGGGAAAAATATATCTTGACTTTCATCATGACAGTCCATTACTAAGAAGAAGGCTTAGAGATATAAATAGAGGCTCCATGCACACATAGAGGGACACTAAAAGTTAGAAAGAGAAAAGAGTTGAGAGAATTTGTATTTGCTTTTGGATGCATGTAACCTTGACAAGAATAGAGCTTCTTAGTTTATCAATATTAAACCCATATTATTCAGTTTTTACTTTTGTTCAGATCTCCTATTGTGGATTATCTATCTCTTGTTCATTATAAATTAGTTGTGACAATCAAGTGTTGACTTGGAGCTCAGACTTTAGTTAATTTTTGACCGCACAATAGTTATAAGAATATATGATTGTATAATTCAAAATTCGCTTGAGAAAAGATGAGCGTAATTTTTTTTTTTTTTTTAATTCTATTCCTACTTCGATAAAAGATACAAATAAAAAAGTAAAAAAATTTACCCAATTACAATTTTTTTTTCTTGTCATTCTCTTTTTCTAAAACATAGGAAGTCCAAAGAAAGAAAATAATTTTACTCCTATCTTTTAATTTAAAAAATAACAATTGTACCTATCACTTCTTTTCATATATCATTCTATAGGGTAAGAGCTCAAACTTGTATACTGGGCCTTGGGCCCTGTTCGTGGATACACTCGAGAAAGAGTAAATAATTAGGAGAGGCCCCGGAATAAAAGATCACGCAAGGAAAGGAGGGAGGAATATAGTCAGAGGAGGTTGACCTTCTCGAATAGGACAAATGTCGGTCAAGTAAGTGTTTGGATGATTTAAGTGACCTTCCAAGAAGTTTCAACGATAAGGATGAATTTCAAGCACGTACAAAGGTGATAATAATATGGAAATATCTCAAAGAAAAGCTGCTACCACCGCATTAAATGCACTGCAACAACTTTTCTGACTGCATTTATGGGGAGAAGACCCCTGAACAGTACAGTTTTCAGCTACCGCCACTCACAAATAACAAAAGAGGATGCTTGATGGAACATGTACTCAAGTGAGGATTTAGATGGATAACAAGTGTATGATCAAGATGGCCTGAAAAAACCTATATAATGTAAAAGATCTCTCATGAGTGGAGGATCAGAAAAAATAGAAAGGGAAAGGAAAGAAAAAATTATTGTAGCACTAAGAGCTATATTAAGTTTCATAACTTTTTTGCAAGTGTTTGGTCTTGCTTTCTGCAAGTGTCTAGTCGTCTCTGTATGAGACTATTGGTTTGACTGTGTAAGGCTGACAGAGTTGGAAAATGACGGAGGAGTTGGAACAACTTTGGAAAAAACTCTCCTTCACGGAAGAGGAAGACGAAGGCATAATCTTGGGAGAGAATAGCACGAGAACAGCCAAAGAAGTAGGCAGAAACTGTCTAGTCATGAAGATTCTTACTCAGCGTAGCATCAACATCGAAGCCCTGAGAAAAACCATGAGGATGCTATGGAAGACAAACAAGAATGTACAAATATCGGAGATTGAAGAAGAGCTTTTCCTAGTGGACTTCAGTGACCCAAAAGACAAAAAGAAAATCTTGGAAATGTGCCCATGGAGCTTTGAGAAAAATTTGGTGCTTCTTCAGGAGTTTTCAGGGGAGCAGGTCCCCAAGGAAGTTGACCTTAAATGGTCACCCTTCTGGATACAAATCTCAAACCTCCCTCTTAAAAGCAGAACTAGGGAGACAGGCATGGAGATTGGCAGCAAACTGGGGAAAATTCTTGAAGTTGATGTCCCAGAGAAAGGTGTCCAATGGGGAAGGTTCCTACGGGTTAGAATCCAGATTGATGTTACAAAGAAACTCATCCGGGCAAAAAAGGTTAGTATTGAGAATGATGAACCAAGATGGGTTTTCTTTAAATATGAAAGACTGCCAAATTTTTGTTACCTGTGTGGCAGAATCGGTCACAGTGAACGCGAATGCCCTGAAAAGGGAGAACCCAACGGTGGGGTGGAAAAGGAAAATTATCAATATGGGGCTTGGTTGCGCGCTGAACCGATGAAGCGTACTGGCTATGGTGTTGAGGCTTCTAACCGGAAATCTGAAGAGTCCGATCAAGCCTTGGGTGGGTCTTGGAAGGAAGCAAGCACAGCTGAAAGGCATGTGCCTCACGTGCCCCTAACTCCCTCAGTGGGTGCGGTGACATCAGCCCATTTGAGTGAGTTGACAACCAGCAGTTCCCCAGACCTGCCAAAAGGAAAAGATATTGGAAAAGAAATTGGCAAAAAGCCTGACACTGGCTTGACAAGGCCACTGGGCGAGATTCAACAAGCTACGGCGCCAACAGCTCCCATGTCTGAAGAAATTCAAAATATGGCAGGAGGCAAGGGACAAAACGACAAATCCCCAGAGATGCCCTGTTCAAATGGGCCAACAAATGAGCAAGCCACGGAAGGCCCAGTGGCCATGCTTTTTGATTGTGAAGTGGGCTGGGTTCCTGAAGCCCCTGGTCCTACCCCAGCCTATTGGAAACGCATTAAGAGAGAAAAGATTGGAGATGGGTCACCTATTAAAATGGAGCCCGTTGGTTCTAAGAGGCCTGGTCCAAGCCCACTCCAAGCTCTGGATCCTAACGTTACGCACATGAAGAAACTAAAGGAAACTAATCAGAAGGCACGCAAAAAAGGAACAAATGTTGTGGAGGGTAATACCAACGTGGATGGCGGCAAGGTGGTGGCTGCGATGCAGCCCCACCGAGCTCAATGACGACTTTAGCCTGGAACTGCCGAGGGCTTGGGATCCCTCAGTCAGTTCAAGCTCTCAAAGACCTTGTGAGAGCAGAAGATCCCATGTTGGTCTTTGTTATGGAGACGAAGGCAAGCATTAGTCAGATGAAGAAGCACAAGAATAAGATAAACCAGCATCTACAAGCCCTTATCGTCCCAAGTGATGGCAAAAGTGGAGGCTTAGCCCTCCTGTGGAAAGAAAATGCTGATGTTAGAGTCCAAAGCTACTCCCACTCTCACATTGATGCCATTGTTCATGATCCAACCGTAAATATTACTTGGCGAGCTACCGGGTTTTATGGTCACCCCGATGCTGCTCAACGGTTTAGTTCCTGGAGGCTCTTGGAAGCTTTGAATACCCAGTTCAATTTACCTTGGGTGGTTTTTGGAGATTTCAACGAGATTACTCATATTGAAGAAAAATGTGGTGGGGCTGAAAGAAATGCAAAGCAGATGGAGGGGTTCCGTAATGCCTTAGATAATTGTGATCTTCGGGATTTGGGCTTTGTTGGGCAGCGTTTTACTTGGTGCAATGGCAGGTTTGGTGATCATCGCACTCTGGTCAGACTCGACCGCATGGTTGCAAACTCCAGTTGGACTGCACTTTTCCAGAATGCTAAGGTGTATCACAGGTCTATGTCCTCGTCCGATCATTGTCTTTTAGCTCTTTATCCTGCCCCTCAGTTGAGACGTCGTCGTGGTAAAGCCCAATTCCGCTTCGAATCAATGTGGTCTATGGATGCAGGGTGTAGGGATGTGGTGGAGATGGCCTGGTCTGTTGATAGCACAATGGGAGATAGCTACTCAACCCAGGATAGGATAAGAAACTGCCAGCACCAACTCCAGTGGTGGGGAAAAAATGTCTTCGGCAACCTTAAGAAGCAGATAAATGAGAAACAAACAAGCCTCCAGTGCCTTGAAAACCGTAATACTCTCCATGAAGACGCGGTCAACATCCAAATTTTGCGAAGAGAAATTAACGAGCTCCTTGAGCGTGAGTCTGCAATGTGGAAACAAAGATCAAAGTCCTTTTGGTACCAGAGTGGGGATAGAAACACTAGATTTTTTCACACGGTTGCCTCCCAAAGACGTCAGAAAAACAGAATCACAGGGTTAGAAGACAGCTGTGGAGTGTGGCAGGGTGATGAAGAGAATATCCAAAGCATCATTTTAGACTACTTCTCCTCCATTTATCGGACGGACCAGCCTTCACAGTTCAACCCTGTCATTGATGCAGTTGAGAGAAAAGTCACGGATGAGATGAACAGTTTCCTCCTCCAAACATTTCATCCTGATGAAGTACGCAATGCGCTCTTTCAAATGCAGCCCACCAAGTCCCCAGGCCCGGACGGTATGCCTCCACTATTTTTTCAAAATTATTGGAATATTGTTGGACCAAATATAACTAAGTGTGTGCTAAATATCTTGAATACTGGTGTGATGCCCCCTAAATTCAACGATACTCATATCTGCCTCATCCCAAAAACAAAAAATCCCCAAAAAATCACTGAATACCGCCCCATAAGTCTATGCAATGTGGTTTATAGAGTCTTAGCCAAAGTCCTAGCTAACCGCCTGAAAAAAATTCTGCCTGAGATTGTTAGTGAAGCACAGAGTGCCTCTGTTCCTGGGAGACTCATCACTGACAACGTACTGATTGCGTTTGAGATAATGCACCATATCAAACAGAGAAGAAAGGGAAGGGAAGGTCTTATGGCAATCAAGTTAGACATGAGCAAAGCATTTGATAGAGTAGAGTGGGATTGTTTGGCTAGGGTAATGCAAAAATTGGGATTTCATGACCGGTGGATTTCTATTATCATGATGTGCATAACCTCTGTTTCTTATTCTGTACTAATCAACGGGGAGCCGAAGGGCGACATTATCCCTTCTCGGGGTATTCGCCAAGGGGACCCGTTATCGCCATTTCTATTTTTGCTATGTGCAGAGGGCCTTTCAGCAATGCTTCAAAGAGAAAAGGGGTTGGGGACCATTAAGGGCATTTCTATTTGCCGAGGTGCTCCGCGGTTGTCTCATTTGTTTTTCGCGGACGATAGCATCATTTTTTGTCGAGCAAATATGAGTGAATGTCAGCGAGTTTGGGATGTTCTCCATGATTACGAGGCTGCTTCTGGGCAGAAAATTAATAAGGAAAAAACTTCCCTTTTCTTCAGCAAGAACACTGGGACCTCTACTCAAACTGAAATAAAAAATCTCTTTGGTGCTCAAATCATCAAGCAACACGAACGATACCTTGGCCTTCCATCCTTAATTGGCCGGGGAAAAAAAATGGCTTTTAATAGGATTAAGGATCAGCTTGGGCGAAAAATTGCTGGTTGGAAGGGGAAACTATTGTCCTCGGCTGGTAAAGAAGTCCTCATTAAGGCGGTTGCCCAAGCCACTCCGACATATACCATGAGCTGCTTCAAGTTGCCTGACTCGCTTTGCAAGGATCTCAGCTCTATGATCAGCAAATTTTGGTGGGGGCAAAAAGCTGATGAACGGAAAATATCTTGGATCTCTTGGGACAAGCTGTGTAAATCCAAAGATATGGGCGGTATGGGTTTTAGAGACCTAAAGGCCTTCAATCTTGCTCTCCTAGCTAAGCAAGGCTGGCGCCTCCTCCAAAACACTAATTCTCTTTTCCACCATGTTTTCCAGGCCAAATATTTTGCTGGCAGGTCTTTCCTTGAAGCTCAACTTGGCAAAAATCCATCTTTTGCTTGGCGGAGCATTTTGGCTGCTAAGAGCGTGGTGGAAGACGGAATTAGGTGGTCGGTTGGAAATGGCGACAAAGTGAAGATATGGCATGACAAGTGGATCCCCAACCCCGACACATACAAGGTCTTGACTCCTGTAAATCCCTTGATGTATAATGAGAAAGTTTCTGCTCTAATTGATAATGAAAGAGCTGTGTGGAAATCAGAGCTGGTTAATTCCATTTTTCTTCCCCATGAAGCTTTAACTATTTTAGCTATCCCTCTAAGCTCCACTCTGCCTGAGGACCGTAGGGTCTGGTCTGGTACAGCCAATGGTGATTTCTCGGTCCGAAGTGCCTACCATGTCAGCCACAAACTTCTTTGCAAAGTTTCATAACTATTGTATTAATTCATATTCTATCTCCTCGGACAACCATTTCATCAAGCTTCACGTGTAGTTCACTTTTGTTTATCGTTGAAATATTTACTAGCCGTTAGTGTAAATTATTAAAAAGAATTTTATAAATTCCTAATATCCTAGACCTATTTTATTGAAAATTTTTAACAAAAAAACGTTTTATAAGTTTTTAAAAAGAATTTTACTTTCAATAGAAAATATTTTACAAGTTTAATTACATTTTACTTGCAAACAAACTAGAAAATAAAAATGAAAAAAATATTTTCCAAACAAATATTTTGCTTACAAATTTGACAATTTTTCCCATGGTTTTAAAAATCGAAAAGGTCAAAAAATTGAAAAAGTGACTGATTACTAATTCTGTGGTCCAATCGAAGTTGGACCGATAGTCTAACCAATGTCGTAATAAATAATTTAATTGATAAATAAATAATTATAAAAAATAATAAAAATATAGCTACTGATATTTACTAATATATATATATATATATATAATTTTAGAAATATTTTCATGCCAAATTTTAGTCAAATTCAAAGAAAAATAAATTATCCTTTTTTTAGAGGAAGAAAAAGAAATGAACCTAAACAAACTACCAAATAAAAAAGGTTACGGTTTTAAAGCTTTATAATCATATATAATTTTCATTATTTTTAACAAAACCATTACGTATTTATTTTTAAAAAAATATTTATCTATGTTAATATAATTTCACATCTAAATATTTCTTCTAAAAAAAATTGTATCTATTATAAAAATATTTTATGCTTGTTTACGTGGCCAAAGGACATCCAACCACGTTTATACCTTTCTAACTTATTTCATAATCATTTTCTCACATATTCTAAAAAAGTCTCCCCAAAGCCCACCATTGCCGTAGACTGTGAAGTGTGGTAGACTGTAGAGAGTGTGGAAGAGGACGACGACCCAGAAGAAAAGGAATCCTGCTGTGATATTCTTTGTAGTCAGACATCTACAGAGCATTAACATGGCATCAGCATGCATATTATCCACACCATCCTCATCATCATCAGCGCCTTTTCTTCTTCCCTCAGAGTTGCTTCCAAGCCGCGCGGTGAAGGTGAAACCCGCCTCGCTTTCTTGGGCATCTTCCTTTCCCAAGCTTGGCATCTTTGGCTTTGTTTCCAACACAAGCCCACCAATCCCCACACTCAAAAAGGTATGCAATTTCAGCTACTCTCTCACTTTCCCCTCTCTTTTGGTTGATTTTGATAGAATTGTAGAAGTAGTTGAAAACCCAGTTGGTAAATCTTGGTTTGTGGTGTTGGGTACGGTATGTAAGTGGACTTAAATAATTTTTTAGCTGAAAACCCAGTTTGTGGTCCTGTGGATTTAATAAACAAATCCAGTTCCTAATTGAAGGGAAAAATATTGACTTTTTCAGCATCATTAGTAGTTTTAAGGTTTGAATAACCACCCCGTTTTTTAATTTTGCTAGAATGTTAGTTAAAAACCCGGGTGGTAAATCTTGGTTTGTGGTGTAGGGTATGTATGCAAGTGGACTTAATAATTTTTAGCAGAAACCCCTTTTGTGGATTTAATAAGCAAACCCAATTCCTAATGGAATTATGGAAGAAAAAAAAAAAAAAAAGAACCTTTTCAGCTAAATTAGTAGTTTTTAAGCTTTGTAGTAGCCAAGGGGAGAGCCCACAAAACCGGTTTGGAGGGTTGCATTTACAGTGATTATTATTAACTATATGATCCAATTTGATTCTCTGTGCTATAAAAATTAGTTAGTGTTGATTTTAGAGCAGAGTCTGATGTGACTATTGTGTTTGTTGAAATTTTTGAGACAATGAATGTAGTGTTTTGACAAGAAAGGTGATTGATCTGAAACATATATTGTAATGGGGAGTGGACTTACCCAGTTGGTTCTGTCAGCAATTAGTTATTACATAGTCTTAAGTCTCAACAATTCTAAATTCATCTGTGGTTCAATTAATTAGAAATGTGGCTGTCAACTTGGTTGGAAACTGTTTTTTTATTGGTAAGTTACACATGTACCATCAGGGTTTTGAACCCACAACCTTACCAGCCACCCATTCTTATGGAAGGAAGAAGTTTCATTGAGTCGTTGGCTATGTTCTACTTGAATATTACAGCAACGGTTTAAAGATCTTTATCTTGATGTTAACTTGATTTGAGTGGGTGCTTAATTTCCATTAATTGAACAATAGTATGTTAAATTCGTTGGGATTCAGGCCAATTTAGCATATTAAACTACTACCCATAAAGGCTATCTTACAAGAATGCATTCATTTATGAAAAAATGAACTATCCTATTGGAAAATAAATTATGAATGAAACTTCTACATTTTAGCACCATTTTTGGTTTTATGCGTCCATAGAAACTTTGTGCTATATGACATAAATGTTATGCTAAGTAGGAGAAGCCAAAGTAGATGTCAAACGAATTTCACTTTATGATTATGTTTTGGATAGGATGAAGAGATTAAACATAAAGACAATTGTGCACCCGAAACCTTGCAATAGAGTTGAAACAACCTAGAGTGAATCCATTCTACACATGTGCTTTGGAATTTACCACAAACCACTAGGTTTAGGGCATAGAGAAGGTGTTGCTATTCTGTTTAGGTCTGAAAGGCAACTTGATCCTGTAGGCAGGAGTCTTAACTCATCATAATTAAGGTAAGGTTCGGAGTTAGGGTACAAGGAGGGAAAGTTGTTGGGCACTCAAGCTCGCCTAATCAAATATATCAGCCTCCACTAGCATTCATATGCCATACCTTGGAAGTGACTTAATTAAGTAGAATCTTTACCTAATCACATCAACCTACTGCAACCCTCCTCATTTAAGGCTTGAGACAAGACATGGGCAGATTCATTTTCTTAGTTATAAAAAAAATATATAATTATTGGTAATCATTCTGTTATTCAAAATGCAGCACATTGCATTTCAGCAATTATAACCACTCTTTGAATATGGTACCTGCTCATGAGGATGACATTCAATTTTCCTAGGTTTGATCTTCTCTTTTAACCCTCATTTGAGAAGACTACCAATTGAATGATCAAACTAGATGAGTTGGCATGGTTATATGAGTGTCTCGAGGGTTAGGTGCGTTGCAAATAGAGAACAACATTCCAACACTGTTGTTATGATGTCTATACTTACTAGTTACTACTGTGCAGATGGAGAAAAAGCTGCAAGTAATTTTAAGGGTCTGTTTGGATATCGCTTATTGCTGAAAACTGAAAACTTATTGCTGAAAACACTATAGCAAAATAATTTTTAAATGAGTGAATAGTGCCATAGAACCCAATTTTAAAGCAAAATTTGCATTTTTCCGTGCTTGCGGGTCCCATAAACAGTGCACAGGACCCAGGAAAAAAAGCCGAATGCAAACGTGGGTTGTTTTCAGTGCAATCCAAACTCAGCTTAATGCTAAAGTAACCCACCTAAAGAGGAGCTCATTTATTTTATGGAAATTTTTTTAGGGAGAGCCATTCTGTAGATTGAATAATAAAATTTTGTTTGAAGTGGCCTTTTCGTGTCTGCCTTCACCTTTTTATCTTACAAATTTCATTCTGAATAGGCCACTGCATATTTCTCTTTCATGTAGAGAAGCTTAATTCGCTTGCTTGGTGGAAAAAGGTTGTTTTGTTGGTACTTTTTTTGTTCCCAAATATATTGGGTAATAACCTCCTGTTTATTTTTACCAAGTTGACCTCTCGTATCTGTTGCTTGAGTTATGATTTCTAATGTCTATAGCCTGCAAGACTGAGGATTAAACTTTTTTCCCAAGTGAAATGTGCACCCAATTAGTCATTCTTTCTTGAGGTTGGTTGTTATGGTCAGTTTCACTGTTCATTTGGATTACAAAAAGTAATGGTTGATAAAATAATAAATACATTCTTCTTTAAATAATTTGTATACTCTGTTCAGGTTAACTCATTAATATTTCTTTAAATTAAAGGAAATCAGCTCTCTCACATGTGTTTTTTTAGGATTCTTTCATTCAAGCTGCCTGGACCCGGAGATCTCGAGGTGAGCTTGCTAAAAGACCTAATAGGAAATCATGGAAGCAAAGGACAGATATGTTCATGAGGCCGTTTTTACTAAATGTTTTCTTTTCAAAACGATTTATCCATGCCAAAGTAATGCACCGGGGTACCAGCAAAGTTATATCTGTTGCTACTACAAATTCAAAGGATCTGAGGTATTCATTACCATCACTCACTGATCACAATGCCTGTCGAGTTGTAGGGCAACTAATTGCAGAGAGGTCCAAGGAAGCTGATGTATTTGCAATGTCTTATGAGCCTAGAAAGGATGAGAGAATTGAGGGTAAACTTGGGATTGTCATTGATACCATTAAGGAAAATGGGATTATATTTGTTTGAAAGCTTTTTTTAGTATTAGACTGCTACCAGTACTATATTTTCCACCTTCCAGTATAAACTGTCTCAGTAGCAATTGTTTTCCATTTTCCAGCTGATGTATTTGCACATCAACAAGTATTTAGTTTCTTCTAATATTTCAATAATTTTTGTCAAAAGTCTATAACTCAATTGGTTAGTACCCCTTAATATTTCAAATAGAGACATTCAGAGTTCAAATCTTTCTCATCCCAAACTATAAAATTATAAAATAAAAAAATTTCTCTAACCCAAATTGTTAGTCTTTTGCATTTGACAGCTGATCAAAAGTTTTTTTTTTTTTTTTTTTTTAAATTATCTACTGTTTGGAGTCTCACAATACTTTTAACTTTTTGGAATTAAGCTAGTTTTTACCTTTTTTGTCTCATGTCTTCACTCTCCGTTGCTTCTTCTTGCCATATTTTGGGAGCCAAAGTACACATGTTCTTGATTCTTTAATGATGGATGAAGAAGAGCTCATATCAATATGGCAAGAGGGAGCAGTGGAGAGAGAAAACATGAGAGAATTTTGTTGCATGAGAGAGAAAATATGATAGAATTTTGTAATTTACAATAATAAATAAGAGAGAGAACTAAAACATTCTATATTAATTAATAAGATAATATTATTTTTGAACTATTAGAGATCTATGGTGGTGAAAATGTGTAAATTCAACTCCTCTCTCTCTCTCTCTCTCTCTCTCTCTCTCTCTCTATATATATATATATATTATTACATGTCACTAAAAGGTGTTAGGAAACTTTTTATTTTTTTATAGAGTTTCAACGTTTGGCATTCATTTTTGATAATAGCTTTTTATTATTGAACCAAGACACCAATCGATTTTTTAGTGTAGGCGGAGATTGATCTCTAGATCTCTTATTCAACCATCAGAGATTTTATGAGTTGAGCTAACTGGAACTTACAAAGGTATTAGAAAACATAAATGGTAAAAATTAATTTTAGTGAATTTATAAATATTTACTTTTTATGGTTTTTATTATTATACCAAATAAAAAAATTATTATATAAAATTTATAAAGATAATCATATAAATTCCTTTCATACAAATAATTAATGCACAATAATAGATAATTAATATATGCATTTACTTTATTAACTAATTCAATAGACTAATATTTTGATATAAATGCAAAATTTTTTGAAGTAAATAAAAAGAATTTTAAGAAATGTGCCACATGACACTCTAAAATTGACAATTGAAGCATCTAAAGTTACATTAATCGTGGATGCATGACAAAAGGAATTGTTTTATTTACAAACTGCATCTTCACAGGAAGTATCTTTCTCTGAAGATTGAAAGCAGTAATTAAAAAAATCAAATCGCACCATCTCTATAATAAGTGAATGTGCATGGCTATCGTCAACTCGTGTCGTAAGGTGTTGGATTAAGTCCCTCAATGAGCACAACCCTCATGTTTAGTTGCCACCGTTGAGTTTGAAACTCTAAGCAGACTGCTAGTAATAAGCCGGTGGAAGGTGAGGTTAGCCTAAAGTCATTACAGTCCTTATTCCCTACGAGTAATATTATTAAGTTTTCAATATTTTCACAATAAATAATAGGTGGAAAATTGTTAGCCACATATTATTTGTTATGAAATTATTGTAAAAAATATTGTGAACGTAACATTTCATATATATATATATATATATATAGCAATCCACAATATTCTCGAATGACAAACCGAATTTCTTGGTAGTGATCTCCTAAGTCAAGATTAGCATTTTTTGATCCCATGAACAACTCTATTCCCATTTAGCCTCTGTTATGAATAATATAAGGATTTCCTTATAGTGACGCTGTATCTAAGCATTACCTCATCTTAAAAATTGCTAGTGCCTTTGAAATCTTGTAATGGCAGATACCATGAGCAATAAAAATATTTTGTCGTTCAACTGTACAGAAACTTAACACCTTTTTCATGCCTGCAAAGTCAGCTCTACGCATTAACTCAATTTCATGCCTGCAAACTCAAGTTCTACACATTTTGGGAGTATAAGGTGGCAACTTGATATATTTTAAATTTATTTTATGTGAAAATTATTAGTTTCTTCCAATATCCAATGGTGATCCTCGCTGGAAACTTCTTTACGAAGCCATCAATTTAATATTTATTTGATTTTAACAATTTTAGGCTCAATTGAATTGATTTCTTTTTACTAATATCATAATGATCACTCCAAAATCATGAAATATTAATTGTAGGGTCAATTTTTGATGGGCCAAGCACAGACTTTGTAGACTCAGCCCAATGAAACCCCGAACAATAAATTTATAGAGAGTGGGTTAAACAACTGGGCTGGAAATAGATTTAGCAACGGTTCAAATAGACAAACAAGGAAAAAGATAGTGTTCAGATTAGCATTCAGTAGGAATCCTCTTGAATCCGAAGACGTTAAAAGTTACCGACTTAAATGAATACCCCCCTCTCCTGTGAGACCTATTCCCCTCATATATACACCTTTCTCCTCATCTTCACCATACACTTGTTCTTCATCTAAGCATCCACTTGAGTACTAGTCACATCAGATGTTTGCTTTAGTCTGCCGTGAGTGGTAGTGGTTGAGGTTGCACTGTTCAAGTGTCTTCTCCACATAAATGCGGCTAGGAAAGTTGCTGCAATGCATTAAATGCGGTGGCAGCAGCTTTTTCTTTAAGATATTTTATGATCTTCTCACCCCTAGGCGTGCCCAGAGCTCACTCTTTACCGTGGGATCTGCTGGGAGGGTTGCTGGGATCTTCAGTATATTTACTTGATCAAGTTCTCCAGCGATCCGATGAGTGGAACCTTTTCGGACCAACCAGGTTGTCTTCGGACGCACCATTCATCCCTTCTTGAGTGCATTTTCACCAAACGGATTCAGCGCTGATCCCTTTTACCTCTTCGGACAGACGGTGATATTCAAATTGGGCTCCAGGCCCAATACGTGGCGTTGGGCTTTCTCACCCACATTAATCATATTATTGGCATGTTATATGCTTTTCATTCAAAATATGGCCACATTGCTATGATGATTTTTCATACGTGTGGATCATTTTAAATATGAATTTTTTTTTTTTTAAAGTTGCAAATTCTAAATTGTATTAAATACCTCAATTTAGTTTCAAGAATATTAATTTCAAACTTCGTTTAAATTCATGGTTTTAAAAACTGAACCAAACCGGCTGGTTGAACTAAACACAAAATTGATCTGGTAAAAATTGAAAAAATTGGCCATTCAATATTGAAAACCGTAGGTTTAAACGGTAAAAACTGGGAACTAAACCCATTTTTAGTTCTTTGATCGTTTCGATTTTTAAAACCTTATTTAAATTTGCATCCATAAAAACCCCAATCTAGGTCCAACTTAGCACATTTTGGAGCATTTTCTTATATGTTAAATATTTTGAATTTTATTTCATTTAAGAAATCTATTTTTTTTTTTTTTTTTTACTTTTTGAGATGCAAGATTACAATTAATTTTGTTTTTGTGTTCAAGGTCCACTATGATTTCCTTTTTAATTGATAATATCTCTAATTTGCTTAATCTTTCTTGTGAGATAATCAATCTTAAAGATGTTATCAATTTTAATTTTGAATAACTTCGTTTTGCATGCACAAATGTAAAATATATTGTTAGTTAATATTTTGTAAGTGATAAATGTTTTATAAAAAGAAACTAACCTTTTTTTTTTCTTCGTAATTTAAATATGTTAATTTGACTATTTTCATCAAATTATCAAAAAATATTCTAAAATTTTAATTATAAAAATAAATCTAAACAATAAGTATTAGAATAAATTGTTTAAAAATATCAAGCTTGAAAAAATGGTCATAGTATTATTTTATAGGTTTCAGTAATGAACGTCTAGAAGATTATTAATTCCAATTTTAATTTTAATAGATAGAGTAAGCAAATAAAATTTTTGGGAGAATGAAAATTTTCACCCTTAAACCATCACAAATATAGTCAAACGCATAAATAGAATATGATTTTTTATTCTTAAACGCATATATAGAATTCACAACATTAAAAAAATAATATAATATTCTAAAAAATAATTTTTAATCATTAAACTGCCTTAATTAAAATCTGAACATTGTAAGACACAAAACATTCAATTGGTCAATAGAAGTTTTTTTTTTTTTTTTGCTTGGTGGAAGTGGAAGGCCTTACTTTTTTTTTCCTTTTTAATTATTTTTTACAATATTATAAGACAAATAAATATAATTTATTATTTATTATTTGGGGCTTAGGCCATTGCCTAAATAGCCCAATGCCTGATTAAAAAAAAGTGAAGGAATAAAAAAAAAAAACATAGTTGACATTAGAATAAGGAGGTTTATTGCTATTAATACCATTAATCTTGGTATGAAGAATTCAGTCACAATAATAAAAATATGGAGGTACAAACCCCGTTGCATAAACTACAACCTTCTATAATAATTGACAAATGTAAGACATAACACCCCCGATAAAGTACAATCATAGAGCGACAGTACATAACCTGAAATAAGGATACCAGTAAGAAAAATTAGTCAGCAAGCTGAAACATTAACTTGTACAATTTTGCATATATATATATATAGGCATCTATTTTTGCAGGGGATTTCTCAATTCTCATGCAAACTATGTACTACTTTTTCCATCATGGATAGATTTCATGTAAATTGGTCGTACTACAATCTTCAATCACTACTCTTCACAGGAACCAAGAAACTGAACCTACTTAAAATTGAATTAACAGATCCAAGATTTTAAGGGAAGAGGAAAAAATGTTGTTGATTTATAATATATTAACGTATTCATATTTATGAAAATAATTTGTGTCTATGTAGCTTCAAGTACCCAAGGAAAATACAAAAACATGGAAGCCTATATAAGTTGTTCAATATATGTGCATTGTGCGTATAAAGACGTGTGTCAAAAGAACATGCTCAGAAATATTCCATACTTTAACCATGAAACTCATCGATTGCCAATTCAGCAAAGGACAACTGATAAATGTTGCACACAAAGATGTGTGTCTAACGAACATGGTCAGAGATATTCCTTTCTTTCACCATGAAAATCATTAATTGCCTATTCAGTGAAGGAGATATTCCTTTCTTTCACATGCATATATATATATACACACACACATCAGGCATTTCAATTTCTCAAGGAGTTGTGCATAAACAAGGTAACAAGGCACATGCTATTCCTTCAATATGAAGTGGGAGATGGTACTCGTGTGAAGTTTTGGGAGGATGTGTGGTGTAAGGATTGTTCTCTTAAGAAGGCTTTTCCAGAATTTTATTGCATTAGTCGAACATGAAATTCTTCCATTGCGGAGGTCATGCAGTACATTGGGATATACAGTTTTGTAGTCTTGTCGTCCAGTGCACAATTGGGAATTACAATCCTTACTTTGTTTGTTTATGGATTTGGTCTATTCCACGAATGTGCGGGTAATTGGATCTTACAAAGCTTGTTGGAAGCCAGCTATGAGTAAAGGCTTTGAGGTGCGAGGTTATTATCTTTCTCTTTGCCCTACTTTTCTTTTTTTGGATGAAATTCTCTTCTCTTCTCTTTACCCTACTACAATCATATCTTTTCCTTAGAAAATGGTGTGGCAATCAAAGGTTCCTCCTAGGGTAGCTTTCTTTTCTTGGTCAAACTCCTTAGCTAAAATTCTTACTACAGATAATCTTCAAAATAGGCATATTCTAGTTCTTGATTGGTGCTATATGCGTAAGAGCTGTGGGGAATCGGTAGATCATCTTCTTCTTTACTGCCCTATAGCTTACGAGTTGTGGACTACGGTCTTTTGTTTGTTTGGTATTTATTGGACTATGCTGCATAGGGTTATTGAGTTGTTAGCTTCATGGCAAGGAAAGTTCATTCGACATCAAAGTATAGCTATTTAGAAGTTCGTACAGCGCACTGTTTGATGTGATGTATTTGGAGGGAATGCTAGATGCTTTGAAGGCTGTGAATAGTCTATTTTCTAGCTTAAGGCTGTTTTCTTTTTTACTCTCCTTGAATGGAGTCTAGTGTTGCCGAAATATTCATGTTTTTCCCTTCCTGTTTTAATTGATTTTTGTAATCTGGGTTCTTGGTTCTTGCCCCTATGGTGTATTTCCAGTGTACTTGGGTTGGCTTTTTTCCTTTTTAAATTTTTTTTTTTTGTTTTCTACCAATATATATATATATATATTGAAGAGATTTTTCTAAAGTTCAAAATCAACATTTTTCGATCCTAACCTAACCAAAACAAGATGACCGTCATGGGAATTGATGCTAAAAATGTATTCTTAATCACAGATTTATTTTAAAATTTAAGCCATGATTAACTTCTGATTTCAGTGGCATTTCTCAGTTCAAGAAGTGAACAAGGAAGTTGTAGCACATAGTATTTAAAAAAAAAAAAAAAAAAAAAAAAAAAAAACACTAGGAATTAAGAATAACATACTGTCATTATTTACAAATATATAGAAAACCTTAAAAGTTCATGATCAGAGATTTACCTCATTAGACATAAAATTTGAATTTAAGGTAGATATGCAGCACTCAATCAGCCTGAAAATACCACAGATCAACATCAACGATGGAAAAATGTGCAACAGAAATGGCCACATATTTGTGTTCAGTGAGTGAAATAGAAAAATAGAACTTTAAATTTCTTCTTTTTCTGCAGTTCATGTAGTAGTTAATAGCAATATGCTGCATAATGTACTTTGAGGGCCTAGTCACTGTCCTATGTATGTTGTTTAAGTTTAATACAGACAATAGTGAAGTGGATTGGTCATAAGGCTAACTCCAAGAACTGTAAAATAGAATTAACACTTGGGGAGGACACAAGTCACAACTTATTAATGACAGATCCAACTTATTCATTGAGCATAAACAATCAACTTTATTGAACACAACTCAATATGTGGCAAAACTTGCTTCTCTGCACATCATATTCACATACATGATATTTACACCTTTGCTCATGCCATTTATGGTTTCTATTGGTACCACAGAAATTCAGTCAATTGTAAAACTATTCCACGATGGTGGCACAGGAAAGCTGTGTTTGATTCACTACTGCACAACTCCCTTAATTCTATAAAATGTGGAAAATATTAAACATTAAATATTAATTTTTATGTGAACTAGAACTTCAAAAACTATAAGCTGCCAATAAAACTAAATTTACCTCAGACCATTTTATTCAATAAGTATAATTACAAAAGCACACTTATGTAATTATTGAGACAACACAACCCTCAATCTACAGCATTTAAACTCAATTCGTGAGTTTATTCCTCAGAAAACAAAGTCTATTTTGAAAAAACCCCCACAACGCACGACGACGGCCCTTTACCTTTTCATCTTTAGGGGTAAATACAGCTTTAACTGACTCAAAAACCTCTTCAACAGGCCTTCCAGCATCAATCTGGGGATGAAAGCACAACTTTAGTGTTGGGATAAACATTTAAGAAGATTTTAACCAAAAGTTATATATACATAACTTATAACATTTACCTTTCGAACTTTCTCCCTAGCGGTATAGTGCTCAATCACAGGGAGACTAGATTCCAAGAAAACCTTAAACCGTTTCCTAATGGTTTCAATGTTATCATCTTCCCTTCCCTTCATTACACAGAAAAAGAACAAGAACAAAGAAAATTCAGATTTAAGGGGAAAACCTCAGGAAAGATACAATTAAACTGAGGAAGGATTTTAACTCCCGCAGAAAGAGAGAGAGAGAGACCACAGCTGTCTAACCTGGTTCCTACTCAAAAGACGCCTCTCCATCTCTTCTTCAGGACAATCAAAAAACAGGACAAATGCTGGCTCAATTTTTGTCTGCATAACCATCAAGGCATTGTGAAATCTTAGTTTTGAATAAATATAATCTAACTGATCTACTCAGAGATAACTACTCCAAACAGGACAATGTATTCTAAAACTAATAAAATCAAAATAAAAAGAAAGATTTATGCAGAGGGCTTACAACTTCCTCAAACGCTGCTCGATTTTCCTCATTGCGAGGAAAACCATCAATAAGAAATTTGTCATTTCCATTTTCCTGCATTGCTCGTTGGAGAAGCTTAATGGTTACCTCCGAAGGAACAATCTTTCCTTCTTTAATCATGTTCTGAATCATGGTGCTGTAAAGCATGAGAAACAAAAACAACATTATATAGTATCCAATATCCAGATCCAAGTCAGAAGACCAAGAAGAATATTTCAGAAATAATAAATAGCAAGTATTGTCAAAAGACCAACCAAAATACATTGTAAACAATAAAATTAAAAATTTGAAATATATATATTTGGAGCAGTGCATAAACATGCTTCCAATGATAATGCCCACATGCAGCACAATGGTGAATCCAATAAAAGCATGAGCAGGGAAAAAAATGGCACTGAGCAAACAAATTTATGATATATGAAATTCAGTAGACAATAACAAGTACGAACTTGTTACCAGATCAATCATTTCATAGCAAAGGGGATGGCAATGGGCAGGTTTGGGATGGGGAGCCCCTTCCCAATGCCAGGGCCAACGGGGTAAATTAGCAATCCAAACATAATCAATCATTTTCGAACTGATGATTCACAAAAGCACAACTTTTAAAGATTTAGTTATAACATTGTAACACTTCATGCCCAGATTGATGCTCTACAAAGCTGGGTGTAACTTTCCTTACACATGATGGTATTCATGCTAAATATAGCTGTTCAATACAAACACAATGTTAATAGTTTAGATAAATATTCATATAAACCTTACCCATTTTCAGAACCAGATTTGATTTCTGCTCGGAGAAGATCACCAGCACTGAGATGGGTATAACCGAAGTGTTCAACAATATTTGCACATTGGGTACCCTTTCCACTACCCGGGCCACCTGGTCAATGAAAAGAATCAGGAAATCAACTTAGAATGGTCTACAAGAACTTTTAAAGAAATGGGAGGAGGATGACTGGCTTGAAAATAATTTGCAACAAAAGCAAATAACACAAGCTCTATAATGATATGATAGCAAGATCCTTAGATCCTTCATGCAGTAAGATTATGACATTGCAACACAGACACACAATACAAAAATCTTAGTAGACCATCCAAAAATCATTATTTTATTTAGAACTCTTTGAATTAGTGGTGTTACTTGCAGCAAACCTGTTACCACAATAGAATAAGGTTCTATGACATACATAGAAATCAACAACAAAGCTTTAATCCTAAAACTATGGGGTCGACTATAAATCCTCAACTGAGTAATTGGGGTTTTTCACATGTATTACTCATCATTCTATCCTAAATCTTACCCTGTTACCTCATTAATTTACATGTCCTCTTTTACTACTTCTACTAGTTTTTATTTTTTATTTTTATAAGTACCTCTTTTACTGCTTCTACTAGTGTTATTTCAAGTCTTCGCCTACCTCTCTTTGTTCCCTCAACTTGAATCAAATGACTCTTCCTTACTAATGCATCAATCTCAAGCTACCCCCTCCCTCACCTTGAGGCTTAATTTTTGTTTAGAGACTGGCATGTAGCCAAATTTTAATATTAATACTTTAAATTATTCCAAGATCCCGTTATATTCTTTCAAAGGAACCTAATTGGAAGTTTGGGGGGAGAGGAGAGTAGAGGTTAAGGGAGGGAAGGAGAGAAGAGGAGGGGAGGGGAATGGTTACCCCTTCCCCTTCTTTGGATGTTTTAAAATTTACGGGGAAAAAGAATAGATTTTCTTCCCCTTTGTTTGGATGTTTAAAATTAAGTAGGGGGAGGAGATGAAAGAGGAGATGGTCATATTAATAGACAATTATGACCCTCTTTTGCTAATTTTAAAGAAATAGTTATAAATTGAAACCACAAAGAGAAAATTTAACAAAAAAAGTTAAATATAAGTGGAACCCCTCGCTTGAAATTCCTCCAATTTGGGGAGACTGAAAAAGTGGGGTTACTGGGTTAGGAGGGATAAAACACCCTTCAAACCCCTCCTCCTTCCCCTTCCCCTTCCCCCTTATAAAAACATCCAAATAGGATTCATTAAATCTCTCCCCTCCATCCTCCAAACAAGCTGCAATACCCTGCCCACACATTATCAATGGCTTTGGTACTTCACCATTATTCTAGGACCCATTTGCAGTAGGAAAATTAAAAATTAAGCTTTGGATCAAACCAGAGGGTTTAGACATATTCAATTGATGCAACAGTTGACTAATCACTCTCTCATTGATGAGGTAAATAGCTGAAATGACCTCCTTTTCACCAAAGAAAACAGTTGTTCAAATGATTTTAAAAGCACATAGGTGTCATTTTATGACGTCATATCTTAGCATCATGGTCATTTGCAATTATAAATTAATCCTAAATAACCTCCAGTCTTTCAAAACTAAACAGAAATCATTTATTGTTTCAAAAGGTGACAGAGCTGATATAAAAAATACACAAGAATCTCCAAAGAAAGTAAATTTTTTTTCTTCTCAACTCATCTTTTATATCATGTAGATTTCAAAATTCAATTAAGTAAATTAATCATTTAGAAAGCTGTGGGAACAAGACCTTCCCACAGCTTCTCTGGCAATCCTTTTTTTATTCAATGAACAAAAAAGCTAACTTAAAGTGAAAGCCAAGAAGAATCAACCCAAAATCTTTTACAGGAACTAAATTCTGATTCCCTCATATTTTAAGCATATTAGCTTTTCTAGCAGTCTGACCAGATCAGATACTTGGTGAATAATTGAGATTCTCTTGCTCACAAAGACCTTATTGGAAATAATATACAAGCAGAAACCATACAGACTACAATTAACTGTAAGAAACATCATAACCAAAGATTTCAAGCCAGACATTCACCTAAAACAAAAACAACTGTAGGGTTCTTCACAGCTACGCTTCCATTAACCTCCTGCAGTTGAATAAAGTTATCATATGATAACAACAAAAGTCAAAACAAGAAATATTCCAAAACAGAAAAGATTCTCTCATAGAAGAAACTGCATGTATGCATCAATAAGAACAAGCATACAAGCTAATTATCATTTCCCAACCCTAGCAAAGTCTAATTGTTTAAAGGCACACCATAAGCAAACCCAAATTCCAGAAGATCCCATGATTGCCAAAAACTACAAAGTTAATATATACCTTGTTTGTAGATTCGACAACCGATCCCATGAGCACAAATTAAGTTCCTTTTTCTTAATAAATTATCTGCATAAAGCCAAAGTTACAATTAAACAAACAAATACACAAACAAAACTTGATCTATTTTGTTTTGCTACACAAAAGAAATAAAATATTTAGCTGATTTCAAATTGATTAAGAAATTGACATGTTAATATACACAAACCCAAATATATTCTTGTATGCATATGCAAGTATATAAACATATTTCCAAAGCAATGTATCAGATCTACTTGACCACATGATATTCCAACTTAAAACAAAGATTTCCAATCAACATTTCAACTATTACCAAGCATCATTGTTATTCTTTGCCAAAACAAACACATTCAAATAGTAAAACAAGATTTCACTTTGATACACGTGATTCCTGCACAATTCATATCTTCCAAACAAAAAAAACACATTTTTTTCCGTTCAAATTTCAACAAATCCAGCATTAACAACCTAAAATCCTCCATTTTTAGCCCAAAACAAAAAGTTTAACCGTCGAAAACTCAAAATTCAAGTTCCATTACTTTCCTTGTGTTTTCTCAGGAACCAAACACATGATATTCCAACTTAAAACATAGATTTCCAATCAAAATTTCAAATATCAGCATGCATAAGATGTACATTCAAATGGTAACACCAAAATTCACTTTAATCCACGTGATTTCTGCATAATTCATATCTTCCAAACAACAAGATCACATTGTTTCCGTTTAAATCTCCACAGATCCAGCATTAAAAACCTAAAATCTTCCATTTTCAAACAGAACACAAGCAATCAAACCGTCAAAAATTCAAAATTCATGTTCCATTAGCCCTCTGTTTTCTCGGGAACCAAACATCAACATGTGAACTTTAAAAATTGATATTCCAACTTAGAGCAACGATTTCCAATCAAAATTTCAAACATTAGCACGCATCATTGCTATTCTCGACCAAAAACGTGTACATTCAAATAGTAACAAGAAAAATTCACTTTGATCCACGTGATTTCTGCACAATTCATATCGTCCAAACAACAAAATCACATATTTCCATCCAAATCTCAACAGATCCAGCTTTAACAACCAAAAATCCTCCATTCACGGTGAAAAGAAAAGGCAAATAAACCGTCAAAAATTCAAAATTCATGTTCCATTACTTTCCCTCTGTTTTCTCAGGGTTGAACCAAACATGAACAAAGATTTCCAATCAAAATTTCAAATATCAGCACGCATCATTGCTATTCTCGACCAAAAACGCGTACATTCAAATAGTAACACCAAAATTTCACTTTGATCCACGCGGTTCCTGCACAATTCACATCTTCCAAACAACAAAATCACATTTATTTTCCATCCAAATCTCAACAGATCCAGCACTAACAACCTAAAATCTTCCATTTTCAATCAAAAAAATTCAAAATTCACGTTCCATTACTTCCCCACTATTTTCTCGGGAACCAAACACGAACAAGCGAGCTTCAAAAAAAATGCGGATCTAACTCAAACACCAAAGCAAAAATGCAAAAATACAAAATTCAACTGAATTTCACAAAGTAGAGAGACAGAAACGCAAAGAAAAAGAAGCTTACCGTTGCAATAGAGAGAGAGATCTGAGAGGTAAATGGTGGGAAATGAGAGAAAGACACGGGTGCGAATAAAAGGGCTCACAGTCACGCCCTTTATATAGAGGTGGAAACAAAAAAAAAAAAATATATATATATATATATATATATATAACCGTTTTCCAAAAGGAAACAAAATTGGGAAATTGGAAATTCTCTCTGTGAGAGCTAAATTGGAGCGTTTTGGTCGGTACAGGGAATAAGGGTAGGATTGGGAATTTGGAATTTTAGGGTGGTTTTGCGTAATTCTAACGGCTAAAGCCACTTTCAGGTTTCACCACCACCACCTTCTTATTAATTCTCTACTCAAGACTTTTGAGTGATTCCTAAGCTGACTTTAGTTTACTTCTTGGAACCTTTTTTTTTTAACTATTGCATGGTTTGTGTACACCAGTGGATTGAAGAACATGGTTTGGTTTGGTCTTTAGGGATACAAATAATTCTTTTTCTTCTTTTTTTCTTCTTATGATTAATTATCGCCAATCGCGGCAAATTTTCCGACATTTATGCACATGTATATGGGGGGTTTTAGAATAGGAATAAATCTATTGACAGGTGTGATAGATACTTTCTGTTTAGAGGACAAAATTCAGATCCTCTAAATATCTTAGGTACTTTATTAGTAAATTTTTTTAAATTTTAACAACTCTTTTATGATTTAAGGGTATAGATTCTCATATCAATATTCTATTAATATTGCAGAATCTAGACTCTTAAATCACAAAAAAATAGTTAGAATTTAAAAAATCTACCAGAAAACTACCTTAAGCTATGGCTATGAGAAAAGGTCTCATCTTTTAGATCTTAGGCTATGGCTATGAGAAAAAGTCTCATCTTTTTATCCTAACGATCAAGGAAAATTAAAAAGAGCATATTTACAAAGAGGTTTTAGTCATGATTTTCCTAAAAAAGAAATTAGTGAAGCATTGCATTGATTAAATCTTGATTAGTTTAAAAAATACAAAATATTGATAGGAATATATATATCATAAAAAATGATGATGCATTTTGCTTATATTGTTACTTATATAGGCTAGATGTATTTTTTTTTTTTTTTAATAGGAAGATGTTGGTAATTGAATGGAAGATTAGTAGTTTAATAATTACTTTGTTGTGTATATTTAAAAAAATATAGTTGATAACATTAATAATGAAGCTATCATAGAACAATTTCAAAATATGAAAAACTCATAGGAAATTTTAAAACTTTATGTATTTGAGCTTTGTTTTTATGTCAATATATTCAAGTTTTATTTTTATTAAAAAAATTTTAATTTAAGTTTTTAATGACCCACCTTGAAAAAAATTCCTAGAACTGCCACTGAATTGCATTACATGTTTTTAGTAAAAATCTAGGGGGCCAATATCTAAATTTCATGTCCAAAATTAAAATTATATTTTTTCCAAAAATACAAGAGGGAGGGAGGGAGGATTTTGAAAAGTCATCAAGGGGGCCAAACCACACCCCCCCCCCCCCCCCCCTCCCCCCTGATTGTACATGAGTTTTCTTGTAGTTAAGGGGAGTATGTATTAACTCTTTAGATGCTAGTGTATACTAGATTTTGAGGTAATTAGACGTATTCATCACATGCTTCACTTTATATGGTCACATATTCTGCCTTATCCCGTCACAAAATTAAGGTCTTGACTCTTGAGTTTGCTCACGAACTCACTATCACACACTGCCACAGAATGACTTCTCAAATCACCATTGATTCATTGAAGCATTTAGTTCATGCTCACTTACATCATCCTCAAGCTTCATTTATTGATTTCACGCAGTGAGTTACTTGTTGTCTTATAAAATGACATGGTCATAACTCATAAGCATGTTACACTTGCTTGGAATGTGCTTCATCAAGTACTCTCTCACTTTTTAGGCACCTGAGGTTCACGCTCCCTTGTTTGGCTTCCTGCATGTAAGTTTTAGAGTGTGTCTCACCTTCTCCTGCCATGCATTGTTACATGATTACATTTATCCTTTGTCATTTCGTGGCAGAATGGTGAGTGGTTTTATACTTAGATAGCTCAAATTTAGGGGGAAGTAAACTACATATGTGTGCGCACGCGTGTATTTCCTGATAGGAATAGTAGTAGTTTATGTACCATGTTCTTTGTGAACTTCTACTCAAGATTATGGGCCAAAATTGGGTTTTACCCATTTTAGCTAAACTTTCCAGCAAAATGCCTTATGTCTAAAACTATTTAGGGATACATCTCTGTTTTGAAACTTGAATTTTAGAAAATTGAGTTTCAATGAAAAACTCGATTTGGCAAACTCGAGTTCCATGCATATATATATATATATATATTTTTTTTTTGGGCAAATAACACTCCCCTCCCTTGAGGTTTAGAGAAATGACACTCACCCCCAAACTTGAAAGGAAAAAACACTCCCCCCCTGAGATTTAAAAAAAATAACACTCCCCCCCCTTCTGTTAATATTAGTAACAGAATATAAAGTATATTATAAAACATGTTGCTTATGTTGATTTTTTAGTCTCTTATAGCACCTTTCCAATTGATTTTTTAAAGTTTGATGATCCTTTTAGATTTTTTAATCGCTCCTCTCTCTAACACTTTGGATCAAAATTTATGAAATAAAACAATTTGTTGAAGCTTTCAAGCTTTTATTGTTTAAAAATGAGTTTGAAATTTTCAAAGTCACTTATCAATATAAAAAACTTTCAGAGTCAATTTTGGGAATACATTATTAACCAAAGGGTACGTTAGTGCACAACATTTTTAATGCCAATTTAACAGAATTTAGATAAATAAATGTCAAAGGGGGGAAAACGTTTTTTTCCTTTAAGTTTGGGGGTGAGTGTCATTTTCCCAAACCTCAAGGGAGGGGAGTGTTATTTGCCCTTTTTTTTTTAATTGCCTATAACTCGATTTTCACCAAATCGAGTTTTTCATTTAAAACAGTGGTATATCCCTAAATAGTTTTAGACAATGGGCATTTTGCTGGAACGTTCGGCTAAAAGGGGTATAACCCCATTTTGGCCCAAGATTATGTAAGCTACTAGCTTTTATGACTTGTGTTTCTATTCATGTTTTCTTCTCTATGCATTTAATATGTTTGTTCTTGCTTTTAGAAAAGACAAGTATTTTAAAAAATTGTTATTGAGTCTCGAGTAATATAGGTTATGTGTCTAGTTTTATTTGTAGGTATGTACTTGGGCTTATTATTACTTGAGTTTGCATTATTAGGATGTTTTGTCGCATAATTACCAAATGAGAATTTTGTTAAGATTTTAGGTACCGCTCAAGCGCATTAAATCAACATGAGACTTCACTTGTCCATTGCTCGAGGCTCGCTCGAGAAAGATTAATGTAAGGTTTTGTTTTTCCTGTTGCCATTTGGCCTAGTTTTCATGATATTCTTTAAATCCTGTTGTGCACTTAAATAAACCTGACTTTTGCCTTGCAAGTTTATAATACTTTTGCTAAAAGAAATACTCTTTTTTTTTTTTTTTTGGGTAGTAACTAAAAGAAATACTCAATAATTACATATTAACTGTTTGGAGGCATGTAACACTTACCATGGGACGTTATTCGAAGAAGAAGAAAAAATAAATAAATTTCACTTTAACTTATGGAAAGTCACCATTTTTAAGTATTTAAATAAAACTATTCTAGGGGGATGTTGTATTATATAGTTTATAGTTATTGTTCTCATTATTTTAAACTCACGTCAACTAGTTCACTTATTTGTTAATTTTAAGACAAATTTTGTATGATTGACATAAATTTTAAATAAATCTTAAAATAGGATGTTAATTGCAAAATAAATTTGTTGTTGATCATAGATATTGGATACGATTCTGTAGATGATTTTTGCTAATATTTATCTACTTATTACGTCATAAACTATTTTGGAAGCTCATAACAATAACCAAAGGACATTATTTTATGAAAAAAGTCACTTAAATAAGTTATAATCTATATCCATCAAAAGACGGGTTCTTCACAATATATATATATATATATATACACACATATCAAAAGTAAACCTTTTAAAATAACTCACAGTAATAATAATAATAAAAAGAAAAACCTTTAGTGTAGAGTTAATACCATATAATTTTTTTTTGCTATGAGGACTAAATTTTTTTATTCTACTAGCTTAATTCAAAATTAAATATCACATCATAAAATTCAATAAACCACTTTTTCCTATATGTTTTCTTCTCCATAGATGAAGACTTATGAATAGTAACTTCAATATATAACTATAACGAATGATAAAATTATTTGAATTTCATATACAATAATATGACTTGTTAATTTATCATATTTTTTGAACCAATATCTTATTTTAAAACTTTTAAAATAAGGGCATATATTGAACAAATATATTATAGCTATTGGATCATACTATCTCACACGTTCATTTGAAAGTAATTAAATGCCGATTTATGAGAATATTTTACTTTTTGTAAAAATTACATATTATTGTCAATAGCCTTGTAGCTTAATTGACAAATTTTAGTGTTTCCAATTGATGAAATATTTAGGATTTAAATTCTCCCACCACAGCTATCAAATTATCAAAAAAAAAAAAAAATCACATGTTAACAGAAAAACTATTATGAAACTTGTGACAAAATCAAAAGTTATTACTTAAACTAGATGCCAACCAACTTAAAAAAGTTCAAAATTCTAAAATTTATAATTTTTTAATAATGCGTATTTGACCAAAATATTTTAAGAATAAATTAATTTATAGACTAATTCTTTGGAGAAAATGGGCATTTGTCACTTTCGTCAAAACTTTTCAATAAAATGCTCCATATCTAAAACTATTTAGAGAAATGCTCATGTTTTAAAACTCGATTTTCTAAAAATCAAGTTTCAATTTAAAACTCGATTTTTGGACAATTGAGTTATAGCGAACTGAAAATTAAAGTTCCTTGAATGTACTTCACATGGAACTCGAGTTCCAGAAAATTTTTTTTTTTTTTTTAATAAGTCCACGTTTGCTATAACTCGATGTTCCAAAAATCGAGTTTTACATTTGAAACTCGATTTTTAGAAAATCAAGTTTCAAAACAGGGGCATTTCTCTAATTAGTTTCAAACATGGGACATTTTGCTGGATATTTTTTTTAAAAAAAGGGCAAAAGCCCATTTTGGCCGTGACGTGATAGTAATAAAAAAAAATATAATAAAATAATAGTGATTTTTTTTTTGGTACATATTGATTGCAAAGTTGGAAATTTGTGCATATTAAAATTTATAAAGATAATAAGTTTCTCTTCAAAATTATATAAACATATATAATTTATCAATATGTGGTTTGGCTCCCAAAACAAAAATTTTGGCTCTGCCCTGTTCACATTATTTATTACTTCTGGACATCTAGGAAATCTAATAAAAAAGATGATATAAAGTAAAAGAATGTTGGAATATTCAAGTGTGAAAAATGTGGTTAGTAAGTGTTGAAGTCCAACGTGGGATAATAAGCACAAGATTAATTGGTTAATATTACCCAATTGAGCCTAAATATAAAGGAAAAAAAATGCAGTCTTAACAACCTAAAGAAGCAAATGCCAAACTTAAGACACAAAAACGAATTAAATCCAAGACAACTAAGGCAGCCTCCTCCAACTACTTGTATTATATCAACTAATAAATAATGGGTTCTAGTTAGTTCAACTGGTAAAATCTCTGATGGTTGAATAAGAGATCTAGAGTTCAATCCCCGCTTACACCAAAAACTGATTGGTGTCTTGGTCTGATAATAATAAAACATTTTTTATCTCAATATCCTCAATGATAATTTGGTTCCGTAACTTAAATTTTCTTATACGAATTAATATGCCTGAACTCTGCGCTTAAAAGAGGTCAACATCTATGATTTTCACAACATCTAGATGTGCGTATGCACTATTTAACAAAAGAACAACTAAAATGGGACAAAATTCATATTAAACAAAATTGGCCCTTGAAATTTATGTTGACATTTTAACGATACCTTCCAAGATTATTTACTTTCCATGATTTGTAAATATTATTTAAGATATTATATTTTGAAGACCAAATTCAAATTAAACTAATAGATAAATTGTTAAAGACTTGCTTACCTTGGAAGTTAAAACAAAACAGGATCTAGTATTTCCTAGAAGATTCAAATTAAATGTTTTTTTTGACTTCTTGAACAACGTAATCATCAATTTCAAATATCACAACAAAGAATGGATCATTATCTTATGGATCTAATTACTGAAACTGGTGGTGGTTGTTGAAATAGGATTGATGAGGTTTGTTTCGTGAATTTGGATTTCTAAAGGATGAGGTTTTTGATAAATGGTTGCGATGGGAGTGCGAATAAACCTCATTGAGGTGGGTTTTGGGTTGTGGGATGTCAACAAATTTTGGAGCACTTCATGATTTGGAATTTTGGCCAAATGGGTTTCTTTTGGGGGTGTTAGTTGCATTTCTCAAGAACACAATACTTTCTAGATTCTTACAAGAAAGATAACTTGATAAAAGTTCTAACACTTCAATGGAGTGTAACCTTGTAAAACGAGTAAACAACATAGGATGGCACTAGTTGTTAGGTTATTACGAGCCAAGGAAATAAGCTTAAGATAAGGTATTTACCAAGATTATTGTTTCCAATCATTAATATTGCACCAACATTTATGAAAACTCCTATTGGTAGCTCACCCTCAATATCATTGAATGAAAGGTTTAATTAATTTTTAAATTAATTTTTTCTAGACCCTTAAGAATCAATCTAGTAATTCCCTTAAATTAAGACTGTTCAAGGCAGCCATGGATGAAGGCATGATCCCTTTAAAGTAATTCCCTTGCAAGTATAGGGACTTTAAATTCAATTGATTTCCAATTTTTGCTAAAATTTCACCATACAAATAATTTTCAAAGACAAATAATTAAATATTCTTCAATTTGCCTACTTCAACATGTAATTTTCCACTAAATGAGTTGTATGATAAATTGAGTAATAGTGACAAAAAAAAAAAAAAAAAAAAAAAAAGATCCAAAACCTATCAGGGTATGCGTCCACTAAGGTAATTTTGTGAACCTTGTATAATATTTTCGTAATATGCTTATAATGTTAATTATTTCCTATGAGATATTATTATATTGAGAAATGATATGTCTATAACATTTTTACAACAGTTTTACAACAAATCTTAAGTGACAGGTTGTTATTGGTTGTTATTGTTGGGGCAAAAAAGTAATCTTAGTGTTAGTTTCAAATTTGAACCAATAGCAACTAACTACCTGTGATTTGTTGTAAAATTGTTGTGGATGTAACATCTCTCTATTATATTTTCTTTACAACTCCTTTTCATTTATTTATTTATTTTTTAATGTAAACGCGAACCTGCGGACTTGGCCCATATGCTTAGTCTAGTCCTACCCCACTTTTCCTCAAAAAAAAAAAAAAAAAAAAAAAAAGTCCTACCCTGCTCTCACTTTTTTGGGGACAAAGAGACACATTACTATATTTATTGAAACTGGGAGACATTTGTTTCTAAAAATTTATAAATAAAAAAAAGGAAATTTATATTTTTATTAAACCCCCAAAATAAACTTGAGATAACGCGTTTAGAATATATTCAGAGTCCTACCAAAAATTTTCTTCATTCTTGTTCCTCCCTTGCCTCTAATGTCTATATCATTCCGAAAATCTACCATTTCTTATCTCTTTTTCTATACGATTGTTCCAATTTCAAAACTTCCTTGAGTGTTAATTTGTGATTGGATTTTAATACTTACACATAAGACCACCCCGAGAATTTAATGACTAAAAATTTAAGTATAAGATGATTGTAGATTTGGATGTAGAATTAGGTGTGCCCTAGCATTTATTATTTTTCCGTTTCTCTCTCTCAAAATCTACTTTTCCTATCTTTCTCTACTTTTTGACCTGTATAACCTCATTTTCTTTTCTTTCTTATACTTTTTTTTTTCTTATTCTTCTTTAGTTTACTCGCCTGCATGACCTTTTCTATCTCCTAAATTCTAACGTTTCTTCTCCATTTTTTATCTTTTTGCTAGGGCCCAAAAAGAAGGGGGAAAATCAATAGTGGTGGAGCCACATGCATCCTTGGGGGGGGGGGGGGGGGGGGGGATGGGCGCCTTGGCCCCTCCAAATTTTTAATTTTTTTTACAATATAGATTTTTTTATAAATATTTAAAGGTTATACATAAAAAATAAAAAATAAAAAAAAAGAAGTTGGCCCCCCAAAAGAAAGCATTGATTAACTAATCTAGTAATCCTTTCCAAAAACAAAGAGAGTTTAGCGTTGATGTACAATTGCAATAGAATGAAATAGTTAGATAGTAAGTTTTGTTAGTAAATAGTTGGACCTCTAGTTTTTAGCTCAAATTCAAATCCTATTAATGCATTCAAATCATTCAACATTGATAATATACGCAATTTGATTGAGATTTTCTATTTTCAAGATTTTATCAAGAAAAAAAAAAAAGCTCATATGAGACTTCAGTTATAACAATATGATTTTGATTTGTCAAACATGGATGAAGTTTTGTGAACAATTTATATATTAAAAAGGAAATTATGTATAATTTTGTTATAAAAATAATAATTGATGAAGTTTATTACATGAAGTATTATTGTCAAGCATGATTTTGGTGGAAGATACTGTATATGTTTTTTTTTTTTTTTTTTTTTTTGTTCTTTATATTTGTATGTTGTATACCCAATTATACAATGTTTGTATACTTATTAGAGTTTAAGAATATTATAAGTTTCTTTTATAAAGAAGATCTTGTGTTTAGGTGTATATATATACATATTAAAGTTGATAATTTGTGTATATGTATATAACTTAATTTAAAATAAGAAAATTAAAATTTATATTTTCATACATACACATATATTATGTGGAGTTTTTAGGGTAGTGTCTATTTGTGATTTGAGTTTATCTTGACACAATAGTTCGGCCCCCCAACTCAAAATTCCTGACTCCGCCACTGAAAATCAAGGCCATATTTGGTAAAGAAGAACCTAAAAAAAAAAGAGGGTCGAGAATGCTCCATTGAATAAGGAAAAGAAAAACGTGTACCACTTGTGGCCACAATTACAAAATAATGTATTTTTTAAACATATTTTTACCAAATAAGCTCCTTTCTAATTTATTTGGGATATGACCTTTAATTTAAAAGTTTTTGCTTTTTGTTTTTTTTTTTAATCTCAAATTTTTAACAAATAAATTAACTTTTAACTTTTTATTAAAAAAAAAAAAGTTTGTTTTTAGCTTTTTGTCATACATTAAATATAAAACTTACAAAAAAAATTATATATATCGATCTTTTATAAATATTATGCAAATAAGCTATCGAAAAGCTACAAAGTTCTCAAACAAACACTTATTCCTTAGCCACTATCACTTAAAATTTCAATCACCCTTGCAATAGATTTTGAGGTTATTCAGATAAAAAATTCCCAAAGATCTTCTAATATTTAAAGACTAGCAAGTCCAAGCAAACCAAAAAAACGTGTGTACATACCTTGTTGTGCATAAATGCCATCTGTCAAATACGTCCAAAAATATAAAATCCGTGGGATCTTTAATTGATCAAATTTTCTATTATTTAGTATTAATAAATTGATAATGTGCTTCCAAAAGTAGTCTTATCTAAAAAAAATAAAAAGTGAAAGCGAACAAACGAAGAAATTAATCTGTTTAAGTGCATAGGCCGCTGATCAGCAGACGCCACCGACAACAAAGAAATCATCTGATTTGGGTCATTGACTTCATTGTCCTGCTTTTCTGATTAATACGAGGACACAACTTTTTGTTATGATATGTGGAAGTGGTTGTTAGAGAGTATTAGCCAATTACTTATACGTGAATTTACCACCATTTTTTATTTCCATATCACAAAACCATTCATTTTAGCCCGGCGTGAAAAGAATTGTAGAAAAATCGGTTTAGTTAGTTGTGTAACTTAAAATGAATTAGATCCATAAGTAACCAATCACACTTAATATAAAACTAATGATTAGTAGCAACTCCTAAAATAAAATAAAAAATAAAAAAAGAGAGACTCACATACACACATGTCACCTTAAAAATACATGCACACAAAGAGGCACATCACTAAGGGCCCAATGTATGACCCGACCTAAAATTCTGATTTTTGGGGGGCGTCCACACTAGTATTTGATTACTTAGCCCACGGGACCCCCCATGATCATCTTTACAACATCAATAATTTACCTTTTCGTGGAAGTAGTGGAAGGGTGTCATTGACAAATTCAACTGTTCTAAAAGGGGCCTCAATAGCAATAATTAAGATGATCCTAGTATGTGATTACATAGCTTACGGGACCCTCCATGATTATCTTTACAAGACCAATAATTCACCTTTTCGTTGAACGATTGCTCGAGATTGGTATTATGGAGAAAGAGAATTAGTTCATTCCAACAACCAAGTGGAATTATTGATAATTATGAAATATCTATAATATATGTAAAATTGAAAATTTTTAACTTTTAGTTGACCTCTTAATATTTGTTTGCATAAGATTTTGTGAGTCGTTTTAGGTCATTATATATATGTGTGTGTATATATTCTAAGTTTAAAGTCAATAAGAGTTTCTATAAAACTTTATATATTTAAACCATTTATTACAATCTGGTCAACATATATTTTTTTTAAGATCACATGTGATATTGGTATTTCTCAATGTAAGTATAAAACCATCAAATGTGATGTTCGCAAACTACCTACTTGTGAGTATGGTGTCCCCAAAAAATGCACCATAGAATTACCTTTTAAATTCTCATTTATTAGAGCATCCACATTGGTGGTGCTAAATAGCTATATTGCTATTTTTAGCACCACCAAATACCAAAATGTGTCCTACAATGGTGAAGCCAAAACTATATTTTTTGGCTCCATTGCTACAATGCACAGCTACTTTTGGCTATGCACTATAGCTAAAAGGTTTAAAAAAAAAAAAAAAAATTTATTTGTGCATTCAGTTTCGATTATTTTACTCATTTTTATTCTTTCTTTTATTCTTATTTCTCTTCTTCTGCGTTCACACTACTATTGTTTGTGCGTTCACACTTCTTTTACTCATTTTTTTTTCTTTTTTTATATAGCTTTCACATTGCTATATATTGTTTGTGCGTTCACACTGCTATTGTTCTTTTATTCTTATATTTTTTCTTTTCTTATATATTGTTTTTTTATTTGTGCGTTCACACTGCTATTGTAGTAGATATATTATTTTATTGTGATGTTTATATTATTTTATTGTGTTGAAAGCTAAAATAGATTCACTGATGCTAGATGTTTTGTAAAGTGAGTAGGAAAAATAGATAAAGTAGCTTTTTGTAGTACCAAATAGTTAAAAAAATAGCTCCACCAATGTGGAATTGTGGATGCTCTTATCTTGTTAAAACCAATTTCATCCATTATCACAATAATTTGTTTGCTTTTGTCATAAAATTTGTAGTAATTTTAACAATAAAACTTGCCACATGTTTACCTAAACAGACTTTTGCAAAATGGCTTGGTTTTTTGCATATGAAACAGACTTTTGAAGTCTTTCCTTTAAATTGCTTTCTTCTAAGAAACTTCCATTTTTTTTTCCTGAAATTTTTTTTCTTGGTCTTTTATGATGTCTCCTTTTCAAAAGATACTTCTTGAAATGATCTCTTCTTTTTGTTGAACAGTCACAGTTTTTCTCATAACACTTTATCTGCAAGTCTTTCCTTTTGCAACTATCTTTGAGTTTACTATGAACCTTTTCAATTTTTTAAAAGAATTCTCTTTGGTTGCAAAGCTGTTCTAGAGCAATGAGCATGTGTTGGTAGTATTTAATTAATTAGGTGAACATGTGACAAGTTTTAATTGGTAGAGTATGAAGTGGAGTAGAAAAAGTGGTATAGAAGATTTAGAGTTGTTGTGAATTCTATGGTTTTATTGAGTTGTAAAAGTTGGCACTCAAGGCTAGTATAATAGGTAAGTGGCATAGAGACCTAAAACCACACTATGGAGTTTGCTCCTTAGAGCATTCTCATCGGGTGTGTCAAATGCCAAATATTTGTCATTTGGCACACCAAACACCAAAAAACTCATCTAATAAGATGTTCTAAATGCTATAATATTTGGCACTATGAACAGTACTGTTCCATCTTTGGAATGGTATGGACAAAAATGCTATATAAAAAAAAAATCATTTTCTCTCTCTTCCTTCATGACTTTCTTTCTTCTTTCTTTTCCTTTTTTTCTTCTTTCTTTCTTCGCCTCTCCTTTCATCTTCTGTCACTCTCTCTTCCTTTTTCCTTCTGATTTCTTCTCCAGAATCTTCACCTCTCCCTTTTTTCTTTTCTTTTTTCTTTTTTTTCTCTTTTTTTCCTTTTTTCTGTCACTCACTCTCTCTCTCTCTCTCTTGCTTCTTTTTTCTCCGCCTAGACCGTTGCCATTGAGATTGGCTATCGCCGTGGAGTTCGGCCTCACCGATGAGGTCGATTGGTGGAGATTGCATGTAAGTTTTGGCGGTTTTTTTTCTTTTATTTTCAGTTGTGGATTCCATGTGATTGTGGGTGGTGGTGGAGTTGGGTTGATTCCATGTGATTTGGGTTGTATAAATGGAGTTGATTCATCTCTTTATTTTTTTTTTGGAGAGTTTTGTGTTGATTTTGGGGATTTTTTTTTTAAGTAGTATTGGGTGGTGGTGGCGGCCGGTGGATTGTTGTTGGTGGTGGCGGGTTGTACTTGTGGCTATGGGTGGTGGTGGCAGGCTGTGCTTGTGTATGGTGGTGGGTTTGTTACAGTTCTGTGCTTGTGTTTGACCATGATGGTGGGTTTTTACTTTGTATTTTTTTTATATTGTTGATTTTTTTTAATATTTTTATATATTATTTTAATGTATAGAATTGAAAAATAGAAGATATGATAACCGGAGAATTGTAAAATGGTGTGTTAAAATAATAAAATAGGTTTTTTGATGTGTCAAAATGGCATATTTGTAGAACACCTAATAGGAATGCTCTTAGTTTTAGTCTGTTTGTCTCACATCTTTCATAAAACAACGTTTTAAAATTCACAATAATCGGTTTTGAAAAACCTTCAAAATTGTGATTCTTCATTCTTCTCATTTGATGATATTCCTACGAGCTTTGTGAGTCAAAATTAATCCCACCTTTTTTTTCCTTCATCGATCTTCTTACAAACTTTTCCTTCGAGTTAAAAACTCCTCTAAAATTAAATTGATCAAGATGCTTGTTTTACGAAGTAATTAGGGATTCAATAGAACTGGTTAGTTTTCACAACAACAAAAAATATTTGCTTGGGTTATAAATCCTTGTCTTTCTCTTGATTCTAAAGACATCCATTTTTGCCTATACAAGGACGTCCCTCTTGCATAAGAGTACACGAAAGTACTAATTGCTCAAAACACAAAAGGCGTGGATAGCCAACGAATATTAGAGATTCATAGGTATATAGTAAGGGTCTATTTAGTTAGGCATTTTGGGAGCTTAGAAGAGTGTTTTAAAACTTAAAACTCTATTTTGCAACAACAATTTCTCATAACTTTTTTATGAATGCTTATTTTAAACTCAAAATACTGTTTTCTAGGGATTTTTTAGAAAATAACTACAAAACCCAAACAATATTATTAGTTAGGCAACGTTTCAAACATATTACATTTCTAACAATTCGACTTCAGAGGAGTCGATTTTACTGTTCATATCGTTTTTGCCAGTTGAAGAAGCCAAAGAAATCGACTTCAGTGAAGTCTATTTCTTTGTGTAGAAACTGACTTCGGTGAAGTTGATTTCTTTATATAGAAATTCAAATTCGTGAGTTTCCTACAGCTACTGGGATTGGGTTGTTATTGTCATGCCATCATTTCCATCAATGGTAGCAAACAAACGACCAAAAAAATAATGATTGGAGAGATTTTGTGTTTTGAGGGCATGTGTTTTTCTTGTAGCTCATTGCAAGAACTATTTGAGGGCTTCAATCTTGGTGATGAGAATCTTCTGAGATCTTCTTGTAGCTTATTGTTTTTTAGACCAATTGCTTAGACCATCTCTTCTCAAAGGTCCAAATTTTATCCTGCGTAGACTGTTTGTGTGGTGCCGCAAATGTTTGTGTGGAGCTGAACTACAAAGCAGTTCAGCTGAAGGCGCCCAGCTCCATCCCAGTAGCTGCACTCACGAATTTGAATTTCTATACAAAGAAATCGACTTCACTGAAGTCGGTTTCTACACAAAGAAGTAGACTTCACTGAAGTCGATTTCTTTGGCTTCTTCAACTGGCAAAAAAAGATATGAACAGTAAAATCGACTCCTCTGAAGTCGAAATGTTAGAAATGCAATATGTTTGAAACGTTGCCTAACTAATAATATTGTTTGGGTTTTGTAGTTATTTTCTAAAAAATCCCGTTTTCCAATAGTTTATATACAAATGCATCCTAAGTCAATAACTTAATTGGTACTTTTTGTAAACTTGTTATTACAGTGCATTTCTCTAGCTAGACAAGATCCCATGTTTTTTCTTATTTTTGTGTTATTACAGTGCATTTCTCTAGCTAGACAAGAACACATTAAAAAAAGTTAAAATAATACTACGTTCACAACATTTTTATTACAAATTCACAACAACTTTAAGTAGTAAGTTGTTGCTGATTTTAATCTAGATCTACCATTGACATAACTTTTTTACATGCTAATAACAACTTCTTATCTAAAATTTGTTGTGAAAATATTATGGATACATCATTACTCAAAAAGTTAGGTGACTTGTGTGTGATTGTTGATGTATGACGTTTAAGTTATTTATTTGGATTTTGATTTAAGCGCACACGACTAGACCCTATAATTCAAGCAAAAACCCTCCCCCTAGTAAATTGGTATCAAAGTCTATTAGTCTAAATCAACTATCTTGGTGTTACAACCTAGCATTCATACTAGTTTTTAGTTAGCCAGATTGATCTTTTGGGCATGATCCTGGATTGACAAAAAGGTGGATGGATCGATCACCTGTGTAATCTTGTTTGGTAGATCTAGCTTTGCATATTAGAAAGTGAGTATTAGTGTGTTCTTAACTTCAATCGAGGAACACACGTCTAACCAGTGTAATTCCACACACACACACACACACACACACAAAAACACAGTGGATGCAATATCTTATGCTATCACATCTGACCAATTTATTAGGCACTTAATTAGAGTTAACCTTTGAGGCACTATCACTATTTATAACTTTAAGATGGAGGACATTTAAAACTTTTCAGAGTTTTATGCTATACTGTGTGACATTGTCAACTCTAGCATTACCTTGGGCGAGCCTATACTTAAGTATAGGGCAACTAGGAAATTTTTGAGGTCTCTCTTCCTATAGGTTTAGATCTATGATCTCTACAATTGAAGAGTCAAAAACTTATATAAGTTTTCTGAACTTGTTGGATATTTTCAATTATATGAACTCACCTTGGATGATCCTAATCAAGAAAAATTAAGGTTGCCTTTAAAATTTAGATCCTATATAGGTTTAAGTCCGCTTATGCCATAACGCCGAGGAAGAAGGGGGAATAAATGAAGAGGAGAAGTTCAGGGTAATCTTGAGTAAGAAATTTCAAGAACAATTCACTTCAACAAGGCTTACCCACATGAAACGTTCTTAAAAAAAAAAATCAAAGAAAGACACAGAAATAAAAGTTAAATGCTACAAGCCTGCAACTGTAAGGGAATAGTCACATAAAATCTAATTGCCTAGCAAGTTGCCTCCTAAAAGGACTTGGCATTAAACATCACATGGGATGTCAGTGAAAGTGAGGAAGAATAAGCTTCTTCTTCTTTAATCCAATGAATACCAATGCAATTTCACTACTTTTCTGGCTTCTCACACTTATTTTGTGGAGCATCAAGTTGGTCATTAAATTTTCTCCGAATTTTCTAATCAATTGGCTCAAAATCCACAACGTCACTCTTTCAAGCTGATTCTACAACTTGAATCTTTTTCTTAAAAGGAAAGGTGCCACTCAAAGCACCATTGGACCATTTAGTTTACACACACTTACATCATCCTTAAGCTTTATTTCTTGATTTCACGCAGTGAGTTACTTGTTGTCTTATAAATGACATGGTCAAAAGCATATTGCACTATGTGCTTCATCATAAGTCTCACTTTTTAGGCCCCTTAGGTTCACCTTCTCCATGTAAGTTTTAGAGTGTCTCTCACCTTCTCCTGCCATTTATTTTTACATAATTACATTTATCGTCCTTTGTGATTTCGTGGCAGAATGGAGAGTGGTTTTATACTTAGCTCAAATTTAGGGGGAGTAAACTACATGTGTGCGCGCGCGCATGTTTCTTGATAAGGAGAGTAGTAGTTTGTGTACCATGTTCTTTGTGAACTTTTACTCAAGATTATGTAAGCTACTGGGATTTTATAAGTTTTGTTTCTATACATATTTTCTTCTCCATGCATATTTAATGTGTTTGTTCTTGCTTTTAGAAAGGATAAGTATTTTTAAAAAAATTTATTGAGTCCCGACTAATAGGTTATGAGTCTAGTTTTATTTGTGGGGTTCTTGGGCTCATTATTGGTTAAGTGTGTATCAGAGTAATTCTTAGGTACTTTCAAAGTACAAAGAATGGTACTCCCTCCTTTCACATGCATCGGAATAATTCTGTTAACAATTTTTCAGGTTGGCCAATTCCATAACAAGAAGAGTCTCGCTCAAGTGAAACATTAAATTAACATAAGACTTCACTTGTCCATTGCTTTTGTTTTTCCTGTTGCCATTTGGCCTAGTTTTCATGATATATATTCTTTAAATCCTATTGTGCACATAAATAAACCTGACTTTTGCCTTGCAATTTTATAATAATTTTGCTAAAAAAAATAACCAATATTTATATATTAACTGTTTGGAGGCTTGTAACACTTACCATGTGGGACATATTTGAAGAAGAAGAAAAAAATCACTTTAACTTATAATCTTTTTTTTTTTTTTTTATTAGAAACAAACACACACACAAGGGAGAGAGAGAGGGAGAGGGAAAAGGACTTTAACTTATAATCTAACTCTATGAAAAGTCATGATTTTTAAGTATTTAAATAAAGGGTAAATTATCTATTGGTCCTTAATATTTTAATTGTGTCAATTTGGTCCATAACTTTTAATGTCATGTCAATTTAGTTCTTGCTGTTATCTCTTTGATGGAAAATTGCTAATCAATTTAACTAATTTTTTTATTTTAGTTGTTTGTCAAATCAACAATTTCTATCCAAAAGATAACGACAAAGATTAAATTGACATGATATTAAAAGATTAGGGATCAAATAAACACAATTGAAAAGTTAGGAATCAAAATGAAATATAGTGTAAAAGATAAGAACCAGTTTACCCTAAAATAAAACATTTCAAGGAAAATGTTGTATTGTATAGTTTATAGTTAGTTGTTCTCATTAATTTAAACTCACGTCAACTAGTTTAGTTATTTGTTAATTTTAGGACAAATTTTGTATGATTGACATAAATTTTAAATAAATCTTAAAATGGGATGTTAATTGGAAAAAAAAAAATTTGTTGATCATAGATATTGGATATTAAGTAGATAAAAAATTTGTTTATCTACTTATTACATCATAAAATATTTTGGAAGCTCAGAATATATAATAACCCAAGGACATTATTTTATGGAAAAAAATCACTTATGTTATATCTATTTTCTTCAAAAGTCAACTTTTTAAAATAACTCAGTAATAAAAAAATAAAAAATAAAAAACTTTAGGGTAGAGTTAATACCATAAATTGTTTTTGCCTTACTTTTTTTTTTTTTTTTTTTTTTATAGAGAAAGTTTCAACATATGACGTCCGCTCCTAATGATAGCTTTTTATCATCAAGAGTAATTCTTAGGTACTCCTAGAGTACGGAAAACAGTGTTCCCTCCTCTCACATTCATGGTGAGGTCCACTCATTAAATTTATGGTGGAGTTCACCATGAATGTGAGAGGAAGGAATACCATTTTACTATACTCCAGGACTACCTAAGAATTTTCCTATCATCAGACTAAGACACCAATCAGTTTTATGGTGTAGGTGGGGACTAAATCTCAGATCTCTTATTTAACCATCAGAGACTTTATCAGTTGAATTACCTGGAACTCACTGTTTTTGTTTTACTTAAATATTCAATTTCCTCAACAAAAAAAAAAAAAAAAAAAACAAAAAACCTTAAGTATTCAATTAATTTATTACTACTATCCAAAGTAATATATATCTTGAGGACTAAAATTTTTTTATTCTATCAACTTCAAAATTAAATATCACATCATAATATGCAACAACCTGTATTTTCCTATATGTTTTCTTCTCCATAAATAAAGACTTACAAATAGTGGGTTTCAGTTAGCTCAATTGATAAAAATTTTTTATGGTTGAATAAGATATTTAAAGTTCAATTATCGCCAATAACAAAAACCAACTAGTGTTTATCATATTTTTTTGAACCAATATCTTCTTTTAAAACTTTTAAGTAAGTGCGTTGATCAAATATATTATAGCTATTGGATCATATTATCTTACATGTTCATTTGAAAGTAAATGCAGTTTTATGAGAATACTTTACTTTTTGTAAAAATCATATGTTATTGTCAATAGTCTTGTTGCTTAATTGACACATTTTAGTATTTTCAATAAAAACATTTAAAGTTCAAATTCTCCCACTTTCAACTATCAAGTTATCAAGAAAAAAAACATAATACAATGCTAACATGAAAGCTATAATGAAACTTGTGACCAAACCAAACGGTATTACTTAAACTAGAAGCTAACTAGCTTAAAATGCTCAAAATTCTAAAAGTTAAATTTTTTTAATATGAATATTTTAAGAATAAATTAATTAATAGATTCATTATTTTATAATAAAAAAATGTGTCTAAGCATTCATTGTATCCAAGGAGGTATAAGGGTTTCGTTCTTATCCATTTTTCTATATTTTAATTTCAAAACAAGAAAATCTCAAAAGTTGTAGAAAATCGATGACTATGAAATTAATGAAAAATCTTATGCTGGCTATCCTTACGTTCAATGAAGTGCAACCTGATCTGACCTCTAACTCTTTTCATCTCTCTTCACTTCCGATCTCGTTTTCTTATCCTTTCAAACTTGATAATATAGAAAGAACATTTTCTATTTACCTTGAAGAATATGTTGAAGGATGCAAGAAAGTGAAAAACCCAGAGTGCCCATGGTTCCATGCATCTTGTGTTATTCAAAGTTTTACACGTTGCATGCTGTATGACTCTTCGGAAGAGCCAGCTCCAGTTCTTCATTTGGTAAATCAAACATATCTCCATTTGGTATGCAATGTCTAACAAGATTTCAAAAAGGGCTGAGATTTCATTTATATGCAATGTCTAAACCCAGCTCCAATTCTTCATTTGGTAAATCTAACATATCTCTCTCTCTTAATACACACATTTCATGAAAAGGTATTTGTAAACAATCATTCGTGGATCAAAGCCACTTAGATTAAAGCCATCCCAAACATTGCAAAAGGTTATGTCATTAGGTTCATGAAATAGGGTGTGAGAAAGAATATACCATTTGTTTTTTTTTTTTTTTGCTGAATGAATATACCACTTGTTTTTACAGACTAGGAACCAAAGTTAATCATATTGATAAAGTTCTAACCTGTAATCACATAAAGTTAGATAAAGGTCTAACCTTTTAAACTTTATTGCTTTCCTCTAATACATTAGGTGTACGTCATTTTCTATAACTGACCACGTACTTGTTTTACTACAAGGATATTATCCTACGTTCAGCTTTATTCACTTTGTTTTCTAAGTTTTGTTTATAATTTTTAGTTTTTCTGTGGTTTCAGATAAAATTGGAGGAAATCTCGAGGTTGATTGCTATATTCACTTTATTCTACTTGTCATTGTCAAGAACAATTTAATTCAACAAGGCTAGCCCTCATGAAATGTTCTAAAACAATATTAATTAAAAAATATATATCAAAGAAAGACAAATAGAAATAAAATTTAAATGCTACTAGTGTAAGGGAATAGTCACATAAAATCTAATTGCCTAGCAAGTTCCCTACTAAACGTCAATATCAGTGAAAGTGAGGGAGAATCAGCTTCTTCTTCTTTAATCCAATGAAGAACAATGCAATTTCACTACTTTTATAGCTTCTCACACTTATTATATGGAGCATTAAGATGGGCATCAACTTTTCTCCGAATTTTCTAATCAATTGGCTCAAAATCCACACCATCTCTCTTTCAAGCTGATTCTACTACTTTTTATTTTAAGATTTTGCTTTACCTCCGATACTTTTCTAATTATACATGTCATTTTGTTTTAAATATACAATAATAAGTAATAATTGATTTCAATTTATACATTTTATTTAATTAGTGAATGATATAGTAGTTTTTCATTAAAACAAAAAGAGATTCCAGTTAAAAAAGTTTTAGAGGTAAGCCAAACTCTTATTTCAATTAATTGCTTGTGTAGTTAAATCAGTTCCCGGTGATGATTCAACTAGTTTTCCACTTGGTTGTGATTGTCTAATTCTTTTAGTCCGATTGCATTTTTTTTTTTAATGCAATTTTTTTTACTATTACAATTTATAACTTTGCTGTAACATAATTTTTTCAAAACTTTTGAGCATCAAAAGTGGTGTGATTGGTGAATAATTACTTTTATATAGGCTCATCACTGACATCATTTTAGTTTTCCAACACACTCATAACGCACCACTTCAATAAATTGTGAAAAATGTTGTATCCGTAAATGCAAGAGGCTTATTCAAATAATCACATCCCCTATAACTATTCATTACAATATTCAAGGATGAATAATAAAAACAGAAATTTGCACACGTTAATCAAATCTTGGCCAATAAAATGTATATTGCTTCCAATATATAATAAGAGATAAAAGAGCAACGAAAAAAAAAATTAAACAAATCTTGCCACACAAAAAACAAAAGGAGCTAAATAAACACTAAATAGGTTTATGTTCACTAGCAATTCATAGCTTGCACCTCCTTTGTTGAAAGATCAATGATCATGGTGCAGTTTATTTCGGAGGACTTCTTCTTCTTCATCACAAACATCAATACAACTTTCCCACTAAACTCGGCATGGCTATTCAGGGTCAAAAACCCAGCACTCAACTCATTTCCAAGACTGGTATTGCTTGGCAGTGCATTTGAATTCACGTTAACAGTGACACTAACTTTTTTGGTTGAACGTAGCCCAGTTTTACCATTAGGAATAGTGATGACTTGCCCCACTGTCACACCTTGGAACATGAACGTGGCATTGGTGCTATCATATTCATAGGGACCAAAGTTTGTGTTCTTCACTCTAACTTGGGTTGTGAAGTTCATGTCGAAGGAAGGAGATGTTTGGGTGGTGCTAGTGTTCACGTTATAGAACGTGACCTTAGGGGTCCTAAAACGCACCCATCACAATGAGTGAAAACACCAAGCTGAATATGATTTGAAACACAACAAAAGCAGCAATATTTATGCCTAACTTGATCCTGTTCTTTCGGCGGATGAACTCTTTGGAATCAAAAGTGGGTGTGGCTAATTCTTCATCTGCCTTGGGGTACACGTGCTGGTTCGTATTCTCTGCCATTGCATGTAGTGGCTAGAAAACTGTTTTCTTTCCTTATTCTAGTTCCTATTTTCAGTGTTTTGAAAGGAATTTAGATGGTAATTAAAGGAATTGTTCGTGGAAATTAAAGTGAGTAATATCTGCTATATATATAGTGTTTGGAGTTGATAAAAAAAATATAGTGTTTGGACAATTAATTTAACTGATACAGATAGAGTGAATTTTGGAATGTTATGTAGGACTGTAAATGATCTAAGTTGTTTATAAACATCTTGGGATTGGCTCGATTAAAAGCTGGTTCATTTTTGTTTGTTTATAAATAAGCCAAACTTGAACCTTAGTTTTAGGCTTGTTTAGTGAACAAGCCAAGCCCAAACAACAAAATTTGTTCATGAATAAGCTCGTGAGCTATATAAGGCTTGATACAAAACAATTCAAGTATAAATTTATTTATAAGTTTATATATGTTTGCCAAATAAATTAATTACACCTATTTTAATAATGATATGGCCAACATGGTACAACTACCCATCACTTAATTTTTTTTCCTTTTCCTTCCCTCTAAACTAACTAAAGACTACTACTTTAGAATTCAGTTACATTTAAAAAAATAAAAAATAAAAAAGTTTAAATGAGCCAAGTATAATCCTCCCCAATCAACCATCTAATATAAAGTTATAAAACGAGTTAGTTTTTTTCCCATTCATAATAGTTACAAATACATATTTTTCTAGTTCTTCACTATATATTGTGAACGTAAAAAATTGTGTTTTGAAAAAAATTGGATTTTAATTATGTAAAATTTTAATTTGATATCATAAGTGGACTAAAAGCATGATAAAATGATTATACTATTTTTTTCAATTGATTTTAAAATTTTAAGCATTTAATAATGTAATTTTCTTATATCTCAAGTTTGAAAGTTTGATCTGAACTCGAATTTAAACTTGATATTAAGCTTAATCTTCAATTAACTAACTAATCAAGCCAAGCCTAAGTTAAACTTAAGTTTTTTGACTTTAACATAAAATTAAACTCAAATATTATTTTAGACTTGTGACAAGCTCAAGTCAAACTTCAACTTTTTAACTTTTACTGACGAACCAAACTTGAATGTGCATATTTCAGAAATCTTGGCTTGTTTAAAGCCTTAAAAACGTAAACGAGGGAGAGTTTTCTTGAACCATCAAACGCGGCTCAGGTGGAATTTTTGACTCCCAGATGGTCTCTTGCATCCGGAAGAATAATATATATATATATATATATTTGGAGAATTTTAATTCTAAAAGAAAAAAGTTAGGGGAATTCCCACTTGTCTTTCCTTCCATTGAGTTTTATGGCAAAATTTGCCAAACAGTGCAAATTTGAAAATTTTTCAGGCGGATAGCACGCATCCAAACTTATTTAGTTAAGTAGACTCTTTTTGAAAATTGAGTTTGTTAAACTCGACTTCCAGGCATATCCAACCGCGCGGCCCCCGAGTAAAAAGTCTGGAGTGGATTAAAAAAAGGGAAAAAAAGCCACGTGGAAGTCGAGTTTGTTAAACTCGACTTCCATTGAAAGTTGCCTACCCTAAACACGACTTCAAACAGGGGTTAAAATTTAAAAACACTGCCCGGTGGGTTAAAAAGAAAGGAAATCTGAGTATACTATACTCGATTTGGAGGCCTTCAGTCTTCTCTCTCTCTCCGGTGTCTCTCTCTTCCTACGCCGTTCTTCTCTCTCTCTCCGGTGTCTCTTCCTTCGCCGTTTGTCCATCCATCATCTTCCTCTGTGGCGAGGAATCCGAGACCAGCAGGTTCGTTCTCTCTCTCTCTCACTCATGCGATTTTTTTAAATTTTGGTCTAAATTTCTGTTTGTTGCCAAGAAAGTATAACTGAGAAAAGTTCAGAATTTTTGTAGAGCTAAAAATGGGCGCAAAATTGATTCGTAGAAGCTTGCCTAATATATTTCTAATTTCATCATATTCTTAGTCCTTTTCTAGGAGGACCATTACGAGTCTTGGAATGATACATCTAAAAAATCTAGTTGATGGGTTCTACGTGAGAGTTTAGTCCTCTTTCTTAAAAGTAGTGCATGTAACTCCCTTTGTAGATTTAGGAGTGATTGGCAATCAGCTGACATCATAGAAGCTCACCATAGGGTATTTGTGCTTTATACTAGAGTAAAACTTATACCTCTGAGGTTGTGGATGTTTTTGATTTTGACTTTTTTGAAATAAATGCTTGTTTCATCTAGAAGGAATTTTTGGACACTGATGTCTCAATTTTTGGATGTCGCTATCATTATTTTTCAATGTTATGATGATAGTGCTTTATGCGGATAATTTGGAAAGAATAGAATAAGAGAGCTTTTGAAGATATAGAACAAAGCATGTGTGAGTTGAAGTTCATTTTCCTGCAAGTACCATTTGAATGGATGACTGTTCTGCCACGGCATTCTTTTTCTTCTTTTTTAGACTTTACTGATTTTGTCCTGCTGTACATAGCTTGTGTATGGACAGGCACGTTTTCTTTTGATTTAATAAAGTTTTTTTTTATTGCTTTAAAAAAAAAAAAGACCCTGTACTTGAAAGATTTTCTTTTTGGGTTTTTCATTATTTGTTGTCTTAGGGTTGGTAAATCATTGGTGAAAGGAACACAATGCACCAGGTAGCTTTGATCGTAACAATTTGCTTCAAGTTTATATGATGCATCTATGGTGCATTTATTTTTGTTGTAAATGATTTTATGCCTTATATTTAAATAAATTTTCTTTTTTATGTTAAGGCAATTGAATTAGTGGTATCTACTTTTTACACCTTGCCTTGAGGGAGGATATTAAGTCTTGGATTGCTGTACCCTTCTTTTGTGGTTGATAAACTTATAGATCTATTTTTTCCTGAATCTGCATGTAGGCTGCATTATACCAGACAGAATTTTTTATTTTTAGTTTTGTTTTGTTTAGCATTTGATTTAGTGAAGTGATTTATCTTTTGGGACACTTGAAGGTTGAAACAATGCAAGTTATTTCAATGTGTGTTGTGCAAATTGTGAGAACTGGGTAGTTATGGGTCTACGAGAATGAGTGAGCATACGGGCTATGTTTGTGAATTGATGGGGATTGGTTTAAGTAAGATCTGGTTGTGAATTGAATTGGGTTTTGACTTTATAGAATAAGCTTTGAACTCTGCTACCATTGTTGTTGGTATAACTTCACTAAAGATTTTGAAAAGTGTTTTATCTAAAGAAGAAGAGTGTGAAGCACTGGCCCTTAATTAAAGTCATGGCCAATTTTGGATGACAATGACTTTGTAATGACCATTTTGTTTATTTTATTTTCTTAATGCTAGAATTGCATATATGTTAAAACTATCTATTCACTTCTTTGGCAGTCTAATTTTTAAGCAGTAGATAGGAATTAATTATAATGTCAAGCAGTAGATAGGAAAAGAAAAGGACATCATAATGCCACACATAAATAAAGCCCCAAAAACAAAACCTAGATATGGTGTAAGTCTCTCTTTATTCAATGTCATTAACCAATATTGCACATTACACAAATCTATTATTTACAGCTGATATGACAAAAACTTTTTGTAGCATGACGATAGATCCTGGACCCATTGATCGTACTGTATTGACAGAACAAGTTAAACATCGATCTGAGTTACTGTGGAACCCTGGGGGACATGTAATTGCATGAGTTTTCTTGTACTATGCATTCATGTCATAACTCTAATTAGCCCTAAATACTAAATATTTGCATAAGATTTTTATCTATTGTTATAATATTTGCAGGATCCTCCTGGCACACTGGATTGTCGAAGTCGCCATGAAGAATTGAAACATCGAGTTCCTATGGTAGATGATCGTGTCCTTGCCATTGTGAGGTTGCTTGGTCTAGAGAGTCTGCACTTGGTCCCATCCATACAGCTTGACATGCATTGATCACTGCATTTGTTGAGCGATGGCGCCCAGAGACCCATACATTCCACCTACCACATGGTGAGATGACGATTACTTTGCAAGATGTGGAAGTTATCATGGGGTTGCCCATCGAGGGTGAGGCAATGGTTGGGCCCACTAAAAGAACTTGGACAGATGTGTGTGCTGAAATGCTTGGAATTCAAATTCCAAATGACAATGAAATTGTGCTAAAAGGTCAACGGATTTTGATACCTTCGCTTGTCGAAAGAATCAGACAACCACTGCCTTCGGATGCCAATAAGATTCAAGTTCATCAGTACAATCGTTGCTATATACTAGCCCTACTAGGGGATATGATATTTCTTGACAAGTTCGGAGATAGGGTCCATCTCATGTGGTTAGAGTTCATACGAGACCTTCGTAATCCACGCAAGTATAGTTGGAGTAGTGCAGCCTTATCATGGTTGTACAGACAGCTATGCAATGCAACCCAGAAGAAGGCAAAGCAGATTGGCGGACCATTGATTTTGGTCCAATTGTGGATATATGCCAGGTTCCCACATACATCCCCACAGATGGTGCCCCAACCCAAAGGTGTTTATGGTCCACCACTACCACCAATTCCTCTTGCTATGAAGTAAGTATATATTGCATAATTAGTGTGTGATTATGTATTATGCCACATTTTTATACGTAAAAAACTAATGACCATGCGATGTTACCTGCTTGTAGGTGGGCAGGGGCAATGAGTACAAAGAATGCTCCTACGCACGTGCTTTCGGCATATCGTAATCAAATTGCCACAACACGGCCCGACCAGGTATAATACTTGTATTTTCATTGCCTGCTATTGTGCTACTTGTTATGCAAATTATGGAAAAATTTCTAAATGTGGTTGCTTTACTTGGTGGCTTTTGTAGGTTAAGTGGGAGCCATATGGAAACGACTTAAGCTACCTTCCTCCTAGTTTTCGCATTGAGGGAAGTGACGTGTGGAGGTCGATCGTTCCACTTATATGTTTTTGGCTTGTAGAGTTCCACCTACCCGATCGTGTCCTACGACAGTTTGGGCTAAAGCAGGAACAACCCAGAGATGCTAATACCAATCGCGATTTGCACAAAATAGATGCGAAGGGCAAGGTAGAGAAAAATTGGTCGGTGGAACATGCAGTCCATATTTGGAGGTGGAATGATCATGACGAGTACGTTTGTAATGCACTCAGGATGGAGGAGGTGATGTCACGTCATCATCCATATATGGTGTGGTATCGTAGGATCACTCGATTGTATATCGACCGCGTTAGTGCGAAAATGGAAATTTTGGTAATGTGCATAAACTTATTTTGTTTTGCATGTTGTGTTTGATGTTATGTATGTGTCGTACTTAATAATGCCATTGATTTAATGACAGCTTGCAACCCAACTGGCTGTCCTCAAATGGTTCAATGAAGAATCTTACGAATACAAGTTCATTAAGAAGGCCCTTGAGGATGTGGATGAGGTTGATCGTATCGATGTGCCAACCAATGCTGAAGCAGCAAACCAGACTGAAATACCAGATGTAAGGCCCAGTACGAGTTCAGTTGCTCCAATGACACGTCATCAACCTGCCCCCACCCCTCCTCTGGCCACTGAAACCCCTATTCCACCCATGTCCACCCCTCAAGACACAACCGGACCTCCTATACCACCCATCCCTCCCATTTACACCGGATCTCCCTCGCGGTTTACCCATGCTGAATTCAAGTTCTCCCCACGCGCCACCACTGTTGACCACAACTCACCCATGGCCCCATCCTATAGCTCCCCCTAGACAGTTATACCCACCCCTAGCCTTCAAACACCCCACATTGAGCTCATGTCTACCAGCCCAAGTCATACACAATCACCTCCTACCTCCTCTACCTTCATACATGTTCCACAAGCCACGCATCCACATGACAGTGACGTTGAGTAAGGGCAACATGACCAAGCTGAGCAGCCACAGGATGCAAACGCTCATGCTGCACCCATGAGGAAATCAACTCGCGCCATCCAACCAAGGAGATGCGGCACAAGTTCCCACCTGGTATTCCAAGTGTTTTACTTTCATTTTAATTTCATATATTTTTTGGGTTGCTTTGTACATGAATTTGTTTGTTTGTAAAAGCTTAAAAATATAACATTATGAGTAGATAACAGAGCATGTTCCCGCCAAGCAGTACACTAGACGCAACCGAAAAAGAAGTAAACACGGGGAGGGTGCAGCCTAATATGATTAATGATACACATTCATATATACTTGGTAAAGTGGCTGTTGGACACATAAGTGCACTATTTGGTGACTGATAAAATAAAAGTTCATTTTTGTTGGTGAAATAAACATATATCTGTAACGTTTTCTTGATGGTTTATAGTTCTTCTGTTTGCAGCCACTCAACCACTTGGTGGAAAGGGCAAGAAGGCCAACAAGGGCACCAAAAGCAATAAATGAAGCAGATCATCTATTTTTTTGTTTTTGTTATGGTTCCCACAGTTTATGTAATTGGTATTTAAATTGGTCAAGTGCCACAATTTATGTAACTGGTTCCCACTGTGCAATGGATGATATTATACCTCTATGTCGGTCTGATATTATGCAAATGCCGAAATCGGGTACCACATGCCGTATTGCAGTCCGCAAGCAAGATAAAAATCATCCCCAACTGGCCCCCGTCTCATCATCCACAACCACAAAGGCAAGCGGAAAAATCTCATTATTAGCATCGGTTGCCATTGCAATCAACAACTTTCCTTTATATTTTCCATAAAGATGAGTTCCATCAATACTAATTACTGGCCTACAATGTGCGAATCTAGCAATGGAAGGAGCGAAAGCCCAGAACACATACTTGAATATAATAGTATCTGGTATGTTCTCGTTGATCGACCGAAAAGACACTTGTGTACCCGGATCGCTATCCTTATACGCTAACAACGACTTCTGCAACTTTTGATACAACTCTTCCCAATTCCCGTGTATGTTTACAATAGCCTTTTGTTTTGCATCCCATATCTTGTAGTATGATATATCGTGGTTAAACCTTCCTTCATCAGATTTTGGAGATCCTTTATTTTGCTGGTGTGATCTACAAGTACATATGTATGAAGTTATTTGGCAAGAAAATTGGAATCCATCATTCTGCCATTTTTGTTCACCCTAACTGACGGACAAGTGTGAGGACCGTCGTATACTGTGACGGCCCATAACCCGTTAAGCTTCCGTTGCGGGAATGCTCAGACTTTCCATGCACATGACTCATTCGCGCATTTCACACATAATCTTTGTTGGTTGGACCGCTCAGTTATATAGTTCTTATTGTTGTCCATAGAGTAAACTATTAATGCCTGTCTCACAGCCTCTTTATTAGGGAAAATCAACCCTCTGCTAAAATTCATTCCCTGCACCCAACTTGATGAAAATGGTATCTCCACATTTGAAGGATCAACTATATTATCCCAAGTGTTTGCATGGAATGACGGGCCATGAGCTTCATATGTAGGGACTGCAGGCTGCATACTTATACCACCACCTATATCATCTTGAAACTTTATAGCATCATTATCATGATCATCCATGACATTGTCAACATTTTCATAGTTTATAGTATTCTCGTGAAAGTCATCTCTCCCAATCATCTCTTCATACTCATCTCTATCATGATCAACATCGTCTTCGTCTTCGTCTTCTCCCTCCTTAGAGATTGAATACATTCTTGTTAATAACTAGATCCGCAAACCTCCAGTGGAGTTGGTGTCTCTTGGCATGGTGGTGTATAACCCCCAACTGTGGTGCATGGGGTAATAGTCAAATAACTATCCATATGTAATGGATGGAATTCTTCCCCGCCACCACCCTCTAAAGTTGTTTGTTGCACGTCTTCACCACCAACTTCTATACGAGGCTCCACAGTTATATACAACTCGGCAGCTTTTAACTGGGGTGTAGAGTTTATCTTGTCAAACATAATCTGAACATGTTTGTCTCCTTTTATTTCAATAGGCATGAAGACAATACGGTCATTGAACACTACATGAGGAGCATGATATACAATTTTTATGTCATGCAACCGACGATCCAAATCCAGCTCTTTCATAATTTTCTTTTTCAACTTCTTCAAATTGATCTCCCGCCGTTTTTTTAGCTGAATAATCTCTAATTTTTTACCAAGCCCTTCATATATCACTCCATAAGTCACATCACTGCAGGGCTCCCCACCATAATATAAATAAAAATCAATCGAACTCATTACAAGCCTATAAGTCAAATAAGTTTACTAAAAGTTAGTGGCGAATATAACACCTTCATTCAATATGAACTACAAAATATTGCCTCAAGGCAAATACAAAGATAACATAGTCCACCAAACAATTATAATCAATTGAAATTTTATTCTCTCCAAGCAAAAATTTGAATTTTTAAACTCAAACAAATTTTTACATGGTTGATAACATTAAAAAATTAACATTCGTTACACCTTACAACTAACAAACCATTACACATTACAACACCTTGCAAATAAATAATATGCTATCCATTCATTCACATTATACACAACAACACATTACAAAGAAAAACCCATTGCATATCAAATAACAACCCATTACAAAGCACAAATAACAAATACAAATACAAATACAAAAAACAATAATAATAATGATAATAACAACACATTACTCATCAACAATATAAAAGTAGTATGTGTGTATATATATACACAACAACACATTACAAAGAAAAACCCATTGCATATCAAATAACAACCCATTACAAAGCACAAATAACAAATACAAATACAAAAAACAATAATAATAATGATAATAACAACACATTACTCATCAACAATGTAAAAGTAGTATGTGTGTGTGTGTATATATATATATATATATATATATATCTACCAAATGTAAAAGTGAGTATATATATCCAGGTCTAACAAAAAAAAAAATTAAAAAATTAAAAAAGGTTTGAATATTTACCTACAAATTGAAGAAGAAGAAGAAAAGCTTTAATTTGTAGAATGATCAATGTGATTTGTGTAGAGGAAGAAAAGCTTTTGTGTGAAAAGGGAGAGAGTTTTGGCGTGGGAGAGAGCTGTGAGAAGTGAGAGTTAAGTGGAAAGTGAGCTGAGTGTATAAGTTTGAGACGGATGGGGTAGGTTCAAAATTTATTGGAATTCGAGTTTCACATACTCGAGTTCCATTTAAATAAATTTTTACTGTTTCGCGCGTAATTGAGTTAGTTGGGGTGGTTGGGTGCCTTTACTGGAAGTCGAGTAAGCTGTACTCGACTTTCACAGAAGTCAAGTATGTCTTACTCGACTTTCCAGGTTTTACACTACCTCCTACAACAAATAACTGCACCTGGAAGTCGAGTTTGGGCTACTTGACTTTTAATGGAAGTCGAGTTTAGCAAACTCGACTTCCAGGTGGCTTTTTTTCCCTTTTTTTAATACACTTTAGACTTTTTACTCGGGGGCCGCACGGGTGGATATGCCTGAAAGTCGAGTTTAACAAACCCGATTTTCAAAAAGAGTCTACTTAACTAAATAAGTTTGGACGCATGCTATCCGCCTGAAAAATTTCCAAATTTGCACTGTTTGGCAAATTTTGCCGAGTTTTATTTTCTACCAAACAAGTGGAAAATGTTATGAGCCGATCATGTTTTCTTTTTTCGCCCCAACTAAACACACCGGCAATCAATTCGATTACTATTCGTAAGTCAAGTTTTGAAGTTTATTGGGTCGACTGCTCTTGTCTTAGCAGCCCTTCCCAACCGTAGGATCCAAAACCACATCCAGCCCAATCTTCAGTCGTTTCGTTTCATCAAGCCAAGTCTACAGAAAAGTTTTTATTCAAGGTACTCTCTCTCTCTCTCTCTCTCTCTCTCTCTCCCCCTCTCCAATTGCTTTCTCTGTTTCAATCACAGACCATAATTTAGTAAATTGTAATTAATGCAGCTTTTGATATGCACCCAAATTGATTGTGTAAATGTTCTCTCAGCTAATTCAACTATTCAAGCCATTTAGGCTTGCCCATTACCAAAAAAAAAAAAAAAAAAAGTAAACAAGGAAGGGGAACTATTCCACTCCCTTTTTAATAAGACATTTCTTTTTTTGAGAAACTTTTATAAGACATTTCAAAAAACCCATTTAAACCTAGTGTGGTGTATTGAATATGTGACCGGTAGACTACGTCAAGACCAATGAGCCTACCACCTGAATAGGGGTTTATTGTCATTAAATGAGCCCACCACCGTAATTCCATAGAGAAAATTATGAGATGACATGTATGTATATATATATATATATATATATATATATTTTTTTTTTTAAGTTTCTAGTGGAACTTGAGTTCTTCACATGGGAAGACAAGTTCCAAAAGTGGCCACATAACTAATATGTTTCAATTTTGGTCACATATCTAATATGCTTGCAAAATTAGCTTAATTGGGGGAAAAAAAAGCCTCTTGCTTTATGTTCGTAGACATAGATAGTTACAGTTTGCTTCCATTGCATTGCATTGTTAGAAAGGTGGAAATAAAGATAGGAAGTGCTGCCACTGAGTTCTTGCACCAATACGGTTATTCCTCCCATTGTAATAGTTTAAAAAACTCACTGAGTGCATGTATAACTTGCCAATAATTTAGAAAATAAAACAGAATGAAAAGTGTACATTTGGGAAGTTTCCACTCTCCTTGGTTATTAATAACAGAATGATTTCCTTGTTTTATTTACTCTTATGTTTTTGATGCTTTTTGAGAAATTGGGTGAGTGTATATTGTGCCACCAATCATCTAAAAAGGTTAGTGTTAAATGGTTTTGGTCTTAGCTTCATGTTTTCTTTCCTGTTGACAATAATATGTATCCTTAGAAACCTGCAAACAGAAAGCCTTTTAAAGTCTCAGTGATTCTTTGATATATATATATATATGTGTGTGTGTGTGTGTGTACTGTACATATGTGTTTGGGGATAATATTTATTATGTGTATTCATATCTGTTTGTGATGTTAAATTTGGCTCTGTCATTCTCTCCCTTTTGATTTTGTTCCTTAATCTTTATTACTTTCCCAACCTCTGAGGTCGGGACTTGGTGCAATGGCAAGTGCTTTCCACCAAAAGTGACAGGTCATGGTTCAAGTGTGGCAATCGCCTCGGAAAAAAGAAAGGAAATTGGGTTTAAGGCTTCCTACTAATCATCTCTCCTAGACTCAGCAAAAGTGGGAGTTTTTGCTCTAAGTCTGACCTTTTACTTTCATGACTTTGCAGATAATTTTGTGAGTGCTTGTATGAGAAAAATAGCTTTCGAATCCATTGGCACCATGATTGTGTGACTTGTGTGACTGTGTCCACCATATGCAGACACCTGTGGGCAATTTTGTTTGTGTGTATGTTTTATGTGTGGTATTTAATATCCTGTTACTTTGAATTTAGATTTCTATATGGTCTAATCTTTCGTGGGTGATGATAGCATATTGTTTAAAAGGGGTTTACAGTTGTCTTATGTCTTTTGGTGTTTATTCTGGGTTTCACTGCAGCTATGAATCTTGGCTTCCAGTGGGGAATTTGGCATTCAATAACATCACCTCGAGTGTGCTCGAATGCTAGATTTTGATAAGGGCAACCCATGGAAGATCCTTATTCTGTCAGTAGTCCCAGAAGAATTCTCAGTTTGTCAAAGAAGAGAAGGGCAACTGTCTCCTTTTTGGATGCAGATGAGAGGACTTCTGGGTTTGGAGTGTCTGGAGAGCATGGTCCCAAGCCATCAGAAGTCTATGGGTTTGTTGGTTCCATAACAACTGTCATCGCTACAGGTCCAATTCATTGGTTATGCTTTTACTTCATTTTAGACATGATTTAGCCGAAGTTGCCTAGTTATCTATTTCCTGTGGGTCTTGAAACTCTTAATTGAGGTTATTGATTTTGATTAATTTGTAGGGAATAGTGACTGCCTTTTAAAAATAAAAATAAAAAGCAATTCACACTGAAATGTTTCTGGAATTTGCCTGAAAAAAGTCAAAATGTTTCAATCAATATATATGATGTTATCTGTGAATTCATCTTTACCTTATTCTGTTGTCTGGATAACTGAGCCTTACTCTAAACAATGGTGGGTCTTTCTTTATCATGCTGACATAGAGATGCATCTTTACATCTCTGGCATGCTGTGACAGCTGCACTTTCTATGTGTATATATATAAAATTGATTATGACAACAGCATACTGTGGCGCAATTGTTCATTCAAGTTTATTCATCTGGCTTTGGTTCTAAGATCTTTGATTTTGATAGTTTCCTATAAGTTCAATTAAAAAGGTTTAGGTTGTCAAGTGAAGAATATTTACATTGGTGAATGATTTTTTATATCTAGAAGCAGTAAGTGCAGTGACATCAACCTTATTCTATAGTTTTTTTGCCAATAGCTGTTATACATATGATATGCTGGGCTACCTGTTGTTTGGCAATATAAGTGCTTCCCTCCCCCACCCATCAACTAATGGCAAGGGCGTGTGATAAGAGATTTTAATCAATTTTTTATGATTTGCTTGCGTCACTAGGGATCTGTTAATTTCTCAAACACCTCTATTGCTCTGAGCAGTTATTTTCTTGGTATGGGCATATGTTCCGGAGGATTGGCTACATTCCATTGGAATTTCCTACTATCCCAGCAGGTATCTAAGATTGGTTTCTACATTATACTTTTAAATTTGGTCAGTTCAGAATTCTTCTATGCCTTAACATTTCCAATTGTAACTTGTGACATTTGCTGAATTTGGACCTAAAAAAATTTATTAACTTCTGAAAGTCAATGAGCTTTGGGTCAAATGACGTTTCCTGCCCTTGTAAAAGAAAGGTGGAGGGTGAAGTATTATATTAAAGAACTACTGGGTAGGCGTAGAAAGTAAAAAAGGAACTTCTGAAAAAAAAAAAAAAAAAAGCAGTCTGAATTTGAAATATTGACAAGTTTGTGTTTAAAACAAGAACATCTATCAAATGTATGAATTAAAAGTTTTTAAGTTATTGTAAAACACAAGTAACACCAAGACACTGCGTATAATATATTAATAATAAGGATAACAACCACACAAAGTCTCACAAATGTAACACTCAAAGGTGTTCTTGCACTAACATATTAGACTAAGTTTTGTCTCTTAATTCTCATAAATCCACAAAAGCTACGCCCCAACTCTACTTATAGTGACTATTACACCTCCATACTTCTTTCTTTTTTTTTTCTTTTTTCTTTTTTTCTTTTTTTTTTTTATTTTTTTATTTTTTTAATCAATGTAGGACTCACACTCTTAATTGAATTAACATACCTCTTTATTATTTTTATAATCAATATTGGATTCTAAAACAACCAAGGAAACCTCTAAACTTATCCCCTCATCGGTTGGACTTAACTATATAATTATTTCCATAATTCTCTCTAATTGCACTTTTTAAGTTGTGAGATCAACCTTATCTGTTTCAGGCATTGGGCATTGGCAGTGCCAGCTTATTTTATGGTGACTGTAGTATTAGCATTTGGATTTTACATTGGCCTTAACTTCATGTCGACTCCTTCCCCAACTTCCTTAAACATAATGTTTGGTAAGCCTTAAACTGGCCTCCATTATGATGCATTTTAAGATCTTCTTGAAGTTTAGGAAGATTGGAAACTCTGTGTGTGTGTATCTTTGAACTCTTTGTTAATCTTGTGCTTGTCACATCTCCAGATGAGTTCAGTAGAGAACCATTGAGATCTGTTCCTTCAGTAGATGGTGATGAGCAGCCCATTGAGTCCATATCCGATATTGGCATCAACAAAATTAATTATCTCATGTTTAATAATGTAAATTGACAATCCGCATTAAGGTATGACTGTCCTGCACCTACATTACATATTGTTATTTGAATAGAATAGATTGCCATGAAACTTGACTTGTAGCTCAATTGGTTAGCACCTCCGGGTGTTTTCACTGGAAACATCCAGGGTTCAAATCCCCTGCCCCATTGTAATATTGAATTATAAAAATAAAAATAAAAATTATTGAATAGCATAGATTATTGTGATATTATTCTACTGGTTGTTTCAATACAGTCATGAAATGTATGGTGGTGTCAATTCAAATTCAGGGGTGATTCTTGCTATGAAAAATGGGATCAGAGATTCCATGGTGGATGACATTTTGAATTTTTTTTAAAGCTTTTGTTAATGTTAACTGGTGAAAGTGTTAGGACAAGGCTGACTCTACCTTTAGCCAACTTAGGAAATTGTCTATGGTTCCCACGTAGAAGAAGGCCAATAATTTTGGTCTTATAGAAATATCTCATACTCATTGACTTTCTTTATAAAAAAAGAAAAAATGAAAATGTTTTATAAAGAATATAAAAAAAAAAAGTCTTACTCAGTACACAAAGCTCCCGCTTTTTGCAGGGTCTAGGAGAGATCATGGTTGACAGCCTTACCCCCAATTTACAAAAAATAGTTTACTCTGTATAGCTACTAGATCCTCATATCTTACTGGCCACCATGTCTAGTTTTTATCTTCCAAGACATGACAATGTAGCTTCAATATTATTAGCAGTATCATAGACTGCCTTATAACCATATCTGGAGTAAAGAACTCCTTAGGATGCTGCCAATCCAACCACCAAGAAATTCTACTCCCATCTCCCACTGCAAACCTTAAGAAAGATCTTGCTTTAATTCTTAGCATAAGCAATTTTCTCCATCACCATGTGCTAATTTGTGGAACTTTTACACTCCAGACACTCTTTCTTTTCTACAGTTTCTCCCTAACCCCAAGCTACGATAATGGAATCAGCTTGGACAAAGAGTTTCCACATATGCTTTACAATGACTGCCTCTTTCCAATCCTCCATCTTTTCAAGGCCTAAATCCCTTCAGCTTAGCCCTTCCACCATTCCTCAATAACAATCAAGTTTCTGCTCTATCATAGTGATAACCTTCTTGTGGAGGACAAAAAGGCTCGTCAAGTAGACTCAAATGCTACATAAAATTGAGGATAATAGCCTTCTAGCAAAGGACAGGTTCTTTAAAGTCCAAGAATTAATTCTAGATGTGATTTAATTTAGCAGTGGTTTCAGCAAACAACTTACTTGGGATTAAGGGAACTGCCAGGTACCTCATTGGCTTAGAATCTGATTTTAAATAGCTTGGGAAACCCCTGCATCAAATATTTCACTCTTTCTTGGATTAGCAAGAAGTCCTAATAAGTCCAAGTCTTATAAATTGTAATACCTTCCTGATAGGGTTAATAGTGCCTAGATCAGCAGAGCAAAACAATAGGTCATCTGCGAAATCTAGATGAATGAGATGAAAACTTGCACATTTAGGAGGATACTTGAAGGACTTAGCATCATTTATAGCATATTGTGTCAATCTAGAAAATACTTCCATTGCCAACTTATATAGGCAGACAAATGATCCTTCTGTCTTAATCCCATCTTTTTTATTTCTTCAAAAATAGCCAGCTAGGCTACCATTAACAACCCACTGGAATGTAGGGGTAGTAAGGCATGTCCAGACCCACGGCACAAACATTATGTGAATGCTTTTAGCGCCAGAAGGATGCAAATTTTCACATTCTGTTCCACTTTGCTCAAAATTGTGTGGAAAAAAAAAAACAAATAGAAAGTCCCAAATGCAACGTACACAAGATTTTCACAATAAATCCTAAAGTGGTAAGTTGTTACCGGTTATTTTTACTTTTAGTGGGTAAAAAATAATTTAAGTACGGTGGATTCAATTAGAACCAATAACAACTTATTATTTTGGATTTGTTGTGAAAGTATTGTTAAAATATTGTGAACATAACACTTCTCTTAATTATTATAACAATAAATATTGTTGATGTATTGACTTGGTGTACAAATTCTTGGCTCAGAAAAGGTATGCTGGCTGGAATGCTGATTTTACTCTTCTATCTATTGTAATAGTATTAATTAAAGCCAATTATTAGCCAATAAATAAATTACTATTTTTTTATCAAATGAAATACAAGAAAAAAGAGAAAAAAAAAATGCTATATTCACAACATTTTTCACAACAAATCCTAAGTGATAAATTGTTACTAGCAATTATTTATAGGCAAAAAAATAAATTTAATGGTGGATTCTAATTAGAACTAGTAACAACTTAACATCTAAGATTTGTTATGGAAATGTTGTGAATGTAACACTTCTCAAAAAAAAAAAAAAAGCAATACAAAAAAAATTTTACAACATTTTTCACAACTATTGAGTTGGAAAACTTTTGTTAGTTCTTATCTTGAGTCCACCACTAATATCACGTTTTTACTTATCACTATCAATCTACTACATTAAGAGCATCAGTATCTGGTGTGCTAAAACTCTAAATATGCTAAAATTTTACATCAAACCCCATAAATCTTGCATTACCCGCACTTCTAATTTTAAAAAAAATTTACAACTGAGCTACAGCACCATCTACTTTTATGGTACCATAGCAAGATGGTATTTCAAAATAATAATATTTTATTGGGTTTTGGGTTTTTATTTGGGTATTGGGTTTTATTTGGTATTGGTTTATATTATTTTATTGTGTAGATAAATTATTTTAATGTGTTGTATAGTAAAATAAAAATTGAGATGTTAGATGTATTGTGAAATAGGATGGTATAATAAATAAAATAACTTTTAAGATGATAAAATGAGATGTTTTTTAGAAACAAGATGCTAATGCTCTAACATGTGTGAAAAATTTTGTCAATTTTTTTTATTTCTATAAACTTTCTATAAAAAATAAAATAAAATAAAATAAAAATCTACGTAGTTAGTTAGTAATTTTGTATCTAAAACAAGATAATAGAGTTTAAGTAATATTAAATTTCTTAAAAAAAGTCTTATATAAAATATATATAAAAAGCCTCAATTTAGTTTTCGCCAAGTTATCATGGGCTAAAAATTGAATTTAGAATTAAATTTACTCGAGGCTCGATAGATCAATAGGTATCGAGCAGGTGTCAAGATCTGCAATTTTAGCTTTTCTTGTGGAGTTTCTTAAGTATTATTGTGTCTTCAATAATACCACTTGTTAAACCACTTCATGGTTTCTCAAAAAAAAAAAAAAAAAAAAAAAAAAAAAAAACCACTTCATGGTCTTATTGAATACACTAGAATCCAAGACTCAAATACAAGTAAATTGCATTTTGTCCCAGAATATGCCAATTTACAAATATGATCCTCATGACAACATTTTTTTTTTTATAATCCTTATTTTTTTTTATTAAAAAAAAAATCCATATATCTCAGCGCTAACATGAAACCCACTTCAAGTTTTTCATTCAAATCAAAGGGAGGAAGGTCTACCTAAAATATATATATATATATATATATATAAGCAAAGGCCTCATGTAGGAGAGCATGAGGTCCTACTATATGGCGCTCTATTTGAGCTTTATTAGAGCAATTATTGCATTTGACCTTTCAAATCACCTTCACTTGAAAAACAAATTCCAACGTCCATTTAGAAATTGAAAAGACACACATTACTTATTGCTTCAGCAAAATCTATTTCACCTCTTTCTCTTTCTCTTTCTTAACTCTTCAGTTCCCCTTTAAATTTAATGCAAACTAATGTATTTCTTTTGAAATTAATATATATATATATATATTATATATATATATAGCCCTTAGAGCTTGCTAGACACCGTGGAAAATAAATCAATGTAATAGTTCTTTGGATAATAACCCAAATCCCATTAGATATCTCTGCCCTTTCTTGCTCTATTGATGCCAATTTGCTTCAACTGTTATATCTTCTTCTTGGAGTTATGCTTTGGATCCCAAATTGAATCATAAGGTAATTCTTCCACTAAAAGGTGGGTATATAATCTCTAAAAAAATCCCTTTCTTTGTCAGTCTCTAAAATTTTTGCTTTATTACTTTGATCTCTTTAATTTTTACTTTATAATTTTGGTTTTGGCGTAACTGCTGTTTAGTTACATGCACACAAATTGTTTGATAAAATAGTTGAGTGTTTTGTTATAGGCAACAATTAATGCAAAAGCATCAAACTATTTTTCATGTGCTTATATTGTAAATTGCAGCAATACACAATACATATGGTCTGTGCTAGAGGTAACGTTGTAAATTGCTTCAAATAAACACTATTTTGGTTTTGCTATCTTTTCTATAACATCTATGGTTTGCTTAACTTGATAATTTTGTCACTACACCACGAACAAAATAAAAAACAAGACAAAAGAATTCTACAGCTATGAAATTTATCTTAAATGATGCCCATTTTGCAACATTTTGATTGTGTATGTGTGAGTGATATTAGAATAATTCATATTTGGGGCTTCCGTCGGGAGCTAAATTTATGGATATGGTAATTTGGATCCCTATTCTTGAAAAATTTGAGCGAAGACTAGTGAGTTGGAAGTGTTTATATCTATCAAAAGGTGGTAAGGTTACTTTACTTAAAAGCACTCTCTCAACCTTGCCTACTTATTACCTATCTCTCTTTCCTATTCCGGTTGATATAGCAAATCGCATTAAGCAGCTCCAACGGGATTTTTTATGGGGTGGTATTGATGAGTCCCATAAATTCAGTCTGGTCAATTGGGCTCATGTGTGTTGCCCTTTGAAGTCTAATGGGCTGGGTGCGAAATTTGAGAAAATTCAACCAAGCTCTGCTAAGTAAATGGCTGTGGAGGTACAGTATGGAGACAAGTCACCTTTGGTGGCGGGTTATTAAGATGAAGTATAGGAATATTTGGGGAGGGTGGTGTACAAAAGAAGTAACAGCTACTTATGGTGCTAGTCTTTAGAGAACCATAAGACAAGGCTAGCTTGCTTTCTTTAAATCCATCATCTTCAAAGTTGGCAATGTTAATAGAATTAAATTTTGGCATCATTTGTGGTGTGGGGGTTGTACTCTTCAAGAGGCATTTCCAGAACTCTACAACTTTAGTTGTAACAAGGATTCCTATCTTGCGGATGCCATGTCTTTTCCTAATCAGAGACTTCACTAGGATCTTCGATTCTATAAAAAGCCCTAAGATTGGGAGATGGAACAATTTGATATTTTTTGGAACCTTATTCATTCTATGAATTTTACTGGTGAGGGGCATGACAAATTTTGTTGGAAGTCGAAAAAGAATAACGGATTTAAGGTTAGTGAATACTACTTATCCCTCTTTTCGACCCCTAACACTCTTTTTCCTTGGAAACTTGTGTGGCGCTCAAAGATCCTTCATAGAGTTACTTTCTTTTCATGGACTGCCGCCTTAGGCAAGATACACCCTTGATAGATTATGGAATAAGGGTGTCCCTATCATGGATTGGTGTTATATGCGTAAAAGAAGTGGGGAATCAGTAAACCATATTCTTCTTCTTTGTCCCTTTGCTTTCGAGCTATGGTCTATGGTTTGGGTCCTTTTTAGTGTGATCTAGGTTATGCCTCAGAGTGTTGCAAATTTTTTCACATCTTGGCAGGGCCCATTTGGTAGACATCGTAATATAGACTTGTGGAGGGCCGTCTCACATTGTGTGTTATGGTGTCTTTGGCAGGAAAGGAACATTAGATGCTTCGAGGGAACGAAACGATTGATTCTTAAGATTAAATCTCTCCTCTTCCACTCTTTATTTGATTGGTGTTCTGTTTTTTGTTTTTTATTTTTCATGTTCTAATCTTTTTGTTATGCTTGCTCATTGTAATTTACGATTTTGATGTACTCCTATCCATGTACACTCTTTGTGTACCTAGGTCTTTTTGTTTAATGATATTTCATTATTTATCCAAAAAAAAAAACACATTATTCAAAAAATTTAAGTTGATTGAAAATCATCACTTGATACAAACATTGTAGCTACTTAATTGACCTTGAGGGACTAAGGGAAAACTTATGTCATTCATGTTGAGTGTTTCTTCAAAGATAGCTTGAGTATGAGCCAAAAATTAGTGTTAAGGATATATTTTTATGTAGTTGGCATATCCTTTAACAAAATGCACTTTTTCTATATTTTGGTAGTTTGTAAGTGGACTCAAGAATATCATGAAGTATGTTTGATAAACTTTACAAGTAGTATTATTAAGGACATGAAGACTGCACAAAGAAACAAGTCTAAAAAAGCTAAAATCCGTTTGCTCGACACCTAGCTTGATACAAGCTGCTATCGAGAATTAATGAACCTCGATATCTCTCGATTTATCGAGCTTCGCAATCAAGAATTTTCAGATCTGATTTTTTGCCCATAATGACTTGTCTTTCTAGGGTTTCATTTTCTAACCTACTAGATGATATAAAATGATTATTTTATAGCTGTCATCACACACCGAGACTCCCACAGAGAATCTATATACTTATTGTGAAGCTACTGCGTTCTTATGCGCCTTAGGGTTTTGTAACCAAGTTGCTTCCTCTTCTTCAAGTGTATTTAAGAACTTTGCATCCAACAACAAGCTTCAAGTTGCTAGGAGTTAATCATGTACTAGGATTCGTGCAAAGAGAAGAAGTCTCTATAAAATCAAGTCTAATTGGGAATTGGCGTAAGGGCCACAAACTAGCCTTGTATTCCACTTGAATCCACATAATGTCATGCTTTGAGCAAACTTGATTGGAATGTGGAAAAATGGCATACCATAAGGAGGTGAGTCTTGAGCAACTGACTTGATAAGGGTGCTCCTGCCTGCCCAAGAAAGACCATTTCTCCTCCACCCACTCAATTTAGCTTCCTCCCATTATTTGAACTTAGCTGTTTTATGATTAGATAGAAACAAAGGAGAGCCCATGTAAATCAATCAGTAGGAATTGTTTACCCATCCCTTCTCATTAAGGGAGAACCTACATTCAAATCGTCTTTCCATCTATTCTAAATTTAGCAGAAGGGAGGGTGGGTGGGTGGAGAAGTTAAGTAAAGTAATCTAGAAAATTAGGGTACAAATATATTAATCTTGGGAACAAATCAGACGCAATTTACATCCAATGCTAGTGTGCACTAGAAGAGACTGGACACTTAAATGGCCACATGTCAGCTTAGTGTCCTGTCCAATGCACAATAGGCACTAGATGGAATGCTTAACTCATGTAGGAAACATAGGCACAAGTTGAATTCCTCCCCCTCCCCCCAAAAATTCAACACCACAAAACATATGGTTTTCTACTAATCTCCTTCTACAATGCAAACATAAAGCCTAGTTATCTATTAAACAAAAAAGGAAGGTCTGAATAGGGTAATCTGCAAATTGAGTGATTGTAATAGGCTCGGATTGAGGCTCAACTCGACACTTAACCTTTTTTGATAAATAACATAAAATATTATTAATAAAATAGCCAACCCGAATACATTGGGGATGCACTGTGAGGGCGAAAGTCAAGAACCAAAATTTCAACAGTCAAGTAATATAGAAAGGGGAAAAAAAGAAAAAGAAAAATGAGATAGAGCCACACTTCATTCAAGAAGAGTATACAAGAAAAAAGACTTAATCTCTAGCATAGACTGTTCACATCCCTTAAAACTTCTAGCATGTCTTTCACACCAAATACACCACATCAAGTAATGCGGCACAAACTTACAAAAGTCTATATTGCAATGTCACCTGAACTTACCCTGCCAAGACTCAAACAACTCAATAACTTTATGTGGCATAACCCAATAAATCCCAAAAAAGCAAAACACCAAAGACCACAAATCAACTCTCAACCTGACCTCTTTTGGTGATGAACAATTAATTAATGGTGTGCCGAGGAGTTGGAGCTCGACCAAACATTGAGATCTAGCCTAGGAGTTCAATGCTGGCATTGAGCCCAAAAGCTCAACCTTGACCTTATCTAGATCTGATCCTCCTCGACTAGTCACCATCATTGTCAAGATTGAGCTTTTTATGGAGCAATGGCCTCCAACCGATTGCAGATGAGTTCTTGTAAGAAGACTAAGAGAGAATTAATGATAAATGAAAAAATGAAGACAAGAAAATATATATATATATATAAATAAAGAGTGAAGTGTAAAAGGATAAGGAGGACAAATGACATCAAATTTAAGGAAATCTCAAAAAATAATCAATGCATGATACATTTCAACCATAAATTATTAAATATTTTTTCGGGTCAGGTGAATGGGTAATTTTATTTATTTATTTTGGACCATTAGCACAATTTGAACAAAACAAAACAAAACAAAACATTTTTAATATTGATTCCTTTCATGTTAGTTTCAATAATAATTAAGAAAGTGGCAACAATAAATTAATGAATTTGCCTAAATGTGAATAATATGTTCTGGAAGCTAATTTTAAATTGTCCTTAACTATACAATTCACTAGAGATTTTGAACAGTTAAAAGGACTTCCAAAAAAATTTTAAAAACAATATGCAAATAATTGGTTCACTTATATACACTTGAAAACATGAAAATATAGCAATTACCAAAGGATAGGCATAAGTTATCACATTACAATATAAGACATTTAAATCCACCTCCCCACATTAACAGTGCAGCATGAGCAACATCTCATCACATGTGAACTGAGAAAAATCTGAAGATGCAGTGTTAATAGATGCGAGAACCTGGATGCTCTGATCCTCAGCTCATTAGAAATCCGGCCAATTTGTTGTCCATGGCAATAGTCAAATTTTAAACAGTGTGCTTTGAACTCCTTCCTGGGGTTGTTGATGTTATTCTCAGAATATCAATCTCAACTAATAACTAGATTTTCTTGGTTGCTTTTTTCACTTTTGATCTTGGCCATCTGCGAAGTCAGCAGCTTATGCACTCTAACCTTCAACTGCAGAGAAAAAAAAAAGGTTCTAAATTGAAAGTCACCAGGAAAAATTGGAATCCAAAAGTTGAAAAAGAATCTGTCAAGAAATACACAAAAGTGAAGTTTCAAGATGCATGGGTTACAGTTAAAATTAGAACAAGAATGTTCTAGAGTTATTATGTAAATACTACAACATCAATATTAACCAAGCCTCAATCCCAAAATTTTCTGACTCAACTATAAATCCTCATCAAATTCATCAAGTTTGGCTACAAATATTCTTTTTTGCCATTCTATTGAATGTGAAGTCATATTTTTTGTTACTTTGATGTGTTCTTTTTTATTACTTGTACTAATGTTATTTTTATCTTTCTCTACTTTTTTTTTTTTTTTTTTTCACTCAACTTGATTCAACTCACTATTTTTACTAGGGCATTAATAGCTCTCCCCTAAACATGGCCAAACCACCTCAAGCGACTCTCCCTCATCTTTTCACTAGTAGGGCTACCCCAATCTTTAGATGGAATTCCTCATTTAGAATCCTAGCTTTTCTTGTATTTGCACTTACCCATCTTAATATTCTCATCTCAGCTTCACTCAATTTATGAATATGTTGCTTCCTAACAACCCAACATTCAGTACCATTGAATATAACTGGTCATATAATAGTTCTATAAAAAATTTCCCTTTAATTTAATAGATATTTTATGATCACACAAACTTTTAACGTATTTCCCCACTTCATCCACTCCACTCTTATCTTATGATTTACATCATCTTCAATCTTTCCATCTTTATGAGTTATTGATCCAAGATATCAAGAGCTCGTGCCCTTTAGTATCTCTTGACCATAGAATCTTTCCTCTTTGTTTCTTTTATAGGTAAAAATAATTTTATTGAGACGAGACTACTTTGTGAAAATAGTCAAGAAGTAGCCTAAAGAATTACAATTGGAAAAATATCTACATATGGATCGAGTCTATAAAGGAATGAACAAAATTATTATTTGCAAGACCCAATACAAAAGACCACTCATAAAGAGAACTAACGAAGAATGCTTGCAATTGAGTTGAAGTGCACTCTACATCTTCAAAAGTAAGCAGATGAAAAGTAGCATACATAAACTATGCAATGATTCACAATGTAAAGCACTCCACATCTTCTTATACTATGTAAATGATTCTATAAATTCACACATAAACTAAGCAAAATTAGCACACATAAAAATCAGGTTACTTTGTGCATAGTCCCAAAAATTCACGAAACCTATGAATGGAGAAGAAAATATAAGAAACAAATGGTGTTACATTTACATTTCTGCAGTACCTATAGAATACCAAAGGCAGTTAAGAGATCTTTTTTGCAAAAAGAAAATGCTCATAAATTCAAATTCAAATATAAGAAATCAGATCAAGACTATTTTTAGGGCCTAAATTTTCAAAAAAATGTTTTTTTATAGGTAAATTTTCATAAAATCGTTACCTCATTGAGACCTGCTTCACTCATTATAGACACATGGATAGCTCCATCAGGTCCCAATTTCCGGTATCTTGCCAGCTCAACATGATCAGGATTATCATCATCCGTGATGAAGACGACAGGGGACTTATGCAGCAAATCACATTTGGACACAACATCAAGCCACAGATGGCCGCCAAACCTTTCCTTTATTTCTTTGTATATGGCAAACTACAGAATCCATCATCAAGAAACCAAAAAAAAAAAAAAAAAAATGTCATTAAAAGACAAAATTTTCACAAAGATGACAATGAAATTCTCTTTCTTAAACCTCCCTCCCCTCCCGTCTCCCAAAAAAACAAAAGAAAGAAAAGGGAAAAATAAATAAAGATTCACAATGTAACAGATCGACGTGTTAGAATTATGGTTCAATAATCAAATTCATCATTTCCTAACAATTTAAGCTTTTGGGACAATGGATAATTTATTATGATATCAAAGCAAGTGGTCATGAGTTCAAACTCTGTCTATACTTTGCCTCCCATTTAAAAAAATTAAAAATCCCACATGTTATAACTCTCTTATTATAGGGGAGTGTCGGACCGTATGTGAGGGAAAGTGTTAGAATTATGGTTAAATGATTGAATTTAACATTTCCTAACAACTTAAACTTTTGGGATAATCAGTATTTTATCAAATGAAACGTCAAAATTTCCTCTCAATGTCTGTGCACATGTAGCATGAATAAGAGAGTTAAAATTGAAATCCAACTATCAGGCCACAATTGTTGATCCAACCACTCCTGCCCAATAATTGCTTAAAACATTCAAACTATATATATATATATATATCTTTTCTTCCCAAGATTATAAATATAAACTGAGCTTCATGGATACCATATATGGAACTTCTGTAAAGGGAGTTGAGGAGGATAAAATGAGCTAGAAACCATATAGAACTACGGGGTTGACGGTTAATGCTTATTATTGTCTGTTAGTGGGCTCTAATCATTTATGTTTTCCTTGGAAAAGCATATGGAAGAAGAAGATCCCCTCTTGAGTGGTTTTCTATGTTTGGACTGCAACTTGGGGGAAATGTTTGACGATTGATAATTTAAGAAAAATGAAGGTTTGGATATTGGATTAGTGTTATATGTGCAAGTGTAATGATGAATCAATTGACCATCTTTTCCTTCATTGTCCGGTTTCCATGGACTTTTGGTCTATGGTTTTGGGCTTATTTGGAGTAAGTTAGGTTATGCCAAAGTCAGTTGTGGGGCTCCTAGCTTGTTGGCAAGGGCGGTTTGGTTGTCATCGGAACGGTCATATATGGATAATCGTTCCCCATTGTCTCATGTGGTGTCTTTGGAGGGAAAGAAATATTAGGTGCTTTGAAGATAATGAGAGATCCATTTCAGACCTCAAGTTATTTTTCTTTAGATCCTTAGTAGATTGGCTGTGTGCTTTGCGAAACCAATCTTACTCTTCCTTTCTTGATTTTCTAGATTTTTGCAATTTTTGTACTTGATTTCTTTGACCCTGTACACTTCCTGTGTACTAGGGCGTCCCTTTTTTGATATCAATAAATCTTATTACTTATCAAAAAAAAAATCAACTTAAAGAACAGACTATTTTTGCAATACATCTTTACCTTGCCATGTAGATTACATAACATTGCGTTCTTTAGGATTATAATCAATAAGACCAAAATATTATATAATACCTGATCAGAAGGTGAGGTCCCACACTCTCCAGAGAGGTCATGAACATATAATATTGCAGTAGGCAAATGAGATAGGACAGCAAGTGTCAACTTTTCCAAATTATTCCTGTCCCCTGCAGATCCAAGCAAGAAAAAAAAGTGGAATAACATACTACAGCTAGAAAATATACAAGCAAAAGAACCAAACACCACCCCTTTGTATATGAAGAACTATATTATCTGACACTAAAATACTATCTCTAAATTATCACGTTTCAGGCAAGCAATCCAAGGCAGTTCATGGGTTTGTCCTTAGAGCATTTAACCTAACTTTTTTTTTTTTTTTTTTTTTGGCAATGTATAGTTGAAACAATCAAAAGCAAAGCAGAATCTACTTTGTGTTTGTGTCTTTGAGTGAACTGTAATTAAATTCTTTTCCCAAACTTAGGATGTTTATGTGCGAAAAAGTAAGACTGTAGGAGTTAATCCAATCCACTTCCCTTATACTGTTTTCTTTACCAAAACAATCCTTAAAAGCTTATATCATCACTGGAAATGGAATCATTGCAAGAAAGAAGAAATCATAATATTAGAAAATATTAAAATTTACAGCATTTCAATAAATACTCAAAATTTGACCTGTTCCTGCAACTAGATATAATCATTCAAACGCCATCAGAACAGAATGAAACAACTTCATTCCTACAAGAAACTAAACATTCACCGACTTTGGTCGTGTTTCAGTTATCTCAGCATCATCCAACTCCTCAATAATGTAGACTATTTAACTGCATCAGTAACCTCAAAAAGGGGGCTCTAGTTTCTAAAAACCTAGCACACTAAAGCTATGCACTAGAGAAGAACCAGTGATCACATGGAAAACTGGTCAAACAATGGACTCTATTAGAATAATGGTTAAATGATGGACTTACTCTTGGGACTAATAGTGGTTCATCATGATATCAAAGTAGGTGGTGCTAAGTTTGAACCCTATCTCCACTCTACTTTTCATTTAAAAGTGAAAAATCAACAACTTGGGCCCTGTTTATTGAGGAGTCTGAGCCTACACATGATAGGAAAAGTGCTAAAATTTAAATAGAAGCACAACTTTCTTTTATTGTCAATAAAGTGATAAACTGATGAGAATATGAGACATGGTTTTAAAAGTCGTTGCTACTTGAAAGTTGAATAGTTGATCCAACACTGTTATTTTAGCAAATGAAAAGAAGCAACTTGCAATTTAAACTACTTCCAATGTCATCATAACCTAGAAATTAAGATATACATCAAAATTAGTTACCTTCTGTATACTCTGCTTACATTTCCTCTCAAATATTTAGAAAGTATACTTATATATCAATCAAGTTGGCAGCAAAGCTAAACAATTTGATCAAACTTTAACTATCCTTTTTTTTATAAATATCAAACTTTAACTATCTTAAAAGTAGGACCCTTAATAAGTCAAGACTAGATATGGTCATCTGAGTCTCCTTCAAACCTTGAAGATTTTCCAATAAGCCATCATGCTTTTGAAATGATTAGATGCTTACAGAAAAACAACTAATTTTTCTTTCAACATACAAAATAGATGCTCCTCCACTATGACTGTACATTTGATCACTATGACTGACAAGAACAGTGACAAAGGAACACTATACATTCATTGCGAGGAAAGAAAAAAGGAAGCACAAGTGTCTTACCATCACATCTCTTCAGTAGGCCAGGAGTGTCTGTCACCTGTGGTTGATTTTAAAGATGTTACTAAAAATGAATATATCTTGAATAAAAATAGCATTACACATCTTAGATGAATGATGACCTGAAAATTCTGGTAGTTAAAAGCTATATGACCCATTAGTATTCCTCTTGTTGTGAAAGGATAGTTGCAGATCTGAAACAGAAGAAGGGAAGAAAGAGGGGGGAAATAAAGAGGTTGACAGTTAGCAGCAAAATATGATATATTGGCATAAAATCTTTTTTTTTTTGTGAAGTAGTATAAAATCTTAACTAACTAGTTAAAAATATATAAATTAAAAACTTTGTACTAGAGTTCTTAAATGAAAATTAGAGCACCAATAATAAGAATCCATTGTGAATCTTGAAGTTGACAGTTAGCAGCAAAATATGATATTTTGGTATATATATATATATATATATTTTTTTTTTGTGAAGTAGTATAAAATCTTAATTAACTAGTTAAAAATATATAAATTAAAAACTTTGTACTAGAGTTCTTAAATGAAAATTAGAGCACCAATAATAAGGATCCATTGTGAATCTTTTGGCCACTATGTTTATAGTATTGCTTTAATTGCAAGATCTAAGAATGTTTGAACTTAGCTTGTTAACACTCTTTATTTAAAGCATTAGCATTAACTTTAAGGATGAGTAACCAGAACAATAAATGAGCACATATAACCATCAATAATTCTGCAACAACCTCTGGCTTCCCTGTAGAGAGTATCCGGACCAAAGATGACTTCCCCACATTAGGAGCTCCAACAAGACAGAGTGTTGGTGTTTCCAGATCAACAACAGGCATTGCCCGTAGAGTCTACAAAAGTTATACATTGTGAAAAAGACACTGTCAGGCCAATGACCACTAGTTCAAATGGGACTTTCTCCTCCCACAATTATGGGATGGAGGGTAAAGCCGTACATTCAAGACCACGTAGCGTGTGTGTAACTTATCGATTAAAAAATTGAAAACAAGACACTGTAAGAAAAAAACTTCACTAATGACCCAATTAGTCAGACAAATATAATACATAGATACTTACATACATAGTGGTTATCTTATTGGGGGGGGGGGGGTGGGAGTTGAAAAACTTCAAGCTGGTAAGCTCTTAAAATGCATTATCAAAAAGAAATGTAGTGAACAAGTAAGAAGAAACTAAGCAAACTGAAAATGTGGACATCCGGAAAAGGCAAAAAGCAACAAGAAATCAATGAAAAAAAAAAATACAAAATGAACATATCATTCATTGCAGGCAGTAAATGTACTCAAAGTCCTCCCTTGACTGAACTGTGCATCAAATTGAATTTGTTAATGAATGATTTATTTCCAAAAAAAAAAAAAATTAAATATATATCCATCTATTTTTACATAAGTTTACAATGGAATTCTGTCCAAATAAAGTTATGTTCATGTCCACTATTATTTTCCAGGCACCGTAATACTTTCTCTTGTATAAAATATCTGCAATATTGTCATGACACTAACAAAGGGCAAAATGTTGTAAAGCCCTGATCATCTGTCCCTTTAGTCAGACATGCATATTCATGTTAATTCATGCCCTTCAAGATTGGGAATTAAAATTACAGCTACCTTTTTTTTTTTTTGAAAAGTACTTTCTTTGACTTGTTGTATTCTAACTTCCCTTTGCGGTGGGGATGAAATATGTTGGAGGTTGGCATAGCTTGGAAAATTTGAGGTCCTATCATTTAATTGGGGAGTATGAGGGTCTAATCACTTTTTCTGAAATTCCCTTGGAAAGATTTTGACAATAGATAATCTTTGTAGAGAAAGTTGTTAATTGTTGATTGGTATTGAATGTTCAAGAACAGTTGAAAGAAAAAAGGAATTATCCTCCTTTAATCCACTGTTCAGTGGCAAGAGAGCTTTATGCACTGGGAGATACAGCCATTTGTGTTCTCATTATTTGGTGTCTTATAAATATTGCCAAAAAATGTTGACAAGGGAGGTTTGGGCATCAAAGTTGTATGATTATTTGGAAGAATTAAATATATATTCAATTTTTCTCTTCATCTAAGAGTCCTGTTTCAGAAAGGAGAATACCTTGGCAATATGTAACAAAGCATCAACAGCTTTTCCTTCATGACTGAAAATCTCTTCAATTTTCTTCCTACCCTGCAGTCAAAGTCAAAGTAAACAAAATAATTTCATTGATGTGAACGGAAAATGTATTCTGCATAGAGACAAGAGCTCACCTCACTCAGTCTTTCCTCTGCTTCTCGCTTCGTTAAAGACTGCACAAGACACAAGCATATTTAACAGGCAACAAACAGAAAAAATGCAGAAGGAACAAAAATTCCATATCCATGATTACAACATGGAAAGTTTGTACTAAGAGATTTACAAATAGACAGACATCTTCAAATTATTGTTTGAGCAATAATAATAGATTGAGCTTGATGGAAGTGAAGTTAGGAAACTAATATTACTTGAATGTTCTTGCCTCTGTGAGAGCATAAAAGAATTGAATTTTCTCACACAGAGTGGCAAGGAAAGAAATAGTTAAGATAGTAATTGTAAAGCCATTTTTGCTTTTCTTTCCTTTTAGGCTGTTTAGATACTTATGGCGTCCTATCTGCTGCAACACTATTGTTAAATTCATAACAGTCCAGGCAAAAGTTGCAATCAATATCTACACTAAATCAAAGGGATAAGAACCATTGTTCTTGTACTAAACTCCTTAATAGCTACATAAAGACCCAAAAACAAAAAACCATGGTTGACACTAGTAAGGTTGTATGCAGTAACATTGTTTGAGAAAAAAAAAAATTCAACTCAGCGGCACATAAAGGGGCACAAACCTAGTACATGGGGGGAGTATACAAAGAAAATTCCCAAACAAAGAAACAAAAACAAAGTAAAGATACAAGAAAGATTAACAAACGCACAAGGTATCTAGGCACTCTAGACAGTCTACCATTTAAAAACAAAAATGGAGGACATTGTTTATTGTTACATATTTTAAAGAAAAACAATTTCCCACTGTATTAGTCATCTGTTATTGAGATTGACTGCTAAATTTATTAAGTTCCTATTTAGAACTTTTAAAACACGTGCAGATGATGAGCTAGCTCAAATGGCACCTCCTTCCTTTAAAAAGTAAGGCGGAAGGTGAGATCATGGGTTCAAGGCCCACCAGATGCATGTAAACGATAAAAAATAAACATTTAAAAAATTATAATTCATGTGACAATTATATGATAGAAATATAATTACAAAGCAATTAGTTCTCGATAAATATTGAATTTATTTAAGAATAAGAGGCTAT